>OX467324.1:55000-1305000 GCA_950108535.1 Agriphila straminella | reverse complement strand
GGTTTGGGACTTCCGCCAAGTGACGCCTGATTCAATCAAATAAAAAGACAACTGTTTCATACATTTTCATAATTTTCGTTATTAATTTTTGTATGAAACAGTTGTTTGTTTTTCGCGATTTCAGAGTAGGTCCCATAGTAAAAGTTGTTCAGTTTGATGATCCCTATCTACCATATTCTGGTTATTAATTCTGTTACGCGTTGTTTAAAAAAAACTTATTTTGATAAGGCCTTACTTCAAAGGTCAATTCTACTAATACATATTTTTTAAATAAATTAATAGCGAAAAAGAAAGGTTGGAAGATTGAAATGTTGAACGAGTTATACTTGTTGCACTGTACTACAGTAAATCTCAGGTCAGTCTGGACAATCAGTCGCGATTAAAGTAGGTATTTAACATTAACTGCTATTATAGTTTCGTATGATTTTATTACACATTTCTATTTAGGAACAGTAATTCAATCGCACTCAGCTGTAGGTACGATGGTCGATGACGTTTTATTTCCAGTGACGCCGAAGCGAAGCGGCGCTTCTGTAGAGTTTACATTTTCTATCTTTGCCCTAGATTACAATTATCGATGGAACGCTGAATCGTCTATTAGAACCTTTTTAGAACGTGGGAACTTTTTGGGAGAAAAGAGATTTTATAACAGGACTATTTTGGCGTTGAGGATTTTTTTTAAAAAGATTGCCTGCCAAATAGGAAACAAAATGTTAAATAACAAGTGCCATTGCAGCCGGGGGACCTCTTTGATTAAAAATTGATTTACAGAACGGTCCCCCGACTGCAATGATATTTGTTATTTAACTTTTTGGTTCGTTTTTAAGAGGTGTTTTTAATAAAAAAAAAATATATTTTTTTTGAATATAAACGATAAAATTACGTTTTTTGTGATGTTGAAATGTAAAGTAGGTTAACGTAAGTAACTAACTTATATATTAGTTAAATGAGATCGTAAGTATGGGATAAAACGGAATATGAAATAAAATGAAATCTAGTGATTGAGATTTTTAATCAAAAAAGTCACTTTCGTCGTTTACTTTATTGTTTTCATTTATTTCATAAACTTTATCGTAAGTACCAAAAATATATCGAACATATAAAACCAACAAATTGTGGTATTACTTTACCCAGGTGTAAGAAAGCACACTATAAAACTGAACTCCTGAAAAATGTCGCCGATGTACACGAACACACGGCGGCCATTTTGAAAAAATAAGCATAAAAATTGGCATTAGCAACACTCTAAACGGCTGTTGTAATATTATACGATTTCCTAAATGAAAACCCATATAACACAGCGCAGCAGTTGGGGGCATATGGTGACCGGCTAAGATGCTGAGCCTCTGGATGTGACATGAGCGTTGTTTAGATGGAAATTGGGCATATATTTTTGTGAGGACTTCAAAGCTCATTTTTGTTCTCTTTCAAACCGTGTGAGACATGGTTGATAATCATGGTATTTGTTTATGAGTTTAGTGGCTAATTTCATTGCCTTTCTTTAATTGGTATCTTTTGTTATTTACACCGTAATATAAGTTTGTTCAGCTGTAAGTACATATTTTATTAATTGTGTGATAAGACTGATAAGGCAATAAACTAACGGTCGGTTTCTGAATTGAGTGATTGAACTTTAGCACTACTTAAGTACAAATGTAATGCTTGAGTAACATGTAAAGCTCAACTTTAATTTCTCAATTCAGAAACCGGCTGAAAGTAATCAAACAAGACGCATAGATGAATACGCTACCCTATTAAAGATTTAGTTTTATTTTAACTGTTCAATCAAATGAATGCATGGTTTTAAGAAAAACTAGCATTGCAAAATTGTTCATAAGCTAGGGCCTATTACAAAAAGTTCGTTGATCTATTTAGGTATATACTTGATTTTGAACCTTATTACTTGAGTTAATAAAGTCACGGAATGGGACGAACATCGTACGCTTATCGTTATGCTTTATTGTAATAAGCACGACACTATCAATTTGGTTGCAATGCAAGTCAAATACCATGTAAGTATAAAAAAATACTTTGAATAAACAAGATGAGCTCTTCCATAAAACGATTTTCTTCGTCGACATTCATTAAAATTTGCCAAACCATGCCGTCGGGCGCACCTGGTGCCCGACTCACAACCAAAGAGCGGAGTTTCCCAACAACACTCGCATACATTGCTGCCCCAACACAGTACCACGCGAAAAGCTCGGAGAAAAACCTTCAATGTACACCGAACAAGTGAAAAGTTAGCAGGCAAAAGAAACTTTGCCGCGACGTTGTTTGTCAAATTGGATTCGTTCGGATTTTCAAAGGTTTTTCAGTTAGTTTGATGTATGTTTGGGAAAACAAATAATAACGTTCTTTCAATAAATTAAAAGTCATGCCTTTTCGACGTTATTTTGGCTTTTGTTACTTGTTTGTTGGATAAACTTTAGACGGAGTAAATTGAAATGTAAAATCTTGTAAAATATACAATATCTGGATATCAGGATTATTTTTTCCTAAGCGACATAGCATCTTAAACAAAAGCCTTCATTCTCAGAAGACCCATTGGCCAGATCCACAATAGATCAAGTGAGAAAAAAAACACTAGATCTATCATGCATCTGGTCAATGGATCAGCTGAGAAAAAAACCTTCACTAGATCCATTATGGATCTGTACTGTAATATGGTTATGGATCTTCTGAGATTTAAGTTCTCATTAGATCCAATAAAGATCTTATGAGAAAAAAAATCACTAGATCCCTTGTGGATCTGGCCGATGGATCTTCTGAGAATGAAGGAACAAAAGGAAGACCATGTAATTTAAATTATTACGGATTGTATCAATTTCTATCGAACCGTGTGCGTTTTTTTTTTAAATATTTGAATGCAGTTCCATTTCTTTTTAAAAACAAAATGAAGTCTACTCAGGTACTAGAATTTTTTCTATCTTCAATATTTAAGGTACATTCCCTCCGTGTGGCAAAGTTTTGGAACACCCTGTATGAATAGATATCTATCTTCCAAAATCGTATCAAATCTTCACTAGGGTTGGCAATTTTCTCATTTCTTTACTTGGAAGCAAGTTGGATCCATCACAACAAGATTAGCATATTGAAGCGCCCCTGGGAACACCAGCACCTGCCTGGATCTGTCGTTTCCCGTTTATTTTTTGATACAAACTTAAGTAGACATATTCAGGGTGTTTGGAAATCCCTATAAAGCCGAATAAGGTAGATAGGGATCATCAAACTGAACAACTTTTACTATAGGACCAACTCTGAAATCGCGAGTTTGATATTTTCGTTGAAAATGTTGTAAAAAACAGCTGATTTTATTTTCGCGATTTCAGAGTTGGTCTCATAGTTTTCTTTTAATTTGATGGTACAGTCGAGTTCATTAATATGTTGGCATTTTTGACAGGCTGTTGGCCTTTAAGGTGGTTGTATGCCCGAAAGTGGCGCCCTCAGAGGTTTTTATTTAATGAGTTATTAATAGAAAAAGATTTTAATAATGTTTATCGTGGAGATTTTAGGGCCCACAGTCTAGTATTTTTAGACGGTATCGTTACATTCCCTCGTAGTCACAGCTAGAAGTAGATAGCAAAACTGCTAAAAGTGGCCGTTTTTGGCACATTTGCTATCTACTTCTACGAATGACTACGAGGGCATGTAGTGATACCTTCTAAAAATACTAGACCATGGGTCCTAAAATCTCCATGATAAACATTTTTAAAATTGTGTATTAGAATTATAATATTGAATATAATTCACAGCGGCGCCACTTTCGCTCAGGGTTAATATAAAGCCATAAAGGTTGATGAGCTGTCAAAAGTGCCAACATATTAATGTACCTATCTATATTTATAAAATCGTAAACTGACTGACTGACTGATCTATCAACGCACAGCCCAAACCGCTGGCTCTAGCGCCCTTGGTAGGAACCCGCCTAAATGCGTAAAAATGGCTGGTCAGATCCTGGTTGAAGGTTTCCTAAGGATTTTGAAGGTTCCCTAAGGATTTTCTCTAAAATCCACGCGGACGAAGTCGCGGGCAGAAGCTAGTCTACTATATTCGCCTTTATAAGGCTATTTCCAAACATCTTCTATAGGTAGGAACGAGTACTTTTATCTTTTTAAGGGTAAATATTTTGATCATACAAATGATGTTCCTGAGGAGCTCGATGGCCCTGCGATTGCGGAAGTTAAGCAACTTTCGTTAGGGTCGGTCATGGGATGGGTGACCAAAATTTACTATCTCGAGTTCCTCCGTGCTTCAGAAGGCACGTTAAGCAATTGATCCCGGCTGCTTTTGCAGTCGTTAATACCCACCAATCCGCATTGGGCCCGCGTCGAAGTCGCAGGTGGCCACTAGATTTTCCATAACATGGAAATCATTAATGCCATAATTAGCACATTTATAAAGTCCCATTGAATACGTTTCATATCAATATTAGTTCATCATCTTGAGAGCCATAAACTTTGGACATGTCTTGAACAAAAACCGTTCCAGTTTTCACCCCAGTTGTGAGATGATGTAAATTGCGAGGTTTAACTAACGGGGATGCACATGCTGTGTCCCAGGCTGGACCCAAGTAGGTAGGGTTGTCAAATTTAAATAAACTATCAATTACTAAATAAAATTGGAGATGCCAAAAAATGCCATGATCAGAAACAACGACATAGAACTCCACTACATTTTGTGTTTAACTGTATTTAGAATATTTTGAGAATGTAATATTTGAGAATGTAATATTTTGCGAATGTAATATTTTGCGAACAATGGATAGGTCGTCGCTATGGGACTATATAAAAAAACGTTTGCTCTTTATTTTTACCCGACTGCGGGTTATGTTTTTCGCGCGTATCTTGTAAGTATGTTTGTATGTATGTATGTTTGTATGTAATATTCTTTATTACCTCATATCTCTCAAACGGCTAAACGGATTTCTATGATTAAGATATCGTTAGATTGATCTTTTCAGCCCAAGTGTTCTTAAGAAGGTGGCGTTATAAAAAAACCAACATGGCGGCTGTACGGTGCTATTATACGTAGTGAAAAAAAAAAATTTTTTTTAGAATACTGCAATATGGGTGTCAAATTAAAGGGCTTATTATAAGGATTTCAAAAAGGTATATCATGACCGTAAAATATAATAACTAAAAAGAGATAAATAAAAAAAATAAAAAACCCGCCTGCAAAAAGACAAGTCGACTGAAAAGATGGAAACAAGATTAAATAAATATTAAAGGCAACATGTCAAAATAACATGCAGTCGGAGGCATATAATTCAATCATTCATAATGTCACTTTCTTTATGCATGCCTCCGACTGCATGTTATTATGACATGTTGCCTTTAATATTTATTTAATCTTGTTTCCATCTTTTCAGTCGACTTGTCTTTTTATGCAGGCGGGTTTTTTATTTTTTTTAATTTTTACAGGTTTCTATTTACAGGGTGAAGTTTTTTATCGATACATTGAGCAAAAGGGCTTAATATACATATACTGAAGATATGATTTTCAAAAGAATTAAAACTAGATAGATTTATGACTAGTGGCTCTGTGAGCTGTAGAACTCGCTTTAACATATCTCAACTATGTATTTTGAAAAAAAAAATCAAAAAACTAAATCGACAGAAAAGTTATATGATTATCGACCTGCTTACAATATTTCGTGAGAACCGGTTGAGAAGTCCGACCTGTGGAGGAGAACAGAAGGACAGCCGGACAGCTGGACAGCTAGACAGCCAACAGAAAAGCATTTTAACCCATCCATGCTGAAATAGAACGTTTCGCTCGCTTTACGCGCTCGCTCGGTCAAAAATACACATTTGCTGCATCGAAGAACCGAAATGCCAAAAATATTTCTTTTAGTAAAATTTTTTTCTTAAGAAAAAGCATAAGACCAACAAAGCGTGGAAAAGAGAAGTTAACATTATACGGACAAGGTCTATGAAAAAAGAGACAAAGGATCAAGTGAGAATGTGCCAACATTTTTTACAGTAAGAGCCCCTAGCGTCCCGCCTAGCAAAAGAGCAATCACAATTTCTTTAAAATATTTGGTAATCTTGTTTAGAATTTTAAATAAGGGTATCGTGGAGCCATGGTGTCTTGTTCTGTTAGTGATTGTGATGTGACAAAAAGAAACAATCCAAGTAATCACACTTTTCACAGGTAAATAAGATATTGCCACACATTTCTCTAAAACCAAATTTCGCTAATTTGTTCGTTTATCGACGAGGAAAACAGTATGGAACATAGTTTATTAATTTCCTTTGCCATAATATAGTCATATTTTATGTATGTAAGTCATATTTTACGCATCTCATATATAAAATGTATACATTCGTTTTTCTGATCACCTGTTTATTGACATTGTTGTTCTTTGACATTCTATCTATGAGAAAAAGCCTTTGATTACAAATTTACAAACAATAGATGTCTATTCCTTCACTTAAAATGCAATGAATTTTTTATCTTTCTTCTTTTTTAAACTTAAAACTTTTTGTCAGCCCTACGCTTGTGGCGAGTCCTCTGAGAACAGACGCACCTGCGGCAAGCTGTACCACAGAGAAGAGGAACAAAACTCTATGCCTTTAAAAATACAACACTTTGAGGAATAGACAAAATTAGTGGCCACCTTAGTACTTAGTTACTTAGAATATTTTAAGTGAGTCCATTCTTCATTTACATACACGTAGATAACCGACAGGGTTTTCTGTTTATATACTTTGTTCTCTGTATGCCTAAAACGTAATAAGTCAAAATCGCGTTGTGCCTAAACTTTAGTCTATAAGTGGTGGTTTAGGCACTAACTAAGGGATTATTACTGCCTATTTCACATTTTACATACGCAATCTACCTATATCACAATCTATCTTATTCGCCATATAACTAAATACCGTTTTGCCTAAAATTCATCATAACTTGACAATAAGGAAAAATCAACAATATGGTATCATGCAGGCCATTGTTTAAAAATCTAAATCTACTTACTGTCCCTTGTTTATACATCTTAGAAATATGTATTTTTGTTAAAAGTCATCCGGATTTATTTACAAGAAATGATGAAATAATTAGTAAACATCCTACAAGGTATCCAAATAAATTAAGATTACCAATGATGAGAACGAAACTCAGATCAAGGAGCTGTTATTCCATGGCTATCAAAATATTTAACAAGATTCCTGATAACTTTAGAGATCTGCCTGATTTAAATCTCTATATTAAAGACATGGCTAGTGAAAAACTGTTTTTATACGATGACTGATTTTTTTAATTTTAAATGCTAATAATTTTATAATATTTGACTTGCAATTTTGAATGATATTAATGTTGACATACTATATTTATCACTATTATATTTTGCATGCCAGCTCCTGCTGAATGTGATGTGACAATATGAAATATATTAAGACCCTTATGTACCGCATTCTAGCAAATAAATTCTTAATTCTTGATTCAATGTAAAACAAAAATTAGAGAAAACTAAACCTATTTTTTTACACGAAAACGAATATAGCTTTCTAAATCGTTTTTTGTCATCATAATCATAAAATTGAATAAAATAAATACTCATACCGTTTGACAGCTTATTAAAGCAAATAGTGTAATAGTCTTACAGACTTCTCAATATATTTCGCGAAGCTCAGCTGCCTCCATCGCGGACAGACAGCTCTGTTGATAAATGTTACACCATCGCGATAAATGGATGCTCATAGAAACTTTCGATTGAGAATCGTTGCGATATCCGTAGCTTTATAAGGGATTTGTAATATAACGTGACATTACTTTAAATCTTAGAGCTGACGCACACGAGCGACTTTTGTCTCCGCAACGAATTTGTCTCTCGCATCAAGTCTAACGGCCTTACCACAAAACACTGTTTAACACGTGTTTAACTAAAACACTGTTTAAATGTGATGCTGTCACTTTTTTGACAATATTGTTTGAAAGAGACAGCATCACATTTAAACAGTGTTTTTACTAAACAGTGTTTTAAAATCTTTTGTGGTAAGGCCGTATGGGTTTGTATGAAAGTGCGCACACGTAGCGACGCGACAGTCGGCGACTTTTCATACAAACCATGTGAGAGGCAAATTAGTTGCGGGGACAAATGTTGCTCATGGTTTTTTGCTTTAAAGGAGTAAGAATCAGTCAGCTTTAGTATTGAAGATTTCGCTTGAACTGAAACAGTACCTCCACTTTACGTTTTCGCGAGGCAGAACTCCATACAAGAACTTCTACTAAAAAAATTGAGGAAAAAGCAGAGCGAGTTAAAATAGTCAAAATCAACAGCTTCGCTAATCCTTTATAATTTGATTTTGTAGAAGGTCAAAACTATGAGGGCTTTTCAAAGTGACATTTAAAAAAAAAAAAAAAGTAATTATTTGCCTCTCTAGATAGTGTTGATGGAAAGAGATGTTTCAAAATTGGCTTTTAAAAATAAACGGCCCTTACCAAAGAGGAAAGGAAGCGCTCGCTGGCTGACATCTGCCCAAAGAGAAAAATTTTAGGATTACATCTCACCTGCGGGATCTACCGGCTAAAAATAATGAAGTTAATGTTAACTGTAATTTGACAGATGGATATGATACATTGCTTCTTTTCTTTGGTAAGTTTTTATTTGTGCCAAAACGAAGTAGCAATGTATCACATACTTACAGTTAACATTAACTTCATTGTTTTTAGCCGGTAGAACCGCTGCTCAGCTTAACTGAGTACTTTTCGAAGATTAGTAAAAAAAAATACATTAAGACGTACATTTTTATCAACGCCATCTATCGAGCCTAAAATTTTTTGTCATTTTTTTCAGTACAGTGTGGACGATAGGCCTGAGCGCACGTGCATTTGTGTAAATTACATAGATCGCAAACCTTTTCCTTCTTTATACCTAACTGCTGAATTAAACCAGGGCTGTTCAATATGGTTTCAAAGTGCTCTGTATGCAACGCCCAGTTTACCGATGGAGTGCAGTGCTCGAGTTGTGCTAAGCTCATGGATTTTGGCTGTGCTCTCATTTCTGAATCTGGCTGGAGAAAACTGGGGGCGGACCGCAGATCTGCCTGGAAATGCGCAACATGTAGAAATGCATGTTCAGCTCCGCTTAGCCCAAATGAATCGGTCTCGCTAACCACTATCCTTCAAGAGATTCGTGAGCTAAAGTTGCAGATGGCTGAATTCAACGAGATAAAGACATATATTCCCAAATTGACTGATGAAATCAAATGTATTAAGGAAGACCTGAATGATTTTAAAAAATCTTATGATTTCCTGGCAGCTTCGGTGGAAGAATTAAAAGAAAAATCAACCAGCTCTGAGAGCAAACTTAATGAATTGGGTATCAAAGTGAATGCAGTTGATTGTCTCACCATTGAATTGAAATCTAAACTGAACAATTTTGATCAAAGATCTAGACTAAACAATGTTGAAATTAAAGGTGTTCCTTTAAAAAAGGATGAAAATTTGTTTACCATTATTGAAAGCATTTGTAAAAAAGTTGGCTATAGTTTCCCGAAAACCCAAGTTAACTATATATCTAGAGTTCCAACCTATAACTCCAAAGAAAAATCAATAGTCGTCAGTTTCTTAAATCGATATATTAAAGAAGATTTTATATCGGCTGCACGAGCATACAAGATTTTAAAAGCGGAAGACATTGGCTTCCAGGATTCGCAGCATCGCATCTTTATCAACGACCACCTGAACACTGATACTAAACATTTATTGAACAAGGCGAAACAGCTAGCTAAGGAGAAATCGTTTAACTACGTCTGGGTGAAGTATGGGAAAATTCACGTACGGAAGAATGACACGTCTGGTATTTTTGTAATTAATAATACTAATGATTTAAACAAGTTCGCCTAAACTGCTTTTTGTGTCCTTCTTGTTTAGTTGTATTATCTAATTATAAAGTTGTGTTGCACCTATGTATTTCTAGTTACATGCACTACATGTTACATTATATATTCCATAAAATAATATTATTTGTTGGAACACATAAATATTTCAATAAGTCTAGTTTTGATACCATTATGTACGCAATTAACAAAAAAATGTTTATTACTCCTGCCCTGTTACCACTGCTATTGTCTCGCTTTTGTTCAACTTATCGTGCCATCCTCTTATTGCTCAATTACGTGAAACCTATAACCATCTCGCTTGCTCTGCGGCAGGACCTATTACTGGGCGCGCCTGCCGCGTCATATCGCTTGTTCGTGTACATGTGCACTCGTCACTATTTCTACCGCTACGACTCACGCGCATTATGCTTTCTCGTGCCAAGCGTGTCATTAGTCGGCGTGGCGTCGTTGCTGTTTTATAACCTTATTCAGCCTCTTAATGTGTTCATAAAATATGTTATTTACATCTATTTTTAACGCTTAACTTCATCAAGTTATGGATAATCTTTCAATAAATCACTTAAATATTTATTACCAGAACGTAAGAGGATTGAGGACTAAAGCGGCAACGTTCTGTCGCAATCTATGTTTGGGTTCGTATGACATCATAGTACTTACGGAGACCTGGTTGTTGGATAGTATAAGTGATTCGGAATTATTTGACTTGAGGTACGTTGTGTGGCGTCGTGACAGAAATTATGAATTTACGGAACAAAGTCGCGGTGGTGGAGTACTTATCGCGGTACGTAGTGATTTACCAGCTACCTTGGCTAGTCAATTCAACTCTTCTGCCGAGGATCTGTGGTTGTCGTTGCCAATTAAACAAGCGAATAATTCGGAAAATATTATAAAACTAAATTTATGTGTTATTTACTTATGTAAACAAAACAAGGGGTTGTCGTTTACCGAGCAGCTACAAAACTTCCTCACCAAGCTTGACACTACTGTATCTCAAAACCCAGAGGATATTTATCTTATCGTAGGAGATTTTAACATGAGTGCAATTCCGTGGATATATAATGGCGATGAGCGTTCATACTTCGCTGGGACTGTATCGGGTTCCGATGAACAATTATTAATTGATGATTTATGTACCCACGACTTGAAACAGTTCAACGGTGTTTTAAACAATTATGGTAGGATTTTAGACCTAGTATTATCTAACACGGAGGTAATTGTAAGGGAATGCCATGACCCGTTAGTGTCAATTGACCCACACCATAAGGCAATTGTGATTGACGTCACAGTTGAGAATATTATATGTCTACCGCGCGCAACTCGTTTAAAGAAAATGTTTAATAAATGTGATTATGACAAAATTAATGAGGATATTAATAAAATCGACTGGTCTTCACTTTTTTTGAACAGAGACATTGAAGGGGCCATTCACGTTTTCTATCTTGAAATAAATAATTTAATTAACAAACACGTACCCACTAAAATTTGTCGCGATAACAGTTACCCGGTCTGGTATTCACCTGCGTTGCTGAAGGTAATTAAAGAGAAATTTAAATTTCACCAGAAATACAAGACCTATAACAATTTGTCAAATCTTCATACATTTAAATTAATAAGAGACAGAGAAAAACGTCTGGAGGATGAATGTTATAAAAATTATATATTATTAGTAGAAAATTCAATAAAAGACAATCCTAAGTGCTTCTGGTCTTTTGTGAAGTCAAAATACAAGTCATCTGGTCTTCCCAACACCATGCACTATGGTAGTAACACTGCAACTGACGGTGTTTCTATTTGTAACATGTTCTCGGATTTTTTCTATTCTAATTTCTCATTACCTTCTACGGCGCACGATTGCCCTACGGCTAACCCCGTGTCGCAGGCTAATGTTTCTAAAATTCAGTTAACGATACAAGATGTGACTAAGTTACTGCAGTCACTGGATACATCTAAGTCGGCCGGGCCGGATGGTCTTCCACCGATATTTTTATATAGGTGTGCTAAGAGTATTTCCGTGCCCGTTTATATGTTATTTACGAAGTCCCTTTCCGAATGTAATATGCCATTAGTTTGGAAATCGGCCTTTATAACACCAATTCATAAAAAAGGAAAAAAATCTGATGTAACTAATTATAGGCCTATTTCCAAACTATGTATTTTAGCTAAACTATTTGAAAAGATAGTTTACAAGCAAATCTATCAAACCTTAAAACTATCATTTATAGGCCCCCAACATGGTTTTCTTCAGGGTCGGTCAACTACATCCAATCTTATCCTATTCAATGATTTTATTACGGATTCCATGGACAGGGGAATGCAGATTGATGTGGTGTATACGGACTACAGCAAATGTTTCGACAGAATAGATCATAAATTATTAATCATTAAACTAGAAAGCATAGGCATAAGTGGAGATCTTCTAAGATGGTTCACGTCTTATATAATGAACAGGTCACAGGCAGTGGTTATTAATAATTATATTTCTAGCTGGATTACCGTCCCTAGCGGCGTACCTCAAGGCTCGCTTTTGGGCCCTCTATTGTTTTTGATATTTGTTAACGACATAGATGCTTGTTTTCAACATTCCAAACTCCTGTGTTTCGCGGATGATATGAAGATTTTTAAAGCTATCTCTTCTCCATCTGACATTGATGATCTTCAATCTGATCTTGCGTGTCTGGATGACTATTGTGAACGAAATAAACTGGACTTGAATCCTTCGAAATGCTCATCAATTACATTTACAAGAAAAAGCTGCATTGTTCCTTCCCAGTACCATCTGAGACACCAAATCTTGCAAAGGAATCACGTAACTCGGGACCTGGGGATTCTGCATGATTCTAAACTTCTCTTCGATGATCATGTCGAGAATATTGTCAAAAAAGCTAATAGGGCGTTAGGATTTATAATGCGAACCGCGTCTAGCTTCAAAGAGATTAAAACTCTCAAAATTTTATACTGTACGTTCGTCAGAAGCATCCTGGAATATGGGTCAGAGATCTGGAACCCGCGATATGACAAATACATTCATCGCATTGAGCGTCTTCAAATGAAATTTGTAAAATTTTTATGTTACCGCCTGCGGATTCCCTATGATTCGAATGATTACTTAAACCTATGCTCAAAATTTCACCTTCTTCCTTTATTTAAAAGACGAGAAGTGTCAGATATAACCTACCTATTGAAAATTATATGGAACAAAGTTGACTCTCCTGAGCTTCTCTCAAAACTAAATTTCAATATCCCGTCTAGGTCAGCTAGACACTACACCCCTATTCGCGTACCCCCTGTCTCGTCTAACTACCGCCGAAACTCCTTCCTGCTGCGAGCAAGCAAAAGTCTTAATGATTTGTGTAAAAGCAAAAAGTTTGATATTTATTACTCTGGTTTAGCAACTGCGAGGCGTCTAATATGTGAGGATTTCTTTACGTAGTGTTTGGTTAGTCATTTGGTTTGTCTAGATCTGTAGTAAGTGTTAGATTAAGTACTTCAAGTGCTAATTTGCTATTTTGCTGTGCTGGTTTGTCCACACTTATCCACATTTAAAATAATGTTTTATATATGTGAAGACCTTTAATTGGCTGACTGTTTATATATTTTAGATATTATTTTGTTTGTCTTGCTGTTGGTTTTCCAAAGAATAAAAAATAAAAATAAAAAATAAAATAAAATTTTGAAAAGCCCTCATTTCAGTTTTTGACCTTATATATGAATAAAACTTAGAAATTTTAAATGAACGGAAACTTTCTTTTAGAAAAATTCGCAATAATGTAGTGCTACGAGAACCGTAGCGCGTAGTCGCTACGAAACTGTTACAGCTTCGCAACTTAGCGTGGCATTTTTATTTATGAATGAATAAAGAAATCGCGCTAATTTTGTACGATAAAAATAAAATATAAATCGTTACCGTTTCAGTTTCCTTTACAGAAAAATACTCGCTTAGTTTTGTTGAAATTGTTGAAAGCTATGCCTTGGTAGCCTAGGATGCCAATCTTGGTCAATTTAAATGAGAATTCTAAAGATAAACCAAAGATTTTTAGGTAAATAAATATAAGTTAAATGACAACGTAGGTAATGGTTTCGATTTTAATTATGAATTTAAAATTCTTGGGATCTTTTACTGTAATGAAGTATTTTGTATTAAAAACGATACGTTAAGTTATTTTTTGTAAATGCAGTTAATTTCGAGCCCTAATCGTGTTTTTCTATACTTAAAAAATCAGAATATGCATGGCGTCGCGATTCAGCTGAACTGCTAAATTATCCCGACACATATATATACAAATGTTTGCTCCTGTTTGTCCGGGCAGCTGTGCCTGGAATTTATTAATGCCGGACTCTAATCCTAGTGCATTTTCGGGATTTAAGATGTTACAGCTGATGTTGATGGAGCGATCGGTTAGTGGTGATATTGATTGCGATAAGAAGTTTAGTCAACCATAAATAAATTAAGAACTGAAAGTCATTATTTTGTTTAAAACCAAGCAGAGTTGTCTATGGATGGATTTTTTCTTCTTTTGCGGTAAATAGTAACTCACTAAGTGCTGAGTGTACCTCCACATTTGCACGTCGTTTTTGGTCTAGGACTTTTTGCGTCCAGTACTTCCCCGCTATTTTGGTGATGTCATCACGACTATCTTAGAACTCATTGTTCGATCATATATTGATCGAAGAACTCATTTCGCCATTGATTTTAAACACGATTTAACACTAAACGAGTTTAAGGCTGTCGCTGTCATAGCAGCGAAGTTAAATTTGTTACGAAAATGTACAATTATGTAATAAAAATGACTTGTAAAATCTTGTATCAATTTTATTAATGAGCTGCTGAAATTGATTTGGAATAAACGGGGATTAAACTCGACACTTCTACATTATGCAAAATGATCTAAATCGCGTTATAAATCAGTAGTGAAATTGACTCTTAATATTGAAATATGATAATTTATTAAACAATCTTTTTCTCTTCGTGTTGTTTGTAGTAAATTTTTTACACAACACACAAAATAATGGAATATGAGAAAAAGGTTATACCTAATTAGTGCATTAGGTAAGCTGCATAAAGCATATTATAGTATGCTATAGTGCAACCTCTGCATAATGCAGATGTTGCTATAAGCACAGTTCCCCAATTAGTGGTACGCGTACCCCCAGGGCTACGCGAGGTTGCATCAACGCTACGAGAACCGTAGCGCGTAGTCGCTACGAAAGTGTTACAGCTTCGCAATCTAAGCGTAGCTTTTTTATGAAAAAAAAAGGTTTTTCTGTAATTAGTAAAGTAAGTTTTTGGAGTTTTGGGTAGAAAAAATACTATACATAATAATATTCGCATATTGCTGAACTTTGTGCCCATTCTGCACAAATTGTATAGTTTGATGTTTGAGAGATTGTTCAGGGGTGGTCGGACTAATGCCGTTTGCGCATGATTTGTTTCTGGTATGAGCATGGAACGTTCCGTTCATCAAAGTTTGTTTTTATATTAAAGTCAAAGTCAAATAGGCTTTAATAAACTTAATTATTAAGTACTTTTGAATCGTCTATATTTTCCTACCACCCGTTCCAGACTATTTTAGCTGACAAGAAGAACGGGCGCAAGAAACTTATCAGTTGTAACATCCATAAGTAACGAATTGAACTTGAATATATTGTTACCAGATAAATACAACAGGGTGACAGGATTATTGGCAACAACATAGACTTATTATATTACTTATGTTGAAAAATATCAGAAACAATATAATAGACTAAGTATTAGTTTTTATGTAATTGCTCCTGCTTCCATCCGTACTAATTTATTGGCAACATTTGTGTATACTCTGTGGCACCTATTTGTAATAAAATAAAACGTCAGTTGATTTTCATACAGCATCCAAGTGGTTTTATTATAGGTTATGGGCCATCGTTTCGCTAATATTTCGCAGTATTTAGTAGTTTATAACAAGAATTTTGGACATTTGCAAGTGTTATAAACAGTTTACTAAGCGTGATAACCTGCTACGTGACAATTCGAACAGTAATTTGTGAACTTTCTTGCATAGTGACTGACCGGTGTGTGGCGTACTGTGTAAAAAATGGCGTCAAATTATATCGTTAATGTGCCGAAATTACGTGGACGAGAAAATTACAGTGAATGGTGTTTCGCAGCCGAGAACTTTTTAGTCTTGGAAGGCATGAAACATTGTGTTTTTCCAGTGACAGAAAAAAAAGTAGATGAGGCAGATGACGAAAAAACAAAAGCAAAGTTAATAATGACTATTGACCCGACCTTATATGTCCATATAAAGATGGTAAAATCATCGAAAGAACTATGGGAAAAACTCAAACAATTATTCGATGACAGTGGTTTTTCGCGACGAATTAGTCTACTACGGAATTTAATTTCTATACGCCTTGAAAACTGCAGTTCGATGACATCATACGTTACTCAAATAATTGATACATCGCAGAAATTAAGTGGCACAGGCTTTGAAATAAATGATCAGTGGACAGGATCATTGCTATTGGCGGGTTTGCCGGACAAATTTGCGCCTATGATTATGGCCATTGAACACTCGGGAATTCCAATAACGGCCGATTCCATCAAAACGAAATTGCTGGATATGTCGTCACCGGAACACGAAGAAAGTGAAGTCAATGGAGCGTTCGCAACTCGTAACAAGTTCAATAAAAAGAAAAACACGAGTTTGTCTATGGCAAAACATAGTGGCAATGGCAATGTTGGCAGCATTGATTCATCTGTCAAATCAAATAAAATGGTGAAGTGTTACACATGTAAACAAACCGGCCATTACCGTAATCAATGCCCGTTAAATGAAAATTCCTCTTCTAATTCAAAGAAAAACATCAAGACGCAGTCGAATGCTTTTAGCGCAGTGTTTTTGAGTGGGAATTTCAATAAACACGAGTGGTACATCGACTCAGGCGCAAGCGTCCATCTCACTCCAAATGAAAGTTGTATTATGAATGCTAAATACGATCAACACAAGGAAATTATTGTTGCAAACAAAGAAAAAGTGCCAGTTTTATGTTCAGGTAATGCGAGAATTACCACAAAAACCGACGAATGCGAATATGATATCGTGGTTGAAGATATATATTGTGTTCCAAGTTTGACAACGAATTTGCTCTCTGTCAGCCAACTAATAAACAAAGGAAATAAAGTCTCGTTTACTACAAATGGCTGTAAGGTTTACAACCGGGACAACGATCTTGTGGCTACAGCATCGTTAGTCAATGGAGTCTACAAAGTGAATCTGTCCAGTCAAGCGAGTCTCGTCGCATCAGCAGTGTCGGCGGTAACATGGCATCGCAGATTGGGCCATGTCAACCAGGACTACTTGAAACACATGAACAATGCAGTGCTTGGTATGTCGATTGGCAATAAGATTGAAAATATAAGCAAGTCCTCGTGTATTACGTGCTGTGAAGGTAAACAAAGTCGGTTACCATTCCAAAGTGCCGGCCAGAGAAGCAGTGGTTTACTAGAGATAGTGCACACAGACATTTGCGGACCCATGGAACATACTTCTATTGGCGGCTCCAGGTATTTTCTATTGTTTATCGATGACCATAGTCGCATGACTTTTGTTTATTTTTTAAGAAACAAAAATGAAGCCCTGAAGTACTTTAAACAGTTTAAGGCTGAAGTAGAAAATCAAACAAAGAATAAAGTCAAGATACTAAGAAGCGACAATGGTCTAGAATACTGTAACAAAGAATTTGACATTTTTTTAAACAAAGCTGGAATACTTCATCAGAAGACCAACCCATACACGCCAGAACAGAACGGATTATCAGAACGTTTTAATCGCACAATCGTAGAGAAAGCTAGGTGCATGCTTTTTGATGCGAATTTGGGAAAAGAGTTCTGGGCAGAAGCCACCAGTACAGCAGTGTACTTGCAGAATCGTACTGTGGCAGCATCCTTGGGTTACAAAACTCCATATGAGATATGGAATGGCACCAAGCCGGATATCAGTCACATCAGGATCTTCGGTAGTTTAGTGATGGTGCACATAGCGAAAGAAAAAAGAAAGAAATGGGACAAAAAGTCGGAAAAGTGCATTCTTATTGGATATCCAGAAAATATAAAAGGATATAGACTTTTTAACCCCGAAACCAAAAAAGTGTTAACCAGCAGAGACGTTGTGATAACTGAGCCAGAATCAAAATCTGAATGTCAAATTGAAGTACAAGGTCAGAGTTTTGATTCAGTGGCGGATGGCTCACAGGGCTCAGATCCAATCAATGTAGAGGAATCCGACCAGGAGACCAGTGTAGAGACGCCCGGTCAAGATAACACAGAGTTCCTAGATAGTACACTAGAAGGAAGTGATGAATCATATATTCCTAGTGACTATGAAGATGCAGAGACCAAGTTGGAGAATGTCACATATCGCCCTCCCAGACCTACGCGAGAGAGGAAGGAGCCAGAGCGATTTGGGTTTTCTAACCTCTGTATGAATGAAGAAACCTATGATGATGCAGCTGGTTTATCTCTGAGTGAAGCATTGCAAGGCCCTGAAAAGGAGCAATGGAAGGAAGCTATGCGGGAAGAATTAAAGTGCTTTAAAGACAATGATGCGTGGGAGTTGTGCGAAGCTCCAACAGACAGCAGAGCTGTACAGTGCAAGTGGGTGCTACGTAAGAAATATGATAGTGAGAATAAAGTCCGTTTTCGTGCGCGATTAGTGGCGAAAGGTTTTTCGCAGGTTGAAGGTGTGGACTATACAGACACTTTTTCTCCCGTAGTGAGACACACCACGTTGAGATTATTATTTGCTCTTTCTGTTCAGTTAGGTCTTGATATAACGCATCTTGATGTGACCACAGCTTTCTTGAATGGCACTCTTGAAGAAACCATCTTCATGCAGATACCAGTAGGTTTTTCTGATTCGACTCATAGTGGTCAAGTTCTTAAGCTGAAGAAAGCCATATATGGCCTAAAGCAATCTTCAAGAGTGTGGTACAAGAAAGTGGATGAATGTTTGTTAAAAAATGGTTATTTTAAATCTAAATATGAACCATGTATGTATCTAAAAAGGATAAATAAGGAAATTGTCATAGTTACATTATATGTAGATGATTTTTTCATTTTTTCAAATAATCCGAAAGAAACACAGTTTTTGAAAGATATTTTGTCTAGTAATTTTAAAATCAAAGACTTAGGTGAATTAAAAAAATGTCTTGGTGTAAGTGTCAGTATTGATAAATGTAAAAAATCTATATCTCTCAATCAAAAAGACTACATTGAGAAGATTTTACACAGATTTTGTATGAGTAATTGTAAAACTGTTTTAACTCCAATGGAGACTAAGTTACAGCCATCAGGTGACAGTTATGTTGGTAATTTTCCATATCAACAGGTTATAGGTTGCCTTATGTACCTGGCAGTGCTCACCAGGCCTGATATTGCATTTGCTGTAGGTTTCTTGAGTCAATTCAACAATTCTTATACTAAAGAACATTGTGCATATGTTAAGAGAATTCTGAAATATTTAAAAAAGACTAAAGACTTTGGCTTAGTGTATTCTCATGATGGAAATTCATTGTTAGAGGGTTATGTTGATTCTGATTGGGGTGGCAACATCATTGATAGGAGATCGTATACTGGCTATTGTTTTACCCTTTCAGGCTGCATAATTTCTTGGGAATCTAAAAAACAGCAGACTGTTGCATTATCTAGTAGTGAAGCCGAATATATGGCTATGACTGAGGCTTGTAAAGAAATCATTTATTTAAGGAATTTACAATTTGAGATAACAAAAACAATGTATAGTATTGATCTCTATAATGATAATCAAAGTGCTCAGAAGTTAGCGTTTAATCCTGTATTTCATAAACGGACCAAACACATTGACATTAGATATCATTTTTGTAGAGATTGCGTATCTAGAAAGATTGTAAATTTAAAATACATGTCAACAGCTGAAATGCCTGCTGATCTGCTAACAAAAGCTTTGTGCTCAATAAAACATCATAAGTTTTTAAATAAATTAGGAATTCAGATTGTTTAACCATGTTGTTAATATTGTTTAGATATAGTGGCGGTGTTGAAAAATATCAGAAACAATATAATAGACTAAGTATTAGTTTTTATGTAATTGCTCCTGCTTCCATCCGTACTAATTTATTGGCAACATTTGTGTATACTCTGTGGCACCTATTTGTAATAAAATAAAACGTCAGTTGATTTTCATACAGCATCCAAGTGGTTTTATTATAACTTAATAAGATAAGATAAGATAATGCTTTGTTTTCAACACCACAGTACTTATATAAGCAAGTTATGTGTTACATCATTTCCACGCATTTTGATCTTTAAGATAATCGTCTACTTTATAACCTTTAACCATGAGCGTTTTTTTAACATGGTTTTTAAATTAATGCAAAAGAAGATCAATCGCTTGTTGTGGCACTTTATTAATAAAGGCTATGCCTTTCCCCATAAATGAAACTCTAGTTTTTGCAAGCCTAAATCTTGCCGTTACAAGATCTTTATGTCTTGTATTAAACTCGTGAATATTGCTGTTCTTAGCAAATGAATCATAGTGTTTCCTTACATAAACTAAATTTTCATAAATGTATTGGCCTGCCTAAATATTTATTTGTTGGACTTATGCCCTTTCTGCAATTTGGAACTACAGCTTTAAAGGGTTTGTTAGTTCAATGGTTCCATTAAATCCTTTAACAATTCACGCGATTCTTTTCGCCCGTTTCGCAGATTAAGTCTGATATCGCTAATTCGTCGTTAAACCCCAAACTTGTGTGTTTGCGTCCCCGTTTACGGGACCCGGGCCAGATGGGGCCCGGATTACCGGATGGTGTGTTAATCTTAATTGTGTTACGGACATTTGTATGTGGAAAATGGGACTTTAAAAATGTTTGTGTTTGAAACTTTTTAGATAAGCGCTTTTTCTTTTATTTTTGTGTTATTCGGATTTTCTACATTAAAGTATGTGATTCCATAAGCATTTGAATAGCGTGGAAACGGCCTAAGATATACGAATTATTGGTTCCGTCGTAATTTTATGAAAAGGAGTCGTTCTTTCCTGGGTTCACTTTTTTAAAATTTTCCTACACCCATAATTTTTTTTTCTCGTAGCTTTCTTTCGTGGGACAAGGTTTCCAAAAAGAAAAAAAATATTAATGCCTGCAAACATAAATAAAAAAATATTTAAAAACTCGAATAAAGGTGCTCTTAATATTAATTTTACTCTCCCGAGTATATCAATAAATTCTAATGCTTGTTACAAGTTTTTATTGTTGATTTAATCCTGAAAATCGATTTTGTGCGGCTGTCGGCTGTTAAGGGATATTCCTTTGCATTTTTATTTCTAATAAAATCACTACATTGGTTGTTGATATGTCATTTGTCATTTTATTTTACATGTGACAGTATCAATATGACATTTGACAGTAAATAATCGATGTTGCCACGGTAGAAAAACGTTTTGGGTTGCTGTTTTATTAACTTTAACTATCCAATTTTAAAAATAAAAAAAAAATGTTTGCAGGTTTAAAAAATATATATTGATACATGGACAGATTCCTTATTTTGTTCTCTTTCCATAAAATATAATTTTATGACTGTAGGCCACGGGTCACCCAAATGGGCCCAGCCTCCATACAAAAATGGAACAACTCCTTTGGTATAGGTATTCGGTATCGCGTTAAATGTAACGAAATGTTTATAAGAGGTGGTAAATATGGAACAATCAAATACTTAATTTTCTAATCCAGTGGTAAAAAACAGTTTTATGCATCTACTATATTCCTATATTCTTCTGCAGTTAAGCAACGTTCGCAAGGGTCGGTCATAGGATGGGTGACCAAAAATTTATTATCTCGAGCTCCTCCGAGCTTCGGAAGGCACGTTAAGCCGTTGGTCCTGGCTGCATATGCAGTCATTGTTTAATCATAAAATCAAAGTCAAATAATCAAAGAGGGGACTAACGTCCGTGCGGGCTTGCGAGTGACGTCAGCGCCCGGACTAGTTTTGCTTGTTCTAGCGCAGTGAGTGGGGGTAGTGGGGCGACCGGCCGGCCTTTATAAGCAGGCGGCGCTCGTACTGGGACACTCCTTCCCCCACTACAGCCAACATATGGGCCAAACGGAAGTCATCGACGCTAAAGGCGCTGCCCCGTCACATTGTGCCCCCGCCATCTCCCCAGCCCACCCCACCCAATCCCACTCTCCCACCCTGAACCCCACTCATCAA
Organism: Agriphila straminella; assembly: GCA_950108535.1. NCBI lineage: Eukaryota > Metazoa > Arthropoda > Insecta > Lepidoptera > Crambidae > Agriphila > Agriphila straminella. The sequence continues at coordinate 1,282,938 of OX467324.1, read as the reverse complement.
GTATAACCCCTACCCCCGTTGCCTAAGCCGTGGCCCGTTCGCAGGCGCTCGCTGGGCCTCCCCCACTATGGGGGTCTCACCCGGTGCGGCAGACCGCGCAGAGGGCCGCACAGCAACCTCCGGCGGGGGCACCCCCTTTCGCCGCAAGGCGGCCGCGCATAGCGGCACTCAACGCCGTGGGGCAGTGGCCCCACGAGATGAAGCCCGGGGAAGGAGCAGCAGCTCGAACCCGCACCCGCGCAAGCGGAAGACAGCCACGAGCACTGGGACACATTCGATCGTGGGCCGTGGCGCTGTGCGTGCGCTCGCAATTCGGCATACCTCTTAAAATAAATAGCTCTTTCTCCAACGCCCATGGATATGGCTGAACTAAATGGTCAGCGCGGCACTCCGTCTTATATATATATATATATGTATTTATATATATAACTTGATACTACTACTATTGAACTATATACTTGATTATTTTTGTTATCTACATAAATAAAATTCTCCTTGGCCCACGTAAATGAATATGGGCCATTCTAAATCTATCCCTGGGTTAGGCCTTGCAAATTTTTTCCTAAAACTCCCATAGGAAACAAAGCAAAGCAATTTATGTCATTGTAACACCTTTCATAATATTTCAATCTTACTTCAATAGGTACTCACTGACTCAATCACCACTTGGATTGAAGTTGATTAGGGAATCTTTCTCCAAAATCATTTTACGAAGGATTACAAGGTTAAGGGCCCGTATCCTTTATTATTGAATCAAGAAAAGTAAATAGGTCTTTTTTTCACGATCCAAGATTGTAAGTATAATCTGAAACATATGTGGCAGAAATCCTTTGGAAACCTTAAATATGTGATATTAATTTTATAAAACAACTTAAATTCATTAATTATATTGAGTTTGACAATGTTTTATAATTCATTTTGTGATTCACAAATCATTTTAAGATTTACTTATGAAACAATTATGCACCCGTACTATTTTGCCTTTTCACATTATTAACATATTTTTTTAACAATACTAAATAATATACTAGAAAAAATACGACTCGCACCAGATCATTTTTTTAAAGATTTTTATGATGATGTATATGTGTGTGCGGCGATTTATTTCGAGAATAGTTATATTTACTTAATTTATTTATAGTTCTTGTTTCTACGGTTAATAATTATTAAAGGGTTTTTATTGGTTTTGGTTATTTTCACCCATTTCGGTCCACCCATTTCGGTCTTTCAGATAATCGTCTACTTTATAATAACCTTTTACCCATAAGCGTCTTATGGCATGGTTTTTAAATTCATACAAAGGTATGTAATGAAACTAAAATAATAACGGTGAACCACTTTTACTTTCTCCACAGGAATACATCATGACTCTTATTAACTAGGTTATAGCAACAGTACGTTAGCAGTTTTCCCTAACTACTTCTTTTCTCGACGGTTGAACAGTGACTGCCTGCAACTGACTTTCGTTGACTGTCCCGCCGATTATCCCCACCACTTTACCTCCCCATTCCACTACAAAATGGCGGGAAAATGTGGCGGGAAACGGTGGAGCCAAGCTGCGGTGTTGCCAGACTATTAAACGAAGATACTATTATCCTTTCAATTTCATTTGAAATCATAACAATAAAATGAATTTATTACTACCCAACGACAAAACGTCACATTCGTCCATCCTGACGTCGTGCGTGTCCTCATGCACGGTCAAAATATCGTCACATTCGGCAGGTTGTGTGTTTTATTTTATTTATTTGGGATAACAAACAGTTAAATTATATTGCATTAATTTGATATTTATAAAACGTTCAGAAATCTTATGTTATACAAAGAATTTAATGGTTTAATTTATTGTTTTATTTCAATTTTGTGAATTGATAAATGCTAAAAAGAGAATCTACTGAATCTACCACCATTTCACAAAATTGTGAGGCCCCTTCAAGAAAGAAATGGCGAAAGAAAACTTGAGAGGGTTGTTGACCTCTGTCTTTTATATATATTATTATTTATTTATTTACAATAGAAACTAGTTTTATCATTAGATCCTGCAGTGTGTGTTTGGGGCTATAACTGGTGACTTATGGGGTCCCAAGCTGGGATTATTCATATGGCATACACAACAGATGACAGTCAACAATAGCACACAATAACAGCTAGACATATTGTTTTGAACTAAACTGACATCCAAACACGTGCACACACAGAAATATATGCGATGCGCAAATATTTAAATTATTATAAATTGGTATCTACTGTTAAAGTTGCGTGATTACTTTACATAATTAATACTAATGGGAAAATATTAAATTAATTACCTATTGAAATTATTACAGTGATCAGAGTTAATTTGACATAAATTATTTAATTATTATTGAATTATAAATATCAAAAATATAATAGTAAATGAAATCAACATAAAACTTTGTTGACATGGGACTTAAAAATAGTGTGCTTTGTAGTGTAGATATAGAGTTTCATCACCTCATCCACTCACACCATCTCACCATCATGAAATTAGGATATTTATTGATTTCAATTCAATAGCCTCGCGGAGTATACTAGAAATGAATCTTTGTTCCATGATCATTTATAAAAGCCTGTAGGTAATATTGTATTACAAATATTAACTCTTAAACATCTTCAATTCTTAGAAACCCACAATACTGCAAATAAATTATTTTTATGTAAGTAGATACAAAGTTAACACTTCTTATTAGTTCCTTTTACTAAATTATGAATTTAATTATAATATTAAACGAATACAAGAATAAAAAGAATATAGCAGCCAACAGCACGCTGGGTAACAACGACAGGGTAACTCAATCACAAATTGCAGATCTTTGACAGACAATAACCCCTGATACCCAACTGAATTTATCAATGATTTTAATACAAATTTAAATTTTATTCAATTTACAATAATTCTTATTAATGGGGAATATAAATGTAACTTCCTTTCTTTGCTTTGTTACTACACAGTAAGTGCACTTCATAAACAACGTTCAACGGCTATACAATCTTGAGTCTTGTTAAAAATAAGAAAATAAATATTACCACTTACAGTAAGTAACTACACACGTAAATCAAATTGATTAAATTTGTGTTGCAACAATAATTATGATGCATTAATTATTTACTTCATAATCCGCAGCATGACTTAGGTTAGGTACCTACCTAATATTTTTATAGTATCTGTGTTACTTATAATGTTTAATTTAGTTAAAACTTTCTACTTTAACAGGTTCTAAATAAGATTTAAATATAATTGATAAATCAATTTGTAGAAATTCTGTTATATTTCTCAGTTCAACCAGAAGATAATTGCAGCTGAAACCCATCGTCTGTCGCAGCCCGTTGCCGTCGTGCCACCAAAACTTCAATAACGCAATCGTCGTTTCTACCATTCAGTCACCCAAAAATCTTCCGTCGCACATCCTTCAGCCTGCTGCCGCGCTACCGCCACCTAGCGTCCTCTATAGCGCATCGGCATCTTGTTAGATGCCACATGTTTCTGAAATAAATAGAACATAATCGACAGTAACCGTTCATATATCATAGTACAAATGACAACCAAATAAAACATCAGGATCAAAAGGAAAATATTTAAATCTATAAGTACATGGGAATTGTTTGAGATAAGAACAGGGATTGAATAATTTACCAATATTTTTACCGTTACATAATAATATAATAGGTAACGTCAAACTGTATCAGTAAATTTACCGGCAAAAATAACCCAACAAACAGTGTACCGGTTAGAGTGTATATTCTGTTAAATTACGAGATACCTAAACAAGAAAATCAATCGCATAGAACTCTGTGTAAGTGAACATTTCCTCAGGCTGAATACTTTCTGTATACCAACATCGTCTACCTACGCGTTCACTTCACGTTGAGTTGGCAACGTCGCATTCGCGGGCTGGTATCGGAATGAAAATAACGTTTTTTTTTTTTACCTAAAAAAAAAGTAACGTTATTTATTGAATTTTAAAGTAACGATACAAAAGCAACGTTATCTATTAAAATACCGTTAATGTAAAAAGTAACGGTAAACAGTAAGAAACAACGTTACATTTTAAAATAACGTTATCAATCCCTGGATAAGAACGATGTCGTAAACTAATTTTTTTACATACAAAACGATAGATATCTATTTAATTGCATTGTTTTGAAATTATAATAACATCAAAGTAATAATTAAAACTTTGCTTTCTTTATTTGATCGTAATAAAAAAATTGTTATTAATAGACAAAGTTTCTGCAACAATTGAAGCGTTTTAATAACGACAATAAATTTAGTAACTCATCATGGTCTGAAGCTGTTAAATTTTCCTGATAATTCACTCATTTTATTTCACAATTTGTGGTTCTCAGACACTTCATATATAATGTGTTCAATTTTAGTAATTGCTAATGTTGATACTCGGGGCTACCGTTTGCCACTATGTGGACACGACCTGCCAAAGCGCTGATATTCCAGCCAGGGCTACCATTAGTCATCATGCGGACAGGGCCTGCCAAGACACTGATACTCAGGGCTACCGTTTGCCACTTGTAGGTAGACACGGCCTGCCAAAAGGCTGACATTCCGGTCAGGGCTACCCTTTGCCGCCATGTGTTCACGGCCTACCAAGGCTTAGATATATTCAGGCCAGAGCTATCAACTGAGGACACACATGGCCCATAGATGCGACACACTTGGCCGCTTAACCATTAAACTTTAGGACACACATGGCCCATAGACGCGACACACTTGGCCGCTTACAGAGCTTTCAACTGAGGACACACATGGCCCATAGATGCGACACACTTGGCCGCTTAACCATTACACTTTAAGACACACATGGCCCATAGATGCGACACACTTGGCCGCTTAACCATTAAACTTTAGGACACACTTGGCCCATAGACGCAACATACCTAGTCGCCTAAAAACTACAAATAGTTCATATTATAATAGTAGCTTATACACTGCTATGTACTTAACATTGAAAGACTTATTTTCTCAAGCATAAATATAATGTATTCAAATTAACCATAATTATATTAACATCGAATTGCAATATTATTAACCAATAGATAACCATGTAAAATGAAGTTGTGTCTTAAAGAAGAACGCGGACTACATAAAGTCTACTTATTTCTTTTTACAGATCTTTGTTCGTAATTGAAAAGTATCCCAATATATTTATTTAAGGGCCAGTGCACTAAGCTAAGCAACAACAACTTAAATAATCGTATGCAGATGACGATTCGAATATGAAATTAATAAAATGGCATAATATAGTCACATAAACGCGTAACATAATTAAATGACAACCTAGCCTTGTAAACCGCTGGCGCTTCTAGCCTAACTGTAGGCGCATCTAACAAAATCGTAGGCGAATCTAGCCCTCTAAACTGATGGCGCATCTAGCCCTCTAAACTGATGGCGCATCTAGCCAAACTGGATTTGCATCTAAATAATAAACCAATCATTTATTTCCCAGAATATTGTAGTATACATTGATGACATTATAATATAACAAAATCTGCATATCCTGCCTTAGTTAGGCGTGGAAATCTGCAAGTAGCTAGGTGATTATAAAATTTAAATTTGAGAATCTGTACTTAACATTAATCATTAATAAAAATATTATAACTAGGTACTTTATTTACCCATCTTTCCATTAAATAATTTAAAATCCCAATAAAATAAATGTCAAACTTTAATGCCAAATATGATAAATTGACATTAATAATAATAGTTGCCTGCCAGTACAATGTTATTTTAATTTAAAGTAATAAGATATTAATTACAACTAGTCAAACCACAGGTGAATCTAGCCCTGTAAACTGATGGCACATCTAGCCTTTTAATATAAAGGCGCATCTAACCTTGTAAAATAAAGGCGCATCTAACCTTGTAAAATAAAGGCGCATCTAACCTTGTAAAATAAAGGCGCATCTAACCTTGTAAAATAAAGGCGCATCTAACCTTGTAAATTAAAGGCGCATCTAACCTTGTAAATTAAAGGCGCATCTAACCTTGTAAAATAAAGGCGCATCTAACCTTGTAAAATAAAGGCGCATCTAACCTTGTAAAATAAAGGCGCATCTAACCTTGTAAAATAAAGGCGCATCTAACCTTGTAAAATAAAGGCGCATCTAACCTTGTAAAATAAAGGCGCATCTAACCTTGTAAAATAAAGGCGCATCTAACCTTGTAAAATAAAGGCGCATCTAACCTTGTAAAATAAAAGCACATTAACCTTGTAAAATAAAGGCGCATCTAACCTTGTAAAATAAAGGCGCATCTAACCTTGTAAAATAAAGGTGCATCTAACCTTGTAAAATAAAGGCGCATCTAACCTTTTAAAATAAACGCGCATCTAACCTTGTAAAATAAACGCGCATTTAACCTTGTAAAATAAACGCGCACCTAACCTTGTAAATAAACGCGTATCTTAACCTTGTAAAATAAACGCGCATCTAACCTTGTAAAATTTAAACTTTAATTGTTAAAGACTGATTTTTTACCTAAATAAATAAAATGAAGGCAAATCCGACCTTTAAAATGCTTCACCCTTATAAATTCTCAAACCTATTTATCATTCTAGTATGAAAACGAACAAAAGCTATAGGTACCTAACTTTAGGTCGAAGGCGCGTTTAGGCTTGTCCTAGCCTTACAAACTGGATGTGCATCTAGCCTCGCAAGTCAAAATAAATTTTAGTTCATATAAATATCTAGTATAAACTGCTTAGGGTTGGGTGAAATATTTAGAATATGGTTCATTTTAGTTTGAAATATTTCATAAATTCCATATAAGTAAATTTAATTTTAATTTCATTGAAATTTTCACTGGACCCATCCATATGTATTATAGAAAACCAAAAGTTAAACCTTGTAAACCAAAGACGCGTTTAGCCTTCTAAACCACGTAGGGCACGTCTAGCTTTCTAAACCGAAGTATATTTCTTCAAACTAAGAAATTAGGACAAAATATCATGTACTTCAAAGTAAACTTACATCATTCATTTAGGAACAAATAAAAATGAAATCAAAATTATAATCTTTTACTAGTAAACATACCGCGCATCGAAACCATGTAGAAAAAAAATAAAAACGTAGCTCGTACACCAGATAATGAAATTATCTTTCGTTTTATTTTATTCATGAAAGATGAGCTACTTGTAGGTAGGTACAGTTTTTTTTTTTAACTGAGATCACTTCTGTAAAATCACGTTAATTAGTGAAATCGGCAATTTTTGTGAACGGCCTCTTAATAGAATAAAAATTTACTTCTTGAACTAAAATAAAACTCCTTAAGGGTCCATTATAGGAAAACATGGTTTGCGAGGGTCATATATAGAAAACGTAAAGTTGTAGTCACAAAAAAACATACAACAAGCTAAAGAGATTCTCTAGTAGCTACAAGTATTAAATTGCGTATAAACCTCACAGATTATTGTAAGAAATATAAGAATAACATCCGAAGCGTTTGCGTAGTTCATATTTTTGGCGTAAGTAATAGCGGAAACGTATTGAATCCTACATGAAAAATATACTTTAACGTACTGTGAAGTAATAGCTCCAATAACTTTTATTCGAGAAAGATAATGATGAAAAAAAAAAACACCGAAAGTCATCGAAAAAGTACAGATTTGAGGTTATTTTCCATACTCTTTACAAGTTAAGTAAAAGACAGATAAATGTTTTGCGTAACGGAGCCTTAAGCTACGACTATAGCGTCATTGTACTACTAAAACCCTTTTGAAGGTCAAAATAACTTGGTGCTAATTCTACAGTAAGTATCACGTATCCGTACATCCCCAGGGTACAGTGTAAAGGTAGACTACTAACGACAATTACCTACAATGGTATGAAATAAAAAAAAAATAAACTTGATAACCTCTGCGAAACACATTGTCCGAGATAAAAATACTCAGTAACATAGATACTGAAAATACACAGTTCCTATTTCCATAATTCATTATGTAATGCATTTCCAGAGTTTAAATCACGAAAGTTACAGTTGGGCAGTAAAGATAACAAAACTTTCATTTCATGACCTCGCTATATACAATTATGAAAATTACTATTCCATTCCATTATCATGCACTATTTCATCATGGTGACTGACGACTGAGTGTAGTTTTGTGTGCAGTGTATTGCACGACCGAAGAGTAGCCTCGATCACGTGCAGTTTTGTGTGCAGTGTATGCACGACCGAAGTGTAGCCTCGATCACGTGCAATGAATGTGAATAATGGTATATGTATGCACGGCCGAAGTGTTGCCTCGACCACGTGCAATGTTTGTGAATAATGGTGTGTATGCACGGCATGGCAATGGTGTATTATGCAGTTTATTAAAACTTGAAACTACCCAACTTAATTTCGTAATTTTAGCTCGGTTTAAAACGTTAGATAAGTAAGAAGTTCGTGAGCGTACATACCTTGGTTCTTCCACTGCTGATTTGTAATGAAACTAAAATAATAACGGTGAACCACTTTTACTTTCTCCACAGGAATACATCATGACTCTTATTAACTAGGTTATAGCAACAGTACGTTAGCAGTTTTCCCTAACTACTTCTTTTCTCGACGGTTGAACAGTGACTGCCTGCAACTGACTTTCGTTGACTGTCCCGCCGATTATCCCCACCACTTTACCTCCCCATTCCACTACAAAATGGCGGGAAAATGTGGCGGGAAACGGTGGAGCCAAGCTGCGGTGTTGCCAGACTATTAAACGAAGATACTATTATCCTTTCAATTTCATTTGAAATCATAACAATAAAATGAATTTATTACTACCCAACGACAAAACGTCACAGGTAGATTCCCCATAAATGAACCTCTAATTTTTGCAAGCCTATCTTGGAACGGCAAGTTTATTTTTATTAATATTAAAATGATTATTATCGCTGTTCGATACGAAACTCGGATACGATCACCAAGTTATGATACTTTAGTCGGTTGTACTGTGCTATCGATTCCGGAGTCCATAGTGGCATCTGGCGCCTCTTTCTATATTAATGTCGGGCCACCCACCCCCGATATTGCAGCATGACGCCTTCTTACACAAACGGTCACAGCCTTCAGCATTTTCATTTTAGTATATTTCTTTTGCATAATTTTTAAACTTTTTTGAGACAAAAGGAGATTTTAAAGTCTTTCCAACAATAAAGTAGTACCAGAGTAGTACCTAAGTAATGGTGAAACTATGGAAAAGCTCGATGCTGTTTTTTGGGTTAAGCATTTCAGAAACGCTCATAGCTTAGCTTGACAGACTGATCGTACTCGATCACGTTTGTTAAGCAACGATGGGTGACCGTTAAGTGGCATGGTGAACATAGTTGTAATTGGACATCAGATTGGTGTACCTTATTATTAGGTTTTATTGTTTAAGTTTTAATCTGTTGTCTGTAACTATGTCATAATTCATAATTCATAATTGATAATTGTTTATTTGCTATAAATAGGGTATAACAGTGATGGTCAGAAATAATATAAATGTTGCTTAAACCTATTTAGCCATACAATGATAGCATGCAAATCTTAATTTTTAAACTAAAATTATATTTTATGTTACAATATTGGGATCAATTGTCCATGCATCATTCATGTTTCATATCATTCAATTTCATGTTTATTTTTTTACTTGTTTATGTTGTAAGAATTCATCGAGGGAGTAGAAAGTATTTTCGAGTAACCATTCACGCAGGACTATTTTAAATTTTTTCAAGGGTAGACATTTTATGGTATCTGGTATATGATTAAAAATGGTAATACACATCACATAACAGTTTTTCAAGTAGCACTTTGATCCAGGTATATTGCCTAGTACTAGCCTATTAGGATTTCTATTACTCCTACTTGTCAAATCTTTAGACTGTGTAAATTTATTTATGTTTTGATATGTGAAAACTCCCACTTCAAAAATGTAAATGCATGGCAGTGGAAGTATTTTTAAGCATTTAAAGTAGGGTCGGCAAGGTTCATCTGGAGCAATGTGACATATTGCACGAACACACCTTTTTTGTGCAATAAATGCTTTTTTATTTTCTGTTCCATTTCCCCAGATAAGTAGGCCGTATCTAAGAACCGATTCCACATAGGCGAAATATGTGGTTAGTGCGGTGTTTCTACATGCTATCATACTAAGCTTATGTAAAGCATATGCAAAACTATTTAACTTGTTGCATACTTTTTCCACATGTTCTTTCCAGTTAAGTTTTGAATCGATAATAATACCTAAGAATGTCACACTTTCAGCCGTCTGTAGAGTTTGTCCGTTAAAAATTATGTCAATGGGGTCATCTTTAGAATTATTGAAATTTATTAAATTAGTTTTGGATAGGTTGATTTTAAGATTATTATTTTGTAACCAGTTAGTAATTAATGTCAAGGTTTCAATTATGTCTTTCTCGTGTTGTGCCATGGAGGCGTCAATGTCGGATGCTACTACTATGGATATATCGTCGGCAAATAGTATACTTTCGTGTTTAGTTACAGGGACAATGTCATTTATATAGAGCAGAAATAGCAAAGGAGAGATGACGCTACCTTGGGGAATGCCATCTAAATTTCGCTTAAAGTCTGATCTCACTGGTACTGAATTATTTTTTTTATCTAAATATTCAATCTCAACACATTGGTATCTGTTTTTCAAATAAGAGCGAACCCAGTCATTTGGAGTTCCTCTCACCCCGTAACTTTCTAATTTTCTCAGCAAAATATCATGAGACACCAGATCAAATGCGGAAGACATATCAAGAAATAGAACCGTGGTTTTCTTTTTACTTTTTGCACTACGCAGAATGCTATCTACCAAGTGAAAAGCCGCGTTGACCGTGCTTTTATGTTTTTGGAAGCCGTATTGATTCTTCTGTATAATATTGTGCTTGGTTAGAAATGAAATGAGCTTTTCATACATAACCTTTTCAAATATTTTAGCAAATATTGAGATAAGTGTGATAGGTCTATAGTTTGCTACATCGGATACGTCTCCTTTTTTGTGCATCGGTTTGATTATCGAATATTTTAGTTTTTCTGGGAACGTTCCCGTTTCTAGTGAAAGGTTTATTAGGAACGTTAATATGACTAATAATTGGTTGCTACAGGCCTTAATAACTTTGGTGCTAACAGAGTCATAGCCTTCCGACTTTGAATCTTTTAGGGTCCTAATTATCCTATTTATCGTCAATTCGTCAACAGGTGTTATAAAAATAGAGTGACTGGAGGTATTGTAACTGTAATTATACTTTGAATTATTCAATGTCCTTTTTGTAATGTCAGATTTGTCAGTAAAGTGGTCATTAAACTTATTGGCAATGTCAGATGGTTGTAATATGTCTGTTCCGTTACATGTCAATTTATTTATATGTTTTTTTGATTTGGTTTGTCCCATTTCATTTTTTATTACTGTCCATGTTGCCTTTCCGGTATTTTGACTATTTAAAACGTATTTTCTATTTGCTAATTTTTTTGCCTGTGTTGTGCATTTTTTTAATAATTAATAATGTCATTTAAAATAAAATAAAATAAAAATTAGAATTGAGCGCTTCCGTGCTTCGGAGGGCACGTTGAACCGTCGGTCTCGGCTGTTGTCATCTGATAACAGTCGTTATCGTTAAGCCAAGTCAGAGCGCCTTACGGTGGCTTGATAAACTCTAACACCAGAGGTGGCCACTATTCCTCATTCGATAAGAAGAAGAAGAAGAAGCTATTACAACTTTTTAAACAAGCGTAATAGTTAATGTGAGATAGTACTAAAGTGTTAGTTTGCTCTATGATTTAGGATGGTGGCACGCGCGCGGCATGTGTGCGCAGCCGGTGTGACGTAAATACTTGCAGTGGCCGCGCGCCCGCCATGTGGCGTCGCGAGGGTGGGGACACACTGAGCAATAAGTTTATTTTTTAATAAATTACAAAATCAAAATCAAAAAATCATTTATTCAGTCTAGGCTGTTACAAGCACTTGTGAATGTCAAAGAAGCTACGCCATCGGTTCGCAAACCCTGAGCGGGAGACCTTGTAACGAGAAGAACCGGCAAGAAACTCGTCAAGGGCTGCTTTTTTCTCCCTGTATATTTCATACAGAGTCGTCAACATTGAAAAATGAGCTCCACATTTAAAGTGAGGTCATTTTCCATCACAATAATTAACAAAAGTTTGTACATAATGGGTAGGTAGGTTGAAATTAAATACCTACTACATATCGGATAGGTAATTGTGAGAGTAAATAACTTTCAACTAGTTGAGAAATCAGTAATCACTATGTCTGCTACTCGAAAGTGCACCTAAGTAGGCAAAATTTACCAAAAAATACTTGATACAAGACATAAAAATTAACAATAAAAAAACGCAATTCTTACAATTCAATATGCGTTAAGATAGATACTCAGAAGCAGACGAACAGTTCACGAGCATGACGCGTGGACCAGCCATCGCTTCGCTCAACCATATTTGAGGGAACGTAACGACCCGTACACTTTTAAAAACCATTAATTAACCAACCACTAGGAACATTTAGATGTTCCGGGAGAGATTAATTTTACCTTAATAGAGACTTGATAAATAATAAATATAAAAACGATATACCTATTTACAATCGCATCGTCACAATCAACGTCAGTAATCACTGAAATTTGGTCCCTATCGGCTAAAAATAATGAAGTTCAGAGGGCCTATTACAAAAAAAACACTTGATTTAAAGAGTAATAAATGTCACGGAATGTGACGAACATCGTTCACTTGTCCATCAGCCATTTTTTAATGTCCCCACTGCTGGGGCACAGGCCTTCCTTATGGGTGGATAAGGAGGACGGGCCATAACCCACCACACGGACCCAATGCAGATTGGTGGGTGTTAACGACTGCAAATGCAGCTGGGACCAACGGCTTAACGTGCCTTCCGAAGCACCAGAGGAGCTCGAGATAAAAAATTTTTGGTCACCCATCCCATGACCGACCCTTGCGAACGTTGCTTAACTTCCGCAATCGCTGGGCCAGGCGCTAAACCACTGCGCCACCGAGTTCGCTTATCGAGATGCTTTTATATAATAGGCCCTCAGGTAAGCTTTGATTTGACAGATATGGATGTTATATTTGACACTTCTTTTTGACATAAATAAAAACTTACCAAAGAAAATTAGCAATGTATCATATCCATCAGGCACTCCGCTGCGTTAAGCGGGATCCCGCCGCGGGTACACGGCGCGGTTTTTTGGGAGACAGATGCTTGCAGTGCACAGGAGAGCCTCAGTCAAATGAGCTTGCGTTTCACACACTAACACTGATAATGTGGTAGATATTGTATTTTGCGAGTGTGCATACAGCTTTATGGCTTGCGGCTGATATTGCATGTGGGCTTTGCTATGAGCAGAGCAGAGATTATTGTTTACTTAAATTTATTCTGCAGACGTTACAAATGGCAGGTTTAACACCATCTGGCAATCAATAAGACATCACATTGTATCTTGGGAACATTAAATGTTCTTACAATAAATTTTGTTGAAAGAGGACCAAATAATTTAATTAAAAATAAATAAATAAACAACAATGATTAAACAATTTATTAAACTAACCATTTATTAAACTCTTATAAACTTTTATTTATTTCCTTGACAATAAAAACTTATACAAGTAAATATTTAAATAATAAAATTATGATTGCATGCGATGCGATGCAGAGTAAATAAAATTATGCCCTCCTTCTAATTTGCTGCGCCCAACCTCTCGGGCCCTCGCCCATAATGTTTGTACCATTGTGGAATAGCAATAAAGCATTGAATATAATTAAGTATGATCAATATGATCATACATCATCATCATATCAGCCGCACGACACCCACTGCTGGGTATAGGCCTCCCCCAAGGATCTCCACGACGATCTGTCCTGCTTGGCCCGCATCCAGCGGCGCCCCGCGACCTTCACCCTCACGTCGGTCCACCTTGTCGGGGGCCTACCCACGGAGCGTCGTCCGGTGCGCGGTCAATCTTTTTATAATTTCTTGAAAAAATTATTTTTATAATTTCTTTAAAATTTTAATGCCTATGGCTTTATGAGAAGTGCATTGGCCCTTCGATCGCGCTTAAAGCAACTTACGCAAGCACAGGTCATGGGATAGGTGACCAAAAATTTATTATTCTGAGCTCTTCCGAAAGGCACGCTAATCCGTTGCATGTGCAGTCGTTAACATACCAATCCGCATTAGTTTGAGCCCGCGTGGTAGGTTATGGACCATCTTCCTTATGCACCCATAAGGAAGGCCTGTGCCCAAGCAGCTGGGACATTAAAAAAAAAACCTTTTTTTTTAAAATCGTGAGCCCACTAGCGCTGCCAATCAAGAAAACATCATTACACACACATAGTTATGTCACCTCACATTTATTAGAATAACTTTGTTGTCTTTACATCGCAACAGTTTCACATAACGAGCTAGATAAAAATTGTATCAAGTGCACCTGGCTGGTCGCACCTGCGCCACCCCTGCCAGGGCTGTCAGTAAATAGGTTACTGTTTCTATTATACCCGACTACAAAGAGGGTATGGTTTCAGCACGTGTGTATGTTCATCTGTTCCCGCATGTCTTTTAAATTACCTAACTACATATATACCCGAATGCCGAATATGGTAGAGAGGGACCATCAAACTGAACAACTTTTACTATGGGACCAAATCAGCCATTTTCGTGTGCCCTTTTTTCCCCCTTTTTAATTCAATTCAATTCAATATTTTATTGCATACCACAAAGTGAATACATAGGTGGTAGTTTATAGAAAGAGAACATTATGGACCCTGGTAGGGTTATTATAAACCGTTCAGTATATGAATTCATCTAATTGAACTAAAATAAACTAGCATAATATAGTACAGTGCTTCCTAGACAGGACTGGTTTGTAACAGTTGGTTGCAGACAGCTGCCAGCTGGAGTGATGCAACGCAGCTTCCGGCGCGTGGACTCACATGTATCTAACTTTTTGTGGTTTACGCTGAAAAAAAATAGAGAATGTTTTAAAAACAAAAAAATACTTTTTACTTCTATATTTAAAGGAATAGGAAGGTTTACAATTTCATCTATTTACATTACAGTCATTATATTACATTACAATACAAAGTTATTAGGTACCATATTAGCGTAAGTTACATTGTTTTGCTTATTTTTCAATCAAGGTACAGGTAACCTCAAGTTATTAATTTAAAAGTAAAAATTTTGGTGAAAAATAAGTACGAAATTGTTACCAAATGTAAGGTTAGTGAATAACAAAGAAAAAAACAAAATATACGTAAGTAAGTAAGTAAGTAAAATATAAATTTCAATTGGGGTAATTTAGGCAACCCTATTTATGCCTATTCTTATTTTAAGATCAACACAAAATGTGCTTTTTTCTATTTCTATTTTTACCCTTTAGTAAAACCAACAAACTTAGTTTTTTTTATTAACTAATAGCTTTTTTAAAAAAATGAGTGCATTTAATTCTTCTATATCACAAAGCCAATTTTGCTATGATTGTGTTGCACATTGTTTTATTGTGCGTCTGCACGCTCTCGTATTACGCACATTAAAATAATGTGCATGTGCTTATAACAACATTCATAGCAAAACGGTCTTCGTTAGATAGAACAACTCTCCCAAAAGTAGCACGTTTTATTTCAAGGTTACGGCTGTGACGCGCGCCCACCTGGTCAGTGTTACATATACTGTGTCTGCACTATGTCAGAATGGAGCAGAAACTCGAAGATCGCAGTGTTCGGCTACATCGCTGTTTATGTTAGGGATATTGGTAGATACGTTTTAAGAAAGACGGTATTGTATGTTAAGTGTTGCGTTTTGTTTCGAAACTTTTGAAGTATGGAACAGATGGGTTGATTACGTAAAGGAAACAGTTTTCGGGAGTTTTCGTTTAACCTTTTCAGGAATTTAGTTTGTAAACACAGTATGATAATAATTAAATTCAGTCCGTCAAAAAGTCTTCACTTAATTTTGTGGATCGGGTAGTAAACAGTATTTTTTCAGTTTGCGCTGTCAGGAAAAATTGGCACTGATTGTCAGGAAAATTAGGGAAAGTGCAGAATACAAGAGGTACGTCAGTTTTGTTACAATGATAGTTTACTATTTTTTTTGTTTACAGATGGAGGCAAAGGTGAAAGAAGAAATTCCGGACAAAGATTACAACCAGCCCACTACTTCGGACAGGCGAAAACGTGAGTAGTCAATTATTTTTTTTTATTTAGGAGAACTAATTGTGTACCATATTCGTTATGGAGGAGCGGGATTCCTAACACAAGTGCTTTGCACTTAACTGGCGATCCCATTATTAATTTTAAGTTTGTAATATCCTGTTACTGAATAAATAATTTTGTATTTGTATTTTTTGTATTTGTATTTTTTTTATCAATAATGTTCAAGTTCAAACGCTTTTGACGAACGGATCACTCTGCCGCACCACACATACCTTCGTTAAGCAGATTTTAATAGAAAAAAACCGGCCAAGTGCGAGTCGGACTCGCGCATGAAGGGTTCCGTACCAAAAAACGGCAAATCACGTTTGTTGTATGGGAGCCCCACTTAAATATTTATTTTGTTCTGTTTTTAGTATTTGTTGTTGTGCTGGAAAATGACCTCACTTTAAATGTGGAGCTCATTTTTCAATGTTGACGACTCTGTATGAAATATACAGGGAGAAAAAAGCAGCCCTTGACGAGTTTCTTGCCGGTTCTTCTCGTTACAAGGTCTCCCGCTCAGGGTTTGCGAACCGATGGCGTAGCTTCTATGACATTCACAAGTGCTTGTAACAGCCTAGACTGAATAAATTATTTTTGAATTTCGAATTTTATTTATAGAAACAAGATTCAGAACTTTCGGCTGCGTGAAAAATTGCCACTTCGTCTTCACAAATGTACGGAAGTAACAGGAGAATGGAGATTATACCTTAGCCACCACCGGCCACAACCACAACACGAATAAAAAAAGTTTTGACATTTTGTATCGAAACTTTTTTTAAACTATTATTAAGGGATACCTATACCTATAAAAATATTCAGCAAATTATAATATTTTCAGACATTAACACGACAAAATTGTGTCACTGATTGATAATACAACGCAAAATTTCCTTCCCACTTCCAGTAGTTTTAGATCTGTGTGCATTCGTGCCGCCCGCCATAGCGCTTAGATTACGGTCACAGATGTGGCGTTCTCAAGGCAAAATGATGATTCTGTTCTTTACATCGCTCTACATCAACGAATCATGCTTATTTATGAATACAACTTTGGCAATTGAAGCTTCTCAAGCTTCTAATTATTTCGGGGCCGAATTGCTTGTTGTCTATTTGTAATAATAAATAAATATATCAATAAATAGGTAAAGAGCAACAAAATTAAAAAATACAGTGCAAAAAAGCTGATTTTGGCACAGAATACATAATAGTAAAAATTTTGGGTCGTTCGTTTCGGTTCGTGTGCATTGCATTATTTTTGTAAAAATGATATTTTATGCCCAATGAGGATCTAACGATTTTTGTATAGTGGCTTATCAGAAAGCTTATGCCACCACATGATTAACTGTGAATAAATTTTTACGATATCTCTTAAACCTGAGAAGCTATACGAGCTAAAACGAGCTAAAACACTGTCATTTTGGGAGGTCATTATGACGTCATCGAGACGTACGCGAACCTAATGTCGTAGGTGATAAAGCACATATGAATATTGCATTGAGCTTGGCAAAACCCTTATCAGTTACGCGTGAGCGGTCGTGAGGTGCGCACACGTCAGTTGCATAGCAGACGCGCTCGTGTTATTATTGCTCCCGTTCTCGACCTACCCTCGAAATGGACGAGGATAACGCTGCGGAAGGAAGTGATAAAAGCGATTCAGAAATAATAAAGGAATGTGAGTTCGAGTTAAATCAAATCTTAGAGAGAAGAGTAAGCCAGATTTCGGATTTAGAGAATGAATGTATGGATTTATCGTCTCAGAATCCTGATTTGAGACGAGAAAAAAGGAAGGAACGCGAAGATGAGTCAAATAGTGGGGATGGGTTTGTGGAAGTAAGAAGGAAAAATAAACGCCTTTTAAGAAGTAATTCTACAATTCTTCAACAACTTGAAAAACATGTTCCCAGGTCGGAAGAGGTGCCCAAATTTGAGATTTCTGCTACTTCCATAAAAGAATTACCCAAACAAATGGCTTTGGCAAGGTTATTGAGAAGTGAAAATATTTCCAATATTAACAAAATTAAGTATAAATCACCTTTCAAGGTTCTTATTTGTTTTGATAGCGATGCTGATGCCATGAAATTAGTGGATAACGAAAAATTTAAAGAAATGGATATTAGCTGCCGCAAAACTTTAGAAACCACTATAACATATGGATTAATACGGGGTGTTGATTTAGAATTTACTGAAGAGGACATTCTTTCCATTTTAAAATGCGATATTAAGATTTTAGCAGTAAAAAGGCTTAAACGTTTGGACTTTAATGGCAAATGGGTAGAAAGCGAAAGTGTAAGGATTTGTTTTGAGGGGAAAACATTACCAAGTTTTGTATTTGCATATGAATGCAGATTCACTGTAGAAAATTATACTTTTCCGGTGACGCAATGTTCAGGATGCTGGAAATATGGTCATATACTCAAAGTATGTCCTACAAAGAAAATGTTGTGTCCAAAATGTGGAAGTAATGAGCATAATAACTGTGATATAAAAACATTTAGATGCCTTAACTGCAAAGGACCCCACTTTGTTTTAGACAGATCTTGTCCAATGTACCGCAAAGAGAAAGAAATACGCAATATTATGAGTAAAGAGAACACCCCCTACAGGATTGCACTCCAGTTGTTAGGTGATAATCATAAAGAAGATCTGACTCAAAACTCAGTGTCTCAGCCCTTAAGAAAAATTGGAGAACGATCACAAGGGAATAGTTATGGGAGCCGCCCTACGTACAGTCAAGTTGTTGCGAGTGCCGAGATTCATAGGGAAGCCAGTCCAGAAAGAAATACCGAGGTGTTGAGGACTCAAACAGATAAAAAAAGAGAAAAGAAGAAGAAAACAAGGAAAAACATTAATTCCAAATTTGATTGGGGGGAAGAAAATATATCAGAAAGTGATTTTACAGAAGTAGAACCAAAGAGTCTGACAGATAATGAAGAAGGTAAAGAAAGAAGATTTGAGCTAAAGAAGTTATTGTCAAAAGTCTATTCCATTTTGACCTCGAAAAAGACACTAGAAGAGAAAATAAGTGCAGTGTTTGTGATTGTATTTCAAGAAATTAAAGTACTGGTGAGCAAATTAATATCAGGTCGGAAAATCTTTGAGATAATAATGGACGTTATTAACAGCAATAATGGATAATACGAACTCTAGTAATATTCGCATCAATATTTTGCAATGGAATGCGCAAAGTTTGAAACCTAAGTTGTTATGTTTTGGAGAGCTTCTAATAAAAGAAAATATCCATGTGGCTGTATTGAGTGAGACTTGGTTGGATGCGGAAGATAGGGTAAATATTAATGGATATAACATATATAGAAATGACAGACATGATTCATATGGTGGTATAGCATTAATCGTCCATAAGTCTATTCGCAGTGAATTAAAAGCCGTACAACTACGACAGTCGGGTATACAGGTAATGCATGTAGTTTTATATAACTGTCAATTTGTACAAAATATTGTAGCAATTTATTGTCCATCCTCTGTTAGAACAGAAGTATCAGACTGGGAGGAACTATTTGCACTTTTCCCAAATAATACAATAATAGGGGGGGATTTTAACGGGCACCATTGGAACTGGTCTACTAGGTCAGATGCAAGAGGAGGTCAGCTCTCTGATTCATCTTTGGAAAATGGTTATATTTACCTTAACGATGGAACACCTACTAGAGTAAAATTAGTTAATGGAGTGCTCCAAAAATCAGCGCCAGATATTACGTATGTTTCAAATGATATAGCTGTGAATTTTGAATGGCAGGTTATGAACGAGAATTTAGGTAGTGACCACTTGATCGTTAAATTAAATACAGATATCCCCAAGAGTGGCAATCGTTTACAAATACGGAATTTTAAGAAAATCAACTGGTCATTATTTAATGATAGCATGGTTGAATCATTTAGTGAGGAAAGAATTGCTAACCTTGATCTAAATGACGAGTCACATATTATACAGAAAATGTATGATTATTTATTATCTCAACTTAATATTGCTGCTGCCGCTGGTGTTCCTTTGATTAGAATATGTACTGATCCAGAATCTAAATTTAAACCTCAGAGGTACTGGAACCAGTCTTTGTCATTGGCAGTAGCTCAGAGAAGGTTAGCTCTTAGTTCATTCCGGCGTAACCCGACACCCGATAACTTGACCGATCTAGAGTTAAAAACTCAAGAGGCTTATAAAAAGATTCGAGAGGCCAAATCATTGAACTGGCAAAATTTTTGTGACACGTTAGATGAAAACACTACAGCATCGGAAATGTGGCGGCGCATGCGGTGGATGAAAGGTATTAATAAACGTAGACACTTTGTACCATTAGATAAACAGGAAAAATTACTATCCTCTCTTACTCCAGATTCTGCAATAAATAAAGCTCCAACCTTTACGTCTAAAAATCATATATTAGAATCAGAGTTTACGATTGAAGAGCTCGAAAGTTGCTTAAAAAAGAAGGATACTGCACCAGGGGATGATGAAATCACATACAGTATGATATGTAATCTACCGGACGACGCCAAAAGATTTCTATTAAAGCTATACAACCTAATTTTTTTTTCCGGGATAGTGCCAGAACAGTGGCGTTCTGTACTCGTACTACCAATACCAAAGACCTCCGATCCTGGGATGATAGACCCTAAACTAAGACCTATATCTTTGATCTCATGTATGTGTAAAGTTTTCCATAATATGATGTTAAAACGGTTGGAATGGTATGTGGAAAAGAATCAAATATTGTCTCCTTGCACAGTAGGCTTTAGGAAATCTCAGTCATGTATGGACTGCTTGACTCGCTTGGTGACATACATTCAAATAGGTTTTACACAAAACACACCAACACTGGCATGCTTTTTGGATATCGAGAATGCATATAACAATGTGTCTGTTGAAAGTGTTTTAAAAATTCTGGATGAATTGCAAGTCGGTAGTAAGTATTGTAAATACCTATGGTCGTTCCTTAGTGAAAGATATTTAAAGGTGAGATCTGAGGATGGACAAAACGTGGCTACAAGACGAACTGACAGAGGATTGGCACAGGGAGATCCAATCTCACCATTTCTTTTCAATATAGCCACATTCCAAATCTGCCGATCTTTAACACGAAATGTCTGTATAGCTCAATATGCCGATGATTTTGTTGTTTATACAAAAGATAAAGATATTGAAGTAAGTGCTTCGTATATCCAGACTGCGTTGAATAATATTGTGCATGTGTTGGATGAATTAGGGCTCCAATTATCTAGTAACAAAACCAAATTGTGTCTATTTAGTCGAGGAAGAAAAAGTTTTTCACCTAATATAACTGTTGATGGAACTTCATTAACTCTATCGCATTGTGTAAGGTATCTCGGTGTATGGTTGGACAGAAGTCTCTTGTGGTCCAAACATATCAATGAGATAGCGCAAAATTGTACTAAATTTCTTAACCTACTTAAAGTTTTGGCTGGGTCATCTTGGGGTGTACATCCTAAGCATATTCGTCGGTTATATTTATCATTGATACGAAGTAGGATGGATTATGGTTCTTATTTATTCGATAATAGTGCTGGATGTCATGTATCGAAACTAGATAAAGTACAAAACCAGGCATTGCGTATTATAGGTGGTTTTATTAAAAGCTCTCCAATTCATGCAATGGAGGCCGAGTTATGTATACCTCCATTATTTATTAGGAGATTATATTTAAGTTATAAATATATTTTAAAAGCTCGCTCGTGGACTGATAATGCTACGGTTAAGTTACTACAAGAACTTAGCAATCTATGTGAAACTAGATACTGGCTGAACAAAAAGAAACCACTGTTAGTGGAGGTGTGTAATAAAACCGATGACGTGGAGGTTTATTCTTCTCCGGTTCTAGATATGTTTACAGCAAGCACATGGTTTTCTCGATTGGGTATTAAAGATATAGCGATAAGTGAATTAGACTGCCTCAAAAAACCCAAACATTTTTATACAGAAGACATGTTGCACTGTTCAGTGATTGAGGAACTCCATGTTAAATACCATGACTGGCATAAGATATTTACGGATGGTTCAAAGAGCAAAGATAAGCAAGGAGTGGCTTTTTATGTTCCATCGGTAAATGAACATGGTAGCTATAAAGTTAAAAATAGTGTTTGTATAATGACGCTGGAGCTCATTGCAATCTCTAAAGCACTGACATATGCTGAAAACCATAACTGGGATAAGGTCGTCATCTGCTCCGATAGTAAGAGTGCGATACAACACTTGGCTCGATGCGCCTCTGGACACAGAGGTGTACCGACAGCCTTTAGTGTACTCAGGCAGATAGTACAGTTTGAATCACGCGGCATTAAAGTAAGATTGCAATGGGTTCCTGCGCATTGTGGTATAAGGGGTAACGAGGAGGCTGACAAATTAGCAAATGCTGCTTGTTCAGATGGAATTGATTGCAACATCATTCCGTGCAGCTCAGAAGTTTTCTCCAATTTCAAAGTAGTTTGCCAAAAAGAGTGGTCGGAATATTTTAATGAAAGATCGAAAACAAAAGGCATCTGGTACAAGACAATGCAAAGCGAGCCTCCTCGTATACCATGGTTCATAAACTGTAATATAGGTAGGAAAAAACTAAAACTAATACTAAGAATTAGGTCCGGTCATATTCCATCAAGGAAGTTTGCACATATGATGAAGAAAGTAAGTACACCTAATTGTGAAATGTGTGAACGAATTGAGGATGTGCATCACCTTTTGATGGAATGTGAGCGGAACCGAACTCAAAGAAACTTATTTTTAAGTAAATTTAATATAAATAGGCTGGATGTTGGGATTGTTCAGAGTATTCTGAGCAACCCTGATTCTGAAGCCGCATTATACTTGTGTAGTTTGGTGGAGTACTGCCAACAAGCTACACAACTTAGTTTTTAAGTATTACTATGTTAAGTGTAAACTGGTGATTTGGCTCGATGGAGCTGCCATGTCTTGAGACAAAAGCTCCAAAACAAATAAAGAAAAAAAAAAAAAAAAAAAAAAAAAACCCTTATCACTCTTCTTTCTGCTTCTTCTTCTTTCTTCTTTCCTTTTATATTTTACCAATAAAACTATAGGATTCAAACCTGTTACTGATCCTAATTGTGATTCATTCTTTAACTATTTTTTTAAAGCTTGCTTGGTAATCTTTCCAAGCCTTTTATCACTTTTCTATAAAAAACACTAATAATAGTTTGACGCTTCTTACAGATAAATATTGATTCACATCTAGCATATCACCGAGTGCTTGTTTATTCGTGCCGCCCGCCCAAACGTCTAGATTATGATCGACGCAGCGGCCGGTGGAGTTCTAATTCCATGTTTACACAACGTAGTGAAAACAATTATCATTAAAAACATTGGGTATTTATTATTCTCACTTTTCTATAAAATTAATAGTTTCTTTCCTTCTCACAATTATAATCATGCACGTTATTCTCAATGCAAAAAAATAATAATATGACTATTCTCAGAAAGAAATATTGATTCACATCCAGCATGTCGCTGTATCCTTGTTTATTCGTGCCGCCCGCCCAAACGTCTAGATTATGATCGACGCAGCGGCCGGTGGAGTTCTAATTCCATGTTTACACAACGTAGTGAAAACAATTATCATTAAAAACATTGGGTATTTATTATTCTCACTTTTCTATAAAATTAATAGTTTCTTTCCTTCTCACAATTATAATCATGCACGTTATTCTCAATGCAAAAAAATAATAATATGACTATTCTCAGAAAGAAATATTGATTCACATCCAGCATGTCGCTGTATCCTTGTTTATTCGTGCCGCCCGCCCAAACGTCTAGATTATGATCGACGCAGCGGCCGGTTCCCACGAGCGCTAATTCTCTATTTACACAATATAGTGAATTTCAATCAGCCGTGTTATCATCGTTGGAATGTTTTTGCTGAATGTTTGTATGAGTTTAGTATATAAAAGCATATGAAGATATAGGTATAGTATGTACAGAAATGTAAACTTACTGTGGTATTCAGCACTTGCGTATTTTAATGTTTATAAGGGGTACGCATCAGAAACTCTAAATTTAGAACGCCCAAGTTCAATAATTCATAATCGTTTATTTGCATAAAACATAGTATTCAAAGATGAGATGAGATTCAATGTGACGAAAAGCGAGTGTGCTTATATACCATCGGTTTTCAATGGCTGGGGGCCGGCGCCCGTACTTAGATTCTAAGTATTTTTTTCACTCCTCTTGCTCAAAAAGTGCGTCATTGTAACGTACAAGAGTCGAGATAAAATAGCATAATAAGCCCTAGGGGATAAAGTTTTTTCTTTTTTAATGTTTGTCTATTACCAATGAGCCTATTAAAACGAAGAAGTCTTTATTCATAATCACAATTAAAAACTCGCTCGACTTAATACTAGGGGTCTATTACGAAAAGTTTAATGCGATACAGGCAGCTGCGTCCGTGCTTCGTTCTGATTGATTCCTATTACAAAGCACTTGCGTATGCGATATTGCAAAGTGATTGCGTAAATTTGACAGTATCTCTCTAGTGGATCTGTCATTATTCGTTCAATAGACTATGGACTACGATGCTATATTAAAAATATTTGTAATAACTACAACCGACGAACTGCGGACGACTATCGTGACCAAGTTTCGTAATTGGCCCCCAGTTTCTCATTCTTATTTTTGAAAATGGAACTAAAAGCATCTCTTCGGTGAAATCATAGACTTATTTATACTCTGTGTACAGAGTGAATCGTAGAATGCGTGTTTGTGTTGCTTAGCTGCTACAGCGGAAATTAAAAAAAGTACCGTGGCGCGAAATCTTTAGAATTTTTCTATAATTACAAACTGATTGAATTGTGTGACTGTAATAGGAAAGAAATAATTTTAATCTTTTGCCGTCAAGCACAAATCATTTATTTAAATATTGTACAAAAAGTTTATGAAGTGGAGGATAGAAAACGAGTGGATTCGTTTACGGAAGTAGGTATAAACTATTTAATATTGTATTTTATTTTCTCGCAATCGTAGTGAAAAGTATAGTGTAACACACGACGCTAAAACCCATTGTAACTCGGTTTCCATTTATTCCCTCGCTAAAGCTCGGGAATAAAACTACCTCGTATGCAATGGGTAATTTTAGCGTCTTGTATAACAATCTACTATTTTATTTAAATGATAACTGTAATAAATTTTAATAAAATAATCACTGTGAACTTAGACTTATGAACATTGATCTTATTGACTTTCGATTTCAACTGCAAATGCAATTTAATTTTTGACATTTTGAACTTCGCAATTTCATAAACTTTATACTTTCTGATACGTACCCGTTTATAAGACGATTGACTAACAAAATTACTGACTGAAGAAATAAATATCGTTTTTTAGTAAGTACCTACGAAAAATAAATAAAACTGGCATTGACACACAATGCCTATCGTTTGTGGCCGCCGCCCGCCCTCCTTCGCGGCGCCCGCCCTTCGTCAGATTATGATATGATCGCACAGTTGTGTCGATTCCCACGCGAAATCGCGAATTGTTGGTTTCCATGTTCCATTTCAATACATTATCTACTGAAGCTCGATATCATTATGAAAAAATCTAAAGCCGAGAAGCATGTAATAAAACTAAAACATTAGTTACCTCAGAGTATAAATAAAATTAAAAAAATAGTTGAATAATAGGGATGATGACAACTTTTTTTATTTTATGTTACATAAATTACCTCTCAAAAAAAAGAAAAAAAGAAAAATAGTTTCTTAGACAAATTTGCTATACATTTTACGGACTAATTAAAGGTATCATTTATTTTAATAAATTTTATACTTTTTAAATGGACTTGTCCACCCAACTTTGAAGGGTCATAAAATAAATAATATGCAATATATGAAACCAAGAGGTATACAAGCTACTCCAAAAGTTTAATATGTTTACGATTTTTATTAGTATTTCGTTATTTTATTCATTAGTCATCATCCCTATTATCTTCACACCAGATGTAAAAGAAATTCTGTGATGGCGAAAACACTTCTAAAATATGAAACAATTTAAGATTTGCAAAATTATTCGGATATTCGGCTAATAAAGGTAAGATATATTTAGATAGATAGATAACAAATCTTTATTTGACAACTACAGATACACACATAAAACAGTGCATAAAACTAATGAATCTTAGTCCATCCATCAGCCATTTTTGATGTCCCCACTGCTGGGGCACAGGCCTTCCTTATGGGTGGTAAGGAGGATGGGCCATAACCCACCACGCGGGCCCAATGCGGATTGGTGGGTGTTAACGACTGCAAATGCAGCCGGGACCAACGGCTTAACGTGCCTTAAACTTACATGACCTCAAATTATCAAGCTAATATTGAGTATGTGTATTGTAGCAGTGCAAAAAGGTCACAGCTCAGTGTATTTCAAAACCGGCCAAGTGCGAGTCAGACTCGCGCACGAAGGGTTCCGTGCCAAAACGGCAAAAAAAAAAAACACATTTGTTGTATGGCGTTTGCGTTGTATTGTATCTAGTGCCACTTAAATATTAATTTAATTTTTAGTAGGTACCTACCTACCTATATGTTGTTAAAGCGGCTACAGAAATACATCAACTGTGAAAATTTCAACTGTCTAGCTATCACGGTTCATGAGATACAGCCTGGCGACAGACAGACAAACGGACAGCGGAGTCTTAGTAATAGGGTCCCGTTTTTACCCTTTAGGTACGAACGCAACCCTAAAAAATCGTAACAAATAAAAATCAAGATAATATAGAGAACCCTGAAATAAAAGAAAACCAGAGGAAACAATTTTATTTCAGGGTTCTCTATACAATAACAAAAGTGTGAGATTTGACGTTTACTTTTCTTTCACTTATGGCAACCCTGAGTAATGGTAGTGATGCCCGTCGGGGGCGGTCGGTGGTAAACACCCTGCATTAGTAACCTGTGACGCAGCAGGTGTGCCATAACTGTGCCACTACCTACTGCGACACATTCGGCGTGACACTTTTGACAACTGTCATACACACCAAAAGTGTTAGTGACATTAAGGTGATAGGGGTTGTTTATTGCAAGGAACATCTAAATCTAGAAAATGAGACGTTGCCAGTGTTTTAAATAATTAATGTAGAAAGTAGCAGTGGCTCTGTGAGCACTCTGTGAAATGTTTCTTTTTTTGGAAAAATTTCGAAAAACTGAATCGACAAAAAATCATTATTATTGAATCTGCTCATAAATAAACACGAGAATCAGACAGACATACGAAAAAAATTCACAGATTTTACAATCACCGCAAGAATCGGAGCATTGAAAATGAACCCAAAAATTTACGGAAAACCAAAATGCAATATCCTATATTTTATTTTTAAAGTTACCTAGGTAGTACCTATTTATTTTTACGAAAGCGCCCGCTGACTGCCTCGACGCGTCCGAAATATTATTAATCGATTTTCAAAATTCCAACGAATGCACTTCTCGTCTGCTTCTGCATCTTTTAACACTATTACCATGACGATCGGTCAATAATCATAGAAGCTACATCACTTTTTATGTACGGAAACACCAGTTTTTCTGCAATTCCAAATCTAAAGGGACCACCTTCACAGGTCACAACTATTAACCGATTTTCATTTTTTTTTCCATTTTGTAGCTAAACTTTTAGTAAACAAACACCCCGCAAAAACGCGAATTTTCCCGAATTTAAAAAAAAAAAAGTTATAAGTAGATTTTCAA
This sequence comes from Agriphila straminella, assembly GCA_950108535.1. Taxonomy (NCBI): domain Eukaryota; kingdom Metazoa; phylum Arthropoda; class Insecta; order Lepidoptera; family Crambidae; genus Agriphila; species Agriphila straminella. The sequence continues at coordinate 1,255,030 of OX467324.1, read as the reverse complement.
AATTCAAACGTTCACACGTGTCTCGATAAATTCCTCAACTTTTGGTACTATTCCCATCTCGATCCTCACAAAATCACAAAATATGGCCAAAAATATACGTCTCAAGCGATTTGCATCTATCTGATAACCATTTTCAATGGTAAAAAAGCATTTTTGCCCAACCAAACGCAACTTGGTTGTCCGTTGGCGTGTTACGAAAAACTATTCTCTGACCATTAGTGGGAATGATATTTAAAAAATCTACCTAGTTAAAGTATCTATAAAATTCTTAGGTGTCAGAAAATCCACCATTTATACTTAGCGCGAAATCAAACTTCCAATAAATTACTTACAAAATATTAATTTTTAGATCGCATTCTGTACGTCGATCATATCGATAGTATATGAGTTTACACGATTTCGAGTTCAAGCATTTTCTACCCGCCTTCTGTCTTTATCTTGTCTATGGCTATGGAAGTAATGGCGGCCGCTTAGACGCCGGTTAGCCAAGCTGTTGCTTCTCACGTTACTAATGCAGTGTGTTTGCTCGCCCACGCCCACTGCTGGGCATGTACCACGTAATGCTATGTAATTACCATCATCAAACTAAGGAGGTGCTTAAGGGGGTTTCAACACACTTGCTCGTAAAGTGAGCCCTAATACATCGCTTTTAGGGCCATAAACCGAGCTATAACAAACGCGTGCAATAATATATAAAACACTAGTTCGTAATAGAATTAACCCTACAAAGTTAAATTAGTACCTTACTGCAAGTTCTATGCTAGTAAACAGAGCATTCCTAATTTAGCCGGGTAATACAGTTATTTTTTTTGACAACAAAGAGGTTTTATGCTGCTGAAAATTCATATACATTTTTGGAATAAATAAATGTGTAAGTCCTTAATTAAGTCAAATAAATATATAATTATTGTCAAATTATTCATAATTCACAATATTTGTTGCCGTGTGATAAATTACTTTGTTTTTTCCTCGCAAATGTGTTGAAAAACGTCGTATGAAATTCGTGAGCTCATGCTTATTGCACACTCGGCCGAGTTACGCCCTCGCCTGCGGCTCGGGCTGCAACCCACAGCCTTGTGTGCAATGAGCAACCTAAGCTAACTTGTCTCTTAATGTACTATTATGGATTTTTTTAACATTATTTATTTCGTCTACCATAAAAAGTGTAAATTGGTTAGCGTTGTGTAGGGTTTTTTTAAAATTATGATTGAGTGATGTAAATAAAAACTGAGTAACTTTTATAAACCTCATCGCTGGTATACAGACATGCACACAGGCCTTTTTTGTATGAGGTGGGTGACAACATAATCCACCAGACGGGCCCAATACGGATTGCTGGGTACTTTTTTTAAAACATAATGTAGTTTTATTTTCTAAATATAAAGGAAGAACGTCGTAGCTCTGCCAAAAAACTTGGAGTTTAGAACTTCTAAATCTATTAAAAGCAAAATGATAATTAATAAAATACTTACTTACTGAAATCAAATCTATCAAAGTTAGTGTTAAAAAGATATTTTTCAAGATTTATTAATTGCCATTATTAAATAATGTCATTTTATTGAACTTTAAAACCCCCCATGCAGTTTATTTGACGCTGATAAGTTTCTTGCGCCCGTTCTTCTTGTCAGCTAAAAAAGTCTGGAACGGGTGGTAGGAAAATATAGACGATTCAAAAGTACTTAACAATTAAGTTTATTTGAATAAAGCTTATTTCACTTTCATTTAGTTTTGTTAGCTGTCAAGAATTATATTTACTTACTTAACATCACTAACATAGAACCTTTTGTGTAATAATCGATTACATAATCGAACATTCACTCGAATGAGCCTAGAATATTTAAGGCTGCTGGGAAACGCAAGATGTTAGTGAAGCGATAATGATACACATTATGGTAAGAATTTTTTAACCCACTATTACAAATGGGTGTTTTCATTTTATGTGACGACCTCCGTCGTAAAGTGATTCGGACACCGGTTTTTCCGGGATCACTGAGATCCAGAGTTCAATCCCCGGCCAGGTCTATTTAAAAAAAACCGGTCAAGCAAGAGCGAGTCGGACTCGCGCACCGAGGGTTTCCGTACCATCATAATAAATACTCTGCAGAGCCTGCTGTAGAATAATAAAATTATTATTGCAGATACTATATCTGTGATTGCAGTATTAGGTCAGCGCCATCTCTTGACCGTTAGTAGAGCTAAATAAATTTTTCTTGGGTCAGGGCCATCTGTTGACTAGTACTAATACATTTTTTGTTTGTTTTTTGAATTTCTAAAAAAGTGTGTTATATTGAGACATCGTTTTATTTTTCCTGTAATCTTTACATAAACTACTATAACATAGAATTATTTCAGATTTTTCTCTTTGCAAACAAGATAAAGGGGGGGGGGGGACGGTATTTATTTTACATTTTTCATCATAAGTCGAAAACTATGCCGCCTAAAAAAAGAAAAAATGTTTTAAAATGTGCAAACACCGCTCTTTCATGATACCCCATGCCATATGCCTACATACATGCCCTAGTCGTCTCACTTAAAATTTTTAAGAGCCATTTTCAGGTCCTGTTGTCCTGTGAAATAAAAAAATATTTATTTTTTTATTTCTTTCTTATCTGCAAAATAGTTGGGAAAACGTCATCTTAAACTATTTCAAATTTCAAGTTCATACCATTCATTCATTTCATTTCAAAATTCTTTATTTCATGTTATAAAAAGCAATATGTGACAAGTACTTAAATAATACATGTACATTAATTAATTTAAATATACTTTATGAGGCTAAACTTACCACCTATGAAAGCTTTAAAAATATATTATTCCACTTTACTTTTATTATCTTGAAAAATTAACACTCAGTTATTAAATAGCACTGTTGGCAGAAAAAATTATACAAATCATTTGTAAGTGATTTGCTTATTGCATACAGACAAGAGGGTACAAAAATAAATAATCATCAAATAAATTAATATGAAGTCACAGAGACCACCAGTAAACATCAAGTGGCGAGAGCCACCGCTCCTCCCTCGCCCGTACTAAGTATGGGCGACAGAGGGTGAACCGTGCGGCCGCTGAGTATCACTACCATTAGTAGTTCATACCATTAGTAGTTCTCGAGATAGGTATCCAGCTGTGACAGACAGACAGACTTAGTCACACCATAAGGGTTCCTTTTTACCATTTTGGTACGGAACCCAAAAACGAACCTTTCTAGATTGGTCATGCTTATTAGGTATGTTAGTCCATCAGCCATTTTTATGTCCCCACTGCTGGGGCACAGGCCTTCCTTATGGGTGGTAAGGACGATGGGCCATAACCCACCACGTGGGCCCAATGCGGATTGGTGGGTATTAACGACTGCAAATGCAGCCGGGACCAACGGCTTAACATGCCTTCCGAAGCACGGAGGAGCTCGAGATAATACATTTTTGGTCACCCATCCCACGACCGACCCTTGCGAACGTTGCTTAACTTCCGCAATTTCTGTTCCATCATGTTTTTATACGTGTCCGCAGCGATCAAGCTCAAATTTATCAAAATCGGCGACTTATGCATGTTCCCCATTTTAATTTCATTAAGGCGAGGCAGTGCCCGAAATTTACTCTTTCACTATGTCTTTAGAATAAGGTTTAATATTGCATAGCTTTAATTGACGCTTCGCCGGAAATTTGACGAAATTTAGTACATTTTTATTGATTTCTGAAATACTGGATCATTCATTAAAAATGTACTCGGTTATTGTGTTAGATCAATAAAAAAGCTATCCTTTTTGCATAAAAAATCATATCACTGTCGTTGAAAATAACGAAATCTCACGATTTGAAGTTTATTTTTATGGTGTTATTCAGGATTTATTTACAGAGAAACCATGGCATTTTTCAATATTCTGTTCGGTTATTGTGTTTCTTTCTTTCTTTTTCAGTCTACAGTAATTTTTGTGAAGTAGAATTCTACATCAGTTCTTCACATTGGAAGTTCAAAAATCAATCTTTTCATCAAATCGTGAACTGGCCTCGCCTTAACTCTTGATTGATTGCATCATGTTAAGTCTTCACGCACTTTCTAACCAATTCAAGCCGCCCACTTTACTATAATTAAATAATATAAATCTCCTTATGTTCCAAACAAGAAGAAGAACATATAAATCTTTCCACATCCTTTTCTCAAACACAAAAACACCGACCGGGGGCTCGGCAGCTCGGGACGCCTGGAGGTGACGCCTGCCCGGCGCAAGTATCCGCTAACAGATGATGCCACCCAGATTACACTTCATTTATATATCTATTATAATATTATACTTTTATAGTACATTATGAGACAAGTTAGCTTAGGTTGCTCATTGCATACAAGGCTGTGGGTTGCAGCCCGAGCCGGAGGCGAGGGCGTAACTCAGCCGAGTGTCCAATAAGCAAGAGCTCACGAGTTTTATACGATGTTTTTCAACACATTTGCGAGGAAAAAACAAAGTAATTTATCACACAGCAACAAATATGGCAAAAACAAAATATGATAATTATGGGAAAAGGCGCGCATGTTTTTTTTTTGTTTTTTTTTCACACGCCCAACGCCAGAATATTTTGCGAACAAAGGGGTGAGGAGCATACAGCCTACTACTAATACTTCAAAATTATAATTTTAAGTGACAAAATGCAAATATTTTAATATTTTTTAACAAAATATTGTGAATTATGAATAATTTGACAATAATTATATATTTATTTGATATTAAATATTTGTTGTCAAAAAAAAATTACTGTATTACCCGGCTAAATTAGGAATGCTCTGTTTACTCGCATAGAACTTGCAGTAAGGTACTAATTTAACTTTGTAGGGTTAATTCTATTACGAACTAGTGTTTTATATATTATTATTGCACGCGTTTGTTATAGCTCGGTTTATGGCCCTAAAAGCGATGTATTAGGGCTCACTTTACGAGCAAGTGTGTTGAAAAATATACAACGGTGTTACAAAAAACCCCTAATGCCGTATACAGCGTAAAATTTTAATCACTCTCCTCCTCGCAAAAAAATCAACTGTTCCATACATTAAGGTCGAGTAGGTACTGCATTTTTATATGGAACAGCTGATTTTTTTTTGCGAGGAGAAGAGTTGGCCCTGTAAAAGTTGCTTGTAATCATGAGTGGAACCACCCCACAACGGAAACCAAAAGATGAAAATTTCAGCGTGTATGGTAGACTGCGACCATCAAACTGAACAACTTTTACTATGGGACCAACTCTGAAAACGCGAAAAAAAAATCAGCTGTTTCAAATAATAACTTAAAATATCCAACAAAATGTATAGTATGAAACATTTGATTTTATTTTGCGCGATTTCAGAGTAGGTCTCATAGTAAAAGTTGTTCAGTCTTGTACTATTATGTATTCTGTGGTTCAGTTTGATGGTCTCTATCTACCATATTTGATGATTATTTTAGTAGCCAAAATGTTGGGTAAGTATTGATTTTTATAATTTTATCTTTATTTTTTAAGGACTTTAGTTTAGAAAAGTAGTGCCAGGCGGCATCAAAATCCGCGAAAAAGTGGTAAAGTTTACCTTTAATCGCTTTTCAGCCCCTTTGTTGCTCAACCACTCTCACCCCCACCAGTGAAAATCTGCCAAGTGCCCAGATCTGTTAATAATTATAGTATGGCTAACTAACTAGAGGGATTTCGTCGCTCTGTAAATTGTCCACCTATTTCCGTGGCCAGCTCTTAGTATATGTGTAGTCCATGGTGACAGCATGACGTGTGGGCACTCGTCCCGAGTGGTCCCGAGTGGTCCCGACTAGTGCCGAGTAGTGTGGAGGGCAGCCTGATTTATCGGTTTTAGATAGCTAATGCACTGCACTCACACACACTTCTGGACCACTAGTGGACAAGAGCCTTAATTCAGGTTTCTATGTTAATTTTGTAGCTTCTAGATAAGGTATTCAGACCTGCCCCCCTACAATGACTGTCAAAAGTAATATCGAAGCGATGTTGTGAATGAGATGGCGCTATACGCGATGTATAGCTCTGTCCCTATAACAACATTACTTTGAGGTTGTTATAAGAGCTCAGCCTGCCTAGCATGACCGATTTATATCGCGTGATATAGCGTTTTATCACGTTTAACTGTCAAAAAGACAAAGGAATTTGACAGTTGAGTGTCGATCAAATGCTATATCACGCGATATAAATCGGTCATGCTAGGCAGGCAGAGTACGGCCTCTGAATGTTGTTTTTCATTAAGGTGGTTATACCACCGAAAGTGGCGCGGCGGATGATCATATTTAATAAGTTGTTAATAGAACATGATTATTATAAAACTTTACGTGGAATTTTTAGGGCCCAAGGTCTAGTATTTTTAAAAGGTATCACTATATTCCCTCGTAGTTATTTGTAGAAGTAGATAGTAGATGTAGCAAATGTGTCAGAAAAGGCAACAAATAGCAGTTTTGCTATCTACTTCTAGCAGTGACTACGAACGAGTTGTATTAATACCGTTTAAAAAGACTAGACTATGGGCCCTAAAAATTCCACGTAGAGTTTTATTAAATTTATTGTGTATTAGAATTAATAATAATAATAAGTTTAATAATAAGTTTATTTCGTTTAAAAGCATGTTTATACAATAGCTAGTGACCGAAGTCATCTTTTAAGCAATTATTAATATTGGGTTTTTTATGCCTTTAAATAAATCATTATTATTATTTATTATTATTATTATTGCCAGTACCAAATGACTCCGCTCTTCCATTACATATTTTCAAAAATTTAATTGTGCTTTAAACATTTTAAGGTTCAATAAGAAATCAAAACTTACTTACTACTAAAGTTACATATCATTATGAATAGAGGTGTATGGGTGTATCTATGTGTGTGTGTGTGTGAATTACAATAATTAATAAAATTTAATTCACCACGGTGCCACTTTCGGTCGTACAACCGCCTTAAACAATAGTATTTGTGCAAAATTTCAAAACGATCGATAAAAAAAACTGCTTTAGGTACTCACATAGTGGATGAATTTCCCAAAAGTTTTGGCTCTGCGTAGATGAGGCAGTCGGTCAGGACTTCTCTCCTTATAATTTTAGTATAAATAAAGAGGAAAAAATCTGTAACCACAAATATGGATTAAATAGGTACCTAGATACTGCCCAAGAAAACCTCGAATCTAACAGTATTTTCTGAAACTTCCTGTTATTTGGCACCAGGGTCACAATCTACCCGGCAGCTGGAGGGTTAAGTAAACACGTGGGCGTGCTCCCGCAGCCCTGCGCCCGCTTAGGGGGGGGGGTTAACTTGAGCCAACTGTGGACCAACGGTATTTGTGATAATATACTGAGTTTAATAAGGCTTATATTGGGAAACTTTTAAGTAAACGTTTTATTGTAATACTTACTACTTATTGATTTTACTTAGGGAAAATATATATGCGTAAAAAAGTCTTTAAAATACAAGCTTTTATTACGTATTTTACCCGACTTCAAAGAAAGGGTTATATTTTTTGCGCGTATCTTGTATGTTTGTTAAGTATGTTTGTATGTAATATTCTTTTCAATACAGTTGCTCGAAAATGTAAGTTTACGATGACAGTCAAGCGTGCGGAAAGTTGATTTTACCGCACGCCGTGCGTTTTTGTTTACGGAGTAGTACAGCGTGCGGAAAGTTGATTTTACCGCACGCTGGCGCCGTGCGTTTTTGTTTACGAACGTTTTTTTTAATTTCTACTAGCTTCCGCCCTCGACTTCATCCGCGTGGACAGTAGAAAAATATTGCAACCAGTTTAAAATGACCCCTTTAGTGTATGAAAGCTAGTACTACGGAGAGTTCAAGCTGTTTCCCTGGTACCACCCACCTGAATTTGATGAAACATAGCTTAGATTTTAAGTTGGACCTCAACCTACTAAATTGTGAAAAATCCATCAAAATTCGTTTAGCGGTTTTTGCGCAATTCGCGCACAAATATTTAGAATTTACAGCTTTATTATATGTATAGATTACAATTTCAGCAGTACCTATAATGTTTTCTCGCAAATGTATTGAAAAACGTAGTATGGCACACGGTTGTTAAGGTTTTTTAAAACTCGTGACGATTATAAACCCTCGCCTACGGCTCGGGCTTATAAAACGTCAACTCGTTTTAAAAACCTCCTTACCAACCTTGTATCATAAACTACTATTACATCATACTGCTCGGTAACTAGCATTTACTAATATAGTATGAGGCTGTGTAAGTTGACATGTGCAACACAGTGCATTGTTTAGATAGAACGTTCCATTTTCAAATCACTTTACAAGTCAAGCATGGTGAATGCTTTAATTGTAAAGTACACTTTACAATTCAAGCATTTAAAACTCCTTAGTGAACCAATCTTTTTTCTTATTTATAAACTGACGAAACTTTTTACTGAAAAAAAACAACAATGAAATTAGCGGTATTTCATTTCAGTTCAAGCTATGCAAAACTTCTTGGTCAAACAATATTTTATTTCATAAAATGATAAGATTCATTTTGAATGGAACAGCTGATTTTTTTTCGTGATTTCGGGGTTGGTCCTATAATGAAAGTTGTTCAGTTTATTTTCATTTTTATTTTTATTTTTATTTTTATTTTTATTTTTATTTTTATTTTTATTTTTATTTTTATTTTTATTTTTATTTTTATTTTTATTTTTATTTTTATTTTTATTTTTATTTTTATTTTTATTTTTATTTTTATTTTTATTTTTATTTTTATTTTTATTTTTATTTTTATTTTTATTTTTATTTTTATTTTTATTTTTATTTTTATTTTTATTTTTATTTTTATTTTTATTTTTATTTTTATTTTTATTTTTATTTTTATTTTTATTTTTATTTTTATTTTTATTTTTATTTTTATCTTTATTTTTATTTTTATAATATTTACCTCGCATGAATGATGTAAAGTAGTATGCTTACCTCGGTTGTAAGTAGCTATTACACCCTCGATCCGTAGCGCCCTTTGCGAGCTATGCTCGCATGGGCGTCAAATTGGATCTTGTTCTGTAATAGCTCTCTTACGTCCCTTGTGTAATAAACTACTATTATTACCTCATATCTTTCAAACGGCTTAACGGATTTCTATAATTAAGATATCGTTAGATTTGTCTTGTCAGCCCAAGTGTTCTTAAGAAGGTGGCGTTATAAAAAAACCAACATGGCGGCTGTACGTTGCTATTATACGTAGTGAAAAAAAATTTTTTTTTTAGAATACTGCAATATGGGTGTCTTATTAAAGGGCATATTATAAGGATTTCAAAAAGGTATATCATGACCGTAACATATAATAACTAAAAAGAGATAAAAAAAACAAAAAAAAACCCGCCTGCATAAAAAGACAAGTCAACTGAAAAGATGGAAACAAGATTAAATATTAAAGGCAACATGTCATAATAACATGCAGTCGGAGGCATATAATTCAATTCATTCATAATGTCACTTTCTTTATGCATGCCTCCGACTGCATGTTATTATTGTTGATTGTTGCCTTTAATATTTAATCTTGTTTCCATCTTTTCAGTTGACTTGTCTTTTTGTGCAGGCGGGTTTTTTAATTTTTACGTTTAAAAAAGAACTAAAAAGTAATTTTATTCGAATTAGAAATAGTCAGACACGAAACTGAAAGAGCGACTGGGTTTAAATGACATGTTACAAGCACACTTTATTACCTGGCTGAGGGCCTATTACAAAAATTCACAGATTTCACAGTCCCCGCAAGAATCGGAGCATTGAAAATGAATACAAAAATTTACGACAAAAAAAATGAAATAAACAAAATCAAATCAAATGCAAAATCCTATTATTTTTCTAAGGTAGGCACCTACTCATTTAATTTTCCGATTGTGACACTCGGCTTATTAAATAAGTAACACCCCCAAAAAAACCAGACTTTTTTAAACTTTTCAAAATTCCAAAAAAAGTTACCAGCCGATTTTCAAAATTTAAACGTTCACACGTGTCTCGATAAATTTCTCAACTCTTAGTACTTTTTTCATCATCTCGATCCTCCCAAAATCCTCGGAGCTATGGCTAAAAATACGTCTCAGGCGATTTGCATCTGATAACCATTTTCAATGGTAAAAAGTATCACGATAGTCGTATGTGATTTTTGTCGTTCAATTTATACTTATCTGAAACTTATTCGTCAGTCAATAGTGCCACCGAGTGGGACGAACAACGTACGCTTATCGCGATGCTTTTTAGGGTTCCGTACCAAAATGGTAAAAATGGAACCCTTATGGTTTGACTCAGTCTGTCTGTCACAGCTGGATATCTCGAGAACTACTAATGGTATCAACTTGAAATTTGGATAGTTTAAGATGACGTTTGTCTAACTATTTTGCAAATAAGAATGAAATAAAAAAAAAAAATTTACAACAGGGACCGAAAAGAGGTCTTAAAAATTTTAAGTGAAGCGACAAGGGCATGTGGGGTATCATATGAAAGAGCGCTATTTGCACATTTAAATAAAAACTTTTTTTAGGCCGCATAGTTTTCGACTTATGATGAAAAATGTAAAAAAATACCGTTCCTCCCCCCTTATCTCCGAAGTTTGCAAAGAGAAAATTCTGAAATAATTCTATGTGATAGTAGTTTATGTAAAGATTACAGGAAAAATAAAACGATGTCTCAATATAACACACTTTTTTAGAAATTTAAAAAACAAACAAAAAAATCATATGTTCCTCTACCAGTCAACAGATGGCCCTGACCTAAGTAAAAATGAAATTAATTTAGATCCACTATCAGTCAAGAGATGGTGCTGACCTAATACTGCAATAATAATTTTATTATTCCACAGCTCTGCAGTGTATTTATTATGATGGTACGGAAACCCTCGGTGCGCGAGTCCGACTCGCTCTTGACCGGTTTTTTGTAATAGGCCCTCTGCCATAGTACTATTATATATTCTGTGCCTCTGCTCACAAAATTTCAAGAGAATCGTTTGAGAAATGCGACCTCTAGATGAGAACAGCCGGACAGACATACAAAGCATTTTTGCCCAAACTGAAATGGAGATGCTTCGCGCTCTCGTTTAATTATTTTTTCTTGAGCAACGTTACTAATAGGGATGATGACAACTTTTTTTATTTTATGTTACATAAATTACCTCTCAAAAAAAGAAACATTGGTAAAAGAATTAATTCGCTAGCATGAAAACTGCCCGAGATATCACAGTGTGAAATGCACACAAATGGACACGCCCAAAAACGCTCCATACTAATGGCTTCCTAGTTATGACGTCACGAATAAGTAGTTTGTATGCAACGCGTAGGGAATTTGTTCGGCAGCTATATTAAATATTGTGTTTATCAAAATAGTTTCCTAGACAAATTTGCTATACATTTTACGGACTAATTAAAGGTATCATTTATTTTAATAAATTTTATACTTTTTAAATGGACTTGTCCACCCAACTTTGAAGGGTCATAAAATAAATAATATGCAATATATAAAACCAAGAGGTATACAAGCTACTCTAAAAGTTTAATATGTTTACGATTTTTATTAGTATTTCGTTACTTTATTCATTAGTCATCATCCCTATTGCAGATATTGCTGAAAATAACTCGGTACATAGTTGCTGAAAGTTACTTAGCAAACTGAGGTTTTGTTTTATTTATGCAGCTCTTGTCGATGTATGGACGGGATGAACATTCAACTAATAACTTTTCTAAGAAATTCCTGAGAAAAAAACTAAAGTCTTGACAGATGGACGGAGAACGAAGTGATCCTATAAATAAGTAAGGGTTCCTTAATCTTTTTGCCTTATTAAGCTTCGATACTCCTTTCGATACAGTCTATTCAATCTTTGCTTTTACTTAATCAATATACAGTGGCGGTCACATAATTAAAGACGATTTTCATACAAACGAGGCAACTTTGAAGCCTTGGTTCTCCGCAAAAGATTGACCAAGCTGTGATCTGATGATGACCATTCAAGGACTGAATAGATGAGATTCAGATCACTACCATACAACCAACTAATCTGATCAGCATTCTAAGAGATATAAGGATCAGAGTTTTCAGTTTCAGGATTTCCATACATCTTTATGCTAATTTCGCGGCATTTTTAAACATATCCTTATATCTCTTAGAATGCTGATCAGATCAGTTGGGTGTGTATAGCGATCTTAATCTCTTCCATTCACTCCCTAGATGGCCATCATCAGATCACAGCTAGATCTAACCATGGCGGAGAACCAAGGCTTAAAAGTTACCTCGTTTGTATGAAAATCGACTGGTGTTAAGAATTATGTGACCGCCACTGTACATACACAAACATCACATACTTCCAATAGGGATGTTGACTAATGAATAAAATAACGAAATACTAATAAAAATCGTAAACATATTAAACTTTTAGAGTAGCTTGTATACCTCTTGGTTTTATATATTGCATATTATTTGTTTTATGACCCTTCAAAGTTGGGTGGACAAGTCCATTTAAAAAGTATAAAATTTATTAAAATAAATGATACCTTTAATTAGTCCGTAAAATGTATAGCAAATTTGTCGAAGAAACCATTTTGATAAACACAATATTTAATATAGCTGCTGAACAAATTTCCTATGCGTTGCATACAAACTTGCTAGGTGTGACGTCATAACGTGGAAGTCATTAGTATGGAGCGTTTTTGATCGAGTCCATTTGTGTGCATTTCACATTGTGATATCTCGGGCAGTTTTCATGCTAGCGAATTAATTCTTTTACCAATGTTTCTTTTTTTGAGAGGTAATTTATGTAACATAAAATAAAAAAAAATAGTCAACATCCCTATTACAATTTTCCTAACCCATAAATCCTGCAGCACATAACGTTTCATATAATTAATTCAAAAAACCTTTTATCCGGCGCGGCAGCCGGCGGCCGGCGCCGGCGGCAAACAGGCGCCGTATGCGCCGGCACGTAGCCTATCACACGGGACCGGCAACGTTTAAACAGGGTGTTTGGAAAAAGAAAGAAAGAAAAATTATTTATTTGAGACACATTAATACATAGGTACAATAAAACTTAAACACTATTTGTCTCAAAACGGTCCCAACTCAGCATAATGCTGGTCTGCGACCAGCGCTGGTCTTCCGTGGGACCGGTTTGTTGACGCTGCGATTCGATCACACATAACAAAAAAACACACAGCAAATTTAAATTTCAAAAATAGTCTGTGTGTGACTCTGTTATCATAGAACAGACTGACATTTTACATCTACTCTATACTCCGGACCGGAGACTGGAGAGCTATCTGTCACTGTCACTGACGGACGTCACTGTGACAGAGGAGGCAGAGGCTGTCTGCCACATTATTTTTACAATTTATTAACATACGTCATATATACGTACTACTTATTATTTTAGCATTAGCACTATTAAAAAAAATACATGAAATCATGAAAAATGTTGATTGTTTCTACGAAAAACTGAGTAGTGACAACCATAGACGCAGGTAGACTATTGTTTTTGCAAATCCATCTTAGTAATATCAAAAACAAAGTGAACAACAACACAAAACACCCAGCATCCCAACTTCTTCTTTTTATCGTATGAGGATTTGTGGCCACCTCTAGTGTTAGAGTTTATCAAGCCGCCTGTAAGGCCTCTAACTTGGCTTAACGACTGTTATCAGATGACAACAGCCGGCACCGACGGTTTAACGTGCCCTCCAAAGCACGGAAGCCACAGTTGTAATGCCATCACGGTCACCCATCCGACACCTGGCCGGACCGAGAGTTGCTTAACAAATGTGATCGAGTACGATTAGTCTATCAAGCTCTGCCATGAGCGCTTCGTCCCAACTACCAATCACATTAGGTACGTAAAACAAACGAACCAATCACAGAGCTCTATTTCAACGCAGTGCGTTCGCATAGGCAAGGGTCGTTTAAGTATATTGTTCTTGAATACGGGTGTTTATCAATAAGATGTAGGTATTAAATTAACAAATTCCAATTCAGTGGTAATAAATCATGTTTTTAGGGTTCCGCAGCCTAAATGGCAAAAAACGGAACCCTTATAGATTCGTCATGTCTGTCTGTCCGTCGGTATGTCACAGCCGTATGTCACAGGGCACTTTATTCCGAAAGTATTAGGATTACACAGTTGAAACTTAGTACGTAGATGTATTCTGTAAACCGCTCTACGATTTCTACACAAAAATAAACCATACTTAATGGAACTGAAACTGAATTTTTTTTTCATCAAACCAATACGTGCGGGGTCTTTGAAAATAACATTGCGGTTTCTAAGACTATTTGTTCTCAAAGTCAACCGTTTGAAAATATACACAGCCAAAGTGGTAAAATGTGCCCCCCCCCCTCTAACTTCTAAAATAAGAAAGTGAAAAATCTCAAAAAAATATATGCTATAGATGTTAATAAAAACTTTCAACGAAAATTGGTTTGAACGAGATAATAGTAATCAGTTTTTCAGATATAGCACATTTTCCAAAACCGCAAATATAACTTTGTCATTCATAAGAACACTGTGAAAAAGTTATTTTGCAGTATGGTATAAGGTAACTACGGAACCCTACTGCGCGTGGCCTGACACGCACTTGGCCGGTTTTTTTATGTAGCTTGACTACGACGCTACGAGTGTCGTAGTCATCCGTAGTAGATAACCGTAGCCCGAACGAAACTACGGTTTTATCTTTCAAAAATAGAGCATATTTTTTGTTGGAGGATGCGAGGACTGGCTGGTACACCTACTGGCCAGCAAGTGTCATGCATGCAATTTGCCACACTAGCTGATATGTTAAATAGCTACTAGCTACTTGCTAAATGTGAAGAATTGAACTATTGTTTCATAGAGGAAAGTAACATTGTTTAATATTTAGATGAATTTACAACTTTTTAACGCTACGGTAGTACTAAGTATGGAGGAGCTCGGTGGCGCAGTGGTTTAGCGCCTGGTCCCAGCGATTGGCAAGGGTCGGTCATGGGATGGGTGACCAACAATTTATTATCTCGAGCTCCTCCGTGCTTCGGAAGGCACGTTAAGCCGTTGGTCCCGGCTGCATTTGCAGTCGTTAACATCCACCAATCCGCATTGGGCCCGCGTGGTGGGTTATGGCCCATCCTCCTTACCACCCATAAGGAAGGCCTGTGCCCCAGCAGTGGAGACATCAAAAATGGCTGATGGACAGTACTTAGTATTATTATATTAATTATTCCGTGGCTACGGTGGGGAAATTATTATAATTAAGTTAATTATTCAAATCAAATGCGTTCATCCGATCCGAAGTAATTGAAGAATACAAGTTAGTCAGTTTTGTTTAGTTTTCTCAATTACGATATTCCAGCCCAGCTAGCATGACCACTGAAACGCGAAAATGATATAGCAATTTATTACATTTAACTTATTTACCTCTCTTATTACATAATTAACTGTCAAAAGAAAGTGAAATGTATTTATTCGCACCAAGCATGCACACAAAATTAAGGTAAAATCAATCAACATTACAAAAAAATCAAAGAATAATAAAACAGTGAAACAAAAATAAACAATACAGAACAGAGCAAAACTCAAACGGCCTTACCACAAAAGATTTTGAAACACTGTTTAGTAAAAACACTGTTTAAATAATGTTTCCGTCTCTTTCAAACAATATTGTCAAAAAAGTGACAGCATCACATTTAAACAGTGTTTTAGCTAAACACTTGTTAAACAGTGTTTTGTGGCAAGGCCGTAAGTGTGTGCCGTAGCGATGCAAAAAGGAGAAAACAGTGTAATATTTACTCGTATAGTACCTACATCACTGATTTTCAGTTTTCACCCAACGAGGTTGCGCAAAAGTAGTCAGCATTAGTACTAAACTTGAATATCATACATTATAAAATTTCATAAAAATTCAAAATAAATTAACATAAAATTAACATAAACCTTAAAATAAAATTAAAATAATATTTGTAAATTGTAAATAAATAAAGGTTTTGACAGTTTAGTGTCGAAAAACGCTACTTATATAGGTATCATGCGATATAATAAATATATCGTTTCTCGGTGGTCATGCTGGGGAGACAGAATATAATTAAATACCTACAGTAACCTTTTCTTTAGCTTGATATCATGTTTTTGTAGTAGTATACTTAATTTATATCTCTACTTTTGTTTTTACCAATTAAAATCGATATAAGTGCGCTCCTAATCGTTAACAACACTACTGGCACAGAAGGGCTTCCCAAAGCCAGCGTCGGCAAAAAGCTAAATATCTGTGGATGACAGAATAAATAAAAGTTGGGCGCTAGTGGTGCCCCGAGAGCTGTCGCCGACACGCGCCTCCTCAGCGCTTCTAGGGATGGGACACGCGTGCCTGATGCCGATATCGATTTTTAAAATCATATTTTTGTTATCACGGAAAGTTCTAAAGAATAATATTACTGTTTTAATCCCTTGGTGAAACACTGTAAATTACGCTCTACTTTGATTGTTATTTGTTTTAATACAAACTTAAGAATGTCCGCTATAAGAAGACTTCTAATACGAATTATATTTATTTAAGACAGAATTGATGTAAAATAAAAAGACTTAAGCCGGCCAGGCCACGCAGGAATCCCGATTCGGAATTCCGTACGGTAAAAATGCCACAGGTACGTACATACCTAGTACGAAATTCCGTCTGTATGTGGCCAGCCTTAATTGATCATAAGAAACACAAAAAAGTACTGAAACGATTTCCAAATTTTAAAAAATGGGACCAACTTGGGAGTTTACCTAATGTAATAACGTTTAAATCATTTCAATCGGTCCAGCCGTCTTCGAGTAATCGGTGGACATACACAAAAAAAAACAAATATACAGACGAACATAGAACCTCCTCGTTTTTTGAAAGTCGGTTAAAAAGTAATCTAATATGAAACTTAAAGTATCAAATCTAACTGTTATGTCTCTTGCGACTATTATTCTTGTCAGCTAAATTACGTAGTAGATGGTATAGGGTCAAAATGCTTTTATCCAATTATAGGTTACTCTTTACTCAAAATTTATTTGAGTAATAGTAGTTTATGATACTGATGCATAATGAGGGGTATTAAAACATGAGTGTGTGTTTAAAAACCGAGCCGTAGGCGAGGTTTTTAATAGTATCACACGAGTGTTTTAATACCTAGTTATGTGCAGTTTCATACACTACTTTATCTACACTCATGCATTTGGGATAGAACCTACTTAATTAAAGATTAACGTTAGAAAACAGAAAGAGACTATGGTTGTATTAGCTATGTACCTACCTACCTTGTAATAAGTCATTTCCTTAGTCTAAAATAATTTTGCAGTCAATTTTTTTTCACAGTTTTAATAAAAAACACCTACGAAATTCAGAAATTGAAATCAAAATTCAAAACTTTTTTGTAAAGCTCTAAAAATGGCGCGCATTCCATTAGAAAAAAAAATGATGAGTGCATTCTTGCAAACTAATCGCAATAAGTCATCGATCACCATAGAGTGCATTTTAATCATGGAAAGTATGTGGGAAAATATCGTTGTTCTTTTTTAATATCACGGCACTACCTTCTTCTTGGATTTGCCCTGTATCGTAATGAGAAAAAAAGTTATTTTATGATGCAGCTAACTGCATCGTAATGAGTTTTTTTTTAATTTTACCTATTGACGAAAATAAAGTACGTATTTATATTACCATTTTTGAATTCATATTTGGAACATTACGTTGTGAGTGTAGATAAAGATTTTTTGAGTTCGTCCTTGCATTAAATGTTTTTCAAAAATATCGACGTCGATAACCGGACGAACGGACGAATCCGTTCGTCCCGCTCGCCGCGCCGTCTGTCGGTCGCGCGTGTAGTGGTCATGGCACACGACACGACACCTCGCCCCGGGCGCGTTTCATCGCACAACCGCCGATATTATCGCTACAACACTACTCCAGGCTCCCTTTATTATTCCACAACTCAATACCTAAGCTTTTAACGTTTAATATTGTTTAAGGACTGCTTGATAGGTGCACTTGATTGTTTTTAGAAAGATTCTTAATGAAAGTGCGGAATATATTTGAAAATATCTGCGACTTTTTAAAGTCGGAGAGCCTCGTTTATATTTTTTCTAATAGAAGTGGTAATTAATATTACCTATAGTAGGTACTTAATAATTATTCAAACAGCTATTTTTTTACTTTACAACCTCTTTTTCACATCAAAACGTGATTTTTTTACTTTTTATTTCAAGAAGATCGTCTTTTGTTTTTCATAACCAATTTTTTTTCTGTTAATTTAGTTTATATTTTAGAATACAAATTTTCACTTTTGTTTTTTTGAGAGTAAACGTTTCTACACATTTTTCCCATAACACCTTTTCGCTTTACGTTAGCAATGTTAGCATTTTTTCTTATTTTAAACAGGTTATCTATCATTCTTATCTTTTTTTAAATTTTTGTAATGTTTTGTATCTTATTGTTGCAGCACCCCCTGGCAAAGAGCGAAGGTCACCAGATCATGAGGAAGTCAGATCATCGCCAACACCCGGCCCGCCAAGCCCGCAAAACAATGGAACCACTGGTAAGGGAAAAAAGTGCTGCAGCTTGCAGAACTTGCTCGCTCAAGAAATTAACTTTACTTTAAGTTGAATAACCTGCTTTCCTTTGTTTCAGCGGCGCTCTCATCAACAGAATCCCTATCCCCTCCCCTCCCGGAGGGCTCCCGCGCCGCGCCAGCGCTGCAGCGCCTGCGTCGCTTCCTCTCAGCGCTGCAGCAGTTCGCGGCGGACGTGGGCGCTGACACTGGCGAGAGAGTTCGCCAGCTTATATACAACCTCGTCGTAAGTACAAGTTCTTTGTTCTAGAGAGATCCAGTGCTATTGTGCTAGTTCCTGTCAGCGCTGCAGCAGTTCGCAGCGGACGTGGGCGCTGACACTGGCGAGAGAGTCCGCCATCTTATATACAACCTCGTCGTAAGTATGAGAGTTTGTTCTAGAGAGATCCATTGCTACAGTGATATTGTGCTAGTTCCTGTCAGCGCTGCAGCAGTTCGCAGCGGACGTGGGCGCTGACACTGGCGAGAGAGTCCGCCATCTTATATACAACCTCGTCGTAAGTACGAGTTTGTTATAGAGAGATCCAGTGCTACAGTGCTATTGTGCTAGTTCCTGTCAGTGCTGCAGCAGTTCGCAGCGGACGTGGGCGCTGACACTGGCGACAGAGTCCGCCAACTTATATACAACCTCGTCGTAAGTATGAGAGTTTGTTCTAGAGAGATCCATTGCTACAGTGCTATTGTGCTAGTTCCTGTCAGTGCTGCAGCAGTTCGCAGCGGACGTGGGCGCTGACACTGGCGACAGAGTCCGCCAACTTATATACAACCTCGTCGTAAGTATGAGAGTTTGTTCTAGAGAGATCCATTGCTACAGCGCTTGTGCTGGATCTTGTCAGATCTGGAGCAATTCATGGCTTGTATACAATATCGCCGTGATTACTTGTCTTCTGCCGAGGGCTCATTACAAAAAAGCATCGCGATAAGTACAACGCTCGACCCATTTCGTGACATTATTAACTCATTATAAAGTTCAAAATCAAGTAAATCGATCAATCATTCTTTTCTACTAATAGAACTAATCGTAGTACCTACATAGTGAACCAACCCAGCGAACATCGATTTTTTATGATAGATAGGTAAGCGCTTGCCCGCTGATGATGCCTGATGGTAAGCGATGATGCGATCTACGATGAAACGCACTGGTACTATTCACTCGCGACTTGACGTTCGACTATCGTGATTTGTCATTATTTTTTGTTATAGGCCCTGTCTTTAACAAAATCTCTATACCGGATATTTGCTCGAATTCCCTAAGTAAAACCATAAGCTATAATCGTTTCTTTGGTTATGTCCCCTCCAGTCAGGGGCGGTGAACATCGAGGAGTTCCAAGCAGGCGTGCAGGAGTGCACCAACTACCCGCTGCGGGCGTCAGTGCCAGGGTTCCTGAGGGCGTTACTGCCAATCGTGCAACGAGACCTGCACGCTAGGGCGAGGAGGGTTAAACAGGTATACTAATCACAACAACCTAGCTGCAGCCCCCCTAGCATGAACAACGAAACGCAATATGACATAGCGATTAATCCCCTCTGTCTTCGCTCTCATGGGATCCACATTGATGTTTTCACGTCTTGACTCCAATGGGAGTCCACATATATTTTTTTCGCCTCTTGACTCTAATGGGAGCCTCAGATTTATGTGACCCTGTACCATGTTTGACCATACAGGCCCCCATGTAAGTAAGTACTAGATTTTTACTTTTTTTTTGTAATTACAAACAACTTTGTGTATGTTTTAGTGTAAGTATAACGTCTTATTTGTTTTATAAGCTCGTATCGCTTTTTGTAGGTCAGCCTGTTATATATATGCGAGGACCTGTAAATGACTTCCTGCTGTTACTAAGAGTGCTATTTGTTTTTTACTAGTTGTTGGTCTTCCTTAAGATTAATAAATAAATGACAACCGAAACACGACATACAAAGTTATTTTTAGTTAATACAAAACCTCTCGTGGGGGTTGATCAGACCATCAAACTGAACAACTTTCATTATGGGACCAACCTCGAAATCACGAAAAAAAATCAGCTGTTCCATACAAAAGTACACTCCATCGAAATGTATGAAACAGCGATTTCACGGTTGGTCCCATAATGAAAGTTGTTCAGTTTGATGGTCTGATCAACCCCACGAGAGGTTTTGTATTGACTAAAAATAACCTTGTAAGATATCGCGTGATATAGCATCGAGTTTTATTGACACTCAACCTGTCAGAATCCATTGTATTTTTAAAGTTAAACCAATTTTGTATTCTGTGGTTAATCGTGATAAATTGCTAATATCGCTATATCTTACCGCGTTTTGGTGGTCATGCTAGGGGGGCAGCAAGCTGTTCTGAGGGGGGCAGGATAGGAGATACTTTTAGAAACTCGTAGAGTTCGTGCTACTAGTGGTAGTTGATGAACTATTTAACTATAGTTTCGCAATTGAGTCAAAGTTAAGCAGCAATGAGGCAAGGATCGAGCTACATAATTTGACATATTGCCGATGACACAGATATCATTTTTTTTTCTTTGTCCAGAGCCCGCTGCAGTATATCAGGAGCCACGAGCACTTGATCCTGGAGTGCGGAGGTGATGCCAGCGACATCTTCGCGCCCCAGTCCGCCGATGGCGCTCTCAAGCGGCGCGCCAGCGACCCGTGAGTACTCTTCCCTAATATTATGTATTCTGTCTGTTGTGTTGTGGCCCAATATAAACTCTGTGACCCTGAGCCGGGCTGAAGTGGAAATTAACGCTAGTATAGAGAATAGATTGACAATGTATGGGATATGGGTTCCCATATATTGTTATTCTAGATACTAGTTAGCATTAATTTGTAGTAGAATGGCCATTTGAGTAGGGGGGCTGTGTATGTACACATGTATGTACACACACGAATACACACCGTTAGTTTCAGCTTGGGCAAAAATGCTTTCCTATGTCCAGCTGTACGTGCTAACAATTCTCGATTGAAAGGTTGATCAGGTTGCATTGCTGCTTTAGTTAAGATAGTTGTCATATTGGACATTGGTTTTAGTAAAGCATCGATGTAACTGCGATTTCTGTCAGACTTGATTGCAACAAAGTTACATAATTACCCCCCGGCTGTTCTGTTCTCCTCTAGAGGTCGCATTTGTCAACCGATTCTCTTGAAATTTTGTAAGAATTTTTGTGATAGTTTTTTTTGTTAGTTTAAAAAAAACAGCAATACTAAATAATATACTAGAAAAAATACGACTCGCACGAGATCAATACTCAGACGGGAATCGAACCCGAAATCGGGAGGTAATTCCTCACATTGGTGAAATAACGCTGGCTTGCAGCGTAAGAGAGTAGGATATACTAAAAGAAATTCGGCGATGTCACTAGTGACTCGGTAGCTCAGCGGTCAGAGCATTGGACTGGATATCCAAAGGTCGCGGGTTCGATTCCCGTCTGAGTATTGATCTGGTGCGAGTCGTATTTTTTCTAGTATATTATTTAGTATTGTGTAAAAATAGCATTGTGAATGCAAAAATCTCAAATTAAAAAAAACAGCAATTTCGAAAAATGTTCAAAATGTCACAAACACGAGGTCTACAGCTCACAGAGCCACTAATTGATTTGATTATGATTATTTATTCCTGTAAGTAGGTACCTTTAAACATAATAATAACGTCCGTAACTAAAAACCGGTCAAAGCTACTTTTAACTGTTAACGAGTTTTAATTGTAACGTAGGTATCTGAAATGAGAATGAATCCGCGCATAACAATCAAACGACTTCAAAAATCATTACCAATCCACTATCGGCGGGCAGGTGCTGCCGGCTGTCGGCTGTCGGCGACAGGTAATTTGCCCCACCACTCGACGCCCCCTTGTGGTGGGGGCTGGGCTGTGATTGGAGTTTGACGGTTTTTTAGTTGATCAAAATATCACGTGTTCTAATTATCATTCTTTTTCCTTATCTTGTTATTTTTTGTTTTTTTTTTCAACTTTAGATAACATTAGTTTAATTATTAGTACCTACCTATAACGTTAATGCTTAGTAGCTTTTACTTTTTATTATAAATTTTATTATCTAAGTGTAACAATCCTAGTCACATCACAACGCATAACGGGGCGTCACTTATTGTATGCAAGACTGGTAACGCGCGTGATTTTTTTACAAATACTTATACATCTGCTGCATACCTAAGTGTGTAGCTATTTGATTATACGTTTGCAGTCATTCCGGCACCATAATTTTCTAATGACATCACACCTGTCTTCTTCCCAAAATAATGTATTAATTCCATACTAAACAAAGCGCCATCCAATTTCCATATTCATCACGTGATACCCGCAGTTCCGTAGCGGGCGCGCTGTCACTCGTCACTCGGTGTCACGCGCAGCGACGCGACACTTTTTGTCGCGCGACAACGCATTTGTTCCGGTAATTGGCGACTCGGCTGCCGCCTGATTGGGACATTGATGTCGATTTGTCGAGTGTAGTGGTTGGAGTGCTGGATTCGATTATTGTTGAGCGTTTTGCCGCATGAGTAGGTAAGTAGTTGATGTTAGCATGTTTGCATTCCTTTCCTATACAATGTTGTTTGGAAATAGCCTTATAAAGCCAAATATGATAGATAGGGTAGGTACTGCATACAATACAACCCCGGAAATTTTTAATAAACCGTGAAAATCACCACTTTTTTCTTTTTAAGATATTGCATATTGGTAACCCTAGACCGAAATTGTGTTTTGCTTTTGTCTATTGATGGGATTGATTAGCGAAAATGATAGTCTATTTGTGTTTAGGTTATCACTTTAAAATTTCCCATACAAATTAAAAAAAAAAATCTCAGCAATGTTACAGAATATACCTACTAGTAATGTAACAAATTAATATTATGGTAACTGAACAACTTTTACTCCATAACCAACTCTGAAATCGCGAAAAAAATCTGATACATTTTTCGTTATAATAATTTTTGTATGAGACAGCTGTTTTTGGTGATTTCAGAGTTGGGTTGTTCAGTTATTCTGGTTTAGCTATTATTTCTGTTGCACGTTGTGTACCCATGGTGGGTTTCAGGAATTATACAAAAAAAAAACAGAGTTGTATGCATTCTACCTACTACCCTATCTACCATTCGACTTTATGAGACTATTTCCAAACAGCTTGTAGTACCTATATGACACATAGTTTAACATTGGACTCAAGTACTAGCTTAAATTTCTTATTCTATTTATAGCCAACTATAAACACGTTCAGTTTATTAAACACGCAAATAAACTCGTTTATTCCCGTCCGCTCCTGCCAAAGGGATAAATATCGGATGGGCTTAGCGATAAAACTCCAGCCGCGTTCGGCGGTTAGCCGCACCGGCGAACACGGCCTAACCCGCCCGGTTCTGAGGTAGGGCTGGGGCTGCGCTGGGAGCGGAGCGAGCAGCGGAGAGGACGCGATAGCGATTGACTGTGGCTGCGTCGCGCAGATTTGCGGGTCTATCGGCTAAAAACAATGAAGTTCAGGTAAGCTTTAATTTGACATGGTGGATGTGATGCAGCTACTCTTTACCTATCTGCTTTTCTTTGGTATGTTTGTGTTTGTGTCAAAAATAAGTTAGCAATGTAAGTATTACATACATCTGTCAAATTAAAGTTAGCCTTAACTTCACAGTTTTTAGCTGATAGATCTGCTGCTCTGCCCTACGCATGTCATCCTGCCCTTGCCCTGAATCTTGAAACGCCATTTAACTTTTAAAAGGTGGGTTTTAAAAGGTCTAGCTAAATATAGAGTTTTGCATTCACAATGTTATTTACCTTTTTTACAAAAAACAAGTAATTCATTGTTTATTGTACATTTTCTAAAGCACTAGACTGTGTATGTTTATGTTAGTACTTACTTACTTCCATAACACTAAACTCTGTGTAATTTTATATACTTTATGAATCAATAGGTCTATAAGAAACTCATATTTTTTTGTATGCAATACCAATGTATAAGACTGTTTGTATCCTAAATAAAATAATATAAGATAAAAATAAAAAAGTAATTACGTAGGTACTTACTCAGTAACTCAGGTGGAACAATATTTTTTTTGCAGTAAAAGCTTTGCGATGTAATGGACAATTAAGATATCTTTTCGGTGGGAACCAAGAACGGGGAAACCTGGAAAACCCCGTTTAAGCGATCTTATAGTTAAGCAGCTCATTTCCGCTCCGCTATCGAAACCGCTCCGCTCAGCTCATCGCTGCGACCACGGCCGCGCCCTAACTGATGGCCGAATTTTCTCTTGCCAAATAGCGCTATGAGAATAAACTAAAGCATGGCTGCGCACGATGGACGACGAGCTGTTAATTGTCGATAAATAATGATGGCCTGTGTGAAGCGGCTCTAATAGGTTTTGAAAGCCACACGCATATTTTATTTAGTGGGTGAAAATGCTTTGACTTTAAGGTATTTCTTAGAAATTAAACATGACCATACTATTTTATAACATATTGAGACAGAAACAGACGGTCCCATCTAGGAACTTATTTATTACCACTTTTTTATGCATAGCTTAGTCAGTAATAACATCTACCTTTTATTAAAACAAGGATTACGATCTAATAATTCACGAAAACAATAAAATTTCATTCGATTTAAACGTTAACAACTTCTAAAATTACATTTTACAAAACGCCTGTCGGTTTAGTGCAGGCAATTATCGCGATCAGAAGTTTGCTATGACGCGCAGCAGGCGCTAAACGTTAATAGCCCTGACAGATGACATAGCCAGCTGCCACCCAATCATGAGAATGTTTAACTCTACGTGAATGATGGAATAACTTAATCTGGGCTATAAACTTTAGACTATTGATTAAAGGGTAACACTGTTGTTTGATGTGTTGTTTAATTAATTTATGCGCATCTGTTGATGTTATTGATACCATCAGCCTTATTTTTGAAAGACGTCGAACACTCTTTACTACTCACTTTCATTGGACATTATGGCTGTAGTACGGTCAGCAACGAAAGTGTTTAACGCTTTGGTACTTTGTCATAGCAACTTTTTAAGAGTTGGCTCATGATTTGAAATATTTATTCAAAAAAGTTACTACGACAAAGTACTCAAGTGTGACATGAAACAACTTTCGTTGCTGACCGTACCTATATTCCAGTCTAGACTGAAAATTAACGCAACACGAAATTACTAGATTAGATACTTAAATAGTAGACTAATATGACATGTATTCGAATCACCAAAAGATTATCTGATTGACTTATAATTGAGATTAATAATATAAAATTTATAATACTGATGTGTTACTTCTACCAGATGATATAATAACCTCGTGGCTGTTCTCCCCGCAGTGTATGCCCAAAGCGCCTGATTGTTGCTTTACGGCAATTAGTTCACGATCTAACTTTTGCGACTAATTGCTATTTCGGGGTGGCAGGCGCTGCCATAGTCTTGTTTCTTGTTTTATATCTGTATTACCTAGTTTACACTTAATTTAATCAGAAAGTAGGAATATGACGCTTTGATGTGTCAAACTTAAGGAGTAATATTTAAATTTATATTTTTATTTAAGTGTTAAATTATTCTTTGTTTAAACACAGATAATATAATAAGTACTATAATAAGGCAGACAGAGTTTTATATGTATAGCAAGCTGAATCCTATCCACTGCCACTCCAGCTGAGCAATCCTTAGAGCCACATCTCAGTGATTTTAGTTTCCTTATTTTCAGAAATACCAAGTGCTATTACGAGTAGGTAAGTAGGTATATATAATAATATAATTCAGGGACTAGAAAATTATTAAAAATGGAATTACTTATTATGAAATCAAACGAATCCTGAATGCACCGCTAAACAAAGCGTATAGTGGTTTAGACACAATCGATGGAAATCTATGGCACTGCGACGCAAGGCAGAAGCGGAAGCGAAAACAACATCACAATAAAATCTGTACCTACATTAGAGATCGACCCTCGTAGGTTCCTGTTTAATTTTATTCAGGTGCGCATCAATGCTAGATTTTTATGCTACTTTTGATTACCTACTTGAAAAACAAGTAAATAGTTTCCACACATATGGAATTAAACATCTTCTTTCTTGTTCGGCCATTTGGCCATCTCACTGATGCATTGAGGACCTAAAACAAAATTAATTAACTTCCCGATAATTTCCAAAAAGTATAACAAATTATTTAGACATAAATTGACATAATAATGTCTTAATACAAAATACTACAAAATACTATTAAAATTTTACAGACATGTAAATTTCATCAACGTTACTTTCCCTGACTTAAATGATTTACAATTTTATTATAAATTATAAGCACGGATACTGCGGACTGCGGTCAGTAGGTACTTATCGTACTTTTTGGGCTAAAATAATCCACAGTATACCGCTTTAATCTCCTGCCCTGCGCTGTAGCTGTAGGCTTGTACACTGGAGTCATTCCTCACGAGCGGCGTGGGGCGTGGCGGGTCCCTTGTTCCGATTATTAATTTATCACCGATTGCAGTTCGCTGTAGTTTGCATTCGATTTGTGGGGCGTGGTCCAAGTTATGGGAGTCAGTGGTTTGCTTAGAAGTCCTTTCTACTACGGAATTGGTGGTTTTGAAAGGTGCCCTCTGAATATTGTATTTCTTTTTACCTATATCATTTTATTTTTCTATTATAGACTACCAATAGGCAAGATCTAGTACCTCCTGACTATGTGAGGGTTTCATATTTTGACACGAAACCTCCAACATGACGAACTAACATCCCCGTGACAGGGGAGTTTTCGTATCCTTGACTGCACAAGTGGTAACTTCATTCAGCAAGTATTCAGCCTATTCAATAGATATACATGCTCGACGTCGCAGTGTTTTAGCGCATTTGGCTTGCAATTACAGCTTTAGGCAAATATTGCTGGGTCGGTCATCGGATGGGTGACCAAAAAACATTATAAGTAGGTATCTCGAGCATCTCTGTGCATCGGAAGGCACGTTAAACCGTTGGTCACGACTGCATTCGCAGTCATCAATGTCAGGAATACTAACTTTAATAAACGATTTTAATTTAATTAAAACGCTACAGCTTGTAACATGACCCATAATAAAATTATAAATTCTTAACTTCGTTTGCTTACGCCGTTTGTTCCAAGTTCTGCATTGTCTCCGGTGCTTTTAATATTTCTATTGACTATTGTTGTCTTTGAACTAACTTATTGTCCATGTCTCTCAACTTTTTCAATATTTTACAAACGGGGAGAAGCTCCTTAGGTTATCTAACATTGATAAAAGTTATGCAAGTTCGCAACGGTTGTTTGATATGGTTGACCAAAATTAAGTTTAGTTTATTAGAAAATATTTAAATAAAAAGATACAGGATCAGTAATCAATATTTCATGGTATTAATGGGGTGTGGTGATGAACCAAAAATTATTCAAAACAGTTGAGTAAAAGTTAATTACATAGAACTGAATAGGTAATTCCTGTAAACACGTACCTAACTAACTATTTCTAACAATATTTAAGTTTATACTGTTGAATGGACTCGATATCTTTGCTAATTCGTTAAACTTGTTTAAGAAAAAAGTGGGTGAACTGTTATTCAAGTAAAGTAAAACATAGGAAATAGTTATAATGTGATTGTAATACTTAGTCGTAGATGAAATTGTCTCAGTTTTTTATATTTTTGTATTATCTCTTCTTTATCGGTAGGTTAAGGTACTTGGTGAAAGATGATAGCATCTGACACAATCTTGCACAATTATATATTGTTTGTATCAAGTTATGGTACTTTAAGGTCTATTTGTTTATAAATGTTAATTTAAGAATGATTGTATATGACTGTTTGTTACCTAAATAAATAAATAAATAAAATAAATCTTGCATATAAAAAAAACCGGCCAAGTGCGAGTCGGACTCGCTCACGAAGGGTTCCGTACAAAAATACCAAAAAAAAACACGTTTGTTGTATGGGAGCCCCACTTAAATGTTAATTTTATTCTCTTTTAGTATTTGTTGTTAGCGGCGACAGAAATACATTATCTGTGATGAATTTCAACTGTCTAGCTATCACGGTTATTCACGGTTCATTAGATACAGCCTGGTGACAGACAGACAAACAGATGGACAGTGGAGTCTTAGTAATAGGGTCCCATTTTTACCCGTTGGGTACCTACGGCAGTCTGGTAAAAAGTCGCCAGTGTACAGAACGTCATCATGACATTTAATTTCTAATATTTTCTCCCCCAGGTTCTACGATGCTCAAACCAACGGGGGCGATGACTGCCCCCCGGCTGCCAAACGCGCCCCCCTGTTCATGCACCCCTCGCCGTTCCTGTACCCGCTGCCCAGCAACGCCAGCTTGTTCGACTACCCGCACTGCCACTACCCTGGACAAGGGGACGTCGGATTTGAGAGGAGAGATGGTAAGTTGGATTCCTTTGTCGCCCGTGGTCCCTTCTCGTTGTCCCTGGAACGGACCACGCAGGTTTTTTCTTCGTGGTCCTTTTGTGACGTCATTATCACGGTGTTAATTAGATCCAGAAAAAAACCAGATTTTTATCATCAACACAACGTTACAGATGAAACAATCTGACCTAGAGAAGTTTAGGTCTTAGGTATAACTTTGAGATAAAGGTGAAAGTGTTTCCCCGTTTAAAAGTAAACAAGCGTCATGATTTGGTATATTATGACCATAGACATAGAAAAATATTCGCTGCGCTCAAGAAGACCAACAAAGCGTGGAAAAGAGAAGTTAACATTATACGGACACGGTCTTTAAAAAAAAGAGACAAAGGATCAAGTGAAGGAGAAGGAAACTAGAGTTACTGGTTTGCTGGCTACTGTTACTGGCTTGGCATTTTATCTTCAAAAACTAGGCATCTCTCGCAAAATGCCATGACCATGACCGTTTCTCTCTCATCTCAAAACCATTTATTATCAGGTGGAATATCAGTTCGCGACGTGTCCACCATGAATGCGTCCTTCCCCGACCCTCGGCCCGGGCCCTCCAAGAGCGACGACGAGTGGAAGAACATCAACACCATGCTCAACTGCATCCTCAGCATGGTGGAGAAGACCAAGCGGGCGCTCGCCATACTGCAGCAAAGAGGTCGGTATACCATGCAAACATTGACGGTTGATGGTCTTACCACACCGTCAAGTGTTTAACTTAGATGCTGATTAAATGTGATGCTGTCACTTTTTTCACAATATTGTTTGAAAGAGACGGCATCACTTTAAACAGTGTCTTTGGAGTAATTTGACCCGTTCTTCCCTACACATTGGGCATTCATTCATCATAAAGCCATAGTATAGGTCAGGGGTTCCCTAACTTATTTAGAACTCTACCCCGCCCCCTACTCAGACAATGACTTATGAATTACTCAGGTAGCCCGTGCCCTTCGAAAGTGTAGACTCTGCGCCCCCCAATTTGAAAACCCCTGGCATAGGTGATAAATGCAAACGAAGAACTCAAAGTATGTGTGACTCAGTGTTATTATTGAACGACCAGGCGTGGAGCCAACAGAGAGCAGCGACATAAAGCGCGCGGCGAGCGAGATCATGGCGGCGGCGGTGCGCCAGACCGAGGAGCGCGTCGCTGAAGTGCGCCGCCGCGCCGAGGACGCCGTCAACCAGGTGACTACACTAGTAAATTGAATCGGGTAGTTTTTAATCGGGTAACAACAAATTCTTATGTTGCGTATCAAAAATACTGAATATAGCGTACTGAAATAATAAGTGGGCGACGGACTGAGGGCGACTTCAAATGTTGAAAATGGGCGACTTTAAAAAACAAATTGAGTGACTAGTTATTCAGAACGCGCGAGCAAATTACTATTTGGGCGACAACCGGAGGCACACAAAACATTTAAAATTTAGTATATATTTTATTTAAAAAAGGTGACTGTTATGCTAATCGAGATGACGAAAATATAATAGTTGCCCACTCAGTATTTTTGTCACTCATTTAGAATTTTCACTGCTAACTTAAATTATTTGTCTCCTACATGTAGGTAGTCGCCCGTTTTACGTATTTTTTGTAATCCACAGTTAGTCGCCCGTTTAGTTATTTTGTCGCCCATAAAATAAACCGCTGCCAGGTTTAGTATTTAAGTATCCAATTAAATCCCTTCTATTTTGTTAACTACACACCGGTATCCATTCATTCATTTAGTCAAAAGTCAAAATTCAAATATCTTTATCCAATAAGCGCTTTTGAATCGCCAATATTTTCCTACAACCCGTTTCAGACTTTTTCTAGGGATCTCTTCAATTCTGATTCGATCACGCAGGAAAACACTAAAATTATGTCTCCATTTTCCGATTGGTTCAACAAGGTCACTCTGCGGACAAGTTTAAAAAAAAATGAATTACCCCTAAGGGTTAACTTTTACAGGTTGAGAAACACTGCTCTGTTCTGTACTACTTGCCAATGCTTACATAATAAAACAGTAGCTCTACCATGAGTTAATGCAAACTGTTTTTGCTACAAACACTGTCGGATACCATAGTCCATGCGAGTGAAATAGAGAAAAAGAAATCTGGTACGAGGCGATTTTTTTCTAGTAGGTATATTATTGTATTATATAAAAAGGCATTGTGAATGCAAAAATCTCAATTAAAAAAAAAGAAAACTATAATTAATGGTAGCCAAAACAGTTTGCATCAGCTTTGCATTTGTGAATTCATTAAAAGAACGGATTCAGTTAATAAAGTTTCTCAGCAATTCGGTATAAAGTATGTGAGTAACAGCTGGAGGCATCTGTTCGGTCGCTGGCAGGTGAAGCGGCAGGCGCTGGTGGAGCTGCAGCGGGCGGTGGGCGCGGCGGAGGCCAAGGCGCTGGAGCTGGTGGGGGCCGAGCGCCCCCCGCCCCCGCCGCGCGACCCCAGCCCGGGCGCCGCCGCGCAGCAGAACGTGAGTGTGTCATATACAGGCTGGCAGGTGAAGGAGCTGCAGCGGGCGGGGGCCAAGGTGCTTGAGCTGGTGGGGGACGAGCGCCCCCCGCCCTCGCCGCGCGACCCCAGCCCGGGCACCGCCGCGCAGCAGAACGTGAGTGTGGAGTATACAGGCTGGCAGGTGAAGGAGCTGTAGCAGGCGGGGGCCAAAGCGCTGGAGCTGGTGGGGGTCGAGCGCCCCCCGCCCCCGCCGCGCGACCCCAGCCCGGGCACCGCCGCGCAGCAGAACGTGAGTGTGAAGTGTACAGGCTGTTTGGTTAATAACCATAACAGTGGTGGCCAGATAAAGAGCGATGTTCTGACAGCTCAATAAAAAAAATAAACATTTTGTAAAAACCCACGAGACGGTTAAAATTATTAATTTTTATTTAAAAAGAGTAAAATAAGTTTTACGAAAATCCCCCGACTATAAAGTGATTTAGGTACTAAAGTACAACACTATGTAATACGCTAAGGCAACATCTTTATTCAACACAGACATCTAACTGAATGCACATT
Organism: Agriphila straminella; assembly: GCA_950108535.1. Classification (NCBI taxonomy): domain Eukaryota; kingdom Metazoa; phylum Arthropoda; class Insecta; order Lepidoptera; family Crambidae; genus Agriphila; species Agriphila straminella. The sequence continues at coordinate 1,223,095 of OX467324.1, read as the reverse complement.
TGCGCAGTGTTGCTGGAACTGCGGGCGCAAGGCGCAGGAGACTTGCTCGGGCTGCAACGCTGCTCGCTACTGCGGCGCCTTCTGCCAGCACAAGGACTGGGAGAACCACCACCAGGTAAAGAGACCTTTAGAATCAGGGGCCCTACCGCGCAAGGCACCTACATTGCTGCTTTTCTTTGGTAAGTTTATTTCTACCAAAAAGAAGCAGCAATATATCACATCCATCTGTCAAATAAAGCCGATAGAGATGCCAACGACACTTGCGCGGTAGGGCCCAAGGTGTAAAAACAGTTCGCAAGGATTGCAAGATCACTTCTGATTGTTGCGTATACCGCACTAATAATCCGGCATGAGGTGTTGATACTGCAGCTTCATTTCTTCTAGACCAGTGTTTTTCAAACTTTTTGAATACGCGACCCCTTTATAAGTTAAAAAACAATCTAGCGACCCCCTCTAGGGCCATAACCAAACAACAAAATGTTAGTGATTTGAATGACTACGTACAACGACAATTTATCAAAACTTGGTACGTGGACAAATCGTTAAAATATAAACAGGCCCACATTTCTCCACGACCCGGGAGTGAGGTTTAACCTCAATGGGGGTCGCAAACCACAGGTTCTAGACTCACAACTTAAGTTAAGTAGATTTGTCTGTTATCCTGTTGATCAGAAGCTTACCCAACCTACTAGGTATACACACCACGACTATATTTTGTCGACTTTCCTCTCGTAAAAGCTGTTGTCCTAAGCACAATTATTTTTATTTATTTCCAATCAACTTTAGCAATGTGTCAAGTCAAGTATTATAATGACACACAAATCTACATATTAACTGTATTGTAAAAAGACCAAATAAACATCCATACAACGTTTCTTCTACAGGTATGCAGCGGCCGCGACCAGAAGCCCACAGCAATGCTTCGCACCTCCCCTCCAGCTCAGAACCTTCCTAAATCCTTACCTCGTTCCACCACCCCCATCAACACCACCCCATTACCAAACACCACAACCGACAGGCCAGACAACCGTCTCTCCCTCAGCTCCTTAAACTCAGCAGAAAGATTACTCACAAACCAAGACCGAAGTTTGCCCTCCAGCACTGAGAGGATCGCTTTGGCAACCCTCTCTACTGCTCAGGGGTTGATAGGAGGTATCGGAGGGAAGAAATGACGCCTCACGAAGGACTCTCTTGCGTGTAACCCTGTAAGGTTCCCTAGGAAAGTTCGGAGGTAAATTGTTTGCTTAGATTTTGACACGAAAATATGTAACAAAAATTAGGGGAAATCATTTGAGTATCAAACCAACCCTACCTAGCTAATTGGATCAATTGTAAAAACATAATGCACAATAGCAAAACAAAAATTATACTAGTTAAACAAAAATTATGCACCAAATAATAAAAAACAAAACATTTGGCTAGTTTCATAGTAGACTGTACAGCTAAAATATTAGAATAAGTATTACGTTAAAGCAATTTTTTCCGATTTATGAACTTTGAAGTCAGTGGAACTTAGTTTTAGGTAAGAATTATCTACCTGCGTAAAGTAAATAGCAACCAAAGAATAAATGGAAGTAATTTGTAATTAAGTACTAGATACATAGTATGTAAATGTGAATAATAGGAATTGTATATGGAAGAAATGGCAATATGGAGGTATAGAGGTTGTACTGTACTAAGTAAGAATTTGTTATCTAAAATAATATCTAGTTGTACAGTGTTATTTTTATTTGTCATCCAAACATGGGCCAAAATTGGACCTTTCTTTAATTTAACACTTCAACTCTGTTATACCTCTGATTTGTATGAAGAGTAGAAAAAGTAATTGACGTATTTCGATCTACTTTTCTAATTAAAGTTCTTTCGCATCATGCATGACTACCTACAAATCAGAATACCTAATACCACCACCCCCCCTCACGGGGGAAGGGAGCGATACCCCACCAACTAGAAACCTACTAGTGCTATCCGCATCGCTCTGTGGAATTTGGCAAAAAACAATTTTTTTAAACCATTTAAAGTTTGGATGGTGAATAAAAAATACACTGTAATACATTAAGAGTGACGTCAAAAAATATCTCAAGAATAGAGTGTCTCCTCAACTCTCGTCTCATTGCTTCCCTCTTTAATTTTTCTATGAGCTATGTAATTTTTTTCGTTGAATGTAAATAAGTAATTAGTGCCATTAATAGAGGAGTCGTATTCGTATACATAATTACACACAGTTTATCTATTATAAGATGAAAGAATGTACCTACCTATCAGTTTTTAAGTTTTGAAAATAATAAATAGCTAAATAAATAAAAGGTACCTGCGCTGTCCTTTTTTATGTAAGTACCATATTTTATACGTAATTTTTTTATCATCATAATTTAAGTCATACGAAAACATTAAAATAAATAGTTCAGTAATTTATGTGTCTCCATAAATTAAATTATAAATGTTCCATGAGTTTAAATATCAACTATTATGTAAATATTAGATGTAAATAGTAAAAAATTATAATTAATATATTTCGAATGTTAGAAGTTATGTGGTATTTACATCGAGCGACTTCAGGTGGTCGATTTACGGCGGCACTTTGACGGCACTAATTTATTAAACTTCGCAAGTCGCTTGCCAATTCGCCCCGTGTAAATACAACATAAGTTAACACAACGGTTCCACGTATTATGTGCAATATTAACTTTTAATTATCGATGTATAAAATTTCGAATTTAATAATGTTAAGATAAAAATGTGAGTGTTTTTCTCAATTCCACATAATTTCCTGTACTGTACGGATTTGTGGGGTTAATGTCACTACAGTTTGAGAAGCACTGGGTTTAATATCGTTAATGAAATTCTACATTGGCATGTGAAATAAACATTTTAGAAAATATACCTAGTCTGTTTTATTTTAAATACTTGCGCTATATTTTAAAATCAAACAAAATTAATGTACCTATACCCTATTAGAAGTATGCGAACAATGTAATTGAAATTACAGAAGGCCACACGGAGCCTCCACCACAACAGAATAATAGTACTACTAGCGCCGCCAATCAAGAACTAACGATGTTTAATAAATTTCTAAAAAATATAAAAATTGGTATTAGTTATAAACTATTTGTTCGTAGGTTATAAACTATTTTTGTGTAGGTAGGTACCTACCTTATTTCTTAATCTAAATGTGTTCGTATTACTACACAAACAGAATTAAACCAGAAAAAAACTAATTTTTAGTTTATAAAATAACTAATACTAGTTTTATACTTTCCAGATTTTTTGTAAACATAGTAGTTACTTATTTCGTTGTTAGTGATTTTTAATCGACTTCCAAAAAAGGAGGAGGTTCTCTGTTCGTCTGTTATTTGTTTTTTTTTGTGTATGTCCACCGATTACTCGAAGACGGCTGGACTGATTGAAATGATTCAAACTTTATTACATTAAGTAAACTCCCAAGTTGGTCCCATTTTTTAAAATTTGGAAATCGGTTCAGTACTTTTCAAGTAATCTTGAAAAAAGCACGAAAATAGTATGATTTTGTGTGAACTACCTCGATGATCAGTCGTATAACTTCTTTGTTTATGAACTGAATAAGATAATTATTTTTTGTTGAAAAAGGGAAATCTTAAGTGTAATTCTTTACCCGACTTAAAAAAGGAGGTTCTCAGTTTGACCCGTATGTATGTATGTTTCTCCGCGATTAACTCACGTTTGGCTTAGCCGATTTTTCTACCTACACTAAAAATAAAAAAATAAAAAGTTGTTTAAAAAAAAACAACAAACCGACTTCAAAAAACCTACCACTAAAAAGCAAGAAATAATATTCGTAATAATAAAAATACGTCTATTGAAGTCGGGTGGGGCTTTTAGAATAAAAAAAGGAATCTGTACTCCAGCCCCACCCGACTTCAATAGACGTATTTTTATTATTTCGAATATTATTTCTTGCTTTTTAGAGGTAGGTTTTTTGAAGTCGGTTTTTTTTGACTTATGCTCCATAGCCCCCGGGGTCAGTTTAATATAAAAAAAAAATAATTGATTTTGGGGGCAATGGGTACCCCCTATTGGTACTATTTATAGAGGTCAGAAGGGAATAAAAAAGAAAATTAATAAAATATTAAACTGCCCCCGGGGGCAATGGAGAATAAGTCGATTTTTTCTTGATTGGCGGCGCTAGTGGACGCAGGATGCACTCTTGTATTTGGAACGGACGGATCAATGTAAATATTTATTTTTATTCTATTGTCACAGATTAAAAATATTGTTGTTCTAACGTTGTATCTGATTAAAGGTGACCTATCTGACAAATTGCACTCACGGTATCGACCCCCTTTTAATAAACTATATCTATGGTATCGACCGACATTTCTAGACTCTGTGGCTGAGTGGCTGTCGACAACGTTCCCGGGTTCTACAGATCAAAGCAGACAAACTAAGTACCTTTTTGGTAGTTTACGGTATATATCGTAACTACGTATAGAATTAGATAGTCGATTTAATGTAGACTTACTTTGAAATACAAGGGAGCGACGTAAACGTGATGTTGTGGATATTATTATCTATTTTCGTTTAACTTTAAGAAATGTGTCTGTATCTTGTGAAGCTTATTATGTAACTGACGCTTCTCATCCCTTTACAAGACAAAAGTTCAACCCCTAAAATAAAACTCTTTGATCCGTCTGTTAGTATCAAAGCTACATGACACCTGACGTATCTTTGTGTACGCAAAGCAGAGCCCCGAGCGTTCTCCGCGAGACAGGCGTCCGCTTCGCCCGGCGTCTGACAGCATTCTGGCAGAAACGTTCCGAATTTGAAATTCGTAATCTACTGCCCGCGGCCAAATGAGCGTCTTTGACGTCAGAAAAACTGTTTCCGCTTTGTTAAATGGGTTGTCATAAGGTTGTCTTATAACTGTAGCATAGTTGATTTGAGAAATTAACGGCCAAATACTCAAACGAATCTTAAAGTTAAGGCCACCTTAAATTCAAAAAAGTTGTCAGATTTGACAAAAACTGTATGAAACTGACAGCTTCCTTAAAGTTTTTAACTAAGAAACCTTTGAGAATTCGGCCATCATAAATAGGTAGGTATCTACTTAATAAGTTATTTAAAATAATGTCTTTTTTATTTCTACTAATGTAAAGTATTCTTTTTATTCAGCTAGGTGTCAGCTAAAAAAGTCTGGAACGGGTGATAGGAAAATATAGACGATTCAAAACATGAAAACATGGTGTTTTATCATTATTGAAAAGCCAACTGAACTTCTGTGAAGTATTTAGGCCGTACTTTGGTTTTCTAAAAAAATTTTGACTCGACTTTGGATTTTTTTTCTATCGAGGAAATTGCAAGTAATCATGTTTCTAAAAAATATAATAGATAGAGTGAATCCTTAAATATCTTACATTTATCCGCATAACTATCGTTATGGTAATAACGAAATAGCATGCACTCGAACGGACGCAATTATTCATCAATTTACCTAAGCGATAGGCCCTTAATAATTAAGTTATAAAACTTATTTGACTTTGACTTTATTAACAAATCATTATACCTATATACTCGAGGAGAGCGAACTGTCTTATTACTTACGACATACCTACCTACAAAATTGATAATTAATCAATAATAAAATCTATGTTTAAATGAGTTATGTATACGTATGTGTCCCGTAAATAGTTTGAATTGTGTCTAATGTGTAAAGAAGATGACGAGTTACGGTGTACAGAAAAACCTTTAAAGGTTTATGAGACACCGTCTTTGCATAAAATTAAATTGAAAATGTGTTTTTCTTATAAATAAATAAATAAAATACTATAGTGGAGGATTAAAAAATATATATCTACCAGGGCCTGCAGTGTACAGTCAGCGTCTTTTGTTATTTTTTGCTTATATTGCTACTTTTAAGTTAAATGGGCATAGGTTAAATGTAGGTAGGTAGCAGCGGCGAAGGGTCCATGTTCATGCAAGCCGATCCCCATCGGCTTACCTTTTGGTGATCCCACCTCACCGATCCACTATGCAGATCATAGCTTTTTGTAGAACTGCTCAACTTCGCCATAATTTCACCCCTCGCCACTGGTAGGTAAGATGGTACAGTCGAGTTCACACCCCTCGCCACTGGTAGGTAAGATGGTACAGTCGAGTTCACACCCCTCGCCACTGGTAGATAAGATGGTACAGTCGAGTTCACACCCCTCGCCACTGGTAGGTAAGATGGTACAGTCGAGTTCACACCCCTCGCCACTGCACTGGTAGGTAGGAAGGTACAGTCAAGTCCAATAAGACACTTTTGTCAGGATGTTGACTTTTTACGTAGGTACTGAACCTACGTATTATTGAACTCGATTGTACGTAAGTACGTATGCTGATAGCTGAATTGCCAGGCAAATAGGCGGTCTGAACTAAAATGCAAATAGTAAAGAAACGGGATTTCCTAATATAGGTAGGTACCTACCTACCTATCTTCGACACATTAAAACTGTTTTTTTATGTGAAATGAATATTGGATGTGAGTCACAAACAGAAGTTTCTCTCGGCGTGACTCAGGAAGTACCTAAATGAGCAATGGAGTACTACACAGACTAAGCCAATCTGCAGATGACTAACATCATTGTTTATTAGATAGTTTCCTATAAAGGCAATTTATACAAAAACAAAGGTAGGTGCCGCAGCAGTTTTTTTTTAAACCTACCTATTGAGTAATATCTGACTCGTGGTACCAAGATAAGAATCTAGATTTGAACCCAAACCCGCCCCCTACTAAAATGGCCAACATACTATGCGTTTAAACGCTGTACGCTTTATTATCAAAGCTTTAAGCAGTAGGGTAAAGTGCCAGTTTCCGGCCGTTTAAGGCAGTTGTTGACTTTGAACAGTTGTAAGTTAAATTTAACAAATAGTAATGATCCCAACTATTTTTTATGTTGTTGGATATATCCTTGAGAATTACTTGTATTTTTTTTGAAAATTTCCATCAGTCGGTTTTGTTATTAGAAATTATTTTCCAAAAAAGTACGATTTGCCCAGTTTCCGGCCCCCCTGTTCCTATTTCCGGCCCCCCTTTGCCCAGTATACCGGCCGCCTTTCAAAGAACATGACGGCCGGATACTGGGCAAAAGATAAGCTAGCCCAGTAAGCGGCCTGTGACTCTTAATACAGTTTAAATAAGGTCCATTTTTCTTTGATTTTTGTATGAAGTTGAATTTCAGATAATATACTTAACAAGTATTGTCCTATGGCTTGGCTTGTGATGTGAACTATTATTTTTGAGTTAAAAAAATCGTTGATTGTACTTTTATTTAACATTTACTATTAATTGGAACCTTTATATTAATTCTGGAATCAGCCTTGCAGTTTTTCATAGGAATAGGAAAATTTATAGAAAATCTAAATCTTCGATTAATAATTTTATTACAGTAATCAAGAAGACATGTCCAACAGCCATTTTTGACGTCCCCACTGCTGGGGCACAGGCCTTCTTTATGAGTGGTAAGGAGGATGGGCCATAACCCACCTCGCGGGCCCAATGCGGATTGGTGGGTGTTAACGACTGCAAATGCAGCCGGGACCTACGGCTTAACGTGCCTTCCGAAGCACGAAGGAGCTCGAGATAATAAATTTTTGGTCACCCATCCCATGACCGACCCTTGCGAACGTTGCTTAACTTCCGCAATCGCTGGGCCAGGCGCTGAACAATTGCGCCACCGAGCTCAAGAAGACATAGGTAACAAATAATAATTTAATAATTAACAAAAAAATAGTTTCTAAAACCGAATGTCAATAGGTCTCTTATAAACAATAACAATAAATATTATGGGTATTATGATAATGACCGGAAGTACGTATAACCTGTAAAAAATATAATATTAACAATCAATAACATTGATTGGTATTCAATAATAATATAGGTATAATAATATTTTTGTGTATTTTTTTCTAATTATAATATATAGATTAGTATTAAAGTGTAGTGTAGAAATAAAGAAGTCTAGCTAATAGGCAAGTCTGCTTAAAAAACACATCGTTCAATGCAGTAGCGTTCGTTTGAGTAATTCGCTGACATACACTTCGGAAATAACAAGAGACAAATAGGTATTCAGCGAGGGTCAACGACCTGGATGGCGGGCACGTCGCCGTCGCTTGTTCACGAGACGCACAATTAATTTTATTAGTAGATAAATTTCAAAGCTGGCCGGTGTACTGGGAGTATTTTGCAGGATAGCCAGTATACCGGCCACCTAGTGTATACTAGGAGGCCGGTAAACTGGGCAAGCACCCAGTAGAACCGGCCACCCGTTTCCATACAAAAAGATAAAATCAACTTCTTATACAAGCACATTTAGGCGGCCGAGTACTGGACACAAAGTACTTTAAAATAAATAAAAAGGGATAGCATTATACATTCCTCTATGGAATCCCTCTTTTAACAAAAAGAGACAAAACAATATATCGAGCTCAGTCCCAGTTAACCGGCCCCCGGCCGGTATACTGGAAACATGTGGTTTCGTTGTCTAGTAAGGCGGCCCCCTTGATATTACTAAATATCTGCTTATTAAGCCATATTTAACGTTAAAATAGTAATAAATAACAACATACCTTGAGAACAAACTAAATATTTACCTTTTAACGATGCCCTGAAGGACAATATTGACTATTTGGCAAGAGCTCTCCGCTATTTTTTTTATCTCCACTTGCGAAATCGACCCAGATGCGGTAGGCTTCAACGTGAAACACAAATTATAAAATATTACGTAACGTTTCGCTAGTGGCGTCCATACCATTCGATAGATCGATAACAGTGCTGCCAGGAAAATATCCAAATTGTTAAGAAATTGCCACGAATTTCTTATTTTATTCGAAAAACTGTTGGGGGGCCGGATAACTGGGGGCGGCCGGTTAACTAGGCATATTACCCTACTTAAACTATAAAATTACGAGCCGTAAGCTTGTTAACTCCGTAACCTACCTACATCAAAGTATGTGATTTACATAAGTTTGCGACATGCTATTTACTAGTCTATTGCTCATATTTAAGCTTAAAAAGTAAGCGTAGCGTTCAAACGTATAGAATATTAGCCATTTGAGTAGGTAAGGAGCCGTCGTCACACACCGCGACGCATTACGTTCCGAATCACCCGCGTAAAGTGTGATCTCATACAAACTTGGCAACTTTAAAAACAGCAGTCACGTCACGCGTCACGTGACGCAGGTAATGCGTGACAGTGTAAAGACTGGTTTACATTGTCTGTCTTTAGTAGAGTGCTTTAGTAGCGTGCGAGTAGATTCGAATGCGAGTGCTTTAGTAGTTTTGGTGCCTTTCCAGTGAGCTAAATACGCTACTCGACTTCTACTAGAAAGCGATGATTCCAGTTGAAAGGCTACTAGAACGTTACTCTCTTGTCTTGTGACGACCGTTTACATATTTCAACTAAAGCACTCTACTAAAGACTAAGATAATGTAAACCAGTAAAAGAAAAGGGTTGTTTCCCGAGACTGTGGTCTATTCTATACCCAACCCCGTCCCCGATTTCTCAAACAGTTACAGTTATTTTCTCACTGAATGGACAAACTGAATTCGCCAGTCTGTGGCATTATTTTGCTGACACTCGATAACCAGTTTTCCCGTTCAGTCTACCTAGAGAGATTAACATAATAACATTGTCGTGTGTCGTCCGTTTGTGTCGTGTTTTTGTTAAACAAAATGCGTTATCTGGTAAGTCGATCTTTTTAACCTTTCAAGTTGGATAATGAAACTTTTTTAAAGTTTTCTTTTAACGATAATACACAACAGTACGATCTGGGTAACCACAACAAGGTAATAAACGAATCAATTTTAACTTTTCAAAATAAATTGGATATTTTTGACGGTTTTTATTTTTGACGGACGGCTGACTGTACCAAGATATGAAATTGTTTGTTTACCAACTTACTTATATCAGCACTTGTGTATTCATAACAACAACGACCTTCGTGGTCGAGAAGTTTGCACAACGGTTTTTCAAGACCCGGGTTCGATCCCGGCTGGGGAATTTAGAAAATGAACTTTTCAATATTGACTATCAGGTCTGGGTGTTTGTAGTTCCACCGTTTGTCTATAATTTCCATCACACAAGTGCTTTCGCTACTAACTTTGGAATAGGAGCAATGTTTGTGATGCTATCTAATATTTTTAACAAAGAATCTCGTCCCAGGTTTTGTTCCTCTGTGTGCTGGCGGCAGCTTGCTTGGTCTCCGCCACTCCTGTAAACTCCAAGGGTCTGAGCATGCCTGGTGTCAAAGGACTGCCTGCTAGAAGTAAGAGAAATATACAAAGTGTCACAAGAAACCCCGAAGCCGAAGGTAGATAGAGACCATCAAAATGAACAACTAACGACTAACTCTAAAATCGAGATATCAGAGTCCAATAGTAAAAGTTGTTCAGTTTGATGGTCCCTATATCTACCATATTCGGCTAGACTACTTGGTGCCCTAAGCAATCCACGCCTGTGGGCCCCCTATCTATAGGATTACCATCAACGTAAGGGAGGGTGCCTGTTTAGGATATGCACAAAATTCCAAAATTTTCAGAAAAATGCTAGTCTATAGTATAAAAAAACTATTTTTGTAAGTTTCATTGACTAATCTTGTACTATTGTCTTGCCCAATGATTCTTGCATGTCAGTAGTTGAAAAAACGACCGAGCAGCGCAATTTTTAGTTAGTTTCATTCACTGTCTATAGTTAAAAAAAACACTAATATTGTTATCTTGTCTTGCCTGTCTATAGTCAAAAAATGGCCGCGCAGCGCGATTTTTTTGTCAGTTTCATCTAATTCACTAATCGTGAAGTAAGTCCTTTTGCATGGCATGGCCCATGAATTTGAAATATATTTTTTTTTATATTTACAAAAAAAATGTTTTTCTTTTTTTTTGGTGCCGATTATGGTGCCCCCCCAGACGTGATGCCCTAGGCAAATGCTTAATTTGTTTAAGGGTTAATCCGACACTGCTTGTAAGAACCATGTCGCTCACCGTCACTTCTCCACTTTCCGCCACCGGAAAGTGAAATCTAGAAAGTATACATTTTTAAACTTGTATATTTTTACAGAACATCAAGAAACCCCCAATCGGGACTTGAAAAAAGGGGAATACATCTGCAATGGCGAGATCTGTCGCCTGGAGCCTGGGAAACCGCCCGGCGGCTGCGTAGAGTGCCAGTACCCAATCAAATTGTTCAGGAATAACTAGTGAAAGCCAAGGCGGAGCGACGATCTGGCGAAGGCAGGGAAGCCGCTGGAGGCGGGCGGCGCAAGACCATGGAGTGGAGATTCTTGGGCCTATTCTCTTATAAAGCAGTGGGATCCTGAAATTCGTGCGGCAGGATGTGATGTGATGGATTTGTGGCGAACTAGTGAAATGATAATTATGTTAAATAAGTAGGTAGGCTAAATGCGTTTTTAAAAAAAAAAAGGTAGGTAGGTAGGTACTTACTAAACGCAATGATGCGCGTGACACTTAGGAGAAGCACTTTTTTATTATTTTTCACTTGTTTAGATTAAAACTATTATAAATAGTTACTTAATATAACTGAAAAAATATTAGAAAAAAAATCGACTCATCCGTAGCAGCTCAGACGGGACTCGAACCCGCACCCTTAGGATTCCGGCCCAATGCACTAACGCTAGTGGGAGTGGCGAAATTTTCTAATACTTTTTACGTTTTCGCTGTAAGCCAGCGTTATTTCATCAATGTGAAGAATTACCTTCAGCATTCGAATGCAACATCTTTACAGATGCCAGATTTTAATAGATCTAATATTTTTTCAGTTATATTAAGTAACTTAATAGGTATATAAAAAAAGCATTGTGAATGCTAAAATCTAAAAAATTCTATTATAAATAGGTACAAACATACTGCTTGCTTTAAATTAGAACAATTTTCAAACATAAACAATAAAGCTTTTTCATTTTCGTCGAAAAGTTTTTATGATAAAGTGGTTTATCTAACACTATCTATTAGTACCTACTACAATCTATCCTTTGCGCATCTGAAACTAAAATCTTATTTATTTTTACTTATCCATAACATTAAACTTTACTAAACACTGTAGACAGCGATCCGCGGACACGTCACTCAAGAATATTGTGGTGCGCACAGATTTCAACAGACGTAATGGCCGGTATACATTTTGATTAGTGTTTAGTGCGAGTGGCTCGTTTAGTGTTTAGCAAAAAAAGACAAGTCGTCTGAAAAGATGGAAACAAGATTAAATAAATATTAAAGGCAACATGTCATAATAACATGCAGTTGGAGGCATTTATAACTCAATCATTCATAATGTCACTTTCTTTATGCCTCCGACTGCATGAAAGTGAAAGTGAAAGTGAAATAAGCTTTATTCAAATAAACTTAATTATTAAGTACTTTTGAATCGTCTATATTTTTCTACCACCCGTTCCAGACTTTTTTAGCTGACAAGAAGAACGGGCGCAAGAAACTTATCAGCTGTAACAGCCATAAGTAACGATATTTACAAACTTGAATATATCGTTACCAGATAATTACAACAGGGTAATTACAACATGTTATTATGACATGTTGCCTTTAATATTTATTTAATCTTGTTTCCATCTTTTCAGACGACTTGTCTTTTTAGGCAGGCGGGTTTTTTGATTTATTTTAATTTATTTTTTATTTTTCTCTTTTTAGTTATTATATATTACGGTCATGATATACCTTTTTGAAATCCTTATAATAAGCCCTTTAATTTGACACCCATATTGCAGTATTCAAAAAAAAAAATTTTTTTTCACTACGTATAATAGCACCGTACAGCCGCCATGTTGGTTTTTTTATAACGCCACCTTCTTAAGAACACTTGGGCTGAAAAGATCAATTTAACGATATTTTAATCATAGAAATCCGTTCAGCCGTTTGAGAGATATGAGGTAATAAAGAATATTACATACATACAAACATACTTACAAGATACGCGCGAAAAACATAACCCGCAGTCGGGTAAAAAACACGTTCGGAGAGTCTCTGATTAGTGTTAAGTGTTCAGTGCTTAGCGAAGCAAAGTGTTTAGAGCGCGTTCTATTTTTTCTGCGAGTAGCTCCTCCCGCGCGTCCCGCCTTCACCCCTCACTTGCAGCTAAACACGCACTATCGCACTTAACACGTCTGGACAGGACTGTTAAGTGTTTAGTTTATACGTCTTATTTTTTTTTACAATTACCTAACTAAACAGTGTATGCTAAACAGTATGGGACATCACCTACTAATCACTACACACTAAACGCTAAGCACTTAACTAGTCAAAGTGTTTACCAGTCTAAACGAGTTAAGTTAGTCACTTCTGTTGTACTTTAATTATTACACCGTTAAATTAATCGCATTGTAGTACAAAATAAAAGACATTAGTTTCATTAATAATTTTATTCAATATCCTTCTTCTTCAACCTAGCTTGCTCCCACTTGTTCTGCGATTGCTTGAACGTAGCCACATCCAGCTTAGCAGCAATCAGCCGGCCATAGTTGGTGCTGTTCAGTAGGTTACTTTTGTCTGACAGCTCCGCCATGACCTTGACCTTCTGCTCGTCGCTGGCGGACTCGAAGATCTGCTCGAACGCGCGGGACCCGTACTGGGATAGCGCTAGTTTCTGGTAGAAACCCTGGAGAGAAAAAAATCTATATATATATAAAATTGAAAGTCCTGACTGACTGACTGAGTGAGATATCAACGCACAGCCCAAACCGCTGAACCTAGAGACTTGAAATTTTGCACATAGGTTTCTTATGAGGTCCAGGGTTGCACTAAAAAAGGATTTTTCAAAACTCACCCCCCAAAGGGGTGAAACGTAGGTCCAAAGTTTGTATGAAAGTCCCCAGTTTTGAAGCTAGGATCTTCAAATTTTGTGTCTAGGCTGAACATTGAAAATTAATAAATACGGGTCTCAGCATTTATCAAAATTCTACCCCCGAAGGGGTCAAAAGGGTGATGAAGTTGTGTATTGAAGAAAATCCTTTATTTTCGAAGTAAAAATCGCTAAATTTATAGTTTAGGCTTATGGATGGAAATCTAACGCAACGTATATTGTTATTGTTAGTATTTCAACCCCTATGGGGATGAAATGGGGGTGAAAAGGGGTAAAAAAAACCCCAAAAATAGATATGGAAGTCGTTATTGGGGTTTTCTGGGATGACGATTGCAAAAATTACATTTATTTTGAAGTCCAACACGGTGGACATGATTTGACCCCTAAAGGGGTGAAAATGGGGTTCAAATTTTGTATGGAAAAATAATATAAAATAGACATTACAACTTTAAAATTTGTAGGAGCATGTCAACACATATTTTGTTATTTTGAAAATCATCCCTTAAGGTGTAAATGGGGTAAGTAAACATGAAAATCGATGTGGATGTCGTTCTTGAGGTTTCATGGGATGGTGATTGCGAAAATGACATTTATTTTGAAGTCCAACACGGTGGACATGATTGGACCTGGAGATGCACATCCAGGGGACGGGGACAGGGACGGGAACGGGATGCTAATATCTCTGGATACAATTCTGAATATTATAAACTAGCTTCCGCCCGCAACTTCGTCCGCGTGGACATTCGATAACATCCTCATGCTTTAATTTCATTAAATTCTGATTAGCCGTTTTTACGTGATTAGGCGGGTGCCCACCAAGCGAGCAGCCTCGTGCGAGGCCCGTGCGGCAAACGTCTTGCCTCGCGAGGCAGCGCGCTTAGTGGGAACCCGCCTAATCACGTAAAAACGGCTGATCAGAATTTAATGAAATTAAAACATGAGGATTTTATCGAATGTCCACGCGGACGAAGTCGCGGGCGGAAGCTAGTAGCTAATATGTGTTAAAGTGGACGAGGGAAAGTCGTCGATGGATAATGGCTGATGGATGAGTGGTCGATGAATATGGTGGAGAATATGGTGGACGAAGGGGTTAGCATCACAGTATACATTTTAGAGACTATCAAACTGAACAACTTTTATTATGAGAATGGGACCAACTCTGAAATAGCGAAAAAAAATGAATCATAGTGTTTCCTTACATAAACTAAATTTTCATATATATATATGGTAGATGAAAGGGATATAGTGGAGGAAGGGGATAGAGTGGAGGAGGTGATAAAGTAGACGAAGAAGCTAGAAGCACAAAGAGGATATTGTAGACATAGGGGATATAGTAGACGGGGACAGTGTATGAAGGTAATAAAGTAGTCAGGGGATACAGAAGAAGAAAGTGATAGAGTGGACGGGGGATAGAGTAAACGAAGGTGATAGAGTGGACGGGGGATAGATGTAAAGAGTGTAGAAAGGGGATAGAGTGTATGATGAAGGTAATAAAGTGGACAAGCAAGGTATAGTGTATGAAGGTGATAGAGTGAACGTAGGTTATAGAGTGGAGAAAGGTGATATAGTAGAGCTCATGTATCCTACCTTAAGTTTCCACACGAGTTTGTCGCGCGCCTTGACGCCGACGCAGGCGGAGCCGCAGAGGGCGTCGGCCACGTGGCAGCCCTTGGCGTCGCTCAGGATCACCACCAACTGCTCGCTGCTCAGCTCCAGGAGGCTGTTCACCGGTTTAGCTGGACGCTGGAGTAACAAACAATGCACTGAATAAAGCTAAAAACAACAGTAAAATTTTAAAAATATTGGATCATATTTTTTAAACGTATACACGCGCTTGCATTCGTGAGGCGGCGAGCGCGTGAGTGAGTATCGAACAGTCGTGCTCGCGGCCGGCGCGCAGCAGCCCTCTGATCTTAACCCGGGGGCTAATAGGGATGATGACTAATGAATAAAATAACGAAATACTAATAAAAATCGTAAACATATTAAACTTTTAGAGTAGCTTGTATACCTCTTGGTTTTATATATTGCATATTATTAATTTTATGACCCTTCAAAGTTGGGTGGACAAGTCCATTTAAAAAGTATAAAATTTATTAAAATAAATGATACCTTTAATTAGTCCGTAAAATGTATAGCAAATTTGTCTAAGAAACTATTTTGATAAACACAATATTTAATATAGCTGCCAAACAAATTTCCTACGCGTTGCATACAAACTACTCAGGCGTGACGTCATAACTAGGAAGCCATTAGTATGGAGCGTTTGTGGGCGAGTCCATTTGTGTGCATTTCACACTGTGATATCTCGGGCAGTTTTCATGCTAGCGAATTAATTCTTTTACCAATGTTTCTTTTTTTGAGAGGTAATTTATGTAACATAAAATAAAAAAAGTTGTCATCATCCCTATTCTCTAATTTAAAAATCTATTGCAATCGTTTTCATTTGACAGATGGATGTGACACATTGCTGCATTTCTTTGGTAAGTTTTTATTTGCCAAAAAGAAAGCATCAATGTGCTACATCCTGACAGCGATTGCGATAGATTTTGAAATTAGACAATAGAAAGGCCGGTTAAATGGGTCCGCCACGTACTTATCGCTTTAAAATCTCTATCCACAACACCGTACCATACCATGACCATTAACGTGTCAGGCACTAAAATATTCTTTGTATTGAAAAGTATGACACTATCCCTTCTAGACGGTTCCGTCACCGGCCATGCACGGACCGTCAAGAGTGAGGATCAGTAACAGGTTTGAATCCTATAGTTTCCCAAGTAGCCATTTTCGGTCGCAGAATTTCCAAAGTAGTTACAAGTCGTCGCCGTTCCTTAATCGTTACTACACATGGCGACTGTGTTAGCTTTGGTTATTAAGTGTGGTAACCGTTCATACACAATGCGACCGAAAGAAGTTTTAGTAACAATGTGTGGTTGCTGTGTACACACGTTACTAGATCTTTGCGTACACTTAATTTCATACACTCTTGCGCCCATTTTGTAACTAGTGTATACACTAGTAAAAATGTGTAGTTATTGTGTGGTAATTGTGTAGTAACTGCATCACTAGAATTAATATAATGTGTGGTAACGTTCCGTAACTGTTACTAAACATTATCCCTTGTGATTTGAATACAATCATTATTTTGAGTCTTTGCTTCTCAAACTGTACCGACAGCGTACGCGAAGGTTTGGTTATAATTTAAATAAAAATGAGCGAAAACGCACCTAAACGATTTCGTTTGACGTCGAACTTTTATAGAAAAGTTGATGCATTAGTAATTCAACAAAATATATCTACGAGTAAGTATGTTTGTCTGTAAATTACATGCTTTTTACCTATGAAATATGTAGATTTTGCTGGCAATCATAGTTAATAGTGGTTTGTTACACAAGGGACGTAAGAGAGCTATTACAGAACAAGATCCAATTTGGCGCCCATGCGAGCGTAGCTCGCAAAGGGCGCTACGGATCGAGTGCACCGGAGATATTTAGACGCCCGAGCGAGCGAAGCGAGCGAGACCGAATATAGTTCGAAGGTGTAATAGCTACTTACAACCGAGGTAAGCATACTACTTTACATCATTCATGCGAGGTAAATAAAACATTAATATTGGTATGTCAAAATGAATTTTTCATTAGAGAGAAAATATTTATAAAAAAAATATTTATTAAAATTAATATTTACATTGTTACAATTATTAAAAGGCAGTGATAATGATAAACGTTTTAAATTTTCACCCACAACACTGTTTTCTGTCCTCTGCAAATTTTCTAATTCCGATTTTTTTTTATTCTTGGCCAGGCAAGGCAAGTACATTCTCCTCAATAACCCACTGCTCTGGCACCACACATAAAAATTCTGACCCACCCTCCTTGGTCAGCATGAGGGAAAACGGCATTTTAAAAAATAATGAAAACTTTGAGAATCGCTGTAAACAAAAATATACAATGGCACCATTTTGGAAATTTAGTAACAAGTAGACACATGTCGACACGTGTAGACACAATTAATTAAGCCGTTTTTTCTTAACTTTTGATAACTGAAAATGTACAGATTTCTTCAATTACAACAAGCACACATATCACTATATCAATTAAAATTACAATTTTGAGGTGGCCCTTAGATATATTTCAAACTATTTTACCATATCACACGATCATTTTGATTTCCCACGAAAATTGTATCTATACAAAATCTTAAATATGTATCAATAAAAATGTAAATAAAAACTATGATGGCGAAATAAAATACCTAATTATCTATATAATTTATCGACTGTCACAATAAAATTGTACGTCCATAAGTTTGAGCAATGAATGAATGATTGAGTGAATGTGAGCGAATGTTTTGTATAATCTGGTTGTAAACTGGGAACAATGTTTATACACGGCGACGTAACCGTGTGACCAAATGTTACTGTGTCGACTCTTCCCCCTTTCTGGACTATGTTACGGAACAGCGACGGAACAGCGACCAAAAACGCGACTAGAAAAAATAAGTTACCACACAAAAGTGTCGACAAGAGTAGTAACGGCTACCAAAAATGGCTACTTGGGTTTATTGGTATAATATAAAAGCAAATTCATAGCTATAAAACTTATTGAAAGATTTTTTGAAATCTGTTTGGAAATGGTTTAACTCAACCCCTTATAACTGAACTACTACTACTAGAATAAGGTTGAATATTGGATCATTTATTAAAAACGTACTCGGTCATTGTGTTAGATCGATAAAAAATCTGTCCTTTTTGCATAAAAAATTATATCACTGTCGTTGAAAATTACGAAATCTGACGATTTGAAATTATTTTTTTAAGTTTTTATGGTGTTATTCAGGATTTTTTACAGAGTTACCAAGCCATTTTTCAATATTCTGTTCGGTTATTGTGTTTCTTCGTTTCTTTTTAAATCTACAGTATTTTTTGTGAAGTAGAATTCTACATCAGTTCTTCACATTGGAAGTTCAAAAAACAGCCTTTTCATCTGATCGTGAATTGGCCTCGCCTTAAGACACAATTACAGAATTAAGGAGATCTCTCACCTGGAACTGCAGTACAGTCTGCAGCACAACAGAGCCGTGCACGTTGATGAAGTACTCTTTATCCAGCTGAGACACATCCACGCGGTCCAGCGGCAGTAACCGCAGACACAGCACGGAGAAGTATTGCTGCCCTTCAGATGTGCAGTTTAAGGCGGTCTCCAAACTCTGAGGAGAAATAAGATAATGTAAATAATGTAACATAGAGGTAGGGTTGCCAACATGTCTTTGGTGAAATATAGTATTTTTCAAATTATGCTATAAAAATATAGTACACTTAAAAAAAAAATATAGTATTTAATAGGCAAATATTTTTTTTTCTTATTTATTTTTATAAAAACTATATTTGTTCAGTTTTTGCATTTTTCAACAAATTTATGATATTTTTGGAGTATTTTTTGTATCTTTCGCTTTTTAATCGCACTTGAATTGAACTTGACGCACTTTCGTTATCGCTTCCACTTTCCATAACTAATTTATCTAAGACTTGAGTTATATTTCCCAAAGAAAGAATAATGTTATATTTTGCAGATGATTACCTACCAACAAAATCTCAAAACAAAAATAGAGCAGACCAACCAATGACCAAACTATCCTTTGAAGCTTTTCAATTAAACGTTGATGCAATAAGTAAGACAGATACTTTCAGAATTCAGATACGATATACACTACACTCTATCAAATCAGTCAAAATGCACGATCACAAATTTAAAAAATTAAAGATTTGTTTCTTAGCGTTCGATGTTAAAAATATAGTATTTTTGCGTACTATATATTTCTTCAACAGTATATAGTACGCAGACCCTAAATATAGTACAATACTATATATTATAGTACGGTTGACAACCCTACATAGAGGCAACACGCTTTAAAAATGAAATGCCATTGGGCAGGACACATCGCACGACTGAAAGATGAAATATGGACTGTAGCATCGACAAAGTGGAAAGGACCAGATGGAAAATTGGAATGTTGGTCGGCCTATCAAACGGTGGAATGACGACATTATTCAGGTGGCAGGAGTTGTATGAAAGTGAAAGTGAAAGTGAAATAAGCTTTATTCAAATAAACTTAATTATTAAGTACTTTTGAATCGTTTATATTTTGCTACCACCCGTTCCAGACTTTTTTAGCTGACAAGAAGAACAGGCGCAAGAAACTTATCAGCTGTAACAGCCATAATTAACGATATTTACAAACTTGAATATATCGTTACCAGATAATTACAACAGGGTGACAGGATTATTGGCAACAACATAGACTTATTATATTACTTCAACAAAGTTCTTATATTAGCAAGTTATGTGTTACATCATTTCCACGCATTTTGATCTTTAAGATAATCGTCAACTTTATAATAACCTTTACCCATGAGCGTTTTTTTAACATGGTTTTTAAATTCATGCAAAGGAAGATCAATCACTTGTTGTGGAACTTTATTAATAAAGGCTATGCCTTTCCCCATAAATGAACCTCTCGTTTTTGCAAGCCTAAATCTTGGAACGGCAAGTTTATCTTTATTTCTTGTATTAAACTGGTGAATGTTGCTGTTCTTATCAAATGAATCATAGTGTTTCCTTACATAAACTAAATTTTCATAAATATATTGGCCTGCCAAAGTTAAAATATTTATAGTATGGATGCAGAGAGGGAGAGACCGAGAAACATGGAAGGAAAAGGAGGAGGCCTTCACCCGAGAAGGGATTCATAGTAATTAAATAAATTAAAAAAAGTTTTCTTGTAATATAACTATATAATTACTGTGAAATAAATAAAGGCTTATTATTATTATTATTATTATAGAGGCAATAAACAGAACAACTTTTACTATGGGACCAACTCTGAAATCGCATAAAATAATCAGCTGATTCATACAACAAAATAATAACGCAAATATTAAAATGTGTGAAACAAAACAGCTGTTTTGCAAAATAACAAACACAAAGGGAACTCTCTGCCGGAGTGCATCAGAAAGGCTCAAACTCCAAGGTCATTTAGAGAACAAGTTAGGAGTCATTTTCTCTCTTCTTCCCGCGACTAATATTTCTTGTTTATATTTATCTCCTATACCATGGAATTATGTATTTATCCTTTAGTATTTTTGTATATTCATATTCTGTCCTCTAAAGTGCACCTATTCCCCTTTTATCCTATTTATCTTATTTTATTTCGCCCAAGGTTGCCTGGAAGAAATTGCTATGTAGCAATAAGGCCGCCTATTGTATGTTTTCTTGTTTTTCTGATTGTATCAATTTTTTCTTTCATGTGCAATAAAGTCTTTATTATTATTATTATTATTAATGGGAAAAGAAGGTAGAAAACTTTACTGAAAGAAGACTTCATTTTGATTAAAAAATAATTGACATTATCTATCTTGCTATTTTTTTTATTACTTTTGCATGCTATTAATATTAAGCAAAACATGTGTACTGTTTTATAATTTACTTAACATCTCTCTATACTATGTTTTATGCAAATAAACGATTATGAATTATGAATTGGAACTGCATTCAAAGATTTTTGAAAAACCAAGAATCGAACTCACCAAATATGCAAAGAACAACAATCTTTTATTTTTACAATACCGACCGAAATGGTTACTCATTAGTATATTTTCTTAAATAACACAGCATCTTAAACAAAAGGAAGACCATGAAATTTAACATTAAAATTTTAATTATTATGTAGGCATTGTATGAAGCTTGTATGGTATCATGTGCGATTTTTCCAGAAATTTTTGAAAGCAGTTCCGATTATTTTTTAAAAATGAAATGAAGTTTTCTACAACACTAAATAATATACTAGAAAAAATACGACTCGCACCAGATCAATACTCAGACGGGAATCGAACCCGCGAACTTTGTATATCTGGTTAAATGCTCTGACCGCTGAGCTACCGAGTCACTAGTTTTCTTTTAGTAAAATCTATCTTAAACATTTAAGGTACTTTTCCTCCGTGTGGCAAAGTTTTGGGACACCCTGTATATAACTCACAGCAATAAACTGCGCCTGCCTCGCCCGCATCCTGAGGCACGCCTTGGCGATCGCCACGAGCACGCCGGTGTTGCCGCACGCTAGCAGCGCGCCGAACTTCCCGCCCAGCTCGTCGAACATCGGCTCGAACTGGCAACACAATGTTTTTTCCATTTACTTTTTCATACACCTGCCCCTCTAGCATGAACACCGATAAATATCGCGTAATATAGGCTTTATAGGAGCTCGGTGGCGCAGTTTTTTTTTTTTTTTTTTTTTTTAACAAAATGTAGTTTATTGGTCATGCTGTTGTCCCTACTTAGCGCTGATGGGCCCCTCGAAAAATTTCAGTTGTTTTATTAAGGTGGTACCCCGAGCGAAAGTGGCGCCGCGGTGAATTATGTTTAATATTATAATTCTAATACACAATTTAAAAAATGTTTATCGTAGAGATTTTAGGGCCCACAGTAGTATTTTTAGACGGTATCGTTACATTCCCTCGTAGTCACTGCTAGAAGTAGATAGCAAAACTGCTAAAAGTGGCCGTTTTTGACACATTTGCTATCTACTTCTACGAATGACTACGAGGGCATGTAGTGATACCTTCTAAAAATACTAGACCATGGGCACAGAATATATAATAGTACTAACGTACAGAAGTCGGTCCCCGCGAGGACCATCAAATAATAAGCTACTCTCGCTGCACGGCAATAAAGTACAATTTCAAACTGCACAACGCTGCGTGGATAAAATTATATGCACCTACGAAGAAGAAAGAGAGGCGTCTCTTTCTGTCGCAGAGCTCTGTCTCAACCGACACATTTCGGGGTTGCTACTCGCTAGTTACTGATATCATAGAAAACATTCGTTATGCCCATGAATAAACAATGAAATTACTAATAGGTACCTACTTATAAAATAAAAAGAATCTACCTGATAGGTGAGCTAAGCATATTTAAGCATAAATAATATGTTTTTTTAAGTAGTTAGAGAATCTCGATGGCGCAGTGGTATAGCGCCTGGCCCAACGATTGCGGAGGTTAAGCAACTTTTGCAAGGGTCGGTTATGGGATGGGTGAAAAAAAATTAGTATTTATTAGCTTTTTTCTTTACTGGTGCCATATTTCGAACTTCGATACAACTAAGTATGTAAATATGTATACAAAAAATACAATAAACTTTGGTAGGTATGTAGGTACGTTAGTAATTAAGTATCAAAAACGAAGTGCATGCAGTTTCGCATTTGGCGCTTGACTGACTCGTTTCGTTCGTGACGTTCACGCGCTGCGCTCCCGTCGCTTGCACACGCCGCGGCCGCGCGTTTCGGTCGGCGCGGTGATATCCCTCGACAATGGCCCTCTTGGAGTGGGCCGCGAGCAGTAGGCTAATATAAAAGTTTAAGCGCGGAGTGATACCCCCTGCCATGGGCCCTAAAATCTCCACGATAAATATTATTAAAATCGTTTTCTATTAACAACTTATTAAATAAAAACCTCTGAGGGCACCACTGGTCATACAACCGCCTTAACCCACAAACTCTGACAAATTAGTAGTAAGCTACAAACGTCCGTGTCGTTTTGTTTTTCGTCAAGAAAAACCGCAAGAATTTGTCTGTCATTAAGTTTGTGTGTTAATAGGTATATTACAATTGTTATTTGGGGAGGGGACCCTGATGTGGGTACGGCCCCGCGGGCCCACATCATGGCACCCTCGCAAAATAACCACGGCTAACGCATCGAACTTCGGCAAGTCTGCCCGGCTTCAAATTAAAACAGATAAATCGAGCACAAACCCGGGGGCTAATTGTCTAATTTAAAAATCTATCGCAATCTCTATCATTTGAAAGTTAGATCCGACACATAGCTAAATTTCTTTGGTAAGTTTTTATTTGTGCCAAAAAGAAGCATCAATTACAAATTACAAACTGCTTTATTTGCCATAAATAGGGTGATACATAAATGTGGTGTTAATATAAAATTAGGGATAAGATTCTTACCCCCGTATCTATAGACGAGTAAGTAATGACTTGAGTAATACTTGATATTTTCAAATGCTTCTAATATTATATTCACGTGCAATTCATAGTATAATTATTCTTAAATGAATTCTTGGTGCAGTTTTGGTTCTGTATTAACATTATTTTTTTTGTTATTTATTTTAACAGTATTTCAATCCCTGGTTGCATATAATGTCGCTCTTACCTCCTCCTTGACCTGGCAGTTGTCGATGAGCCTTTGAACAGTAAAGTTGAGCATGGGCACGGTGGCCAACTGGCCGAGTCGGTTGATGAAGCACTTTGCATATATCTGCGTGTACATCTTCTTTTTAGCCACAAACAGAGCCGCTTCTAGCAATCTGAAATCAGTTTTTTAATATGAAACTGTAGTCATTTGTTTATCCTGTCACAAAGTTATGTCACAGTGACAGCCCAATAGAATGTTATTAGAAGTTCATGAAAGAACAATTTATTAAATTCACTATTAATTTTTTTGATTATCATTAATTATTCAGGCAAATTACACCCATTTACAACAATACAATATATTAAAATATCTAGGTACCTATTAAATTACAAATTCTTATAATAAAATATAATTAAAATAAAATATTTGACTATTTTATTTATAAATAAGTAGAGTTTATGACAAATAATTACAAATAAAATATTTCCACTAACTCACCTGTTCGAGGCAAGGTACCCAAAAGACTGGCGGCATTGCCCCTTTGTATCGCTAGGCTTATGCGCTGAGCAAAATAGTTGAATTTAATAAATAATTTAATTAAAATAAAATTGTATTAATTTAAAATGCGAAAAAAAAAAAATTACACTTATAATAAAACTGCATTAAGTAAGTAAATTTAAAATGTCAAAATTAATTAAATTAAAATAAAAATTAAAACCATAATGTCACATTGAATTGAAAAATAATATAAAAGTAATATATAAAGTAACTATAATCAACAAACTAATTTACAATTGCTTATTTTATAATATTACATTTAAAAGTATTGCAATGGAATGCAATTTTTATGTTAACAAGGCAAGACTTTTGTGGGTACAGTTGTTTTATCTCACAAATCGAATGCGGTTCAGCTATGAACAGTCGTTAGTCCGAGTGCGGTTGTTTGGTTGTTTTTTAACTCGCTCTAAGGTTCAGAACAACCAAGAACTTTAAATGTCATTAATAGTACAAAGTCCTTCGTTTTCCATTTGGAATACAAATAATTTAACTTTTCTTTATTCTAAACCAAATAAAATCAGTTTTTTGAGGATCTACCATTATCATTTTAAAAATTAGACACAAAACATCATGACATTGACATTTTTTTTCTATAGACAAACGTCAGAGCGTTTTACAACCATCCATTTTATGGTTAAAAAGTTGCAACGCTCTGACGTTTGGAACGGGAAGGTTGTGTCAACCGAACGTCACGCTCTATTGTTTGGAATGACGTTAGAGAGTTCAGTTGCACTTGGAGAAACAACTGTAAGTAATTAAGTTTATTTGAATAAAGCTTATTTCTTTATTTACCTGACTGCTGATTGGCTCTCAAAAACTGGTGGTAATTTGCATCCAGCTATCACAGACTCCTTCATGTCTCCTTTCTCATCTACATTCTCATCTTTCTTTTCGTCAATTTCATTTGACGCCCAATCATCCGGAGCGAAACTCTCATTCAACAACTTTTTCAACAAATCCTTAGTTATAGAAATATCTACATTTTTCATTCCATACAACAACACTTGTAGCAATGCTGACGTCAGATTCTGATACGGCAAATCTTTAAATTGCGGCCACGACGATAATCTGTTGGCAAACTCTTTCACTAACTCTTTGAACTCGTCCGGGATGGCTTTGTATTCCATAGTCGTCAAATGTGGGGGTATCCCTTTATCGTCTTTTACGGTCTCTTTGAACATGTTTGTTTTAGGTTTTTCACCAGGAAGCAAAGTTATACCGCTTAAACACTTTATAGCGCTCCGTAGTATGTGATTAGCATAATTATCCCATACAAAATCCTCTAAGTTATTAAGAGCATACTTACAAATCTTGATTGTGAAGTCGTAACACTTCTGAATATGTTCCTCGCTGTATTCGGGCTCACTTTTATTTTTCTTTTTCTTTATTGGTACCTCTTCTTCTGCGTCAGTTTTTTGTAAACTATCTGTGGCTCTGCAGCACGATACCCTCAGTAATGTCTCTATGACATGGCTGGAGAAGTTGTCAGAGCACAACCTACGTAACTCGGGGGACAAAATATCCATGAATCGTTCCAGATCTTCAGCAGAAGCGAATGGTAGCAATAACTCTATAACTCTACATCCGAGCTGGTTTCCGATCACGTTTAACTCTTCATCTTTTGTTCTTTCTAACACATTATTGACCAGGGCAACTGAAATCACCAGAAACACATGTTTTAGTATCAGAGTATCACACTATTAACTCTTTAACGCCCGGAAAAAAATACAACAATAGATTTCTATTGTTGTTTGTGCCCGATAGGGCACAGCGGGCGTTGACGAGTTAAGGCTCATATTATAGAATCAAACTCAAATCTCTGCTTGAGTAGTTAGAAAGGATGAATAGCACCATTCCTTTCGAACTGTATTCAAGCAGGTTTTTTTTTTATTTTTATCAAATTTATTTGATTCTATAATTGGGGTTTTTATTAATTAAAAGAGTTTTTGAGTTTGATTCTGTAATGCGAGTCTTAGTAACTTGTGATATAGCTCATAAAAATAGTGCTCAAGAACCATGTGAATTGTGGTTATAAATTAATTTTA
Source organism: Agriphila straminella (assembly GCA_950108535.1). Lineage (NCBI taxonomy): Eukaryota > Metazoa > Arthropoda > Insecta > Lepidoptera > Crambidae > Agriphila > Agriphila straminella. Next base: position 1,196,452 of record OX467324.1, on the reverse strand, counting down.
TGCATAATAAATAGTATTTACCCCTTTCATCTTTATCTTCGACCCCCTGTTTCATAGCATCGAGAATCCCTACAAAATATTGATACAGTTCTTCAGACATCCGAGTTCCACGTCCCATTTGGCCTTTTTTCGCATATTTTTTGGCGTTTGCCAAAAAATTCTTACGTTTTTTCCTGACTCTTTTCTCTTTGACGTTATTATCAGTTGTTCCCTCGCTCATTTTTACAGAGTTTTCATAAAATAACCAAGAAAACAATAATTTTGTGGTTGTCTAACTCGCTCGATTCTCGTTTTTTTGAGGTTAGATTTTTGTTGTCTGTCAAAAACACGCCGCCGACTGTCAATGACAAATTCATTGACAGCACCCAGTGTTGCCAACAAGTGCTGCCAGAATTACGTCAAATTTACACTAAAATTACGGGTTCTGTTTCTTGGCACAAATATAATAGATACCCTGTTCTCTATACTCATGTTCTCGTGTGTACCTACTTTGGTAGGCTTAAAATCTATGCAACAATTTTTTTCCCCGTGCAGTTTGATCGCCTAACACCACCCAATTTATTGTACTTAGACGTTATCTATCAGGGGGCTTACCATCAGCAAATAAGAAACCATTCAGTTCAAAAGCAGGCCGTAAAAAAGACTGCTTAAGGCCTGCTTTCATACTAACCGTTGAGATCATGGTACGAAAAAGTAAGGCCGTTCAATATAAGTCCTGCTATAAGAGCTCATAGTAAGGCCCCAGATGATTTTGGGATTTCATTTTTATATTGTTTATTTTGGAGAACAGCTGTCTCATAAAATAAGCATTTGGATATGTACAGAGTCACGTTTGCCGTGATCAAATTGAATGGAATTAAAAAAGACCCGACGTGTTAGTTATCACAAAATACCGTACTTTTTGTAAATATTACTTCCATAGACTAATATGTATATCGGATTACTTCCGGTCTTAAAATTACCGTACATTTGTCACACGGTAATATACTACCGTACGGGGCATGAAATTACCGTATGAATACGGTAATTACCGTACGCTTGGCAACACTGACAGCACCGTTTCGTTTCATGCTGTGGCAATTTATTTCATACCGTAAAAATATTGCTACGTAGTTACCTACCATCTTCGATCATCTCATTCTCATCATCTGTATACCATGATATTACTATCGATCGGTATGTATGTACGTCTTGTTGTATGGTCTGCGGATCGATATCAATATATTTTTTTGTCCCCACAGAACGATGGGCCATATAACATAACCCTTCACGCAGGCCCAATGCCGATTCGTGGAAGATAGCTGCAGCCGGGGGCCGGGACCAACAGCTTAACGTGCCTTCCGAAGCACAGAAGAACTCGAGATAGGTACCTGCTTATAATAAATTTTTGGTCACCCATCTCACGACCGACCCTTGCGAAAGTTGCTTCTCCTCCGCAATCGCAAGACAATGCGCTAAGCCACTGCTCCACGAACTTCTCAGTGGCGCTGTGCAGTGGTTTAGCGCCTGGCCTGTTAAGGGTCATACATGGGTCATACCATAATACCCATCATCATCACAGCTTATTTTTCATAGGTAAAAGGTATAATGACAATTTAAACTTACTTAATCAAGAAAATACGCCTAATAAAATAAATTAGTCAATTCAACCTGACGTCTGGAGGCAAGTACTTACCTACCTAAAAAAATAAGGCGCTGTTATTTTGCTTTAGAGCTGTGTGGTTAGAATATTCATGAAAACATTATGGTTAAGTTTTTGGTTAATTAAGGGTAACTAATGCGAATGTGAGTTCCCCATGTATTTGCATAAAATTTTAAGGCATAAATAATAGGTATGTCATAGCATAATATGATTTCGCCGCATGATGTTTACGCATAATATTACCTAGGTACTCTATTTTATTTTCATTCTGTAAATACTCAAAACCCAAATGCACGAAGGGGTTTTTAAAGGCCCTCCGCTGCGTCAAGCGGGATCCCGCCGCGGGAACACGGTGCGAGAATATAGATTGCTGGTTTTTGAACTATCTGCATTTTAACTAAGGGCATTTTAATTTTCGGTATTTCGAACTATCGGTCATTAAATTAGTAATCGATCATTAAATAAGTAAACGTAAAAATGTTTATTCTTTTTGTTTTTGATTTTTATGTCTAAATAATATTAGGCGAATAGACAATGTGCCCAATAACATTATGCGAAAATAAATTAGTCTAAATGACAATTATGCTAATAAATACCTAGTATGCCAAAAATCAATTTTGCCATCTATTATTAGGTCAAACTAAATCCGTTATGCTAAATCAAATCAGGTATATAACCATTATGTGAAAAAAGAGATCCCGCGACCCGCGAATGTGGTATAAAATAGAGTAGATAGGAACTTAGATACCTACCTTACTAGGATTTTTCAAAATTTAATTACTATCCCTTGAGCTTTTATGAAAAGGAAGCGGTTAGGTAACTACCCGTTACTCGTTGGATTTTTTCATTTAATTTACCTAATTAAAATAAATTATTTACAATAGAAGTTATTAACATCTATAATTAATATAGGTAATATCTAAATAAAGCTGTAACCACGTGCGTAACAGCACAGAATACGTAAGAGTACGTAACAGTTAAACAACGCTTGTTCACCCATTGTTTGGTGCACACTGACTGAATGCTAATCAGCGACTGGTTCGTGGCCACTCTCGTCGCGCCATCAATGAAACATTATCGTGAATTCCCTCTGTGAGGGAACGGGACTCCTCCGTCCCTCTTGCACCTCTTAGTAGGGGGGCCATGTGTTAAGGAATTTGTTTGGGGATAAATAAATAAATGATGAATCGAAGTAGGTAATGATGATAAAACTTGTAAAACTGTGGTTAAACTCTGACCTATATAAGGAAGTAATATATAAGCAATAATTATATTATTTGAATAGGGATTATAGCATGAAAAATATTTCACTTTGCACTATTAAAGTAAATTTGTATATTAAGTAAAGAAATTATATTTAAAAATATGTAAGTACTTACTAATATAAGCTCCTAGTTATGTCATCATCATCATCATATCATCCAAGTGAAGAGAAAATCTTTTGAGACAGATTTTTTTTATTTATTCTGTGCTTCATCATCATCATATCAGCCGCACGACACCCACTGCTGGGTATAGGCCTCCCCTAAGGATCTCCACGACGATCGGTCCTGCGCTGCCCGCATCCAGCGGCTTCCCGCGACCTTCACCAGATCGTCGGTCCACCTTGTCGGGGGCCTACCCACGGAGCGCCGTCCGGTGCGTGGTCGCCATTCCAGAACCTTTCCGCCCCAACGGCCATCGGTTCTTCTCGCTATGTGTCCCGCCCATTGCCACTTCAGCTGAGCAATCCTTCGAGCGATGTCGGTTACTTTAGTTCTCTTGCGGATCTCTTCGTTTCTGATTCGATCACGCAGGGAAACGCCGAGCATGGCTCTCTCCATTGCACGCTGGGTGACCTTGAGCCTCCTTATGAGACCCATAGTTAGCGACCACGTTTCACTGCCGTAAGTCATCACTGGCAACACACACTGTTCATAGACTTTCGTCTTGAGACACTGAGGTGAGTCGGACGCGAAGATTTTTCGAAGCTTCCCGAATGCTGCCCACCCGAGTTGGATTCGACGAGAGATCTCTTTCTCGAAGTTGGACTTACCTAACTGGATTGCCTGTCCTAGGTATACGTAATGGTCAACAACTTCAAGTGTAGTGTTCCCAACATGAACTGGAGAGGGTACAACAGTACCAGTAACAGTACCTAGTTATGTACTACAAATAAATTATTGTAAACTAAAGAGAGGGGCCTCTTCTAATACAGGTTTCTTCAAACTTAAAAGAAGAGACCCACACATCGTTAAATATTACTTGTAGTAAATAATAAAGATATTTTGATGTTTTTGATTTTGATTTTTATATACAGGGTGTAACAAAACAATGCAATGCCGAATATAGTAGATAGGGACTATCAAACTGATTAATTTTTACCTATTAAAAGACCAACTCTGAAACCGCGAAAAAAATTAGCTGTTTCAAACATTTTGATATTTTCGTCACTTATTATTTTTTGTTTTAAACAGCTGATTTTTTTCGCGATATCAGTTTGTCCCCTAGTAAAAGTTGTCTACAAGCTTGTTACAAATTACATACCTACTTATTAAAGTATAAGTACTTACTTAGATACTTCATAATCGTTTTATGTATAAAACACAGCGTACTAGATTTAACATCCCTAACGCATATTGATCATGATCACAAACATACGAGCTAGACGCGTATGTATAAAGACTACAAAGAAAGTCTTCAAAGCATAATGACTTTGTAGACACCCTAGCGGGGAATGCATCCATGAGCAGCGAACCAACTAAACTTGTTTGAGTAAGTAGTTTGGTTAGCGCCGGCTTTCGGGAGAGCGCGTTTTCAACAAACTTTTGTAAGAAAAGTAAAATCGTGTTAAAAACGTAAATAATCTGGTTAATTTCAATCTAATTTCAAAAACAAAAAATTAACAAACCTCCTTAGATTGTGGCTTTAAGCAAAATGAAGAAAAAAGTTTTTCTCAGAATTTAAACTTCGAACGCGAATTCCGAGAAGAGATTGTGCAGTTTGTTTTTTACTTCGTCAAGTTTTTGCCGCCCTTTTTGCAACGGAGGTTCTTTACAGTGTCGACTTCGAGACAGACCCAGCCTGACTTCAAGGTAGGCATGATACTGGTCGGGAATCTTGGTAAGGCGTTGACCGTATGTTACCATGCAAGATGACACTTTCATTAATGCATTTTTTGCCTTGCGTTTATAAAAGTACCTCTACATTTTTAGACTGCATTTTAAATATTATAATTACTTAAAAATATATTGTTTATGCAGTCTAAAAAATGTAGAGGTAGGTAAGTGTACTTATAAACTTAATTACTTATACCTACATTATAAAAAAAATCTAACCACCTTGGCTTTTTTTAGAATAATTATGCTTAGCAAGTTTAGCAACACTACAACTTAGCTAGCTACGTAGGTAGGTGTATAAGTTCTACACCTTGTTTACAATATCTTAGCGGTTAGTAGAGAGTAGAAGTACCTACATTGCCTGGCATGTTCGTCGATTTTAAATAACGTCAAACACACCAGGCAATGTACGACTTCTATCTGCTAACAGCTAAGATAATGTACGCACGATATCACATTAGGTTAAACAGTTGAACTACGAAAACAGCTCTTATTACCTACGGCATAAAGGCGGCCTCAAGGTCAACATGTATAGTCTAAAGTGCTGCCGACTGTACGTAGGTAGGTATAAAGTTTAAAAAATATTAGGGCGACGCATTTGTCCATTTTATGGCTTCACAATTAAAATTAACTAGGTTGTCACTTAATTACAAAATATCAAGTAGCAGTAACTTAAGCCAGTTTATCCTTTCCAGTCGATAGGATCTGTGTCCTTGTGGATTGGAAACTCTACTTATTGAATCCGCAATAAATGAACACAGTTATCAATAAATCACTTGCTGAATTTTATCAGGCAGCAGAGTAATATCTTTTGTAACTTTGGCATTTTATTTTAGAAGATTAGCATACAGTTGTTACGAAATTTATATTTTCGTAACGACCTCAAAAGTATTCGCGAAGAAGACCTAATGAATCATTAATACCTATTACTTAAGGTGGTACCCTGAGACTTGTACTATTATGTATTCTGTGCCCTGAGCGAAAGTGGCGCCGCGGTGAATTGTATTTAATAATATAATTCTAATACACAATTTTAAAAATGTTTATCGTGGAGATTTTAGGGCCCACAGTCTAGTATTTTTAGACGGTATCGTTACATTCCCTCGTAGTCACTGCTAGAAGTAGATAGCAAAACTGCTAAAAGTGGCCGTTTATGACACATTTGCTATCTACTTCTCCGAATGACTACGAGGGCATGTAGTGATACCTTCTAAAAATACTAGACCATGCGCCCTAGAATCTCCACGATAAACATTATTAAAATAATTTTCTATTAATAAACTATGAAATAAAAACCTCTGAGGACGCCACTTTCGGTCATACAACCGCCTTAATAATAAAAATCTACAAGAAACCACTATTATGTATTTTGTGATGAAATTAAACTAAGTATAAATGCAAATGCAAAAGTTGTCTAAATCATTCCTTAATAACACGATCATTTAACTTGTCGGTCGATCTAATAAAAAAATAAAAAAAAATTGTCAATTTATCAAATAAAAGTTGACCAGAAAAAAACTTAAGAAGAAAAAGTATGACGTAATGCAAAGCGCGGGAATGTGCACGAGTGGCGACTGGATCATAGATCATAGACCACAGGCGGGAGTTTTTAATCTGCGGTTAATCAGAGTCTTCGTATCATTTAGGTCACCAATTTACGCCGCAACTGGCTGTACCAATTTGATGTAACTTTGTGAGCGTTTATAAAGACGCCTAGCCTCAAATTAAGACTCGTACTTTTAGGGGCTGTGTGTCACGATTTTATTTGTTTTATGTTTGCACGTTGTCCTATATTTTACACCTTTTATCAAGATTTTACAAAAAAAATATATATAGGATATGGCTTTTTGCCTTAAAAATACCAAGAAGACTCAAAATATTTGGCTTTGCCTTTATATTTAACAAGATTAAGAAACCAACACTCAAGAACTGGCTGTATGGCTTTGACCTTCGCCTGTCCAAAAGGACGAATACAACAACTATACTACTTATTAAAATCACTTACTTACTTTTACAATTATTTTAACTGACTTAGGTAGGTAAGTACTTACTTAAATTCCAAAAACTTAATAAGTAAAGTACTTAGATCGATTACTTTTTTTACAAAATCTATAGTAATGAATGGCTAGACTTCACACCGATTTGTTTCAATGTCAACTTCGTTTAGCTCAATAGCTTTTCATACACATGCAAATTTTATAAACGTGCAAAATTAGTATAATGGCGAATGGTATTAGTTTGCTTGCAATGTTGTAACTTATACAGATGCATGTTTGACAAGAATATTTTCTTGTTAGTGATTTTAGTGAAAAAAGTTTTTCCTTCTTGCTATGAATTTTTGTGAGTTTGTCCATCAGCCATTTTTGATGTCCCCACGGCTGGGGCACAGGCCTTCCTTATGGGTAAGGAGGACGGGCCATAACCCACCACGCGGGCCCAATGCGGATTGGTGGGTGTTAACGACTGCAAATGCAGCCGGGACCAACGGCTTAACGTGCCTTCCGAAGCACGGAGGAGCTCGAGATAATAAATTTTGGTCACCCATCCCATGACCGACCCTTGCGAACGTTGCTTAACCTCCGCAATCGCTGGGCCAGGCGCTAAACCACTGCGCCACCGAGCTCTTCAGTGTTTGTGACTTTAAATTTAAATAATTTACCATAAATGAGTAACTTTTTATTTTCACATTTCAGGTAAGATTTCCCGGTTTTTAACCGCCTCTGTGGTCTAGTGGTTCGCTCACCCGTGTAAGATGCAGGGGTCCCGGGTTCGATTCCCAGGGGGTACATTTGTACTCGGTTTGGTTGGTGGTAGGGCTTATTTCAAGTCCGCCTGGCTAGCTACCATCATCTTACCTAAGTCTGACGCCATAACAACAATTCTGTTCCGGCAGTTAGAGGTAAGACAGCCAGTTCCTCAGTGATGAGGATTCCGGGTGTAGTGCGCTCCCACCTTCGACACCTTCGTCACTTGACATCAGGTGAGGTGAAGGCCGAGGATTATCCCGTTGTAAATTAAAAAAAAAAATTGCTTTGCCTCATCAAAATCATTGACGACGGCAAATAGCGATTCCTAGAAAAACAAAGTTCGCGTCTATATACAAAAACGCTATCTTCCGATCCGACTGCACAGAATACATAATAGTACAAGTCCCACTGTACAAAAACACTCCTAACCTAGGTGAAAAATTGTTTATATTTTTATATTAGGTAATTCTTGCTTTTTAGTGGTAGGTTTTTTGAAGTCGGTTTTTGTTTTTTTAAACATTTATTTTTATTTTTACCTTCTGTATTAGGTAGTGTAGTATATTATTTAGGTAGAAAAATCGACTCAACCGAACGTGAGTTAATCGCGGAGAAACATACATACATACTTACATACATAGGGGTCAAACTGAGAACCTCCTTTTTAAGTCGGTTAAAGAACTACACTAAAAATAATTATCTTATTCAGTTCATAAACAAAGAAGTTATACGACTGATCATCGAGGTAGTTCACACAAAATCATACTATTTTCGTGCTTTTTTCAAGATTACTTGAAAAGTACTGAACCGATTTCCAAATTTTTTAAAATGGGACCAACTTGGGAGTTTACCTAATGTAATAACGTTTGAATCATTTCAATCGGTTTAGCCGTCTTTGAGTAATCGGTGGACATACACAAAAAAAACAAATAGGTACATATACAGACGAACAAAGAACCTCCTCCTATTTTGGAAGTCGGTAAAAAGTGTCCGAAACGTCAATGAAAAAATAATAAAATTAAAAAGTGTCATTTCGGACAAATTGTGCGAAATTATTTTGAGAAGTCAATAACTCGGATTAAAACTTTATGATTCGTAACTTTATTCAGTTTTATTTTTATGTCGTATTTTTTACGAATGTTGTAACAACGTCACCTTGTAGGACAGTTTTCGAGGGTTAATTTCAGTATATTCCAAATTATCGAATTTGGCCTATGTTTGATTCAACGACAAACAATCAAATATTCTTTATTTTGAGCAGATAAAATATATGTTGAAGTTTCATTAACGATCTTGATTATTTTACGGTTAAAATACGAGTGAAGATATTCACTCGACTATAAAAATATGCAAAGACAAAGAAAATTTTCATTATTTTTATATTTTTTGGATAATACTTAAAGTTTATCAATCCCTTAACATATAGAAAAATAGGTAATGACATATAGAAGAATATTCAACGGTAACTTTTCCAAAAAGTATCTTTATGCTCAAAATAACAACAAAACATTGAAAAAATTAATATGTGAGGTTATTTTCAATACTCTTCACTCGCACGTAAAGAAAAATACAGAGACAGAGTTTTTGGAATATATTGGCCTTAAATGTTAAAAAATAAACGAACGAAAAAATTAACTTTTAAACTTTTTTTATCCTAGCCTTATCCGCATTGTGATGATTATTATCAAAACATTCGCCGGTTACCTACGTACGCAGTTCGAGTGGAATAATGAAAATCTATAATTGGACGGAGAGTGCTTCTCAAAGTATTCATGATAATTTACTGATTTAAACCAATGTCTTTTTCACTAATATGTAGTTTCGGAAAAAAAACAACTGAAAAATAAAATGACTTAAAAAAAATATTGCTTACTTATCAAAATGTTTTAATGCTACGACGTAGCAGATCGTCGTAGTTTCGTAGCAATTTTAAATTTGTAAAAAAATTGAATAAAATTATTTTTTATTGTCGTATAAACCTCGTCAAAATCAAAAAAATATTTATTCAAATAAAATTTAAAAAAGATGGAAGCGCACTACACCTGGAATCCTCATCATGAGGAACTGGCTATCTTACCTCTAACTGCCGGAACACAATAATTTTTAAACTGTTGTTATGGCGTCAGACTTAGGTAAGATGGTGGTAGCTAGCCAGGCGTAATTGAATTGAAATAAGTCCTACCACCAACCAAACCGGGTACAAATTATCATTTAATTTAATTTCGAGACTTCAATAAGGATCAGTAACAGGTTTGAATCCTATAGTTTTATTGGTATAATATAAAAACATATTCATAGCTATGAAACTTAGTGAAATATTTTTTGAAATCCGTTTAGAAATGGTTGAGTTATAAGAGTTTTTAAGGAAATGCCAAGCTCAATGCAATATGTGCTTTATCACGTACGACATAAGGTTCGCGTACGTCTCGATGACATCATAATGACCCCCCAAAATAACAGAGTTTTAGCTCGTATAGCTTCTCAGGTTTAAGAGATATCGTAAAAATTTCTTCACAGTTAATCATGTGGTGGCATAAGCTTTCTGATAAGCCACTAAACAAAAATCGTTACTGATCCTCATTGCAAAGCTAATTATTTTGTAGTTTTTTTTTATAATAGTGGTTTTAAGGAAAACAGTTTGGCAACTTTGGTTTAAGAGCATTCCTGCTTCATTGTTGTTTCCTAAATATTTGGACTCGGCAAAATGGTGTTTATATTTAACAACGGCTGTTTTATACTGTTCGCAAATTGAACATCGTTTCTGATTAGTTTCCTGTTATTTAGTGCTTTTACTTCATTTGTTTTTAAAACCCTAGTTTTGGCAAATGGCCTACCATTTGCCAACAGTATTTACGGCATGACTCGATACCTACTTGATTACTTTTATGAAAAAAAAAGAGATTTTCTTCCATCAATAGAGAGGGTTTTTTTTTATTTTTTTTTCACTAGAGCTCTAGTGTATCGGTGAAAATTTAGATGTTGATCGCTTTACCATAAACGGATTCATAATAATTAGGTTACTAATTAAAAAAAAAGTTTGTAACTAAAACGGTACAAAAAATCAAATATGGCGCTGTTGCGAATACGGCTTCTTTCTGTCTTCGACACACACAATTCATACTAACCCGCTAAATTATTAAATAATCTCTGAAAACCACAAATATTTCGGTAAAAGTTTATTTCTTTTTTATGATCTGTATAGTGGCAACCCTGGACGTAAATTCTGTTTTGCTTTTGCCCATTATAAGGATTGATTATCTTAAATAATAGTTTATTAGCGTCTAGGCTTGTCACTTTGTTCAATATTAAATAATATACTACACTGGCCTGCAAAACTAAGTACTACACTTTTAAAATTACATTTTTTTCTAAACTAAGTATAGAAGATTTATAATATTTTTTTTACAGCAATCAGCTTTCTTTGAAACTATAGTAAACCATACATTAGTAACATTTTCAATCAACATAACAGAAAGTATATCTTGTGTACATTTTAAAAGTGTGATATTTAGTTTTGCTGGCCAGTGTAGAAAAAATACCACTCGCACCAGATCAATTCTCGGACGGGAATCGAACCCGCGACCTTTGGATATCCGGTCCAATGCTCTGACCGCTGAGCTACCGAGTATATTTCTAGTATATTATTTAGTATTGTATAAAAATAGCATTGTGAATGCAAAAATCTCAAATTTAAAAATTGACACTTTGTTGTTTTACATACAAATCATAAAATCAAATTTTCTCAGCCATGTGGTGTTTTTTCTACACCATCTACCAAAAATTCGGCTTTATAACTCTTTTACCAAACATCCTGTATTTGTTAGCTTTACCATCGATCTATAGCAGTGGTTCCCAACCTTTTACCCGATAACGATCATAATTGTTTATTTTTTATTAAAATTCAAGTAAATTAAAAAAAAAAAGTACTAACTATCTAGAGCCACTCGTCGCGCCCCCTTTGAATAGCTCTTCGCTCCCCCCACTGGTTGGAGTTGGATAGAACCCATGATCTATAGCGAATCGATAGAGCATGACCCAAAGTGTCCAAACGGTTGTATCTTAGCAATATCTTCACTTCTACTGCCAATGACCCCGTCACGGTGTGTTGTAGGGGCAGACGAACCACGTTGATAATCTATAACTACTTACACAGATAAATCGGATAATATTACGGAACTGAAAGTTGTAGCGACAGTCATTCTTAAATTAGGCGCGGGAAAGTGAAAATGATAGAATGTCTTTGCCGCTTCTAGAATCATGTTAGAAAAATACAATCGAGAGAATATGGAAATTTTACTTTGAGTTACCTTCTCTCACACGTAGCAAAAAGGTTTTCTGTGCTCATACATTACATCTACACGATAAAGCAATGCAATTAAGGGCTGATTTTTCAATGCCTAGATAGAGCTTTATCCGTTTGATATCGTATTATACTGCCAAATTGAAAATGCTTGTCATTCATTTGTCTGTCACATTTTTGAATTACTTTTATTAGATTTGATTAATATTTTTAAATTGACTGATATCAGTTATCTGAGGATTGAAAAACCAGCCCTTAGTAAAATGAATCTAAGAAACTAATAAAAACAAAATGCTAGCATTTTAAAAAAGTTTGGAAATGCTTTTCTATGTTAAAAAAAATAAGATTGAGTAAACAGCTAGTGAACTTTTGGCACCTTTTGGTATCGTATAATAGTTAGGTATTTGTTCAACAAGTGAGCAAAGTTATTTTTTGCTATGAGTGCTGACTGACTTTAATTTGCGAAAAAGTGAAGTAGTCGATTCTAATCTATAGACTATACTGAGCACAGTGATAAAAAAATAGCTGGCGTGTGAAACATACAACTTTTCACCTCTACCAGCGAGAAAACTCGCAGCATCGCTTTTTGCTTTGGGAAAGTGATTCGAAACTCACGGTCGCAGCAAAAAGCGATTTTGCTGCTATTTTTGGGTCACCAAAAGCGCCCTTTTCGTGCTGGATAGTTGAAAATACATTCCCAACACTTCTAGAGGATAAAATGAACCAATTTAAAAAATGGAAAACGGTGGCCGTGCGTGATATAAAATCAAGAAAGAGAAAATTTTACTTGAGCAGTCGTAAGTAAATGAATACCTACGTGGGAATCATTGTCTTAACTTACTAAGTATACAATGTGCTATAAAAAACCCCTAATGCTGAATATGGTAGATATATAGGGACCATTAAACTGAGCAACTTTTACTATGGGACCAACTCTGAAATCGCGAAAAAAACAGCTGTTTCATACATTTTGATATTGTCGTAACGTAATTAGTTTTTGCATGAAATAGCAGTATGAATGTGTATGAAACACCTAGGTACCTACTATTTAGAAACTTTACAGTAGGTCCAACTATTCCTTTAATCATTTACGTAAACATATCAATTGATATGTTTGCACGCTATTGTTAATGGTTGAATGGGTTGATTATGCAACATTGAAGATTTTCCCTATACTCAATCAATTGGAAATAAAATCTAATTCTACTTAGTTCTATTGATGATAGATTAGAAATTAGAATCATTAGCCTAAATTTTCAGGTTTACTTCCAGTTTTATGCAACTCGTATTATCTTTCCACGTAAATATTTTGAAACCAAGCCTAACTTTATTTGTTCTTTAAAGTTGCTGCCAATTTTAGAAATAAATAAAATGTTTTCTTTTGTTTTCGTGGAAAATTCGTTCTTCCTTAAGGCCAGTATATTCCGAAAACTCTGTCTCTGTATTTTTTCAATGTTTTTGTTGTTTTTTTGATCACTTTTTGAAAAGGTAACCGTTGAATATTCTTCTATATGTTACTACCTATTTTTCTATTATTCGTAAATAAGGGATTAATAAACTTTGAGTATTATCCAAAAAATATAAAATTCATAAACATTTTCTTTGTCTTTGCATTTTATAATCAAGTGAAGATACGAAAATAGTTTTTTTAACCGTAATATAATTTATATTATATCTAACTTAACGTAATATAATATCATATATGAAACTTTAACATATATTTTTATCTGCTCAAAATAATGAATATTTGATTGTTTATCGTTGAATCAAAAATAATAGGCCAACTTCGATAATTTTGAATAGACTGGCCTTAATTTTCTGTAGGTTTAGGTATGTTATTGTGAAAATAAAGTAGGGACCTAAATAAAACGTTTTTTTATAAAAACGTTATCAATAGAAAATAAAGTAACTATTTGTAAATATTTTGTTACAGATATACAACTTAACCTTCTCCAATTCTGATGCTAATTTTCCAAAACTTTTGTTCATTTGGGAAGCAAAAGTTTTAGAAATTTTTTGCTGGGGAATGTTTGTTTTAGTTGAAATATTGGTGACGTAGGTTTTAATGGCGTGTTGGTTGTAATAAATAAATAGTTAAGTGTCCATCAGCCATTTTTGATGTCCCCACTGCTGGGGCACAGGCTTTCCTTATGGGTGGTAAGGAGGATGGGCCATAACCCACCACGCGGGCCCAATGCGGATTGGTGGGTGTTAACGACTACAAATGCAGCCAGGACCAACGGCTTAACGTGCCTTCCGAAGCACGGAGGAGCTCGAGATAATAAATTTTTGGTCACCCATCCCATGACCGACCCTTGCGAACGTTGCTTAACTTCTGCAATCGCTGGGCCAGCTATTTTGTTACGTTACTTAACTATTAACGTAACAAAAAAGTCTCGCACAGTGTCCTTGATTAACTTAGTGGGTAAGTATCTAACACGCTCATAACATCCATCCATACCCACACTGAACAATAGTCAATAACTGCATGCAAATACGGATTGGGCCGGACCATAAGGCCGGACCAACTGCTTAACATGACTTCCATGACCGACCCTTGCGATAGTTGCTTAAGAGGATTGTCAAGCAAACGGTCTCCATACAAACGGCGATAATTCCCACCCTCTAAACCTTAACCTACAGTAATTAATTTTTGGTATTTTTTTGAAATGCCTAAATACTAGGGCTGTACGTTTTGATTTTTTAAAAATCTATAATAGATTACGAAATATTTGCATTTTAGTGATTTCATACAAAACACAGAAGTGCCAATATTTTCAAATCTACAATGAATATTTTAAAAATCAAAACCCTAGTTTTTAGGCATTTCAAAAACATACCAAAAATTCATTGCTGTAGGTTAAGATTTAGAGAGTGGGAAACGTTATCGCCGTTTGTATGGAGACCACTTGCTTGACAATCCCCTTAACTTCCGCAATTGCAGGGCCAGACGCTAAACCACTGCGCTATCTAGCTCCTCAAGTATAATGGGCAATGGCCATAGCACGTGACCGCGGTTTTACTGTTTGGACTAGACTAGGTACTAACTGACTCGTACTTACTTATGTTTAATTCTGTGGTTTTTATTGTGACAGGTGGTAGAATGCGCGAGAGTTTGCGTCGGCTCGCGTCGGATGAGGAGTGCGGGCGCGGCGCGGGCGGCGGCATGCGGCGCGTGCGAGTAGAGCTGCTCGACGGCGAGTACATCAACGTGGACGTCCATGTGAGGGTCATCACTACACTAGTAGCATAGTTAGCGTCGGCTCGCGTCGGGGGAGTGCGGGCGCGGCGCGGGCGGCGGCATGCGGCGCGTGCGAGTAGAGCTGCTCGACGGCGAGTACATCAACGTGGACGTCCATGTGAGGGTCATCACTACACTAGTAGCATAGTTAGCGTCGGCTCGCGTCGGGGGAGTGCGGGCGCTGCGCGGGCGGCGGCATGCGGCGCGTGCGAGTAGAGCTGCTCGACGGCGAGTACATCAACGTGGACGTCCATGTGAGGGTCATCACTACACTAGTAGCATAGTTAGCGTCGGCTCGCGTCGGGGGAGTGCGGGCGCTGCGCGGGCGGCGGCATGCGGCGCGTGCGAGTAGAGCTGCTCGACGGCGAGTACATCAACGTGGACGTCCATGTGAGGGTCATCACTACACTAGTAGCATAGTTAGCGTCGGCTCGCGTCGGGGGAGTGCGGGCGCTGCGCGGGCGGCGGCATGCGGCGCGTGCGAGTAGAGCTGCTCGACGGCGAGTACATCAACGTGGACGTCCATGTGAGGGTCATCACTACACTAGTAGCATAGTTAGCGTCGGCTCGCGTCGGGGGAGTGCGGGCGCTGCGCGGGCGGCGGCATGCGGCGCGTGCGAGTAGAGCTGCTCGACGGCGAGTACATCAACGTTGACGTCCACGTGAGGGTCATCACTAGGTCTAGTTAGTGATGTACAAGACTCGAGTCCTCCGAGTCCTTTTGTTTAGAGCTCGGTGTCGTTTTACAGTGCTCGCCTCGTTTGTATGAAACTCGACGACTCGGGAGTCTTTTTCAGAGCTCGAGCCTCTTTCAGAGCTCGGCCGATTTCGAGCCATTTTCACGGCTCGAGCCTTTTGAGAGCTCAGTCGATCTCGAGGCTTTTTTACGGCTCGAGTCTTTTTCGGCGCACTTGTTGTGATGGACTGCTGATGAATGAAGATAAGTAGAGCTAAAACACAATAGATTAAGCATCTACGGTGCTCTTTATAACATAAGACATTCATCTTTTTGAGTTCTAATTTTGGAGACTAGAGTCATAGTAGAAATTTGATTCTACTATGCTAGAGTCAGATCTGATTTTCAGGGCTCTGTGAGCTCAATAGGCTCGACTTTAATATCTCCGTAAATAATAATATTGTGAATATTATTATTTACGGAGATATTAAAGTCATAAACATAAACTCTAAGCTTTTTATGAGGCTCGCGTTCATTTTAAGACTCGAGCTTTTTGAAGGCTCGAGCTCTTTTGATAGGTTCAAGCTTTTTTGAAGGCTTGAAACTCTTTTGAAGCCTCGAGGCGTGGCTCAGAGAGCTCGTTTCTCGACTAGGCTTGGACTTACGAGCCTACCGAGCTCACCGAGTCCTGCCAATCCGAGTCGAGTCTTCAAAAGTAGAACTCAACGACTCGAGTTTTGTACATCACTAAGTCTAGTAGGTTGTTGCTTATCCGCGACCCTCAGAGATAAAGATGCCATCCCAGTGTTCACCTGGTAGTAAACATCAGCCATTTGCTGGGGCACATGCCTTCCTTACGGATGGATAAAGAGGGTGGGCCATAACCCACCGCGCAAGCCCAATGCGGTTTGGTGGTTGTTAACGACTGCAAATACAGCCGGGACCAACGCCTTAACGTGCCATCCGAAGCACGCAGGAACTTATGATAGAAAAAAATTGGTCACCCATCCCATGACCGTTAAAGTAGCTTAACATCCACAATCGCAGGGCCAATCGCTAAACCATTGCATCATATCATTCAAGGTCACCTATCCAATACCTCACCTTTGCGAAAGTTGCTCAATTTCCCAAAACATAGGCCAAATGTTTTCACTATAAACCATAATACTTATTGACGTACAAGTGCACCACCGATTTAATATTATGCTTGTAATACACAACATTGAAGTATTATCGTAAATTTTATAGGTTTATACATTACCTATGACGTCGGTCTGAGCTAAAACACAAATATTATTATCTGTTCTCTATTCGAATTGAAACATTTCAGTCAGACTTGATTTATGACCCATCAGTTTTATGATCCTGAGCTTGTTTCACGGAAAATAAAGCACATAGTCATGAAGCACATAGACCATCTGTGATTTTAACGATCGTGTGGAATAATAAACAGCATTATAGTAAACACTTTTTATAGGTACACAGAACATACAACAATACATACAGTACCTACTACTCTACAGTCTACCTCTTTTGTTTCATGGTAAAACTCAAACGGAAGAGGTCCGTAGCATGTTTTCTAAAAAATAGAATGTAGGTAGTCTTTTGTTTTGAATGGAAAATATAACTTTCGGTTTCGGACAAGGAAGATAAATTCATATTTCGAAACCGGTTTCGTACAAGTATAATTTTTTCCTCATTCGCAACTGGTTACGAACAAACGGTTTTGAATGCGGCCGAAGGGGAAAAATCACACCAATAGATCCAGAAAGTGGTTTTGTAAACCAAATCAAATCATCTAAGAACTGTAGCGCATAATTCCATACAGTAGACCATTCCTACTTATTATGTCTCTGGTAACTGGTTACAGAGAAAAGCCAAAGGCATCGATCTCCTGGAGAAGGTGTGCCAATCACTGGATCTGGTGGAGGAGGACTACTTCGGCCTGCTGCACCAGCAACGCGGTGACCCTCGCGTCTGGGTCGACCCCAACAGGCGGCTGTCCAAGACATTTAGGAGTAAGTATCAGTTATGTTGAGAACCTTCAAAATTAAAGGCCAAACGTCGGAGTGAAGGTGTCTCAGTCTTCTTGTAGCGGAAGTCTGCCACATATTAGCTTACCTATAATTAGCTCATTGTTTCTTATGCTTTTTCTACACCTATTTGTACAGCTGCTGGTTTTCCATGAAAAAAATAAAATAAAATAAATATTGTCAGCTAAAAAAGTCTGGAACGGGTGGTAGAAAAATATAGACAATTCAAAAGTGCTTAATAATTAAGTTTATTTGAGTAAAGCTTATTTTGACTTTGACATAGGGTAGCGGTGTGACAAACTAATTAAACCTGTTCAAAATCCAAATAAATTGTTTTTAGAGTGCAATAGAGCTGTTATTTAGTAATTTGTTCTGATAATAGACTACCATGAGCTGATACAAACTGTTTTCGCCACAGAAAACTATCGGATATGCTATCTCACAGTCGATGCAAGTGAAAGAGAGAAAACGATAGTTTACGGTAGAGAAAACTGTTTGCATCAACTCATGGTAGGGCCAATTCTCTTGGACCATCATAGTAAGTAGTTTGTTATTTGTCACCAGATGAACCATGGGATGTCCGACTGGCCGTGAAGTTCTACCCGCCGGAACCCTCAGAGCTACACGATGATGCTACGCGCTACCAGGTCAGCTTGGCTGTTAGGAGAGACTTACTTGAAGGTAAGTAGTCAAATAGATGGCGAAGTAGTATCCTCCGGCGAGACTCACAGACCATTCGGACACCCGCGAAGAGATGCGTATCCGTGTGTGGAATCGCCCTAATGTTGGACCAGGACCGCGGTCCTCGAGCACAGACACAGCTCGTTGGAAGTATTTCCCTTTTCGCTGAATATAAAATGTATGGAGACCAACATCAAGCAGTTGGACCACGGTCCCCGAGCACAGACACTTAGCTCGATGTAAGTACTAACCTTTTCGCCGAATACTGGTGAAGAGATCCTGCCTTAACATTGATAATCACAGTATATCATCATGCATATCATCACTAGCCATTTTTAAAGTTCTCACTTCTGGGACATGACCTTCCTCATGGGCGGGTGTGCCATAATAATGACAATGACTGACTCCTTCGATAGAACCTTAACTGCCACAATCGCAGGGTGAATTCGCTAACTCACTGCTCCATTGAGCTTCTAAAGCACAACTTAAGTAGTCTGAAATGTAATGTCTGGTAACGATATACATAATTGTGCGGTGACGGGGGCGTCACCATGTAGCTTTTTTTTAAATTTCTATAATTACAGTCTCATCAGCACTTATACACTGTTTTGACGACCTCCGTGGTCGTAGCCCTTGTTTGACTACTTTAGATTCGGAGCAACGTATACGGGGACTTAATCTATTATGTGGCGAGGGCATTGTCCGATTGACGACCTGAGTGGTGCAGTGATCAACATGCTGCCTACCAAGCAAGAGGTCCCGGGTTCGATTCCCGGCCGGGCAGAAATTGAAATGATGAATTTTAATTTCTGTGACGGGTCTGGGTGTTACTATATATAATAAGTATATAGGTATATTTAAAAAAGTACTTGTATAAGTAGTAAGTATATCAGTTTTCTATCACATATAAAAATATATTGTTTTGTTGCGGCAGGTCGGCTGAGCTGCTCGTCGATCACGCAGGCGCTGCTGGCGTCGTACGTGGCGCAGGCGGAGATGGGTGACCGCGAGGAGGCGCTGGCCACGCGCCAGCTCGCCGACCTGCGCGCCGCGCCGCTGCACGCGCTCACGCCCGACCTCGAGGAGAAGGTCGACGAACTCTATAGGAAGCACAAGTATGTAGAGTGACAGCAATATATTATCATCAATTTTGACGACCTCCTTGGTCTAGTGGTTTGTACGCCGGTTTTCAAAATGACGCCATCTCCGAGGTCCCGGCTTCAATCCCCGGCGGGGTCAATTTAGACAACCAACTTTATATTGGCTCAGGTCTGGGTGTTTGTAGTCCTACTGTTATTTCTGATTTCCATAACACAAGTGCTTTAGCTACTTACTTTGGAATCAGAGTAATGTTTGTGATATTTTCTAATATTTATTATTTATTTAACTATTATTATAATTATCATCAAATCCCGGAAATCGATGCACAATGTCCATCAGCCATTTTTGATGTCCCCACGGCTGGGGCAGAGGCCTTCCTTATGGGTGGTAAGGAGAATGGGCCATAACCCACCACGCGGGCCCAATGCGGATTGGTGGGTGTTAACGACTGCAAATGCAGCCGGGACCAACAGCTTAACGTGCCTTCCGAAGCACGGAGGAGCTCGAGATAATAACTTTTTGGTCACCCATCCTATGACCGACCCTTGCGAACGTTGCTTAACTTCCGCAATCGCTGGGCCAGGTGCTAAACCACTGCGCCACCGAGCTCCTCCTCGAAGCACAATGCAACTATCTAAATTGATAAGATTACATAGAGTAAAAGTCCTGTGATATATTTTTCTTTCCAGTACCCTTAGCACGAACAGCTATCGAAAAAAATAACGCGCGTTAAATCATTCGATACATACATTTTGTATTGGAAATTTGTACAGCGCCATCTATCGCCGATAAGCGAAATGAAATATTCCATAGAGAATTGTCTATCGAGTAATTTTACGCGCGTTTTTTTTCTCGATAGCTGTTCGTGCTAAGGGTATACCTCAACTATTCTAAAGACATTATCATATTTCAGAGGTCAATCCCCAGCAGAAGCCGAGTTGAACTACCTAGAGAACGCCAAAAAGCTAGCGTTGTATGGCGCCGAGCTGCACTGCGCGAGAGACTCCGAGGAGGTGGACATTGTACTGGCGGTCTGCGCTAGCGGCATCTCTGTCTACAGAGACGGGTGAGAGAGGGACAGACCGTGATATCACACTAAACATGAATTTATAGCCTCATCGCGATTATTAAGATATTGAGGAGGTGGACATTGTACTGGCGGTCTGCGCCAGCGGCATCTCTGTCTACAGAGACGGGTGAGAGAGGGACAGACCGTGATATCACACTAAACATGTATTTATAGCCTCATCGCGATTATTAAGATATTGAGGAGGTGGACATTGTACTGGCGGTCTGCGCTAGCGGCATCTCTGTCTACAGAGACGGGTGAGAGAGGGACAGACCGTGATATCACACTAAACATGAATTTATAGCCTCATCGCGATTATTAAGATATTGAGGAGGTGGACATTGTACTGGCGGTCTGCGCTAGCGGCATCTCTGTCTACAGAGACGGGTGAGAGAGGGACAGACCGTGATATCACACTAAACATGTATTTATAGCTTTATCACGATTATTAAGATATTGAGGAGGTGGACATTGTACTGGCGGTCTGCGCTAGCGGCATCTCTGTCTACAGAGACGGGTGAGAGAGGGACAGACCGTGATATCACACTAAACATGTATTTATAGCTTTATCACGATTATTAAGATATTGAGGAGGTGGACATTGTACTGGCGGTCTGCGCTAGCGGCATCTCTGTCTACAGAGACGGGTGAGAGAGGGACAGACCGTGATATCACACTAAACATGTATTTATAGCTTTATCACGATTATTAAGATATTTAGGAGGTGGACATTGTACTGGCGGTCTGCGCTAGCGGCATCTCTGTCTACAGAGACGGGTGAGAGAGGGACAGACCGTGATATCACACTAAACATGTATTTATAGCCTTATCGCGATTATTAAGATATTGAGGAGGTGGACATTATATTCGCCGGTCTGCGCTAACAGCATCTCTGTTTATAGAGACGGATGAGAGAGGGACAGATAATGTAGCCAGATTCTTCTGGAAATCATAGGATATGTCAATTTTAATTGCTTGTGTTTAGAATTTTCTCATTCAAGTAATAATTAACCAACCAGTAATCTCTCGATGGTTATCTCCAAGGCACAAGAGGTATGTCATTTGAATCACCTGAAGATCAAACAAATAACAATACTTTCGGTATTTGTGCCGGTGTTTAGGGTGCTGTTCACAAGTATAGGATCAAAAGTAACGTCTGCCATCCTTAAAAACATAGATATCTTAGATACTGAGACACTGAGATACTTATATTACCTATGTCTTTAAGGATGGATAATTCACTCAATAGTGCTTAAGCAAAAACTCTAATGCAATCAGGATCAGTAACAGGTTTGAATCCTATAGTTTTATTGGTATAATATAAAAACATATTCATAGCTATGAAACTTAGTGAAAGACTTTTTGAAATCTGTTTAGAAATGGTTGAGTTATAAGGGTTTTGAAGGAAATGCCAAGCTCAATGCAATATGTGCTTTATCAAGGTTTTATCAAGGTACGTCTCGATGAAGTCATAATGACCCCCAAAATAACAGTGTTTTAGCTCGTATAGCTTCTCAGGTTTAAGAGATATCGCAAAAATTTCTTCACAGTTAATCATGTGGTGGCATAAGCTTTCTGATAAGCTACTAAACAAAAATCGTTACTGATCCTCATTAATGGTTTTCTTTCTCCAGGGTGCTAAAGAACCGTTTCCCATGGGCAAAGATCACCAAGATAGCGTACAACAAGCGGCTGTTCACGATCAAGCTGCGCCCCAGCGAGTTCGACCAGTTCGAGACTCAGCTGGTCTTCAGACTACCCGCCACCAGAGCTTGCAAGAAGCTGTGGAAGTGTAGCGTGGAACATCATATATTCTTCAGGTAAATAGTTATTGTCTTAGTAGGTAAGAGAACCAAATATATTCGAGACCAAATTCGTGTTCTGATCTGATTGGATAGATTGCTCGTATGAACTTGGTTTGAGTCTAATTTACTTTTTTATTTATGTTTATGTATTTTTTCATAGAGTAAGATAAAATAGGGGGAGTGTCAGGAGTGTCCCTCTCCCGTCATTGTTACGTTATGTCACTTTGAAGTTACTACTAGGTACCTACAGAAATATCAATAGCAAATGCGATGCATTGATAGCTTGTTGTATTAAAAACATTACCTATTAATATAAAATAATAAACGAAATTGGGCCCAATACGCTTCCTTGCGACACTTCACATTAATTGTGTATTGTGACATGCTACATAACTTCATTATAATTACATAGTATTTTTACAAATACACACTGTTTTCTGTTGCCAATGTATGACTTTGTCCATTTTAGTGCATGACCTCATACACTAACAATTTCAGGTTTTCTTATAAATAAGTAACGGGTGGCAAACATGATCAAATGCTTTGGATGGGTTGATCAACAAATGACCATGGCCATCAGCCATTTTAATGTCCCCGCTGCTGGGGCACAGGCCTTCCTTATGGGCGGATAAGGAGGACGGGCCATAACCCACCTCGCGGGCCCGATGCGGATTGGTGGGTGCTAACGATTATATATGCACCCGGAACCAATGGCTTAACGTGCCTTCCGAACACAGACCATACAACAACTTCCGAAGCACGGAAGAGCTCGAGATAAATAAATGTTTGGTCACCCATCCCACGATCGACCCTTGCGAAAGTTGCTTAATCTCCGCAATCACTGGACAAAGGCGTTAAACCACTGCGCAATCGAGCTCCACAGATTGACAAAAAAAAATCAATATCCGTTGAATTTTTTTTTGTCAATCAGGTTGCCCGCCACGTGAATTTGCAAGAAGCTGTAGAATGCTGATTGCATGTAGGTAGGTATGATTTGTGCAGATTTTTTAATTTATCACAATAGGGATGTTGACTAATGAATAAAATAACGAAATACTAATAAAAATCGTAGACATATTAAACTTTTAGAGTAGCTTGTATACCTCTTGGTTTTATATATTGCATATTATTTGTTTTATGACCCTTCAAAGTTGGGTGGACAAGTCCATTTAAAAAGTATAAAATTTATTAAAATAAATGATACCTTTAATTAGTTCGTAAAATGTATAGCAAATTTGTCGAAGAAACCATTTTGATAAACACAATATTTAATATAGCTACTGAACAAATTTCCTATGCGTTGCATACAAACTTGCAAGGCGTGACGTCATAACGTGCAAGCCATTAGTATGGAGCGTTTTTGATCGAGTCCATTTGTGTGCATTTCACACTGTGATATCTCGGGCAGTTTTCATGCTAGCGAATTAATTCTTTTACCAATGTTTCTTTTTTTGAGAGGTAATTTATGTAACATAATAGTAGTTTATGATACTGATGCATAATGAGGGGTATTAAAACATGAGTGTGTGTTTAACCTCGCCTACGGCTCGGTTTTTAATAGTATCACACGAGTGTTTTAATACCTAGTTATGTGCAGTTTCATACACTACTTTATCTACACTCATACATTTGGGATTGAACCTACTAAATAAAAGATCAACGTTAGAAAAGAGAGAGAGACTTTGGTTGTATTAGCTATGTACCTACCTTGTAATAAGTCATTTCCTTAGCTGCATCTAAAATAATTTTGCAGTCAATTTTTTTCACATTTTTAAGCAAGAATAAAAAACACCTATGAAATTCAGTACCTATAACAAAATGTAAAAATTGAAATCAAAATTCAAAATATTTTTTTTGTAATGCTCTAAAAATGGCGCGCATTCCATTAGAAAAAAGAAATGAGATGAGTGCATTCTTGCAAACTAATCGCAATAAGTCATCGATCACCATAGAGTGCATTTTAATCATGGAAAAAATGTGGGAAAATATCGTTGTTTTTTTTTAATATCACGTCACTACCTTCTTCTTGGATTTGCCCTGTATCGTAATGAGAAAAAAAGTTATTTTATCTACACTCACAACGTAATGTTCCAAATATGAATTCAAAAATGGTAATATAAATACGTACTTTATTATCGTGAATAGGTAAAATTAAAAAAAAAACTCATTACGATGCAGTTAGCTGCATCATAAAATAACTTTTTTTCTCATTACGATACAGGGCAAATCCAAGAAGAAGGTAGTGCCGTGATATTAAAAAAGAACAACGATATTTTCCCACATACTTTCCATGATTAAAATGCACTCTATGGTGATCGATGACTAATTGCGATTAGTATGCAAGAATGCACTCATTTAATTTTTTTTCTAATGGAATGCGCGCCATTTTTAGAGCATTACAAAAAAGTTTTAAATTTTGATTTCAATTTCTGAATTTCGTAGGTGTTTTTTATTTTTGCTTAAAACTGTAAAAAAATGGACTGCAAAATTATTTTAGATGCAACTAAGGAAATGACTTATTACAAGGTAGGTACATAGCTAATACAACCATAGTCTCTTTCTGTTTTCTAACGTTGATCTTTAATTTAGTAGGTTCAATCCCAAATGTATGAGTGTAGATAAAGTAGTGTATGAAACTGCACATAACTAGGTATTAAAACACTCGTGTGATACTATTAAAAACCTCGCCTACGGCTCGGTTTTTAAACACACACTCATGTTTTAATACCCCTCATTATGCATCAGTATCATAAACTACTATTATGATGCAGCTAACTGCATCGTAATGAGTTTTTTTTTTATTTTTACCTATTCACGAAAATAAAGTACGTATTTATATTACCATTTTTGAATTCATATTTGGAACATTACGTTGTGAGTGTAGATAAAATAAAAAAAATAGTCAACATCCCTATTTTGGTGATTGCCAGACGCGAGGCGCCCGTTAGCGTGTGCCGCGTGGCCGGCCTGCCGGCGCTGGGCTCGCGCCGCCCGTCGTGTCGCCGCACGCTGCGCCAGCTGCGCCAGGCCCACCACGGCCCGCCCGCCTGCGCGTGACCTCAACACTCAACACACCATTACCATACCACTGAATATATTATAGTGCCGGCTGTACCGGTCAGCAACGAAAGTTGTTAACATTTGCCTGTTACAGACAGCGTGAAGCGACTTTGTTTCTATGTAGTGAAGTAGTGATGTAGGTATTATAAAAAGCTAATGTCAAAATTCGAAGAAAAATGGACAGAGACAATTTTATTGAGGCTATTGTTTTTACTCTAAACTATGAAAAATATTAAATTGCATTGTAAATGCAATCATCAAAATTTCCATCCCCACGAGTATGGCATAGTCACTGTGTGACTCAACCTCACCTCTATAAAAAAAGATTAAAAAAAATACATTAATAATATTGTTATTCTAACTGACTGACCCTCTATAAAAAAGAATTAAAAATAAAATTTACAGTAATAATATTGTTATTCTATAGAGGCATTATAATAATAATTTTACATTATATCTAGCTAGGTACACGTATTTTTTATAACATTGTCATATTATGTAAGAAATATAGAGTGCCATTGTTCTAGTTAGTTAAAAACCAAGTGTTATAATCGTGACTTAATTAAGTACCTATTATACTTACAATTAAATACCAACGCGACATAATGTTTCTGTAGTGTTTATAATTTCAATTGGCCAACAGCCATTTTAATGTCCCCACAGGCTGATTTTGGTCACCCATCCCATGATCGACCCTTGCGAAAGTTGCTTAAAATCGCTGGGCTAGACTCTATATACTACCTACTGCGCCACGAAGCTCCTCATATTTCAATAATAATTGTGAAATAATAACAGCGTGAAATTTTAATCATTTGGTTCATGCCGTTCCACTCTGATTTACCTACGTATGGGACCAACTCTGATATCGCAAAAAAACAGCTGTTTCAATACAATGATATTAAACGTTTAATATCATTGTTTCAATACATATAAACATAAGGTCGAATTGATACTTATACTTAGCAACAAGGTCATTTTTAGTAATACGAAACCTGAAAATTATTTGTACAGAATCAGTAGGTACCTAAAATCGATGGCAATATTTTTTATTCATGTTATATTTTGACTAAATACCTACCTAATATTAACCAAACCATAATTAACGCACACCCCACTAACGGGGCAACAGCACAAAAAGCTTGTAACTTCGTGAATTTTTAAGGTATACTTATAAAGATTAATAATATTTTTCAATTATAATAGCATTGTGAATGCATAAAATCTGAAAGTGTAAAAGTATCATTATCATTTTATTTCTGAAAATGAAAATGAAAATATGTGACTTGTGTTTCGGCTTTCGTATACTTATACAAAAAATAATGTTATATTGCGCTTTTGTATGGAACAGCAGATTTTTTTATCGTTATCAGAGTTGGCCGCTTAGTAAAAGTTGCTTGTAATAATGAGTGGAACATGTGGAAACAAAATGATTAAAATTTCAGCTTATACCTAGTTTATTACATCATTGTATTATAGGAAATGTAAACTGTTTTCAACCTAAGTATAATTTTCTTTTCACTCCTCTTGCTCAAAAAGTCCATCATTGTAACGTACAAGAGCCGAGATAAAATAGCATAATAACCCCTAGGGGATAAAGTTTTTTCTTTTTTAATGTTTGTCTATTACCAATGAGCCTACTAAAACGAAAAAGTCTTTATTCATAGTCACGAATAAAAACTCGCTCGACTTAATACTGTTTCTCATTCTTATTTTAAAAAATGGAACTAAAAGCATCTCTTCGGTGAAATAATAGACTTATTTATACTTTGTGCACAGAGTGAATCGTAGAATGCGTGTTTATGTTGCTTTTAGCTGCTACAGCAGAAATTAAAAAAAATGTACCATGGCGCGAAATCTTTAGAATTTTTTTATAATTACAAACTGATTGAATTGTGTAACTGTAAGTAATAGGAAAGAAATAATTTTAGTCTTTTGCCGTCAAGCACAAATCATTTATTTAAATATTGAACAAAAAGTTTATGAACTGGAGGATAGAAAAACGAGTGGATTCGTTTGCGGAAGTAGGTATAAACTATTTAATATTATATTTTATTTTCTCGCAATCGTAGTGAAATGTATAGTGTAAAACACGACGCTAAAACCCATTGTAACTCGGTTTCTATTTATTCCCACATTATTATTAAAGCTCGGGAATAAAACTACCCCGTATGCAATGGGTCATTTTAGCGTCTTGTATAACAATCTACTATTCATTTAAAAATAGAATGTGAATTATAAACGTAAGAGCTGATGTTTACCTACTTTAATTAATTTATAGTGTATTGTGTATGGTATGTCTTCGATCATCTAATTCAATGGTATGTACATAAGATAAGTACCTACCTAGATTTTAGCAATAAACTAAAACTGTACGAATGTCGTTATTTTATTTATTTTGAGCTTAAGTTTGGGACGTAGATAAACCTTTTTAGGGTTCCGTAGCCAAAATGGCAAAAAACGGAACCCTTATAGATTCGTCATGTCTGTCTGTCTGTCTGTCCGTCCGTATGTCACAGCCATTTTTTCCGAAAGTATTAGGATTACACAGTTGAAACTTAGTAAGTAGATGTATTCTGTTAACCGCTTAACGATTTTACAAAAAATAAAAAATAAATTTTCTTCATACCAATACGTGCGGGGTGTCTATAGATAGGTCTTTAAAAATGACATTGAGGTTCCTAAGACAATTTTTTCTTAAAGTCAACCGTTTGAAAGATAAACGCTGCCAAAGTGGTAAAATGTGTCCCCCCCCCCCCAAACTTTTGAAATAAGAGAGTGAAAATCTAAAAAAATATGCTATAGATCTTAATAAAAACTTTCAACGAAAATTGGTTTGAACGATATAATTAGTTTTCGAGATATATATATATTTCGTGATATCATATTTTCCAAAACCGCAAATATAACTTTGTCATTCATACAAACAATGCGAAAAACAAAGTTATTTTTACAGACGAAAAATGATAGTCGGAACCCTACGGCGCGTGGCCCGACACGCACTTGGCCGGTTTTTTTTCTATTATTTTGATATAATATAACTACTTACACTAACCTAAGTAGGTAGCCTACTACCTAAAAAAACCTATTTTTTTTTTTATTAAGTAGATACTAGAAATGACTTACTATGCGAGCCAAATATAAGAATAGTACTGTCAGACGCAATCTTGATCTTTGTTCCTTTTCTTGCACATCCTACACTCTGAAGTGGAAGCGAAACGCAAACAAGTATGACCGTTTTGACAGAAGTTACTATTCTTATTTGGTTCGCATAGTACTTAATAATAGACTGGTAAAAAAAATAACTCTCCACCAGGATTGTCTCAGGCGGGAATCGAACCCGCAACCTCTTGGACGTCGTCCGGTCGAATGCTCTTACCAACCGAGTTTATATTATGTTACTAGCTTTTCTTGCATTTACTCGATTTACAGCCATGACAGGCAGGATACTAGGTAGATATTGAATTTTGGCTTAGAGCATTCAAATTGGTTTAATGCTTTAAGAATTTTGGACTCGAATCATCAAATATTTCCTTGTTTCATATTTTTTATAGCGCGTTTTTTCCGTAGTTGGGTTTTAATTTTTAAACTTATCTTTTGGAAAAACGTGATATAGCTGTCTTTGCTTCCAGACTCATTTATTTGTCCAATAAATATTTGATCAAGTGCGACGGTTAGTAGTTTCTGACGTCTTTAGCGCCATATATTTCACTAGGACACCGCAGCGCAGTGGCGGCACAACCTGTCCAAATTGAAATTGGATTTTTTTTTATACAAATAAGCTCACTGCATAAGCATTTTTAAATCGTCAATTCTTTTACCCTCACCCATTTATGACGTCTTTTAGCTAACAAGAAAAATATGGTTCCAACTAATTTCATAGTTATTTTTAAACTTTTAGATTTTATGCATACACAATGCTATTTTTATATTAAGATTATTAATTTAATTGAAAAATATTAGAAAAAATCGACTCACCCGTAGCAGCTACAGCGTAAAACGTGAAAAGTATTAGAAAATTTCGCCAATCTCGTGCGGGTTTGAGTCCCGTCTGAGCTGCTACGGGTGAGTCGATTTGTTCTAATATTTTTCAATTATATTAATAATCAAAGTTATTTATTCAGTTCAGTCTAACTAGGCTGTAACAAAAAATGCATTCATTCAACTCAATATGCGTTAAGATTGGTAGTCAGAAGCAGACCCATTCCCACTAGCAGCGACCGTTCACGAGCATGACGCATGAACCAGCCATCGCTATTCGCTCAATGATAGGTGTCTTAGTGAGATATGGCCTTATAATAATACCTACCTACTACAAAATAGAAAATAATTTGTGACATTTGGTATAGAGCTCTGGTTAGACCTACCAGCGAACTATAGCGTCGGCGCAGACGCACACATCCACGTGGCACGAGAAAAATCATCAGTAAGTACTGAAAGGGTGATCAAACATCATCATAGAAATTCTTCATATTATTTAAAAATCATCAACCAAAGTTTTTAAAAGTCAATCAAAATCTTCAATAAGTACAAGAAAAATATAATAATTATATAGCAAGAAATACACGCTAAAAAGACAAGTCGACTGAAAAGATAGAAACAAGATTAAATAAATATTAAAGGCAACATTTCATAATAACATGCAGTCGGAGGCATATAATTCAATCATTCATAATGTCACTTTCTTTATGCATGCCTCCGACTGCATGTTATTATGACATGTTGCCTTTAATATTTATTTAATCTTGTTTCCATCTTTTCAGTCGACTTGTCTTTTTATGCAGGCAGGTATTTATCTCTTTTTAGTTATTATATAATACGGTCATGATATACCTTTTTGAAATCCTTATAATAAGCCCTTTAATTTGACAAGCATATTGCAGTATTCTAAAAAAAAAATTTTTTTCACTACGTATAATAACACCTTCTTAAGAACACTTGGGCTGAAAAGACAAATCTAACGATATCTTAATCTTAGAAATCCGTTCAGCCGTTTGAAAGATATGAGGTTATAAAGAATATTACATACAAACACACATACATACTTACAAGATACGCGCGTAAAACATAACCAGCAGTCGGGTAAAAATACGCTATGGTTTGAACAGCGCGTTAGAATCCGCAAACCCATCGGGATATCGTTACTGCCACCGGTACAGATTTGAGTACCTAAGTAGGAAAACCTTTTTTTTATTTTCAACTTTTTAGTGGTAGGTATGTAAGCGTGTATTTTTTTACTTTATACAATACTAGCGACCGCCCTTGACTTCGTCTGTGTAAATAGTATTTTGTCTATCCCTCGGGAACAGTTCCTTTTTCGGGATGAAATGTTGGTACATTTCATCCCGAAAAAAAGTACTGTTCCAGAGGGATAGCAAAAAAGTTTCCACGCAGATCAAGTCGCGGGTGGACACTAGTTTATAATATTAGTAAGGATAAGTAAGGATTTCAATGGTACAATGCCCATACCTCAAATCCCATATTTACACTGTTTGTTTTTAAGAGGATTTATGCGCTACACTAGCGCTGAATGAAGCGAAAGAAGTGCAAGGATCGTAGCAGGTGGCGATCCAAAGTTTCTTGCGCCCGTTCTTCTTGTCAGTTATAAAAGTCTGGAACGGGTGGTAGGAAAATATAGACGATTCAAAAGTACTTAATAAATAAGTTTTCAACACACTTGCTCGTAAAGTGAGCCTTAATACATCGCTTTTAGGGCCATAAACCGAGCTATAACAAACGCGTGCAATAATATATGAAACACTAGTTCGTAATAGAATTAACCCTACTAAGTTAAATAAGTACCTTACTGCAGGTTCTATGCGAGTAAACAGAGCATTTCCAATTTAGCCGGGTAATACAGGTATTTTTTTTTTGACAACAAAGAGGTTTTATTCTGCTGAAAATTTATATACATTTTTGGAATAAATCAATGTGTAAGTCCTTAGTTAAGTCAAATAAATATATATTATTATCAAATTATTCATAATTCACAATATTTTGTTATAAAATATTAAAATATTTGCATTTTGTCACTTAAAATTATAATTTTGAAGTAGACTGTATGCTCCTCACCCCTTTGTTCGGAAAATATTCTTGCGTTGGGCGTGTGAAAAAAAAAACAAAAAAACATGCGCGCCTTTTCCCATAATTATCATATTTTGTTTTTGTCGTATTTGTTGCTGTGTGATAAATTACTTTGTTTTTTCCTCGCAAATGTGTTGAAAAACGTCGTACGAAACTCGTGAGCTCTTGCTTATTGCACACTCGGCTGAGTTACGCCCTCGCCTGCGGCTCGGGCTGCAACCCACAGCCTTGTGTGCAATGAGCAACCTAAGCTAACTTGTCTCATAATGTACTATTATTTGAATAAAGCTTATTTCACTTTCACTTTCTGCCTATCCCCATGGGAAACAGGCGTGAGTGTATACATGTATGTACTAGCGCTGCCAATGGAAAAAAAATCATAGTGCTTAAATAAAGACGAAATTGTGAATTGTGTTCTTCTAGTGTACTCCGAATAAGATTTGTGGTACTTTTCATCGCTTAAACTATATTTTTACCCGACTGCAATGAAAAAAAAAGGGTTATGTGTTTCGCGCGTATCTTGTAAGTATGTTTGTATGTTTGTATGTATGTATGTTTGTATGTAATATTCTTTATTACCTCATATTTTTCAAACGGCTGAACGGATTTCTATGATTAAGATATCGTTAGATTGGTCTTTTCAGCCCAAGTGTTCTTAAGAAGGTGGCGTTATAAAAAAACCAACATGGCGGCTGTACGGTGCTATTATACGTAATGAAAAACATTTTTTTTTTAGAATACTGCAATATGGGTGTCAAATTAAAGGGCTTATTATAAGGATTTCAAAAAGGTATATTATGACCATAATCTATATATATAAAATTCAAAGTCCTGACTGACTGACTGATTGACTGACTGACTGACTGAGTGAGATATCAACGCACAGCCCAAACCGCTGAACCTAGAGACTTGAAATTTTGCACATAGGTTCCTTATGAGGTCCAGGGGTGCACTAAGAAAGGATTTTTCAAAACTCACCCCCCAAGGGGGTGAAACGGGGGTCCAAAGTTTGTATGAAAGTCCCTCAGTTTTGAAGCTAGGATCTTCAAATTTTGTGATTAGGCTGACCATTGAAAATTAATAAATACGGGTCTCAGCGTTTTTCAAAATTCTACCCCCGAAGGGGTCAAAAGGGGGATGAAGTTGTGTATTGAAGAAAATCTATTAATTTTCAAAGTAAAAATCGCTTAATTTATAAATTAGGCTTTATGGATGGAAATCTATCGCAACGTATATTGTTATTGTTAGTATTTCAACTCCTATGGGGATGAAATGGGGGTGAAAAGGGGTAAAAAAAAACAAAAATAGATATGGATGTAGTTATTGGGGTTTTCTGGGATGACGATTGCAAAAATGACATTTATTTTGAAGTCCAACATGGTGGACATGATTTGACCCCTAAAGGAGTGAAAATGGGGTTCAAATTTTGTATGGAAAAATAATATAAAATAGACATTACAACTTTAAACTACGTAGGAGCACATCTAAAAATAAATAGGCAAACATATATTTTGTAATTTTGAAAATCAACCACTTAAGGGTAAATGGGATGAGTAAACATGAACATGAGGTTTCATGGGATGGTGATTGCGAAAATGACATTTATTTTGAAGTCCAACACGGTGGACATGATTGGAACTGGACATGCACATCTAGGGGACGGGGACAGGGACGGGAACGGCAACGGGAACGGGAACGGGAACGGGAACGGGAACGGGAACGGGAACGGGAACGGGAACGGGAACGGGAACGGGAACGGGAACGAGATACAAATATCTCTGGATACAATTCTGAATATTATAAACTTATAAGCTTCCGCCCGCGACTTCGTCCGCGTGGACATTCGATAAAATCCTCATGTTTTAATTTCATTAAATTCTGATCAACCGTTTTTACGTGATTAGGCGGGTCTCCACCAAGCGAGCAGCCTCGTTCGAGGCCCGTGCGGCAAACGTCTTGCCTCGCGAGGCAGCGCGCTTGATGGGAACCCGCCTAATCACGTAAAAACGGCTGATCAGAATTTAATGAAATTAAAACATGAGGATTTTATCGAATGTCCACGCGGACGAAGTCGCGGGCGGAAGCTAGTATAATTATAAAAAAACAATAAAATAAAAAAAGTACATTATATTACGCAAATGCGAGCGGCCGCTATAAACATGTCAATGAGAAATTTATATTTTGTTTGTGTATGTTAGCCACATTCATGATGAAAAAATAGGCTATAATATCATCCCAAAATCCCTCGGGATCGAAGCCTCAGGCTATGCCGCAGGGCACGGCCAAGTTAATCAATAGATGGCGCTGTAGCCGAGTACATCGCGGTATGGTTTTGTATTCATCATCAATAGATTTCTAGTTGCATAGACCATATCAATAGATGGCGTTGTAGCCAAATACATCTCGGTATGGTTTAGCTCTCTGTAGATTATATAAGGTCTTTTGTGTTTATACTGAAAAATTGAAAATATAAAGATAATAATAAAAGAAAGAATCGAAGAAACGATTCTCGTTTATGGTCTTTATAACAATTAACAACTTTTTTAATTGATAATTATTTTAATATTAATACGATTCCATCTAGCTAGCTAGAGTACATTCATTATTTATTATACTAGATTCCATCTATCTAATTGGAACGCGTGTTGCATTACTTTACTTGCATTAATATTGAAAAAAATATTAAAGAAGTAGATTTTGTTAGGTTTTGTAGCAAGCATACCTAGTTTAGTTAGGACTAAGGAATAGGGTGTTTAGGAATATCTTATTACTGAATTAGTGATTAATTACATTCTCTTTGATATCGATAAAATATTATTTAGAAAATTGGTAGCTTCTTGTATTGGTGTTCGGATTGAACCTTCTGCGTCTGAGTTTGATGGTTTACGCGGTAAAGGCAAGATCGAGCGACGTATGCTACCTCTAATTTTATGCTGGGCGGTGACTGTGCATAAATTGCAAGGTACAACTTTAGACCGGGCAGTTGTCGATTTGAGCAGTCACCTATTTGCTAAAGGTCAAGCTTACGTGGCTTTAAGCAGAGTCCGATCTCTCGCAGGGCTTGCTGTCAGTTGTCTTGACCCTAAAAAATTCTAATTTAAACCTGATGAAAATGAAATTTCTTTTAAAGAATTAGACCGTCTACGTAATGAAAATTCTTTTAAAGAATTAGACCGTCTACGTAATTTGTAAGGAGAATATAACTAAAAAGACGTAAATAAAAAACAACTAAATTTAAAAAAATTAAAAACCCGCCTGCCTAAAAAAAGACAAGTCAACAGAAAAATAAAATAGAAAAACTAAAAAACCCACATGCATCAAAAAACAAGTCAGACAAGTAAACGAAAAATAAATTCAAAAAAAATAAAAAACCCACTTGCATCAAAAGATAAGTCAACTGAAAAGATGGAAACAATTAGATAATATATAAAGGCAAACTTAAAAAATATTGATGGTAGTGTTTAGATTAAAGGCAAACTTAAAAAATATTGATGGTAGTGTTTAGATTAAAGGCAAACTTAAAACATATTGATGGTAGTGTTTAGAACTTTTGTTTAACATAATAACATGCAGTCGGACGCATAGAATTGAATGATAAGTAAAATCATTCATAATGTCACTTTCTTTATGCATGCCTCCGACTGCATGTTATTATGATGAACAAAAGTTTTAAACACTACCATCAATATGTTTTAAGTTTGCCTTTAATCTAAACACTACCATCAATATTTTTTAAGTTTGCCTTTAATCTAAACACTACCATCAATATTTTTTAAGTTTGCCTTTTCTAGCCTGTCGTTTAGTTTAATGGAGTTTTATTGCTGAAAGTGGCCAGTAGCAATAAACTAAACGACAGGTTATAAAATATTGTTTAAACGATAAAAAGTACAACAAAGCTTCTTCGGAGTACACTAGAAGAACACAATTCACAATTTCGTCTTTATTCAGGCACAACGATTTTTTTTACATTGGCGGCGCTAGTGTAGCGCAGTAACAGTAACTCTCTTAAGGAGTTCCGTTGTGCCTTCCTTCATAGTCCAAATGTCGAATGTCGCAGACCAGCTCGGTTTGTGTTGGATTGTCATAAATAAACCCATCTCAATCACTATAGGTACATTATCCTATTTGTCTTTGAGGAGATCCCTTGTGTATCTTCGAATCCAAGGTCCAATACCAATCCCTTCTTCAAATAAACATAACAATTATGTGCCTGTGAATTGTCTAAGGGTTATTTGTAAAACACCAATAACCTCGCAGCAAAGATATTAGAATTTTATTGCCTCGCAGGAGTAGATTACCAACATCATAAACAACATGACTAATTTATATATTATTATTAGAATTAGAATTATATACCTATTAGTTTATTTTATTTTTAATATGTTGCATGCCTATCTGGGCGAATGTGCATTGTACATAATGTAATTAAGTTCCTGTTATACCACATTCATGCAATAAATAATTTTCTATTTCTATTTCTATAACAACATTTGTTCTACGCGAGTCGGATTCGGCCACCGAGGGCTCCATACAAATTAAGTTTTTAGAATTTGTTGTTATAGGTATTAATAGCGGCAACAGAAACACATCATCTGTGAAAATTTCAGCTGTCTAGCTATCACGGTTCATGAGATACAGCCTGGACTGAGTCGAACCCGATTTCAAAACAAGTCATAATCATAAGATGTCTCAAAGAATCTGCAAATATGTCAAAATCATAGTGCTGTGCAGGTGCTGTGATGTTGTTACCTATCAGTTTGGTACGGTCAGCAACAAAAGTTACTTGACATTTTACTACTTTGTCATACCAACTTATCGACAGATTTCTCACAGGGACGGAGACGATGTTTTTTTTTTAATATAATAATCTTTATTTCACCTTTTTACAAAATTTTTGGCCCGGGCTAAACCCCCCGGCTCATCCCGCGACATTCTCCCGGGTACTCTGAGTCCAACCCTATCTAAAGGCTGGTTTACATTATCTTAGTCATTAGTAGAGTGCTTAAGGAGAGTGCTTTAGTTGAAAGATGTAAACGGTCGTCTTATGACTAAAGAGAGTAACGTTCTGTTAGCCTTTTAACTGGAATCATCGCTTTCCAGTAAGTAGAACCCCCGCGCGCCCGCGCCGCTCGCTCACCTTTTAGTAGCGTATTTAGTAGAGTGCTTTAGTCAAATGACACTGTACTGGAAGCATGTAAAGGCACCAAAACTACTAAAGCACTCGCATTCGAATCTACTCGCACGCTACTAAAGACAAAGATAATGTAAACCAGTCTACTTATAGTGGACTTTTACTTGACTATTTAATTTAATTTCATTAAATCTCCTTACACCTTTCCCAGTGTCAGTTCTGTTGGTATTCACTGCCTTGGTCGTAGCCGCTACTGCCGATCCTGCCAACAACTTGCAGAACATCGGGGACTCTCTCACCGAGGACTTCAATGCTGTGAAACGACCGATCGAGGAGATAGTGGTAAACATCACCTTTTCACAGTGTAAGTAGCTGCTTATCCCCTGCCTGATTTATTAACTCGATACCAATATTCCTCGGAAATATCGTTCGATAGATAGTGTGAGCAAGAATATCGCTTAGTGGACGTTTGCTTGCTGCGAAGCAGGTGGAACCAAATTAAGTAACAATATTGTTTGTACAGGCGATAGCGTTGCTTAAACTCCTTTCGGGGCGTTAGGACCAAGGTGCTGAAATGACCAAAGTAAACAACATTCTCTAGAGAACATTATATAAAAAACCGGTCAAGAGAGAGTCGGACTTGCGCACAGAGGGGTTCCGTACCATCATAAATATAAATATTTGGATGTTACTTTAGTACAGTCTTTCAAAAGTAGGATAGACGGCGGACAGGCGGAAAGGTGGATGGGCGAACAGGCGGACAGGTGGAAGGGCGAATAGGCGGACAGTTAATCCACAAATCTTAACAACAGCTGCTTATGGTGACTGAAAGTCGAGTGGCTGACACTCCACATTGCAAACTGTTTATATTCATTGATGTATTTGACTTCCGCTTCCTCTCCCACTTACCGTCACCGACCGTCAAACGTTACAGCGTTAGTGTTAATTACGTCACAATAACTTAATTTTTCTTAGGTCAGGGCCATCTGTTGACTGGTAGAGGAAGAAATAATTTTTTTGTTTGTTTTTTGAATTTCTAAAAAAGTGTGTTATATTGAGACATCGTTTTATTTTTCCTGTAATCTTTACATAAACTACTATCACATAGAATTATTTCAGATTTTTCACTTGGGGGGGGGGGGAGGTAAAGGTCACGTTAACTTAGAAGTTTGATTTTTTTCACAGCTTCAAGGGACCGTATTGAGTTGAAATTTCAACAGTTTTCAACTTTTCAATTTCAACTTTCTTCATTTTTACCCGACTGCAAAGAAAGGGTTATGTGTTTCGCGCGTATCTTGTAAGTATGTTTGTATGTATGTATGTATGTATGTATGTTTGTATGTAATATTCTTTATTACCTCATATCTTTCAAACGGCTGAACGGATTTCTATGATTAAGATATCGTTAGATTGGTCTTTTCAGCCCAAGTGTTCTTAAGAAGGTGGCGTTATAAAAAAACCAACATGGCGGCTGTACGGTGCTATTATACGCAGTGAAAAAAAAATTTTTTTTTTAGAATACTGCAATATGGGTGTCAAATTAAAGGGCTTATTATAAGGATTTCAAAAAGGTATATCATGACCATAATATAATTATAAAAAAACAATAAAATAAAAAAAGTAAATTATATTACGCAAATGCGA
Organism: Agriphila straminella; assembly: GCA_950108535.1. Taxonomy (NCBI): domain Eukaryota; kingdom Metazoa; phylum Arthropoda; class Insecta; order Lepidoptera; family Crambidae; genus Agriphila; species Agriphila straminella. The sequence continues at coordinate 1,158,146 of OX467324.1, read as the reverse complement.
GCGGCCGCTATAAACATGTCAATGAGAAATTTATATTTTGTTTGTGTATGTTAGCCACATTCATTATGAAAAAATAGGCTATAATATCATCCCAAAATCCCTCGGGATCGAAGCCTCAGGCTATGCCGCAGGGCACGGCTAAGTTAATCAATAGATGGCGCTGTAGCCGAGTACATCGCGGTATGGTTTTGTATTCATCATCAATAGATCTCTAGTTGCATAGACCATATCAATAGATGGCGTTGTAGCCAAATACATCTCGGTATGGTTTAGCTCTCTGTAGATTATATAAGGTCTTTTGTGTTTTTACTGAAAATATAAAGATAACAATAAAAGAATCGAAGAAACGATAACGAGAAATAAGAAGAAAAACTTTTTTAATTGATAATTATTTTAATACGATTCCATCTAGCTAGCTAGAGTACATTCAGTATTTATTATACTAGATTCCATCTATCTAATTGGAACGCGTGTTGCATTACTTTACTTGCATTAATATTGAAAAAAATATTAAAGAAGTAGATTTTGTTAGGTTTTGTAGCAAGTATACCTAGTTTAGTTAGGACTAAGGATTAGGGTGTTTAGGAATATCTTATTACTGAATTAGTGATTAATTACATTCTCTTTGATATCGATAATAGTACATTACAGCCGTGAACGCAATGCAAGTAGCTTCCAGAACAAGGCTTGTATAGTGCTTTTCTCAAGAAATGCGAGGAAATAAAAAACTTTTCAATTGAAACTTAATTAAATTTAATTAATATTAAAAATGAGTAATCAGACAAATCCTCTGAGTAATCTTGAATTACGTGCAGCGCCATCTACCGCCGAGAAGCATAACCCATCTCATTTCGCTTCTCGGCGGTAGATGGCGCTGTACATAATTCAAGATTACTTAGAGGATTTGTCTCTGATAAATCTGGTACAATACAATGTAATATTTATTTATTCTTATAGTAATATACTCTGTGCGCACCATTTTTTTATTGTATCGTTATTATAGTACCTATTAAATAATTTTACCTTTATAATATTAACTGTCTTGTCGTTGGCTTGCGTGCCAGAAAAAAGGAACTAAAGTTATGGCTGTATGGTGCAAATATGCCTTTGCTTTTTTTGTTTTTGTGAACAGCTAAAACAAAAAAAAATAGAAAAACTAAAAAACCCACATGCATCAAAAAACAAGTCAACTGAAAAGATGGAAACAAGATAATATATAAAGGCAAACTTAAAAAATATTGATGGTAGTGTTTAGATTAAAGGCAAACTTAAAAAATATTGATGGTAGTGTTTAGATTAAAGGCAAACTTAAAACATATTGATGGTAGTGTTTAGAACTTTTGTTCAACATAATTATTACCCGACTGCGGGTTATGTATTTCGCGCGTATCTTGTAAGTATGTTTGTTTGTATGTAATATTCTTTATTACCTCATATCTCTCAAACGGCTGAACGGATTTCTATGATTAAGATATCGTTAGATTGGTCTTTTCAGCCCAAGTGTTCTTATGAAGGTGGCGTTATAAAAAAACCAACATGGCGGCTGTACGGTGCTATTATACGTAGTGAAAAAAAAATTTTTTTTTAGAATACTGCAATATGGGTGTCAAATTAAAGGGCTTATTATAAGGATTTCAAAAAGGTATATCATGACCGTAAAATATAATAACTAAAAAGAGATAAATAAAAAAATAAATTAAAAAAATTAAAAAACCCGCCTGCATAAAAAGACAAGTCGACTGAAAAGATGGAAACAAGATTAAATAAATATTAAAGGCAACATGTCATAATAACATGCAGTCGGAGGCATATAATTCAATTATTCATAATGTCACTTTCTTTATGCATGCCTCCGACTGCATGTTATTATGACATGTTGCCTTTAATATTTATTTAATCTTGTTTCCATCTTTTCAGTCGACTTGTCTTTTTATGCAGGCGGGTTTTTTAATTTTTTTTGATTATCATCTCTAATCATAAATAATGTTTGCCTTTCCGTTATTAGTGTAAATTCGCTGTTGAAATCGGACTCATTTATTGACCGAGCGAGCGCGTAGCGCGGGCGAAGCGTCTCTGCTTCATTTTGGGCAAAAATGCTTTCGTGTGTCTGTCCGTTTGTTCTCCTCTACAGCTAGTCCGGTCGTGGGACATTAAATTTCATAAAAAAGTTTTGATAATACTAAAAGTTTTAATTTTTGGGGAGTGTATAGATTATGTGCATTGTGAGCTATTTTTGAAAAGTTAGAAGTTTTATGCCGGTGCTTTAGGTATAGTTTAGGTATTTCGTAATATTTCGTTTAACTTCATATATATAGAATTAAAGTTTGAAATGTTGATTGTTTCATAATAAGAAGTATGTTATCATCATGTTGTAAAAAAATTAGAAAGTTAATATATGCGTAACTGCGTAAATCACAAAATCACTCTTTTGTGTTCGAATAAAATTTTAAAATTTCTGAAATCTTATTTTAAGACTTTCAGTGGTTAGATATAGCTGTTGAACAAAGTTTAGAAAGTTAAGTGGTGTGCTTCTTTGATAAATTCATTTTTCTTTCGTAATATACGCAATAATGAATTAAAAATCGATCAGATCGCTCTTACATGACCTCTTCAATGCGCTTATATGCCACACAAAAAATTAGAAAAATACATACAGTGGATTTTGTTTAATTACAGATACATTGTTGTCGCTACAGGCCGCCCGCGCCGCGCCGTTACGCCGGCGCGGCGGCCAGCTACTATGCCCGCTCGCGCCATATGAATAAATTAATTAGGTGGCGATACTGGCGATTGATCTGTAACATTTCGGCGTAACGTAACATTACGGCTAAAGACGTGTCGACTCCTATCTGACCTATCTCTTATCCCGAAATGAAATATTTTTATAATTCCACTAGCGGCCACCCGCGACTTCGTCTGCGTGGACAGTTTTTGCTATCCCTCGCGAACAATACTTTTTTCGGGATAAAACCCTATGTACTTTTCTATACCCCTGGCAACGTGTATGTAAAATTTCATTGTAATCGATTCAGTAGTCATGACGTGAAGGCGTAAAAATTGTTTACAAAAAAAACTAAAAACCGACTTCAAAAAACCTACCTCTAAAAAGCAAGAAATAATATTCGTAATAATAAAAATACGTCTATTGAAGTCGGGTGGGGCTGGAATACAAATTCCTTTTTTTTATTCTAAAAGCCCCACCCGACTTCAATAGACGTATTTTTATTATTACGAATATTATTTCTTGCTTTTTAGAGGTAGGTTTTTTGAAGTCGGTTTTTTGTTTTTTTTGTAAACAATTTTTTATTTTATTATTTTTAGTGTAGGTACCTTGTAGGTAAGGTATATTATATATGTATTCAATTCAATTCATTTATTTAGTAGTAAAGTAGAAAAATCGGCTTAGCGAAACGTAAGATAATCGCGGAGAAACATACTTAAATACGGGTCAAACTGAGAACCTCCTTTTTTAAGTCGGTTAAAAAACTACACTTAAGATATCCCTCTTCCAACAAAAAAATTATTATCTTATTCAGGTCATAAACAAAGAAGTAATACGACCAATCATCGAGGTAATTCACACAAAATCATACTATTTTCGTGCTTGTTTTCAAAATTACTTGAAAAGTACTGAACCGATTTCATAATTTAAAAAATGGGACCAACTTGGGAGTGTACCTAATGTAATAACGTTTGAATCATTTCAATCGGTCCAGCCGTCTTCGAGTAATCGGTGGACATACACAAAAAAAAAAAAAAAAAAAACAAATATACAGACGAACATAGAACCTCCTCCTTTTTTGGAAGTCGGTTAAAAAAACAAACAAACGGACTTTGGCATTTATAATATTAGTAAGGATAGTGCAACTCTAACCTACCTAGCTCTAACTAACGTACCTACCTAATTTATACAACTGCCACATATTATGTAGATAGGCCCTAAAAGACGACAGTAATTTTATGAAATGAGCACAGTAGGTACATAGATAAATAAAACAAATTAGTAGGTTTAAACAATTTGATTAATACTTTTTCAAGTATATTTTTATTTTTATCAAGTACCTAGTTTTTACTAGGCAAGTTATGTTTGCTTTAGTCAGAGTCAGAGATTGGCCAATCAACTTTTAAGGCACTCCTTTCTTGTCCCCGCTCTATAAAAAATCATATTATTACATACAACTCGGTTTAAACCTTACATTTTTCTACATTAATCTAAAATTAGATGCATTTAGCAATGCGAGAACAACAGATTACAATATTTTTTCCTTTGAACATTTTATAGCTAGTATCTCAGGAGAACAAAATCGCTCCCCATACAAAGAATCTGTGTTACCTGGCATAGCCGGTCAAAGCAAATCATGTCAAATCTTCAAAATATTGTATCAGAATACCCAATATTTTATACATATTTAAGTTCTATATTGAATAATCCTTTATTTACAATACATAGTTTTAGTAATTTTGCTTAAACAATATTTAATTAATATTTGCGAAGGTTTGTCCCCAACAATGTCTAAAAAATCAGGGCTCCTGCGTGACCATTAATAATTGGTGATGGTATTAGCATGAAGGTCCTATCTAGCGTCGTTAGTATTGCCCCTTGTCTAACTTTAATTCTTGTTTTGTCATTCAATGTCTTTCTAGCGATAGCTCTCGAGGAGTGTGTGTGGGTCTATTGTTGTTCTGCTGTGTTACGTCGGAAATCACGATAAGTTCATGGATTATTTTATTATTATTACGTTAAGATATTAACTTTAATATCGGAATTTAAGATCAAGTTGAAATAGTTGTTCGATATGCAATGATTACTTACTTATTTGTACTTTTATCAATGTTTTCCATCGCTTTACCGGTAACACTAGAGAAATATCTGTTAACACCAGAGAATTTATGTACTGTACGTATATATATATATAATATAATCAACCGATTACTTCACTGTAGTGAAGTAAATTAATGGTTGGTTTTACATTTACAATTTACATTTACACTCATTATCATCATCTTATCTTCTGTGTAAAAAACCTCCTCCAAGAATCTCCACAACAATCGGTCCTGCGTTGCCCGTGTAGCAGCACCTACCTATACGCCGCTCATTACCATACCAACACACGATTGCAACAAGATTCATCACCGTGTGACTAGATGGCGCTAATGTCGAATAAACACAAAGATTAGTAAGGAATAGCGTCTCGTAGTATGGAGAATAATTATGGAGAAACCTAAATCTCGCTAACGACGTTTAGTCAGCGACGCAGCATAATATACAACTGCTGGACTAATACTCACTAATAAGACTCATCGGTTGGACTAATACCACCAAGCCCGGAGGAAGATCTTCCATTTGGCGTTCCTCCTAGTGGTCACCTCTCTCCATACCTACCATACCTACTTCATTCACTACACTGGTGACCCCAACGGAGCACATCAAGCACCTTCAGCAAGCAACGCAGCGCAGCCATCACTCCCCATACCTTATCCCAGCATCCGCAGCAGTCACACTGCAAGCAGAAGCACAGCAAGCCAGGCCTTCAAGGTTCCATCGCAGCATCATTGACGACGCTTTCTTGGACCTTCGGCAACTCTCGACGGCATTATCCCGACCTGGTCTTCGCAGCCCACTACTGGGGCATCACTGGGCCCTCACTCCGGCGTGGCAGCTCTACGCACCACACCAGCAGCTCGGACCCACCGTCACTCAACGGAAGTGTCCGATCTACCCCGTTTTGTATTCTTATCCTCATAGTTCATGAACACCAACTCTTAGCAGATACTCTTCGGTGCTCTGTGCAACCTGGAGCTCAATCGCGGTAATTCTGAACGATAAAACAAAAACGTAACGTAACGTTGTCATTTAGGTTATATTTAGGTACCTAAAAATCTTTGGTTTAGCTTCATAATTTTCACTTAAATTGTCCTAGATTGTAATCCTAGACTCCTTAGGCAGAGTATTCAACAACAAAACTAAAGCGAGTATTTTTCTGTAAACGAAACTGAAACGGTAACAATTTAGCTTTGGTTTTATCGTTGAAAATTAGCGCGATTAGGCCCCTGGTCATGGTCTAATGGTGCCTGCTTGGGAACCGGCTTGTTTGGAAGGTGAAGTCATCGAATCTGCGAGGGAACAGAAATTCCCGATCTCCTTCAGACTTATTATTTAACTCTATCATGTTCATCTCATTCCCACACTTTGGGGAGCACTACTGAGATATTAAAACATTATTTCCCAGTATTTTAAGGTCCTGACTATAAGAATTACATCATTAGCAAAATGAAGGCCTCCTAGGTGCTCGCCATTGATGCTGATGCCGAATTAATTCCAGTCCAGAAACCTAAAAAGATACATTACGGCTCCTTGTCTTGTTGTTATCTCGCTGCAGTTTGATGAGGTTTGAGCTCTGATTTTAAAATAGAATCAAATATCAATATAGTTGAGTTTTCAGCAATTTTAAAAATATACCATGTGCCCAGTCATTAAGTGCACAAATGAAAAGACGTGAAATTAAGCTCAAACTTATCGTTAAAAAAATAATACGATGTTTTTTATAAAGGTTACAGGTAGGTTTTGGCGAAAAAATCACTTAAATTGTAAAAAAAAATACATTTTCATACATGGGACATAGCGACAATATGTTATGTTAAATTGTGTTTTCGCTATGTTCCTGTTATGATTTGTGATCTGGTTAAGTTAATATAACTTCGTGTCTAGTTTGATAGCTTAGATTAATTGATGAATCACTACATATTATAAAACAAAGTCCCTCGCCGCGTCTGTCTGTCTGTTCGCGATAAACTCAAAAACTATAAAAACGGATTTTCATGCGGCGTTTTCACTAAATGATGGAATGATTCCTGAGGAAGGTTTAAGTGTATTATAAGTTGAGGTTTTATAGAAATTGGTAGAAATATCACGATGAATATGAATAGAATAGAATAGAATGATTTATTAGCATCACAACCATAACACACATGCACATAGACAAAAATTAAAAAATAAAGCCTTTAACACCATACCATTTAAATGAATATCGTAGGAGTCGTCGCAAAAAATTAACACGCGCAAATATAAATCAAACGCGTCTCTTATACCGACAACGGGACGGGACGAACGGGAGAGAAAAAGACTTTAGAGCAAATGGAGGTGAGGACTGTTAGGTATTATTTTTTTATCTTTTTGGGTGTTGTTGGAAGGTTGCATTTAGCAAAAAAAGAAGGAACCGAAGCGAAGCAAGGACAGGTCGCTAGTTACAATATAATATTCTCAAATTCTTTCTTTTTCTCCGGAGTTACTAGTTACTATATATTATTCTCTAGTGTTACCCTGGTGTCCCCCTTGCAAACAATACAGTGAACGTAATTATAAAGAAAAGAAAAGTACTGCCTGACATAGAAGTAAGTTTCAAGTGGCTGTTTAATATCAAATTATTTTAAAGTTTAAGAAAGAAGAAGAAAAATCATTTATTGACCGCAAAACAAAAGAAAACAATGTACCTACACAAACTTAGGACTAATTACAGTGCGGCCAACTAGGCCCCAACCTCAGCAATGCTACAGAGGCAAACCTGAGTATGCCACTGCAACGCTGGTATTCTGGAGGAGCCTACTTGGTGACAGCGAACAGACAAACAAAAATTATAATTTAATAACAATTCAGAAGACAATAGACAATAATTTTAACGAAGTAATAGATAAATATTAACGAGCATCGATTCTATCATCACCAACACAAACAAAATAAAAATATTATTTAAGAGGAATAAAAATTAAAAAAACTTTATGGCTGTATGGAATTAGGTCTCCTTGCCTCTTCCATGACAGTTTGATATACATAGTAATAAAAAGAAATATATATAAATGAGCTGTTTGGTCAGACAAATCGAAGTACTCTTTGGTTGATTTGATATTTTTCGTTTTGATTTTATTTACGAAGAGATTATTTTATTTGGTTAATATGGCAAAAATACATCATTTCAAACAATTAAAAAAAGAAAAAGAAATCGCAACCTACATTACATACAAAGTGCAACTACAGAATAGTGTGATATGAAATGAAATGAAATGAGTTTATTTGACATTTTACAATATAATACAACCTCGGAACCACAAAACAAACAAACAACAATAACAAAACAACATTCAAGCAAATTGTATGGTGACAAAATAATATATGGGTGACAAATACAATAAATTAAAACAGGTGTCCGCCTCAAGGCGACACACACAACCCCCAAGGCTGGAACGCAACCCGGCTCCTATCGTGAAAAACCCCGAAGTGAGTCTTGTTTTTGCAACGTTGTGAGATATTTCTTAAGGTGGTTCCTGAATGTTTTAACCGCTTTCAGGTTACGTAACGGCGGTGGAACATCGTTCCAGCACTTCGAGGCGGCGAATTTAAAAAAACCGCGGAACGCCATTGTCCCGTGCTTCGGAATTGCGAAAATGTTAGTATTTTTTCTCTTTGGGAACCTGCTCAAGTCACCAAACCATAACAATTTTTCATAAAGATAGCACGGCCTTCCCGTATCTAATATACCAAACAAGAGAGTGGCGAGATGAAGTCTCCTGCGCGCTTCCATTTTCATCATGTTTGCAGAGTCCAGAAAGGGAGTCACATGCGATCGGGGTGGTACATGAAAACAGAAACGCGCACAAGCGTTCTGCACCCGCTGGATAAGCTTACTCGTCTTGGACATCAAACACGGCCCATAAACAATGTCACAGTAATTTAGTTTTGACAAAATCAGTGCCTCGCACAGTGTGACCCTCAGTTCCTCACCCAAATAAGGTCTTATTTTGAACAGTAACTTAAGTCTATAAAAACAATTGCGTGAACACTCAGCGACATGGTTTTCAAAAGTTAGGTGTTCGTCCAAAGATCTTATGTTATAATCATCCCTAGTTTGCATCATACATTTGATAGAATCAGTGATCCAGAGGTGCGGTGGATGTTTGAATTTTTGCACCTTGGTTGGAGCATGCAAATCAAATAATGTAATGAGACAAGCCGTAAAGGATTCTGCAAGCTCATTGATGTTATCAAGTTTATGAAAATCATCCCAATTGATCGCATCAAGATCCCGATTTAATTGGTTCACCATTTTTTAGTGGCCTATATGTCACCCATCGTGGGCATATTTTGTCTTTCTTGACCATAAATTCAGCTAATATCATTCCATGACCACGTTCAGAGATGTGTTTAACAGTGACATTTAGAGCCCGAGTATCCGTGCATATTACATCAATTAAGCTGTAACTGTGATCGGTAAAATGTGTGGGTTCCTTAACTATTTGTTTTAAGTTGACACAGCTAAGAAACTGCATAAATTGTTTGTATTTACCAGTACTAACATCAAGCAGATTTATGTTGAAATCACTCAGCAGGATCAACACATCGTAGTTTCTGAAAGAGGCAATGGAATCCGCAATATCGTCCAAAAATACACCCGGGTCCTGCCATTGTGGCCTATAGGCGGTACCGATTATTACCCGCTGATTGTTAGTGCGAAAACTAACAATCAGTTACTAATCAACTCCACTGCGTTACTTTATGTCAAAGTAACGCAGTGGAGTTAAAATAATGTCAATCTTAAGAAACTATTACTTACTACATAGATACATTATTTGAATAGGATACTTTCTTGTTGTATTACTTAAATACTTAATGTACAGATTTTCTTTGAAGTATCATTTTAATTCACAAAAAAAAACTCAACAGTAACAGAGAGGAAATTTTTACGACGATCCTTTGTTATTCTCAAAAATCTCAAAAACTAAACGTCAAACATCGTGGCCACCTTTAAAACCTAAATTTTAGATAAATGATACAAACTATAATCGAATCTATACCTTTGCTGAATGCCGTCGTACCGGGCCAAGATGAAGACGGTTTCCTCGAGGTTCGGAACAAAAAGCGACGTCGTCAGCGAGAGAGCAAGAACCACCATGGCACCGCACCGACAGGGCCCAACTTCCTGCTGCGAGCTGCCATACCGACCACGGCCGTGTACCTCTCCCGCCTGCACCATACCACCACAGTGCAGGACGTGATCGAGTAGATAAAGAAGAAATCCAACTTTTGTTTGAGAGTTCAGCCACTGGAGTCGCGCCATAATACCAATTTTAAGGCGTTTGTGGTGCGCATCCCGACAGCAAGGCTGGACCTCTTCGTGAAGGAGGACTTCTGGCCGCAGGGCGTGGTGTACAGGCGCTTCAGAGGGACGCTGCCTTGTGCCACCGATTCGACACACAAAGTGTCTAGGTACTTGATTTTTTTACTAACATATGTTTTAAGTTATTTACTAACAACATTGTTTTATAAATTATATATATTTCGTTTTTAAGGTATATATCTATGGGCCATCGATGCCTGAATATAAATAAATTAATTAAATTAAAAAAATAAAATATAAATTCTTGTAAATTCGATTAAATTTAATTTTGTTTTTCTGTTTCAAAATGCTCTGAAAGGAGTGCCTCAAAAGTTGATTCGCCCAACTAACTTAGAAATACAATTATGCTCAGCTCATTTAGTAGGTAGGTAGATTTATTTTATTTTATAAGTATTCTGTGTTATTTCATTGTATATTCATCGACATACATAACGGATGCTTTCTATGATATCGGCATCGGTAAGAACGACTAGCGAGCTACGCGACAGAAAGAGAGGCGCTTCGTAGGTGCTTATATATAATATCAGGCACACAGCGCTGTGCAATTTGAAATTGTACTTTATTGCCGTGCGGCGAGAGTAGCTTATAGTTTGTGGCCCCTCGCCTGCCCGCGCGGCGCGTGGCAGTCGGCGGGCCCTGCATGGACCCGCTCGCGCGTCCCGCATAATTCGTATTTAAGCGCAATAATTTATCCGTAATTAAACAAAATCCACATTATGTATGTTTCTAATTTTTTGTGTAGTATATAAGTGCATTGAAAAGGTCATGTTAGAGCGATCTTATCAATTTTTATTCATTATTCCGTATGTTATAAAGGAAAAATTAAAATATCAAAGAAGCACACCACTTAACTTTCTAAACTTTGTTCAACAGCTATATCTAACCACTGAAAGTCTTAAAATAAGATTTCAGAAACTTTAAAATTTTATTCGGACACAAAAGAGTAATTTTGTGATTTACGCAGTTACACATATATTAACTTTCTAATTTTTTTACAACATGATGATAACATAGTTCTTATTATGAAACAATCAACATTTCAAACTTTAATTCTATATATATGAAGTTAAACGAAATATTACGAAATACCTAAACTATACCTAAAGCACCGGCATAAAACTTCTAACTTTTCAAAAATAGCTCACAATGCACATAATCTATACACTCAGCAAAAACGAAAACTTTTAGTATTATCGAAGGTAATTTTTCTCTAGCTACGCGACTAAGCCTCTACAGGTGGCATTTATCAACCACTTATAGAATTTTGTGAGCAGGTTCAATAATAATTTGATATTTTTTTTTGTCAAGACTTATTCGAAATAAGTTTCCAAAAAAAAGGAATTTTAGCTTTTTTTTTAATGTTCAAAAAATTCACAAACGCAAGGTCTTACAGCGCACGTAGCCACAAGTATAATATTTCAATGTACAGGTGACAACGTGAAGAAGTTGTTGGGATTGGAATACTCACAGTTGGAGAAGCGGGACGAGGAGCCAGACCTCAGCAAGCTCTCCCTCATCTACGTCACTAAGTGAGTACGACCATTCTACCTTCTGTTGAACATTGTCATAACTCGCAAAGAACCTGAAATAAGGCTTACGAAGGCTATTATAGCATGGTGAGGACAAAAATGACTCAACTGAGCATATAATTGTATAGTCAATTGGTCGCATGTGTTTAGTTTTAGTGCGCTTTAAAGTTAGGAGGTTATTTTTGAGCCATGATGCGACTTTCGTTAGGCCGTTTTCTGTAAATTTTTTCGTAGCAGCCCAACTGCATTCAGTGAAAACAATTGCGGTGTCATCGGCGTAGGAAAATATTTTTGCATTGTTGAAGGTCAAGTTGCATAAATCATTTATATAAATGAGGAATAGGGTGGGCCCTAAAACACTCCCTTGTGGTACGCCACATGACACATCAACGTCCTCACTTGTACAGTCTTCTATTTTAACTTTTTGCTTTCTATTAGATAGATAATCTTCATAAATCGAAAGTTGTATATCTCTAATACCTATTTTTTCAAGTTTTTTAAGAAGGATAATAGAGAAAACGGTGTCAAAAGCCTTCTTGAGGTCTAAAACACCGAGAGGCATTTTTTACCTTTATCAAGATTTTGTGATATAAGTGTACTCAGGGAGGTTACTGCATCTAAACTTTCCTTTCCTACACTACTTGATAATAAATTAATAATCGTATGTCCACAGGGACGGCAACGTGACGCTGGACTTCGACACTGCGTTGAAACTGCTTCCCAAGTCGCCGGATTTCAACACGAAAACTCTCGTCATCTACGTGCATGGATTCATTGACAACCCCAACAAGACGTCCATCGGTGCCATCACCCAGGGTTTTCTCAGCAGAGGTCAGTAATAGCTATGAAATAGCAAAAAAGATAACTATTCAAAGCCATCATGTTATAAAATCATTGCAGAGATGCTAAATTTTTTTTTATCAATAGCAATAAGATTGCGAAGTGAGCATGTTTCATGATATTTGTATGAAAATAACGTAGAGACCAGTTTTTTTTGTCCGCAAGTTTTATGTTTTACTTACTTACCGTTTGTTTTATAATAGTATATTATGAGACAAGTTAGCTTAGGTTGCTCATTGCACACAAGGCTGTGGGTTGCAGCCCGAGCCGCAGGCGAGGGCGTAACTCAGCCGAGAGTGCAATAAACAAGAGCTCACGAGTTTCATACGACGTTTTTCAACACATTTGCGAGAAAAAACAAAGTAATTTACCACACAGCAACAAATATGACAAAAACAAAATTATGATAAATAAGGGAAGAGGCGCGCAGGTTTTTTTTTGTTTTTTTTTTCACACGCCCAACGCAAGAATATTTTGCGAACAAAGGGGTGAGGAGCATACAGCCTACTACAAAATTATAATTTTAAGTGATAAAATGCAAATATTTTATAACAAAATATTGTGAATTATCAATAATTTCATAATAATAAATATTTGTTTGACTTAATTAAGGACTTACACACAATGATATTAGAATTAAAAATTCTAATATCTTTGCTTACACATTTATTTTTTCCAAATGTATATATATGAATTTTCAGCAGCATAAAACCTCTTTGTTGTTACTAAAAAAAATAACTGTATTACCCGGCTAAATTGGGAATGCTCTGTTTACTCGCATAGAACTTGCAGTAAGGTACTAATTTAACTCTATAGGGTTAATTAATTCTATTACGAACTAGTGTTTTATATATTATTGCACGCGTTTGTTATAGCTCGGTTTATGGCCCTAAAAGCGATGTATTAGGGCTCACTTTACGAGCAAGTGTGTTGAAAATTTTATTATTATAAAACAAAGTCCCTCTGCTGCGTCTGTCTGTCTCAACGCGATACACCCAAAACTACTAAACGGATTTTGACAATGACTTTTTCTAATGTGCATATTGATTCACCGCCTAATTTTTCTAGGCGTAAAGCAAAGCAAATGGGACTTATGTTATCAAGAAATACATCAGATATCGCTCGTTCGCTACGATAAGCATAAGCAAAGCGCCTAACATCAAACCACCGAAATAATAACAATGAAGATACTTTTGGTTTTCTCAGGGTCGTACTCGTACACCATTCTGGCACTGGATAGCAGCTCCCTGATCAGCAAATTCTACCTGCGCTCCACCACGTATGTGTCCTTCATAGGGGCGGCGCTGGGCAACTTCCTCGTTGAGCTGGTCAAAGGTGAGGATACCAACCAGCAAATACATAATCCTAACGCGCCAGTCCTCACTTCTGGGGCAATAAGACCTTCCTTACGAATGTATAAGATGGCTATTATATCCAATAGGTATGGGTATTTTATTATCACAGAAATTTGCCAGCCATTTTTACCAATCGCTTTAGGTACTACTTACCAAGCGCCAGCCTCTGTCTCACAACCTACCTATCTATGGTTCTAGTCTTGCCTGTTCAGTTCTGAGGTCGATCGTACAAGGTGAAGGTATTAACAGATCACTTTACATAATAATCGTAATTTGAGTCAAAACACGTCAGAATAAAAGACCTCTATCTATTCTAATGAACGAACTAATAGTATCTTTTCGTTACGGATCGTAGTTTTTATTTCAAATTGATATGGGTTTTTTTATTTCAGGAATTCTGGATTTATGGGCGTGCTAATCATATCTTAATTTTTGCTCGGCCTACAGGGGGTTTACCGTCCTCGTTAATCTACCTGCTAGGTCACAGCCTGGGTGCACACATCGCGGCCGTCGCGGCCAAGCTGGTCCTGGCGACGACGGGGGGGCGCGTGGGGCGCATCTCGGGGCTGGACCCTGCGGGGCCCTGCTTCGTGCAGCAGAACTCCACGCTCAAGCTGGGCCCCCACGACGCGGACTACGTTGACGTCATTCATGGCAATGGCGGCGTCTTCGGGACCAAGGGTCCAGTCGGTGAGAATTGATTCCTGAATCTATTCTAATGTCATATTATATCAAACTCAGTTCTATCTTGTTATTTGCGATCCTCAGCTTTGGTTTTAAAAATGACGTAGGCATCTAACTACCTAAATAACATGTAGGTACAATACGCGTCACGAAAGATGAGATTTGACGAGAGTCAGTAAAGGGGAGACCGCGCCTCCCGCAGTCTTTCCGCCGCCCCGACGACGCCTGGATCCTTTCCGCCTCTGACCTCATACCTACCTTTAGAGGTAGGTAAGAAAAAGGTTAGCCTTTTTCTTGTTCTGTGCAGTCTGTGCTCTAACTAAAGTGACCTACCGGGTGTAACAAGACACTCAACGAAGCCGAGGTCTACGTATTCTGCCCATCAAGAAGGACCATTTCTGTTCAAAATTATTGCTAAGAAACGATTTAAATTTTTGGTGTTACTAAAAAGCATTGCATATTTTACCTTACCACGCAATGTAACGCGTACAAAAGACGGCGCATGCGAATGAATGCTACACAGCCACAGAATATATACACAGCTGCATGGGGCCAAGTTGAAAGGCAACGTTTATGTGCGTGCTTAAGAAATACATTGAGTGATGACGTTTTGAAGCCATTGTTTGTTACGAAATACATACAATTTTATAATGTTTTTTAGGTATACCTAGTCTAAAAGACAAAAATGATCCTGATAATGGGCAGAATGCGTGGACTTCGGCTTCGTTGAATGTCTTGTTACAACCGTTATAAATCGTTTACTGCACAAGTCAAACCATGTGCATCAAGTCTCATCTTTTATGGCGCGCACTGTACTGCTAAAAATGGGGTTCATCATTATCATATCACTATCACCACAATCAACCTATTTATGTACTACTGTGTTTGTGTCCCTTTGCTGAGATAATTTTTCAAACAACCATCACTATCGTCTTCAGCAAAAGTCGTATTGCTGTAAAACGGTGTTAAAAGTTATGAGAGAATAAGCTCAGTGATATGAACAAAACTAAGGATCCAAACATCAATAATTATGTTGTCCAGGTCAATCAGACTACTACCCCAACGGGGGCGAGCAGCAGCCGGGCTGCCCGCTGGACACCTGCAGCCATAGACGTCCCTGGGAGTTTTACGCGGAATCGCTGCACAACGACAACGCCTTCCCAGCAGAAAGATGTGGCAGCTGGGAAGAGTTTAAGAAAGGGAAGTGCAGTGGGACCAGGTGAGGCGTTAAAACTGTATTTTTAACTATATACTCGGAACTGCAAAGTACCTGCCTCTATTAGCAGATATTACACTTCTGGAGTTGTATTTCTGTCAATGAGAGTGCCGGGTGCCAAAGCTAGTAAAAAAGGGGAGTGATGGTAGGTGACCTATAGTTCTGTCGCAAAACTAGCGAGCGTCCATAGACAGGTTTAAATTGGCTTTTAGTTATAGAATTACTTACTATGGTTGTCTAGTGTGGTTTTGTAATTTATTTGTTTCCATGCCACCTTAGCAACTAGAACTGATCACCTGCTTCACCAGACGTCCCGATTTTGGCGGGACGTCCCAATTATTATTAACCCAATTTTAAAATTACAGTCCTGCTTTTCGGGGATTACTCTCGCTCGACGGCAGTCACAGTTTGCAACGATAGTTTTTTTTTATTAAAAAAAAAAGTTGCTCTACAAAGCTCGCTAGAATCGCTGGCCCTATTTAATTTGATACGGCCTCCAGGAGGCTTTCTACAGACAAGGGGATAATATCTCTTTCACTTTTGCTATTAATCAATCGATAAGTTATAAAAAAAAACCGGTCAAGAGCGAGTCAGACTCGCGCACCGAGGGTTTCCGTACCATCATAATAAATACACTGCAGAGCCTGCTGTAGAATAAGAAAATTATCATTGCAGTATTAGGTCAGCACCATCTCTTGGCCGATAGTGGAACTATTTTTTTTTCTTAGTCCAGCGCCATCTCTTGACTGTTAGTGGAACTAATGTAATTTTTCTTGGGTCAGGGCCATCTGTTGACTGGTAGAGGAACGAATTAATTTTTTGTTTGTTTTTTTGAATTTCTAAAAAGTGTGTTATATTGAGACATCGTTTTATTTTTCCTGTAATCTTTACATAAACTTTTATCACATAGA
The DNA here is from genome assembly GCA_950108535.1 of Agriphila straminella. NCBI lineage: Eukaryota > Metazoa > Arthropoda > Insecta > Lepidoptera > Crambidae > Agriphila > Agriphila straminella. The sequence continues at coordinate 1,141,442 of OX467324.1, read as the reverse complement.
ATTATTTCAGATTTTTCTCTTTGCAAACTTCGGAGATAAGGGGGGGGGAACGGTATTTTTTTACTTTTTTCATCATAAGTCAAAAACTATGCGGCCTAAAAAAAAAAAAAATGATTTCAAATGTGCAAACAGCGCTCTTTTATATGATATCCCACATGCCCTAGTCGCCCCACTTAAAATTTTTAAGACCCTTTTTCAGTCCCTGTTGTAAAAAAACTATTTATTTTTTTATTTCTTTCTTATTTGCAAAATAGTTGGACAAAGGTCATCTTTAACTATTCCAAATTTCAAGTTGATACCATTAGTAGTTCTCGAGATATCCAGCTGTGACAGACAGACGGACAGACAGACAGACAGACGTACTTAGTCACACCATAAGGGTTCCTTTTTACCATTTTGGTACGGAACCCTAAAAACTACGAATTATTATGATTAACGTTTTTTATTACTTATGTCCCGCTGTTGACAAAAGAAGTCCGCTTTTTTAGTAAGGTTTAAAAATCCCACTTTGCCTAATAATAAAAATCTTGCAACTGGATGATTAGCAGATGATAATGGATCTTTCCTGATCGAAACACCAAGACTTGTAATAGTGTTATTACTCATTAATATCTACCGTGTTGCAGCTACATGGGCATAGCATCAGCGCCAGGCACGACGGGCAAGTTCTTCTTGCAGACCGGCAGCACGGCACCGTACAGCCTCGGCAACAACGGCACGCATTACGTCAACAATGGAGGCTTACTCAAGAATCTACTTGACTAAAAACCTTTGAGTTTCTTCAAAAAAGGTTGTTTTGTTACGGTTAGCCTTGTTATTGTGTTCTGTGCATCATCTTTACTTTATAATAACACCTTAAACCTAATGTTTTAACTTTATGAAACCAATCATTGGAGTTGACGGTCCTATACCTTTTAGGATGAAATCGAAGTCATTGGCAATCCTAAACTGAATCAAACCGCGCTATTTTTTTATTTTTTTTATTTTATTTATTGGGGTAAACAAACGATTTCACTATTGATAACTTTCGCCTGGAAAAATCAACCCTAGGGGCATTTACACGGGTCGATTGTCCATGTGACTTGCTAGGCGAATCTATTCGATTAGCCGTCGTGCGTCGCGCGAGAGTAATCCCCGAAAAGCGGGACTGAGCCTGTCCCGCGCGGGACAGTAATTTTAAAGTTTGGGACGTCCCGCTAAAATCGGGACATCTGGCAACGCTCAAGGTCCTAGCAGACGATAAGTTCTAGTTGACGCTAACTTAGTTGCCTTGCCTCACAAGTCGCCCGGAAAATTGACCGGTGTAAATGCCCCCAAGAGTCGATTTTCAGGGCAACAGTTATCACTATACTATACTAATAGTTAACATAATAACTGTTGATTCACCTGTGAATATAAAATAAAATAAATAAAGTTTCGCGGCTGGATTCTTAGTTTAAAAGCTTTCCAATGGCTTCGATTTCACCCTGTAGAGGCGAGTTGATAATGGCTAACTTTACAGCCACCAATAACGTTTGAAAAATTAAAGACTCTTCGTCTTCACAAATGTACGAAAGTAACAGCAGAATGAAGATTATACCTTTGCCACCACCTGCCACACACAACCAAACACCCCTTTTCATATACTATATCTATGACCAAACATGGTATCAAAAAAAAGTTTTAACACAAAATGTCAAAACTTTTTTTTAATAAGTGTTGTGGTTGTCGCAGGTGGTGGCAAAGGTATAATCTCCATTCTGCTGTTACTTTCGTACCTATATTTGTGACGTCTACCGAAAATTCTGAAACTTTTTTCTATTAATATGGGAGCTTAATCCTTCCTATAAAAAATATTGACTTTTTTGCCAACCATTTAGATTAATAATAATAAATTACATACTTCCTTTAGTAAAATATTTAATTATTCCGTTGTGATAAGATAAACCTATATTGTTTTGTGCTTAAATTCTATGTTTAGTTAGTTGATTAAAAACTATAATGAAAGAAGTATGCAAATAATTGCTTTGGTTTATACAATACTAAACAATATACTAGAAAAAATACGACTCGCACCAGATCAATTATGATTGATTTGTTTATATTTATATTTTATATATTTTTATTGTAAGTGTTTTTATTGACCAGGGTGTCGCCAGTAAATAAGGTTTGTGTTTTTGTTACAAAATAAAAATTAAATTGTTTAAAATATATATAATTATACATAACATTTGTTTTATTTGCTAATAAGATCAAGAGAGTTACGAAAATAAGACGCCAAAATACCCTCTGAATTTTCTCAAAGTAAGTATTTTTAATTTCTAGGATATACAAGAAATCGCAAGATGTAAGTGCGGCATCATGAACTCCTCCAACTTTTCAGAGCCGAAAATGACTTTGTCCTCATCGTGGTGTGCACTGAACAATTATCATCGTTAAATAAGATTTCGATCACTTCTTGGGAGTGAGTCCCATCCACCCCGGTGCGCGGTGGCTCTGCCCCGGTGCCGGGACCGATGGGGAAAAAGTTCCATCCGCCCCGGTGAATCGTATCTCGATGTTTAACGGGGTGGATGGCACTCGCAAAACTCGAATTCCTGACTCCAAAGCCAAAAACTACCAGAAAATATATCATTTACAACAGTTTTGGAAAAGTCTAATTTTGTCGGATTACCGTCGACTTCGAATATCAATACAAAAGACTGTTGCAATCTTTCTGATTCCGGATTTCCGAAACAATAGTTCCGGAAAAGAAAGATTGCAAGAAGATAATACCTATCTATATGAATATTATATTTATTATGAATATTATCTTCTATCACAAAATCACAATATCATACACAGCATTTCAACGGCCGTGTTCGCACTTTAACAACAATGTATGTACCTACATCAATCAATTTTCGAGCCCGTTTTTTCGATGGTGAGTTCATAAAGAATCTAGCGACAACAAATCTCCTAACTTTTGAATTTTTATTTTATTTTGTGTCATACCAATCCCCGAGTATCCTCAAATACTCCAATAGGTAATACCAATTCCGGTTTCCTTCAATTAAGTAATCATGTGACAATAGTCATCTTTTGCACAGTGATCGCATTAGAATGCCGACCTTCACCAAGACAAGCAAATGATTATATTTTTAAATTTGAGATTTTTGCATTCACAATGCTATTTTTACACAATACTAAATAATATACTAGCAAAAATACGACTCGCACCAGATCAATACTCAGACGGGAATCGAACCCGCGACCTTTGGATATCCGGTCCAATGCTCTGACCGCTGAGCTACCGAGTCACCAATATCCAAGGTTCGATTCCCGTCTGAGTATTGATCTGGTGCGAGTCGAATTTTTTCTAGTATATTATTTAGTAAAATGATTATATTGTACCTTATTCTGCATACCAATGTTTTACGATACTTAAGTAAAGGACTTCCATGGGACTTCCCATTCTTAACACGTTCACGGACACTCCGTCTGAGGACGTTGAAAGAATAATTTGAAATATGACACTTCGAAATCCCATACATTTTTTCATGACGGCTGAAGACGCAATGTCACCTATGCCATACTTCTACACATGTGCTGTGACAAACTCGTTCATGGACGTCAACGTCTGCAGACGAAACGTCACGCTTTGACTTGAAGTACATATGTGCTATGACGATACCGGCTACAAACGACAACGTTTGCGGACGGGCCGTCACGCTTCATACTACAAAACATGTGTCATATATCACCATATATCAGTCATCTGCTATATCATAAGCCATCTGCAAAAGGGGCAGAATTTACGCTAAGTAAGTATACCTATTCGTCTCCCAAAGTCGATAAATAACCCAAACAAAACACCCCGATCATATTTATATCAGTCAGTAACCACAAATACATACAATTATCAACTTTTACTTTGATATATTGTACCTACTCACCGTATGCTTATTACTTCAATAATATTGCTAAATATTACAAGCAAAACAATCAGATCACAACAAATATCGAGGTAGGTACTATACTGGCTAACAACCCTACTTTTATTTATTTCCTTATTGAATTCGAAATATATGAACACAAAACAGTAATATTAGGGCACTTACTATGTTTACAAGTACCTAAACATCACTCTAATTGAAAAACTATTGAAATAACTCAGCTTAGAATCATCTAGAAACTGGTTGTAGCCGCTCCGATTGCGATGCGCATGACCTTCTCGTACTGTGACACCGGGCGACTGCGCGAACGAACGTGTTCGGAAATCGGCCGGCTGCCGACGACATGTCACAACACGCATTTCGATGTGTGCGCCAACACACACATACAAACCTTCCTAAAACTTGACATAAAATCTTTTGCAGTGACACTAGGAAGATAAAATATTTCGTGTTGTGACACAGGGTCACGTGATCCCTTATGCTGCTTAGTAAATCGGTCGTCTGCTGACGAGACGTCAGTTTCAAAGCAACAAAACTTGCCGTCTACAGACGGTGTGTCATATCAAAATTAATTCTTTCAACGTCCTCAGACGGAGTGTCCGTGAACGTGTTAAAGCATTTTAAAATTGAAGCAGTAAAAACTTGCGGAGAAAGTGAAGTTTCAAATACATACGTAACAATTCGTCACCCTGAAATCTTTTCGCGTCGCATTGTGATGTTAATTTTTGTTTATTTCGTTAATGAGTTCTTAATTTTTTTTAAACTTAACATTCTATATTCAAATGTTTGTGAGTTGCCATACGCAAAACTTTCGGAGTGCGCTATGCATTCGACGTTTCTCTAGGCGCACTTGCGCCAAGCTAGGTTGACACATTTAACTCCGAGGTTAGTGTTAATTTTGTATGCACTAATTCTGAGTTTAACCCAGGTAACATTTATTTTTAGAATAAGAATTATCATTTAATTAGGCAAATTACACCCATTTACAACAATACATATTAAAATTACTAGGTACCTATTTAATTACAAATTCTTATAATAAAATTAAATTGTATTAATTTAAAATATTAAAATTAATCAAATTAAAAAAAAATGTTTGTTACCCTAGCTTGGCTTAAACGTGGGCCTTGTGGAATATGATATTTAAACTTTTTATGATTTGATCATGCGGCTGTGAGGGAATGTGAGAGCAATCGCCGTCCCATTGCTCATTAATTTCTAAGTTACTTCATGAATGTAAATACAGGGTGTTTGGTAATAGTCTTATAAGCCGAATATGGTAGATAGAGATCGCGAAAAAAAATCAGCTGTTTCATACATTTTAATATTTTCGTTATTAATTTTTGTATGAAACAGTCGATTTTTTTTCGCGATTTCAGAGTTGGTCCCATAGTAAAAGTTGTTCAGTTTGATGGTCCCTATATCTACCATATTCGGCTTTATAAGGCTATTACCAAACACCCTCTATATATATATACCCATTGGTCACCCATCCAATAATACGCATCGACGAAAATTGCTAGCTACTTACGACGCATTCCCTCGTCGCTTCCATTCCTACATCTTATAGCCAGTAAAGTAGGTACCTATCCTGAATAATAATCGGATAATGCCAAATTTTAGTTTCACAATTAACAAACTTAATGACGTGCAAAAAGTTACTCACAGACTTATCTACCTACTTCTAAGGATTTTCCCACAACTAATTAAGAAACTAAAAGGATATGCATTATGTCTTGTGGCGCATGATGTGATTTTAATCTAGGAATATGTTTAGCATACAAAATTGGCTTATACTGAATCAGAATGAGACATCTACATGACGTCATAATTTCTGGTTACCGTAGTATAAAAATAATAATTCCCAAAATCAGCCCTCGTTTTCCGTGCACGCCACGCACACATACAGGGTGTAACAAGACCTTCAACGAAGCCGAGGTATACGTATTCTGCCCATCATCAGGACCATTTCTGTTCAAAATTATTACTGGGAAACCATTTTGATTTTTGGTGTTAAAAAAGCATTGCATGCATTACCACGCAATGTGACGCGTACAACAGGCCGCGCCTGCGAGTGTATGCTACACAGCTGCGTGCGGCCGAGTTGAAAGGTAGCGTTTATGTGCGTGCTCATGAGATACATCGAGTGACGACGTTTTGAAGCCATTGTTTGTTACGAAATACTTAAAAAATTTAATAATGTTTCTTTAGTCAAAAAGTAGGAAATAACGAATAAAATGAGATTTCATAAAAAATTTGAAAAAAAAATTGACTTTGACCTTCAATAACTTCGTAATTATTGGTTTCCCAGGTATTGTCTAAAAGACAAAAATGATCCTGATGATGGGCGGAATACGTGGACTTCGGCTTCGTTGAATGTCTTGTTACACCCGTTACACATGATTACCATTTTCTGTGATTTCAGGCTAAATCGAAGTCAATATGGTGTCAGTACAGTCTTCTTCTTCTTATTTTTGTTTTGGCAATCTACTTTCCTCTTGGAAGTAATTTTTGCCAGTGTCAAGTGTTATAGTTCAGTGGTAGATATTGTTTCAATTTTATTTTCATTAGAATGCGGGTGCATCGCATTCCAATGCTGCTTGGAGCATTTGGCACAAAGTATATTGAGACAGTTTCTCGGTTAGTTCTGCCGAGGTAGCCACCACTACAATAAAAGTCTCAGTTTCACACAACCAAGATCGCGCCTATTACAATAGGGATGTTGACTAATGAATAAAATAACGAAATACTAATAAAAATCGTAAACATATTAAACTTTTAGAGTAGCTTGAATACCTCTTGGTTTTATATATTGCATATTATTTGTTTTATGACCCTTCAAAGTTGGGCGGACAAGTCCATTTAAAAAGTATAAAATTTATTAAAAAAAAATAGTAGATTGTTATACAAGACGCTAAAATTACCCATTGAATACGAGGTAGTTTTATTCCCGAGCTTTAGCGAGGGAATAAATAGAAACCGAGTTACAATGGGTTTTAGCGTCGTGTGTTACACTATACTTTTCACTACGATTGCGAGAAAATAAAATACAATATTAAATAGTTTATACCTACTTCCGTAAGCGAATCCACTCGTTTTTCTATCCTCCACTTCATAAACTTTTTGTAAAATATTTAAATAAATGATTTGTGCTTGACGGCAAAAGATTAAAATTGTTTCTTTCCTATTACAGTCACACAATTCAATCAGTTTGCAATTATAGAAAAATTCTAAAGATTTCGCGCTATGGTACCTTTTTTAATTTCCGCTGTAGCAGCTAAGCAACACAAACACGCATTCTACGATTCACTCTGTACACAGAGTATAAATAAGTCTATGATTTCACCGAAGAGATGCTTTTAGTTCCATTTTCAAAAATAAGAATGAGAAACTGGGGGCCTATTACGAAACTTGGTCACGATAATTGTCCGCAGTTCGTCGGTTGTAGTTATTACAAATATTTTTAATATAGCATCGTAGTCCATAGTCTATTGAACGAATAATGACGGATCCACTAGAGAGAAACTGTCAAATTTACGCAATCACTTTGCAATAGGTACGCAAGTGCTTTGTAATAGGAATCAATCAGAACGAAGCACGGACGCAGCTGCGTGAATCGCATTAAACTTTTCGTAATAGACCCCTAGTATTAAGTCGAGCGAGTTTTTATTCGTGATTATGAATAAAGACTTCTTCGTTTTAGTAGGCTCATTGGTAATAGACAAACATTAAAAAAGAAAAAACTTTATCCCCTAGGGCTTATTATGCTATTTTATCTCGACTCTTGTACGTTACAATGACGCACTTTTTGAGCAAGAGGAGTGAAAAATAACTTTAATTAGTCCGTAAAATGTATAGCAAATTTGTCTAAGAAACTATTTTGATAAACACAATATTTAATATAGCTGCCGAACAAATTTCCTACGCGTTGCATACAAACTAGCACGGCGTGACGTCATAACGTGCAAGCCATTAGTATGGAGCGTTTTTGATCGAGTCCATTTGTGTGCATTTCACACTGTGATATCTCGGGCAGTTTTCATGCTAGCGAATTAATTCTTTTACCAATGTTTCTTTTTTTGAGAGGTAATTTATGTAACATAAAATAAAAAAAATAGTCAACATCCCTATTATCCCACATATTGTTCAGTTGCCTACGCACTTGTCGAGTCACATTTTGTCGAGTTCAGTTCGGTGGCTATTTTAATTATTTGCAAATTGTTTCATGGTGGATATTGTGTCTTAGAATCGGAGCAGTTTTGTGGTACAAGTGTGTACGCAACTGAACAATATGTGGGATAATTGAAATAGGCACGATCTTGGTTGTGTGAAGCTGAGACTTTTATTGTAGTGGTGGCTACCTCGGCAGAACTAACCGAGTAAACTGTCTTGACGTGCTTCGTGCCAAACGCTCCAAGCAGCATTGGAATGCGATGCACCCGCATTCTAATGAAAATTGAAACAATATCTAGTCCAGTGGGACTATTCAACACTGGCAAAAATTACTTCCAAGAGGAAAGTAGATTGCCAAAACGAAAGAAGAAGAAGAAGAAGATCAAAGATTGTCTTACAGCGCGCGAGCTGCATACAAACCCGCAATGAGGAGCAAATGATCTAACTTAATGATCAATCAGTTTTCGATTTCGGCAAATATAGCAAAATTAATACAAACGCCGTTTACCTACTTTGTCATCAAAGTAAATTCACAGAATAAATAGGGATGTTGACTATTTTTTTATTTTATGTTACATAAATTAGCTCTCAAAAAAATAAACATTGGTAAAAGAATTAATTCGCTAGCATGAAAACTGCCCGAGATATCACAGTGTGAAATGCACACAAATGGACTCGATCAAAAACGCTCCATACTAATGGCTTGCACGTTATGACGTCACGCCTTGCAAGTTTGTATGCAACGCATAGGAAATTTGTTCAGCAGCTATATTAAATATTGTGTTTATCAAAATGGTTTCTTCGACAAATTTGCTATACATTTTACGGACTAATTAAAGGTATCATTTATTTTAATAAATTTTATACTTTTTAAATGGACTTGTCCACCAAACTTTGAAGGGTCATAAAACAAATAATATGCAATATATAAAACCAAGAGGTAGACAAGCTACTCTAAAAGTTTAATATGTTTACGATTTTTATTAGTATTTCGTTATTTTATTCATTAGTCAACATCCCTATTATAGTAGGTAGGTAACAAGAAATAATAATACAGTTGATTACATGTTTTTGCTCAAAAGCAAAGTTTAAATCCTAATCTTATACCTACTTAACTAAAGTTTAGGTACCTACTTAAGTAATTGACATTATGACAGGCAGGCAACACAGAAATAATGATATTTTTTACCATAAGCAGATGTTTTGTCATCACAGTCAGAGAGTGAAAAATTTATGTAACTTTAACACATAATCTTTTTCATAATAATAATATTTATTATACTAAAAATATTACTGGGTTTTTATGCGGAGGACCAATAACGTGATATAGTAATTATCATCTACTTAATACCTACCTATGTGAGTAAGTGATATCACCATCGGGACACATTTTATTTACCTAGGCCTAATAATACTACCTACTTAATACTAAAATATTTTAAAAGTTCATTATTTGTTTAGATGTTTTTTATTAACACGTTATAACGGCTGAACGAATTTAAATGAATCTTGTTACACTGATAGTTCAAAGCCTCTAATTCGAGTTGTGAAAAAAACGGAACCCTTAGGATCACTTTGTTGTCCATCTATATGTCTGTCTGTCTGCCCATCTGTCTGTCAAGACCCATTATCTCAGGAACACTTGGAAGTATCGAGTTGAAACAAAGCCTACAATCCCTTAAAAAAAACTTCTAAGTTAACGCAAAAAAAAGATACGGCCGTTTATGCCAGGGTTGGAAAAAATCACTGATTTTTTGCTTGAGCCTTTAAAATTCACTTAATATAGTGCGTGAAACCACAACTCGCTTTTGTTTGACTTATTTAACACTTTAATTCGGAAGAAACACAAGTAAAGATCAACAAAACAGTTCAAAATAAAAATGCCTGGTGAAAGTTAAATATTAGGACAGATGATTTGGCGGTTTTTTTTAGAAGAAAAAACAGTATAAAGCAGTAATTCTAACACAAAGTTACATTTAATATACATTTTTATGTGTCAATCAATTATTTAAAATTAAGAATTTTATATTTTTATACAAATAGGAAAGAAAAAAGGCAATTTGATTAAATAAATGTTTTTTATTCAAAAAATCACTTGATTTAAATCATGATTTAAATCAATGTGATTTAATCATGCCAACCCTGGTTTATGCCTATTCAACACTCTCAAGTCTCAAGGGAAACCAAAATACTTTCCGTTAACCAAGAAAGAACAATAAAAGGCAAGTAATATGGTCTTACACTACAAGTACAGAGAAAAAATTGAAAACTAATTCATTTGTTATTAAACCATAAAAAAAATATACTAAGTCTTTAGTAGGTACCTACATAATCAATCATCGAGTTTGTACGGAACGTTCGTTGGATGAGTCCGGCTCGCACTTGCACGGTTTTTTTTTGTAAATCCAGTTCAAACGGAAGTTAAAGTCTCAACTCTATAAAATATATCCACTTAAACCCGTTTGAATAAGTATATATAATTCTATTTTTGTACAATAACGTACTTGATGGTAAATGGCTATGGTTTCAAAGTGCCCTTATCAAAAACTTCTATAAAAAAACAGTATTCTAGTAGAAAACTCTACTGTAATTAATCTACCAATTTACATATAAATCGATTGAAATAATCGCTGGATATAGTGAAACTGATAATTATACATTCACAGTATGTTGAATGTTGATATGATGATCACTGTTTTGTTTCAAGTCAGCAACGGAAATCTATTGTTAAAAATGTTATCAGCTTAGTATTCTCATGAAAGAAGGACTTTTCTAATAAATAAAGGAAGGAAATGAAGTATTATGGCCGACTACAAAAATATTTATGCTATGGAATAATGAGATAAAAAACAAGCCTGTTTAAAAAATACTTACTTTAAAGCAGGGATTCCCAAAGTGGTCGATATGGACCCCTTGGGGTTGAAATCGGTTTCCCAAGGGTCGACAGAAACGAAAATTCTCTTTGTATTAGTAATCATTAATTACACTTGATATTTACTGAATTTTATGTCTATTTTTTAATGTTAAATTTGGATGAGACAATGATGTCAAGTTTACTCACTTAGTCAACTGCAAAGTTTCTAAATAGGTAAGTATTTTGTAGCAATAGGAAAAAAGCTAGAGATAGGATTTTTAAAGTAAGTAATTTGGCTATGGGGGTCTGAGGTTCATCAGTTCATTTCGGAAAAGGGGTCTCTTGTTCGTAATAGTTTGGAAAACCTTGGCTTAAAGTTTCAGATTTAGTTCCAAACATACATCCTACATTAACACATATAATTTAAATTGCAATTTTTCTTAAGGCTAGTTTTTAAGCATTATCCTTTGGCTAAATGTAAAAACATGTAAATGGCTGTATTTTGCTAGCTTTACTATAAGTATTATAATATAAATTACTTAGTCGTAAGTTTTCCAAAAAACTGTAAAATAAAATAAAAATAAAATATCTTATTTGGCTGATGACAAAAATCAAAACATTAAGTAGGTATGCATTTGAGTATTTCAGAGTCTAGTAATAAATTATTTGCGAAAAATCTAAGCAAAAATTCCATAAAATAATTCTTTGATCAAATCCGTCGGTTAGTAAATGACGACAGTTAGGTTCTACAAATTACAAATAAGTAGGTACTACCTACCTAGTACAACATTTTTTTTAAACTTAAATAGGTTTATCAAGCATTTGAAATTTTATACGAATAACAAATATATTTATTTGAACAACGGTATGCTTAAAACTCTTAAATATTTAGACCCGAGTTCACCAACTATAACCAGCTGATTAATTTTTAATCATCTGTTTTTGTCATTTTTTCCATACATAAAAACGTCAAAAATGTACGGTTAAAACTTAATCAGCTGTTTATGTGTTGGTGAACTTCACTCTTATTTGATTAAATCCGCCGTACGGTCAACAACAAAAGTTGCTTAGCACTTTAGTACCAAGTCATAGCAACTTTTTTGATAAATGTTCCAAATTTTAAGACTTCTGTCAAAAAAGTTGCTATGACAAAGTACTAAAGTGTTAAGCAATTTTCGTTGCTGACTGTACATGACGTCTTTACTACAAGTGACATTAAATACCGCTGTTTAGACCTACAAGTCAACAGATCTAGAGCGTCGGCGCAGACGCACACTTCCACGCGGCTCGAGAATAAAACATCAGTAAGTATTGAAAGAGTGATCATCATCATCATAGAAATATACATCATAAAAACGCTTTAAAAAATTCATCAAAAACTTCGATAAAAGGAAAAATCATAATCGTAGCAAAAAAACTAAACTTAATAATCAAATCCGATTTACATAAAAAATAGTTACCTAAAATAATACACAAAACAATTGGCTGTAGCAAAAACAACTAATAAAGTACAAAATTAAGAATATAGTAAAAAATAAGTAAAATCAATGCCAACACTTTAAATAAATCAAGAGATTAAGTAGAAATAAATATTTATGTAAGTATTTGAAATAATAATCAAAACTTCAAGGTGACTTATTTCCATAAACAGAAGCAATAAACACTAATCAATGTGCTAATAACATTTAACTCGTTAACTAAGTATTTAAAAACTCTAAACTCAGATTTTCTTATCACTCTTTCGACTTAAAAAAAATATTAAAATTTATTTCAAAACAACGCATACCTTGTATTATTTAATTCATATATTATGTACCTACCTATTGCAAATTTTTGAATTATTTCTTTATCTCATACATTTGCACTAAGTACATGCGACATAACTACTAGATCATAAAGTAACTAATTATCGCATGCACCTTGACAGGCATAAGAATGTGGAACAGAGGGGCAGACGTTTAAAATATTCGTTATTCGTTCCTTATAAGCAATATTATTTTCTGATAAATCAATCAAAGTGATTGTGTTTATAATTCTAGCTAAAGGTACAATGAGTGAACTCAGAGCATCCATCAAGGACATAGCTTTTATTCCATTTTACCTTACACCCATTACTATGGTGATAATTAATTACTGTCTCACTAATTACCATGACCTTTTTTTTCTTTTAATCCAATTTCTTATTTTTTCATTTAATTCCAATAGGGATGTTGACTATTTTTTTATTTTATGTTACATAAATTACCTCTCAAAAAAAGAAACATTGGTAAAAGAATTAATTCGCTAGCATGAAAACTGCCCGAGATATCACAGTGTGAAATGCACACAAATGGACTCGATCAAAAACGCTCCATACTAATGGCTTGCACGTTATGACGTCACGCCGTGCTAGTTTGTATGCAACGCATAGGAAATTTGTTCAGCGGCTATATTAAATATTGTGTTTATCAAAATGGTTTCTTAGACAAATTTGCTATACATTTTACGGACTAATTAAAGGTATCATTTATTTTAATAAATTTTATACTTTTTAAATGGACTTGTCCACCCAACTTTGAAGGGTCATAAAACAAATAATATGCAATATATAAAACCAAGAGGTATACAAGCTACTCTAAAAGTTTAATATATTTACGATTTTTATTAGTATTTCGTTATTTTATTCATTAGTCAACATCCCTATTATGGCATTGTAAGTAATTATAAATCCAGTAAATATTTTTAATTGATTAATTTTAAGTAGGTAGTACCCAGTTAATTTTAGTAGAGATTCAATTGTTGTTTTGAGTGAAAGGAATAAGAGAAGTTTCGACTATTTCTTTATTTTTATTGTATCATGAAATGAGACCATAGTTACTTAATGGCATAGTTGAAACGTTAATAATAAGAATCCATTAAAATGCTACAAAACTGATCTTAAAACTTTAAGATATGGTCAGATTTTTTCACTAGGTAGGTCTAAGTCTTTTAGCTGCCAAGAAAAATAGCTACGAGAAAAATTTAATAAAAAAGTTTTATCCTCTAATAATCTCTTTTATCTAAGGTCTACATTATCTACTATTTACCTATATTTGAATGGACTCGATATGACTCGATACAATAGCTGAATTTGTTTTGCTATCGTTTCCGGATTTGATTTCCGGTCAGGTCGATATAGAAAAAAAAAAGTTTGTAGCCTCGAGCTGGGTTTTGATGATGAGAAACATACATAACTAAATAATTATCTTTGTTAATAAGTGATTAAGTACTTAAATCGGGAGGTACATACATACAGGGGACTAAGACTTATATGTCTGAAAACATTTTTTTTTTTTTTTTTTTTTATTTATTTATTAATTTGTAATCAGGCAACAATGGCCCATAGATACATACCTTAAAACTAAACTTTAAACTTAAGAGACTAAAGTAACTAATTAACACAGCTACTAACGATTTAAATGACTATCAACTAATTACTGTGAAAGTGTTGGACGATAATACTGAATTTATAGCTTAGTTGCTAGCATTGTACGAAAGAAGTTTTAATGTTCTCATTTCTTAACTTAATGTATTTTCTAAATTATAATTTGTTGAAAACTATGTCCTCCATCACGTGTTTTTTTGGTAACAGTTTGTATAGATATAAATTATTATAGTAGATATATCTAATAGCTTATAGCTATCATTATCCTTATAAGACTATACTATTTTAGATGTCCCTGGCGAGTCTCAATAGAATGCCCCAAATTATGAATATTAATATTAAGTATATTAAAAAGGTATAAATTACATAAAACAAAATGCAACACATAAAACGCAGCTTAATTTATTTTTACTAACTGGTTTTCTGCATTTTAATTAATTGCAAGCAGTTAATTAAGCGTTGTTAATTAAGTATAAATATGTATTTATTACTTGATTACTTAAGAAACATTTAAAACAATGTACCTATGTAGTAATTTTATTTGCATGAAGGTATACTTATTGTTATTATTGTTTTACGTACAGTCAGCGTCAAATATGTGGCAGAAAACAATATTTGGAATCGCCCAAAGTGATCAATAATATAATCAGTAATATTCTTATACACCGTTATTTTTTAAGTATATATCTAAAAATTAAATGGTGATTTCAGACCACGTAAATGAACAACTTTTACTATGGGACCAACCACGGAATCTCGAAAAAAAATCAGCTGTTCCATAGAAAAGTACAACATCGACTCGACTATAATGTATGGAACAGCAGATTTTTTTTTCGCGATTCCGTGGTTGGCCCCACAGTAAAAGTTGTTCATTTACGTGGTCTGAAATCCCCATTTCATTTTTAGATATACTTAAAAAATAACGGTGTATATGTTACAGTCAAAACCCTTAACCAGTCAATAACCTTATTGACCGGTAAAATTAGTCAATAAGGTTGTTGACTAAGGGCGTCGGTCAAAATCCTTATTGACTTATTTTATCTGACAAAATCAGTCAATAAGGATTTTGACCGACACCCTCAGTCAATAACCTTATTGACTAATTTAAAGAGCAGACATTCAGTTAATATAGGTTTTGACAAATGTACCCAGTCAAAACTGATATGGACTGATTAGAAAGTCAAACGTTGAGTCAAAACTCTTAAAAAGTTGGAGTGGTTTCAGTTTTGGTTGATTGCAGTGTTTGAGTTTGAGGGAAGTATGACTGTACTTTGAGGAGTTTGGGTACGGGCACCTGCGATGTCAGAGATTCACCAATATGTTTCCGACTTATGAGAGCCATGTTAGCTCGCCTTTTGAAGGACCCCATGTTAAAGCCCGAAGAAAACACCTTAGGGGCAGTTTGGTACTGGTTCTGATTTCAATTCCTGTACCGGAACCGGTACTAAAACTAGTACCTAATAAAACCAAAATCGGAATCGGAATTTTAGCAATATCAAAGAAAGTACTAAACTATAACCGGTTCAGTAATTGGAATCAGAACTGGCATCACATCTGGAAACGATACCGGTATCGGTTCTATTTCAGTACCTGTTTACTTCGATTGATATCTTGTAAAAAAATAGTAACTTGGAAAAAGGTTTACTTGCATATCGAGCGGAGAGTAAGGTCAATTGACCCAAGAAGTCCTGGTGTCAGTTTTTAAAATACGGCTTCTAAATTAAGGCCGTCAAAACCTACATTGACTAAATGTCTGGACTTTAAATCAGTCAATAAGGTTATTGACTGAGGGTGTCGGTCAATAACCTTATTAACTGATTTTATCAGATAAAATCAGTCAATAAGGGTTTTGACCGATACCTTTAGTCAATAACCTTATTGACTAATTTTACCGGTCAATAAGGTTTTTGACTGGTTAAGGATTTTGACTGTAACATATATAATGACCAAGTGTTGTAGAATAGGTTGGTTTGTCTCTCCCTTGGGAGGATAGTGCGCTTGGAGCCGGGTTGGAGACGAAGAGCAGTGGCGGAAAGTCAAAAAGCGGTCACTTTCACTTTGAAATCGCGAAAAAAAAAACAGCTTTTACATACAAAAATTAATAACAAAAATATCAAAATGAAAACAGCAGTTTTTTTTGCGATTTCATTGTTGGTCCCATAGTAAAAGTTTTTCAGTTTGATGGTCCATATATATTCTACCATAATCGGCATTGTAAGGCTATTTCCAAACACCTTACCAAGGCTTTTTCCAATCTGCGCCGCTAACTGCCCATCTCTGGTCTTTTGACACCCCTAAGGTTTGGAGCTACGGTTTTCTGCGTAGTGCTACGGTTTTCTGCGTAGTGCTACGAAAGTGCTACTAAAATAGCTATGTTTGCTCCAGAAGATAATCCTATCAATCTATTATTTCCATTTCGATGCTGATTATACTCTAAAAAAACACAACACGTTATTTTACATTATCAATATCAAGGACTTTTTGCGATTGATATTAAAACGATAATAAAAAATATTTTCAATTATACTTTAGGGTTATCAAAGGTTATTGATTAAAAGGTCAAATGATACCCAAGCTATTCTTCTGACTTAAGTGTTTTGACGAAAATGAACATTAGATCAATATATAATAAAAAGTCGATCAGACCAAATGTTATGTTTATCACTTTGCGTTTTGCAAAATTATTACTTATTTTCTTTTATAATCGGTGCATTATTGATTGTGCTGTTTTTACTTTACTAGTTAATAACAGTTATAGTGACCACTGACTGTCCCGATCTTTTCGTAACTTCCTGAAATTCATATTTTACCATTGAAAATGGTTAGCAGATGCAAATCGCCTGAGACGTATTTTTGGCCATAGCTCCGAGGATTTTAAGAGGATCGAGATAGGAATAGTACCAAAAGTTGACGAATTTTTCGAGACATGGTGAACGTTTGAATTTTAAAAATCGGCTCGTTACTTTTTTGGAATTTCGAAAAATTTCGAAAAATTCGGGTTTTTTGGTTTATTAAATTGTAAATATTTAGAAAAAAACCGACAAGAAAAAATGAAAAAAATGGGTCCTAGGGCATTATATATTCTGTGCCTAGGGTATTAGTTTAGCCACAGAATATATAATAGTACTAACGTGTTTAGCTACAAAATAGCGAACTTTTTTGAAAATCGGTTAATTGATGTAGGTGGTCCCTTTAGATTTGGAATTGTTGAAAAACGGGTATAATTCCGTATATAAAAGTGATGTAGCTTCTATGATTATTTACCGATCGTCATGGTAATGATGCGGAAGTGACGAGAAGTGCATTCGTTGGAATTTTGTAAATCGGTTAATAATATTTCGGCCGCGTCGAGGCAGTCAGCGGGTGCTTTTGATCGTAAAAATAAATAGGTACCTACTTAGCTAGATATTACCTTAGAAAAATAATAGGACTTTGCATTTGATTTGATTTTGTTGTTTGTAAATTTTTGATTTTATTTTCAATGCTCCGATTCTTGCGGGGACTGCAAAATCTGTTAATTTTTTTAAATCATGAAAGTTGCTTTTGAAAAAGATTCGAACATCGCAGGTCAAAAACACGATAGCATTTTTATCTGTATTTTAAAAATCAATTTATATCAATAAAATCTCCTTACTCCTTTCTCAGTGTCAGTTCTGCTGGTGTTCGCTTCCCTGGTGGTAGCCGCTGCCGGCGTGCCCGCCAACTTCTTCCAGGGCCTCGGCGAGGGTTTCGCCAAGGAGGCGAATGCTGTCAAACAACCGGTTCTGGAGACTGTGGTGGACATCAGCTCTGGACAGTGTAAGTAGCTGTTTATCCCCTGCTTGACTTATTCTTATCTTTCTTTTTACGTAACGTACTATTCGTAGGTATCTTTTTTACGTAAACTTGGATGTTTGATTTTTTCACAGCTTCAAAAGGGACCGTAGACTTGAGTAGGTATATGGCATAGTATGATAAATGGTTTTGATTTCAATTCGATACCTCTACACGTTCCCGAGATAAAGTGTCTTGACAGACAGACAGACGGACAACAAAGTGATCCTAAAGGGCTCCGATTTGAGGTACGGAACTCTAAAAATGCAGCACCATTCGGGCTCCTCATATTTTCGCTAGATTAAGTCTTAGGCAAGTAGGTATCTACAATATCTTCTGCTTATAAGTAAATACGTTTTTCTATTAAACAAGTACGTAACGAAGCGTGATAATCTAATTTAGCACATATCCGTATTACCTACTCGTATTTATATGTTTGTAAAGCGGCTTCTTTTGTTATCGAATAGACCTCACTCATCTTTCATGCTCCCTCTTCTGGAGCAGCCCTTTCCATAAAAAGAATCGCCAGATTTCGATTACTTGATATTGAACCTAATTCGTGAGTTAATAGTGTCACAGAATGGGACGAACGTCGTCCGTTTATGTAATAGGCCTGAAATAGGCTTAGGAAATAGGCAGTGGTATAGTGCTCGGCCCTGCGATTGTAGATATTAAGCAACTTTCGCAAGGGTCGGTCATGGGATGGGTGACCAAAAATTATTATCTTGAGTCCCTCCGTGCTTTGGAAGTTACGTTAAGCCGGTTAGTCCCGGCTGCATTCGCAGACGTTAACACCCATGGTGGTTATTATGGCCCATCCCCCTTATCCTAGATATACATAAGGTAGGCCTGTGTCTCAGTAGTGGGGACATTAAAAATGGCCGATGTTGAATGAAATAGACCTGCAGGCTTTCCTTAAGGGTGTTGGCCATATCCCACCAAGCGGGCTAATACCTGCTAGCAAATGACGATCATTGTTATACCCTCAGGTGACAACGTGAAGAAGCTGTTCGGTGTGGACTACTCACAGATGGAGAGGAGAGACCTGGAGCCAGACCTCAACCAGCTCTCCCTCGTCTACGTCACTAAGTGAGTACTAACGACCATTTTACCTTCTTTTTTTATTCACAACGGGACTGTGCTTGGCCTTCACCTCACCTGATGTTAAGTGACGATAAGGCCGAAGGTGGAAGCGCACTACACTTGGAATCCTCATCACTCATCCGGATCAAATTTTTAATGTTGTTATGGCGTCAGACTTAGGCAAGATGGTAGTTGCTAGCCAGGCGGACTTGAAATAATCCCTACCACCAACCAAACCGAGTACAAATTGTACCACCCTGGGAATCGAACCCGGGACCCCTGCGTCTTACACGGGTGGGCGAACCACTAGACCACAGAGGCGGTTAAAATCTCATTGAAATCGGAGGTGGATCTGGTTACGAGTTTTTTCTAGTAAAGTATTATTTATTCCTTTCCGATAAAACTTGATAAAGGTCTGGTTACTATAGGGCTCTGCTGTCACTCCGCGCGCGAGTCTGAAGCGCTCGGCGTCCTCTGAAAGGACAAATTTCATACATCAGAAAAGATAAGACCTACGCGATAGAAAAAGAGGCAACTACTAAGTGAATGTTTTGGAGCAAAGGGAGCGCTGTGCGGCCTGAATTGTACTTTATTGTGTCGGAGCAAGAGTCGCAATTTATTTGAACGATTTTGCGGAGTGCAACTTCTGTACGCTAGTACTATTATCTATAGCGTGTTATTAGTAATAGTTTGTTCCCAGGGACAGCAACGTGACGCTAAACATTAACACGGTGTCGAAGCTGCTGCCTAAGTCGCCGGACTTCAACAGGGAGCACTTCGTCATCTACGTGCATGGGTTCACTGACAACCCCACCAAGAAGTCCTTTGGTACCATCAGCAATGCGTTTCTCAGCAGAGGTAAGTAACAAAGTTGGTGGGGAGAATTTTGAGTGTTGGACATGTTTATTCTGAGGTTGTGTTACGTAGGTAGGTAGTAAGTACCACAGAATAAATACTGTTTACTTAATAGTACAAGTGTGTCGTAGCACGACCGATGTGTAATCAATGGATTTTGACAGTTAAATGTCGATGAATCGCTATTATCATGTCATTTTTATTTTATTTTCAAGATATTTGGGTTGACAACAGCTTAAAACTACTTAAATTACTAGGGTGCAGTGTGCAACAATGAAACACCAAAAGTTCTGAGTCTCATATTTCTCTCATTTATGTAGATATGAATTCCGTTTTTTACAGGAACGGAGTCTACTCAATTAGGTAAAATATGGCATTTTTAGTTTCATTAATAAATAGATACGTAACCAATAAGAAGACATTTAAAAGAAAATGGGAATTGTTTCATTGTGTCCACCTAGGTGTACACAATGAAACACCCTGTGTCCAACAATGGAACACTGTTATTAATTTTGACTTTTTTATATTTAGTGGAACAAGTAAATCATAAAATCTGTTGAATTACAATCAATAAAGATTTTTTAACAGTATTACACAACTATTCAGACTTTAAAAGTACCTCTAGGTTTGTCACGGGTACAATTATTTAGTGACTTAAAGATTAACGAGTCTCAAATTTTTTAAAATCGTAGTTAGGTACCTTTTATAGGCAATAACGACTTAAAATCAACAGTTACTCATAATAGGCATTAATGTCTTAAGTAAAGTTATACATACTTAAAGATTAACGAGTCTGAAAATCTCAAATATTAGGTAGTAGTAATGAAAACACTGTTTCATTGTGTCCACCCTTGAGCTGTGTCATGGTTGGACACCTGGACTATTTTACAATAACATCAAAAAATAACCTAACAAAATCGAACAATTTATTATTTAATCTAGTCCACGTGAATCTATGATACATGTACAAAGCAACGTAATACTGAGAAAAACGGAATTCAATGTAGTATTTAACTGAGAAATCAAATAAAACAAAAAAAAATGTTACTTTTTTGTCAAAAAATCAAAAATAGCTCCTTAGCTATGTCGTTTCAAAAGCGGCGCACACGCTAACTGGGGAGGAGCGGGGGGTATATGAGGTTGTCTAGACTAGGTATACTGCACTACCTGGCAAAGTCATATTTGGAAAATATGGCGCCGTTTCACTGTGTCCGACTGTTTCATCGTTGAACACTCGACCCTACATGAAAATTACACAAGAGTAAAGCCAAAAACGTCATCCTCGAATTACTAAAAAAAAGCATTAACAAAATTACGAAAAACAAAAGTAAAGATTTTAACAATTTTACAAACGAACCCAAGCAACACGTATAAGATTATTATTATTATTAAATTTATTTAGGGAGAATATTAGATGTCATGTCGAGGGTCATGCTGCGGGCTTCTTTCTGAGATACTTATCGGAAGAACCAGATAATGTGGACACCTCCCATAAATTACCTACCTCAGAAACCGGGGATCGCCAAAGAAAATCTTTACAAAGCAAAAAAGAATCGACTCACCCGTAGCAGCTCAGACGGGACTCGAACCAGCACCCTTAGGATTCCGGCCCAATTTATTTTATTTTATTTTTATTTTATTATTATTAGGGAAACATACAATGTTTTATAAGACATATATAAACTTAACTTAAATTTTAACGCATATATCAGCAAAGTTTCCACTGTTACATAACACACACAAAGTACCTAAATTTATCCAATAACGGGCGCAAAAGGAGAAAATTAAAACAATTGAGCTAAAATAGGTAAAACAAAAACTGAGTTAATTTAAAAAAAAAAGTTAATGTTAAATTATTTAAAATGATATCATTATTTATAAACTACCTACCCACCACTTTTATTATTATCGCTGCTAATCAGCTCATGGATGTTTTTTTTCCACTGAGGAGGAGTACAATTAAATATGTCCACTGACGTAAAATTTTTGTTATGGACATTACATGACCTGTGTAAAAAAGTATTTCCAGCATACTTAGTTCTAGTAGTGGGCAAACAAAACGCGAGCTTGACCGAGGACATCTCAGACCTATATTTTCCAGAAGATAGGGAGAGTCAATAATATTTCTTAAAATTTTGTAAAGAAACACTTGATCTCTCTCTGTACGGCGATCTACCAATGAAGGGATATTAGGAACAGGTACGTTAGAGCAGCGTGCTCTGTAGTTTAGATGTTTATAAAATTTACTATTAATTCTTTCAATTGAATTTATGTGTAATTCTTTCAATTGAATTTATGTGTACATTAAATTGCGGGAACTAATCAATTATGCTATAATATACAGAGTCCAAATCGAGTATAATTGGTTAGTGCATTGGGCCGGAATCCTAAGAGTGCGGGTTCGAGTCCCGTCTGAGCTGCTACGGGTGAGTCGATTTTTTCTAATATTTTTTCAGTTTTATTAAGTAACTTAATATATATAATATCGCATTGTGAATGCTAAAATCTTAAAATTTAAAGAAGAATTCTAAGTTTATTAAGTAGATACTTCCATTTCTACACTTCCAGGATTTCCTCTGTAGATAAAAAGTAATATTACCATAAGAATATTAATTTTCTTGAAAAAAAAACATCTATTCTGTACGGATATCCGTTCAACGACCCGTATGTGACATGTTACATACATAATAATCATTCAGACGCTCCATGCTTTCTGCGTAGAAACGTGTCGCCATAATAGTAATAAATCAACTATGTAGGAAGGTAGGTAGATTAAGTACATGAAATATAACTGCAATTATGCGACAAAAGAACTAAAAAAATCTATAACTACCTACTTGATTGTAAACAATATGACGTGGTAGCTATGGTATAAAATAAAAAAAGACTACGAAAAATCCATTGAATTTGCTACAAATTTTAACTTATTAGTTAGTAGTTTTACTTATTAGTAGGGAAAAAATTGACGAATTTTCCGTGTACAATGTGAACAATGTGTTATTTTTTGATATCCCATAACTCTAGGGTAATAATGAGACCATGAAATAGAATCGAATAGCATAGAATAGGAAATATTTTTCAATTGTTTTTTTTTTTTCATTTTGATTTTTCATACAAAATAATTTTTCACTCCTCTTGCTCAAAAAGTGCGTCATTGTAACGTACAAGAGTCGAGATAAAATAGCATAATAACCCCTAGGGGATAAAGTTTTTTCTTTTTTAATGTTTGTCTATTACCAATGAGCCTACTAAAACGAAATAGTAGATTGTTATACAAGACGCTAAAATTACCCATTGCATACGAGGTATTTTTATTCCCGAGCTTTAGCGAGGGAATAAATAGAAACCGAGTTACCATGGGTTTTAGCGTCGTGTGTTACACTATACTTTTCACTACGATTGCGAGAAAATAAAATACAATATTAAATAGTTTATACCTACTTACTTCCGTAAACGAATCCACTCGTTTTTCTATCCTCCACTTCATAAACTTTTTGTACAATATTTAAATAAATGATTTGTGCTTGACGGCAGAAGATTAAAATTATTTCTTTCCTATTACAGTCACACAATTCAATCACTTTGTAATTATAAAAAAAATCTAAAGATTTCGCGCCATGGTACCATTTTTTAATTTCTGCTGTAGCAGCTCAACAACACAAACACGCATTCTACGATTCACTCTGTACACAGAGTATAAATAAGTCTATGATTTCACCGAAGAGATGCTTTTAGTTCCATTTTCAAAAATAAGAATGAGAAACTGGGGGCCTATTACGAAACTTGGTCACGATAGTCGTCCGCAGTTCGTCGGTTATAGTTATTACAAATATTTTCAATGTAGCTATCGTAGTCCATAGTCTATTGAACGAATAATGACGGATCCACTAGAGAGAAACTGTCAAATTTACGCAATCACTTTGCAATATCGCATACGCAAGTGCTTTGTAATAGAAATCAATCAGAACGAAGCACGGACGCAGCCGCGTGTATCGCATTAAACTTTTCGTAATAGACCCCCAGTATTAAGTCGAGCTAGTTTTTATTCGTGATTATGAATAAAGACTTTTTCGTTTTAGTACGCTCATTGGTAATAGACAAACATTAAAAAAGAAAAAACTTTATCCCCTAGGGCTTATTATGCTATTTTATCTCGACTCTTGTACGTTACAATGACGCACTTTTTGAGCAAGAGGAGTGAAAAAGTCTTTATTCATAATCACGAATAAAAACTCGCTTGACTTAATACTGGGGGTCTATTACGAAAAGTTTAATACGATACACGCAGCTGCGTCCGTGCTTCGTTCTGATTGATTCCTATTACAAAGCACTTGCGTATGCAATATTGCAAAGTGATTGCGTAAATTTGATAGTTTCTCTCTAGTGGATCCGTCATTATTCGTTCAAAAGACTATGGACTACGATAGCTACATTGAAAATATTTGTAATAACTACAACCGACGAACTGCGGACGACTATCGTGACCAAGTTTCGTAATAGGCCCCCAGTTTCTCATTCTTATTTTTGAAAATGGAACTAAAAGCATCTCTTCGGTGAAATCATAGACTTATTTATACTCTGTGTACAGAGTGAATCGTAGAATGCGTGTTTGTGTTGCTTAGCTGCTACAGCAGAAATTACAAAAGGTACCATGGCGCGAAATCTTTGGAATTTTTCTATAATTACAAACTGATTGAATTGTGTGACTGTAATAGGAAAGAAATAATTTTAATCTTTTGCCGCCAAGCACAAATCATTTATTTAAATATTGTACAAAAAGTTTATGAAGTGGAGGATAGAAAAACGAGTGTACCTATTCGTTTACGGAAGTAGGTATAAACTATTTAATATTGTGTTTTATTTTCTCGCAATCGTAGTGAAAAGTATAGTGTAACACACGACGCTAAAACCCATTGTAACTCGGTTTCTATTTATTCCCTTGCTAAAGCTCGGGAATAAAACTACCTCGTATGCAATGGGTAATTTTAGCGTCTTGTATAACAATCTACTATAATAAAGTTAAGACTACTTATGCAAAACACCCTTATGTGAAATAAGGCAACGTCGTCGTCGCAATGAATTAAGTCATTTAGGAAAATCTGTAGTAGCACGGAAAGCTAAACATCATCTTCATGTTTAGTCATTGATAAATAGTAAAAAAGTATGTTTATGCAAAAATAATGTACGAGGAGTTTTTTTTATTTTGACCTAAAGAATATAACCTCAGAGTTATGGGATATCAAAAATATGCAGGTATTTTTTTATTTTTATAAAAATGAATTAGGTATCTGTGAGCAAAGTATAAAGAACTAAAATATTTACATAACAACATTAGTTAAGTACATGACAATGGAATAGAATGCTAATTTTGTAGTTACTCCAAATATAAAAACGAGTTTTCTGTGTTTATCCTAGAGGCCCACTTATATGTTAATTTTACTTTTTGCTATAAACCTAAGCGGTTCCTTGTTTACTATGATGGACATTATTGTTAATAGCCCTCGTGGACATTTACCATACCATTCCTTAACCGGCTGTGCGCGCGTGATTCCTTTGCCTGCGTCAATTTAGCTAAGTTAAAGTTCCGGCATTGATGTAAATAAACTAGTTGCAGAAATTGCTTGTTGCAGAAATATCTGTGTGGCTTGATCATGATTGCTATAAGTGATGCGATCAAGATATCATTGATAATGATGCACCTAACTAGATGCATGCAACATTCTGTTATAGGTATTATATTCTACCTATAAATACCTAGCTATTACGGCTATTTATTAAGCTAATGTTTACTTAATCAGTTAATTGATCTCTACACTTATAAGATCTTTTGCAAACCTACTTAGTTTGAAAAAATTGTCTTAGTTATAGGTAAATACTTGTTGGATTGAATTAACTTCAACTTATTTGTGAGTTGTTGCACCAAAACGCTGTCAAAGTTAACAAGCTTGTTATCGTTAAAGTTAGATGGTGCAACTCAGCCTAATGCTTACCGCTGACGGGCGCTATTTTGTAGCTGCGATAAGCGCGGCGTTAATCGCGGCGATATCGCTGCGATAAACGCGGCGATAATCGCGGCGACAATCACGGCGCTTTTTAGTCGCTGACGTAGGTTAACCCTAAAAGGCACCCGGTAATAATATTATAGAACAATCACTTTTATTATTGCTAAGCTCTATAAAATAAAGTTTATGATTTATTTATGTCAGTAATTATATACTTTTCACAAATGAAGCAAACAATGTATACGATTCAAATGTCTTCAGTACCCTTAGCACGAACAGCTATCGAGAAAAAAAACGCACGTAAAATTACTCGATAGACAATTCTCTATGGAAAATTTCATTTCGCTTATCGGCGATAGATGGCGTTGTACAAATTTCCAATACAAAATTTATCTATCGAATGATTATTTTTTTGATAGCTGTTCGTGCTAAGGGTACAGATCCTTTTATCGTCAAAATAGTGTGAAGAACAAAAATTCTGCATTTACTTTATATGCGCAAATTCAAGAATTATATAAATTGGTAAGCATATCATGTAATAATAATTCTCTTACTTTTTATTGCAAACTCTACCATTACAAAAATAATTATGTCAGCCAGCGAAAAAAATTGTGGTGTCTTTTAGGGTTAAAGCCGCTTGTCACTCTTGTCAGTGTCATTTCGTGGGCGATTAGTCGCCGAGCTATGTGTGAGCTACTTTTTGTAGCTCGTGGGCGTTTACGTATTGAACTCCATATGTTCTATTCTGGGCTACAAAAAATCGCTCGGCGATTAAGCGTCCGTGAGCGGTGGCGCTTACTGTGAGTTGCACCAAAACGCTGTCAAAGTTAAAGTTATCGTCAAAATGATAATGCTACCTATTTGTCACGTCAAACTTGTCAAAGGACATCATGCTGGCCGGCAACAATTTGGTCCATCAGCACAAAATTTATTTGTCATCGTCAAGTCAAACCAGTATTTTGTGTCTAATGTAGCCCCAGAATCAGGGTTGCCACACGTCCCGATTCTGTCGGGACAGTCCCGATTTCGAAGATATTGTCCCGCGTCCCGACGATTAATCAGTTTTGTCCCGATTTTTGATGAAAACTCGTGAAAAGGCGACAAGATTAAAAGATAACAAATTAAATGCCTTATTTTGCATTGTGTCCCGCGCTTTAAGCATACCGCCTTCAAATGCTTATGTTCAGCGAGCATTTTCGCATAATAAAGTCATATTATGACGCTTAAATGGTCTAATGTCAGAAATCGTTGCTCTGTCTGATGAAAGCAGAATTGCAAATTTCGCTTAACATATAGATACCTAGATGTCTTGTTCGGACGCCCTTATCCCGATTTCTGTGACCTAAAGGTGGCAACCCTGCCCAGAAAAGAATGTAGGTACTATGTGTACCTACTACTACCCAGAATTACAACCACAAAGATTTGTTCGTTATTGTAGATTTGTCGTTAAATATTGTCGTATTTCTATGATCTCGATTGCGTTGTCCTTTCTGTAATTTCCGGCACGCAATCTGACGGAGATAGGTACCTTAGTAAGTAAACGACTGAATTATTGAGCTATTTATAAAAATCGCGTGTCCGAGGCGCAGGCGCAGACGTACCTATAGGTACCTATATTAAATGATGAGTCAGATGGTCTTACCTACTGTCCTTCCTGACTTGACTCATTTACCACAAACATGTAAATTAATAAATAAAAATGTAAAAAAATGGTAACGCGTGTTGCATAAATAATGTAAGTTTCATAGTAGGATAATAATGCAATAAAGGTCATTATTTGGGGCACGTTTTTTAAGCGGCAATGCATAAAAATAATGGAAATGGAAAAGTCAGCAAGCCATATTTTTTTTGCGCAAACCTCGATACCTCTTTTAACTGGGACACTGATTATTATTCTTTTATCGTTATAATTAATATCATTAAAAATATAAAATACCCCCATTCTTTTCGTGGAGAGTCCTAACGAATTTTCATAACGGTTTTCACTGATATTCTTCTACCATGCAAAGCAAGGGTAGGGCACGAGCATGGCACGAGAAATTAAACGAACACGTCTTCCTGATGATAATGTATTATAAGGTGGTACCAAATGATGTGGTGGTACTGAAACAGGTGATAGTGTTGTTTAAACTAAACAACTTTAAAAAAACCATACCTAGCCTACCTGCTCCCATACAAAATGTATCTATCGATCAGCGGAAAATAAATACACGTTTTTATACCTCGTACAGTTTAGCAACACTATCACACCTATTTGAGTATCATCACATCATTTGGTACCACTCTATATCACAGAATAAATAATAGTACCTAGGTACCTTGTATTGTCAACTATGAAGATACCTCTCATTTTTGTTAGGGTTGTACAACATCCTGGCGCTGGACGGCAGCTCTCTGATCCGCTGGTTCTACCTGCGCTCCACCACGTACGTGCGGTTCATGGGGCAGAAGCTGGGCAGCATCCTCGCTGAGCTGGTCAAAGGTGAGGGAACCACCCAGCAGGCATCATCATGACGAGCCGTTTAAATGTCTTCACTGCTGGGGCTATAAGGCCTTTCCTTATGAATGGATAAAAAATGATATATCTGACAGTCTAGTTAATATATATTTTTCTAATTTATTTTATTTACATGGCACAATAGCAGACAACAGACACAAAATCATAAAAAAGACAAACTTACATACAACATGTGCATGTCTGCGCCCTTTAACAATTGCGCACAACATTTCTAAATATCTTATTAATTATCTATCTGACGGATATTATTACAAAGAAACTACAAATTAATTAAAGACAATTATATTACTATGACAATATTATGTTACTGTAAAACCCCGAACTTATGTAAATACTAATTAGTAGATTTTCCAGTAAAACCTAAAAAACTTTGAACTGTTCTGTGATCATCGTTCATTTCGAACATTTACCACAATTCACTCAGTAAATCTTAGGTTTTGCCTCAGAGACGCGGTAAATGCTGCAAAATATTTATTTTGAAGGTGTTTTAAAAGTATATTTTACTTATTACTAATAAATTTGTCAAATCATAATAATTTAAACAAAGGATTTGAATGACGAGTAATTTCATTGTAATGTATGACTTAGAAATACTCCTAAGTAGGTAATATAAACAAAAAATAATGAAGAAAGTGTGGGTAAATGAAGGAAGTGTAAGTACCTACTTAACTTTAAAATTTTATTAATATATCAATATTTTTAGTATAAATTAATAGAATTTAAATTCTTTCATAAGTTTTCAAAACAAATGCTTTAAATACAAGCGTCAATCCAACAGGAATAAGCTTCTTCAATAAGTTGCATTGCATTGCAACCCTATTGTGCTCTCTTTATTTTGTGGCTATGCTCTCAGCCACCGAACTAAGATCTTAGTTCGTTGCTATCAGCCGCTCTTTGCGTACTCCATGAATGCAATAAAAGCCACGACAAGGTTCTAACCTGTTCAGTTAGGTAGGTACCTACTTCTAAGGCCGATCGTACAAGGTGAAGGTACAGATCACATTTCATAATAAGTAATCTTAATTTGAATCAGAATACCTCAGAATATTAAGAGACCTTTATTATCTATTCAAATGACATATTATTATCTTTTCGTAACGGATTAACTTAGTTTTTATTAAATTGTTCTACTTTTTTTTTCAGTCTGGAATTCTGGATTTATGGGCAAAGCAGTGTGCTAATAACATCTCAATATTTATTTGACCTACAGAGGGTCTACCACCCTCGTCCATCCACCTGGTGGGTCACAGCCTGGGCGCGCACATCGCGGGGTTCACGGGCAAGCAGTTCCTGGCGACGACGGGGCGGCGCGTGGGGCGCATCTCGGGGATGGACCCCGCGGGGCCCTGCTTCTCGCAGCTGGAGCCCGCGCTCAAGCTGGGCCCCGGCGACGGGGACTTCGTCGACGTCATTCACACCAACGGTGGCGTCGCAGGGCTTAAGGAACCAGTCGGTGAGGATTGATTCCTGATCCTATTCTAGAGTCATAATTGTTAAAACCGAACGCAGTTCTATCTTGTTATTTGTGACCCTTATCTTTGGTTTAAAAAAAGACAAAGGTACCTAAGCAATATTTACTGTAAAAATTAAAAAAATTAAAAAACCCGCCTGCATAAAAAGACAAATCGACTGAAAAGATGGAAACAAGATTAAATAAATATTAAAGGCAACATGTCATAATAACATGCAGTCGGAGGCATGCATAAAGAAAGTGACATTACGAATGATTGAATTATATGCCTCCGACTGCATGTTATTATGACATGTTGCCTTTAATATTTATTTAATCTTGTTTCCATCTTTTCAGTCGACTTGTCTTTTTATGCAGGCGGGTTTTTTAATTTATCTCTTTTTAGTTATTATATTTTACGGTCATGATATACCTTTTTGAAATCCTTATAATAAGCCCTTTAATTTGACACCCATATTGCAGTATTCTAAAAAAAAAATTTTTTTTTCACTACGTATAATAGCACCGTACAGCCGCCATGTTGGTTTTTTTATAACGCCACCTTCTTAAGAACACTTGGGCTGACAAGACCAATCTAACGATATCTTAATCATAGAAATCCGTTCAGCCGTTTGAGAGATATGAGGTAATAAAGAATATTACATACAAACATACTTACAAGATACGCGCGAAATACATAACCCGCAGTCGGGTAAAAAAAATGAGTACCTATTCATCATCATGTTTACTACAACAACAGTTATACAGACGCAGAGATTTATAATTAATGTGTACCTATCCTACTTCTACTATATAAACTATTACTTATGATCATACTATCACCGCAATCAAACTATTTGTGTTGCGTACCTTTGCTACTCGGGTAGCTCAAGATCATTTTTCATCCATATGCATTCGTCTTCAGCAGAAGTTGTAAGTATTAAACGGTAGATTAAAGGAAGTGCTTATTTTCAGAGAATAAGCTCAGTGATAAGAACAAAATTAACGGAATATAACATCAATATGTTGTAGGAGCTCGAGGGCGCATTGGTGTAGCGCTTGACCCATCGATCGCGGAGGTTAAGCCACTTTCGCAAGGGTCTGTCATGGGATAGGTGACCAAAAAGTTATTATCTCGAGCTCCTCCGTGCGCGTGCTCCGGAAGGCACGTTAAGCCGTTGGTCGGATGCATTTGCAGTCGTTAAAACCCACCATTGAGCCCGCTTGGTGGGTTATGGCCCATCCCCTTTATCCACCCATAAGGAAGACCTGTGCCCCAGCAGTGGGGACATTAAAATGGCTGATGGTCATGGTCATGTTGTCCAGGTCAAGTGGACTACTACCCTAATGCTGGTGAGCAGCAGCCGGGCTGCTTGCTGGACTCCTGCAGCCACAGCCGCTCCTGGGAGTTCTACTCGGAGTCGCTGCACAACGACTACGCCTTCCCAGCAGTGAGATGTGCCAGCTGGGACGAGTTTAAGAAGGGGAACTGCGACGAGTCTAGGTCAGTAGCAGTTTATTAGTAGATGAAGCAAACCTGTACTGAGAGTCGCTGCAAAGCGAAAGCGCCGCCGGTGCGGTGCAGTGCAACCAGCATAGTTTTATTATATAAAAAAACTTCGAGATTCTAAAACCTTGAATTAAGAGTTGTTTTATCGATGCGATGATGGAATATAGGTCGAATATGTCAATTTAGGTTTAATCACTATGAAGCTCCAGCATTTGATTTAAAATTGATTAGATAATTACGGTCGTTAGTTTTTTTTATATTTAATGGGTTTGCTCTTGACCCCAGTCTTGCCCAAAAGCAAAGACAGGGTCTACGATGGAGCGAGCTTGCCCAGAAGGTGCTTATTCACTCTGGCCTTGAATAGAGTCAGGTTGTATGCGCTCGGAAACACAGACGCCGGCAGGGAATTCCATTCCATAGCTGTACGCATTATGAACGATGATGAGTAGCGTTTGGTACGCAGAAAAGGTATATCAACTAAGAACGGGTGGTAACCTGCAGTGCGTCTGGATGTCCGATGGTAGAAAGGGGAAGGTGGAATGATTTCATGCAGTTTAATTTATAGTGCATTTTTAAATTTTTGCCTTCATCAATACAGTTTGCCGCTATTTTAGCATATGTAGAGTTACGCAACTCATGACTCTGTCAAACAACATTTACATTGAGTTACCTACCCAATGCTGCAAACTACTTACAATGCAAAACCTATTTGTTTAAGAGATACCTTCTACCTATTGTGTGTAAACTTTTGTTAATTTTGTGTGAAAAATGACCTCACATTAAATGTTGAGGTCATTTTTCAATGGTGACGACTGTGTATAAAATATAAGGGGAGAAAAAAAAGCCCTTGATGAGTTTCTTGCCGGTTCCTCTCGTTACAAGGTCCGCTTAGGGCGCGCGAACCGATGGCGTAGCTTCTTTGACATTCACTAGTGCTTGTAACAGCCTAGACTGAATAAATTATTTTGAGTTTGAGTTTATTACTAATATGTTTCTTTCATCTTACAGCTACATGGGCATAGCATCAAAGCCAGGCACGACCGGTAAGTTCTACTTGCAGACCGGCAGCACGGCACCGTACAGCCTCGGCAAGAACGGTACGCAGTACGTCAACAATGAAGGATTTATCAAGAACCTACTTGGTTAAAACTTTGGGGCTCCTTCAAAAATATTGTTGGTACAGCTCGCGCAATATAACTTATCCAAACCATAGATAATTAGAAATAGAAATAATCTTTATTCATAAAACGCACACTTAAAACAGTTAGCAGCGGCTACCACACTAGGACAAGCCTGTATCGTGGAAGCCAATAAAACGATAATTAACAAAAAAATAGTTTACATAGCTTAGTGTCATAGCGAGCGAATAAAGAAGGAAACTAAATTGTTGTAATAATAGTGGCAAAAATAATAAACTACTAGTAAATTAGTAACAAGAGTAATAATAACACCTGAAGTTGGATGCATGTGTAGTGTGTGTGTGTGTGTGCTTGTGTGTGTGTGTGTGTGTGTGTGCGAGTGTGTTTTTATTATCGAGTTATTTCCAGTAGGCTTTCCGTTTCTGCGTAAGATAGACTCTGTAGCCATGTTAATACTTTAACCTTGGCTACGGCTATGGTACATGACTTAATGTCACAAGCGCGAGCCACAACATTATAAAGAAAAGGAATTTTAAAGTTGAGGTGATTTTTGGCAAAAGATGTTTTGACTTGTATCAGAGGAATTTGGAAAACACGTTTTATAATCAAATTGTGGTATTCAGGGGAATTTAGCGTGGTACGGTGTCCAATTGTGAAAACATTCAGTATGTATATTTGTCGAACATTCAATACAGCAGCCTCCCGGTATGATCAGTAGTGGGGTACCGTCGATGTTTTTTAAGCATGACCTTTATGACTGATCGCTGTGCTCGCTCCAGACGTATCATAGTTATTTTGCATGCAATTAAACACTTTTGTACCTGAAATTGCTACTGCGCAGGTCTCCAGTACAAACATTTGGGACGTTACTTTGCGCGAGCTGTAGTTAAGTTTAATCGGTCTCAAGAGAAGATGAAGTATCAACATGTCGCACCAGTTTTGCGTTTATAAAAGCGTCCTTACTAATGAAATTGCCGACATTTTTTACAAACAGAGAACCTCATTACCTACTTTTATGATACCTAAGAAAATTTATCATTTTATTTGTTATTACTTATTACTTAGTAAAATTGCTTTTTTTGCTTAACTAAGATATTTATACCTACTTAATATAGCTTTAACCAAACATAAAGTTCACAGTTGTTAAATAAGTGAAGAAAATGTTAGTATCTTTTCGAAAATTCTCCATACAAATCGGCAAGGTGCGTCTAAGTACCTACCTAGTACCTACACGAGTGTCCTGAACACTTCTGAGGCTGGCCGTACCTTGCTTCTTCAGCAATTCTTCAGAAAAGATGACGGACATAAACAATTACCTAAGTATAATTTACATAATTCAGTGATTGAATTTTGCGTTGCATTTCATCACTACCATTTTTTTGGGACAAAGTGCGAGTTTTAAATAAGTTTCGTTATTATATAGACACCAGCAGTAATTTTTAAAATACTTTGTCAAAGTATAAATCACCTTTAAAAAAATTGCTTTTATTATTAGATAGGTAGGTACCTACACTGTAAATATTAATTTGCTTATTATAGTTTTTTAAAATATGAGATAAGAATTAAATACGAACAAAATTCGAAAACCATCTTTGTTACTAAGTATTAGACTTTTTTGAACTCTGAAAAAACATCGAATTCTTTTTAGTTTAAAGTATTTGTAAGAGTTTTCAACAGACAAATTGCCATGAACAGAATCACTATTATGTTAGTTAGATAAGTATGAAAGTAGGTACCCAGTGCAATTAAGTGTTACCAGTTTTAAACATTAATGACATAAGACTAGTTAGTATTTAGTATTTATTTATATAAAGCACATGTTGGTTGGCACATTAGTTGCATTGCAACTTACCGAAAACGCAATCGTATGTGATATTTACACAGTACCTCTATTATTATTTTGTGCTTTAGCAAATTCTATATTTTATTGTTTAAAGTTTTGAACCATTATTTAAAGAAATGTGTACAAAAACTTTACTAGCATTGTATTTATATTTAAACAGTATTTATATTGACCATCCAGTGTCACCAGTAAATATGATTTGTTACATATTTTGTTACAAAATAAAAGGAAATGTTTAAAACATAACATACAATTTGTTTTATTTAGAGAGTTACAGAGATCATTAACATTGTTATCCGCAGTTAGAGGTTTTTTTTTATTATTTTTATTTATTTATTATTAAATGAATGCCTTGAAAGGAGATATTTTTTAAGAGCGATACAAAGTCCTAAGATATTTATTTCGTTGACATTTTCATCCCATGATGCTTTTAATAATGGCTTCGTTATTGGCAAAGTAGGTCCCATTCTCACCCAGGCCGAAGGGAGCAGACCCAGCAGTCTACAAGTAGAATATACCTTTGGTGTCCTTACGGCATGCTATTCCCATGTAGCTGAAAAAAAGAGCTGCCATATTTATTATGTTTAATCCTTTTCCTTTGTGCATTACAACAAAGGATTAAAAATAATAAATATGACAGGACATCACATATTTTGTGATCTCAAAATAAGTAACTTAAGCAGCAACATGCGCAGTGTATTTTAGCGTCGCAGCAACTCCGCGAAGTACTCCCAGGTGCGCGCGTGGTGGCACGGCGCTAGAAGGCAGTTGGGCTGCTGGCTGCCCTTAGGTAATAATTGCTTTAAACCCTTACTTGCAATTATCACACTCGTCCTTCTTGAACTCGTCCCAGCTCCGACACCTCATGGCGGGGAAGGCGTCCTCGTCCCGCAGCGACTCCGCGAAGTACTCCCAGGTGCGCGCGTGGTGGCACGGCGCTAGGAGGCAGTTGGGCTGCTGGCTGCCCTTAGGTAATAATTGCTTTAAACCCTTACTTGCAATTATCACACTCGTCCTTCTTGAACTCGTCCCAGCTCCGACACCTCATGGCGGGGAAGGCGTCCTCGTCCCGCAGCGACTCCGCGAAGTACTCCCAGGTGCGCGCGTGGTGGCACGGCGCTAGGAGGCAGTTGGGCTGCTGGCTGCCCTTAGGTAATAATTGCTTTAAACCCTTACTTGCAATTATCACACTCGTCCTTCTTGAACTCGTCCCAGCTCCGACACCTCATGGCGGGGAAGGCGTCCTCGTCCCGCAGCGACTCCGCGAAGTACTCCCAGGTGCGCGCGTGGTGGCACGGCGCTAGGAGGCAGTTGGGCTGCTGGCTGCCCTTAGGTAATAATTGCTTTAAACCCTTACTTGCAATTATCACACTCGTCCTTCTTGAACTCGTCCCAGCTCCGACACCTCATGGCGGGGAAGTCGTCCTCGTCCCGCAGCGACTCCGCGAAGTACTCCCAGGTGCGCGCGTGGTGGCACGGCGCTAGGAGGCAGTTGGGCTGATGGCTGCCCTTAGGTAATAATTGCTTTAAACCCTTACTTGCAATTATCACACTCGTCCTTCTTGAACTCGTCCCAGCTCCGACACCTCATGGCGGGGAAGGCGTCCTCGTCCCGCAGCGACTCCGCGAAGTACTCCCAGGTGCGCGCGTGGTGGCACGGCGCTAGGAGGCAGTTGGGCTGCTGGCTGCCCTTAGGTAATAATTGCTTTAAACCCTTACTTGCAATTATCACACTCGTCCTTCTTGAACTCGTCCCAGCTCCGACACCTCATGGCGGGGAAGTCGTCCTCGTCCCGCAGCGACTCCGCGAAGTACTCCCAGGTGCGCGCGTGGTGGCACGGCGCTAGGAGGCAGTTGGGCTGATGGCTGCCCTTAGGTAATAATTGCTTTAAACCCTTACTTGCAATTATCACACTCGTCCTTCTTGAACTCGTCCCAGCTCCGACACCTCATGGCGGGGAAGGCGTCCTCGTCCCGCAGCGACTCCGCGAAGTACTCCCAGGTGCGCGCGTGGTGGCACGGCGCTAGGAGGCAGTTGGTCTGATGGCTGCCCTTAGGTAATAATTGCTTTAAACCCTTACTTGCAATTATCACACTCGTCCTTCTTGAACTCGTCCCAGCTCCGACACCTCATGGCGGGGAAGGCGTCCTCGTCTCGCAGCGACTCCGCGAAGTACTCCCAGGTGCGCGCGTGGTGGCACGGCGCTAGGAGGCAGTTGGGCTGCTGGCTGCCCTTAGGTAATAATTGCTTTAAACCCTTACTTGCAATTATCACACTCGTCCTTCTTGAACTCGTCCCAGCTCCGACACCTCATGGCGGGGAAGTCGTCCTCGTCCCGCAGCGACTCCGCGAAGTACTCCCAGGTGCGCGCGTGGTGGCACGGCGCTAGGAGGCAGTTGGTCTGATGGCTGCCCTTAGGTAATAATTGCTTTAAACCCTTACTTGCAATTATCACACTCGTCCTTCTTGAACTCGTCCCAGCTCCGACACCTCATGGCGGGGAAGGCGTTTTCGTCCCGCAGCGACTCCGCGAAGTACTCCCAGGTGCGCGCGTGGTGGCACGGCGCTAGGAGGCAGTTGGGCTGCTGGCTGCCCTTAGGTAATAATTGCTTTAAACCCTTACTTGCAATTATCACACTCGTCCTTCTTGAACTCGTCCCAGCTCCGACACCTCATGGCGGGGAAGGCGTCCTCGTCTCGCAGCGACTCCGCGAAGTACTCCCAGGCGCGCGCGTGGTGGCACGGCGCTAGGAGGCAGTTCGGCTGCTGGCTGCCCTCGTTGGGGTAGAAATCTACGTGGCCTAAGTTGATAAATGTTGTTAACAGGTTTTGTAATATACTGCCATGTCAATCTGGTTCTGCGTTTTATTTTGCTTCTATCATAAGCATAAGCAGCCGCATTTTACATGAGCCTGTTTTTATTACGATAAAGTATTAAGGGGCCGTAATAGGATAACATGGTTTGCGCGGGCCATTTTTTTATATAGAAAACGTAAACTTGTAGTCACCAAAAAAAACATACGACAAGCTAAAGCGAAACATAGTGTGGCGAAAATGAACTTTAATGTCATAGGGAATTCGGAGGAACAACA
Organism: Agriphila straminella; assembly: GCA_950108535.1. NCBI lineage: Eukaryota > Metazoa > Arthropoda > Insecta > Lepidoptera > Crambidae > Agriphila > Agriphila straminella. The sequence continues at coordinate 1,103,792 of OX467324.1, read as the reverse complement.
CAGTACTAAAACATGCTTTTCATTCATCATGGCAGTGCTAGTCATTTTGTTTACAAAACAAAAACATTGATATCCCTTCACTATATTCTGCATGTCAATAAGAAAGAGAAAGAGAAGTCACAAAGACATGGCTTAAAGGACTTTGCATCCAAGCCAAAAATCTTAATAAAAAAAAACTTTAAGTTCATCATTATGAAACTTTAACACTTTTGGAAATCCATTTTCTTCGAGCACACCACTCCTTTTCAGTATAACAATGCCACTACAGGTGTTCCAATTGGCAGAGCTGTGGTAAACATTCGTAGAGATATCCATTGTTTCTAGTTCATTGTATTTGAGGCATATAAAAGTGGTCTTAACGTGTCCTACATCTTGGCATGGACCACTTTGAAAACCGCAATTCTGACTACATGGAAAATTTCTCCCCAATTAGTCCCAACTAGGTGTCCTACATCTTGGCATGGACCACTTTGAAAACCGCAATTCTGACTACATGGAAAATTTCTCCCCAATTAGTCCCAACTAGGTGTCCTACATCTTGGCATGGACCACTTTGAAAACCGCAATTCTGACTACATGGAAAATTTCTCCCCAATTAGTCCCAACTAGGTGTCCTACATTTTGGCATGGACCACTTTGAAAACCGCAATTCTGACTACATGGAAAATTTCTCCCCAATTAGTCCCAACTAGGTGTCCTACATCTTGGCATGGACCACTTTGAAAACCGCAATTCTGACTACATGGAAAATTTCTCCCCAATTAGTCCCAACTAGGTGTCCTACATCTTGGCATGGACCACTTTGAAAACCGCAATTCTGACTACATGGAAAATTTCTCCCCAATTAGTCCCAACTAGTCCTACTTTTTCGGAATTAAGTATGTGACAATAAATACGGTGTCGGAGGGCGTAGTTGCTCATTCGGTGTTGGTTCACGCACGATCTAACTCCTGAGGATGCTCCGGGTTGGGTAGAGTAGCCTAAATGGTGAAGGTGCAAGATGTGTTGCTGTCTTGCTAAATGCAGGTATTGTGCACTTATATTTTGTGGTGTGCTGCATATTTTTGCGGGCGGGCGGGCGGTGCATCTTGCATATTTTGTTTGCGGAAGTAAGCTACATATATTTCTTTTTTCAAAATAAGTAAATCCTTTTTGTACAGTCAGACTATCAATACGCTGGTACTATTATTTATTCTGTTCTATGACTAAGTGTCCGAATTATCAGTGAATAAATAATAAAATGAAAAAGCTTCATTTCGGACAGTGTCTGAAATTATTTTGACCAAGATGTCACTAACTCTTAACTTTATAAATATTTGAAGACACATTTTGAAAAACCACGATTGCAGTCTAGATTTTAAACACAAAATTATGATTTTTATTTCCCTGTAGGTATTGCTTCTATCGTGTTAACAAAATGAAACAAAAGTTTTAAAACAAAGCATTTTATTTTATTTCTATTTGATAACTTCATCTCGTTAAATACAAAATAATACGGAGCTGGGACGAATCATTAGAAATATAAACATCTTCAATAAATACGAGGACAACACAAGGACAAAGTACAAGTACATTCGAAGAAGAAAAAACATGCCAGTAACAAAAACATATTTCTGTATAGAAGTTTACAAAAAACGTAAATTCATCATTCATGATTTGTAATGAAAACAAAGATTGGTTATTTTTTTATTAATTACGATTCAAAAGTGCTTAATTATTAAGTTTATTTGAATAAAGCAATTTTTTACCTTTGACTTTGACTTTTGATTATTTATTAATTCACTCGCATCGCATTCATTACTTAAAACATAAGTATTCTTCATAAGTCCAAAACCACTTGAAAGGCACTGGATATTTTTTTACAATCATAAGAATTCTTTTTTCTTCTCCAAGTGTACAATAACATACAATAACAAAACATTCAAAAATATGCCACAAAACGTTACCTACGTATTTTGATTTGACATTATTTTTGCGACATACTTTTCAATGCTAAATAAATGTCAAATCCATAAAAAAGAATCAAACGTTAGAATTATCTGATTCACAATCAGTGCCGATAACTTTCCATTCATATTATAAACTTATGTACTATTACAAAACGTTACCTAGCTAGTGTAAGAATATATTAATAATAATAATTGTACAATATCAGTATCATTTCCAATTTCATACAAACGACTGTTCTTGCTAGCTTGTTTGATATGAAGAAAATTGGTTATTTTAATATACTATTGAGCATGAAATTTATTGAATTGAGCCAATAACATATCAAATCATTGTAACTTGAATTTAATAAATAATAATATAACCAACAAGAGGTGTATTTATCAAAAAGACAAGTCCTAAAGTTGGTTAGTTTTTACTCGAAGCAAGAGGGGTACCTAATGTTATTTGCGGGTGTCATACATTCCATACATAGCTTATGTATGTATGGAAGTTTGTTTTTTATCAAAATTAATCTCTATGATAAAAAGCCAAATTTTTTGTCAATTATTTGTAAATCATTCTAGTCAGAACAGCCGCTCAGACGTTCCATAGAAATAATCTTAAAATATTTCAATAAAAAGTAATAAAAAAAACACTTTGTGTCATGATCTTAGTTAATTCTATGAATTTGTGAACAGTGTTTGGAATGTCCTGTTTTATAAATATTTAGATTATAAAAAACATGGCGATGCGATGATATGATACCTACATTTTGTGTTCGTTGAAATATGAATAAGAACTTTAATAACTTGGTACTTTTAAGACAGAACTCTTATACAACGTGTTACAAAAAACCAAGCCGAATATGGTAGATAGGGACCATCAAACTGAACAACTTTTACTATGGGACCAACTCTGTAATCGCGGAAAAATATCCGAAGTGTATGAAACAGCTGATAATTATGTTTTTGTTACACTTAATTACCTTTTGTAACACTTAGTATAGTTGTTTCTGTCTGTTGTAATGTAGTGACTGATGGTTGCACGAATTTGATTTGTTCTTCCATCAGTCAAACGTAATTGATGACTGATGGAATTGAATGACGCTTGCATGAGCATGTAATGGCTGCCTAAGTAATATTTTTGTGCTACTGTCGTTATTCGTATTCCAACGGTATTTGTGCCTGTACAGAAATGCTCGACTGGCCCTATCATAGTTCTAAACATCGACTAAGCTTGACTCGTGGGATAATCGAGGGATTCATAAAGATAGAGAAGATTTTAAAACGCTAGAGAACAGAGATTTTTGAAGTAGCATTGTTAAAAATGTTCAATTCAAATTGTATTTTACTCAAAATAGCCGATTATACGAGTTGCTAAATCAATGACAATATTATTTAAATTGTCAGTAAGCGCGTGAGATTTTTTTTCGGTTATCCCACAAATCTTTTACTAAAAAACAAAAATCGAAAAGTAAAAAAAACCTGCACTAAACGCACACCTCACTAACACTAAGTAGCACCTAACGGTGTGATAACATAGCAACACGTCGTATATTTATATTTATTCAACATATATAAACTCGATTATGTGGGCCCATATGTTGAAAGGTACGTGATGTCTACATAATATAATTATGTATTTCGTAAAAGTTATTCCGTGTGGAATTTCTTTTTAAGCATTTTAGAGTACAATGACTTTGTAATGAATTATATCGATAATAAAATCTTTATCCACGCTTTAGTCTCGATACTTGTAATAAATTTAGAGAGAAATATGTTTTTTTAATCTACAAACGGTGGTCTATTTCGTGTGACATATTTTAAAGCTACTCGGTATCGAAAAGACATTAATATACACGAACACTTCATTTTTCACTATGGCAACACTTATTTGCATGCTACGAAGCCGAATATGTAACTGAAGGTCGAATCACCTTAGCCTAAGCTTATAAAAAACTTTGAAAAATGCTCATAATTATAATATATCTAACGTATTTTACATACAATAAAAAATTGCATTCTTAACTTTTATAAAATAAATCGTAGTGCGTTTCGACGTCACAACATCAAATATAATAATTAATTAACTCCATTAATCAATTAATATAAAATGTTTTAAATAACTTAAATTAGTATTCGCAGTGATGTCGCTTAAAACTAATGTATGTACGCTCAACAGCATCAGGTATACAAACAAAACTGTCAAACTTCTGCAATTGATTTTAAACCTTAACATCATATACATTAAGTTCAAATTAGATTAAGGAAGTTTGACAGTGTTAACCATTGTACATCAAGATTTTACACGCTGACTGGCGGCCAAATTGCAATGAATTTAATACAACACTTTTAAGTCAAAAGACAAATAAGCGTGTTTAAAAACCCCAATACTTATTTATTAGTAAAAAATATTGTTACTAGTCGGTCACGGCTGTGGAACTGACCTTTTGGCCTTAGAGTTTCCTTCTTGTTTAATCTGTATAATATTTTTTACAAAATGGCCGCTTCAAGCTTGAGTCCGTTACGGCTGCGTGCTTTGCTGTTGGATCTCGATCTTCTCAACTGTCATGTCAGGGTTCATTGCCGTCGCTTCCTGTTTGTGACAAATTAAGAAATCGTGAAATATTTCCGCAATTTCCGAATATATACTTTACACGGAAGTAATTTTTATTAACTTTAGTATCTTTTCATTTAGTTAGGTAACTTTTGAAAAGGTGAAATACATTCGATTTGTCGATTGTGTTATAGTAGCGCATCACTTGCTAACTTGAAGCCTTGGTTCTCCGCCAAGGATTGACCTAGCTGTGCTCTGATGAGGGCTATCCAGGGAGTGAATGGGGGAGATTCAGATCGCTATACACACCCAACTAATCTGATCAACATTCTAAGAGATATAGGAAAAACCGCGAAATTAGCATTAAATGTATAGAAATTCTGAAACTTAAAACTCTTTTTTTTAATAATAATAATAATAACATTTATTGACATAAATAATACAAGTTTTTAAACATCTTACTTAAATGAACTAGACATCCTATGTGACGATCTAATGACATCTGCACCCAAACTAGTAAAAACTGTATCTCAGGCGCAGCGCTCTTAACTGTGAACTATTTCCATCTATGTAATCGAGTCCTAATAAGAGCGCTGCGCCTGAGATACAGTTTTTACTAGTTTGGGTTGAGATACAGTTTTTAGTCTGATCCTTATATATCTTAGAATGCTCATCAGATCAGTTGGGTGTGTAAAGCGATCTGAATCTCCCCCATTCACTCCCTGGATAGCCATCATCAGGTTACAGCTAGGCCAATCCTTGGCGGAGAACCAAGTTACCTCACGCTTCAAGTTACCTCGTTGGTATGAAAATCGAGTGGTGTCCTTAATTATCTGGTCACCACGGTATTTATAAGGTGATTGTGTGTATGTGAATAGCGGGGCCCTGGTTGAAGGAGCAGCCTCGACATAAAATAAAGAGAGGACAGAAGTTAAGCTGTATCACGCGTTCGAGCAACGCAACACTGACCAGTGACGCCTCGCGAGAGCGCGGTCGTGTGTATGAATGTGTATGGAGTCAGTCATGAATGGGGTAGAAGTGTATGAATGTGTATGGTGTATGTTAAGATCTTGCGTGCACCTGTATGGCCTCGGCGAGCACGCGGTCGTGTGTATGGATGGAGTCGGAGTCATGAATGGAGTCGGAGTGTATAAATGTGTATATGGTGTATGTTAAGATACCTGTATGGCCTCGGCGAGCGCGCGGTCGTGTGTATGGATGGAGTCGGAGTCATGAATGGGGTCGGAGTGTATGAATGTGTATGGTGTATGTTAAGATACCTGTATGGCCTCGACGAGCGCGCGGTCGTGTGTATGGATGGAGTCGGAGTCATGAATGGGGTCGGAGTGTATGAATGTGTATGGTGTATGTTAAGATACCTGTATGGCCTCGGCGAGCGCGCGGTCGTGGTCGATGGGGTCGCCGTCCGACTGGATGGTGATCTTCTGTTCCACGCGCGTCTCCACCACGCCGTTGCGTTCCGTCTTGTACTAAACAAACCGAGAAATATATATCAAACCGACGGCCAGGCCCAATAATCAATCCACAGATAGAGGTAGGCGTAATCCAGATAAGTTGCTATGTAAATTGTAGTGGGAGTCCCTATGCCCCCCTCCCCTCACCCCTAAACTCGATGTCAACTATGAAAAGAGCTTTATATCTCTTTCATAGAATTAAGAAAGTTATTTATTTGACGATAGATCTACTATTTTGGAGATAGATCCTATAATCTGGCAAAAGTATTGGTTATATATTGATGATACAAACTTGGAGATCGTTTTGATTCATAAAATTGATGACAAAAAATATTTGTTGGTTATAAATATTATAATTAGGTGATACTTATTACTATACTAAATTAATAATATACAAGAATATGTGATACTTAATTGATGACAAATATAGACTTTGGTGATAGAAGTAATTGGGTTGGTAAACTTTTTCGAAGAGAATTGTTTTATATTTTTTTTTGATAGCACAAGTTTGAAGAATAAAGAAAATAATATTATGATTTTTTTATTTTACCTTGTTAACCAAATAATTTTTTTTATATTATTATCGCGATAAAATATCAAACGTACAGCTGAAAGAAAGAAAGAAAAATAGTTTATTTGAGACACACATTAATACATAGGTACAATAAAAGTTCCTTTGCATTTACTGATTAAAAAAACTGATTGACAGACAGTGACAAAGAGTATAATCATAATCACGACCTAATGTTGTTGTTTGTTTATCAGCTTATAACTGTGATTTTCTAGTGTTTTTCTTGTTCAGTTATTGAAAATGAATCAGCTTTAAGAAATCCATAATCCAGCTTATTACGCCGATGAAGACCTACACTGCTTTGTTCCGTTTTGTTTGAAATATAGACGTGACCATCCGCAGAACATTTTTTTTACAATTACCATGCCTTTGAAAGAGACGTGGTGCAGAGGATAAAACAGGAATTGTCCTCAAAGAGCTTTATAAGTTTGTGATGATCACGTAAATGTATGTAAAATATAGACGTGACCATCCGCAGAACAATTTTTTTACAATTACCATGCGTTTGAAAGAGACGTGGTGCAGAGGATAAAACAGGAATTATCCTCAAAGAGCTTTATACGTTTGTGATGATCACGTAAATGTATGTAAAATATAGACGTGACCATCCGCAGAACAATTTTTTTACAATTACCATGCCTTTGAAAGAGACGTGGTGCAGAGGATAAAACAGGAATTGTCCTCAAAGAGCTTTATAAGTTTGTGATGATCACGTAAATGTATGTAAAATATAGACGTGACCATCCGCAGAACAATTTTTTTACAATTACCATGCGTTTGAAAGAGACGTGGTGCAGAGGATAAAACAGGAATTATCCTCAAAGAGCTTTATACGTTTGTGATGATCACGTAAATGTATGTAAAATATAGACGTGACCATCCGCAGAACAATTTTTTTACAATTACCATGCCTTTGAAAGAGACGTGGTGCAGAGGATAAAACAGGAATTGTCCTCAAAGAGCTTTATACGTTTGTGATGATCACGTAATTGTATTTTCAACACACTTGCTCGTAAAGTGAGCCCTAATACATCGCTTTAAGGGCCATAAACCGAACTATAACAAACGCGTGCAATAATATATAAAACACTAGTTCGTAATAAAATTAACCCTACAAAGTTAAATTTGTACCTTACTGCAAGTTCTAGGCGAGTAAACAGAGCATTCCCAATTTTGCCGGGTAATACAGTTATTTTTTTAGTATCAACAAAGAGGTTTTATGCTGCTGAAAATTCATATACATTTTTGGAATAAATAAATGTGTAAGTCCTTAATTAAGTCAAAAAAATATTTATTATTATCAAATTATTCATAATTCACAATATTTTGTTATAAAATATTAAAATATTTGCATTTTATCACTTAAAATTATAATTTTGAAGTAGGCTGTAATGGCTGTATGCTCACTCACCCCTTTGTTGCAAAACATTCTTGCGTTGGGCGTGTGAAAAAAACAACTAAAAAACCTGCGCGCCTTTTCCCATAATAATTATCATATTTTGTTTTTGTCGTATTTGTTGCTGTGTGGTAAATTACTTTGTTTTTTCCTCGCAAATGTGTTGAAAAACGTCGTATGAAACTCGTGAGCTCTTGCTTATTGCACACTCGGCTGAGTTACGCCCTCGCCTGCGGCTCGGGCTGCAACCCACAGCCTTGTGTGCAATGAGCAACCTAAGCTAACTTGTCTCATAATGTACTAGTACTATGTATATCTTCAAACTTACTCACAAAAGAGTTATTTTTTTTATTTTAGCTGCCAAACCTTTGCTTTTTTGTTTTGAGCAACAACATAGAAGTCTTTGGAGCAAAGACATTACCTACGCATACAGCCGTAATAGTGATTTATTGTACTATGCTGTAAATTTAAAATTTAAATTAAAATGAAGTATTATAAAAATTCCGCAATTGGTTATTCCTGACTCCAAAGCCAAAAGCTACCAGAAAATATTTAATTCATAATAATTTTGGAAAAGTTGACCAACCCAGTTGTCCCCTTTTCTATTGACGAGTGTCTTACAGTCAGTTGCAAGAACGATCTTTAAAGTTAATGCGTCATTAAAGGTATCACCGTCCTTTACTTCTTTTGAAAGAAGAAAAAGATGGCGATACATTTAATGAAGCATTAACTTTAAAGATCGTTCTTGCAACTGACTGTGTGAGGCACATTTTGGGTGTAGACTAAAACCCACTCGAGATCGTCATGTAACGGGATAAATATAATATGAACCAAAAATATCCAAAAACAAAAAACGATTTGGATAATTTAAAAAACATGTTTCATTTATGATACTTTATCATACTATAAAGTTTCGTCTACTGAGGATTTACTGTAGAGGTCCACTACCTTCCTTTCCTACACTAAAAATAAGGAGTGTGAAGAGTGATGAAGCTGCTACTCACGGTGATGGTCTCCACGGTGCGAGTCTTGGAGCTGATGGTCTGTGACGACACCACCTCGCCTTCCGCCGGCTCCTCGCCGCTGGCCTCACCCGTGCTCATCTGTTACGGGATATCACACATTTTATTGACGTTCTAGTGAAATGCACATGACATTAGAATAGGGATGATGACTAATGAATAAAATAACGAAATACTAATAAAAATCGTAAACATATTAAACTTTTAGAGTAGCTTGTATACCTCTTGGTTTTATATATTGCATATTATTTGTTTTATGACCCTTCAAAGTTGGGTGGACAAGTCCATTTAAAAAGTATAAAATTTATTAAAATAAATGATAGCTTTAATTAGTCCGTAAAATGTATAGCAAATTTGTCTAAGAAACTATTACAATATTTAATATAGCTGCCAAACAAATTTCCTACGCGTTGCATACAAACTATCTAGGCGTGACGTCATCACTTAGTAGCCGTTAGTATGGAGCGTTTTTGGGCGAGTCCATTGTGTGCATTTCACACTGTGATATCTCGGGCAGTTTTCATGCTAGCAAATTAATTCTTTTCCCAATGTTTCTTTTTTTGAGAGGTAATTTATGTAACATAAAATAAAAAAAATAGTCATCATGCCTATTGTTGTTATGGCGTCAGACTTAGGTAAGATGGTGGTAGCTAGCCAGGCGGATTTGAAATAAACTCTACCACCAACCAAACCGAGTACAAATTGTATCCCCCTCCTGGGAATTGAACCCGGGACCCCTGCGTCTTACACGGGTGGGCAAACCACTTAACCACAGAGCCGGTTAGTTATTTATAAAATATCAACTACCTCGCAGGAGTACATTACTAACATCATAAACAACTACGATTATTCTACGACTTTTCCGAAAAACGACAACAAAAAATACTTTCCATGCATCGATCGAAGTATTTTTTTTTTACTTTTATGGAAAGTTGTAGAAAAACGTTGTTCTACGACTCGGCCACAGCCAACGCGGCCGGCGGCGTTCAATCATCACTGCGCGCTATCTCGATGGCGGCCTCTCAGCTCGTCGTCACAACCGCGCAGTGATTACCGAATTCGCTTGCCACGCCGCCCCGTAAGGAAGGCCTGTGGCCCAGCAGTGGGAATATTAATAATGGCTGAGGCCAACTTATAATTATGCGCATGCGCACTCACCGTGGGCGCGCCCTGCAGCATGGTCCCAAACGGAGCGTCGCCCATCACCGTGCTGGTGGTCGTCGTGCTGTACGAGCCCGGCTCCTGCCGCACACACAAACACTGATACACAACTACACCTTATGCGTAACACAGCCCTATACAACGTGTTACAATAAAACCCTAAAGCCGCATTTTGTTGACAGGGACCAACAAACTGAACCACTTTTACTAAGGGACCAACTCTGAAATCGCGAAAAAGAAACAGCTGTTTCATACAAAAATTAGTAACGAAAGTATCAAAATGTATCACTTACAAACTTGGCGCTTATTTTGTACATAATCAACTCTTATTTTGTACAAACTCACATTTTTTATCACTTATTTTGTACAAAATAAACTTATTTTGTACAAAAACATATCTTTTATCACTTACTGACTTTGTGCAAAAGAAGCGCCCAGTTTGTATGTGGAACGCTATTTAAGGTGCCATTTTTGAGACTCTGACCGGACATCTAAGGTATTTTTGATCGAAGGGAACAGCTGATATTTTTTCGTAATTTCAGTGTTGGTCCCATAATAAAAGTTGTTCAGTTTGATGGTCCCTATCTAACATATTCGGCATTAGAAGTTATTTTGTAACACATTGTATAAAAGATACTGCATTAATAAGTATCTTGCAAAAGGCAAGCCAGGGGGGTGCAGAAATATCAAACGTATTTTTTTGTTGTCTGTATTTTCTAAACACTGCATAGAATGACAATATCGTTACCGAAACATTAATTCTAGATAATGTGGTAATTCGAATGATTTAGCGTAAATTAGACAATTATTTGGGTACCAAGAAAAAAGGAATTTTTAAAGAAAAATATTCTACTCAGACTACTAAACCTGAGCTACGATTATTATTTATTACTATTAATACACTACATTTGTAAGAATCATATTTTCCAATAATACATGTATATTTAGATCAAAATCTAAGTATAAATAAATTGTAATATGTGAATACAAAAGCAACTAAGTATACGTAATAATTGTGCCAAATGTATAAAATGTAAAATAAATAAGTTACCTGTAACTGTAAAATTGTACCTAAGATATAGTTATTAAATTCTATAAAAAAATACTTATATTTAATTCAAACTCATCCACACACGACAGTATCTTTATGCGATAATGCAAAACATGCCATTCGAAAATCATTAAAATTCGTTAATATTTCTTCATATTGCTGATCTTGTATAACTACCTAAGGTGTTATGGGATATCACACGAAATATTAGATGTCAAAAAGTTTCATAAACACAATTTCCAACTTCGTTAAAATTCATCAATAAAAGGCATGCGATTCAATCAACAAACAATTCAGGCTAGGATTTTTTTATTTTATTTTTTATTTTATTTTATAAAAATACATGCAGGCTTACAGACTAGGTATTTTGGAAATCAACTAGAAATTAAGTTAATTGTTCGGTTATTACGTGAAATATAGTATTTACTCACCAAATATATTGATGTTAAAATCACAATAAACTTACTGAATACTGAATGTAATCTAACAGACTTTTATAAAACAATTTTGATCGCACAGTGCGTTTCGTTGAACTAAATTAGTACATCCGAATGTGTCATCATAAAAAGACTCGTTTTAATCAATGGTACTTAAATAACAATAACTGTATATATTTTTCAGGCTGGTAACTTTGAAAAGAGTATATTAACAGGTTGTATTACTTATATTAAAATAATTCTGATTATATAGATTATAATATGTCTTATCTCATTATGTGTAAGTATAATGTGTAGTGGTATAAATAATATTGGTTATTAAGTTATTAGGTTAGTATAAAACCAAGAATACGAGTATACTTTGTACAGTCTGCAGCAAAAGTACTTCAACACTTTACTACTTTTTATTATCGCGTTCAGTTCATTAGAAATAAATCATTTTTACGGATTAAAGGGCGTACATTATTAATTCAGTTTATTTTAGATTTATTTAGTTTTTATTGGTTTTTTGATTTCTCGACGTCTCGACAACTTTCCAGGGGCCGTGCAGTGCATGGTCAGTAACAAAACAACTGAATTAATTGAAATCCGTAAAAAGTGTTTTATTTCTAATAGCAACTTTTTTGACTACTTTCTCGTAGTTCTCAGTCAATTTTGATTATTCAATGTTTTACAAGCGCTTATTGAAGTCAAAAACAACAGGTAGGATAGTAATACCTACTAGGAGCTTAGGGTAATTTTTTTATTAGTTTTAAACAATAAAAAAAAATATAAGACAAGAGTACTAAAACTGTTTAACGACTTTAGTTGCTAACCGTACTGACGCCCTTACATGTTAGTGATACCATACTTATATTATAGACTTTACTCCATTGTGTTAAGAGTGTGTGATTTGTGTATATGAATAATATAAAATATGACATTGGTGAATAAAGAATATGAATGTATTCGAAGTGTATAGGTATATGATAGGATTTTAGAACGACTCAAAAACATAACACTTGTATACTATGCGGTAAAGATATAAATAATGACAACATGTTTTTAGAAATCATACATATTAAGAGGATTGTCAACCACGTGGTCTCCATACAAACGGCGATAACGTTTCCCACCCTCTAAACCTTAACCTACAGTAATTAATTTTTGGTATTATTTTGAAATGCCTAAATACTAGGGCTGTATGTTTTGATTTTTTAAATATCTATAATAGATTTCGAAATATTTGCATTTTAGTGATTTCATACAAAACACAGAAGTGCCAATATTTTCAAAACTACAATGAATATTTTAAAAATCCGTGAAGGCACGTTAAGCCGTTGGTCCCGGCTGCATTTGCAGTCGTTAACACCCACCAATGCGCATTGGGCCCGCGTGGTGGGTTATGGCCCATCCTCCTTACCACCCATAAGGAAGGCCTGTGCCCCAACAGTGGGGACAATAAAAATGGCTGATGGACATACTATTTGAAATACATATTTTAATCTGTCGTAATTAAATCCGGTAAGTTGCTCGAGCTAATATCGCGATAGTATTGTAATCAAGCGGTTGTGACAACTTTCCGGTGACATATTATAAAGTCGCTAGACTCGTTCAAGTGTTATGTATTTGTGTGAGGGGTAGTACTCACGGTGACGATGTAATGCCCCTCGCCGGCGCCCTCGTCGAAGTCGATCGGCGTACCAGAGTCGCCGCTGCTCAGCGAGCTCGTTGAGCCGCGCCTAGTAAGCTATGGGGCGATTGTGACCGTGGCGTGGGTTTGGGGTTGAGGTAGGCCGATGTTGGAAGAATGTCGAGATTGGTTATGTTGGCAGAATGTCAAGATTGGTCGATGTTAGCCAATATTGGAAGAATGTTAAGATTGGTTGATGTTGGCCAATATTGGAAGAAGGTCAAGATTGGTTGATGTTGGCCAATATTGCAAGAAGGTATGGGTTTTATATTGGCAGATATTGGGATATTTTTAAGGTAAGGGAATTGATATTTGGCGTTATTGAATGAATGACAAGATTGAGAGATTGATGTTTACCAGTATTGAATGAAAGTCATTGTTTTGGAGTTGGCCAATGTTGGAAGAATATTGGCCAATAATTAGTAAAATGATTGGATATTGTAGTTCAGTGATGGGTGATGGATTTGTCAAGGATAAGAGGATTGTTATGGTTAAAATCGGAAGATAGTATTCCCAGTTGGATGTTGGAAAATAGTTTTAGGAAAATTGCCAATGTTTTATTGATTCATTTTTGAATTTTTAGTTGGTGATGGCCAAAAATGGTAATGGAGAGAGGTTTAGTGTCAATTTATGTTTGTTCCGATGATGGTTGAAGTCAGGCCAAATTCCAAGTGTGAAGTGGATTCGTCCCCAGGAATTTCGGAAGATGGAAAGAGAGAAACAAAAACAACAGAAAATTAGAAAAACATGTCCCATGCAAAAACAAACCACGCAACTTTTTTGATAGTTAATTTAATTACTATTATTTATAAGAAATCAAATACCCGATTTTTTATTTGTCTTTCACATTCTAATTCGATTCTTTAAAAAAATGTGTACGAATTACACATCCAAATCAAAAAAGTTGCGTTTAAAAACAGAAAAAAAAAACAATGAAATCATTATCCAACCAAAATGCTCATAATGAAATTATTAGAATTGAACCAAACAATGTAAATGAAAATTAATTAACTTGAACAAAACAAAAGAACAAAATGCGTCATGCTAGAAACGCGACATAACAAACGCTCGAAGAGTTAAAGATTAGACACGTGATCTTAATCAGACCTCTCTGTGATATAACAAAACTTCAATTATTCTCGCATGCTGTCCAAGCCCTTATGGATTTATTTTCAATGTACTTCGCCGTTGAGCGGGTACGTATCAGAATGTCTAAAGTAAGAATGTCTAAACTTAAAATAGCAAAGTTCAAAATGTCAAAATTTTTTTTGTCTAACGATTAAAATGTCGAAAGTTCAAAATGTCAAAAACGAAAATGTCAAGCGGTCAGATAGTCGAAACTAAAAATGTCTAAGTTCAAATTATCAAAACTTAAAATGTCTAATAGTCCAAATACATAGGTACCTAATTAATTAGGTAAAATAATTGCGTGTTAACCTCTGTGTCTCCACCGCACATCACCATAGCCACGCCGCGCCGCTCCCTGATTCAGTAGCCGGTGCCAGTCACTGATTCAGTAGCCGCTTAACAAAATCCACCAATTGAGTTTGAAATATATTTTTTTCTGGCGCTTCGCCGGCCGCTGCCGCGGCACGCTCGCTTCGCTCGCTCGGCTCGCGCGCTGGGTTCATGTCAACCTAACATGCTAGTCGCTACGCTCCTCGCACCTATCTCGTGACCTACGGTCTACGGTTTCTAAGTCCCAGCAGACTAGTTTAGGCTCATTTCCGGCAGCTAAATTTGCTATAAAGCATTTCAGGCGAAGCCCAAAGACCTCCACAGACTCAATTAACCTCAAAGAAGGCGATTCGTTTTAAGATCCAACCCAATTCAAATAAATCATTGTAAACTTAGACTTAATGACCATTGATATTTCAACTCGTCAAGTATATGATACGTTTGATACTTTGAATTTTGCTATTTTGATTTATACATAATGATTTTCGACATTTTAAACCATTTCAATTTTAATTTTTGACATTTTGAACTTTGCCATTTTAAGTTTAGACATTCTAACTTTAGACATTCTGATACGTATCCCTTTGAGCACATAGCTTTAGCGGGTCTTGAACCCATTAACAAGTAAATGATAAGTGATATTTTTTTACATTGAAGTCATTCTGTGATTGATGTTAGTTGGCTTGCAATCTTGCATTGTTTCATAGCAGCCTTTAACATTTGTAAATGAGTATTAATCAAGTGACATTTTACTGGTTTTTACAGTGAAATTAATAAAAAGATTTATCGAGAAAGAGATAGAGAAAATGTGATTTACCTCTTAGTACTAGATTATTTAATTAGACAGTGATGTCGCACACCGTTACAGTTAATGTCATATACAGCGTGTTACAAAATAACCCGTAATGCCTAATATGGTAGATAGGGACCATCAAACTGAACAACTTTTACTATGGGACCAACTCTGAAATTGCAAAAAAAATTAAGCTGTTTCATACAAAAATTAATATCGAAAATATCAAAATGTATGAAACAGCTGTTTTTTTACGCGATTACAGATTTGGTCCAATAGTAAAAGTTGTTCAGTTTGATAGTCCCTCTCTACCATATTCATTTTTTTTTTAGTTATTTTGTAACACGTTGTATAACATTCGCCGAATCTATCCGTGGTATAATGTGTGTTGCGTATGTTATGTTGTGTAGTGTACCGATGTGTGGTGTGGTGGTTACCTTATCGCCGGTGGTGGTGATGGTCTTGAGTTGCTGCGTGAGCAAGCGTTGCTCGTGGCGCGTGGCCGAGGAGGTGAGCGTGTGTGCGACCGTCTTCTCTTCCATCTGCTGCGTCTTGGCCTGCGTGTCCAAGTCGTGGTGCGTGGTCGCCGTGCGCGTGGTCACGGCCCGCGCCGTCACGTACGGCGACTTCTCCGCCGGCTCCAAACTTTCCGCCTACGTTACCACTACCATGCTTTACTATGTACACACTAAACATCGACAAGCTGAAGGCTAATGAAAAAAACTAAGCCACTCGGGTTAAGGAAATTAAAAAAATCAACGGAAGGTGAGGTACACGACTAGACGAACCTTGTTGGTGTGCGTGGAGAAGGTGACCTCGCCGGTGCCGAGGTTCTCGACCTCGTGCTCGACGTTGTGCGTGACGCCGTCGTCGTTGCGCGTCAGCAGCTGCTTCGTGGTCGTCTTGACGACGACGGGCGGCGTGGGCGTCTTTTTGCTTCGCTGTGAAACCGGGATCTTGGAGGACGGAGGGGTGCCGGACACGTAGCCCTGGTGCCGGATGTGCTCGTGCGTCGTGTACTCCGTGAACGTCTTGGGCTCGTCGCCCCGCGCCGGGCTCTCGTCTTTGCCGAACGTCGAGAATTTGTGCGTGTTCACCGTCTGTATATCGATGTTCGCCGGCAGATCTTGGGTTTCCTTCTCGATTGTGTAGTTGCCGCTCTTGTCCTCGAAGTGGGAGGGGTCGATTTGGGAGTAGTGGAGTATTAACTGGCCGGTTACGGGGTCCCGGACCGCCGTGCTGGGGTCGATGTCGCCCGTGTCGGGGTCTATGTCGCCGTACTCCGTCTTTATCCGCCCGGTGACCGGGTCGATTTTGCCCGATAGCGTCATTGTTTGTGTGACGGTCGTCCTGGCGCCCTTCAACCTAGGATCGTCCGGATCGACGTCGATAGTTTCTCCGGTGATCGGATCTACGATTTGATACAAATACACAGTTTTGGTTGTGATTATTCTGCCCGTAGTCTCGTCTATCGTGCACTCTTTGGGATCTATTTCCTTTACTCGTCCTTTGTCGTCTTTCTGTGTCATGATAAAGATCTTGATTATGACCAGTCTGCCAGAGATAGGGTCGATTCTACCGAGTTTAGTGTAAATTTCTCCCGTCCCTGGGTCGACTTGTGACGCGGAGTATAGAGGTTGTTTGTTCTCGTCAACTTCACCCGTCGCTGTGTAGATCTGTCCATTGACCGGGTCAACTTTAACGAGAGACTTGTCTACGTCCGCAGCTCTGACGATGCATCCAGTCTTCGGGTCTAAACGACCGTAAATAGTGATAATGTAACCAGTAACAGGATCGACTTGTCCAGCTGTGTACAGCACTTCGCCCGTTTGAGGGTCTTTAGGTCCAGTGATCCAGATTTGGTTAGTTTTCGGGTCAACTTTGACATTTCTGGGGTCGTTCGAAACGATTTGTTTGCCAGAGACGGGGTCTACTTTGTTACGAATTATCCTTAGGCAAATCAATCTGCCAACATCTTTGTCAGGTTTACCAGATTTAGGATTAACTTGTCCACTCCTAAGCAAGAATTGTCCAGTAACAGGGTCAACTTTGAGTTCTTTGCTTTCGAATTTGCCCGTTTTCGGATCATTGTATGTAACAGTGCCTTTCACTAAGTCGATCGTTCCATATTTAGTATCGATTGTGTTGTTTTCAGGGTTAAATTGACCAGTGGTGCTTTCAATGACAGAATGTTTGGGCTCAATAACGCCTTTCTTTGTGTCGACCTTGCCGACGAATGTTGTCACTTCTACTACAGGGTCGATGTGTGTGCCAACAACAATGACTTGAGCAAGATTCGGATCAACCTTTCCGGTCTTCGGATCAATTGCACCGGTAATTGTTATCTGTCCGTTGTTCTCATCTATAGCTACAGGTTTGGTGTCTTGAGATCCGGATGAATTAGTGACAAATATGACTCCGTTCGATGGATCGATAACACCGTATTTAGTGGAAATGTGGCCAGTTTCAGCGTCAACCTTACCTTTGGTGAGTTCCACTGTAGCATCGTCGATATTAACTTTTCCTGTTTTAGGATCAATTGGACCGGTAATAGTCGTAATCTCTACAATAGGGTCATCTTGTTTAGCGACGCTCATGATCATGCCGAGATTAGGGTCCACTTTACCTGACTTAGGATCAACAGCACCGGAGTTAATGAAGATCTGACCAGTTTCAGGTAAGATATAGCCATCTCTAGTCTGTTTTTGACCTGCCTGATCAGTTATTACTATTGTTCCTTTGTTAGAATCAATGACACCGTATTTCGTCTCTATTAAACCATTCGGGTCGAGAATACCGGTCAAGTGTTCTACCTCAGCGGTATGGAGATCAGGTTTCTTTGTCTTCGGGTCGAGTTTTGTAAAGATAACCATAATTTTTACTATCTTCCTTTTCGGGGGTTCTGGTGGAGCTGTGGTAGGCTTGACAGGGGCCGATTTTTGAACCATAGATGCGATTGGTGACGTCTTTTGAGCATAACTAGTAATCGGGGTAGTTCGTACAGGAGGCTGTGTGGGCGTCTGCACCTGTCGTGTTGGTGAAGGAGCTTTAACTGGCGATGGGATTTGTCTAGGTGGGGATACACTAGCTCTCACTGGCGCTACTTTAGACAACACATTCTGTTTATCAACAATAGTCAACTGTTGAGCATAAGTGGGATCTACTTTGCCTGTTCTAGGGTCAACTACAGCGGAGGTAATTATAAAGTTGCCTGTTTTAGGATCGATTTCAGCTTGTTTTAATTCTTGCTTTCCAGTGATTGGGTCCTTGTAAAGAATTTGCCCTGATCGTGGATCGATGATACCGAAGTCAGTATGTATTTTACCATCTTCAGCGCTAACGTAGCCTTTAGAAGTGTCGATAGTTCCTGTGCCGGCGTCGACAGATTTCGTGTAAGGATCATATCTGTTAGTAACAATGACAAGACGAATCTCTCCTTTAGTCGGCGGTTTTGCGACTGGTACAACAGTTTTGTTTACAACACTGAACTGCTGTGCTAATGTGGGATCTACTCTACCAGTATTCGGGTCAACAACTTGGCTTGTGATCAGCATATGGCCAGTAGCAGGATCAAGTGTTGCTTGTTTAGTTTCCTGCCTGCCTGTCCTCGGGTCTGTAACAGTAATTTCTCCAGTCCTTGGGTCGACAATACCTACAGCCGTACGTATCTTTCCGTCAGGTCCTAAGGTTCCGGTGATAGTATCTACGTGTCCTTGACTTGGGTCGATCTTTCTTGTTCGTGGATCGTATTTAGTAGTTATGATCACTAGATGAATCTCTCTTTCTGTCGGCTTTGCTTTCTCGACAACATTCAGTTGCTGTGCCAATGTAGGATCCGGTTTTCCTGTTTTAGGATCTACTACACCTGATGTCAGTAAAAGAGTACCAGTTTTCGGGTCAGTGACCGCTTGCTTGATTTCAGTTTTGCCAGTCACTGGGTCAACATGTTCGATTCTTCCAGTTTTACCATCAACGATACCAAAGTTGGTGTGTACTCTTCCATCAGACGCTATTATACCGCGAGAAGTTTCAACGTAGCCATTCGGACTCTCTAGCTTCTTGTTCTTAGGATCATATTTACTTGTAATTACAACCAACTGGGCTTCCTTGCCAGGCACAGGCTTGAATTTGTCTTTTGGTTGATCTACGACAGTTATTTGTTGAGCTAATGTAGAATCAACATGCCCAGTGTGTGGATCAATAACTCCAGAAGTTAGGACCATATTACCGGTCTTTGGATCAACAACTGCCTTCTTAAGCTCTTGCTTGCCAGTGATAGGGTCAGAGTAAAGAATATCTCCAGTATTAGGGTCTACACCTCCAAATTCTGTATGAACCTTATTGTCACTCTTGAGGGTACCAGGAACAGTGTCAACGTGAGCGTTGGCCAAATCTAATTTCTTGTTCTTAGGGTCGTATTTAGCAGTAATGATTACCAAATTGACATATTTATCAGGAATCTTATCTTTGTCTACGACCGCTAGCTGTTGGGCTAGAGATGAATCAACTTTTCCCGTTTTCGGATCAACAACTCCCGTGTGTACAATCAAATGTCCTGTCTTGGGGTCGATGATTGCTTGTTTGACTTCTATCTTACCCGTCTTAGGATCGACCGTTTCCACCTTTCCAGTCTTCGGGTCAATGATACCATAGTTAGTGTGGACCCTGCCGTCCGAAGCCAAGATTCCTGGTACGGTTTCCACATGACCATTAGGGTTATCCAATTTCTTAGTTTTAGGGTCAAATTTACTGGTAATAATTACGAGTTGAACCTCCTTTCCAGGTACTGAGGTGATCTTGTCTTTTGGTACATCGACTACACTGATTTGCTGACCTAATGTAGGGTCGATTTGTCTTGTACGCGGATCAAGGACGCCTGACGTCAGTAGTAGATTGCCAGTCTTCGGATCAACAGTTGTCTTCTTGACCTCTTTCTTACCAGTGACTGGATCAGTAACTGTGATATCGCCAGTGATAGGATCGACAACTCCAAATTCAGTACGAACTTTGTTATCAGCCTCCAATTTACCAGGAATAGTATCCACATGGGCATCGGTCAGATCTAACTTCTTATTTTTAGGGTCATATTTAGATGTCACAATTACTAGATTGACGAATCTTTCAGGAACACTCTTTCGGGAATCTCTATCAATAATGGCGAATTGCTGACCTAATGACGAATCTGGCTTTCCAGTCTTGGGATCTACAACTCCCGAAGAAAGTATCAAATGCCCTGTCTTAGGGTCGGCAACGGCTTGTTTAATGTCCTGCTTGCCAGTCTTATCCACAAGCTCAATTTTTCCTGTTTTAGGGTCAATAACACCAAAGTTACTGTGAACTTTCCCATCAGCAGCCACCACTCCTCTCGATGTTTCTACATGACCGTTGGGATTGTCCAATCGCTTGTATTTCGGGTCATATTTACTTGTAATAACAACTATTTGTACTTCTTTACCAGGAATTATAGCAAATTTGTCTTTCGTTTTATCTACGACACTGATTTGTTGGCCCAAACTAGAATCAGGTTTCCCAGTTTGAGGATCAACCACTCCTGATGTTAGGAGAAGGTTTCCTGTCTTAGAATCAACTGCAGCTTTTTTAACTTCTTGCTTCACAGTTACTGGATCGGTTACAATAATTTCTCCTGTAGTGGGATCAACGGTTCCATAGTCTGTATGAACCTTGCCATCATCGTCAATTTTGCCCGGAAATGAATCAACATGAGCATTTGTTAGTTCCAACTTCTTATTTTTAGGATCATATTTTGAAGTTACGATCACTAAATTGACGTATCTCTCAGGGATGCCTCTTGGGGCATCTTTATCAACAACAGTCAGTTGCTGGGCAAGCGAAGAATCTGTTTTACCAGTCTTAGGGTCAATGACACCAGATGTAACGATGAAACTGCCCGTTTTAGCGTCAATGATGGCTTGTTTAGAATCACGTTTTCCAGTTTTCGGGTCAGTGAAATATATTTTCCCCGTATCAGGTTCTAGAACGCCAAAGTTGGTGTGAACTTTGCCGTCTTTATCACTGATGATGGCATGAGAAGTTTCGATAAAGCCATTGGGATTATCAAGTCTTTTGTTCTTAGAATCGTATTTGCCAGTAATGGCTACTAATTGAACTTCTTTTCCAGGTAATGCGGCGAAAGTATCAACCGGTTTGTCGACAATACTGTACTGTTGACCAAGAGTAGTATCAAGTTGTCCAGTTCGGGGATCAATGACACCAGAAAGTAGCAATATGTTTCCTGTTTTGGGATCAACTTGGGCACGCTTTATGTCTTGTTGTTTAGTCTTTGGATCGGTGACTTGTATGTCGCCAGTTCGGGGGTCAATAACGCCGTATTCTGTGTATATTTTGCCATCGGATCCACTCAACACTCCCTTGACTGCATCGACGTGAGCGAAGTTCGGCTCCAACTTCTTACTCTTCAAATCATACTTGCTGGTAATGACAACGAGACGTGTCTCTCTATTGGCTTTAGTGGCGTCTTTTTCTACAATGCTAAACTGCTGTGCTAATGATGAATCGACTTTTCCTGACTTCGGATCAACTATCCCAGTTGTGACGAGAAGGTTACCGGTTTTTTGGTCTACGTAAGCCTGTTTCGGGTCTTGTTTACCCGTTTTCGGATCAACATAATCAATCTTGCCTGATCTCGTGTCTATTAAGCCATAGTTGGACGCTACCGTGCCATTTGGAGCTACGACTGCTCTAGAAACATCTACATGACCGTGCGACGCGTCCAATTTTTTATGTTTTCCGTCGTATTTACCCGTTATTACAACCAAATCGACCTCTCTACCGGGCTTAGCACCAACTTTGTCTTGAGCTTTTTCAACAAAGCAGTACTGTTGGGCCAGCGTAGGGTCGAGTTTCCCAGTCTTAGGATCGATGACGTTGCTCGTGAACAGAATGTGACCTGATTTTGAGTCGACGTGACCGTTTTTGACCTCCTGTTTATTAGTGGCGGGGTCGGTGTAGCTGATTTGGCCAGATTTAGTTTTGATGAGTTCTTTTTCGGTTTGGATTTTGCCATTGGCTTTATTGAGAGTGCCTTTGGTAACCAAAATTGTACCATTGGCGTCATCTAGTTTCTTCGTTTTAGAGTTATATTTTCCGGTGATGATGACGATTTGTATTTCATTTTCAGGTTTGGCTACGAGGGGCGCTGCGATAACGGCAGCGACGGGCGCTTCGTGGTGCGCTCGTTCAGAATCTAGAAGCGCTAATGTTGGGTCTACTAGATGCTTGGGGGCTTTAGCTTGTTCTTTAAGCGCAGCGGATTGTACGTAGTCGATGCCAGGCGTTTTAAGTTTACTCGGGTCTTCGGGCGTTTTCCGTTTCTCGGCGCTCTCCGCCACCTTCTTGTCCTCTCCGGGGGCGTAGTTGAAGGCGAGGCCGGCTTTCCTCGTGGTTGGGCTTTGGCTCTCGTCGAGTGCTCTCTGTTTCTCATCCGATATAGGTTCTTTCTCGTAACTGAACGCGCCTTGTATAAAAGGTTTAGTACGCGTCGGACTCTTTTCTGTGTCTGTGTATTCGTAGGGTTTGGTGAAACTGGGCTTATCCTCCTGTTTAGAGGGGCTCTTTTCCTGTGAAGTGTCGAGATTTGAGCTCTCGTTTGACGTGTCGAGTACGGCCACTTTGGCCTTCGGCTCTTTGACTTTCTTGTCTTTGTCTTTTGGCGACTTATCTCTGGGCGATTTCTGTTTAGATTTCGGTGATTTCTCCTCTTTCGGCGACTTGTCCTTCTTGCCAAACAGTCCGAATCCTCCCTGCGTAGAATGGGTTGGGATGGGGGTGGGGATGACAAAAAATTAAAAAATAATAAAACAATCATACAGAAATTAATGAACGCGACGCTTATGTATAAGTTTCATGAATTTAGATTTTAAGTCGAATCAAATTTCGCTTCAAAATTATTTCGAATTGTATAAACTTATACATTAACAGGCACACACAGTGCGAAATTAATATAAAAATGCAAATGCGTAATGCATGCGCTAGTTGCAGTAAGTATCTAACGGTAATAATTATGTACAAAGATGTATAATACACTATGTCTACGATCGAACAAGACAGTACTGCAGCGCACGAGTAACTGAGTTTTGACAAAATCTACCATTCTCGCGGTGTGAAAGTGTGTAGATTGTGTGTTAGTTTTTGGTACTCACCTTTGTTTTCTTGGGCGTCGTTTCCACGTTATTTGTGATCCCGGGGTCGCTTGACGTATCTGTACCTGAAGCAATGTGAAAGGAATTAGACAAAACTATTTTTATAGAATAAAAATTAAGACTAACAAAACCAGAATTGTTCTGTATTTTCTAGTAATTTGGCTAAGTATAGAGTAATCGCTTTTAATTCATAAATGGAACAAAATTTCTATGGTATTTCATTAAATAATTTAATTGGAACTTAACTGGAACTGGATGCCCTAATTTTATTTAGGTACCTATTTTTTATGAAGCGAAAGAAGTGTGCAAGGATCGTAGCAGGTGTCGATCCAGTCTCTGCCTACCCCCATAGGAAACAGGCGTGAGTATATGTATATGTATGTATTTTTTATGCTAGTGTTCCCCTTGTTGAGCCAAATAAAGAATATAAACATGATTAAGCTTCCTTATATAGGAAGCGATATAAAACAAATAACAATAGCTCTACTGCAACAAGCCATAAGAGTGATTTTCCCTTGTCAATAGTACCAGGGCTGTCACTTCGCGAGTATGAAACGCTCGGCGTCCTCTGAGAAGCCATTTGATACGTCAGAAAAGATAAGACCTATGCGATAGAAAGAGAGGCAACTACTAAGTGAATATTTTGTAGCCAAGGTAGCGCTGTGCGACCTGAATTACACTTTATTGTGTCGGAGCAAGAGTCGCAATTTATATAAACTATTTTGCGGAGTGCAACTTCTGTACGCTAGTACTATTATCTGTGAAAGTGAAAGTGAAATAAGCTTTATTCAAATAAACTTAATTATTAAGTACTTTTGAATCGTCTATATTTTCCTACCACCCGATCTATTCTATTATCCCTATCTATTCTGCGATAGTACTGACCGTTTTCTGCTGGGGTCCTGTGTTCAGCCAACTTTTCTTCTTTCTCAGGCGGCGCGCCCGGCATCACCTTTACTGCACCTGGCGGCGGCTTCTGGAAAACGTACCGTATAGCTGTTAATTTAAGGTTCATTTTTGTGGTTAAAAGTTTGTCAATTTTGTCAAAGGAAGAGAAATAATATACATAACATATTTTGCATGCTACAAGTTGAAAGAAGTATAATAATCTTTAGGGAACTGCCAGTATCCTAAAAAGTAATCATCAAAGCGTTAGTATTCTGTGATCAAAGTGCGTCATCATAAAAACACATTGAACACAAATTAACTTATTTAGAAAATAATCATAATTTTTATCTCCTTTAACCCTTTAACTACTTTCACACTCAAAAACTACTTAAACCTACAAGTGAACTAGAATATGGTAGATAGGGACCATTAAACTAAACAACTTTTACTATGGAACCAACTCTGAAATCGAGAAGAAAAACAGCATTTTCATATTTTCGTTATTACTTACTTGGTCCCATCCCATAGTAAAAGTTGTTCAGTTTGATGGTCCCTAACCTTATTCTGGTTTTGATATTAATTCTGTTACACGTTGTACACTGGCCTGCAAAGCTAAGTACTACAGAGGCCTATTTTCATACAAACGAGGTAACTTTGAAGCTTTGGTTCTCCGCCCAAAATTAAACGGGGTGTGTTTTGATGATGGCCATTTAAAGAGTAAATGGAGGAGGCCCAGATCGCTAAAGAAACCCAATAGTTTAGAAGAGTCGTATAGGTCAGAGTTGGACTTAAAAAAAAATAAGCTAAAATTATATCAAAAGTATGGAAAATGTAACACTAAAAAATCCGTACGGTCTTTGGAGGAACCGACTCTTCTAATCCATTGGGTTTCTTTAGCGATCTGGGCCTCCTCCGTTTACTCTTTAAATGGCCATCATCAAAACACACCCCGTTTAATTCTGGGCGGAGAACCAAAGCTTCAAAGTTACCTCGTTTGTATGAAAATAGGCCTCTGTAGTACTTAGTTTTGCAGGCCAGTGTATTTCTGCGTTTACTTATTATCTGTATTTCTTTTCCTAAAATATGATAATATACAGTGGTGGCCATATAATTAAGGACACCAGCTGATTTTCATACAAACGAGGTAACTTTGAAGCCATAGTTCTCCGCCAAGGATTGACCTAGCTGTGACCTGGTGATGGCCATCCAGGGAGTGAATGGAGGAGATTCAGATCCCTATACACACCCAACTGATCTGATCAGCATTTTAAGATATATAAGGATCTGATCTGATACTAATTGCTTATTTATTCGTTTATGCATACTAACCTAGTTTTAAAGCAAATATTGTCCATTGTTGATGTGAACGAAATGAATTTGAGAATAAATTATTCGATTTGATTTGAGTTTTCAGTTTCAGGATTTCCATACATTTTTATTCGTATTTCGCACATCGTTATTCTTATATCTATTAGAATGCTGATCAGATCAGTTAGGTGTGTGGAGCGATCTGAATCTCCTCCATCCACTCCCTGGGAAGCCATCATCTGATCACAGCTAAGTCAATCCCTGGCGGAGAACCAAGGCTACAAAGTAACCTCGTTTGTATGAAAATCGCCTGACGTCCTTAATTATCTGGTCACCACTATAATTTTAGGTGATGTTGATTTATTTCAAGATTTTAAAAGCATTCAACAGATTACTAACTACTTCTAGAAAGCTTGAAGAATTTATTTCAGTGTGTAATCTATAATGTACTTTAATATGAAAATGTACAGTGCTATTTGTATGACAAGACAAATGAGACACGTTATTTTGAATGTGTGACATTACTACATACAGCATACCAATAGAAGAAAGTTTTGCTCGAACTTGCATTGCAAGGCTACACTGTGTGTGTGTGTGTGTGTGTGTGTGTGTGTATAATAAATAATGGAGTGTATGTAAGTAAGGGACTCCGACTTTAAACATGTATAACTCTATCACATTAGTTCAGTATCGTTTGTATCTACACCGTTACTTTTTAAGTATATCTAAAAATGAAATGGGGATTTCAGATCACGTAAATGAACAACTTTTACTATGGGGCCAACCACGGAATCTCGAAAAAAAAATCAGCTGTTCCATAGAAAAGTACAACATCGACTCGACTATAATGTATGGAACACTTGTTTTTTTTGCGATTTCGTGGTTGGCCCCATAGTAAAAGTTGTTCATTTACGTGGTCTGAAATCCCCATTTCATTTTTAGATTTATACTTAAAAAATAACGGTGTATAGATCTATCTATGGACACTATAAGGGAGTGTATGAGTGAGTAGTATGATGTATGTAGTGGGGGTGTGGTGTGACCTTGTCGGGGCGCTCGGCGAGGTAGTCGCCCTCTAGCGAGCTGGCGGACGAGGCGCTGGTCCCTGCCGACCGCCGCCGCAACTTCCGGCAGCGTGCGACAACCACACACGTTACACACACAACGGGGGGACACAACGCATTTGTTAAATGGGGATAGCAAACGCAAAGCTAATTGTAGCTGGCACTGCGTACGCTTGTTCCTAAGACAGTAGACGTTCATAACAAATCTACAGGAAAATAGGTCTTTATTTTGTGAATTTTTTTACTCAAAAAGACCCATTGACTCAAAATGGATATAGAAGACTATTCTACAATGCAAGCGCCGGAATTGAAAGCCATATTAAGACGTTTTTAATCGTACAGAATTTGTATTTTTTTTCTTAATATCCAGATTTTTCGGAAATTTGTAAGGAGCTAAAGCACTTGTGTTATGGAAATCAGACAACGGTGAAACTACAAACACTCAGAACTGAACCAATATAACGGGTGTAACAAGACACTCAACGAAGCAGAAGTCCACGCATTCCGCCCATCATCAGGATCACTGGGAAACCAATAGCTACGAAGTTATTGAAGGTCAAAGTCAGTTTTTTTTTCAAATTTTTATGTAATCTTATTTTATTCGTTATTCCCTAATTTTTGTCTACAGAAACATTATCAAAATTGTATGTATTTCGTAACAAACAATGGCTTCAAAGCGTCATCATTCAATATATTTCATGAGCACGCACATAAACGTTGCCTTTCAACTCTGCCGCACACAGCTGTGCAGCATTCACTCGCAGGCGCGGTCTTTTGTACGCGTTACATTGCGTGGTAATGTATGCAATGCTTTTTTATCACCAAAAATTAAAATCGTTTCCCAGCAAAAATTATGAACAGAAATGGTCCTGATGATGGGCAGAATACGTAAACCTCGGCTTCGTTGAGTGTCTTGTTACACCCGGTATAAAACTTCGTTTTCTACATTGTCCCAGCCGGGGATCGAACCCGGGACCTCAGATGGCAACACCTTGAAAACCGGCGTACAAACCACTCGACCACGGAAGTTGTCGTTTGTATTGTAAATTTTGCAAGTTATTGTGTTCCCCCTATAGTGTAAGTATATGAAATGTACATAAGCCACATGCTAACATGTTAGTGAATCACAATACGACTAAGTTTTAAGGTAATATTAAGTGATACATGGTACGTACATACTTTACAAACTGCAAAGTAAATAACTTATCACTCTATCCAGCGTGGGGTGACAGGAAAAAATCACCAAGTACAAAAAATAGTTTTTTTTTTACCTAAGTACATTAAAATTTCCCGGGAAAAAGGCACCATATAAATAGGCGAATTACTTTACAGAAATCCAAGAAGCAAAAATCACTAAATCCAAAATATTTGTTGAACTCGGCAGGTAAAAAAGTCATTTTCCCGTAAAAAAGACAGGTAAAAATTAGCATTTGTTACTTAGTGTATTACTCACTAGGTACTTTTAATGAATAACTGCTAAATAAAAAGATATTTCTATAAAATTGTTTATAGTTACAGAATGTAGAATATTAAGCATCATAATCATATTTACTAAACATTTTTTTTTTCCAAAAATTGTTTAAAAAACAAAAAAACCGACTTCAAAAAACCTGCCTCTAAAAAAGTAAGAAATAATATTCAAATCATTAGATACGCATTATCATTGTTTAATAAAACACGTCTATTAAGGTCGGGTGGGGCTGGAGTACATCTTCCTTTTTTTATTGTAAAAGCCCCACCCGACTTCAATTGACGTGTTTTATTAAACAATGATAATGCGTATCTAATGATTTGAATATTATTTCTTACTTTTTTTAGAGGCAGGTTTTTTGAAGTCGGTTTTTTTGTTTTTAGTGTAAGTACCTTCTGTATTAGGTAGTGTAGGTATATTATTTAGGTAGAAAAATCGGCTCAGCCAAACGTGAGATAATCGCGGAGAAACATACATACAAAACTGAATACCTCCTTTTTTTCAAGTCGGTTAAAAAAACTACACAAAGGTATCCCTTCCCCAACAAAAAAAATCATCTAATTCGGTTCATAAATAACAAAATTGTCAAGTTAGTTGATTTAATATCATAGTATTTTCAGGATTACTTGTAAACTACTGAACCGATTTGAAAAAAAAATAAATGGGACCATCTCGCAAGAAAACTCAATCGAACAAAAAAAGAATTATCTAAATTGGTCCATAAATGTCGAAGATACGCGCGAACAACGATAAAAAAAAAAAAAACGAATTGAGAACCTCCTCCTTTTGATGAAGTCGGTTAAAAATGAAATTTTGTCATCAACAACACTATTAAAAAGTTAAATAAGTACTGAATTTTTTATTTTTGTTAAGTACTTAGTGATTTTTTCTTGTCACCCCACGCTGAATGATACTTGCGAATTCGTGATACATGATTTAAAACATTTGCAGTTCATAAAGCTTAAATCAGACAAATACGAAGTCAGCTTTCTTTGTAATAAAACTAAGGGGTGGTACACAGATAACCTAGTATGCATAATATATAGACCAAGCTCCCACTGCATGAAACCTTACCTCATAAGGTGGAACAGCAGACATGTGTTACAGCAATAGATATTACTTAGGAACACTGGATTTTAGTGGGTTGCCATCGCATATCCTGGAAGAACATATATTTTTTTTCGTTTTCGTATCGCTATTTTGACCGAAAATTACATCATGAGGTGGAAGATCAAAATGTTTACCCATCGAAAGAGAAACATGTGGAGGTCAAAACCCGCATGGGTTGCCAGCCCCTACCCTGGCAGGTTTCAAGATCAGCCAAGTTTTATGAGGCCCAAAAATGGGGTCACTTACCTCATCAGGTGGAGAGGTAAAATTGATGCAGATCGATAGCCCTAGATGTGCCGTTCATGAATATATAGGGTTGCCTGCCTTCAGCCTGGCAGTTTTTCTGGTCAGCCACCTCAAACAATCTATATCAATATCTTGGAAAAACGAAAAATCTTGTAAAGATGCTATGATTAAGGGTATTTTTAATGCAAACCGTGATATTAAATTAGTCTGCGCACTGGCAGTCTTGCGCCGTTGAAATAATAGGGTAAATGCACCAGTTATGGTAATTTTTCATTGGTATCTTCAAATATTGAAAAAAGTAATGTATCTGTTTAACGTCAATTTGGTGGCTCGATGGAAATGATGCAGATCGATAGCCGTAGACGTGCCGTTCATGAATATATTGCCTGCCTTCAGCCTGTCAGTTTTTCTGGTCAGCCACCTCAAACTATCTATATCAATATCTTGGAATAACAAAAATGCTATGATTCAGGGTATAGTTAATATAAACCATGATATGAAATTGAAATCTACGCACTGAAAGTCTTGCGAAGTATATTATGGTGTTGAAATAATAGGGTAAATGCACCAGTTGTGGGCATTTTTCATTGGTATCTTCAAATATTGAAAAAGTAATATAGCCGTTTAAGTTCAACGTGTTACCACGTTGGTGGTATTCTAAGTGAAAGGAGACCCGGCCTTTTATGCTTAAGTTGTTAACTTTTTAAATTTTTTCTATTTTATTTTTGTGTGTTGTGTGACAGCTCAATGCCAAATCAGAAGTCAAAATTGATATTTAGTTTGCTTAATTTCGAAAAAGGAAAATAATTATGGTAAATGCAGCAACGTTTTTACATTTCATAGCTTGACTTTTCTGCCCTTTGAAAACTGAATATGAATAGTGGAACATTTTTCAATATTAATTTCTCCGGATTTAAAAGACTTACAGTTATAAATAAATAAAAAAACTTTTCAAAAGCTAATAAAATCACCTATTAAGTAAATAAATTAATTATGCCAATGTAATATTTTAACTTTAGTACGTACTCAAATTTCAGTTGGCCTTAAAGTATTTTGTTCACAGTAAGAAACAAGATCGTTTGTCAAAAAAAAAATATTTAGAGTAAATTTTTCGTTTTTCCGAACAAAATGTTTGAATACGGCAATCCTAAATTTGCCAGGAAAAACACTGAAACAGTTACTATTATCTCCAGTCCCCCTAGCTATACCAATAATAATAATAATAATCATTTATTTCATAAAAAAGTTTACAAAAAAACTTACAAATTAGGGACATATTTTAAAACATGTTTTAACAAAATGTAGTTAATTGGTCATGCTGTTATCCCTACTAGGCCAATAAAATGACCTGTATGAATAAAACATTAGTGCGTCGGTTACGCGTACTTCAGTACCGTATTTTGTTATGAATAATTTAATATAAATTAACTTACTTGGCCACTGAATAACTGCTTTTAGACAATCCAGATATTTTTTTGTAAATGAAATTTAAACTTTCACTGAAGTTGATTGGTCTTTAATGACAAAAATATGACAAAACATTAGACTACGACGGGCAGAACTATCGTATGGTATCGTTGCCAACTTCACATCCAAATTGTTCACAAAATACAGATTAAACCAATCATCGGTCGATGCGCAACTTCACAGTTAATAAATACAGAAAGGGACAGAACATACGCCTTATGCCTAAATTTACACGCAAGAGCAGGGATGAAGCTTTTTTGTCGGCCGGTAGTTTTGGACGCTTATGTATCCACAGTGTACTGACGGTCGAAATGCCTTGGATGCATTAGTATCCAAGGTGTATTGAGCGGTAAACTACGTGACGTAATATTTTAAATATATATATAAGTTTTCGGGTTCGAGCCGATAGTTGAGCTATGTGAGCCTTAAAGTTTAGGTTACAGTCTATTATTATACCTAAATACTTGATTTTATCAGTAGGTTTAAGCATGGAACAGTGACACGTATAGTCTGCTGTTTGTCGACAGGTGTGGGCTTGGAGATTGATGGGAGTGTTAGGTTGTGAGACACAACACTAAAACCAAAAAAAAAATTTTTTTTGCCAATCGATCCTATTTTATGTGGGGATCAAAAGTCTTTTTGGGACCATTTAAGGTTTGAGTACTAGAATCGACAGATTCTAGTAATTTAGAGCGATTGCTAAAAACTTTTCCCATACATTTTGTACGGAAAAACGAAAAATTTACTCAAAATATTTTTTTATTGACAAACGATCTTGTTTCTTACTGTGAACAAAATACTTTAAGGCCAACTGAAATTTGAGTACCTACGTACTAAAGTTAAAATTTTACATTGTCATAATTAATTTATTTACTTAATAGGTGATTTTATTAGCTTTTGAAAAGTTTTTTTATATCTGTAAGTCTTTTAAATCCAGAGAAATTAATATTTTTTCGGCAGTGCCATCTAAAATTAAAAGTCAAATTTAAAATGCAAGTCATTCCAACAGGAGAGGGCATTCTGTTGGAATGAACGGCATCTGGATAGACCGCAACATGTGGGGGGTTTTGTCGATAAAATTGATTATACCTGCCTTTAAAAGCTCCGACATCGCTAACTCTACATGTATGATTCAATTTGGTCTTATATTAAAGCCAATATATTTGGTAAATTGATCTTGTTCGAAATTAAATTGATCGAATGCTCTGTCTTAATTTTTCTTGCATGTAGTAAAAACAATTGACTTATAAATATTTTTGATATGGCATGGCAACACTCCGGAAACATCGAGTACCTAATTGAAAAATGTTCCGCTATTCATATTCAGTTTTCAAAGGGCAGAAAAGTCAAGCTATGAAATGAAAAACCTTGCTGCATTTACCATAATTATTTTCCATTTTCGAAATTAAGAAAACTTAATATCAATTTTGTCATCTGATTTGGCATTGAGCTGTCACACAACACACAAAAATAAAATAAAAAAAATTTAAAAGTAAACAACTTAAGCATTGAAGGCCGGGTCTCCTTTCACTTAGAATACCACCAACGTTGTAACACGTTGAACTTAAACGGTTACATTATTTTTTTTCAATATTTGAAGATACCAATGAAAAATGCCCACAACTGGTGCATTTACCCTATTATTTCAACACCATAATATACTTAGCAAGACTGTCAGTGCGTAGATTTTAATTTCATATCGTGGTTTCTATTAACTATACCATGAATCATAGCATTTTCGTTATTCCAAGATATTGATATAGATAGTTTGAGGTGGCTGACCAGAAAAACTGCCAGGCTGAAGGCAGGCAATATATTCATGATCGGCACGTCTACGGCTATCGATCTGCATCATTTCCATCGAGCCACCTGATGACGTTAAACAGATACATTACTTTTTTCAATATTTGAAGATACCAATGAAAAATGACCATAACTGGTGCATTTACCCTATTATTTCAACGGCGCAAGACTGCCAGTGCGCAGACTAATTTAATATCACGGTTTGCATTAAAAATACCCTTAATCATAGCATCTTTACAAGATTTTTCGTTTTTCCAAGATATTGATATAGATTGTTTGAGGTGGCTGACCAGAAAAACTGCCAGGCTGAAGGCAGGCAACCCTATATATTCATGAACGGCACATCTAGGGCTATCGATCTGCATTAATTTTATCTCTCCACCTGATGAGGTAAGTGACCCCATTTTTGGGCCTCATAAAACTTGGCTGATCTTGAAACCTGCCAGGGTAGGGGCTGGCAACCCATGCGGGTTTTGACCTCCACATGTTTCTCTTTCGATGGGTAAACATTTTGATCTTCCACCTCATGATGTAATTTTCGGTCAAAATAGCGATACGAAAACGAAAAAAAATATATGTTCTTCCAGGATATGCGATGGCAACCCACTAAAATCCAGTGTTCCTAAGTAATATCTATTGCTGTAACACATGTCTGCTGTTCCACCTTGTGAGGTAAGGTTTCATGCAGTGGGAGCTCGGTCTAATAGGTTAGAAAAGCATTATTGTATCCTAGCAACACAACTGAATAGAAATAATTTACTGACAAGAAAAAGTTACCTACATAATAGTATAGGTATTATGTGTATAACGCTTTAGTATCGAAATCAGTACGAACGAAACAGATGAGTTATCTAAACTATTTGCCGTATTTGCATGCTATGACTCATAGTAGTTTTATCATAGTTATTATAAGCGCGATAGTTACCGCACGACTTTCCTTATCTATTGTTGGTAAACAAAACATAGATATCTATGCTAATGTTATTTACCCGTTAAGAAATAGGTCATTGGTATTCGTAATAAGATATTTATATCTTTGCAATCAGTTTTCACAGAAAATTATCATTATCTGAATACTTAGTTAATCGCTAGTATTAGGATATGTTTTGCAAGATGTTGTCTATTTAATTAAGTGATAGTTAATGTACTCTAGTAACTACTATACCAAGTTTGCTTAAAGGAAAGTAATTCCACAATATTTTATTTGTAGATTTAGTAAATGAATGTAACAACAGCTTGGCCAGAAAGAGTAGTAATTAAATAAAATGGACAGAAAGTACAAAATATAGTCAGTGTTGCCAAGTTATTCGTGATTTTGACGTGTTTGTATACAAAGTGGCGTCCTCAACGTGTCAACTCTTTATGGTCATGCTGTTCTGGAGGTGACTTTCGGCCAGGCTCAATAATCAATCCACAGAGAATTAGCATTTAAGTACATAGAATTATTAATATAGAAGTAAGCGCTACGCCTACAAACTGTCATTGCAGTTTGGCGACAGAAAATTTTGTAATGGGGTTGGTAAACTTTTCCAAAACTGTTGTGAATTATATATTTTCTGGTAGCTTTTGGCTTTGGAGTCAGGAATAACAAATTGCGGAATTATATAATGCTTCATTTTAATTTAAATAAAAATTTAAACTTTTCATTTACAGCATAGTACAATAAATCACTATTACGGCTGTATGCGTAGGTTATGCCTTTGCTCCAAAGTTTCTATGTTGATGCTCAAAACAAAAAAAACAAAGGTATGATTACTCTTTGTTACAGTCTGTCAAATCTGTCAATCAGATTTTTAAATCAGTAAATGCAAAGGAACTTCGTGTTTAGCCGTATGTTTGATATTTTATCGTGATAATAAGGTAAAATAAAAAAATCATAATATTATTTTCTTTATTCTTCAAACTTGTGCTATCAAAAAAAATATAAAACAATTCTTTTCGAAAAAGTTTACCAACCCCATTAGCTTAAATGTATATTTGGAAAATAAATTAAAAAAAAATAAGATAGGGCTAGGCCTAATCCAGATTAGTTGCTTTGTTACAGTTGATGATGTACTGTGTATCTAAGAAAGCTCAGGTAATTTAGATAATGTTATTTATAGATAATAAGGCGGTTTTAACTATTCTATCTGTACGTAACTACGCTAAGAGCGCGGCCACCTAACACAAGCAATATAATTTTTAAATTTGAGATTTTGCATTCACAATGCTATTTTTACACAATACTAAATAATATACTAGAAAAAATATATATAGATATACTAGAAGAAATTCGGCGATGTCACTAGTGACTCGGTAGCTCAGCGGTCAGAGCATTGGACCGGATATCCAAAGGTCGCGGGTTCGATTCCCGTCTGAGTATTGATCTGGTGCGAGTCGTATTTTTTCTAGTATATTATTTAGTATTACATGCAATATATTTGCTTAAAAGGGAACCTCAACCACGGATTATTGTATTAGAATATGTTTTTACCGAAATAAATAATTATGTATTTTTTGTATTGATATTAATAAAAAATAACGTCAGTTGCTTAGCAACTAATCTGGATTAGGTGTAGTGTAGTGTATCCCTGTGCATTGATTATTGGATCTGGGGGTTTATCGATAACATCTAAAACTTTCGTATTTTATATAATACGAATTAAAACATGCACGATAACTCTTTCCTACATTCGAATTACAGATTTTTTTACTTTCACAAGTGCTGGTCTAAAAACTACCACAACAGTAGAATGTTTAAACGCTGGCAACACTGTTCGCTCACCTTGTCTTTGATGGTGGGTCGCGGCGCCGGCTGGGGCGGCATGGTGTGGCGTTTGGTGGCTTCTGGTGGCATACCCTCGTCCTTGTCTGCTGCTGCCAGGGCTAGAAGGAGAAACATGGAGTTTTAATGATACCTTTGTTGTAGAATATTATAAGTACCACAAAAATATGGTTTCTTCATTATAAGTACACATTTAAACAAATAAAGAGACGCATACAAAAATAGTTTTTAGCTAATACTAGGTGTTATATGTTTCAGATTTTTTTTATAAACAGTTATTATGTTGTAATGATTCTTATCTTGGTGGGCGGCGCTTGTGGAGGCCCGATGCATTAATAAATAACTGCTACACTACTGAATACAGGTTGATTTACCCTCAGATTGCTTGTATCATTTTTTTATTCACAACAGTATAGTGCTTGGCCTTCACCTCACCTGATGTTAAGGCTTTAACATGCGTCAATCCGAGCGGGTCGATCCGTGATGGTGTGAAATCGAACGTAACTCTACTCATTTTGGGTTCAAATCAGTGCGCGTTCCAACACGGCGGTTGCGTTGAGAACTAGCACCGAATTCTCAATTTTTACATGTTTTTATTCAATTTATCGCTTTCAAGTTAGTTAAAAAAAAATTGTTCAATTAAGATTGAAGGTATTAACATCGCCGATTTTTATGTGTTGGTTTTAACATAAACGAATGTTCTGTTTCCGAGAAATTTTGCAAATAGGACCAAATACAGGGTCCACGGAATATTTTTTACATCAAAGGTGGTAACATTTTTACAAATGCTTTCAATTAAATCTATTGTGTATTATTTCAAGTACATTATATATTTCAGCTTCACGCGCGTAATCTATCAATAATTTGAATTGAATATTGGGATTTGACCCTTCTTAGCGCCTTAAGTAAAGATAAGGCCGAAAGTGTAAGTGCACTACACCCGTAAGCCCCACTAAGGAACTGGCTGTCTTACCTTAAATTGCCGGAACACAACAAAATGTCTTATGTTTGAAAACCGCGATTCGTTCCGGGCAGTTTTTTTTTACTCTTTGTGATTGTACCTAATGTATTCCACAGAAGATTTTTTGGCAATTTTTTTGGAGGAATGTACTGATGGTTGATTGAAACAAGAAATAGATCAAAGTTTAAATTATTCCACGTGACGTGACGTTGTATTCGTCCAACCAAATGTGTGATTAATTCATTCACAAGGCTCATACGTTAGTCATACAACATTGATTGAATTACGCTCTTGCTAGTATTTTTCTCACGTCATAGTTGAGGTTATAAGGACTGAATACTAGCTTATAGATAAATGCCGGTCACTGGAATATTGGATGAGTATTATTTCAGTAAGACAGATAAGTTTTAACCGCCTCTGTGGTCTAGTGGTTCACCCATCCGTGTAAGACGCAGGGGCCCCGGGTTCGATTCCTAGGGGAATGCAATTTGTACTCGGTTTGGTTGGTCCCGGGCTTATATCAAGTCTGCCTGGCTGTGGTCTGACACCATAACAACAATTTAAAAATTGTTGTGTTCCGGCAGTTAGAGGTAAGATAGCCAGTTCCTGAGTGATGAGGATTCCGGGTGTAGTGCGCTTCCACCTTCGGCCTTATCGTCACTTAACATCAGGTGAGGTAAAAGCCAAGCACTATCCCGTTGTGCATAAAACAATGTGAAGCTTTGATATGCTTATTTACACACTCAAATCTCTATTATTAAAAGATATAAATCTTTATTATTTTGTAAAAATCAAGGCGTTTATACAATTTATTCTCAATCCATCACACCTTGAAGTTCAGACCAATCACTCATATCATAACACAGGCAGTATAAACTGACACTGAAAGCGATCTTAAACGATTTACACTTGGAAGGAACAGACGCACATTCCGCCGGCGCCGGGTTCTCGGTAGCCAAACGATAAAGATCAACAAACAATTCGCTAGTTACTGTTATACAACTTGTTACAAAAATACTCCTAATGCCGAATATGGTAGATAGGGACCATCAAACTGAACAACTTTTACTATGGGACCAACTCTGAAATCGGAAAAAAAATCAGCTGTTTCATACAAAAATTAATAACGAAAATATCAAAATGTATGACGAATATAACGATAACAACGAAAATATCACGATTTCAGAGTTGGTCCCACAGTAAAAGTTGTTCAGTTTAATGGTCCCTATCTACCATATTCGGCATTCGGTATTTTTGTGACATGTTTATTTTTTGATTGGTAATTATTTCTCTGAAACGTGTAGAAACTGGTGGATGCATATTATTCACTATGTCCACAGTAAAATTATTATGTTTCCTAGTTTTCAAAAATAAATTGTCATTTTAATAATATAATTGTATTATTATATAATAAAACTCGAAATAATTGTATAATTCAACTCGTCTTGTACTTATTAAGTTTCATTCACATTTTATATTTTAGTACCTATAGTTGACTACTCAAGCGTAAGTTTAATTTTTAAATCCTTACTAATATTATTATAAAGGTGAAAGTCCGTTTGTTTGTTTTTACGCCTTCACGTCTTACCTACTGAACCGATCATCATGAAATTTTACATACACGTTGTCAAGGGTACAGAGAAGGACATAGGGTATCTTTCATCCCGAAAAAAAAGTATTATTCCTGAGGAATAGCAACAAAACAAGTCGCGGGCGGCAGCCAGTATAGCAATAAAATTAAAAAGCAATTAAGGTATTTAGAAAGGGCGATAAAGTAGAATAGAAAAAGAAACTATCACATGTAAAGATTCATTCTGGTACTTATTACGAGCTATTTTTCAATTTGATCTACTACTACTACTACTTTCCGTTTGTTACTACTTTCCGTTCATTGTTTGTTTACCTTATATCATCTGCTATTTAAGCAAAAAAAAACAATACTAACACGAAGTGCAACCAGGCGACCAGCATTCATTGAACTTCATTTTCCAAAATTATCACTAAACCAGCACTAACACTTATCAAATTATGCACTTAACATCCCAACAAGAGCTTCGAAGTGCGCGGTCAGACTGCGCCGGCGCACCGACTGTTTGCCTATAAGCTAGACGCTGTGAGTAAACAAGGTATTAATATCGACTACTTCATAATCAGCACTATGAAGCGAAGAGCATTGCTGTAATTTACTCAATGGATTTTGAATTTTAAGTCAATAGGATAAGGTTTAAAATCAATTATGAGTTTGTCAGTTTTGGATAGCTTAATGCACTATGGTCATACTGAAAAAAATGGACTGACTGTGATCGTCAAAGATAATTAGCTAATTCATGAGACTGCATAGTAATCATAATGAGATGCATTTTTTTCAAATTCATCTATTGTGTTTGATTTGTTAAATAAGATAGTGCTTTCAAAGTTTTCTTTTCACTTTATTACGAAAGAGTAAGTACCTTTTTAAAGATTCACATAAATAACATTACATCACATTAACTATTTACATATCTTTTTTATCCACACCGGAATAGTGCTTGGCATTCACCTCACCTGATGCTAAGTGACGATAAGGCCGAAAGTCGAAAGGGAATCGAACCTGGGGCCTCCGGGTCTTACACGAACCACTAGACCACAGAGGCGGTTGATATCACAAGTCAACCATATCAACGCGTAAACATCAGAATTAAACTAGCATTATCATGCAATAAGAACTAAAAATAATGATTAGTCCGGTTGCAAGGTGACGTCACCTCGCATCATGCAGCCTGGCAAGGTGACAATTAGGTTGAGTCATGGAGCAAAAAATTTAGAGTTGAACTTGTGACACGTTGTTTTTATAACAACTACTGTAAAGTGCTTGGCCTTCATTTCACCTAATGATAAGATGAAGGTGAAAACATATTTCCACCGACATCATCAGCTAAGAAACTGACTATCTAAGAGCTTATGCACATGACGTTTTTAAACGAGTAGACCACAGTCATTATATCAAACTTAGTAATAGAAAAAAGTTTCAGAATTTACGGTTGGGTGAAAAATTAAAAAAAAAAATACCATGTTGTGGTTGGTGGCAGGTAGTGGCAAAGGAATCATCTCCATTCGATTATGCTGTTACTTCCGTATATTTGTGAAGACAATGTGACTTTAATTTTATAAAGTTTTTTCATGCAACCAAAAATTCTGAGACATTTTCGTCTATTGCTAAGGGAGCTTATTCCTACCTATAAAAATATTGAGCCAATTGGCTAATCTAAATCTAATTAGATTTTTTTCAGACATTCCACATTCGACGAGCACGATCTTGGTTTGCGTACTCGTCTGTAGTCGGTAGCAATTAACGGGGTAGAATATACTCCGCAAAAAACATCGTGTGTATAAGACCTTAATTTCCGGAACACGGTAATGTTCTATACCTAGGTAGTTCATAGTATAATGTAATAAGATCCCACCAAGCAAAGATGATGCACCGGATCTTAAATGATCTCATTTTATATTACGCGATACGATTCTAATGTGCAAATACAAATGAGGAAAAAAAGAAAAAATACGCATGTCTATAAAATAATCTTATGATGATTCACGTATACAGAAGACGTTTTGACTTTACACTGATTTACCTACATTAATATGCAATATTATGTACAGTCAACGGCACGTCAGACTATCATGTTTATCATTGAGAGACCCGACCGTCTTAAGAGGATTGTCAAGCAAACGGTCTCCATACAAACGGCGATAACGTTTCCCACCCTCTAAACCTTAACCTACAGTAATTAATTTTTGGTATTTTTTTGAAATGCCTAAATACTAGGGCTGTACGTTTTGATTTTTTAAATATCTATAATAGATTTCGAAATATTTGCATTTTAGTGATTTCATACAAAACACAGAAGTGCCAATATTTTCAAATCTACAATGAATATTTAAAAAAATCAAAACGTGCAGCCATCGTTTTTAGGCATTTCAAACACATACCAAAAATTCATTGCTGTAGGTTAAGATTTAGTTTGTATGGAGACCGCTTGCCTGACAATCCCCTTAATGCCGTGCGTACTAAAATAAAGATTGTTTTTTCGACTGTTTATATCCATTATATCAACTGTCTTAATCTCGGGAGGAGCTCGGTGGCGCAGTGGTTTAGCACCTGGCCCAGCGATTGCGGAAGTTAAGCAACGTTCGCAAGGGTCGGTCATGGGATGGGTGACCAAAAATGTATTATCTCCAGCTCCTCCGTGCTTCGGAAGGCACGTTAAGTCGTTGGTCCCGGCTGCATTTGCAGTCGTTAACACCCACCAATCCGCATTGGGCCCGCGTGGTGGGTTATGGCCTATCCTCCTTACCACCCATAAGGAAGGCCTGTGCCCAGCAGTGGGGACATCAAAAATGGCTGATGGACAATCTCAACGTATTGTCGTATGCACATAATTTCATAAGTGATAAAAATAGCTATGATTTATTTAATTGTTAAAACAAAACTGTCGTGTCGAATAAAATAAAGGGCTTAGTATACGCAGGGTTTTTTAACGTCCCAGGCGGTACGGGACGATTTATTGACAACGTTGATATAAAAAATATAGCAAAATAATAATGGACGTGACAGAACACGGACGGGACGGGGAAAATGTATGATGCCCACAGCACTTCCCCGTCCTGTGCGAGGTTATAAGTTTAAAGCCTATGTGTGTCTGTCTGTCTCTCTTTAAAACGACAGTTCTATGAGAGTTAATGTAATTTTTAAATTTGAGATTTTTGCATTCACAATGCTATTTTTACACAATACTAAATAATATACTAGAAAAAATTAATTTGTAATATTTTAGTTTATTCCTACTCATATGATGTGAGCTCAAGATTTTTTAAATATTTTTTCTAAAACTATCTGTGGAAATTTTTAATTAGCATAGGATTATCCATAGTCTTATACATTAAGTTATTTGTCTGTTAATTTCCCAAATACAATAAAATAAAATAATAAAAATAAAATAAAATAAAATACGACTCGCACCAGATCAATACTCAGACGAGAATCGAACCCGCGACCTTTGGATATCCGGTCCAATGCTCTGACCGCTGAGCTACCAAGTCACTAGTGACATCGTCGAATTTCTTCTAGTATATCCTACTCTTACGCTGCAAGCCAGCGTTATTTCACCAATATATAATTTTTAAATTTGAGATTTTTGAATTCACAATGCTATTTTTACACAATAGGCTAGTTTACAAAATTTCAATAACTGCTCAATATTTTAGCTTATTAGGCATTTTATCGAAAAAAAAAGGTTTATTTATTTTTAATCGAGCGTTTACATTATAAATTTCGCGTTTTAAAAAAAACAATTTTAATTTGGTTCCAAAACGCACAAGACTGTCATGGCGTCTTGAATGACGTCACGCCGTGCAAAACAAACAAAAGAGCGATCGTGTCTTCGTACGTTATAGCTAGTTTTTATCGTTTAAAAATGAATTTCTCATATTATAAGTACTGTATAGTGCCCCAGTGTGATAGCACGACTATAAAAACGCTAAACCAGTTATTTATATATGTTCCAAACAATGGAGAAATACGGAAAAAGTGGCTAAAACTTGCGTTCGGTTGTGGTTAGGTTGCACTCGGAGTGTAGGTTTGGAACGCGCCTCCGGTAGTGATACTCGAAACGTCAAAGACAAGATTGGTGTTTCGCACGGCGTGACGTAACGCTTTCTGATTGGTGTTCACTGTCACGTGACTAAAGGTTTTATTTTACGAAATTTATTTTTTAAAAATATTATTAATCTTTAACGCTTTTAATAATTAAAATTGTTTGTTATTTTCTCCATAATATAATTAATCATTATAAACCCCTATCCATTATATTTATTCTTAATGGAAACAAGCCTATACTAAATATGATAGTATATTATTTAGAGATAATGTAATTTATTATCATTATAGTCAATCACTTGTCAGTTAGTCGGTTTCGTATAGTAATGCATTGCCGCCTTCAGTGCGTCATGTAGGGTTATTATGTATTCTGTGGCAAGGTCGGTAGATAGATACCCTTTGCTTTCCTAGTATTATAAATATAACTTATAACTATTTAAGTAGGAACTTAATAGTACAGTTGAAAAACCATCATTCTTTTCTTTCTTGAAATAAAACACTTTTAACGGATACTAGCGCGGTTTTATTGAAAGTACTTTGGTAATTAGTTGGTATTTGGTTTGATTTTCGATTTTCCCGACGTTTCAGCACCTTTGACCCCCGTGACCACGGCAGCTGCAATAAAACCGCGCTAGTATCCGTTCAAAGTGTTTTATTTCATGTCTAGTGAGCGCGTAAGCTTGAGAAGTGAATCTTTTATTTCTTTTTTCTTTCAGCGGGTTATTACTATTCCCTTAATCCAA
The DNA here is from genome assembly GCA_950108535.1 of Agriphila straminella. NCBI lineage: Eukaryota > Metazoa > Arthropoda > Insecta > Lepidoptera > Crambidae > Agriphila > Agriphila straminella. The sequence continues at coordinate 1,060,631 of OX467324.1, read as the reverse complement.
CCTATTTGTCTTTCACTAGCAAGTTAGCACATAAGATAACCGGTTAAGAATTTGATTCCCGTTCACATCATCTTTTATTTAGTTTCAGATTTGATGCAGTAAGATTATTTAGTTTTTTTTTTGAGACAGCAATGTATGAAATCGTCATTGTTTATTCATTTTCATTTCCTTCTTGTTAACAAAAGTTCTGCAATGTGTATTTAAAGTAATTATCTAATTGGTTTCCGAGTAACAGTGAGCGCGTCACATCGCTCAGCTGCCAAACATGAGTATGAAGAATACTCATTTTGTTTTGATAATTATCGGATGCAGTTCTTATGCCAATGAAAACATTACTTTGAATCACCGTGACGTATTATGGCATAATGTTTCACTCACATTACTATAAGGGATACCGTAAAGTATGAGTTGGCGTTGATGGTGTAGTCAGCGCCAAAATGATCTGAGCATTCAAACCTACCAAAATAGCTAATCATTTGACAAAAATCAACCTTACCTCGGTGGCGCAGTGGTTTAGCCTGGCCCAGCGATTGCGGAAGTTAAGCAACGTTCGCAAGGGTCGGTCATGGGATGGGTGACCAAAAATTTATTATCTCGAGCTCCTCCGTGCTTCGGAAGGCACGTTAAGCCGTTGGTCCCGGCTGCATTTGCAGTCGTTAACACCCACCAATCCGCATTGGGCTCCCATCCTCCTTACCACCCATAAGGAAGGCCTGTGCCCTAGCAGTGGGGACATCAAAAATGGCTGATGGACATGGACAACCTTACCGTAAGTCTCTTGGAATGCTGATCGGATCAGTTTTATGTGTATAGCGCTTCGATCAAGAATATCCTAGATAACGCTTCACGAACTAAAACAGTACGCAAAAATGGCACCTCAAATAGCGTCCCACTTACAAACTTGGCGGTTATTTGGAACATCACCTCTTATTTTGTACAAATTCACATTTTAATCACTAATTTTGTACAAAATAAGCTTATTTTATACAAAAACACATCTTTTATCACTTACTTTGTGCAAAATAAGCGCCCAGTTTGTAAGTGGGACGCTATTTGAGGTGCTATTTTTGAGACTCTGACCGGACATCTACGGCCTTACCACAAGATTTTAAAACACTGTTTAGTAAAAACACTGTTTAAATGTGATGCCGTCTCTTTCAAACAATATTGTCAAAAAAGTGACAGCATCACATTTAAACAGTGTTATAGTTAAACACTTGATAAACAGTGTTTTGTGGTAAGGCCGCTAGGGTATTCTTGATCGAAGGTATAGCGATCTGAATCTCCTCCATTCACTCCTTGGATGGCCATCAGCAGGTCACAGCTAGGGAATGCAATCTCGCCTCGCCGAGATCCCGATCTCGCGAGATCCCGGCCATATTTTACGAGATTGTATCTCGTCAAATTTCGTACGAGATCTCGCGAGATAACGAGATCGACAAATGCAGCGTGACGACGTGTATTTCATAGCGCGGCAATTTACAAAAGACTAAATATAGATAATTATTGTTTTGTTACCAATATTGTAAGAATTTGAACTGATTAGCTACATACAGTAGGTATAATAATTATAGACATAAACAAATGTTATTAGAGTAAGAGACAAAATAATAAGTACTCTGTTGATTTTTAAAATAAAACTTACATTATTTTTATAACTAAGCAACGCAGTTTCTATTTAATTACATATCATGTCAATTACTAGTTCTTAAAACAAGCATTTGCATATGTTTTAATTGCGATTCTCCCAATCTCGCGAGATCCCGTAATTTGCGAGATCTCGCGAGACTGGGTTTTGAGTCTCGCGAGATCTCGCTAGGCGGAAATCTCGTACGAGATTGCATTCCCTAGTCACAGCTAGGTCAATCCCTGGCGGAGAACCAAGGCTTCAAAGTTACCTCGTTTATATGAAAATCGAATGGTGTCCTTAATTATGTGACCGCCACTGTACATAACGTGTTACAAAAAATCTCCGAATGCCGAATATGGTAGATAGGGACCATCAAACTGAACAACTTTTACTATGGGACCAACTCTGACATCGTGAAAAACGTACATCTTGTTATTAAGTTTTGTATGATCATGTATGAGTATTTTTTTTCGCGATTGTGAAAGTGAAAGTGAAATAAGCTTTATTCAAATAAACTTAATTGTTAAGTACTTTTGAATCGTCTATATTTCCCTACCACCCAGACTTTTTTAGCTGACAAGAAGAACGGGCGCAAGAAACATATCAGCTGTAACAGCCATAACTAACGATATTTACAAACTTGAATATATCGTTACCAGCCTGCCTAGCATGATCGATTTATATCGCGTGATATAGCGTTTTATCACGTTCAACTGTCAAAAAGACAAAAGAATTTGACAGTTGAGTGTCGATAAAATGCTATATCACGCGATATAAATCGGTCATGCTAGGCAGGCAGGGTAACATAACATTTCGGATTTCGGAGTTGGTCCCATAGTAATCCCATAGTGCGCCCGCTGTACCGGAAGCGGGACCCAGACGTCACTACACTACACTCACCGTGCATACTCCGCGCGGACAGTTGCCGGTGCGACAGCGTGCGGGAGAAGTGCGGAGGGGGGCGCGAGGGGGGCGCGGCGCGGGACTCGTAGTGCGTGCGCCCGCTGTACCGGAAGCGGGACCCAGACGTCACTACACTACACTCACCGTCCATACTCCGCGCGGACAGTTGCCGGTGCGACAGCGTGCGGGAGAAGTGCGGAGGGGGGCGCGAGGGGGGCGCGGCGCGGGACTCGTAGTGCGTGCGCCCGCTGTACCGGAAGCGGGACCCAGACGTCACTACACTACACTCACCGTCCATACTCCGCGCGGACAGTTGCCGGTGCGACAGCGTGCGGGAGAAGTGCGGAGGGGGGCGCGAGGGGGGCGCGGCGCGGGACTCGAAGTGCGTGCGCCCGCTGTACCGGAAGCGGGACCCAGACGTCACTACACTACACTCACCGTCCATACTCCGCGCGGACAGTTGCCGGTGCGACAGCGTGCGGGAGAAGTGCGGAGGGGGGCGCGGCGCGGGACTCGTAGTGCGTGCGCCCGCTGTACTGGAAGCGGGACCCAGACGTCACTACACTACACTCACCGTCCATACTCCGCGCGGACAGTTGCCGGTGCGACAGCGTGCGGGAGAAGTGCGGAGGGGGGCGCGGCGCGGGACTCGTAGTGCGTGCGCCCGCTGTACTGGAAGCGGGACCCAGACGTCACTACACTACACTCACCGTCCATACTCCGCGCGGACAGTTGTCGGTGCGACAGCGTGCGGGAGAAGTGCGGAGGGGGGCGCGAGGGGGGCGCGGCGCGGGACTCGTAGTGCGTGCGCCCGCTGTACCGGAAGCGGGAGCCCAGGCGCGGGAACAGGGTGCTTTTGGTCGCCGGCTCGGGGCTCATTAACCTGTTACATACAATCAACTTATAGTTATTTTTTTAAATTTGAGATTTTTGCATTCACAATGCTATTTTTACACAATACTAAATAATATACTAGAAAAAATACGACTCGCACCAGATCAATACTCAGACGGGAATCGAACCCGCGACCTTTGGATGTCCGGTCCAATGCTCTGACCGCTGAGCTACCGAGTCACTAGTGACATCGTCGAATTTCTTCTAGTATATCCTACTCTTACGCTGCAAGCCAGCGTTATTTCACCAATGTGAGGAATTACCTCGACATTCAATTGAAATATCTTTCCAGATATTTGGCAATCGATTAAGATGAAATAGCTATAAAATTTTTAAATTTGAAATTATACCTTATAACTTATAGTTAGTAAAAAAAAACCGGTCAAGAGCGAGTCGGACTCGCGCACCGAGGGTTTCCGTACCATCATAATAAATACACTGCAGAGCAGCAGCTGTAGAATAATAAAATTATTATTGCAGTGTTAGGTCAGGTGCCATCTCTTGGCCGATAGTGGAACTATTTTTTTTTCTTAGTCTAGCGCCATCTTATCTTATATCTTATTATTATTATTATTATCTCTTGATCGTTAGTGGAACTAAATTAATTTTTTTTGGGTCAAGGCCATCTGTTGATTGGTAAAGGAACTCATTTATTTTTTGTTTGTTTTTTAATTTCTAAAAAAGTGTGTTATATTGAGACATCGTTTTATTTTTCCTGTAATCTTTACATAAACTACTATCACATAGAATTATTTCAGATTTTTCTCTTTGCAAACTTCGGAGATAAGGGGGGGAATGGTATTTTTTTACATTTTTCATCATAAGTCGAAAACTATGCGGCCAAAAAAAAAAGAAAATGATTTAAAATGTGCAAACAGCGCTCTTTCATAATGATACCCCACATGCCTAGTCGCCCCACTTAAAATTTTTAAGACCCCTTTTCAGTCCCTGTTGTAAAAAAATATTTATTTTTTATATCCAGCTGTGACAGACAGACAGACAGAGTCACACCATAAGGGTTCCTTTTTACCATTTTGGTACGGAACCCTAAAAAACATATCGAACCAGCAATAGCAATGGGCAGAAAAAAACTAGAATTTCTTATCAAAAACATTGTCGGCGCCATCTAGCGACGTCAGAAGTGGAAACGGAGCTGCTGACCGGTACGCGGTGAAGCTCACTTATACACTTAGACCTACTTCTACATACGTCTATTTTTTCGATCCCCAATCGTTCATTCCCTCTGAACTTATAACTGTGTTTATATTGTACTGCTTGCTGTTTAAATATTCGAATTACTTAACTTTAACCCGACGGTGGACTCGAACTGCTCGAACTCTCCAATAACGACCCTATACTATACATATATAACGGGTGTAACAAGACACTCAACGAAGCCGAAGTCCACGCATTCCGTCCATCATCAGGATCATTTTTGTCTTTTAGACTATAGCTGGGAAATCAAAAGTTACGAAGTTATTGAAGGTCAAAGTCAAAATATTTTTTTCAATTTTTTTATGAAATCTTATTTTATTCGTTATTTACTATTTTTTGTCTACAGAAACATTATCAAAATTTTATGTATTTCGTAACAAACAATGGTTTTAAAATGTCATCACTCAATGTATTTCATGAGCACGCACATGAACGTTGCCTTTCAACTCGGCCGCACGCAGCTGTGTAGCATTCACTCGCAGGCGCGGTCTTTTGTACGCGTTACATTGTGTGGTAATGAATGCAATGCTTTTTTAACACCAAAAATTAAAGTCGTTTCCCAGCAATAATTTTGAACAGAAATGGTCCTGATGATGGGCAGAATACGTAGACCTCGGCTTCGTTGAGTGTCTTGTTACACCCGGTATATATGTATAACTATGTCCTCACCTGAAGAAGGTGTGATGTTCCACGCAAGTCTTCCACAGCTTCTTGGCGGCTCTATGGTTGGCCAGCTTGAACCCGACCGTCGACTCGAACTGCTCGAACTCCCCGGGCCGCAACTTGACGTAGAAGTTGTGCCGTTTGTAGCTGATCTTCAGGATCTTGGGCCACGCGAACCGGTTTATACGGAGCCTGTGGAATTGGACCATAATTAAGGCTCCGTAGCGATTTTGCCGCTGACTGCCGCTCTCTCGCTCGCACATTTCATGTTTTCTCAAGATTTTTTAAATAAATAAAATAAAAAATAAAAAAATAAATAGAAAATGTGTCTCGGCCACTTTTCGCAATATAAGATTACGGACGTTTCAACATATATTTCAGTTTCGAGTAGCTGAAGTACAAAAAGTTATCGTATTTGCCAGTTCAAATAACTGTTAGAAACGATAACTTTTTGTACTTTAGCAACAAAAAACTTAAATATATTTTAAAATGTCTGTAATCTTATATTGGTAAAAGTGGCCGGGACACATTTTTCAATTGCGCACTCAGATTTAAGAAATCTTGAGAAAACATTAAATGTGCGAGCGAGAGAGCTGCAGTCAGCGGCAAAATCGCTACGGAGCCTTAATACATGTCGGAGAATCAGGGGCTATATTGTCTAATATCTTAAAAATCTATCGCAATCGCTTTCGTTTGACAGATGGATGTGACACATTGCTGCATTTCTTTGGTAAGTTTTATTTGTGCCAAAAAGAAGCTTCAAAGTGTTACATCCTAAAAGGGATTGCGATAGATTTTGAAATTAGACAATAAGTACCCTGATTCCTCGAGGGATTAGCGAAGCTTGGATACGGCTGTGCGAGGCGGGAGACGCGAAGCTAGTCATTTGGCCCAAGTCTGCTAATTGTTAACGTCATAATCGTGTATCAATCGTGTTTGAATTGTATTGCTTTTTGGCACAGTTCTTGTATATTAAACCCAAAACCGAAACACAATTCAAACACTATTATGACGTTAACGATAGCAGACTTGGGTCCCTGATCGGCCACCACCGCGCGCAGGCGCATCTTTTCTGCGAAAGTAATTACCTAAAGCGCCTAGAAGTCATTTTTAGTGTATCTAAAGAAAGTGTAATTATAATAATAATAAAAGCATTTATTTTCTCTTTTACATTAAGTAGCTTAGGATAAAGTTTTATAACTTAAAGGAAGAGACTAGTCCCCAAAATAAGTTCCAGAGGAACCTAAGCTACAGGTAACTAGGCCCCACCCGCAGTTAACCTTAGGTTTATGAGGTGACAGTATTTATTGTTAAAATAAGAAAAACACTTTAATTGATGCTTAGTTACAAAAGCAAAAACAAGGTAAAAATATAGGTAACTAAGAACATAGGTTTCTAAAAGTGTAATACTTAAATATTTAAGAAGGTGGGGGTTGCAGAGGAGGTATCCCAATTAGTATCGTGTGTGTGTGTGTGTGTGTGTGTGTGTGTGTATGTGCGTGTGTGTGTCAGTGTTTGTGAGTTGTGGAGGAGGGGGGAGAGAGTAAGAATGCTATTTCTCAAGAGAGTGGACAAAGACAAGATAATATATTCAACCGTAATATATATTTAAATACGAGTTAAAAATTAAGTGTTCTTTAGCTATTAAACTGTGCACTTTAAAGTCATCGTTTTATACGAAGATCATTAAAAAAATAGTCAGATAGCCAATTGTTTTTTCAATACTCACTTCTCTCTATGCACGAGCAGCCCCGAGGAGCAAACCCCGAGTGTGATATCGACATTCTCAGAGTCTTTAGCGGGGTGTAAGTCCACGCCGTACATCGCCAATTTTTTGGCATTCTCTAGGTAGTTCAACTCGGCTTCTGCGGGCGTTTGGCCTCTGTATGACAAAAAGAGGAAGAAATATTAGCAAAATGTATGAAAATAGGGTTTATAATCGCGTTCATCCATCAAACAATCAAGGTATAAGAAACAAGGGGAAGATTGATAGGAAGTTGTAGTGATGTAAGGTATCTTGAATCCTACTAGGACAATGCCCTCACCTGCGAGTCTTATGCAGTTCTAAAACCTTTTTCTCCAATTTCGCTGTCCTTATTGCCTTGACCATACAGTTACGGCCCAACTTCTATACCCTGCTACGTCAATGCTCTCACCTGTGAGTCTTGTGTAGTTCTAGAACCTTCTCCTCCAGTTCCGGAGTAGCAGCGGCAGGTGGCATAGTTTAAGTTGCTTGCACACTCCACTTTATCCTGGACTATACATACAGTAATCTTTAGACCTAGGTCAATGCCCTCACCTGTGAGTCTTGTGCAGTTCTAGAACCTTCTCCTCCAGTTCCGGAGTAGCAGAGGCGGGCGGCACAAGTTTTAATTGCTTGCACCATACATACGCCTTTACACTGCTAGGTCAATGCTCTCACCTGTGAGTCTTGTGCAATTCCAGAACCTTCTCCTCCAGTTTTGGAGTAGCAGCTGCTTGCAGCACTAATTTTACTTGCACAACCCCACGTCTACTTCGCGGCCCTCATTATACTTGACTATACATACAGTAACCTACATCACAATATCGACCTGTTAGGACAATGCTCTCACCTGTGAGTCTTGTGCAGTTCCAGAACCTTCTCCTCCAGTGCTGGAGTAGCAGCTGCTTGCAGCACTAATTTTACTTACACAGCCCCACGCCTACTTCGCTGCCCCCATTGTCCTTGACTATACATACAGTTACCTACATCACAATATCGACCTGTTAGGACAATGCTCTCACCTGTGAGTCTTGTGCAGTTCCAGAACCTTCTCCTCCAGTTCAGGAGTAGCAGCGGCGGGCGGCACCAGTTTGAGCTGCTTGCACAGCCCCGCGCCCACTTCGCTGTCCTCGTAGTCTCCCAGCTCTGACTGCAGCAGGTAGCTGGCTAGCAGCGCGTGCGTTACTGTCGAGCACGGCAGCCGACCTACAGCACAGAATATGGCACATATTTTACTGTTTTTTTTCATGCACAACGGGATAGTGCTTGGTCTTCACCTTACCTGATGTCAAGTGACGAAAAGGCCAAAGGTGGAAGCGCACTACACCCGGAATCCTAATCACTGTGGAACTGGCTATCTTAACTCTAACTGCCGGAACACAACAATTTTTAAAATGTTATTAGGCGTCAGACTTAGGTAAGATGTAGTAGCTCGCCAGGCGGACTTGAAGCAAGCCCTACCACCAACCAAAAAAAAAACAGAGTACAAATGTACCCCCCTCCTGGGAATCGAACCCGGCACCCTGGTCTCTCGGAATGTATATTATTGTACTATGCCTACACAACGAAATAGAGCTAATTAATATAGATTTAAATGTTGTTGTTAAAATTGTTGTGACATCTAAACATGAAAATTATAACTATAACCATTACAATGTATATTATTATATCTCCAATATCCATAAAATTTTGTAAAAGAAAATGACTTTTTATGATAGCACTTTTTATCAAGTTTTCTGCAGTTGATCTTGAAATTATAATGTGCTTTTGACAGACAAGTTCACATGTTTATAGAAATATGTAAAATCTTATCTAACGTCTTCAGAAAACTTTCAAACGAGGAGGAGACTGCGTAAATAATGCATCGTTTACCATATGTTTTAAATTTAAAATACATCTCGTCTAGTTTGATGGACAGTCAAAACAAAATTCAAATTCAATGCTAGTTATTCAAGAGCAACTTGACACGCAGAGTGATGAGTTTGATGTCAATCTTGTCGATAAGGTCACTACATAAAATATCCATGACATGTAAAATGTTTCAGTCGAAAATAAGTATATATAGGTATCGAAAGGTACCTTTGAAGCTCCTATCAGGCCAGGCACACTCCATGCTTAAGGTATGAAGCTACCAGTAGCCAGCGAGACCGCCCGAACGGACCAAGTTCATATGTCAGAAAAGATAAGAGCTACGCGATAGAAAAAGAGGCAACCATAGGTGAATATTTATAATTGTAGGGAAGGGAGCGCTGCCTGTGCGACCTGAATTGCACTTTTTTGTGTCGGATCAAGAGTCGGTATTTATTTAAATGATTTTGCGGAGTGTATCTTCTGTACTTGTACTATTATTATTTATTTATTATTTTATTTATCATAATTAAACGGGCTTATGCCCAATTACATAATAATGCTCTAATCAAAATTTACAATATCACATTGAGATAGAAATAATTTCGCATTATCGACAAATACATCGAAATCAGGATAAGCTGACAAGAGTGTGATGTGTGATTATGGTGTTCTATGCCTCTGTTATATTTATCCACCCATAAGGAAGGCCTGTGCCCCAGCAGAGAGAACATTAAAAAAGAGAGAGAACAGTACGAGGCAAACATCTTGAAATCGGGTGGGGAATTGCGCGGAACGCGTATTTTGGTATGCGTAGCGGTGAGGTACGCGGGCGGCGGGGCGCACGCTATTGGTCGCACACAAGAGCACCTGCGCGAAATAATCCCCACTCCGTTGAAAAAATTTCAAGGGGTTTGCCTCGTACTGGAGTAAGATCTGTGGTCGTATGTCAATAGTCACCTTCTAACAGGTCCCTGCGTATCGCGAGCACGAGCTGGTACCGCGTGAGCTCCTCCTGTAGCTGCGCCGGCTCGGGCGGGTAGAACTTCACCGCGAATCGCACCTCCCATGGGTCGTCTGCGAGGGAAATGAGGCTTTAGTGTTGGAGTATAGAGGTGTTAATTGTGTAGCATTGGCTTTGGTTGATATAGCTCCTTTTAACAGGCAGGACTCACTAGGTCAGGCATGTCAAACTAAAAATCATTGGTGGGCCAAATGCATAAATATTGACCGTGGTCGCAAAACCTAACTTAAAAGAAAATTAAAACTCAATGCATGGATAAAGTTTTACGTAAAGTGAGACACACTTGCGGGCTGCTTCAAAAGGATGATTTTAAAATTGCATTGCGCATGTCTGACATGCCTGCGCTAGGTACAAACAAACGATTTCATTCACTTTTTATTTAAATAATCGCAGACAACTTTTAACTTTTATGTTATGAAAGCAAAACTTGAACAACGGCGACTAAATTACAATCATCACTGAATCATCAGAATATAAGCATCCATGACTCGGGGACACACACCACATACAAAAATTCCCTTACTAGGAGATAAGGACTTGACCTCGGTAATCTCAGGACCCTTGGAGCAGTTTTAAGAAGACCTAAGTAGTCTTCCAGCAGACTCATGTAGTCGGGCACTTGATAGAAGACTGTCTAAATAACTCTCATTGACACTCACGTTTGATCAGTTTAGAGACCCGCTTCTCCAGGTCAATCCAGGCGCGCCGGTCGCCGCGGTCCTCGTACATTAGACCAAAGTAATCTTTTTCCACCAGATTCAAGTTGTCACACACATTTGACAGCAGCTCGTGACCGCGGATTTTTCTCTGCAACAGACGAAACAAAAAGGTAAAAAAATAATGAAGATACTGTTGATTTGGGTAATGTGATTGGATTATACAGTGTGTTTGTGTGTGCTCATGAGAAACATGGACCATACTAGCCAGACAGAGACATAGAATAGATGCAATCGAGATGTGGTCATGTGGTGTTGGAGGCGAATGCTTGGGATACCCTGGACGGCCAAACGCACAAATGTATCTATCCTAACACAATTAAATGTCAAGACTCGGCTGTCCACTATCTGCTTACATCGCGTACTCTCATACTTTGGCCACATAATGCGAAGAGGAGATGAAAGTCTCAAAAAGGCTGGTCGTGGTTGGTGGAATAGAAGGCAAGAGGGCCCGAGGTTGTTCGCCAACCAGATGGTCTGACCAAGAGTAGCAACCACCTCAAGCAAATTCCATCAAGCAATGAGAGCAATTATGGACCGAGACCGATGGAGGCAATACGTAAAAGCAGCCGGTGATCTCGATCCTCAGTTATGAGGGAACGATTAAGAGAGAGAGAGATGAGACAAAATAAGTGTTGGGAGTTTGGGATCTCTGCTTTATAGTATTAAGTAAATATCGGATTTGGAATCGATATACCGCAACAACCGTAAGTCAGAACTTTAGTGATAGATAACTAACCCCAATCACATTTCATTAGGTTAATACAATTTACGTTGTACTGGGTAAGTTTTGCGATTAAAGTCACATCGGAACAGAGCTTATCTATAAAACGTGCCTTCAAGACAATATTAATGCTCCTAGAAACAGTATAAATTACAAGATAATTCACATTGTATTCCGTTGGAAGATATCAGCAAAGTGGAGCGTATAATTTAAAATGCGGAGTGGTCCTTTGCATGCTTTTAACATTCGTTGTTGTACAGTCAATAGCACGCTGGGCTACCTACACCATATCAATTTTCCTCAATCAATTTTAAACTTGAACGCAAAGACATAAGGTTTATAATTAATTTGAGATTTTTGGCAGTTTTGTATAAAGATAACTTATGGCGCACATAGTTTGAGAACCACTATTTTATAGACAGCCATCCAGACGGCGAATAGGTCAGCACATTTCGAAGGATCAAAGCTTGGCAGCATTTCCGTGGCCCGACCTCATTTCCGCTCCCAGAGGACATTCGGGACACAGATAATGTTACCTCGACCTTCTGAACAATACCAAGCACAAAAACACTAGCTTTCGTAGTGAGGAAATAAAGTGCAAATTAGTTCAGCATCTACTATTCCTGGTATTTAAACCACCATAGTTTTGATATGATTCGACCTTTCGGCGTGTTGACGGGTCATAATGAAGTTTTACGCGCAAGAACTTGTTTTACATTGACCGTAAATCCTCGATCCTCTCTGACTAAGTAACGGATTCATGCCCTCGAGGGGTTGAATTGACGTGTAGAAAGATTTTGTAACTTACTTGCAGCAGGCTTTTTTTAAATTTTGTATTGTAAACTACTGGAACTGACCATGTCTATGTTAATTAGAAAGGGATATTATAAAATTTGACTAAAATCGATAAGCAATGGCAAGAATGTTCAAAGTTTAATTTTAATTTATACATAAGTAGTTTTTATATGCATCTAAGATCGTAAGCATTAAATTCAAGAGAATGACATTAGTACGACATCGTTCATGGCCTAGCTACAAACGTCGAATCAGACATAGTTATCTATAATTCTTAATTGGATTTTTGGATGTAGAAAACCGACAATCAGCACATCTTGAATAGTAATAATTTACACAGATAGTTCATAAAAGGACATAATTGGTTGCCCATTTCAGCTAGTAGGTCAGGTATAAAAATCTTAAGAAGCTGTGAAAGAGCTGTTGAAATTCCCTCTGGATGATATCAGAACTATTCACGAACAGATTTACTGTAAATTTAAAAAGTGTACTCACCTCCACATCCAGCTCCATGGTGGAGCCGTCTAGCAGCTCGATCTTGGCTTTGGCGGTGTTCCCGGAGGGGCGGCGCCGCGGTGAGGCCTCCTTCTTGCCCTTGGCCTTCGCTTCCTCCTTGCCATCTTTGGCCACGCCCTCCGGCATCTCGCCGCTCGTCCTTCAACACCTGGAAACAACCACACAATACTAATAAGTCATTTGATGATGCCATACTCAATTGATCATTAAAAACTTCAGAAGGCCTTAAGAAGTAAATGGGATATCCAAATCAAAGAGATTCCGCCGAGTTTTGAAGTTTTAATGAACATCTTTGTAATACGAGTATTCCGCCAAATATAATAAAACGTTGTGCATGTATTAAATCTCTCTACTCATGAACAGAGTTTACGTTACGTATTAACGATAAATCAGGGTTTTCTAAAGTGTGGTCGACGGACCCCTTAGGGGTTCGTAACATGTGTATCAGGGGTCCGCAGTTAACTTCTCGTAATTAAAAACTGATTCACGTATTTCTTAGTAATAAACCTATTAAGTAACTGAGTATTGAATATCAGTTTGAAATATATACGGATACCGTAGAAGATTAAACGTGCATAACAAATACTGATGATGATTACGATACTTTAACAAGATTTTGATGACACCTTAATATCAATGACACAGCTCAAGAAAACAAACATTTCTAATACCCTCCGCTGAACCAGCATGAGCAACATCGAGATTTTCAACGTCACGTCACCTCAATTCAATTGAGACATTTCCAGAAAACAAACATTCTGATGGACCAGCCAAAGCAATAACAACACATCCCAACATCAAAGCAACGCCACGTCTAATCGGGCCACAACAGAGTCCGATTTGCAAACACGTCAGTTCTCGCAACGGGCGCACAACAATGGGCGCGTAAATCATCGGATAGCGCATGCGACGTGGGAATATGCGCCGGCGCGTTGTATACGCTGATAAGAATGGGTAGAGAGGACCTTGGCTGAGGCTGTTCATTATGAAGATTGAGAAATATACGTACTTTGGATTCCCTTCTACAGTGCATGTTTTAGATTTATATTTGAGAATACTCAATAGTTTATTGCCAACCTAAGTAAGTATTTTTCAATAGGAAAAACTTTTTGAATGTTCGTATAAAGATAAAAACTAAAAATAAAATATTTATATTATTTACGTAGATCACAATGTCATGCATTAATACGATTTCTTCTTAAAAGTGGCGCAACAGCAATAAACAACGATCACAGAAATTAGGACAATCCGATGCGCCAAGGAGCGTCTATTGAATCAATCTGGTTGTCGTATAGGAGCTGTCAGGATTGCGTCAATTGGATAATTAAGGCCACTAGGCGCCGAGGTCGGGAGGACGATGGATACATCAGAATCGTGGGTGGACAACAATAAACTATTGATATGGATGTCTCGTTGGTCTGAAAAGTATTACCCACTTTGAGTTTAGGGAAGTTCTCTTCTCCCTAGACAAAGAACTTGCCAAAGTGTATGGATTATTATTATTCTACCTGCACTCTGCAGTTAGCGATCTCCATCTTGCGATGTTCGTTAGTGCTTTTACGACTTTGACTAGAGTCTTATCTGATCAATCTCTTTTCTTGAAATCGTTTGCGAACAAATAGCAATTATACTAACATGATAAATAAAGCTAAAATTACAAGATATATTTTTAAGTCGTTCTACTTTTATGTCGTCGTTTTTAAACAACCTCGAAACAAAAATAACAGTTGCCTTTTCGATTTCACTGGAGACAAAAACTCGCAAATGCTGCCTGTAGTGCAATTTCGGCATAATAAACCTTCTTATTCTCCAAATATTTAAGCTAATTACAACGACATTGACTTTAAACACAGGTTTTCTGAATCGACTATGTAGTTTGTACAATCAAACGGACAAGTAGACCGTCAATTGGAACAATAAAAATATCGTGGAATATACGTGCAATTGTCTAACGAGGAGTTAATTACGTAATTGTAGACTAGAGACATATCAAAAGTTAATGAAGTTGTTGTGAGAATTGTATCATGTCAAGGCTATGCAATTTAAGGACAGTTTTGGCTGACGTTTTAGGATAGTCTTAATTCTGTAGTGAAAACTAGTGAAAATTAAGACCTTGATATAACATAGGATAAATTGTATGTTATGTTTACTGGCTTTCTAAATAAAATCACTGGAGTTGGTAGGATTAGGCATATTAGTGATCGTCCTGCGGCTGATATTATAACGATATAAAACTATACAAAAAATACTGAGGTGGAAATCAAACGTAAGTATTCCACAGTTTTTCGGATGTCAAGTAATTCATTACTTGTTCGTTATAAGGATTGACAGCACAGCAAGTAATATTTAAAGATAGCAATCACTGTTGAATAATAAAGAAACGACATCCGGCTTTATTTGCATCCTTTAGAATCTAATTTCCATCTCCACGAATAATCAAAACAATATCAAGTCCAGTCAATCTCTCATCCAGGATATTTCCATCTGGCTGCCAGCCAGCCCCAGATTTATGTGGTATCGTACCGGGAACACTCCGATGTTGAACGTTTATGAGTTTAGTATCAATCCGAATATTGCGGAATATAAACTGCTTCTGTGGAACTGTCCATTAATCTGGATTCGAGGATGATATCGCAGTACATTGATCCGTAAGACGAAATTATCATCATTTACTCGGTGTTATTTAGATCGGATTGCTTTATGAAACATGTTTTAAATTATTCTTATGATGCTTTAAATCACATCTTAAGAAGTTGAACCAGTTGTGTTATAAGAAAAACAAAGCCAGCCAAAGGGACCAAAATTAACCAGACCAAAGATAATAGAATATATCGATCTCGAAAGGAAGGAGTTGGTAAATTGATGATTCCAATTTACCACAGCCATAGTGGTGGCAGTTCGCTTCTTGCCTTCGGGTATCGCAATCAATAGACAATTATATTAACATACCCACTTGCCTTCCAATAATTAAATCAACGACGACAAACGGTCCAATAGAATTTTATCGCATTTTTGTCATCCAACCATTAAATGCTTCATCTATGTCCACCGCATGACTACAAGTGGCACACAATACCGCCGCATGACATCATGGCACAACATGTTAATGTTTATGGACAATGGGCCCCGTAGTATCAACCCATCGAATACGGCTGTATATGAATAATTGTGAAATCTATTGCAGACACATGCATGGTGGACTAGAAGTATTCTTTACTAAAGTGAATTAATATGATAATCGGCCGTACTCAGAGACGTCAATTAAGTTTAATGTTTCATTAACATTGTTGCTATCTCTTTCTTTTCCATAGTGATAGTATAAGACGACACGATACTTAATGAGGCATTAAATTTAATTGACGTCTCTGAGTACGGCCGTTAGTCTTTAGAATAGTTGAGGTCCGGAAAGAAAAATATATCACAGGACTTTTACTCTATGTAATCTTATCAATTGCATTGTGCTTCGAGGAGGAGCTCGGTGGCGCAGTGGTTTAGCGCCTGGCCCAGCGATTGCGGAAGTTAAGCAACGTTCGCAGGGGTCGGTCATGGGATGGGTGACCAAAAATTTATTATCTCGAGCTCCTCCGTGCTTCGGAAGGCACGTTAAGCCGTTGGTCCCGGCTGCATTTGCAGTCGTTAACACCCACCAATCCGCATTGGGCCCTCGTGGTGGGTTATATGGCCCATCCTCCTTACCACCCATAAGGAAGGCCTGTGCCCCAGCAGTGGGGACATCAAAAATGGCTGATGGACAAGTATAATTTTACATGAATATGGAGATAGGGAGATTCTGAAATCCTTGGTTCGGTTGCCTGTTGCCTGATAAATCAATGGAGAACAGTTACCTTTTTAAATTCTCAAAGGAAGTAAATGAAAAAAAACGTGCGTTGAAAATGCCCATTTCCAACACCTGATGAGTCGTAAAAAGTCAATGTCATGTAAAAAATTTACGTATCCTTAAAATCATCCAGAGCTTTAACAAAGTTTTCATTATAAAAAAAAAACACTTCCTCATCGGCGCCATGTCTAAGAAAAACTCGAAGCAATTGGATGCAGCTTTGCTCGCTAATCTAAAAGTTTAACGAATCCAATTTGCTTGATGCATCACCAATAGAGGCGTTAGCGCCGGAATGGCGAATATCTCAGCTCTTATGTTATTCGAAGGTTGAGAATATTAAAAAACATTCAAGAAAAGGAAGAAATTTTGGCCTTCATCAAAGAAACATAATATTATCACAATAAGTAGTGAACTTTCTGATATTCTGACATTTCAAAAGATAACTTGCTGGAAGTGAAATTGTAGCTATTTATAGCTGACTTTTAAAGATAATGATGCAGATTGCTGCATCATTATCTCTATTTGGTTATGTATGAATGACTCTTTTGGTTATGAACACCAGTTTTAACGTATGTAAGTAACTATTTGATTGGTGATAAAATACTTCATAATAAAAAAAAATGTTAACAGAATAATACTAGCTCCTTGATAGAATCTTCAAATTATCGCCAATCCATCCATACAGTTCACGACACAATGAAGCCTAAACAGAAATAGATTAACACATACAGACGGGTGTTGTGTTGTATTCAAGCAAGTATTGCTTATGGCATTCTTGGGGTATGATTCAGCGGCCCAATCGAACGGTCAAGTGGATTCTGTGAATCTATTGAAGTTTGATTGAAATGGAAGACTGACATTATTTTGACTATAAAAAAAATATGTTTATTACGGTTCCTCAATCAATATAACACAATATTTATTGGAACACGACTTTAAGTATTGTAAAAACACTTGTGTCAGAAGTGTCCGCTCTTCCTAAATCTTATTTCAAACAAACGATTGAGTATAAAAGAGGTTACTATTTCTACAAAGCTATTATTAAGTAACTACGACTACAATGTGTGTGTGAGTGTGGGGTGTATTGTGCGTGTATGTGTATGTGTGTGTTTGTGAATGGGTCTGTGTTTAATTATATCATATGTCTATATTATAATAGGTATTTATGTTTAAATATTACTTATAAAAATTTATGTTCATTAATTTATTAATCATTGTTCATTAATCAACTATGATTTAAAAAACCGGACAAGTGCGAATCAGACTTTTGTACAACACACAATTCAGTATTCTTTATTTAGACGTCATGCATGATTCTAGCAAGGTTAATGAGAAGTACTAGATAAATAAATAAATAACTGTTTTCAGTCACTCTTATCTCAATATTCAATACCTACTCAAATCATTTATTGCATTCCACAGTGTTACAGTATCTGATACATAATATTATTGAGAAATCTATTTATTACCCGACTGCAAGAGGGTTATGTTTTTCGCGCGTATCTTGTTGTTTGTTTGTGTTTTTGTATGTAATATTCTTTATTACTTCATATCTTTCAAACGGCTTAACGGATTTCTATTATTAACATATCGTTAGATTTGTCATGTCAGCCCAAGTGTTATAAAAAAACCAACATGGCGGCTGTACGGTGCTATAATACGTAGTGGGAAAAAATTTACTGCAATATGAGTGTCAAATTAAAGGGCTTATTATAAGGATTTCAAAAAGGTATATCATGACCGTAATGTATAACTAAAAATAAATAAAATAAAAAAAAAACCGCCTGCATAAAAAGACAAGTCAACAGAAAAGATGGAAACAAAATTAAATATAAAATGCAGTCGGAGGCATATAATTCAAATCATTCATAATGTCACTTTCTTTATGCATGCCTCCGACTGCATGTTATTATGTTGCCTTTAATTTGTATAAAGGGTTTAGAGATTTCAAGATTAGATAGATTATCAGAATGTCAATAATTATGGTAAGTACTTACGTTATCTTTGTTTACGCCTTTGAGAATAGTTTGACAAGAACGTTATTTATCAACAAGTATTTTTCTAATCTTTCCAAGATATCTTTATATTTTAGCAAGAGGATGTTAGCATGCCGACTAGTTTACCCAGTCGCAGTAGACAAGTGATTCGGTCGAATATTTGTGATTGGTTTTGACTTAAGGTTTGTTCTAACTCCGTGGCTACCACCATTTAAGTCAATTCTAGCATCCTAACAAAAATATCAACACATTTACATACTTTTCCAAGTGCGGGACATATTGATCTATCTACCTTGTAAACCATTTCGTTCATTCATTTCTTGTCATTTTAAGTCTTCCATGCGCGACTTCAATAAATTACCCAATCAATTGCAATACGTTCGACAATTATTTAAAAGTTCCTGCGTGAACAAAGCCTGCATTTATTCCCCTGCGCATAAACATCATAAATCTTAAACGCTATCGGCGGCATGAGTCCTCGTTATTTATGTAATAGCGTCTCATTGGCAGCTCTCTCAGACTTTAGACAGTTAATGCCTAACTAATTTGCGCCTAAATAACTTTCAGACAGCCAATAGGATAATTTTTCGGAAATAAATGTTCTGGCTTTCACTTAAGGACATTCCTGAGTAAGATCACCCATCCAAGGTCTTTCTTGATTTTGAATGAATAATAAAACAGATTGTTGGCGACTGGCTGAGATGCCACCTTTTTGATACTTTCTGTTTTATATTTTTAAAATGACGTTTTCCTTGAAATATGCTTTATGGTTGTCTTTTGGTTCCTCTGCTTTGTTGTCATATTCCTTGTGCTCCAGATCATTGCTTATTGATTACCTACTAAGTAATTAAATTGTTATAATAACTAAGTGTTTCCATCATCCTCCAACTACAGTCCATTTTAGCTCACCAACACAGATAAATCATTAGGGTCATTAAATATTTAAATATTTATTTCTCAGTAAATATTTACAAATTATTTTTCCAAAAGCAGTTTAATTTTAAGTAACATTATTCTTCAATAAAGAAACACTCGGTTAAATTTTCGCATTTACTAATAATACTTTTATTTAATGTATGTTCCACTTTTGCTATAATCATAAGCCTGACCAACATACTTGATGAATCGATAGCTTAAATGAAAGTCAATCGCCGTGCCAATACTATTAATACTAAATCTCTACCCACAAGTGGACCGATCCATGCCAGACAGACGGACGTCTGGACGGACAAACATGCACGATGATGTAACGTAGATAATAAACCAATCGACCTGTAACGCCAAGATTCGAGAAAGGAAAAGAAAGCTAGACTTGAATGATTGACTAGAGAGAGCAAAGGTTAAGAACATTCATCACGAATACTACCTAACCTAGTGATCATGAGTTCAGAAGCTAACCGGCTTGAAGCTGTTACATCCATATCTTGAACAGAATCTAAACTAAAGTACTTAACGAAAGTCAGCAAAAATTGCGAGCCTGTCTGACCAACTCTGACATGAATAAAAAAAATAGTTACACAACCTTGAACACAATTGGACACCTTCACAAAAACATGACAGCCTCTTTACAGATGCCCCACTCTCCAACCATATGGGCAGAGCTGGGCATTGCCTCTTAACGCAATCTCGGTCACGACTGCACCTTATAAGGGAGGCAGCCTTACGGTCAGTACATTAATTTTCACTGACAGCTGAGGCTGTACTATTTACAGTAACAGCGGATTACGAATGGACGGAGTAACAGGTTGTGATAACGCCTAACGATGGCCTGAGGGCTGTATTGGTGCATATTGTAGAAATGCCAATTGCCTTAGAAGATATGAATGATTTCTTTAATGAGGAGTTTGAAGAAGCATTGTTAGGAAACATATATGAAACGTTTTCACAAGTACTCATCAATGTAAAGAAGCATGCCATCAATTCGTACAAATGGATGAGCAGAAAAACACACACACGCACTTTAATCGTACGGTAAAGAACTGTTTACTGACATTATTATATCGCCTATAATAAAATATTTCATCATAACTTTGTAATAATTTCACACATTTATGTCAAGATTTTAGAACAGAAATCACTCACAGCACACGCTAAAAAGTTCACAACTTTAATTAAACTAAGAGACTCATAAGGGTCAATATTCATAAAACCATCGGAAATGTGAACTGTCAGAAGCGGCGCGCGCCCAAAACTGTTATCAACATGTCTACACGCAACGCCGCCGGCCAACAATACGAACGATCTCTAGTGAAAATTTAGAATATTTGGCTTGTTGTATTCAAAATTACACGGAACTTCATTCATACCTCCGGCACTGTACAAATTCCAATTGCATTAACAGTCTTTAAAGCTCCAGCTATTTCTTTTCTGGAATCAATTACTTATCACAGCAGTGATTTTTGAAAAAAAAAACTTCTAATCTCCATGTGGTTTCCAATATTTGCTTGCCTACTTTCCAAATGAAGCATTATCAGCACTTTTCCCTTTTTATCTATAAAGGGCGTAAGATGTATAGTCCCTTGACAGCAGCAGTATAATTAATTATCTTTGCGAACTTCAGCTAAAACGTTGGCACGCCATGACGCCACACCACACCTTCTAGTTGTACTAGTTCACGCCATCGATTAAATGTTGACTGAAGATTATATTTGGAAAAAACATATATTATAATCGTATTAACAATCCATCTTTGTGCTCAACGGCATACCTCAAACCATTATCCTATTTCATCAAGAAATATCAAAGTCCCAAAATTCCATCTTTCTAAGTTCAAATCCAACGTGATGACTTTCTATCAAGCCAAGCGGCAACCTAAAGAATCATATTCTTCGTAAAAGTACTAATGATAAAAACAAACATAAGTAGTATACGCGTAGAGCACGTGTAAAGATACATGCAAGTTATTTGTGTCACCGCACGGTGTCACTTAAAGTAGGCTTCGGCGAGACAAACCCAAAATGTGTGTGCTTGTAAGTATTCGTAATAGCATATCGAATTACGTTGTTTTTGTTTGAGTCACTTTCATAACCATGAATCGTTGTAATATAATAACAATATACTATTAGCAGACTGATGACAAAACATAATGATATACAGTTAACAACATTATAATAAAATCCAAAGTCTAACCAGTGATTACTAGTTTACCAGATAAAGAAGTTGGTGATTGTGGCTAACCTAAGCTTTCCTGTAGCAACCACAACAACGTTCGCACGCTATTCAATTCTAACATGAACTCCACATTAGCTAAACGAATATTAAACGTCGACCGCAAACTGAAATTGCTTGCCAACGGCCAAGAACACAAAACAAAATGTGTCCTAAATGTGCGAGTAAATTTTCCTAGATGCACAACGGCGCCGGAGGAAGCCGCAAAAACAGAGCTTTCACTTGAAGCCACTACACAAGGAAAATGTGACGCAACTAACTATGGCGTTATAGTCCGGGATATAGTTCTGTGCCCATTAAAAAGTTCGGACTTTCACAAAGTTTGGCTTGCAATTTACAATAGCTGGCGCGAGAGAATTTTCTAGGGGGACGAAAATAAACGAATGTTTTCGTTTGCATTAACTTGTCAAAGACTTTTAACAAAGTGGGTATGTGATCGCGTTGTTTGGGGGTGTGCAGATGCCTTTAATTTTGTTATAAATCATCAAGGAGCACTTTTTTAATGCATAAGATTATATCTTCAACATAATCTAGGAAGTTAAGATAGAACCTATTCCACTATGTGATATAATTCTTCCTAATACTGGTACATTAACTAATATCAGAAATTCTGTAGAAATATTTATAAATCGTACAATATAAATTTATATTGATTGTAAACGAAATATTCCTAAACTGTTTGCTTTCGGAAAAAGAAGTTTCTATCGATACGGCGAAGGCAATGTCCGATACTTAACGATAACCAACCACCTAAATAAAGTCTTTTTAGTATGAAAAGTATGAATATTTTCAGGCATTTAACCGGTACTCTACTTCAAGTGGAAAAATCCACGCTCTTTAAAATTAGACGATGCAATTTCAGCTGGATCGCAATTGTGTAATTACGAGCCGCACTAAAGTCGCGTGTATGGCTTTTGCATGATGAAATGAATCAAACTGGCGTATTTGTGTAATGGCGGCGTTTTTAGTATTCCGTGCCAACATCTACTTTATATCAACTACTTAAAATTTCGTCATTAAAATTCCTTTACTTTAATCTACGCTTGCTACTAACACTAAGTTAATTCCAGGACTTCAAATTGCTTTTTTTTTAATATTAAGTCGATTTAGCCGTTCTGGTCTCCGGCGGGCGTAGAGAATGTAATTTATAGTCGAAACAGCAGGATTAACGAATTATATGGACAATAAATTAATCTGAAACCCAAAACATTTGGGACGAGACTAAACAAAAGATTTCTGGAATACCAATAATATAGATCATGGTAAACTGCTTTGAAATTGGAGTTTTATATTGACGATCTCCGCGTTCGAATGGCTTGGACGCAGGCTCCACCGAGGATTTGCGGAGATGTATAGCAAAACTTGTGGAGCTCGGTGGCGCAGTGGTTTAGCGCCTGGCCCAGCGATTGCGGACGGTCATGGGATGGGTGACCAAAAATGTATTTATCTCGAGCTCCTCCGTGCTTCGGAAGGCACGTTAAGCCGTTGATCCCGGCTGCATTTGCAGTCGTTAACACCGGTGGGTGTTTGCATCCGCAATCCGCATTGGGCCCGCGTGGTGGATTATGGCCCATCCTCCTTACCACCCCATAAGGAAACATAAACATAAACATTTTTATAATGCCAGAATGTGGTAAGTACCTACAGATGGAATTCTTAACTCTAAAAAAAAAAGATATTGCACAAGACACATTCACCCACTTTTGGGCATGCAAAATACATTTTAACCTATAGCTAATCCAGGAAACTCCTATTTATTATATTAACTTAAATTATTAGTTCATTAATTTATATTTATTTTCTAAAACTGTTTCTGCATGTCAAACTAATTAATTAAAACCTACATAATAATAATACATTTAATATTTATATACTTTTGTAAAAACTAAATACATAGGTAATTAATTATATTTTATTCAATTTTACATGTCTAAATATTCGTTTATTGGCCTTTCAGGCCTGAAAGGCCTGAAAGGTCAGAATCTCATTCCCTGGGTCAATGTACCAGGCCTAGATTTCTCATTTGTTTTAAATGCGGGAGAAAAGATGTTCGCTATCCAGAATGTCCGGATTGTCACACCGATACAAAAAACTAATTTTGTCGGATCGAGGAAGTTGTGTCACAAGTAGGAAGCCTAATTTCAATATGTCCGAATGGGAAGACTGGCTGGGAGTGGTTTCAAAATTCTTTTCTTGCTATACTGTTTCCTCGGTTCGTAATAACACATTGTCACAGCCATACTTAAACGTAATATTAGACAATAATACTAAAATTCTAGGCTTACTAGATACAGGTTCAGCTGTATCAATTATTGGTAATAGTGCACACGAGAATTTGTCAGATTCTAACTTACAAATTCAAGCGTGTGATGAACTTCAATTCACTGCTGCTGGCGGTCAGGTTTTAAAACCTAAAGGAATGATCCAAATGAGAGTAACCTTTAAGGATCAAACTAGTTTCATTAAGTTTTATATAGTTCCAGATATTAAAGACTCTCTTATACTCGGTATGGATTTCTGGAGAACGTTTAACATCTTCCCTAAACATTTAGAAGCGGTCGAGTTAGTTATTGAATCAAACAACCTTTCTAATTTGGTAATTAACAACGAACCTGAACACATCTGCCCTTACAATCATTTAGGTGAAGACCAGAGGCGAACAGCTGACGACATTATCGCTCAGTTTAAGGAAATTTCTTATGAAGAACGTGGGTTAGGTAGAACTTCTCTTATAACCCATGCTATTGACACTGGGGATGCTGCCCCCATACGTCAAAGATACTACAGGATGTCCCCTGAAAAGCAACGTGTTTTGGTGGAACAACTAGATGAGATGCTTCGGGAAGACGTCGTCGAACCATGCGAAAGCCCTTGGTCATCCCCTGTATTATTAACACCAAAAAAAAAATGGCGAGCTACGGTTTTGTCTCGATAGTCGGAAACTAAACGCTATCACTAAGAAGGATGCGTATAGTTTACCATACATAGCCGACATATTGGACAACCTTCGCGACGCCAAATACCTTTCAAGTATAGATCTTTCTAAAAGCTTTTGGCAAGTGTTAATAAAGGAGGAGGGCCGCTGTAAAACTGCATTTTACATTCCGGGTCGTGGTACGTACCAATTCAAGTCTATGCCTTTCGGTCTGACGAACGCACCAGCTACCCAACAAAGATTGGTCGATACTCTCTTCTATGGCCCGGAATTCGAGAATCTCGTGTTCGTCTTTGTCGACGACATTATTATTATTTCCCCCACTTACGAAAAACATATATACCTTTTAAACCGCGTCCTTGAAAAACTTAAAGCCGCTAATCTCACTATAAATTTTCAAAAAAGTCAGTTTTTTAGAGAAAAACTGAATTATCTCGGTTATGTTGTAGACTGTAATGGACTACAAGCCGATCCTACAAAAGTCGAGGCGGTTCTAAACTATCCGACTCCAACTAATCGAAAAGAAGTAAGGAGATTTCTAGGTATGGCCTCATGGTACCGCAGGTTTATTCCAAACTTAAGCTCCATTGCGGCACCTCTAAATAAACTAACATCGCAAAAGAAAAACGCTCCTTCCTTCTCTTGGTCTTCGGAGGCAGATACATCTTTTAAAATACTAAAAGAAGCCTTAGTATCTGCTCCTGTTCTTGCTTGCCCTGATTTTTCTAAGCCGTTTGAAGTTCATACTGACGCGAGTGATTTTGGCATAGGTGCAGTACTCACTCAAACTTCAAACGGTGACCAGAAGGTCATCGCTTATATGAGCAAATCTCTCAGCGATCAAGAAAAGAAATACGGTGCAACTGAACGAGAAGCCTTAGCTGTACTGACTGCTGTTGAACACTGGAGATGTTACCTTGATAATGGGAAAAAATTCATTGTTTATACCGACCATGTTTCCCTAAAATGGTTTTTAAATTTAAATAACGCTACCGGTCGTTTGTCTCGCTGGGGTGTCCGATTATCAGCCTACAATTTAGAAATAAGACATCTTCGTGGTTCTGATAATGTTGTGCCAGATGGTCTGTCTCGCTCACTTCCAGTCACCGCTATTAATTCATGCCCGACCAACAATGCACCTCTTCAGTCTAAGGATGATTGGTATCTAAATATATACGAGGGCTGTCTAAAACTACCTCCTTCATTTCCCAATTACAAGCTGCAAAATAATAAATTATACCGTTATATGAAAAGCCTTAACCCCTTGACGAGAGAATTTGAATGGAAGGAAGTGGTGCCTTCTGAACTAAGGAAAAATGTTTTATCAGAAAACCACTCAGAGCCTACTTCTGGCCATTTCGGAACCTTCAAAACTTACAAACGCCTTTGTCTCAGATATTTCTGGCCAGGGATGTATCGCGATGTAAGCAAATTTGTTGCAGACTGTGATACATGTGCTTCATACAAATTTCCAAACGACACTACGCTGGGCACTATGGGCCGACCTAAAAAATGTTCCAGGCCATTTGAAATAATTAGTATGGATTTAATTGGACCCCTACCTGTCAGTAGAAAACAAAATACATTTATCTTAGGCCTTTCAGGCCTGAAAGGCCTGAAAGGCCAGGAAGGCCTGTGCCCCAGCAGTGGAGACATCAAAAATGGCAGATGGACATAGCAAAACTATAAGTTAACGAGATATGACGAGTTGGACGTGGTTAGGAAAATGAATGTTTAGCGATAGCATATCTCTGGTTTTGGTCTAAAAGTAGTCTCATCTACTCCGAAAGACGAGCGATGGCTCGGGCCCAACAACAATAAGACCCTGATGAGATATCATCAGGGCCTTATTTAATAAACATTACCGTAGTAAATTAAAACGATCGTATGGTGCCAGTTTGAAACTAGAAAATAAACTACTTACATACATCGCAATGCATACGAATTATCGTAGTAAATTAGAAAATGTTTATGAAATAGGACCTAGCAGTACCAGGTAGGTCGTCGTGAGCATTAATATAAATCCTCCCTACATTCACTACGAAATCAACCTTCGGATTAGAAACCAGAATATATTTGAGCCAGATTATAATTCTTATAAGAAGAGCCCTTTTACAAAACTTTCGAAGCTGACTGTATTTGTTATTCAGAAAATCCCAGCCAGACGCACTGAATAGGTTCCGTCTGGAATCCAGCCTGGATAAGTCACGGTCGGATGAAGGCGTGTAACGACGTTGACTTCCGTATTGGAATTCACATCTCAGAAAATGTTCTGAAGATTGGAATAATGTAGGTTGTTAGCTACAAGGTACGTCTTTATGGTTCAAATTCTACGCGATTTTTGGCTAGGGTCTATCTATTGTGAAAGGTTTTCTTTTGTGTAGTTAGCATTCATGAAAATCTATTATCAAAGCTATTGAAATGTCTGCATAATGGTATGTTGAATCTGTGTCAGGCTAGTATGACAAATTGTCAAAACTAATCTCAACATTCCTGGCACATTCAGAGATATCCTTACTAATATTATAAATGCGAACGTCCGTTCGTTTGTTTGTTTGTTACGTTAACTACTCAATACTCATCCGATCATCATGAAATTTTGCATACACGTTGTCAGGGGTATAGAGAAGGATCATCATCCCGAAAAAAGGAACTGTTCCCTAGGGATAGACAAACACTATCCACGCAAGCGAAGTCGCGTGCGGTCGCTAGTAAATATTATAAATATTTAACAGCTCCTGTCGCATGATGACGAGCTCGAGAGCGTTTGTTTATTTATCAAAAATGGCATTTAGACGTAGACAAACATAATTGAGGGGTTCGTATACTACGCTTGGAGCTTCAAGCACCTCGCCTAGATTTTGTTTTAACGTTTGCCAAAGGATACCTTACTGTGGAAGATGGAAATAAAAAAGGCGGCTGACAAAGTATCCTTTTTGTTTGACGCAAATAATAAAAAAACAATCAAAAGAACCTTTACAGACGCAGATCACTATTCATGAAGAAGCGAGGATCTCTGATTACTTCCCCTAAAAGGACACAACTTTGCTTTTGCAGTTTTGCATTTTGTTGAGATATTTTGGTACCTATACACTTTATGGTTTCGTACATTGGTATTTAATTTAATAGTATTCATTGACCGTTTCTGTGGATTTCTATATAAATCATTTATCAAAGACACTATTAACGACGATCATGGTAATAAAAAAAACCAAAGCCGACTCGGTAATCGATGGCCTTTTATCATACAAATACGAGTAGATAACACAGAGCTTTCTTCGAAATGACTCTATCAATAAGACGTGTATTTGATCACATCATGGTTAAGGAGGCCATTAATATATTCAGAGGTCTGTCCATAACAATTGCGCGTACGCATTGCTCAGCGAGCGTCAGGTGACGTAACTCACCTGGGGTCGACGACCCCGCGCCACTCGCGGCTCAGAAGCGTAACTCGTAATAACATTATAAATGAAGGATTTAAGGACAATTGAAACAAGAATGAAGTTATACAGCCGTCGACAAGAAGAATGTGAGATAAGTATTATTAGACTTAGAGAGGACTGAAAGTATTAGAATAATCTTAATCATTTACGACTGATGGTAAAAGCAAGAAAGTAATAGGTAATTAAATATTACACATACGCATAAATTAATGTTTATGAAGGATTTACAACAGAACTGCTTAATTTGGAAACATAAAGACTTAATATAGTAAGATTAAAGGGATTTAAATGCAATGCATTGCCGTCCAACTTATTAAATAAACAAAAATACAAATAAAAGCACTTAACATTTAGTGTCTTCAACAAGTTACTGACAACAAGTTCATCAAATGCGATTTAATTTAACAAACGATTCCACCTGTTTGCAACCGGGACACTTATACTTGGCACTAGTCCAAGACTGACTCATACTGGTGAAAAATCATTGTTTTCTTTAGAAGCGTGTTATCCATCATCGTAACACAAATCAACTGGATGTAAATTCTTATTTGATATGATAGCATTAGTAAACATCAAATCGTTAAAAACAAGAAGTGTTATAGTGATGTCTTTATAGTTATAGTGAGGTTGAGGACTAGGTAGGTACTACAAAAATACTCAATGTAAAATAAGGTGGATACTGATTGATACACTAATGGAAACAATCATGATCAACTTTGAAAAATAACTGTTCGTGCTTAAATTGTGAACTAATAAGAAAGGAAACAAAAAATACAGATATATAACAAGTTTAATAATCTCGGAAAACCTGCAACGAAGCCTATTATACCGATATTTTCGTGCTTGAGAGAAGTGTCTCAATGACTATGACTAGAATTTTAATATCAAACCAGCATTAGCTCGTGCGTATCATTCTACAGATCATAAACTTGGAAATTTCTTGAATATCACACATCTATTTAGCAGTTTATTGTCTTGATTAGATTCTTGCCCATTATTTGTGTCATCGACCGGACCTATAAGAGAGAAGACCATTGTCTAACTAATAGAAATCAATAAAGACATGATGCCGGAATAGATAAGCTGGCATTCAGCTGGGAAGGATAAGAGAGGACAACAACAATGTCATCAACAAAAACGCATTATAAGAAAAACAAAGATTTAAGAATTTCTTCCTACCAACTGGGTATATTGTGAATATTGTGGTAGTTGATGCAGAGTAGGCAAAAGCGCAGGGGCCGGTTTTCGGCCGCGTCGGAAGCAGGGGCGGTCACAGGCGAGTGCCGCTGGTAACACCACGTCACAGCGGCCGGTGCACGGAGTGGAACATGCCCTCTATGGGAACTCTTGATTTCGATATTTGTAACGGACGTGTCATGGGATTATTAGTCAAACTGTCTTAACAAAACAGAAAGATGGGAGTCCATCTTTCAACAACGAATTAGTCGACAAATTCCAGTTTAAAACTCCCAGATTCTCTGAATATCTACATCAACATTTTGAATCTTCAATCACAGATAGATCAAGAAGCAGCCTGTGGGCATAATCATAAAAAAATAAAAATAAAGAAATAGGTAAGATAAGGAAATTTGTCATCAGCGCAAAAAAACAATTTAACTTCCTACAAAGAGAAAACGAGACCGGTGACACAAGACGAACGAAAGTACATTAAATTTTACAGTGTACCAGTTTCACCGATGCAGAGAGAGATAAAAGGTGTCAACGTAAATGAAATTCTTGCATTTAATAAAACCTACTTGGCACAACACGACGCCGTTCTTGCCAACACTCGCAGGCCGAGTTTCGGAGCAACAGTCGACGAATGAACAATGAAAACATATGATCCTAGCTGAATAGAATTCAAAATAAACTTTCAGGCAGCAAAGCAACGCAAATACATATTGCAACTTAGAGGAAAGAAGGCTCGAGGCTCAGAATAAGAAGTTTTACTCAGAAATAAAGTAAGGAAAATAAAATAAAAATGCATATAAACAATTCTAAGATAAATGACAACAGTTAAAAGAAGATGAAAGACAGAATATAAAACATCCTATGGTATAAAATGACGCAAATGCTATGACCAGCTCATAACACATACAATACATCAATTGCCTGTAAGGCGCTAATTGCGATAATATCAATCTTCAATTCTGGATCGTATAAATTAACTTCATGATTTATTAATTTATTAAAGTGATTTACAACTTATTATTTGTAATTTTAAAGCATACTCTCTTTTCATTCTTGCCTTGCTGTTACTGTATTCCAATTATCGGTCCTCGCTATTCTCTATGACAGTATAGAAAACACACTTCCAAGTTTTTTTTATTGTCAACTATATGAGACATTGCACTATACTTCTTTGAATTCAATAACATACGTGCTCCACCAACAACCTCTATATTGCAATGCAACATCAGGGTTGGCATGATTAAATCACATTGATTTAAATCACGATTTAAATCATGATTTAAATCAAGTGATTTTTTGAATAAAAATCATTGATTAAATCAAATTGCCTTTTTTCTTTCCTATTTGTATAAAAATATAAAATTCTTAATTTTAAATAATTGATAGACACAGAAAAATGTAGATTAAATGTAACTTTGGGTTAGAATTACTGCTTTATACTGTTTTTTCTTCTAAAAAACCGCCAAATCATCTGTCCTAATATTTAACTTTCACCAGGCATTTTTATTTTGAACTGTTTTATTGATCTTTACTCGTGTTTCTTCTGAATTAAAGTGTTAAATAAGTCAAACAAAAGCGTGTTGTGGTTTTACGCACTATATTAAGTGGATTTTAAAGGCTCAAGCAAAAAATCGAAAAATCTGATTTTTTTTATTTTTTGAAAAAAATCAGTGATTTTTGTTTTTTTGCAAAAAAAATCATGATTTTTTCCAACCCTGAATTACATACTTATAATGCTACGGCTCCACCTGCGTCTTAACGCGTAGCCTAACACTTTAATCTAGGCGTTACGCAGATGTAGCCAAGAGACTTTAACGTGTTAATTTACAAACGACAGTACTAAATTTACTTAACGCCTTAGCTAAAGCGTAGTTGGACATTACCATTAAGGTTAACGTTGACGCAGGTGGAGCAGTAGCATTAACGGCATTACCGTAAGAGCTCAATAAAAGTGCCTATGGCTATGGGATGGGAGAAGGCAGACACGTGGGATATTAAAGGCTCTGTAATAACTTCTACTCCATTACCAAACAATGGCTCGAACATAATACAAGCTCATGGATTTATGGACCTATTGGTTACTGATCGATTCCATCTCATACAAATTTTATTACATGATTCCGATTTATTCATAGGAATCTTCTCAGTGCTGCGCGGTCAAGGGTAGATGACATAATCGAATCATGGACGGAATCCGTCACGCCCACATGAATAACGTGATTATGCGACTTAAAAGGTTCTTTGGACATAATAAAGAATGTTGGTAATTTAGCCAGAAGCAACTATAAATTTTGATGAACTTCTACTCGAAATTCAATCAAAAGAAAAAGTAGCTCCTGTAGCTACAATACTATACATCGACGGAACGTTTCAAATAAAAAAACAGTCTCGGACTGCAAACAGGTTTTAGCTAATTTTGGTAAATCAACTCACAACTAATAAGTAACTTAAAGATTTCATCAAACCAACCGACCAATTTCCGATGTTGACGGAACGTGACTAGACCTTAGATTACCGACAACGAACGAGAAGGCCAGACGGTATATATTACTATTCGACAATCTCCCCTAGCTAAAGAGTAAAAATTCTACTAAAACACGATTTTGCGGAAATAATCAGTTACCGCAGATTAATAAACATTGTTCCATTAGTAATAGAACGTGAAGCATTCATAAAAAAATAAAATAAAGAATTGTGTAATAGATGATAAACAGAAACACAGACTATCTTTGACATGACCTCTAAAACAGACAAATATTCTAATGCGATAAAACGAAATCTCCGACGATGTGTCAGTCTTTGGATAAAGTAAAGATGGTGTAATCAACGAGTGTATAATATAAATAATGGCGTCATATTGTAGGAAATACGAAAAGCGATCTTGACGTAATACCGCTCCCTTCACATAGAGCATAGCTGGCACGGCGCCAGCTCGCGAATCAATCGCAGGGGTCAACGCCACTTTATCACTACCCATGGAACCTGTTGTTACTAAAGAGAAATCAGATTTAAAACAACTATTGTCGTAACCAATATGAATGGATATTTCTTCAAGCTTATCAAGATCAAATAGTAATAAGCGTCGTTGATACTTTTAAATACAACTAAAGTTACGGTTCAAAGGAAGCAATAAACTCAATAATCCTCATTTTGTGGAGCATGATGCTACGATACCGTCCTAAATTAACGTCTCAGTAAACAAAGCAAAATTTAACCGTTTTGCTATTTTAACACCTCCAAAGAGTAGTTTCAATTTGTATCCATTTGACAGATAACGTAAACTTCATTTATCATACGAGTTGAGAGAAAGAGTAAATTGAAATGTCTGGAGTTTTAAGAATTCGTTAAGTTTTCTATTTTACTACGGCTTCCTTCCTGTATACCAAATATTTCCGGAAATACCAATAATAATATTAACACACAATACCTCACAAATTGTACTTGACTCTTGTTGACTTGACACTAAAAATAGGAGTCCAAATCCGGAAACAAAATATATTTGAAATAATCAAAGGTGAAAAAAAAAACATTTCTCTTTGAGCGAACCTTTTCAAGGTTTACTGCCGCAAATAGACCTAACGAAGTTCTCCCGAGTTAAAATATAATTCGATCAGCAACATCTGGTAAAGGCGGGCCTGCGTGTGATACTCGCATCCTGTATCGATCCCGTTTTCGGGAGATGGCCCGGTCACGTCTGAAACCGGGTCAAATACGCCGTGCACTCAATTAGCACGATATCTTTGAGAACAATGGTACCTATAAAAAGACAATGTAAAGCTTTGACGTTCATGTCAACAATGCAATAGATATCACTTCCCCTCAATAAAGAGAAGAAACTGCTCATTGTGATACATGTTTCAAAAGTTACATGTTACATTATGAATAGACGAATAACTTTGACATTAACCGAGAAATCCTTTGTTGCGATAAAGTTCAGCTCGACGCTAACAAACATTTTAAATCCGTTCTAGGTACATCAATATCGTATTCGTGATTGACAGAGGCAAGTTAATCCACAAAGACTCATTGCATATCAATATAATAAATATTCAATAAGTCTTGAACCTTTTCCACAATCACCGAAAAGGTCGTCGCATAATTCTTTGTTATCGTTATTATATTCAGACGCCTATAACTGAAGTATGGCTTTATCGAGGGAATAACCATAAACCTCATCTTGAACACGAAGAAGACATCATTAGAAGAGATTCCCCAAGACAATTCACTTTTACGTAGACAATAAATGTTGGAATGAACCCTCTGGAGGGTGAAGTTGCAGACCCATCGCGTTTTGGCGTCTGAAGGAGGGTCGACCCCCAGCCGTGATTGTTGGTTTAATGGGGCGCGAGGATCTATTCATTGATCAAACATTCCGAGGTGAACGGTGCTATACAATTTTTATGGCTTCGCATTCACATCAAATTGTTGTGGTGAAACTAAAGTCTGTTTGAAGATCGTTTTGGGACATGCGAGGGATAACCAACGACCCGATTTATGTGCGGCGATAAACTAAGTAATGAAGGGCTATTTGTTGATGTAAGCAGATCACTATTTTGACTCGCATCGTAGAAGCTTTGCCACAATTTCAACAAATAATTAAGTGATTTTGTTATAAGAAAAACTATGAACCACGCGCTACAATTTTAAAGATGCATTATGTTCAAAAGACACCACAACGTCTATAAAAAGAAAACCGCACAAAATTTATCGTTCGTTTACGAGTAAAAAATTGAACAGTGTTACAAGCAACATTGAAAATTCATCATTATGTCAAAGCCGCAAAGTGCTGTTTAGCCAGTAACATGTCTGAGACAAATTACGTGTGCCACAATGTTTTCCCAACATCGCATGCAATCTCCCGACAGTGGGCGGGATCGGAAGGGGGTCCTTCCGTCGGTGGAAAGGCAACGCAGAAACACGTACAATGAAACTTTTCATACGAACCCAGTTTCAGACTTATTTATGCATCCTTCCCTTCTTCATAATTTTGGAAGTGTATAAGTGTGTACAAGTGTATTTTCCTGTACTGTCTCTATATTGGTAATACTTGGAAGATAAAAAGACACTGAAGTAATAACGACTGAAGCGAGAAACTTTTACGGTATTTTTATAGATCAGAAGTAATATTTTTCAACTTTTCAATGTCAAAGGCGATAAATTGTTGAGGGAACTTTCTACTAGACCTCTTTATCTTTAGAATGAGGTGGTTATATTTTAGTTCGATACTGAAAGATCAATATCATATCCAATAGAGACTAGTACAATAGTACACACAATAGTGTGTGTGCTCCTCAAGTGCCAAGCTCTATACAGACATATCGTTCCTATAACAGAACTGACAGCGAAATTATTAAACTTCGGGTAAAGTTATCCTACTGTTTTTAAGTTATACGAGATGGGAGTATGGTGGTAGACTGCCGTGGTAGTTTTATGTACTTTTTATGTCATCTGTTATATATCAAGTAACGTACATGCTGAGGCGGGCCATGCATTTTAAAAGCCTTTTTAGAGTGTATTCTATTCCATCCAATGCTTGTATTTTATTATCAGAATCAAGCCAGGCGAGTTAAAGCTGTTTAATTGCTTTGGGAAAAAATAAATAATTATTTATAACGCGAACTACAATTAACTGATTAATATTATCTCTCAAAATGAGCAGAAAATAACTTAATTAAACGATCAACTATCAGCGATCGAAATAATTATTCAAGCTCTAATTAAACCAGGAAAAATTAATATAAATACCTCGATGCAGTTTAAAAATAGCGATAGCCAGTGCTCGTGGATTTACCTGAAACAAATAATAACAATCGTTACATTTACATTAAATAGAATAAAGATATTATATTCAACAATAACCTTTCTGTTTTTTCGTGGGATTTTCACGGGGCTGATTAGAAACAGACATTCGAATGGCGGTCGTAGTCGTAGCATTAAGTTTATACTCATCATCGCCAAAATATCCTATTATATGCATCATGGCTACTACAACTGAACTACGACGAAACTGAGACTTTATTATTAACTATGGCATAACTGCAGCACGCACACACACACACACACTCACACACACCATCGTTTATTTTTCAACTTTTCCTTCCTTAATGTTAGTAATCTGTGATTATTTTTCGTTAAAATATCATTCACTCATCACCATATCTTGTATGTAATATATTGGTTCGAGGTAGTGGGAGCCTGATGACCCGCAACCCGCAGTAGATAGCAATGATGGACCGAGCAACTCCGCATATTTGGGTTTGTCGTTTGCAAGGCGAAAGAGCTCGGCGGCATTCCCGTCTACTCCCGAATGTTTCGCAAACAAGACTTTCTTCTGCGACCATAGCTCTTCTCCCTTCATAACTAGTTGCAAGAGCTCGTATCTATCGTGCCTAAGTACGTGTGCCAGATATGCAACTTTTCTCTGATTCGACGGTTTGCAAAAGCATTAGTTGGTGCTATTTTACTCTGCTGGATGCCATTCCACTATATGGTACACCAAACTTCGTTTAGCCACACAAAAATACCCGGCGCTTGCGAAATGTAAACTGCGCGTATGTTTACTCCACAACAGCCAGTGTTTACGGCTTAACGTCCTTTAGCGATTTAATACTAGCCACTGTTATTTTTAGTGGCATACGGTCTATTTTTGTCTGACCTGGTTTGAAATAGTTGGGCTATGTACCGAAATAATATGACATAATCAACATCGTTATATTGTAATGTTTTATGGATATCTAGGTTAAGTATAGAGCATGCAATACCGCAGTATATATTCAATACCGCGATATCGCGGTATCGGAAATGTAATACCGCAAAATTTGCGATATTACGAAATTATGAAATAGTTAAAGGGGGGTTAGACCCAAAGAGTTATAATTAATCACACAACGCTTATCTTTATTTTTTATTTTTCATTTAATTAAAAAATGCATAAAATATCAATTGTTTTCATCATTTAAGGAACTTCTAATTTTATTACAAATGTATCCAACAGCTGAAAATGCGCTCTCAGCTTCTTTCTCATTCGTTGTGAAAAAATAAAAATGTTTCCAGACTGTATTAGAACTTTTGAAGTCTTTGAATTCGGTACCATTAATAGTAATATTATTTTTTACAAAAGAAAATGTGAGTTTTTTTGTGTGAAAATATAATTATTTTGACATTTAGTCACATCATACACACTTGTCCGACTTGCGAGTAGTTGCAGGTGAGGGTGAGACTGACTTAATAAGACTGAGTTTAGACATACAAACAAACGTTAGTTCGCTGTTGGGAATTCGGAGAATCCTCGACGCACTGTGAGCTGGCCTGTGAGTTAATAAGAGTGTACATCCCGCCCGCCCGACCAACTTGCGACGATTCATAGCGGGGATTTGCCTATCACGGTTCTTTTTTAATACCGCAAATTTCGCATTTCTAATCTCGCTTTTGCGGTACTGAAAAACAGCGCGAAATTCGCGAAATTGCGATAACGATATAACGGTATTGCATGCTCTAGTTAAGTAGTTCATGTTTTGTTTTGGATGAAAGAAAAAGCCTTTTGATTATATTTTTTTTGTGTTTTGTGTTCGATACTCTGAGCTGTTGAGTTTTCCATCTCATTAAGTCATAAACTAACTCGTTTCACTGGCAATAAAGAAAAGCTACATCTAAACAAAAGTGATGAAGTTTAGAAATTTTGAAAGGTCACTGCTTTTTTGTAAAGAAATTCTGTAGACGATGCCAAGATCAAAAGGCACTTCCGACTTTTATAAGAGAGGGATTAGGTACTCCAAATGGCAGGCCTGTATCAGTCTGGTGTCAGTCTGAATAATCGTGTTATGCCTCTCTTTCAGTTTTTTTTTACTCACAATACCTATAACTTCAATCAAGAGACAAATTCTAAAAAAACAAATATTGTAACTATTTATTTTTAAAACCTTTACAGTTTTCGCATCGGAAATGGTTATCGATTACATGGAAACTGTGTGAATATTATCTCGTCCAATAACTCGGTAAGTGACCGATTAATTAATCGATACAAGGGTCGAATCAAGGCGACTTTATTGACCTTCGAATAAAAGAGCGATAATAACTTTGTTATCCTCTATAATTTCTTGTCATTTACAATGTATAGTTCTTTTGTCATTACCACGAAAAATGAATATTTACTTCGTAATATAAATACTTGATTCGTAATTTCGATTATGGAGTCCTAAATTCTTAAATTTCTTCAAATCACAAAATATAGTACTTTTCATAATTTCTATGGTAAATTGTTTCAGCAGGACGTTGTATAATTATTCAATCGTAAGTATAGATAGGTTTCTTTGGACGTCTCAAAAAACAGACATTATTTCAAACCTTTTGTATGCCTAGCCTGCCTAGCTGTAACTATTATTAATTTATTTTAAAAACAATTGCACATTTACATATTATCATGAGATTGTCCAACCGCTTATCTCCTTCTTATATTCTCAAACCAAGCTCCATGCAATATCAATTTCCATTCAATTTCGGACACAATCCCTGCAAGCTACGTCAATATAATTAGTAGACGTAATTCAATATTAGACGTCCCTAATCGTGACTCAAGTGTAAACATTGATAATCCTACTCGATGATCTCATGCCATGCCTTATCGATAAGGGCTGCCAAGTGCTTTTAAGAATCGAAAAACTTCTCTTTTCAAGAATTATAAAGACTAACATAGACGTACTTTCCATTTGTTCATCTGCTGACATCAGCTGGCTGGCAAATTGTGCTGGTCAAACTGTTC
The DNA here is from genome assembly GCA_950108535.1 of Agriphila straminella. Taxonomy (NCBI): domain Eukaryota; kingdom Metazoa; phylum Arthropoda; class Insecta; order Lepidoptera; family Crambidae; genus Agriphila; species Agriphila straminella. The sequence continues at coordinate 1,022,626 of OX467324.1, read as the reverse complement.
ATGACGCACTGGCGCAAGTAAGGTTGCCTATCGGTTTAGTCAACTGCAAATGGCTGCAATCACCACGAGATACCAAAAGCACAGCTAAATAGTACTAAACTGGATGTATTTGTAAATCCAAATGTTAGTAAGCAGACAGCCCTAACCAGCTAGGTCAACTATCGGAAAGCCATTACGGGTTAGCTGGTTAATTGAGCTCGTCAGACTGTTCATGACGCACCGTCGATTCAGTTGCCTGTGGAGGGCGGGCAGTTAGGTGCAATCACCCATTCACGAGTTGCCCTATTCATGCACTATTGTATCTGCAGGCAGTTGTTTCACTACCGAGAATACGCAGGGTCAAAAAGCCCGATTAATTTTCTTCCAATAGGATAGGAAAACATACCTACCTACAATGAATAGTTGGCCACATTAAATAAATATGTACTACAAATACAAAAAGTGCTAGTGCTTAAATATCTAAGGGTAACTGCTTTATGTTAGATTGTTTAATAACATATATATATTTAAGGGACTCTGTAGGACTTGAAAAGCCCTATTTTATTACATTTAAAAATACAATATCCGACTCATATCCAAATAAAAACAGAAGCCAATTCCAACCAATCTTCAGTGATTCACAAGCCTAAACAAAAATCATAAACGCGTGCATTCATAATATAAACTTCGATAATAGTATCCAAAGAACCCACTTTGAAGCTGGCGAAGTAATAAAAAGTTAAAACCTATAATAGTTTACTGCGAATGAGCGAATGAAGACATCTCTGGTAGTACTGACTCTATGCAATAAATAAGCACATTCGCAGTAATAAAACGTTAACGATGATTGATGTTAATACGTCTCTTAGCTTAGCTTTACTGAATTCAAAAGTAGCTTATGAAAAGAATAATTCTGTTATGTGTGTGGACAATATTTCCGTCAATGCACATCAATTATTAGTCCCAAATGTGTTAAAAATCACCATGAACAGGTTGCTCTAGTAAAGCGAAAAATATCTTATGTTTGATAAAAACAACGCCCACAATTTAAAAATTTCTAAAGACCTTTCGTGTTGTGTGTTCATAAAATTTACCAACGATCGGTGATTGATACTAATCCAAAAAACTATAAGTAGCTAAAAGATTTGAGGTTTTATTACGCTCTTTACTAAGAAATGAAGACTTCATGAAAAATATGTCAACAAATTATGTCTGAATTTACGACTCGAGGTAGTTAAATATAATGATGACAAAGAATATGAAAATTATCTCATAAAGTCGGGAGATGATTCAAATCTATTACTTAAACGTCATAAATACATTTATGACTTCAACGAAGAAATAAAATGCATATAAAAAGTATTATTTGTTGCTGTTTTATCAAGCTGAACCTGTCAGAATATTTTTCAAAGATAAAACTATCAAAGCTCCTGTCAGAATATTTTTCAGAGATAAAACTATTAAAGCTCTTTTCTATGTCAAGTTTACGCTAACCTTTGAACTTTGTTTAAAAAGTGATAATGATAACTGATATCCGTTTCCGGGTGAAAATTTATGTAATAATAGTCTTGATAGTAAGTAATAAATGGTACTTAAACCAATCAGAAATAAAGCATTCAGATTACAAACTATGATGGAAGATCTATACAATAATTACACAATACAAAAAACCCAATCACTTAGTGTATGTGATTTATTACCGAGACTTTTCAAGTCATCCTAAGTAAATAGTGAATGAATCTGCAAAATATATTTTTAAATCAATTCCCATTTGCGCGAATCTCCTCTCAAACAATAAGACCAGTGGGCAGTGGCCCTACAATAAACTCAAGATCACTGTAGGAGCAACTAATAAAATGATTTAAAAGCCATCAAACAAATGCTCCGTGACACCAATTAGCTGGTGCCACGAGGTCAAACGACAGGTCTACCGATCTAAGACCTGAAGGGCATGGACACGGAATGTAAAGCAGACAAAAGAGGAACAAATCGCGGATTTCCATGCATGTAAACAGATATTTTATACAGGCAATCTCGGACCATATAGGCTATATTCAACACTGTAGACATCAATAAGATTTACCAAGGAGTTCCTAGCGCAGCAAAACAAAATAGGGGCCAGTTTATGGTTTTCCATACAAAAGACTATTCTGAAAGGTATTTCTATCATAAATTCGATCTGATTTTAATTGAATTTGATATCGTTCGAAATCTGTAACGTCAGCTTGCGGACTTTACTGTATATTTTTCCTATTCGCCGTGTCAGCAGTTGGAATTGAAACATCTTATTTTTGTATGAAACTTTATTCTGACGAAACACGGCGAATAGGAGAAATTATACAGTAAATTCCACAGTAAAGTCCGCAAGTTACCTACCACAGCTGGTGGTAATATCAAATTCAAATAAAATCAGATTAAATTTATAACAAAAAAACTTCTCAGAACACAGCTGATACTGATACCTCTGTCTCTAGACAGTGTTCTAACACACCTGATATTTAGTGGTATGGAGGCCGGCGCTTATAACAACTTCTGTAGGAAACGGAAATGACGATCGGCGATGGCGTAAGCATAATTAATGCGTTCCCACATGAATTGGGCGATGACTTATTTACAAGATGGAATTTGACACGTCATTTAGTTGTTGGATTTCATCTAATAGAGGAAACTGTGAAAACTGTGACGACTAAACATACGAGAATCTATATATATTTATTTTATTCAATCTTGTCAGTTCCGTTGGATTCTTAGTATTGCGAAATTGGTTGATCAAAAAGTGTTGGATATATGTTTTAAATTACATTGACAATCAATACTAAGTTTTGAACCAACATGTTTAAATTCGCCATTGATCTACATTCCACGGGTCAATAAAATCTACCAGCATCTGCCCGCATCTATTTTATTCTACTATGTCTCTAAATCAACTCCTGCGCAACCGTAAACATATCACGAGTACTTGAAGTTGTGGCTAATTCCATCCCGTGGCACGCATTGTATCGAATTAATTCTCGATCCGAAAGCCAGATGGCGCTGAAACCGGCCGCTAGCCGCAGGGCACGTTACAAAAATACCAAAAGAATTTAGGGATATGATGTCAGAGTTTATAACTGTAATGTAATCGGCGATTGTCTGGCGGAGCGTCCCGGATTCTGCAATTTGGATAATTTAGGTTTATGGCTTCTAGTTCTGGGTAGTTACCACTTAGTATGTCATTTGAGGTTTGAAGTTCTCGTTAAATCCATTGCAGAGAATTTAGTTGTTAATTAAACTGCTTTAAGCTTCATTGCACTTGTAAATATACAAATATACCAGTAGGAATAAAAGCGGTTGAAAATTTAAATCGCGTTTCAATAAGTATTGTTTCAAACCGAGAATCCAAATGAAAGTAAAATTACGCAAGAACAGAACATAATTACTATTACAATTTCTAAATGATACAATCCAAGTTTGTAGAGAATTGTAGAGAAAGACAAATGGCTGTTAAAATGATTCTGATTAATCATGTTTTGTTATGACAGAAAATATTATAAGCTATTACTATAACGGAAATATTAAATATATTACTTTAGACAGAACATGAATACGTCGGACGAAATAGCATCAAAATCTTTTTCTCTAAACCAAAATTATATTTTTCACTTTGTTGTTGAAAAAATTGCTCTGAATTTTTTTAAATATTCTAACGTCGTGGTAAGCAACAGTACAGATGATGTTGTAACTATAAAAAAACCTGACATTAAACACTACAGTTCCAATGATGACTTTTCAACAACAAGAAAGGATAAAATAAAAATTGAATCTGAGATATCTGCTGGTAATAGTGATCTTCATATCGTTGCTCACGGAATGCATAAGAAACGTTTAAATGGCAAGACGTTTATTACCCCGCTCGAAGGCAGATTAGCATTCGTACAACGATATGAGACGCGACTAATCGTGCGTGGGGGAGGAAATGAAGAAATGGAACAAGATTTCTAACAGGATATGAAAAAATTCGTCGATAAAGCCGTTTCAAAGAATTTCAGACTTATCAATGAAATACGTGACGAACTTGAAGCTATTATTACTCTTGAAATAATTGTTACTTCTGATGACTTAATACTTCTGAATAAAGGTTTTTATACTCCCATACAAAATGTATTGGTCAGCTGACCGACTTACTATGGAAAGGCGAAAAAAAAACGTATTTCGACCTATGTTAGTTGGAGAATGATGTTCAGTTCCAGCAACACTTATCACCTTTTTCAGGATCTGTCAGGGTTTTTTAATACACGATGTATTCTTCAGATAAAAGTGACTCAAAATGTCTCCTATATATTTTTCATCAAAAAAACCTATAGTAATATTTCTGACAAAGGACGATAGGACGTGACGGCATGGCGTGATTATATTCAATTTGATGTCTGATGTGCATGACAACGGCAAGCCCGCAAAGAATTTGTGCCATTCGCTGTTCGCACGGCATGCCATACATTATCATGCCCGATATTTAACGCTATTTATAATATAATAAACTTACGGCCAATTAGTGGATGACATCACCGTCACGATAATAAACACGGCCTACATAACGTTGTTTAAACATACAGATTGTTTAAATTTGGTATATCCACACAGCTTTATGACCCGGATTCGGTGGAAGCTATTTAAAATGCATCAACTCAAATGTTTTCCTCTTTCTAGGGTAATTTCCAAACAGTTATACGATCTCGAGTAATTTAAGCAACAGATGACAGTATTTTTTGTCATCTTTTGTACACATATTTTGTGCAAATCAGTGTCAGTCAAACAATTGACAATCACTTTTTTAATATTCACTATCAAACGAAGCCAGTGTAAATTAAAAACAAAATACGATAATAGAGATATGATTATGAAAAACTATTTGAAACGTTATCAGGCAACATAACATAAACGATAATAAATGTAAAGTAATTCACTAAAGCCAATTATTAAGCTGCAATCTCATGCAAAACGGCAGCCATGACAATGGTTGTTGAATTCATGGTCGTGGCCTATCAGATCCTGTCACGGTATAATGCCACAAGGTGCTACAGTCAAGTCACTACAAAACTACATAGTACCTTGTGTTCTGCTGAAATAACTTCTATTGGATTGGAATACGATTATACGACTTCATTAATTGTGAAGATGTTTAAAATTCTAACATGTGGTTGACAGATTTCAAATAAAATTGTTAAAAAAATAGTGTATGAGGTCATTGGTGGAATATGAACGGGAAACGAGTCTACAATATGCAAGAATTATGCAAGATTTTATACATGTAAATATTTTTTTAAGGCGTATTTTACGCACATATTGATTTAAGTATTTATCATTGATGTCCATACAAATCATTATAGTTAAAGACATAATCAAAAGCATGCATGCACTCCGTACGCACTACGCATCCATAGGACGACAAAAAGTAACACAAAAATCACTCCAAGATCGTTGGAGCAGCTGGCCATTCAAAAACTTGAATTAGCATTGTACACGACTAAATAAAATATCATCCACGTAAAGCGCTACACCGATAGAACGGATGACCATTCTCGTTCATTAGTGTTGTAGACATGATGACAACAGAGCATTAAATACTACACTCACGATCAGCGATTGTTTTTGTTTCTAAATACTTAACCATAAACATGGATATAACAAATGTGTGCTAGTGCTATTGCACGTGCAGGATAAGAGAAGACATTTAAAAAGTCAGTCCATGACATCATCAGTCGTTAATACAGATACCGGTTTTGCAATAATTTGTAACGAACGAGACGAACGGCGGCGACCCGATCTCTGAATCTGCAATCTTTAGATAAACTGCCATTTAAAAGCGGAGCGAATGTGAACTAGCTAATTGTCCACTCGTTTCAGATATTAAAGATAAACATCGATTTACAGACAAAAGTAAGGTAAGAGCTGAATTAAACGTGATATCAGATCATCCAGGTATCTATTAGACTGCATTAAAATCCGTTACCTTTTTTAGATTCACCTAAAAGGAAATGATAAGTTAAGTATCTGACTCTGTTGACTTAATTGGTTTGCTAAGTAAAATGCGTTTACGAAAGGAGCAATTAAAAACTGATTAAAAGATTTCCCGTTCCCCAAAAATCATTTTGGAAGAAAAAGTTAGCGGTATATAATTTCAGAAGGCAATACCACCGTTTTAGAGATAAGATGAAAATCTTAAGGCGTTGTAAACTTTTTGCTTAGTGGATGTACTTCTAATGATGGAGTCAATGTCCTCAATTATTGCGTCGGCGATAAGCATTGGCTATCCGGTCTTCAAACCGGTAGATCCTGGCCTAACATGGAACGGGATACAGGCACCATCAGCTATTCATACTTACATTAGAACCATTTGTCCAGTTACTCATGAAGGATCTTAAAATCCTTTTATCAAACAAAGGTCCCTATACAAACATCTGGAGAATTACAATTTACAAGTCATATGTTACTCAAATGTAGCTTAGCATAGAAATATATAAATATGACAAATTGGCAATTTTTTTTTCTGATATAATTTTTGAGTTGTACCTAATTGACTAGAAAAACAAGTGAACACGACAGAAGTTAACTATCAAATGATCAACTGAATTAAATCAGCTAAGAGATTGAAAAGCTAATGTAATATGTATGAGTGCTACCAACAGCGATCACGCAGTCTGTCAGTTAGTTGCCTTGACACTTCTCCTTTAATAGGCATGATAAAATATCCATACTATACAGGACTATTTATTATTTGCGTATAAAACGTAAGGGTTCATTCCATAAAAACTGAATAACATTCTCGATGAAACATGAGTCGAAATAAACCTAAATGTTATTGACTTCATATATGAACAGACCAATAACGTGATAGATGGGACTTATGAACCAAAACTTAAACCAATTAAAAATTTGTTAAATTTTAATTTCTGAACGTCTTAAAAAATTTATCGCTTGAGGGTAGGCTCACAAGTAGCTTCAGTCCCCCGTGACCACGGCAGCTGCAAAGATGCCGAAACGTCGGGAAAATCAAAAATCAAACCAAATACCAACTAATTACCAAAGTACTTTCAATAAAGCCGCGCTAGTATCCGTTAAAAGTGTTTTATTTCATGTCTAGTGAGCGCGTAAGCTTGAGAAGTGAATAGATGGGACTTATGATCGAAAAGATGGGAGGTCAAACATTTTTTGATGTAACGCATGTCTGTTCTGTATGTAGGCAGTTTCTGACCATCCTTAAAAGTTTTCATCATGAATTAAAATATAAGTATGTACAAAATTTTATTTGATACTTTTTGCTGCTGATGATTTTTATGTAATAAACACATTAAAATTATTTTAACCTATGACTAATGCAGACATTCAAGTCTTTAAATATGAAACCATTAGTACCAATTGCATTAAATGTAACCTCGACAATGCACCTATTGATCAAGCGAGAGGCTGGAAGCTGACTCACGAATGAGGTAACCAGATCTGAGGTCACAAGTGATGTTGTTTTTCTCGAAATGACGTTATCATGTAAGGTCACCGATGTCGAACTTGACGAAACGCTCTTAATATAGTAAATGATTAATAATGACACTTAATACTTGTGTCGATAAACGGAATGATTTATAATGACGATGATACCTAAGAATGTCGTTAAACGGAAACTGATAAGCCTCGAGAAAAAACACCAACTACATTTTTACACTGTTTGGAAGTATTTGATTATAAAATTTCATGCAACCTTGAATTTTAAATAAGAACAGTGCTAATCGATAGCGAATGTAAACAGTTTCTTCTCAATAATACGCAGAAATAGCTGAAAAAAAAAAAAAACAGAGGTCGTGCCAAACAACTAAAATGTAGGCACAGAATCTTTTGGTCTTGCCTACGCGCAGGCTAGGCTAGATAGAAAACTAGTTTATTGTAACATGAACCACTCAGTACACTTCATACGGATTAAGCTAAAGAGCTAATTAGATCATCCTGAATGTCGGACCCGATATGACGTCACTCCTAAATTCAGAGCAGTGTAATTGCATTCAGGAAGCTAGGATCCGATTTAGGATCCTAGTTAGGATAGAAATTGTCTCCGACATAACGGATGCTAAATCGGAAGCACTTAGGACAGTGTAATCGCATTCAGGACGCTCGGCTCCGACACAGTAGTACCACAGCATAAATAGTACAGTCAGTCAACGCCTTTTATGTTGGCGAAAAAATATCCGCCGCGCCGTTCGTCTAGATAGACAGTTGGCGCAACGACTAAAAGTATATAAGGGTTGTCACTCTGTGATTTGCTTTTTTTTGACCTACATCAATATAAAAAACAAAAAAACCTGCCTCTGAAAAGCAAGAAATAATATATAAATCATTAGCTACGCATTATCATTTTTATAATAAAACACGTCTATTAAAGTCGGGTGGGGCTGGAGTACCTACAACTTTCTTTTTTATTCTAAAAGCCCCACCCGACTTCAATAGACGTGTTTTATTATAACAATGATATGATAATGCGTATCTAATGATTTATATATTATTTCTTGCTTTTTAGAGGCAGGTTTTTTGAAGTCGGTTTTTTTGTTTTTTAAACATTTTTATTTTTTTTTATTTTTAGTATAAGTACCTTCCGTATTAGGTAGTGTAGGTATATTATTTAGGTAGTAAAATCGGCTCAGCCAAACGTGAGATAATCGCGAAGAAACGTACATACATATACAAACTGAATACCTCCTTTTTTTGAAGTCTGTTAAAAATACTACACAAAGGTATCCCTCTCCCAACAAAAACAATCATCTAATTCGGTTCATAAATAACAAAGTCGTCAAGGTAGTTGATGTAAAGTCATAGTATTTTCGGGATTACTTGAAAACTACTGACCCGATTTGAAAAAAAAATAATTGGAACCATCTCGCAAGAAAACTCAATCGAACAACAAAATAATCATCAAAATCGGTCCATAAATGTCGAAGATACGCGCGAATAACGATAAAAAAAAAAGTATACAATCGAATTGAGAACCTCCTCCTTTTGATGAAGTCGGTTAAAAACTAGTTCAGATTAGCGTTGAAAATGACACGTACCTACCTAGCTACCTACATATACCTCCTATTTACCTAGCTTTGTATTTTTACAGCTACAAGAACATTCGTTTAACTACTGTATGATCGTAAAGCTGTGATATCGGATACGACATTCAGGACGGTCTAATTGGCGCCTGAATTTCTCGTCCTAAATCGGACACTAAATTCCGGGTCCGACATTCAGGATGGTGTAATAAGCGCTTAAGCATGAGCTGGATTCGATACAGATGAGACCCTATTATGGACATCGATACTCATATACCAAAGCTTATAATCTAAAAATCGAGCTATATATAGTATAAAATAAATTCCAAGACAGATTAAATATTGATACGTATGACGAATTTGACATTTGTAAAATTAACCTTTGAATGAAAACAAAAACTTCTCAAATTTCATAAATGTAAAAGAATTTGACATTTGTAAAATTAACCTTTGAATGAAAACAAAAACTTCTCAAATTTCATAAATGTAAAGAGGATTACTTTAAATCTGAAGACATTATGAAATGTAATCGTCAAAATTTGTAACCTTACTGGGAAAGTTCAGAAACAACAGTCTTCCTCCCCCAACTTCACACGTACAAAGCAATAAGTTACATTGAAACTTCATCATGCAGACAGTGTATTGTGTTCGCCCACGCAAGACGGCGTGGGCAGCCCAAATTGTGCCCAGGCAGCGCTCAGTGGAACGGACTTCCGTGCTGCCTTGCGTTTGTTTCAATCAGGTTGACAAGTACCCGTGAGGAATAGTAAGGATAGATCAACGCTCATACATGAAAATTATCTGTATTTAGAACAAAAATATTAGTAAAAAAAATGAAACGACACTAATTTTTAGCTCTCAATCTCAATAACTATGTAGGGACAACACAGTAGTAAATGACTTCATGTTTGTTGACGTTTGTCTTGAAATAAGCAATAGAAAAGAAATATGGAGTTCAATGCAATAGTCATCAAATATCTTAGGTTAGGTAAGTGAGACAATTTTTTTGTCCTTAAAGAAGACTTATGGGCGATTTTCGTGAACAGTGGCCCTACCATGATGCAAGCAAACTGTCTTCGCTACCGTTAACTATCGTTTTTTCTTTTTTTTTCACTCGCATCGGCTGTGAGCAGTATATAGTTTTCGGTAGCGAAAACAGTTTACCACAGTATATTCTGTGGTATCACGTATATTATTCATGTCACAGTCACAGTACAACTGCAGAATATTAGTACTAAACGGTACATCTCTCAACAACAACAAAACTCTACAATATGATATCATTGATAATGCTGTAGTATATTCTTTTCTTTCGATCGTATCATAACATCTGCAGCTTGAATCCAACAATTAAGCCTTGTGTCTAACTAGGTACTCTGTCAATCATCGCAGTACAAAATCGAGAGTCTCAATTGATGATCAAATTCATTGCAACTCGCTAAAAATAAACGATTATGTCACTTAAATGTAGATATGCGAGCTTAATTGGTTTTATTAATTTAGTGAGCCATAAGGATGTACAATTCTTTAAAACTTAGTGACAATTTTCTTAACTCTAGCCGGTGTGAAAATAAATACTGTAAACGATTCAACGATAGTTAAGCGAACTATGTAAAGAATTTAGAAAGCAGAAACAAAATAGAGTATGCATATTGCATTTCTATTTCGCATTTCTAGGAATGCTTTGTCTATTTATAGAAGTACGAACTTCTATTTAGTTTTCTTGTTATAATTATACGTGTGCTCACGTTCTCGGAATATTTTTATTTCGTTGAACAAATAAACACACCTATCAACGGAACGTACTACCGTATCTAATACCTTAAAATAAATCTGGTGTTTAGCACTCGATTTTGTAGTAATATAATATCTCGGTTACTTATCTTGTGTTTAGCTAGATAACTGTAGTGATCGATCGAAATGACACTGTTGATAATTTTATTCTCAACTGCAATTTGATAAGGATTACTAGTTCCACAACGATGGAATTTAACGTATTCAGAGTCGAGTTGTTAAAACTGCATTTTTGTTAATTAATACTAAACATATACAGGGGTCATTTTGTATTCACCATCCAAATTTTGAGGATGTATTCAGTCCATGAAACTAAACAACTTTCTCTTAAGGAACACATGGCCAAATATGTAAAAAATCGACTATCCATACAAATCAAAGAAATCGCGTGATCAATTTAGTATGGGATGACCTAAATTTTGTGGCAAACGAAATTCGACACATGTTTCTTAGAGAAAGTTGTTTAGTTCATCCTTGAAATTTGGATGGTAAGTTCAGAATGACCGGATATGTATTCTGTAAGAAATAAGAGTACAAGTCAATCTCAATTACGTTAGAATAACAGCAGAATTTTGAAATACCAAAGCCATGCGTCAATAACACATTCGCGCGAATGGCGAGGCGGTCAGGCGAATAGCGACCTCGTATGCGTAGACATTTAGTCGAGCTTATAAGTTCGCTATTCGTTTCGACACAAGCGGGCTCGCGTTGGGTTTTTTTTTTTTTTTTTAAATAAAATAAGTTTATTTTTCTTTAAAACCATTACAATAATTTTAGAAATAAGTTGGTGTCCCCATTTAAGCTGAAAGCCTGTGTTTGTGTTGGGAACTTGGTAGCGGCATCGGCATGGGGCATGTCTGGTCTGTCTGTCTACACATGCGTGGTAGCTGTTCGCCTGGCCATTCGCCTCGCCACTCGCGCGAATGTATAATTGCAGCAACAAACCAGCTCTTCCCTACCAGTTCTTCCCTACCAGTTAACTCTGACGCCGACGCAGCAATTAATACAGTTACGAGATGCCCGCGTCGCAAGCTTCATCGTAATTCAATTAACTGGGATGACCATAAGGAGTGGCTAACTGTTACTGAGTAGGAAACGTCCGCTCAACATGACAGCTCCAGCATAACTGAGTTAATCAACGTAACGTATGACATGACAGACATTTATAGGCGGTCGCCATTCCGACAATTATGTCCAGCGTGGATTCAAAACACATAGTGGAGTAGTTGGTTGTTTTGTCTTGTGTTGGAAAACAACGATAATTGCAAGAACAGTTCATATTTTCTTCAAGAATATTAATAAAACCAAATCGACTCGATGATCGGTCTTTACCATTTGGTAAAAGATAATAGAATGGAAATACTTGTTATAAATCTTTTAGGAATTGTTAATAGACACGACACCCTGTATTTCATTCCTCTGTATAAAACGAAAACCATCCTTTGGCCTAGGAATAACGAGAAAGATTGCAGTGTCATCAGTAAGAAATGTGGAGAAACCAGAACGAGTCCAACAAATATGTGGACAAATAACAAAATAAAAAAGGCTCAAACGCGTTTCGGGTCGCAATTTGCACGCCCACAAAAACATCTCGCGAGTGCAAATATTCTCAAACGGGTTCCATCCAATCCAACGTTAATATGGGCCTTAGCTGTTCAAGGTCCAAGTTTTCTGTCACAGGATGCGCTCTCTTTCTTCGCGTTCCTCCAAATGCATTTAAGGAAGTGGCAACCGTTATTATTTATCCACTCCCCAACTACTTACCCCCCACTGTCAGCTTTCTTCTTCACCAAGACTAAAGTAATTATTTTTTTATCCCCATGACGTCATTGTTGCGGATCCAGAAGCCGTAATGGATGAATGTGGGACGTTATTAATGGAGTATGTCAAGGATTTAATTCGACAGATGGCAGTAAACTTGTGGAGATGGAATGGCGTTTTTATTGACAAGATAAATATTTAATAGGCGAGTACCAGCAAAGATAAATGGGCGAGTGTAATAAACACAATTTTTCGGCGATGTCACTAGTGACTCGGTAGCTCAGCGGTCAGAGCATTGGACCGGATATCCAAAGGTCGCGGGTTCGATTCCCGTCTGAGTATTGATCTGGTGCGAGTCGTATTTTTTCTAGTATATTATTTAGTATTGTGTAAAAACACAATTTTAAAAATTTCTCACGGACTAAAATCACTTAAGCCTTTAGAAATTGAATGGGAAAAGTAAGTTTTCATTGAAAATGTCAAACTCGACGCCACTGGCTTGTGTTATCTCTACGAGATCAGAACACGTAAAACATAACAAAAACAGTCTAGCCAATAAGATAAGCCACTGCTGTTCTCTGATTCACGTGGGATAAGAAAACTAGAGCACCATAACAATTTATCTGATAGCGAACAACTCCGGATTGGATAGGAAATCTCTTGCGCAACTGAACATCTTATTATGAATGATCTAAGATTTTATTAGCACCGCCTTATCTTATTGTTTGGGATTTTATTTTCAAAGATGTTTTTGAGGGCTTTCCCTCCTACTGTTTTATAATTGAAAAGCAATAACCCATATCCATATCATATCTTGACCAAAAATGTATTATCTCGAGCTGCATTTGCAGTCGTTAACACCCACTAACCCGCATTGCCCGCGTGGTGGGTTATGGCCCATCCTCCTTACCACCCATAAGGAAGGCCTGTGCCCCAGCAGTGGGGACATCAAAAATGGCTGATGGATAACCCTTATCTGGTGATTTCTTTGTTAATTCTTGCTTTGACCAAGAATTAACATTTTCTTTATTTATATTCCTATGTAAAGTTTGAGTCGATTTTACTTTAAGCAAGATTAAGTTTATAAGTTACAATTTAACATAAGATCTATACCGAGATTACGAGTACGTAAGCCAATGTTAAAGATAAAAGAGTTGATCTTTTTATAATGTTAAATATTTATACGATTTAAAAAAAGAAAGTTCTCAAAACAATATTTTAATCAACACTGAATCAACTGCTTGTTTAAATGTAATGAGTCCAAAACGAGAGTGTTATTATCCTCAAATATTGTACTTTATTTCTTGTTGGCAATGCCTATGCATGTCCAATGTTAATATTATTAGTAAACAAAGTCAAATGAGTCATTTTGTGTTGTAATTTAGTGGAGTTTTAGCTTGTATCAAGTGTGCATTTATTTATCTGTACTGTATGTAGCATAGTTTAAAAATGAGTACTTGAGGTGTAAGTAGGTAGGTAGGTTCTTATTATCTACAACTATTAATTGTCTGTTTATCCTTACTAATTACTTGTCTTATTTAGTAAACAGTTCTTAACATTTGCCATACATCTTTCATAGGTACTTTAATCATTATTAAAAATATATTGTTCTATTTAAACTTGGCGCAAAGGTTGTCAATCGCCTTTCAGCGTGGCAATGCCAGCAGTATTATGGGGACCTTTGCGCCTGGTATGACCCGGGGGTCATCTTTAAATAGGTTAAGGAATATTGTATATTATGTTAATTAGAATTAATGTGCTTAATTGTTTGATTATAAGACCTATGTAACTGCATTGTAACCTAGAAGTGGTTAATAAAAAGAGATAGTAATTAAATTGTCATTTTAATAATTATCTCGAAATCTATGTATGTGTTGAAAACAATTTTTTGTATTTAAAAAAATAATATGTATTTCAATAAAGAGTTGGTCGAAAATTGTTCACCAAATACAGTGGATAAACAGACTATCAAACGAAATGATTACAATTTTTGGAATTTAAATTCATAAACCTTGGTGTCTTTTTTAGTATCAATCTTTTAGTTTTTGACATTGCATTATCATTGCAATGCAAAAACATATTAACTAACTGACTGAAACAAACGGTTTGAAATACTTGCATTATTCTGAGTAATATACTTACCATGAGTAAATTAACTCTGGCGTATTTCTTTCATGAAATAAATACTTATTTATTTATCTAACAGTGAACGGTGGAAAACTAAGTTAACTACTTCCTTCGCAATAAACTTGAATCGACTGAGCTTTCGACTTATTTCTTACTTATAGACATTATTGAAACTTACGGCTGTGGCCAACTTGAGAGGCGTAACTTAAATACTTTGCTATTATTTACCTTTAAAATTCTACTTTCAAAACTTAGTAAATGGTTTGTTTTAAAGAAGACAAGTTACGATAAATCAGTTAAATCACCGACAATATTCCGATTTCGTCACCATAAACTAAAGGTAATACGGGTTCCGAATTCGAAAAACGGGAACCTGTACGGAATATAAATTATTGTTGTTTTAAACATTGGTATTTGGAAAAATCTGTATCCTAGGGACCACCCAAGCGAGAAGCGAGAGTCAGATGTTAAAATATGGAGGGAGAGATGAGATTATAAATAAAAATAACTGATATAGTGAAAAACCTATCTATGCGTTGTGGTCCAACCACACTGGGAACTGTCAAAAGCATTGACCTGTTTTTTTTTCTATTTAACTGGACTGGGGCCGTACCGGCTAACTTACATGGCTATCGTAATCGCTTTCATTTGACATATGGATGTGACACATTGCTACTTCTATATGGCATAAATAAAAACGTACTATAGAAAAGTAGCAATGAATCACATCCACCTGTCAAATGAAAGCGATTACGATAGCCAAGTAAGTTAGCCGGTACGGCCCCTGGGTGTCTGTATGGTTTGACAGCAAAATTTTTATGCCTATTTAAAACGCCACTAGCGTGCGTCTAAAGAACTAATTTTGTCATTTTTGACAAGTTTGAATGGAAGTTTTAAGTAATAGGGCTATCGGTATTTGCGTCGACATAAGCACATCATTAGATTTAGTACCCTGTACGCACGCTACGTCCTACAGCGCCCGGCACAAAAACAGTTCAATGGTCAATGGTCAAAAGACAATGGATTTTGACAATGAGTGTCAATACAAAGCTATATCGCGCGAAATATCGAGTTTCGGTGGTCATGCATGGTAGGGGGGGACAGGAGGTCAAGTTCGCTGCAGGGATTGAAATACCGTTAAAAAAAACGATACAAAAAAAATAACTTTAAAAAATTTAATCGGTAAATTTAGGTACCGGTAAAAATAACGTTAAAATTATTGTACCGGTAAAATTACCGTTAAATATAGCGTTAAACTTTACCGGTAAAATTATCGGTATAAAAGTAACGTTATTAAATGGAATAACGTTAATTTTAAAGTAACGGTAACAAAAAGTAAGAAATAACGTTAAAATTACGTTATTTACTGAAATAACGTTAATTTCAATGTAATGTTATCTAAAGTAACGTTTTTTATTGACATAACGTTAATGTTAAAAGTAACGGTAAAAAAGTAAGAAATAACGTTACATTTTTAAATGTTTAATAACGTTATCAATCCCTGGTTCGCTGGCACAAAATACAATGCAGACAAACACTCAGACATTTCGTACAGACACTCTCACGTCTCACGCCAAACCGGGCTATAGTCAGATACTGTAGCAGTTCTCAAGCAATTCCACAGCAAACCATCAACAGAGTGGCGCTTCTGCTAGACTAGAACCTACAGACTAGACGTTTAGTATTATATTATGTGCCTCAGACTTTATAGTGACTACTGACAG
Source organism: Agriphila straminella (assembly GCA_950108535.1). Lineage (NCBI taxonomy): Eukaryota > Metazoa > Arthropoda > Insecta > Lepidoptera > Crambidae > Agriphila > Agriphila straminella. The sequence goes on along the minus strand of OX467324.1, from coordinate 1,006,185 downwards.
ACGGTTCGCGGGCTCCAACTCGTTATACCGGTTGCCCCCAATTATTCATGAAGAAGTTTAATGATTTTATGAACTGGTTTATTGTAACGAACTTCGGAAACTGGCGAACCGTCTGGTGAAGAATTGGCGGGAAATTACCGAGAGCTTGGTTGAAATTCAGTGGGATGGGCAAACACGAGTGATATTCTCGGAATTGCAGACACAGTTTACCGTTATGCTTGTATGGATTTACTATAAACATGACAATCTCAGTAACCTTTTAGAACAGCTGTAAGTGATGCAAACAATATTTAATGACTGGCGTGACGTAAGAAATTTGCAATTATTTCAATATACATTTCGTCAGAGAATTCCGCATCCTTACGAACTACACATACAAAACAACAACTTACAAATTATAAAGTCTTCTTCTTATTTTTGTTTTGAATGGCAATTCACTCCTCTTCTGGGAATACTTTTGCCAGTTTCAACTGTTGGATAGGGTTCAGTGATATTATTTCGGTTTGCATTAGAATGCGGGTGCATATATTTCATGTCTTGTTGTCTAAGGAGCTGCTCTAGCTAGTTGGGTCCGAGATGTATTATGTATATGTGCATGGAAAACTGAGATTCGTTTTGAGTGCTCTAACTTTAATCTTATATTTATGTAATGGTCAGCAATCACGTTGCAAGCACTAAATCGTCCAATTGGCCAACAAACTGCTCATTCATAGTTTGTACCATAAAGGTCTATTAGGCCTGTATTAATAGAATCTAGTAACAAGACTGCATGATGTCACCAGGAAGACTGGAATTGTCGCCGAACGGCGCTGGTTGCCACGCTGATGTCACCCACGGCCGCGGGGATAAAGTGGATCTACGAGTATGATAAAAGGTCGGGGACGAATTGTAAGGTCGTTCAATTGTGTACGCGACAGGTACCTACTAGGTATCTATTACCGATAGTAGTATTAGCAGAAAGGAAACTAGGGTACCTAGTAATCTCCCCACTCTTTCGTCACTTGGAAAACAGCTTTGGTTGGTTGCTTGCTTGTAATACAATCTTTACGAGAGCGATTGCGATTGCTACCGAAGGCGGAGATGTCGTGGCAACGCGCATACGAACTCAGCAAATGGGTCCAAAGCGGATTCAAGTGTGTTAACGATTGTAGATGCAGTTGCTGCAGCCGGGCGCGGCCTACGGCCTACCGTTCCGTCCGAAACACAGAGCTTGAGAGATCAAATGATTGGTCACCCATCTTATGGCAGACCAACTGAATTTACGCTCATTAACATCCACTTTGGCCACACTTAGTGGGTTATGTTATGGCACATCCTCTTCATCCAAGATGATGTAGCAGTATAGCATAGCAGTGAAGATAATGATGGTATACCTAATTTTAGCCCCCCAAATATAATTAAACTTTAAAAAATATGTAGTAAAAACAATAAAAACTTAAGCTTATCATAATATATCACACTTTTAAACTAATTGCAATATTTTGAATTAAATGTCAATTTTACTATTATTTTCTGAGCCAAAATTAATATAGAAAGATTAGTTTAGAAAAGGATAGGAAATATTTTTAGTAAAATTTATGTTTTAGAGATCAGTGGCAAGTGCTAAAGAAGGTCCTAGCCAGCCACCAAACGGCGTGTTGGACTCGGTCATACGTCCCTCGCCGCACCAGCCCCCCTAGAATGACCGACTAGTCATGATATATCGCGTGATATAACATTTTATCGACACCCAGCTGTCAAAATCCATTGTCTTTTGACAGTAAACTGTTAAATATGATAAATTGCTATAGGTACAATATTATCGTGTTTTGGTGCACATGCTGGGGGGCTGGCTGGGGTTGAGTTGACATAATAAAGCAGCTTAACTTATTTATTTCTGTTTAGCAGGGTGAGAAAAAAAACACTATTTTTAACAAAAAATTAAAAATCATTGACTTATTGTCAATTTTTTTTTTAAATTTCAGTTTGGATTAGTTAGCTGAACTTCATGAATGTCTCAACGTCAACACAGTTAAGCACGTAAAATACAAAACAAGGCTCTCAAACCATCCGAACCATCTTGCAGTGCAGCTTACTATTCCTGAAGTTGTGCGCAGACTAAAAAGACGGCAAGTCCTAGAACTGGACGAACCTTAAATTAAAAAAAGAGAGGTCTTTCCAATGAGGAAGCCACTCTTACTGCCAAATGCTCCATTCACCTCATCTGTTCATAGTCTTACGACTGATCGCATGATAAAAACAAAAAAAAAGTTTGGATTAGTTTAGAAGAATTACAAGTTTTGTCAACAAAATAGTTAAAATTGCCTGGTGGAAGACAGAAAAATGCCACTTTGCATTTTTTTTTAAAAAAACAGCATTAATCAGTAATTCAAACACAAAGTGATTTTTAACATAGGTCCTACATTTGTATGTAGGTATCATCTAAAATTGAGAATTTTAATTCCAGTAACAAATAGGAAAGAAATCTAGAAAAAAAATATGATGATTTTAATGATTGATTGATATAAATGATTATTAATCATGCCAACCGTGCTGCTTAGCGATGTGGTTGATACCATATTATAGGTATCTTCAACTATTTAAGTGAAAAACAAACATGACGCTGAGCAATAAAGTGGAATCTTTAATTTTATTGTTAAGAAAAATTAAATATCTAATGTATTATTAGTACTCATAGTCAACACCTCAATAACATGATTGGTAAATTGGATAATTATTACATGGAAACTTGTTATCAGCGAATTCTTTTATCATAGAGTTGTTAATAATGGACAGTCTAGTACAATATTTGATGGCAAATAAAATAATAAATACCATGTAGTAACAAAATAAATAATAAAGTCTTATAGGTACAATTTTCACTGGCAACCAAGGTAATTTCTCCACTCTCAAGACTTTCATAGCTCGGTTTCACTATCCAAACAAATACCATATCCTCTGAACCTGACTCTCTGACCTAGCAGACTTAATCTTTTCATTCTTTTCTATCTTGAAATTAAAATACACCAGTAGTCTGTGTCATTTACCTACTAATATGACTCTTTAGCTAGCTAGTTAAAGAGTTGTATAGCACACTACACTAGAAGTGAGACTTTAGTAGGTACCTGTATAAAACTTCGATGCGAGGGCGATGGCAAAAGCCGATACTTCTTGGTACACAATATTACCTACTTATCAATCAAAAGTGGGACGACCGGCCGCCGCGCCCTAGGGGCCCCGCCCGCGCCCCGCGTACTACTCAAGCATTCCAATAAGAAAAAAGGTTTTTACAACACAAACAACCGTAACCGACTCTCAATAAAGAGTACAAACACAATGAGATTTTTTTTTTCACTTCGTACATTCATGTTAAGGCTTTTTTCAATAGGTAAAGTTTGAAGAAAGGTTTGGATAAACACTTAAATATTTAACTTACCTGTTGATCACCAAGATCCCATTAAATGGGAAGGAGAAGGCCAAAGAAGAATTTCACACAATGGGAACAGTTTTCAGCACGTAAACACTGTGGTCACACAAAAAGAACTGCTAAAAACACTGTCACCAAAAGATCCAACTTTACGATTGCACTGTTTCACTCCTTTTTCCGCGTGGATGAGTTCGTAACAGAATTTATGTTGATCACCGGCTATCTGTACGGTTTTAATACAATGAAATGAGAAATCATACGAGTCGAGCGACCCATCCGAAAAAACTACAAACGCGAGCAGCAAACAGCGCGCGCGTCATCATCCGCCATATTAAGCGATTACGTCATCGCGACAGGTAGCTTTTTTTTTCATTGGGTGCATTCTAACAGACTAATCGCTGAGTCACCGGTTGCCATAGAGTACATTTTAACCAATTTAAAACATAAATTTAAAAAACCCTGACACAAAAAAGTTAAAAAAATAAAAATAAAAGCATAGTCATAGGCGACGACGGCGACGGCTTCACGCATGGTAAATACTGTGATCCATCGCCATAGTAATAGTAATAGTTTAGTAATAGTTTATTTGGAACAAATTACATTGTTACACTTAGTATTGTACGTTAATGACCGCAAAAGTTATAAAAACTGTGTCGCAGCACTAACGCCCGTCTCCGGTAATAACAGGGACAGCGTTCCAATAAATAAGTAACACAAACTCACTAATTTTGATAGATAAATAAAAGAATACACTGACTGTCTGAAACACAGTAAAATTTTTATTTTACTGTGTTCTTACTTAACAACATTATTTTCAATGTGCTACACCCTTATTTTTAAATGTACTACACAAATGCCTCACTCAATACTTGTTGAATGGTAATTAGTGTGTAGTAAAATCAAAATAAAATGCTACCATGAACGTATACCTAATACCTACCTACCCTACAAAACTAATGTGAAATGACTAGGAGGAAACACTAGCAACTACCTTGCGAATCACATCGTGTCTAGCCGTGCACTGGCGACGCAGCGCAGCAGAGCAGGCGCAGCGTGATAAGAGGGGCGGGGCGATGGGTGCCCGACTGCCCGTGTTTGAAGTAGATAACCATGACGAGTAATTTGTATGGAATGTATATTACTTATTTATTTTATATATTTCTTATGTATTTTACTTTCCATGGTTAAGTCTAGTCTGGGGTCCAGACGTTGTCTGTTTTTTTCATAGATCTATATGGCGACGGCTACACGTATGGTAAATACTGTGATCCATCGCCATAGACTACATTTTAACCATGGAAAGTAATTTTGAATGGAATGTTCAATATTTTTATTTTACATTCGATGGTTATGTACAGTCAGCAGCACATCAGACAATACATGTTGACCTTGAGACCGTCTTTATGCCGTACGTAATAAAAGCTGTTTTCGTAGTTCAACTGTTTAACCTAGCGTGCTGTCGTGCGTACTCTATGACGATGAATCACAGTATTTACCATACGTATAGCCATCGCCTTAAAACAATGAGGGCTTTTCAAAGTAACATGTAAATAATAAAAATAGTAACTATTACCTACCTAGATGGCGTTGATGGAAAGAGAAGTGTCAAAATTGGCTTTAAAAGTAAACGGCCTGTACCAAAGAGGCAATTAAGCGCTCGCTGGCTTACATCTGGCCAAAGAGAAACATTTTAGGGTTACATCAGCTGCCTGCCTACCATCAGCAAATAAGAAACCATCCTTAAGCCGTTCAGTTCAAATGCAGGCATTAAACAGGACTGCTTATGAACTTAACTCAAACTAAAATCGAGGTCATAGTACGAAAAAGTAAGGCAGTTCAATATAAGTCCTGCTTTATGAGCTCATAGTAAGGCCCCTGAGTACTCTTCGAAGCTTAAGCCGCGATTACATATTCCAATCTAGCATACCAATTTAGAGTTGCCACCCGTATAATAAGTTAAATTTTAACAATTAATTTAAACAAATAACGCAAAGGTCAACATTGTTTATGTTTTTTTTTATTTTCAATTCTCCACTCCAATCTTATACAATGTTTATCTGTCCGTTATAGGGTAAATTCACTTTTAAAATCGAACTTATTATACAATATTTTATTGTCAAGTACGAGTGGCAACCCGAAATTGGTATGCTAAATCGGCGTATGTAATCGAAATTTTGCTGCTGTTGCTGCCGCCAACTCAAGGCCGCAGTTGCAGCAGCCAGCTCTCGTCGATGGAAAAGCTCCTTCGCAGAATGTCGTCCGACCGGGCCGAGATGAAGACGGATTCCTCGAGGTTCGGAACAAAAAGCGACAGCGTCAGCGAACGAAGCAGAATCACCATGGCACCGCACCGACAGGGCCCAACTTCCTGCTGCGAGCTGCCATACCGACTACGGCCGTGTACCTGTCCCGCCTGCACCACACCACCACCGTGCAGGATGTGATTGAGTACATAAAGAAGAAGGCTAACTTTTGCTTGAGAGTTCAGCCTCTGGAGTCGCGCCATAACACGAATTTTAAGTCGTTTGTGGTGCGAATTCCGACCGCCAGGCTGGACACTTTCATGAAGGAGGACTTCTGGCCGCAGGGCGTGGTTTACAGGCGCTTCCGAGGGGCGTTGCTTTGTGCCACCGAATTGACACCGAAAGTGACAAATTGACTTTTTTACTAACGTAATATTAAGTTAAGTATATTTACTAACAATATTGTTCATATATTATATGTTTTAGTTTTAAGGTATGTATCTATGGGCCATTGTTGCCTGATTATAAATTAATAAATAAATAAAAAAAAAAAAAAAAAAAAAAATCGCGGCTTTAGTAAAAAAAACACATTGACACATACATTTTTGTCAACGCCATCTATCGAGCCTACAGTTTTAATTAATGTTTACTGTGGTGATCGGTGACTTAGTGATTGGACTGCTGGAATCTGCAGTACACAGACTAAATCAGAAATAATAGCAGTGGTACTATCAACGTTTTTAGTCTATCAAAAAACTAGCATAGCGCTATATAACGGTTTTGACAAGAAATAATTTTGAATCCTGCCTGTCACACATTGAAAAGAAACTGAAATCCATTTAGAAAATAGGTACAGTTTATTTAGGCCGCGTTCCGAATCACGCCAACAGCACTGTTAGCGTATAATCCATTAAATGAAGTACGTACACATTTGTGTAGGGTACTTACCCTATTTGTGTAATATTTTGTGACTATTTAATTTGGTCGGATTTGCGCTAACAGCGCTATCAGCGTGATTCGGAACACGGCTTTAATTACACTCAGTTAAGCTTCGGACAGACTGAGGCGAATTCGCAGCGAATCCGCGCGCGATGCAGCATTTTTGACTACCTAACTCAAAGCGATAGCCATAGCCAAAGCAAATGCTAGAGAATTGCTTTGACAATGGCTATGGCTATAGTTATCGCGCGGTGCCATCGCCTGAGCGGATAGCTTTGAGTTAGGTGGTCAAAATTGCCGCATCGCGCGCGAATTAGCCTCAGTCTGTCTGTCCGAAGCTTTAAAAGAAATTTAAAACGATTGACTATCGTAATAATGGTCGTCACTGATTGTTCATGTTGTAAACTGTTATTGTGCAAATATTTTGTTCTGGTGGCTTACCATCAGCAAATAAGAAACCGTTCAGTTCAAAAGCAGGCCTTATGCAGGACTGCTTAAGGCCTAAACTTGCCCGGCCATCTCCCGACTGCGAGGAGGCCCGGGCAGCCGGGCGAGCCACCGGGTCAAGTGGGGTGATTACCACCCATGGCCCCCCGTATGACCAACCGGTGGCGAGTGGGCAAGTGCCGTAGTTTTTTAGTGGGTATTCCCTCCTCCCGAGATCCAATCGAACCATCTGGTTGGGTGGAATCACGGGAGGCAGTCGTGGAGGGGGCCGGTCCCCTCCTAGCGAGTCCCACATACCCCCTTCCTGATCACCAGCGGGAAGGGAAGCGCATAAATTCGTTTTTCTACGACATACAAAAAAAAAAAAGGACTGCTTAAGGCCTGCTTTCATACTAACCGTTGAGGTCATAGTACGAAAAAGTAAAGCAGTTCAATATAAGCCCTGCTATAAGAGCTCATAGTAAGGCCCCAGGATTTATTATAGATTTTTTGTCTATTCAGTTTTTCGGGGAAAAAACACATTAGTTTAACCACGTAGTAACCACGCACCGTTTCTCGGACTTGTTATTTACCAGACTGCTAAATAGCAATAGCAATTACAATAACGTTTCAATCACATAAAAAAATATTTACCACAACACTATACCGACTGTATAATCTGTGTGGTCTGGCTGGCTGTCAATGTCAATGTCAAATTGACAGACAATACACACAAATCGATTAAAAAAAGTAGAAAGAAAATCTTGTTTATTTTCTCAATTAAATAAATTATAAAATTAAATCAAAATAAAGTACACATCTTACTTGCTCATTTTACCTGTGTTACAGTTACTGACCTATCAGATTAATAAGTTTTCTTACCCAGTCAACAACAATGCAAGGTAAATTAGTAGCATAAAGATTTGAAAAGCGTTTTTTCGTTTTGTTGTATTCTCATTGTAATATATATTTATATATTTATTTCTATATTTCATTTTAGACACAAGACCTGAGCTGTACGAGGAAGTGAAGCTTCACAGAAACGCTAGGGAACGTGAAAAGTAAGCCTTAATAATTGATAGTAATCTAAGAAATAAAGTGTCATTATGACTCATCGATCACAGGGAAAAACAAAAAATAAACTTAGATGTCTTTTACAGGCATGACAATATGGCTGAACTGTATGCCGTAGTGAGCACCTTGCAGCATTTAGAGAAGGCGTACATGAGAGACTGCGTCCGAGCTCAGGAGTACACAGCAGCGTGCAGTCGCCTGCTGGTGCAATACAGGGTTGCCTTCAAACAAGTGCAGGGTGATGAGTTTCCCACTATTGAATCGTTTGTCACTAAATATAGGGTGAGTATAAATCAACATTTACAATTGTGTATTAATATTATTCTGCTAAATGTTTTATAGAAAACAAAGTAGATAGGTATTAATTAATTACACTCTTATATTAACTTTTCACTACAAAATAAAAAGACAAATTAGATATTTTTTATTTTTTTTTAAATTTGTAACACAATTTGTTTAGGATTTGGTAAGCATTTACTAATTTTGGAAAACAACATGGTTGTTTTTGTATGCTAAAGTATTAATTCCCATTAATAAACTTATTAGTCTGCTTCTGAGTACCTATCTTAACGCATATTGAATTGTAAGAATTGCATTTTTTTATTATTATTTTTTATGTCTTGTATCAAGTGTTTTTTGGTAAATTTTGCCTACTTAGGTGCACTTTCGAGTAGCATACAGAGTGATTACTGATTTCTCAACTAGTTGAAAGTTATTAACTCTCACAATTACCTATCCGATATGTAGTAGGTATTTAATTTCAACCTACCTACCCATAATTGTGTGCAAACTTTTGTTAATAATAAATAATTATTGTGATGGAAAATGACCTCACTTTAAATGTGTTTTTTCAAATGTTGACAATTCTGTATGAAATATACAGGGAGAAAAAAGCAGGCCTTGACGAGTTTCTTGCCGGTTCTCCTCGTTACAAGGTCTCCCGCTCAGGGTTTGCGAAGCGATGGCGTAGCTTCTTTGACATTCACAAGTGCTTGTAACAGCCTAGACTGAATAAATTATTTTGAATTTTGAATTAAAAATTGTAATGTTATTCTTTACAGTTAGACTGTCCAGCTGCTTTAGAAAGAATAAGAGAAAACAAACCTAATTTGATAAAGGATGACAAAGGGAATACTAATAAATATATTGCTGAGATTGTTTCTGTAAGTATACATTTTCAAAACAAACTTATTTAAATTGTCTTATAATCTGAATGTTAGAGGTACCATTTTTATATCTACCCCTTGGCATGACCAATGAAACATGACATGATAACGCGAGATATAGCGTTTTATCAACACTCAACTGTCAAAATTCATTGTCTTTGGACATTTAAAAGTCATCAATCACTATAACATATCCAGAGTTATTACTAAAGATTTCTAAACACCAAAGAGGTGTTTAAATGTGATGCTGACTCTTTCAAACAATATTTTCATTAAGTGACAGCGTAGCATTTAAACAGTGTCTAACTAAATTAAACAGGTGTTTAAAAATCGTTTGTAATAACACTTATCATGTTTTGATGGTCATGCTAGGCATAGTAGAATCAAATGCTAGGTGACATCAGTCACAATAATTATAAATTGAAATTAGAGCACTGTATTTTTTTCGATCAATAATTATTTATTTATTTGTACTCCTCTGAGCTAGTATTAACTTATTTGATTGAATCAGGCGTCACTTGGCGGAAGTCCCAAACCATTTTGAAAAAAGAAATATATGTAGCTTACTTCCGCAAACAAAATATGCAAGATGCACCGCCCGCCCGCCCGCAAAAATATGCAGCACACCACAAAATATAAGTGCACAATACCTGCATTTAGCAAGACAGCAACACACCTTGCACCTTCACCAATTAGGCTACTCTACACGTGTTTCGCCCCAACCCGGAGCATCCTCAGGAGTTAGATCGTGCGTAAACCAACACCGAATGAGCAACTACGCCCTCCGACACCGTAGCACAACAGTAACACGGAGGGCGTAGTTGCTCATTCGGTGTTGGTTTACGCACGATCTAACTCCTGAGGATGCTCCGGGTTGGGGCGAAACACGTGTAGAGTAGCCTAATTGGTGAAGGTGCAAGGTGTGTTGCTGTCTTGCTAAATGCAGGTATTGTGCACTTATATTTTGTGGTGTGCTGCATATTTTTGCGGGCGGGCGGGCGGTGCATCTTGCATATTTTGTTTGCGGAAGTAAGCTACATATATTTCTTTTTTCAAAACTAGTATTAACTTGTCACCTATTGCAGCTGTTCATAACTTTGATGGATAAGCTCCGGCTGGAGTTCCGCGCAATGGACATGATACAACCGGAGCTGCTAGACCTTCGTGACACCATGGACCGCCTGCTCATGCTTCCGGATCAGTTCGAGGGCAAGCTCAAGGTATGCATACATTGCAGCTGTTCATAGCCTTGATGGATAAGCTCCGCTGGAGTTCCGCGACATGGACATGATTCGCCTGGAGTTCCGCGCCATGGACATGATGCGACTAGTTCCGTGCCGTATGATCCGCCTGGAGTTCCGCGCCATGGACATGTTCCGCCTGGAGTTTCGTGCCATTGACATGATCCGCCTGGAGTGTCCATGTCCATTTTATATTAAGATAATTAATTTAATAGAAAAAATCAACCCACTCGTAGCAGCTCAGACGGGATTCGAACCCGCACCCTTGGGATTTCGGCCCAATGCACTGACTAATTATACTACCAAGTCACTCTGTAGCGGTAGCATAATGCACTGACTGACCAATTATGCTACCAGATGCCAGAAACGACCTGCTGGTTCATTATTATGCCACAAGTTGTTATCATCATCTTGTCATCTCTTTTTGACAATTTTAAATCTGACATTTTAATTTGCGTTCAGAAACTTACTGGTTTCAGAGTTGGGACACAGTTATTTTTTATTTTATTTATTGAGCACTGCCACATGGTACATATTTATGACTTACACAACTTATAACTACATACAAAAAAGATCTGATATATGCACCACAATATTGGCGTGCATAGCACTTAAAATATTATCAGTGAGCACTACGGTATAGATTCTGGACTACAGAGACTAAAGTTAAAAGTAGTTAAGTACCAACTTACTTAAAATAAATAAACAATTTCTTTTTGATAATCAAGTTATAGTGCAAACCATTATTTTTGTAGTACTAATATTAAATTATAGATCTAATATTATTTTAAAGTGCTGATTTACAATATATTAGCTGTTTTCATAAATTTTCAAGTGCTATTAAATGCATCCCTAATAATATTATAGTAAGGATTTGACGCATTGTTGGACAGGTACAAGAGTGGCTCGACAAGTTGTCGGAGATGTCGGCCGCGGACGAGCTGTCCGAGGCGCAGGTGAGGCAGCTGCTGTTCGACCTCGAGTCCTCGTACGGGGCCTTCAACAAGTTCCTGCACAAGGACTGAGCGTGATACTGTAAGTTGGACTTGTTTATAACACGTGTAACAAGACTCTCAACGAAGCCGAAGTCCACGCATTCCGCCCATCATCAGGATCATTTTTGTCTTTTAGACTATACCTGGGAAACCAATAGCTACGAAGTTATTGAAGGTCAAAACCAATTTATTTTTGAATTTTTTTATGAAAATAGAGGTAGACCAGAATCTCATGAAACGGAAGTGAAAATATTTTTACTAAAACACGCGGTTATTGCATACAGTCTGTCAAGAAAGTCATAAAATTACTTTCTTTGTTATTAGTGTTATTTTATAACAGTTAACTACTTTTGTAATGCAACAACCCCGTGTTTTTTGTAAAAATAATTTCCGTTTCATGAATTTGGTCTACCTCTAAGTGCTCAGTCTCAACTCGCCACATCGAATCTGGCCCAGCGGCGAGTTGACGATTTTTCAATTTGTGAATGCGTCAACTCGCCATCTCAAAATCTAATAAATCAAGCTAATTTTATACCAAATTTCAGCAGTGTAAGTGTGTATGTCTGTTTGTTACGATTTCACGTCTAAACTGCTAAAATTTGGTATAAAATTAGCTTGATTTATTAGATTTTGATATGGCGAGTTGACGAATAAGTCTCAGAAACTTGATCCGATTTTTGTGTAAGTCCCTTTTGCGATTCTGTATCAAATTCAATTAGAAGATTCAATTTTTTTTCTTTCTTCCAGGTATTTGGCTCAATTAGTTTGTTGTGTCCAGCAGTTATGTTATAATTAGTTAATAATGTTATAATTGTGCTATGTTATACACTATGATGTAAGTTACTCAATTTAATATATTGTAATATATACACGATTCAATTTTCTCTTTGTATCTCTTACTTATGCTCTATCTATCTGTTTGGCTGACTGAGGGAGCCATAAAAAATATGTACCTAATCATCGAAAAATCCAAATGATTTTGAATCTTAATTTATTGGATGTTAAGTTAAAATTTCTAAAAACTTAAAAAGTTTTTTATGTTCGTAATATATTTAGCACATACATTTGATATGGTGATCTTTGCAAACATATATTATCATATAGTTATGTAGTTACCAATTTTAGGATTTGGAATTCATGAAAATCAAGCAAGTAGGCACCTCACATATTTTTAGACATAATGGCTCAGAATATTAATAAAAAAATACTTAATAATAAAATAAAACAATTTTAATGGTTATGCCATGCCATGCCACCTATTACTTTGTTTACGTAAAACTTTCATAAGACTCCATCGCATTTTATTGACTTATGAGCCGTAAATTATAATTAAAATTTTACTATTTTGTGATAAACCAACTTGTTTGAATTCCAGTACGCTGGCTTAGGGCATACTTTATAGTTTTCTTATTTACTAACTATTAAACATGTGTATTACTCAACTGGAAAATAGGAACTAAAGTATTCAAATAACATAAATTAACTTTTGGGAAAAGTATAATTAAAACTTCAGTTGATTATAATATTGTGTTAAATTGAAATGGGTTTAATATCAAGAACTTGTGTTTTCTGTGTGGTGATATTGTCGCTGATATATCTTCACGAGGTAAATTATTTTATACATAATAAATTTAAATATTAAATAAATAAATATAAGACAACATTTAAAACATTGCTCTGATTTCAAAGTAAGTAGCTATAAAGCACTTGTGTTATGGAATACAGAGACAACGGTGGGACCAGTAGTCTGTCTGTCTCTAGTATAATAATGTACTCTATGGGTGGGACTACAAACACCCAGACCTGAGCCAATATAAAAAAGTTCGTTTTCCAAATTGACCCAGCCGGGGATCGAACCCGGGACCTCAGAGATGGCGACACCTTGAAAACCGGCGTACAAACCACTCGACCACGGAGGTCGTAAATTTTTTTTTATAGTTTATTCATGGCTTGGATAAGGCACGATTAGATTGCCGCATACCATTATTTACCCGGAAACGGGTATAAATTAAATTCGCCCGGTTTCGTACATTCAACTGGCTCTGGTGTTACCATGAAGACTCGAATTTGGGTTTAGTGTTACCAATATACAGAGTTATTTGTAAAACACCAACAACCTCGCAGGAGTAGATTACCAACATCATAAACAACAACATTTGTTCTACGACTTTTGATAATTCGTTAGATTTTACTTTCGTACAAAAAAAAAAAAAAATTAATTTACCGTTCGTAATTATGTTCATAACACTACGCGCGGCGCGCGGCAGGCTGATTATCTAAATAGAAACTATTTAGCGACCGGTTTCCTTTGACATACATTGCTACTTTTCTTTGGTATGTTTTTTTTACCCCAAAAAGAAGAAGCAATGTATTACATTCATCTGTCAAATGAGACCGGTCGCTAGGTGGTTTCTATTTAGATAATCATCCAGCCTGCCGAGCGCCTGGTGCGCGCGACCCGCCCGACCCGCCCGCGCCGCCATCCATAGACGTAAAAAGTGTCGAACAGTACAATTAAAACTTGAAAATTCATTTTTGGTGAATGTATTGAGTTATGATAAAAGTCGTAGAAGTTGTTTATGATGTAGGTAATCTACTCCTGCGAGGTTGTTGGTGTTCTACAAATAACCCTGTATAAAAAAAACCGAAAGCATTATTCATTTGATACTTATATTTTTTTACAGTGCACAAAAAACCTATTAGATAACATAGAAAACAGATACCATCTCGTACACGAAGCATACAATGTGGCCAAAAATTTATTCAACCAAGGCCGCGCCAACTATGACGGGTTAAAAAGCAAATCGCTACACACTGTAGACACCTTCTTAGATCTGGTGCATATCATGAATGATGAGATGGCCAGAGAGCTGAGGAGTGCGGTCGTCAAGTTCTATAAGATTAAATACTTTCATGATTTCACTAACTACGTTATTTCTTTGGAGGAGGTAAGTAAAGTCTGGCCTTTCTATTATTATGACTAGTTTATTTGAGCCTTGAGCTTATTCAACCAAGGCCGCGCCAACTATGACGGGTTAAAAAGCAAATCGCTACACACTGTAGACACCTTCTTAGATCTGGTGCAGATCATGAATGATGAAATGGCCAGAGAGCTGAGGAGTGCGGTCGTCAAGTTCTATAAGATTAAATACTTTCATGATTTCACTAACTACGTTATTTCTTTGGAGGAGGTGAGTAAAGTCTGGCCTTACCATAGTTTATCATCTATGCCATTAGCTTATTCAACCAAGGCCGCGCTAACTACGATGGGTTAAAAAGCAAATCGCTACACACTGTAGACACCTTCTTAGATCTGGTGCAGATCATGAATGATGAAATGGCCAGAGAGCTGAGGAGTGCGGTCGTCAAGTTCTATGAGATTAAATACTTTCATGATTTCACTAACTACGTTATTTCTTTGGAGGAGGTGAGTAAAGTCTGGCCTTACTATTATGATGACTAGTTTATTTGAGCCTTGAGCTTATTCAACCAAGGCCGCGCTAACTACGATGGGTTAAAAAGCAAATCGCTACACACTGTAGACACCTTCTTAGATCTGGTGCAGATCATGAATGATGAGATGGCCAGAGAGCTGAGGAGTGCGGTCGTCAAGTTCTATAAGATTAAATACTTTCATGATTTCACTAACTACGTTATTTCTTTGGAGGAGGTGAGTAAAGGTCTGGCCTTACTATTATTATGACTAGTTTATTTGAGCCTTGAGCTTATTCAACCAAGGCCGCGCCAACTACGATGGGTTAAAAAGCAAATCGCTGCACTCACACTGTAGGCAACTTCTGTCGGGTGCAGATCATAATAAATGACTTTTTATGCACAACGGGATAGTGATTGGCCTTCACCTCATCTGGATGTTAGGTGACGATAAGGCCGAAGGTGGAAGTGCATATACACCCGGTTTCCTCATTACTGAGGAACCTGGCTATCTTACCTCTAACTCCTGGAACACAAAATTGTTATGGCGTCAGACTTAGCTAAGACGATGGTACTTGCCTGGCGGACTTACAATAAGCCCTACCACCAACCAAACCTAGTACAAATGTAACCCCTCCTGGGAATCGAACCCGGGACCCCTTGCGTCTTACACGGGTGGGCGAACCACTAGACCACAAAAGCGGGTAAAACTAAAAGTGTTTGTAGAAAGAACGACAATTTAGTTTGTAACCAAGATTCTTACTTATACAATTTAGTTTGTAACCAAGATTCTTACTTATTCGGTGAGATCGAAACCTTTAAGAAGGCTTGATAATAGAAATGTTCGTTATAACGGCAAGCGAATTCAACATCCATTGCGCTCTATCTCGATGGCGGTCTCTTAGTTTTGTCACGACCGCTCAATGATTACCAAATTCGCTTGCCGGCGGGCTGTGGCCGAACCGTAAGACACAGGCATCGATAAATCTATACCACCTTCCAGATGATAGACATAACAGAACACTGCCTCGTAGACCCGTCCGAGAAGCTCGTCCAAATCCGCGACCAGTTCCGGCGCGTGATCCGCAACTTTGAAGACGTGCGCCAGTTCGAAACCGTCAACAAGTGCCACAAGGAACTGCCCGACGAGGTCGCCGCGGCGCACTGCATACTGCACCAGGCAGTGCTGTGAGTTTTATCAACATCATCATATCAGCCGCACGACACCCACTGCTGGGTATAGGCTTCCTCCAAGGATCTCCACGACGATCGGTCCTGCGCTGCCCGCATCCAGCGGCGCACCGCGACAAGCACCAGACGTGGATTAAGTACGTAAGTCTGTTGCTAACAATTCTCGATTGAAATCGATTGAAAGCGCAGTTGCATTGCTGCTTTAGTTGAGATAGTTGTCACATTGGTTCTTACTAAAGCAGCGATGTAACTGCGATTTCTGTCAGAGTTGATTGCAACAAAGTTACATAATTTAATTACCCCCCCTGATCGTCGGCTCAGCTTGTCGTGGGCCTACCCAAGGAGCCGAGTCCGAGCGCGGTCGCCATTCAAGAACCTTTCCGCCCCAACGGCCATCGGTTCTTCTCGGTATGTGTCCAGCCCACTGCCACTTCAGCTGAGCAATCTTTCGAGCGATGTCGGTTACTTTCGGTTACTTAGGGAAACGCCGAGCATGGCTCTCTCCATTGCACGCTGGGTGACCTTGAGCCTTCTTATGAGACCCATAGTTAGCGACCACGTTTCACTGCCGTAAGTCATCACTGCCAACACACACTGCCATAGACTTTCGTCTTGAGCCACTGAGGTAGTTGGACTAGAAGATTTTTCGAAGCTTCCCGAATGTTGCCCATTCGAATTCCGAGTTGGATTCAACGAGTGTGAGTTTGAGGCCCCTATATACAAGGGGCCTTACTATAAGCTCATAAAGCAGGACTTATATTGAACTGCCTTACTTTTTCGTACCATGACCTCGATTTTAGTTCGAGTTTAGTTCTTAAGCAGTCCTTTTTAAGGCCTGCTTTTGAACTGAATGGTTTCTTATTTGCTGATGGTAAGCCCCCAGAACGTGCGCCAGTTCGACACCGTCAACAATGCCTCATCACAATAGTAAAGATTAAGACCGGCCAACACGTCCAAGACATGAACACTTCATTATACAACGTGCAGAAATGTCTCTGCGACTTCGTGCCAAGTTCTTTGACTAATAAAAACCTAGCTAATTAACTTCTTTACAGTTTCAACGAGACGATGCAAGAGAGCCTCGTCACAATAGTAGAGATTAAGACCCGCCAACACGCCCAAGACATGAACACTTCTTTATACAACGTGCAGAAATGTCTCCGCGACTTCGTGCCTAAATTCTTCGAGCAACTCTTGTTAGACGCTTATACGGACAGCTGTGGCTATCTGAAGGTGGTGAATGCGTCCATAGCTGATCTGATGAGGGATAAATGGAGGAGTAACGAGACTCTGTTCTCGGAGAAGTGGAGCCCTCTAGTGAAACTTTTGAAGGACAGGTGACTAGCCTAAGTTATTTGATTTTAGCCAGTGTGTGTTAAAGCATTAAAAGCAGACATTGGAAAGCAAGCACGCACTACGATTTTTGTAGTGAGATATTTTTTCCCAGAAATGAAACGCATGGCTTTATACTCAGCACTGCACTTATATAAACACTAGCTTCTGCCCGCGACTTCGTCCGCGTGGATATTAGAGAAAATCCTTAGGGAACCTTCAACCAGGATCTGACCAACCATTTTTACACATTTAGGCGGGTTCCTACCAAGGGCGCTAACTGGCGAGGCAAGACATTTGCCGCGTGTGGCGGGCCTCGCACGTGACTTCCCGTTCCGGTACCCGTACCCGTTCCCGTCCCCGTGTCCCGTCCCTGTCCCTGTCCCCGTCCCCTGGATGTGCATGTCCAGGTCCAATCATGGCCACCGTGTTGGACTTCAAAATAAATGTCATTTTCGCAACCACCATCCCATGAAACCTCAAGAACGACATCCACATCGATTTTCATGTTTACTTAGGTACCCCATAATTACACCAAGGGAGGATTTTCAAAATAACAAAATATGTGTTTGCCTATTTATTTGTAGACAGCGTAACAGTAGGATATACTAGAAGAAATTCGACGATGTTACTAGTGACTCGGTAGCTCAGCGGTCAGAGCATTGGACCGGATATCCAAAGGTCGCGGGTTCGATTTCTGTCTGAGTATTGATCTGGTGCGAGTCGTATTTTTTCTAGTAGGTATATTATTTCGTATTGTATAAAAATAGCATTGTGAATGCAAAAATCTCAAATTTAAAAAAATATATACTATACTTTTATTTATTCTGTGATACTTTTTTGAATTTAGTGAAACAGATACATTATGAGACAAGTTAGCTTAGGTTGCTCATTGCACACAAGGCTGTGGGTTGCAGCCCGAGCCGCAGGCGAGGGCGTAACTCAGCCGAGTGTGCAATAAGCAAGAGCTCACGAGTTTCATACGACGTTTTTCAACACATTTGCGAGGAAAAAACAAAGTAATTTATCACACAGCAACAAATATGGCAAAAACAAAATATGATAATTATGGGAAAAGGCGCGCATGTTTTTTTTTTGTTTTTTTTCACACGCCCAACGCAAGAATATTTTGCGAACAAAGGGGTGAGGAGCATACAGCCTACTACTAATACTTCAAAATTATAATTTTAAGTGACAAAATGCAAATATTTTAATATTTTATAACAAAATATTGTGAATTATGAATAATTTGGTAATAATGATTATATTTATTTGACTTAATTAAGGACTTACACATTTATTTATTCCAAAAATGTATATGAATTTTCAGCAGCATTAAACCTCTTTGTTGTCAAAAAAAAAATAACTGTATTACCCGGCTAAATAGGGAATGCTCTGTTTACTCGCATAGAACTTGCAGTAAGGTACTTATTTAACTTTGTAGGGTTAATTCTATTACGAACTAGTGTTTTATATATTATTCCACGCGTTT
This sequence comes from Agriphila straminella, assembly GCA_950108535.1. Taxonomy (NCBI): domain Eukaryota; kingdom Metazoa; phylum Arthropoda; class Insecta; order Lepidoptera; family Crambidae; genus Agriphila; species Agriphila straminella. Next base: position 987,248 of record OX467324.1, on the reverse strand, counting down.
GTTATAGCTCGGTTTATGGCCCTAAAAGCGATGTATTAGGGCTCACTTTACGAGCAAGTGTGTTGAAAAATATATTATTTATCTTTCTTCAGGTCGTCGACTGTACAACAGCCGTTCAAGGACCCACTGTTTCTGACGTTGTTTGCGGCAAATCTCTCATCATTGGAAATATTCAAGACTTTGTATTAGCTGTTAACAGTTTAATAAGTGCCTACATTAATTGAACTTTTTTATGAAAGCTACCTACTATGTATGTTCTGCTACATATCTAATCTACGCGAACAAGTGAGATTTATTTTTCACTAGAATCATTTGGCCAATTATTGTATTCCTCAGCTGTACTTTGAATCTTAAGGTGGTTCGTTGAGCTCAGTAGCGCCACCAATGGAAATAAATCATTTACGTTGTATCAAGGGTTTAGATTAAAAGTTTTGATGATTTTGCGCAAATAAAAGACTAAAATGCATTTTCTAAATATAGTTTCAAGAACTCAAACTTAAGCAATAAGTCGTGCATGTCACTAGTGCCAAAAGTGGCCACATTTAGCAATATCCACATTCATAACTTATTGTTTATATTTGAGGCCATGAAAAAATATTTAAAAATTGCACTTTACTCTCCTATTTGCGCAAAATATCCAAAACTTTTATTCTAAGCCCTTGATGCAACGTAAATAATTTATTTCCATTGGTGGCGCTACTGAGCTCACCGTACCACCTTAGGATTAATTTCTTATAATTTAGCTCTAAATGTGTTATTATGTAATGTGCCGTATGCCTAAAGTTTTTTTTACAGAAGAAAACAGTCGAAAGATATTGTTGTTTTATTTATTATTTTAACTTTTAGTATGAGAACCTGTTCGTGAGAGTAGAATTAAAATACCTACCTAAAATACCTAGGCAAAAATGAACAATACCTATCAATGCATTTTTTTTAATTTAGTTTTTCTCAGTATAAAGCTGATTCTAGTAAATTACAGGGTTTAGTGATTCTGTGATATGTTTGATGAGAGGTGTGGAGTTATAGATTAAAAATAATAATAATTATTATTATTTTTATTAATAAAGAAGCTGCAATTTCACTCTCGAGAATGTATGAGGGAGAGATTACACGCGTTCGACTCCGGGACAAATCGATCATTTATAGCAAAGAGAAAAAATTACAAATTAAAAATACGTAGTCTACGGATTCTTTGATGCGGGCCTACCGGCTAAAAATAATGAAGTTAATGTTAACTGTAATTTGACAGATGGACATGATACATTGCTTCTTTTCTTTGGTAAGTTTTTATTTGTGCCAAAACGAAGTAGCAATGTATCACATACATCTGTCAAATTACAGTTAACATTAACTTCATTGTTTTTAGCCGGTAGACCCGCTCTAGTATAATAATGTACTCTATGGACCCGCTGATAACTTCGAGCATCGCGGCTTTGTCCCGAAAGCGCGTCTTACTCTAAGGCTGATAACAATAAAAAAAACCGAACAGTTTGCTTTATGAAACTAGGTTCCTTTGCCTTCATAATAGTGAGAAAATTGTATTAAAAAAACAAATTTCACTAAAATAAAAACAGAACTGTCAAAATAAGCGCGTAACGTAAACAGATGTTTATTTAGTGTTATTAATAATTTTGGCCGTATTTTGAAATAAAATTTGCTCAAAATGACTCGTGCAGTGCGTGATTTGCTTCAAAATGAAGTTGCCTACGACGAACCGGATCGTATTCCTGATAATATAACTGTAACCAATGTGGACATAATAATGTACGTTGTCGCGATTGTTGGGCATTTTGTGGACCTGGGATTGGATATTAATATAGCTATGAGGTATTTCTTCGCCAAGAAAATGATGGAGTTTGGTTGGACACTCGCCTTCATACTTTTACCAGCGTTCGTAAACACTGCAGTATCAATAAGAATGTAAGTATGAATCATTTGTGTATATCACTTGTTGCTGAACTCTGACCTAAGTTTCTTTGTTTAATTAGGTACTTAAAGTAGGCTTTAATATGTATGCAGATCTTTAGCTAGGCAAAGGAATGTGATAAGAAAGAATTATAGTTCTAACCAAATAGCTTTTTGATTAGGTCAGATTTTGTTATTTCATTTCTTGGCTGTAACAAGGAAATCCATAGGGTTTTCCTTAAACATTGAATTACCTAGCTACCCATCAACAAAGGAAATTCCTATCACTAAAAGATTCATAAATAATCCCACTTCTTTGTGTTATGCTTTTTATCTTATCCATATTGATTAGGGGGATCAAAAGTATCATAACTTACATTTTATCATATCTTGATCTCTCACACTACTCTGGAATTAGCCTACTTCTAAGAATTTTTGCAAGGTTTATTCTTTATAATTTTAAGCCCTTGTACGCACTGGCGATTGACCGCAGGGGCGGCTAGCCGTGCAGCTAGCCACTTTTCCATTTTAATATCTAACCGCTCGTGATTGTACGCACTTGTGTTTGAGTAACCGCCACAAAATTTCATATTAAAATGGTACCAGGCTTTTAGCCACCCCCCTTGGTTGACTTCTAGTGCCTAAGAAGGCTAGGGAACAATTAAGAAAATTCATAAAGTTCTTTTTTACATTATTTCTGTAAGTTGGCTGGAGCATAGCTTCTTATACATTTTCTTTTAACACATTCTGGCAATATTCCAGATATTTAATAAAAATAAAAGAAAAAAAAAACAATTTCTTCTGTTAGTAAAAACATGTAAAATAATCTTTGCTTATAGGTATTCTCAAGACAAAGACCAGAATTCTGTGTCTAACGAGTTTACGAAGAGACGGTGGCTGCGGGTGCTCATATTGGTGCTGCAACTAGCTCCGATACTGCGATTCATAGATGCTCTAATGTAAGTTCATGTACTTATATAGTGTTTAAACAAACCACCAGGAGCAACTTATTTATTATTATTATTTTAACAGGCAAGCAGTTGTTACCGTAAGGTAACAACTGCTTGCCTGATAACGCCTGTATCCTGCTAACTATAAAATAAAATAAAATATATAGCTATAAAATAAAATAAAATGAAAATGAAAAATAAAATCTATTGTTAGTTCGTATCGTTAACCGTCACTCTTTGACGACTCTATTGCTGATAAAGTTCTTGCATGGGTTGTTATGTGCAATGAAGTATGTACTTAGCTTGAGACTGTCAACCCTGAGGTTACATTATAATAGTCATAGTTTTTTTTTTTCAAAATAGGATAAGGAGCAATCTTTTTGTGCTTGCTTGCTAGTTTCATTGTTACTTACAAAAATTAACCTTTTTATGTCTACTCCATTCAGGCATTTATTTATACATCAGCCTGCCTATGCCTAATGTATCCTCAAACTGCTTATTTACTATTACATTACCTTTGGAGTTGATTATCATGTTCTCCTATAGTTACGCCATAAAGTCCCAGCGCGCTGAACGCAAGCACGATCCGGCCTCCCAGAGGCTGTACTACGGCCTGATGCTGAAGGAAGACAGCGACGCAGCCCTGCTCAGGATCTTCGAGTGCTTCTTGGAAGCAGCCCCACAGTTGGTGCTGCAAGCGAGCCTGCTGTTGACGCACCATGAGTTGTTTACTGGTACCTATTATGTTATTTTTTTATTGGAATATTTTGTACCCCATTGATTTATTGTTGTTTTATGATGATTTGTTCTAATGAGATATAAGATGTGAGTTATGTAAATCACGCAATCGGTTATCTTTTATTCGCATTTTGATATTTATTTCAAATAAGTGAATGAAGGTATAGGTTGCATAGGATTCAGCCTTACTTAAGATTTAATCTATTGTTCTTTGTACTTGTTCATCAGCATTTTCATCAGCTGCATACTACCTACTACTAGCGACGCCAATACATTTATTTTTATTACTTGTAAACCTGTAAACCCATTCATTATATTTAAAAAAAAGCTAAGATCATGTCCTCTTAAACTATCTCTAATATTTTATGAATAACTCTTCAACAGTTTTCATTCTTTATGTAAGTTTTAAATTCATTCTAGCCATAAGTGGCCACTTTGTGCTAAAATGATTTTAAAAACTTATAGAAAGCATGAAAACTGTCGAAAAGTTATAAAAAAAATATTAAAGACAATTTAAGAGGACATGATCTTAGCTTTTTTAATATCTACTTGGTTTACGAGTAACAAAAATAAATGTATTGGCGGCGCTAGTAGTGGGTAGTAGTAGGGCGCCTCACATACATTGTGATACTAAAGTACTTCATATTTTTTTAATTTATCTAAAAAATTACTCGTCATAGTCGTCATCAACTCGTCAAACAGGTTTTTTTTATTTAGACCATAAAATTATGACGTGTCTTTTTCCGTACAGTACATCAGCTCCTCTCAATGGGCTCCTCACTAATCGGCATGAGTTGGTGCCTGGCGGCGTACCAGCGCGCCATTCGGTATCCGCAACAAGACAAGGACAACATGAGCTGGTGGGGCTCCGCCCTGCAGACTGTCTACCACTACTTCCTCACGCGTGAGTCTATACTCTTAAGGGTGCATCGCGCGTCCAATAGCGCCGCCAATCAAGAAAAAATCATTACAACGAAATAACTATGTTCAATAAAATTCTGAAAAATATAAAAACTAGAATTAGCTATCAACTAATTTTGTATGCGTTAAATTCTTAATTTAAATGTGTTTGTGTAGCTAAAACCTGGATTAAACAAGATTAACTATTTAATTCTATTCAGAAAGAATGAAAATACCTATAAAACATATTTACACAATACTAAATAATATACTAGAAAAAATACGACTCGCACCAGATCAATACTCAGACGGGAATCGAACCCGCGTCCTTTGGATATCCGGTCCAATGCTCTGACCGCTGAGCTACCGAGTCACTAGTGACATCGTCGAATTTCTTCTAGTATATCCTACTCTTACGCTGCAAGCCAGCGTTATTTCACCAATGTCCCAGATCAATACTCTGGTGCGAGTCGTATTTTTTCTAGTATATTATTTAGTATTGTGTAAAAATAGCATTGTGAATGCAAAATCTCAAATTTCAAAATTATATAGCTATTTCATCTTAATTGATTGCCAAATATCTGGAAAGATATTTCAATTGAATGTCGAGGTAAATTCCTCACATTGGTGAAATAACGCTGGCTTGCAGCGTAAGAGTAGGATATACTAGAAGAAATTCGACGATGTCACTAGTGACTCGGTAGCTCAGCGGTCAGAGCATTGGACCGGATATCCAAAGGTCGCGGGTTCGATTCCTGTCTGAGTATTGATCTGGTGCGAGCGAAAAATACGTTTTTTCTAGTATATTATTTAGTATTGTGTAAAAATAGCATTGTGAATGCAAAAATCTCAAATTTCAAAATTAAAACATATTTGTTTCAGTAAGCCGTGTGATATCCATCGCTCTGATGGCCTACTTGTTCCCATATTGGATCCTCCTGGCTTGTGGGATCCACATACTCATCATGGCTGCTTGGATCCAGATCTTCGAAAACCCCATCTTTTGCTCACACAACAAAGTGGCTGAGTACGCTTTTTCCATAGCCCTTGGAGCGGTCTACCTATTCACATATATCTTAGCAACCGAAGCCAGAACTAGGTACCGATACACAATATACTATACTACGTGTCTTCTACAAAATATTACTTGTGGTGTCCTCTGGTTTGTCTATGCTAGTGACGATGTGAAAAATACAGTATATTTTCTACCACTTTTTATATTAACTGTAGTTCCTTATTTGATTGGACTGATTATCATGGTGGTGTACTATGCCTTCTTCCATCCGAAGGTGGGGAAAGGAGTGAGAGATATTATTGTCTCGTTCAGAACCGGTGAACAGGTGTCGGAGATTAAATAACAACGATTTCGCTTTAGGCTCAATTTACACTTGCGTAGGGAAGCGTAGCAAATTTTATTGTACATGGCATAAATGAGATTAAACAACTAGATACTGCACGGGAATGCGCACTTCACACAAAGGAAATATAAGACTCCATTAAACTATGTACAGTAAAAATTGCTTCCATTCGGTGGAATAAGACAGTAAGCAGAGGCTTAGGTATGTTTTTAAATTATACAGGCCTCGGCACGGACCTTGAGCGGTGACATTTAATAATTTTGTAGGTCTTTGGCTTGGTGCGGGGCAAATCCAATTTCTCTCATCACTCAGGATTCGTGCGGGTACCTATACTCATAATATGATACTATTTGTAACAAGTACAAATATTTTTATTAAAATATTACTACTGTGCTATGTAGGTAGTCACAAGGGCTGATAATTTATTGCTAATAATAAAATTTAATCATTGCCAAATAGTTTTAAGATAGGTAATGCCAAAATGATTAATACCTACACATTTATGTTGTGTACTAATATACATCTATGTATGTTGAGATGTTGGTTATTGAAGATATTAATACAAAATAGAGAGTCTATGTGTGCGTTGCTCGAGCGCGCGCGTAGTACTAAGCTTTACTTCTGTCCTCTATTTTTTAAATGAATGTGAAGTGAAAGTGAAACCATTAAACGAAATATTGAAATTAAATAATTTTAGATTCACTCAAAAATAAATTAATTTAAACATTAATGTATAATATTTTTGGACCATTTGTATGTAATTATGAACATAATACCTCTTCATATTAGTATAAAGATAGTTCATTTTTGTGATAAGAAAAATTGTACTGTGAAGTAAGATTATTGTTAAGAAATAAATAACAAATAAGACTGCCATTTTTACAATACTTTTTAAACATAAGTTTATTTTTTATAAACATTTCTGTGTACTTAATGAATCTCTTCTAGTAAAATTATTGTTGAATGCAAATTTTACTGCATTTAAAAAATAAACACTATTATATAAACAATGCATTTCATTTAAATGTCACTCTATTTAGTCTAAGACACTTTAAAGCGCAAAAAAAATTGCACTTTAACACATTTATCACCAAATAAATGGAGCCCTCTCTCTTAATATTCGTAGTCCAAATTTGTTCCATTCACTTTGGTTGATCCATAGTTCAATAGCAGACTCTAAACATGACATTACGGCAGCTCCTTTCCACACTGTGCTGGCAGGATCAATGTCTTTTGGTGACGTAACTATTTCTAACTGTTCAGTCTTATAAGTATACGGTATTTGCAATGCTAGCCTATTTTGAAGCCATAGGTACAGTCCTGGCACTTTCGTACCTCCTCCCACAATTAAAATATTACTATACATCTTTCTTTTCAACTCCTCACTAGGACATCGGTCTATACTTTGCAGTATAGCTGCATCTAAAGCTAATACTTGTCCTGGGGCAAGGGAAACGTCTACAGGACCACCTTCTAATGCGTCAACGACAATGTCTTCATCAGGGTGTGTTGTCGGTTGAGTTTCATTGGCGGCTTCCAACTGTTGGCTCTCGTTTGCAGTAGGGTCCGCTGTTTCTCGTTTCCTTCCCGTTTCTCTTAAAAATTCTGCATCAAACGGATCTTCAGGGTCACTCGGTTGACGGGACTGGATTTTCGTTATTTTAGAGCCTGTAATTTTTAAAAGATCAGTGTAGAACATTGATAAGGGTGAAATAATGCATTCATCACCGACTTGCAGTGTGTATTTACTAACTACATCTCCTGGATGATCTACAAGGAATGACTTCTCCTGTGGGCCGCAAACATCAAGGTTTACATGACAGAAACTCTCATACAGGTTCCTCATTAAAACCACATCTCTTGGTATGTTTTCCGTCCAGTCTTTATATGGGAATGCGCTCTTATGAAACATCCATGACAACGCTTGGCATACATCACCAGCTCCATAATCCATTCTTAACCTAGTACTCTTATGTGAAATACAATCTTCTACACATGAAATAGCCGTTTTCTGATCACCGATGTCAACTACACAAGCACACCCAATTCCAGCTCCAAAAGTAGCTCCTACACTTTCTTGTACAAGAAAACAATGACCGAAACCCAAGTCTTTCAACAACAGAGACATCAGACATTTTAAGTGACTCCTGGAGTAAATATCAGGTATTAATAACACACATCTGTATTTAATAAGCTCGATTAAAGGTATGCCAAGCTTGTATTCTATTATAGAGCTCCATATTGTATAAAGGTCATTCAATACTGAAGATATTGATCCTCCAACCTCTGTATGGATATTAAAATCCCCTCTTCGGTAAGGAAAGTGTATATTGTATGGTAATTCAGGATCAACGTCGAGGACTAAATCACCAACAATGATGTCGCATTGAACCTGTGGCCATGGTTCACCGTCACCGACGCATTCTGGTAATGACCGGCGGTTAAAAGCTGCAATTTGCTGCGGTGGAGTGGCGTACCGGCGTGCGCCGTTAGATTGCACGCACGTCTGTAATGTATGGGAGATCTGTAGCCGGCATTCTTCTAGTTCTTCGATTAGGTCTTTTGTTTTTGGAACACTAGGTGGTATGAACGGGTCCCGGTAGATTTTGCCTCCTGGACGCCTCTGTCTGGCGATACAGTGCAGTTGTTTGACTGGTAGAAGATCAGAGGCTCTTCCAATTTGTACGTAAAGGGAGCCAGGATGAATAACTATGATTCTATTGGGAGGAAACTGTTGAAAATGCTCTGGGCCCGGGTCGTGTGTTGGTACGCTCATTGTTCCTTTGCCTTTGTTCAACTTTGTAACGAAACTTAGATTTAACACAGGGTTGATAAATATAATTGTTCAGAAAAAATAAATTTTGATGCTTTCTTTTTGTTGGAATTTTAAAACAATAACAATAAAAATAACCTCACTTTTCTACAGCCAGCCAGGCCACAGACTGACACATGACAGGTGACAGTTGACGCAGATGATTGATTGATATCCTTGTTATCTAATTCTAGTTCTCTATTCTGTGGAAATGCCAAAAAAATTGGCCTCTCTTCTTTTACTCACAACTTGACGTTGAGGCATACTCTTATTTAATCCATTGTTTATACATAAGATAAGAATATGGGGGCGAGTACATATTTTTGTAATAAAAAAATACTAGGCATAAAGAACCTTAGTCCACTTAACTTCAACTTTTAAAAAGTAACATTTTGACGTATCCATTAGCCAATGTTGCTACTATTGGAATTTCTTCCTAATAATCAGGAAATTAAAAATAGATGCTACTTTAAAGTAAATTAGTTTATTTTTAAATTTGAGATTTTTGCATTCACAATGCTATTTTTACACAATACTAAATAATATACTAGAAAAAATACGACTCGCACCAGATCAATACTCAGACGGGAATCGAACCCGCGACCTTTGGATATCCGGTCCAATGCTCTGACCGCTGAGCTACCGAGTCACTAGTGACATCGCTGAATTTCTTCTAGTATATCCTACTCTTACGCTGCAAGCCAGCGTTATTTCACCAATGTGAGGAATTACCTCGACATTCGCGGGTTCGATTCCCGTCTGAGTATTGATCTGGTGCGAGTCGTATTTTTTCTAGTATATTATTTAGTATTGTGTAAAAATAGCATTGTGAATGCAAAAATCTCAAATTTAAAAATTATACAGCTGTTTCATCTTAATCGATTGCCAAATATCTGGAAAGATATTTCAATTGAATGTCGAGGTAATTCCTCACATTGGTGAAATAACGCTGGCTTGCAGCGTAAGAGTAGGATATACTAGAAGAAATTCAGCGATGTCACTAGTGACTCGGTAGCTCAGCGGTCAGAGCATTGGACCGGATATCCAAAGGTCGCGGGTTCGATTCCCGTCTGAGTATTGATCTGGTGCGAGTCGTATTTTTTCTAGTATATTATTTAGTATTGTGTAAATTAGTTTAGCTATAGATAGAAGTGGTGGTTTTCACAGTTATACTTTTCCGGGGTTGTATGCATGGTACCCTCTAACATATTTGGCTATAAAAGGCCAAACAGCTTTTATAGCCGGAATGATGAGGTGATTTGCCACATAGGACTTCAACTTCAACTTTTATGGTAGATGGCTGTGTCTCGTTTTACATGACGATTCTACCAATGTCCGAGCACATAAGACTTATATTTTTTGATAAAGCGAAACATGTTTGTTACATTTTAATATTTGTTTGTCAATGTCAGTCAATGTCCCTGGGGGCTTACCATCAGCAAATAAGAAACCGTTCAGTTCAAAAGCAGGCCTTAAACAGGACTGCTTAAGGCCTGCTTTCATACTAACCGTTGAGGTCATAGTACGAAAAAGTAAGGCAGTTCAATATAAGCACTGCTATAAGAGCTCATAGTAAGGCACCTGGGGGGCTTACCATCAGCAAATAAGAAACCGTTCAGTTCAAAAGCAGGCTTTAAACAGGACTGCTTAAGGCCTGCTTTCTTACTAACCGTTGAGGTCATAGTACGAAAAAGTAAAGCAGTTCAATATAAGCCCTGCTATAAGAGCTCATAGTAAGGCCCCTGATTAGCAAAACACCCGACACTGCACTGGCGAAATCCACAAGGGAACCGCCAAAGCATAAGGCCGGCCACACACAGACGGAATTCCGTACGTACGTGATTCCGAACGCAGCTAATCCATACAAATCTATGGACTACCACACACATGCGTGATTTTTCCGTACGGAATCTTCATACATTATCGAAATTCCGTTCGGAATTCCGTAACGTGATTATGTCTGTGTGTGGCCGGCCTAAAACGAAAAAGAAGATCCCGGAACGGGTAATATTTTTTGGAATGTGTCAACTCCGATTTGACATTTGCCGTGTCACACAAAAAAAGAAACGCGAAAATATTTTATTTTTGTCTGGTTTCGTTTCGTTTTATTTATTGAATTGGTGAAATAAAAAGTTTGAATAATGGTTTCGAGAAGTCTCACAGAGGTTTTTGTGTTGATGCGAAATAATGCAATACACAGTCGTCAGATATTCGCCGAGCAGGTGTGGTTTTTACTATTGATTATAGGTCTTATTTTAGCAGAATCTGATGCAATAGTAACTGCAGTCTGTTATTTTAATACTAAAACTATTCATCACAGAAAACAATAAAAAATGTGAAGTCCTTATCAACGCGCAATTCATTAATTTTTACAACTTTCAAAAGTTCCGTTTTAGGTAGGTATAAATCAGGTGGTTTTATTTGTATCATTGATCTGAATTAAATATTTAACTATTTTTTACAATAATTAACAATCAAAGTAGAAATTATAATATTTTCTTTTAATTTTGGCTTTATACTTATTAGTGAAAGGATTTGAAAATGAAAATTATATTAAAGCAGTTGAATAAATTAATATCTCTTTAGTTTTCTGTGTTGAACATGGTCATCGGTCATCATATGATCAGTGGTTCCCAATTAGATTTTTAAACATACCCCTTCCAAGAAAGACTTCAAACTTACCCCTTATTGCAGGAATGATAGTTAAGAGATTGTTGCACGTACATACTCATTGGGGTTATAGTTGCTAGGTTAACCTAATAGCCGGACAGACCGGCCAGTAAAAAACACGGCCAGGCATTTGAGTAAAAAAGCCGGACACAACAATTTTTTTACGTAAAACTAGGCTTTTTTGATGCTCGGTGCTCGCTGACTCGCTCTCACGCACGCACGAGTCACGTCACGAGGTGAGAGGTGAAGTGCGGTGTGGGGCAGAAACGACAAAGGCCGCTGCGCCTCGCGCCTCTCACTCGAACGACCATGTGTGTGAGAGAGTGGTAAATGTAAAAAAGCCTAACAAAAGCCGGACACTGTTTAAGTTGGCCGGACACTCAATCAAAAAGCCTGCCTATGTCCGGCCGCTTGGCAACCATACTTGGGGGGAAACACTGCCTTAGATGTAATAGAGAGATTGTCTCATTTAAATGTATTTTTTTATAGAATGAGTCAGAGCGAGTTCGTCTTATGCGAGCAAACTCTCGAGATATGGAGGGCGGGATGGAGCTGCGGTCAGACGCGCACGCGCCGCCGCCCTGGACGGACGCACTGGAGGAAGCGCACTATGTCATCACTAGGTATAACATTATCATCATAATATTTAATTTATATTTCAAGGCTATAAGAATCTATATCAAGGCATCTATATAAGGGGATATCCATTAATTACGTCACATTTTAAGGGGGAGGGAGGGGGTCAACGAAGTGTGACATTGTGTGACAAGGGGGTGGGAGGGATCCTAAATTTCGTGACGTCACATTTCAAAATAAAACAATTTCGGGACTGCTGTTTTAATTCAATAATTATTTCTAGACGTAAAATTGTAAAATATGTGACGTCACAGTAGGGGGCTTACAAATGTGACCAGCTGTGACAAGTGCGGTAATTTATGGATGGCCCCTAAGTGCGAAGGGCTGTTGCAATTTTACTCGCCACCCAGCTAATGTTTAGTTTCTGATAGGTTAAAGTCAAAGCTGTCAGAGCTGCGCAGCCGGCACGAGCGGCAGATCCGGCGGCCGGCGCTGGACGACAACACGGAGCAGCAGCACATCGGGCGCCTCACCGCGGAGATGGCGCGGCTGCTCGCGCAAGCGCACGCGCACATCACGGCCATTAAGACGCAGGGGAGGCATGGTGAGAAAAACTCACTTTAAACATCGTCATCATTTTCAGCCATTTTTAGGGTTCAGTGCCTCAAAAGGAAAAAACGGAACCCTTATAGGATCACTTTGTTGTCTTTCTGTCTGTCAAGAAAGACCCTTTATCGAGATCGAACGTGTGGAGGTATAGGTATAGTTGAAATTAATGCCTACTTAAAACTACAGTCCCTTGAAGCTGTGAAAAAAGATAAGGCCGTTTATGCCGCAATGCAATTTGAAATTATACTTTATTGCCGTGCAGCGAGATTAGCTTATTATTTGATTGTCCTCGCACAGATGGACTTCTGTACCTTGATATTCTGTGTAAATATATTTTTTTTTCTCGCATTCCAGGTAGCAAAATAGAACAGAAGCTAGCAAACAATGTTGTCATCGCACTAGTCACGACGTTGAGGGACATCAGCGAGCAGTTCCGGTCAGCGCAGTCCAACTATCTCAAATCGCTCACATCCCGAGAAGAAAGGTCAAACGCATACTTCGATCTGCCAAACTTCGAAGAACTAAGCTTAAACGATGCAGATCTTCTACCAGGATTATCGAACAACCAAACAGATCTGTTATTCTCCCTTCCGAGCACATCAAAAAATTACATGGACGAAGACGGAACACCGGAAGACGTCCAAAAACAAGTGCAATCACAGAAACAATTACTACTATTACAAGAAGAAAATACCAAAATGGTAGCGGAGAGAGAAGAGGAAGTTAACAAAATTGTACGGTCAATAGTAGACCTCAACGATATATTTAAGGATTTGGCACACATGGTTAACGAGCAAGGTACGGTCTTAGATAGGATTGATTACAACATAGAACAGACTCAGGTACAGGTACATGAAGGGTACAAACAACTACAGAAAGCGGATAGGTACCAACGGAAAAATAGAAAGATGCATTGTATACTAATACTGGGTGTCACGGTAGTGGTTTTAGTTATATTGTTGATTGTAGTTAAGAGTTAGTTGCTATTAAGTTTAGTTAAAAAATGCCTTATATTTCGTAGTGACAACTGTGGTTGACCAGGACAAATGTTTGTCCGTTGTGCAAGCGTTGCTAGTAAAACCGTATCTATTTATTTACTTAGGGAATTATTGAAATATGACTTTATTATTTATTTCTAGCCACACAGAAACCTATTTGCCAAATGAGTCTTAATTTTTTAGTGAAAAAAGTTATAATATAAGAAGCGATATGCCTAATGATTTCTCACAACTAATAACTTAAATTAAGTCCGCTTCGCTAAGCGAACCTCCGCAGCGGTGTACAGTCATCAGCACATCAAGTTATACAAAACTGTAAAAAACGCCAATTTATTTAAAACCTTATGTTTCCGTATTTAAGTTCAAAATTGAATACCCTGTTGTGGTAGCCCAGTGTGCCGTTGACTGTATGTACCATAGAATATAAAAGGTGTTGCAAAAAAACCCTAAAGCTGAATGGCACATCAAAATGAACAACTTTTTACTAAGGGTCTAACCCGTCCCAACTCTGAAATTGCGAAAAAAATCAGCTGTTTCTTACAAAAAATAACAGAAATATCAAAATGTATGAAACAGCTGATTTTTTTTCGCCATTTTAGAGTTGATTCCATAGTAGAAGATTGATGGTCCCTATCAGCTATCATATTCGGTTTTAGAGGTTTTTGTAACATGTTGTATAATAGTACGTTACCTACCTACTGTAACTACTTAAATTTTCCAAACTAAGAAAATGTTAAAATTGTTTTTACAGTTCTCATACATGGCACGAATCGAATGAATGAGTAGCTTTAATTAATGTGTTATGTTTGGGTCCATTCCCTGTTGTGACAGTATAATTATTTTCTTTTAGTAGGTATCCATATAAAACAATTTGCACAATTTTTTTATTTAAAATATAAGTACCTACTTATTTTTATTATTTAGCTAAATACCTTATAAATTGTTAATTTGACATAAATTAAATTTCTATTAGGTACTTATATGACGGTACATAGTTCAAAAGATAGCATTTAGGGATATTTTTCTCTCAAATTATATGTGCCTATCGAAAAGTGATAAGTACCTACTGAATAAGCGGCCAAATCTCTTATATCTTGCTTTTTTTTTTACTTCATTTAGTGAGACGAAATTATCTTCTTAATTCTATACAATAATGTTTTAATTGCATGTATATCTCACACTGCCATACAGCCCATACATCACGCTGTATTACAGATTTTAAAGTTGTACCTATACTACCTATTGTAAGTGCCAAGTTTGTATGGAAAGCACGCATTGTGTAACACACCAACAACGCATCAACGCGCGGATTTTTCTACTAAAATCTGCATAACGCGGCGTGATGCGTGGTAGTGTGATATTTGAATGAGCAATAATAATTATTCACATTTGGTCGGATTCTCATTTCACCGGAAGACAATCAGAAAAGTTTTTTTTAATGAGGCTTTTGTATTGTATTATTATTTATTTGCGTTGGTAAGTGGTGCACTGTACTTAATCTAGTCTTAGGCTAATAATTTATTTTTGATTGATTTCCTTCGGTCAATGATTAATTTTAATAAAAATCTCTTTTAATAAAGTCAGCAGTCACATTATTTGCATTTTATCTAACTTATTTACCTATTTTTGTTTTTTTTTATAGATTACCTACCTAGGTATTACTATTTTTTCAATAGAGAATAGCTTGATCTGATTGTTGGATAAGGTATGTAATTTTTTTGCTACCTATATACTTTAGTTCCTGCTAATTAATAAGATCATAAAATTAATAGATAACTGTTTATACTAAATATGTAATTAGAGCCTTAACCAGTATTGTTTTAAATCAAATTGTTAACTGAGTAAAAATTTACAATCATTCCTGTATTTGTAAGTAGATATAAGTAATTATGATGATTGTGCAGATAACTTCCACTTATTGTTGTATAAATGTTGAATGTAAATAAATGAAATAAGAATGTACCTAATGTTAAATAAATGACATTTTAAATACAGATAATAAAGCTTTTATTTGGTTAAGAACCTCTCTAAAATCTAAAAGTTTATGTAATTTATACACTACCCTCCTACCTACTACACCTCATAACCATAAGTTCTTTAGAAATTTAATGCAGAAATGGGATAATTGGGAATTCTATAAACATTATGCAGATCAGACTACCAATATTATTATTATTATTTAGTTATCATTGGTAGATAAATAAATAATCCATTGTCGATCTAGCCAATGGATATTTGGAAATTGAAGACTGCAGTGCACGAAACAGCAGCAATTAAAATTTATTTGTAGGTACATGATTTATATTTAAATTATAAGATATTATCTGGTCCGTCTCAAATCCATTTACTTTCTTATTTCTTTACTCAAAACTTAACTACCCAACACAACAAGTACTAAATGGGCTAGTATATAATTGCATATAAGTATAACCAAACCATTTCTTTTCATGTTACTGTGAGGAAAGTGTATCTTAGAGAAATATACCTGTGTTAGTAGGGCAAGTAGCTAATATAAATAAAACAATATGTAATTGCACTAAAGAATTATAATTGTCAGTGATCTCTCAATATATAAACTCCATCTTACTAATCAACGAGACCATGAGCGACGGGCTGGCATAACTTTTAATACTTTCTCTACAAAAATATACTTTATCTAATGATTATGATAGTTTTATTTAATTAAAATTCAGTTTTATGACAAGTAATTTCAAGTAAGTTTTTTATTCTCAAACTTAACAATAGGCAGAACTATCCTTGATATAAATGGTCATGTACTTATAGCAACATTAAAGATATGATTGATTGAAGTATATTATCTGTTGGTAATTTTAAGCTATTTATGTTGAAATTGAAATAAAATAGTTCAGAAATAAGGAGATCAATAAATTTAAATTAAGTTAGATTATGTACTAAGACCGCAATATTGTAGCAAATGATTTATTACAGAAAATGAGGTTGAACTAGATATTTTTGTATTCAAAGAGCTAGATAGTTTTAAAATGGTGAAAGTCCTGTTTATTATAATCAGAACAAAGTAGACATATCTTTAAAGCCGATCGACACATAGCCCCGTTGCATACATCAAACATTCACAACACAAAATACAATGCAACTCAAAACATAATTATTAGAGATGACACTATCAAACTATGAGTCTTTATTTTTATTATAAAATTCATCTAGGTACTTTTTATAGGCAGGCTGGTTCGGCCACAGGTACGATGCTTGTTGATTTAGTGGACTCAGCGTGTTCGGCTCTGCTAGCAGACTCTGAATCGATAATAATACTGTGCGAACGTCGTACAAAGCCGTCCACTTATCTTTCAAAATATCTAGACATATTAATCCACATGTATCCACGTTAGGGTGGAAACATGGAGTCAGAAATTTTACTACAGGAGGTGCGTACGGGTACGAGTTTGGGAACTCCAACGACAATTTGTACTTGTGTCCAGCGTAGACCGTGTCTTGTGGGCCGTTGATGGTACCTATCCATTTGAACAGGTTTTCGCATTCGGGGAATGCCGATATGCCTTTGTCTGCACATCTCATTAGTTCCATCAACTCCTTTTGAAGTCTGCGGATAAAGGAAATCGTTTTAGTAACAAGAACCCAGTGCGTGCAATGGAAAATTCGATAGATATGCATTTCTCACCGTTTGCTTACTGCATGATTATCCTTCAACTTAATCGAGTCCTCATTCTGTTTCGCCGGATTAGACGAAGATGCGTAATGAGGATTAATATTTTGAGCCATAATACGACGACAAAACAAAATCTGATGCCACCACTTTTCTGTTAAACGATCGACTCTTCTTGTGAAATTTGAAAAAGCTCAATTTTTATTGGGCAAAGAAATTAACATAATTTGACAGCTCAGCGTAATGGCGATTTCCAACGACATTCCAAATGCGTCATCTTCATCTGGCATCCATCAACATTGTGTCTATGGTAACGATAACTCACTAAAATAACGTTATTAGCGTGCTAATAACGATAGTGATGTGTCCCAAAGTCCCAATATTCATTATGGTATTGGGACTTGGGTACCTACTACAGCATTACAAGCACTTTACAAATCTAATTAAAAACTTTGTATGTTCTATCTTCAATCTCTTTCATAAATGCAGCAAAATGTTCCTAATTATAATTTTTCAAACAGGAGATATTTCACAGGTTTCACAACATACCTACATCCACAACCATTTATTTTGTATATTATTATTTTGTATTTCCTCTTCATAACATAAGAAAAGTTAGTCTCAAATAGTCTCAATTTCAACGTAACATTGTTAGATCATGAAAAATTACTTTTATTGTACTTATACCTATTCTGCGGAATGTCTCCAAAAAGTGAAAAGCCACTTTCACTTTCTTTTTGTGCAGCAGAGCGTGAAATTGAATCCAATAGTGCAAAAAGAAGTGTTAAAGTAGTCTATTTAAGATGAACTCAGTTTTGGATTATGTTTAGTATTGAACCTTACTGTGATTGGACATAATATTACCTGCGTCAATAACATTAACATCAATGTAAGTACATATACTTACTTAAAAAATAATATTTCATAAGTTAAATCTTAGAGTAGGTACAATCCGATTAATTTAGGTGAAGTAGCATATTAAAATAGTGATAATAAGGTTAATTTATTGAAAAAAAAAAAATTGTTTGTGTCAATACTCTACTCTCAGTTCATTTATTTAGTTATTTATTCGGGAAAAACTAACTATTTTCTACTTATATTATCTACTTCACCTACTTATCTAATTACTAATTTTATTATAAATCTCACCCTTGAGCGCAGCGATAAAATTTTCTATGTCTATGATCTCACCAAATAGGTAAAGTCTGTCTATCCTTACCTGTCTTAACAGTTTTTGACAGTGGTCATACGTCTTTTATACTTAAATCGTTAATTAAAAATATGTTAGCAACTCTATGAAATTGTTATTTTTTGGTGCACCCCCTTTGTGACTCCCGGACGAAAAATCTAGACATTCTTCATTTTCGTTAACTAATAAGTAATCAATTTATGTTTCGTCTGGTTTCGTCCCCCCGGTTCCCGTCCTAAATTATTTTAAACCGTAATAATTTGCTTTAAGTACTTTCTATGGTTAGATAGTAAATCAGTGACTCCGCGATTAGCCTATTGGAACCATTAACATGACAGATGACAGTGACGTGTGTCATTGTCATTGTCGTGTCGGTCGTCATTGTGTGAGTGTGTAAAGAAGTGAAAAGCAATCAATATTGCAAGCAAAGCAAAGTGTAGTAATATAACACATTACACAAACCTCCACGATATTTTGGATCTTTCATCAGAATCGGAACGGAAGCTCATTAAAAATGTCCTATCAAATATACTATGAAAACTACTTACTTAACCACCTGAATTATTGTGTATCCGTGACAAAGTTGAAGGAGGCTATTTCACAAGAACATGGTGTTCCACATCATGATTTGAGTGCTACAGTCCATGGGAAGCTGGTTCCAGACGATTTTGACTTGGTAGCATTTGAAAATGTGATAAGAGTCACCCCCCGTTTGATTGGTGGTAAAGGAGGATTTGGTTCTATGCTTCGCGCAATCGGCGCTCAAATTGAGAAGACGACGAACCGTGAAGCTTGCCGTGATTTATCTGGGCGCCGTTTACGGGACATTAACGAAGAGAAGAGGCTGAGAAAGTGGCTGGAGGGGCAGGAAGAGCGGGAAAAAGAGGCGGTGGAGCGTAAGCAGAAAAAGCTTGAGAGGTTACTTGCTGAGCCAAAGATTGACGTGAACTTGAATCCTGTTTACGAAAAAGTCAGGCAAGAGTTACCTGAGAGGGTGTCTGCGGCGGTAGACGCTGGCTGGCAGGCTGCAGGGACGAGTAGCAGTGAATCTGGGGTGAAACGCAAAGCTGATGATGACAAACCAGCCACAAAGAAAAAGGCCAAGTTGTGGATAGATGCGGATCTGTCAGATTGCTCATCATTAAGCGATGATGATGAAGATGAGGTGAGGCCACGTAAGACACAGGCAGTGTTGACAGACAGTGGAAATGAGTCCGACCGAACATCTGAAGCTAGTAATAAAGTGTGAATAGTGTTTCCGTGATTGACATTTTTAATTCCAAAAGCTTGTAAAACCCACACATAAAGAATGGGATTTCAAATGGCTTCGTTTATATTCACTTATCGCACACTAAACATCACACCTTTCACTCTCAGTCACACTCATAATAACGTTTTTAATCCTATTCCTTATAACTGCTTGGGTTGTAATAATAAATTAGTAATATTGGGTGCATTCTGCCGGACAAATCTCTGAGTTATCGATATGGAATATATGGATATAATAATATTAAAATAATAAAAAATCAGTTATTTTAGTAATCTTAGGTACAAAAAATTGCTGAGACTTCCCTGTAAGTAATCAAAAGATACCTTGTATTGGGAATGACCCGCTTCTTCCCTATGGATAACAGTAGATTACAAAAATAAAATATATTACAACAATAGAAAAAGTAAACAAACAATCAACTTATAAAGATAAACCAATTGTTTTTAATATACATGTTTGGTGAGGAATGTATGGAATGTTCAATATTTTATTTTGCATGGTTAAAATGTACTCTATGGCGATCGATGACTCAGAGATTTATCTGGCAGAATGCACCCACTGTGTTTTGTTTACTAAAATAATACCTTCTTTTATTGTAAATTTTCCATTTTCCTTTAAAAAATATTACAAATGCAATGTATTTTTGTTTAACTTAACATTATGTGCCCCCATCAAACATTATAACAAAACTAAAAATAGTTAAATAATATGAAAATAATAGTATAAATTAGGCTTAAGTTTATGATGTAAAAATAACAATAAAATTTATTTTAGTGAAGGTTTTCTTTCATTTAATAATTACCAGTATGATGGGAGTCTCTACATGCTAAACCACTCATACGTCTGACACAATGAGACTCCATTAAAATCACAAAACTAATTTTTATTTACAATGAAGTGAGTATCTGCTGGTTCCAAAAATCAACCAATAGGAAGCTAGTTCTATTAGCCTGTATGCGTGGCTGTGGCTGCACTATCTTCAGCGTTTGCGCCACCATCGCATGGCGGCGCTCATGTCATTCTTTGTTATTATATTTTTTGCAACCTTGTCGAATTGTTTTTCAACTAAAAAATTACCAGTGAACGCATTAGCAAAAATTTTGTACTTAAGTAGTATTAAGCCTTGCTTAGTTGTAATTTAAGTGAATGACTGATGAACAGCACATTCCTAATGTGTAAACCTGTGTGGTTTTTTGTGAATGTAGCAAAAAACTTTTGTATTTTTATGTTTATTTGGTAATAAAATAAAAAAAAAATAGGAAATGTAAATAAAAAGTTCAGGCATTTTTAATCTGTATTTTCTGTTGAATAGAGCTAAAAATTCTATAAAAAAAAAAACTGATGACTGTAGTAACCAGGACGTTTTGCGCGTTTTTTTTTCTGGTGACTGCGGGCACCAGAACGTTTGAGTGGTTATATTATTTAAATAGTTAAGTATTTTTATTTTATGAATTATGGAATTATTTTTGTCTTTCTTTATTTTTCATTATAAAGTACAGTCAGCAAAAAGTCGCTTAACGCTTTGGTACTTTGTCATACCAACTTTTTAGACAGATGGTTTGAAACATAAGTCAAAAAAGTTCCTATGACAAAGTACTAAAATGTTAAACAATTTTCGTTGCTGACCGTACATAATTGAGTTTTGGAGAATTTGCTGTTAGTTAAATTTTAATATAAGGCGTTTCACATATTAACGAATAAAAACTTGTGTTTTGTTTATTGAGCTGTAGTGTAGACCTCGCGAAAGTAGCTGAAACTGTAGATATGTTGTTTTTAAAAAAATAATCATAAGATTAATTTAAAAAAACCAACATTACAAGATGTCGCCACGAGGTTTTATATCTCGTGTGAATCCTTTTTCAGAAATCATTAACAAAAATTATATTAGTTCCACTATCAGTCAATAGATGACGTTGACCAGAAACTGATATATTCTACAACAAAACAGTGTAAGTATTTACGATGGTATGGAACCCTCGGTGTGCGAGTCCGACTCACTGTTGACCAGCCTTTCTATTGTCTAATTTCAAAATCTATCGCAAACGCTTTCAGAATGTAACACATTGAAGCTTCTTTATAGCACAAATAAAAACTTACCAAAGAAATGCAGCAATGTGTCACATCCATCTGTCAAACGAAAGCGATTGCGATAGATTTTTATATAGCCCCCCCAGTTTTTTTAAAACTTGGATAAGTAAACGGTAGCAATCGCGCCGCTACGTGCTTTGTCGTCGCAATCAAATACGTATCTCACAGTCGTAAGACTTATTTTATTCTGTAATCATCAGATGTTTGCTTGGAGAACTGTCCTGTTGCTGTCCCTGTTGGCGCTGGTGGCTGCCAGACCTCAGGAGTTCGACGACGAAGAAGATGGGCATGGGTCTGCTGCAGACAGGAAAGGTTAGCCATCTGAATAAATCAATATTGGTCATCTTACATTGCTCCGATTCCAAAGTAAGCTAAAGCATATAGAATAACGAGTTTTCTAAGAAATAAAGCCCGCGTAATAGTACCTCACTATTACTCGATAGAGTATATTACTTATCTACTTATATGTAAAATTTAATTTCTCTTTTCGGCGGTAGATGGGCTGTACAAATTTCCCATACAAATTTATACTGTATTTAATATTTTTATGAGCTTAATTTTTTTCGCGATCATCGCTTAATAACGAATAAGGTAGGTAGGTAGATACTACAGCCTTGGCCAAATTTATTATAGCCACCTCTATGTTTTAGCTTTTTTGAAATAAAACTGGCAGATCAGACTTTCTCTATTTTATTCTTATTCTGTGCTTAGGATCACAATAGCAAACTTATTGCTAACTAGCGGCCGCCCGCGGTTTTACCCGCGTGGTTCCCGTTCCCGTGGGAATATCGGGATAAAAAGTATCATATGTTTTAATCTAGGCTATCTACTATCTGTGTGCCAAATTTCAAGCAAATTCGTTCAGTAGTTTTTGCGTGATTGAGGAACAAACATCTAAACATCCAAACCCACATTTTTTACATTTATAATTATTAATTATAGTAGGATAAATTAGTGTTTTTTTCTACTTATCGCTGATCTAAATAATTAGTAATTTGTTAGTGATTCTGTTTATTTATTTTATGATTTGTTTGCCACAGATGACGTCGCCAGAGTCCAAATCAAGGTGTACAGAGGCCCCACCAAGAACGACGGCTATGCACCATGGGGCTTTTGGGTGAAACAGCCATCCGATGAGGAGTAGGACCTTTACGACACCAACCTGCCCCCTAGACGACACATTAGCAAAACTTCGCTTCGCTAACACCTCGCTATCGAAAGACGCAAATTATTAAGGTGGCTATACCACCGAAAGTGGCGACCTCAGAGGTTTTTATTTGATTGGACGTTTGGAATTTTAAGGGCCTATGGTCTAGTATTTTTGGAAGGTATCCCTACATTCCTTCGCAGTCATTCGTAGAAGTAGATAGCAAGTGTGTCAAAAACGGCCACTTTAAGCAGTTTTGCTATCTTCTATTATAGCAATGACTGCGAGTGTAATAATAACGTCTAAAAACACTAGACTATGGGTCCTAAAACTCCATGTAAAGTTTTATTAAAATTGTGTATTAAAATTACAATATTAAAATATATAAAACAGCGGCGCCACTTTCGGTCAGGGTGCCACCTTAAACAGAGAACCTCCTCCTTTTCTGAAGTCGGTTAGAAAATGGTTAGCGAAACGAAAACTTATGTCAATCCCATTCTATATAGCGAAGATTTGTAAATGTGACATCAGTCAGTCCCTTTGAGGTCTTGCTCCATACAATTTTATTCTAAGTAGATTTAGTCCTTTGTTTTTAATTTTATTGTTATTAGTTTGTAAGTGCTGTTGTTTTGTATTAAAACCAAAGATTAACGATGGTAGTTGTTTCTTTTCTATATGTTGCAATACACCACACTTTATAGAAATAGAATGACACAGGTAGGTCCTAGAAAATTCGTTAACTCAGTGAGGAGTATTTTTTCCTGCGAGCCGCAGACTGTGGGTTCGATTCCCATCTCAGTACCCTTAGATCGAAAAAAATAACGCGCGTAAAATCATTCGATAGTGCAATTTTGTATTGGAAATTTGTACAACGCCATCTACCGCCGAATAACGAAATTAAATTTTCCATAGAGAATTGTCTATCGAGTAAGAGTATTTTTTTCGATAGCTGTTCGTGCTAAGGGTACAGTAGTTAGAGTTGAGGTACGTAGGTAAGTACTTATAATGTTTATTACTCAAGTACTTAAACAAAGTCTCTCCGTTTATGCACGTCCTTAAATTAAATATTATAATATTGAAAATTAAATTAAATTCATGTGCGTCTCTTTTGAGTTTCGAAAAAAAACTGTTGTGTCGCTTGAAATATGATAAACATGTCACCTCATAGTCACTTGGGATTTTCAGGTAGTTTCACGAAACCTAACCGCAGTTTAAATTATAGCTGAGTCCAGGGTTTGTTTTGTGATGTGACTCATAACATTAGAGGGTGCTAAAATGATGCATTTCGTAACTGGATACATAATAATAAATTTTTAACTTCTGTTCTGAATTCTCGAAAAATTCCAGTTCAACTGGGTTTCGCGGAACCCTAAAGTGCGCTTGGCCCGAAACGCTTTTGGTCAGTTTTTTTACTTATTTAAGGGGGTTTTAATTTTTTCTAAGGGTGAAATGTTCATAAGCCTAAGTAATAGCGATTTAAGAATGAAATTGCCGATTTTCTCTCACACACAGAGGCTCTATTTCTTGATGATGTTAAAGATGCTTCGGTTACTTATTATTATTTCGAATTATGATCATATCGGCCCACTTACAGCAATAAAAATATCTCAGATTTTTTTCCTGATAGTTAAAAAAAGTTCTTTGTTGCGTTAGTCTTAACGAGGTTTTTAGTTAAATATTTCAGTGAAAGAATTATTGAAATTGGACCAAAAATGACGAAGATAGAGCGATTTTCATGTCGCATTCTCAAAAACGCTCCCCAATTCACGATTGGCTGATGACGTCGGCGCCCGAACAAACACCTGACGGCGCGGCAGGTGTTTGTTCGGGCGATCGTGGCACGTGACGTCATCGCATGATCCGTAAGGGCCGGCCGTTAAACTAACTTTTTAAATCTTTAATAATTTTGTCATTTCTTGGTGGATTTGAGAAATTTAAACAGAGATTTACTCAGATATTGATATTGTATTTGATGTGATATACAAAATTGATATATTCAATTGTCGTGTTGATCCTCATTAGTTGTAACTTAGCCGATAATTATTTTTTCACTTAACACGTGTGGCATTAGTTAGTTGCGCATTTTTGCGCATAAAAGTTTTAAAACATTAGCGTTAATGGTTGTTAAATAAATAAAAAAAAAATTGGTATGGAAAATACAAATCCTTTAAAATTTTCCATTCAAAACGGCCATTTCATAGTTTCACCCCTAATATTTATTTTTCTTAAAAGTAATTTTAGCTTGTTGAGTACAAAGGAGTAATTATTTTAATTAATGTGGTTATACCACTGAAACCGGCGCTCTCAGAGGTTTTTTATTTTATAATTATGTTGTAAATAGAAAATTATTTTCATAAAACTTTAAGTGAAGTTTTTAGGGCCCATGGTCAATAAAGGTATCACAATATTCCCTCGTAGTCATTCGTAGAAGTAAGTAGGTATATAGCAAATGTGTCAAAAACGGCAACTTTTAGCAGTTTTGCTATTTAACATCTTAATTAATAGATTTTCAATTAAGTACTTAATTTAACTTAGAAAAGACATTGAGTTGATAATAATTTCGAGGAGTTACGTTTTAGTGGCTTTGCTATGTTTAGCGGAGTGTGAACCAGTGAAAGCTATATAATTTGTCTATTCTCTAACGCCAGTGATCCAGTGAACTTTACTGTAAATAGGTAACATAACCGGGATAACTTGAGAATCTAGACCACCAATTTTTATTTATAGTAGGTACTTACTACCTAAAAATAATATTCAAAATTATTAATCCAAAAGTGTTTTTGACGGAGCAAACGCTAAGCGTCGCGCGTCGCTTGGGCAAAAATGCTTTTGGGCAATTTAGAGCGAGTTTTAAGTATTTTTGTCCCCATTTTCCAATAGGATAGCCTCTTTGCAAAAACTGAAAATCAGTGCTTTTCAGCAAATATATCACTGAGTTTTTGCCTTTTTCTGTCGATGCGGCACACAGTCTTAGTTTTTTTTCTTTATAAGTTATGTAGTCAATTATCATCTGTGTACGTATGTGATGGTAATAAACGATTTATCTATGTATCTATCTATCTTTCTTCCAATCTCCCAGAGGATCGAAAAGCACTTGCTAGCTACTAGGATCCCCCAGAGAGTTCTTATGCACACGTTTTTTTTTATTCATCAACGCCCGAGCGGTCGCCGGCGTCCGGACAACAATAGAGAATCTATTGTGTCTCGTTTTCCGGGCGTTTTGACGAGTTAAACCCCGGGTGTTACATGTTCACTTCAAACCTTGTTAAGATCGCGGTGTCAACACACAATATTAAGTAGGTACCTAGTAGGTATAGCGTTGTATAGCTTATCCTCCAGTGGCGACGGCCCTAACTTCGTAGTAGTATGTTGTAGTTAACAAACCTTTGACCGCGCGTCTGGCCAGTGTCAACAATGTTTCCGAGGCGATGGCTAAAAGTCACCGTGAGGTGGGTTTGCCTGTCTGTCGGTGAGTTGAGTTACCTATTTACTTACACTGCATATAATAGTGGTGCTGCTATCAATACTTTAAGGACCGTTTCACAGGTTCCAGTTAAGTTGTCATTAATTTACTTGAAGTATTTTTTTAAAAAGCTGTATTGACGGCCTGGGGCCGTATTATGACCTCTTATTTCCTGATAGTTTTCTGAATGGTTATCAATCTATCACTCTTATTTGCTATACAGCGAGAAAGAGGTGTAACTATAGGGGAGGTCAGCTCAATGCGACCATAGGAGCCAAAGCGGTCACACCTAATTTTTCGGTAACTAAAAACAATAACGCGTTGTAGCCGTTCTGTCATACAGTCAACCTCCCGCCCCGCACCGAGCAGTCGTTCGGTAGAGATCGGAGCAAGCGCGTGGCTGTCGCGGCATGTGCAAGATTTTTGTGTATTTTGTTAAAAAAAAACAAGGTAAGTTCAACCTGTTTTGATCTAAACTATTTAGAATTGAATTATTTCATTATACGTCTGTTGTTACTTATCTACTTGGCTTTGTTTGTGTAACATTTATTCCAACATGTGATAAATAATACGAGCCGTGTTCAGTTTAAAAACAAAATGGTGGAAAAAGGCAAAGCGGTCCGGGCAAAGTGGCCAAGTGACCGCTATGCCCGAATTCAAATTAGTGAACCGCAATGAATGAATGTATAACATATTAAAAGACTTATAATTACTGTTTCATTTGAAGCTGTATTGTTGACTATTCCTTTTATCATTAATAAAGATTTTTAAAATTTATTATTTGGTATTTTCTATTTTTTTAATTAATTTCTTGTATTATTTTGGTATGACCATTTTGCCCTTACCCCCAAGGCCGCTTTAGGCGTTCACTCGGGCAAAGCGGCTTTTCGACAAGTTTTCGTAATTTTCAAATAAATAAAAAACTATTTAAGTTTTGTAAAAAAATTATAACACGTTATAAGAGTTTAATAAATTCCCTATCTATTGATATAAAATACTTTTCTGAAATCTGTTTAGCTTTTTTTTAAAGTTAAAGTTAAGGTGGCCGCTCTGAGCTGACCTCCCCTAGCAATTTATAATCCTGGTAAGTTTTAAGAGGTTGTAATACCCCCCCTGGCCACGCAACAGTGGTTTTCGGAATCGTGTTCGGGACTCAGCGACAGGAGGCTCATCGAGGTAATGGGGAATGTCCGAAAAATATCAAATTGCGGCTGAATATTTTTCTATAGGTAGAAATAAGGTCCCTATTAGTAATATAATAAAGTTTCAGAATTTTCGGTTTCGTGATTTTTAAAAAAAAAACAAAATCTCTGCGACTTCACAAATGTATGAAAGTAACAGCAGAATGGAGATTATACCTTTGCCACCACCTGCCACAGCCACAACATGGTATTAAAAATAAGTTTCAAGACAATATTTCAAAACTTTTTTCAAATACGTGGTTGTGGCAGTTAGCGGCAAAGGTATTATCTCCATTCTGCTGTTACTTTCATACGTTTGTGAAGTCCAAGAGACCTTTAGAAAAATATTCAGCCAATTTGTTTTTTTTAGATTAGGAACACAGGTTTTAAACACGTTTTTAACTAAACAGTGTGTGGAAACACAGGTGTGGAACACCTACCGTATTGGCGTATAGTTTGCAGACTCACCATGGAATTAGAAGGTTTTGATTATGTCAAAAAATTGTTGGTAAATAGTGAGAAATAGTGAACCATAGCATATAAATAGTGATACTATGGTTTCGAAGATATTTGAGTATCTTGGTGAGGCTGCTATCTTGACGTCAAGCTAGCAGACACATTAAGAAATACAGTTCGTATCAATATGATTTATATGCCGAAAAATTGTTAGGAAAATAGTGATAGTATACGCAAAATTTCAATAATATTGCTTCAATACAAGCCGAGATATTACGGTCTCAAAGTGGGCTGCTAACTTGACGTTTCTGTTGATGGCGATTCCAGAGAAACGGGTACAAGTTTTAAACAAATAAATATATCAATAAATTGTTAGTGAAATAGTGATTCTTACGATATAAACAAAAAAAGAATTCTTTATTGCTATTTTCCAAAAATCGAATGTGAACTTCTACATAATACTCTGAATATAGGCTGTTGATCAATATTGAACTTTGCTCCACAGTAATAAGGTTTAAACTTAATTTCAATCATGAGGTGAGTACTGTCAAGCAAAAAAGTGAAATTTATATTTTATGACTGTGTCAATAACTAGTCATGTCCTCGGTTGATATTGATTTGGTATAAAATATACTTTTCTACCTACTTTTTTTTCATTAAATCTCATTAAAAAAAATTTCATTGTGTCAATACTCTAGGTCTAGGTAGGTACACTCTCAGTTAATTTTTTGATTGTGTCCAATACTCTACTCGCAGTTCAATATTATTTATTCGGGAGAAACTATTAATATTTTCTACTTACATTACTTCCTACCTACCTACTGATACTAATCTAAATCACTATCACTACATTTATAAAACAAAGTCCCTCGCCACGTCTGTGTGTCTGTCTAAACTAAAAAACTACTAAACGGATTTTCATGTGGTTTTCAATAAACGATAGAGTGATTCCTGAGGAAGGTTTAGGTGTATAATAAGTTGAGGTTTGAGGAAATTGGTAGAAATATGACGATAATTGTTGAAGAGGTCGGTAAAAATTAAGCCGACTGGGAGCTTGCATTGCAATTTGAGCTAAGTATAACAAAATAATGTATGATGGAATTGTTCCTCTTTTATAGATCTACAAAAAAGACCGTGATGGCTTATATATCTTTAAGAATAGCATACTTTACCCATTTGATTTTCTGAAAAATTGGTCAAGTACAACTCGGTAATTTGGAAAGCTATTTAAAAGGATAAAGTATTAATCCTTATCAAATTAAGTACGTTAGTTACCAGCTTATACATACACATTATTTTAACCCTGTAAACCCATACTCTTTTTTGCTTGACAGTACTCACCTCATGATTGCAATCAAGTTTAAACCTTATTACTGTGGAGCAAAGTTCAATATTGATCAACAGCCTATATTCAGAGTATTATGTAGAAGTTCACATTCGATTTTTGGAAAATAGCAATAAAGAATTCTTTTTTTGTTTATATCGTAAGAATCACTATTTCACTAACAATTTATTGATATATTTATTTGTTTAAAACTTGTACCCGTTTCTCTGGAATCGCCATCGACAGAAACGTCAAGTTAGCAGCCCACTTTGAGACCGTAATATCTCGGCTTGTATTGAAGCAATATTATTGAAATTTTGCGTATACTATCACTATTTTCCTAACAATTTTTCGGCATATAAATCATATTGATACGAACTGTATTTCTTAATATGTCTGCTAGCTTGACGTCAAGATAGCAGCCTCACCAAGATACTCAAATATCTTCGAAACCATAGTATCACTATTTATATGCTATGGTTCACTATTTCTCACTATTTACTATCAATTTTTTGACATAATCAAAACCTTCTAATTCCATGGTGAGTCTGCAAACTATACGCCAATCCTACCGTATCCCGACGTTTTGACCGAGTTGCATCGGCCGTGGTCACGGGCTGACGTCGGGATAAGGTAGGTGTAAAATTAATCATAAGTTTTATCATATTTAGCTACATTTATTATGAGTACAATTAATTTTAATGAACAAGCTGTTTAAAAATAATAATACTTTTGTGTTGAAAATGGTATAATTTGTAATATCGGGACTGGCAACGCTACCGCCATTTTCCAACTTCCGCTTCAAGCACACTTATTAAAAGCAAAATGGCGGTCGCGAGCCACTCTTGATCGGCGCGGCGCGTCGTACTGTACGGTTGTGAAAATAAGCTGCATATATATTCTTTATTGCACTAATAAGTATTGTTACATAATTTATAATAATAATTGTGAGCAAAGGTGGACTTATCTCTAAAGAGATCTCTTCCAGCCAACCTAAGAGGTGTCAGAGATTTACAGTAAGCGGGCACATAAAGTGCATGACATATAAAAAATAATAATTAAATAATAAGATAATAATACTTATTCATTTTTATAATATATAAAATACACATACATATATAAAAAAAAATATACCTACATTAAATACATACTCAATACATACATATAAATAAACATGTAAGTGATTATGAGATAATATGTTATTTATGACTCGATGTACGATAGTTGTGCTAGAAAGTGCGACATAACTTTGGATTTAAAGGTCTTGACGTTAAGACAATCCTGAATGTTCAACGGGAGTTTATTACAAAGCTGTACAGCTCTAACAGAGAAGGAGTTACGGAGGAAACTGGTGTTGCTTTTAGGTAACTCCAGCATCTTAGGTATGATTGTAACTCCCCCTTACCCCTACTTCTACCATACTAAAATGCTGAACGATGTATATCAATTAACTACCTATTTCTTTATATTATGTAAGTTACCTACCCAATGTTTTTTATGTATCAAATCTTATCCTTTGCTCCGATTAAATATTCAAACCTATCGTCTACTTAGTTATTCCTTGTTAACCTTTCCTACCTATAGAAATAACCTACATTACTGACGTGCTTTTATGTGGTCTGAAAGGGCTCGTGATTTCTAGGGCGGTCCCTGATTGTGAATAATAGTAACCTAGATTCTTTTCAGAAGTGCAATCATTGTTTTGTCTCCCGACTATAACGCTATCATTCTTTCCTTATTCATTCCTAACTAATTCTGTTACTATGACTGTTACTAAATGATAATATCACAAATTAGCCGTTACCCTAATAAATTGTTAATAGAATTTGATATTAAATTTTACATAGATATAATCTTTATTGCACTTATAATTATTATTACCTAATTTATAACAAGACCTGTGAGTAATGAAGAGTTATCTCTAAAGAAATCTCTTTCAGCCAACCTAAGTATTTCTTTAAAGTGAAACTACCTAATTTTTACCTATATTAGAATGTTGATATTGCTTTATGGAGCTTCTTATTCTAATAACTGACTTAGTTTACTGCATACTTTTAAATGGTATAGAAATTACTCTTATGTCTACCCGCTGTACTTATATGATATTCAATATGGTACCTACTTTTTTTGAATAAGTTGCTCAGTATGTTTATAAAAGTCTAGTATGATGGAATGCTAATAGATATTACAGTAATAAGAACTGAATGAAATAACCAAAAGTTATGATCACCCAAAAGTCAGATATAGAAAATTGTTCACCGCTACTAATTATGATTTTATTTTCTTACTTTCTTATTTTATTTAATTTAGGTTATCCTATGTGGTTAGTGGCTTAGGAATAGAGTAAAAGAAGGTAAAATGGTAATAAATATAGAAGTTAACGTTGTATTAATTCAGAATATAGAAAATTTATCATCGCTACTTAATAATTGTTCTAGTGTTTTTTGTCAAATATAAAATATACTATTGTGCTATAGTCAAGTACTAAGTAAACAATGATTTCTTTGCTAGCTAGATACAGAGCACCTCCCCGCTCTATATAGTGAATCTCGACTAACCGTACTGGGACAATTCTCCTCTAGCTCCACCATTTGCTTTCATGACAACTTTAATTAATAAATTAGTTGAATTATTTAGTCTTAGTATGTCTGTCTTAATAAAAGAGGACAAGCAAAGTGCTTCAAGTGATCTATCAGCTTATCACAATGAAGAATTATTTTTCTATTGTGATGGTGGAATTGCACAACTTTAATTTAATTTAAAAATATATTTATTGTTAGCGAAACTGTTTAACATTATAACATAATTGTGGACACAACATTACTATCCATTCAAAAGGGTCTGATAGATCCAATTTCTGAAGGAAAGATAATTTAATTCATAGGGAATGTATTATTTGGTCGCAGTCTTTCCTCATCTCAACAACGGAAACTATTATAACTTCTATGAACTATGGTAATTTCAGTTTAGTCTTCTAATGATATCTAACCTGTACATTAATTGTGTTTGTCAATAAGTACTTAAATTCAATTGTGGAATATAATTCTATTGAAACAACTTCCAATTGAATTGGTAAATGAAACTTAGCTGAAATATTGATGAGAAAGTACTTTAGTTTAACCATTTGAGAATTTGGATATATTCACTAAACAGTTTGATACTTTTATAGTACATAATTGAAGTATTGTTTCTATATTATACAAAACTATTCTATTAATAGAAAAAGTCCACTCAAACATTTTGATCTAGCGTTCTAATAGCCGTGAATCAACCTTAGCATATATAGAAACGCAGGTTTTTTTCATACACCCAGATCTAGATTTCAGTACACCTTCTAGATTACTAGAATAGAATATTTCTTTTAAAATCAATAGTCTACACACAAAATCATCATAAATCCAATCCAATTCAAAGATAAAGGAACTTTCTTTTATAAGTAGTAATAAATTAACTTTCACTATCCACTCACTGAAGTAATTAATTAATATGTACTCACCGAAACTGGTAAAACCAACACAATTAATGCTACATTGTGAATATTCACTACACCGAGCTATAGTTTAAATGGATTTTTTGTTAAGGCACCTACCTATGGATTCCTGTTAAAGCGCCTACTTTAAGACATGGAATCTTACCTAGTGAACTTACCTGCCTAACAACTACTAAATTTCTGAATTCCTATGCGACCCCCATGATGTTTCCCGACATCTTTGACGCCCACACAGATCTCACTTCAAAGAATACCCCACCTTCTTGAAATGCTACCTTTTACTTTTGCTCAATTCACCTAATAATAATATTCCTACCTTATTAATGAATTTACCTGCCTATTTGCGTCTAAATTTAGAATTTCCTATGCAATTCTTGGAATGCTTACCACCAATCCTGTTGCCCAATTCTGTACAGTTTGAGTGGCACTCCCTAATTTTCTAGCAACCTTTGACGCTCTCTTGGCCGAGTGGGAAGGAACGACCAAGACCCTACATAAGGAATAATAATACCAAGCCTGCTGCCCACAGCCATGGACAGGGATATCTCCCAACTCATTTCGGACCGTCTGATTTCCATCGCTGTAGGTAAGCTTGGTAATATTATGTGACTAGCTAGGCAGTTTTCAAAACAAATGCCCATCTAACCCGCCACAAGGCTAGACTTTTCTACCTAAACCCCCCGCGAGGATCTGACAAATCGCCCCAAAAAGACACAAAACTAAATGAATACTCATCTAAAATCAACATTGTATAATAATACTAGCAAATCTAGTTAGCTTTCATCCCACAAAATAATGCAGCCCTGACCTCAACAGACTCAAGAACCAATACAGTTGTATTACTTCTTGATCCCACCGAGAGAAATACATCACTCTATGAGATTTAACTAACAAATCTGCATATTTTAATTATGAACTTCAATTCTTAGTAGTCCTACTATACTAATTCAAGAATTTACAGGGAAAGCTACGTTACTTTATGATTATCGCAAACAAAATCTACATACTTTAATTATGAACTTAATTATACCAGATAAGCTCAAATTAAAGCATTTATGCAAAAGATTCGCGGGACAAATGCGGCCCTATTCGTCAGAAAACCTCGACCACTTTCTTGCTGACTTCTTGAAATTTGCTTGATTTAAAAATAAACTTTTTCAGTAACGCGATCTTACAGAGGAATGTGGAGTTTCTTCAAAAATTACGTCTTGACGCTTCGCTTGACACCGGAGAAATGAATCCCCGCTTCTCTGATCCTTCCCCTTATAAAGACTAAATTAGCGTCATGACGCGACCCAAAACGGCGCCAAGTAATTTGCGCTTTTTTCATCAAAATAGCTAAAATTTCCCGCGCTAAATTGATATTGTGCACTTTAGCCCATTCCTATTGGTGCCCTATTTCTAGCTCCTCCCCTTATTCAGTGTTCCCCGCTTATGAAAATATTTCACTAACCCTATTAATGGAGATATTAAAAATTACTTACATTACATTTTGATAATTATCTTATTTAAATCAACAAAGACTATAAGTTTCATTTTATGTGAAGTCGTTAACAGTTTCAATAATTCGTCATAACCTCGAAACGCAACACTTTGAGAAAATCATTTTCGAATAATAAAATTTCACAATAATATTACTAAAAGTTACGTAATCAGTTTTGTCTTGTCAATCTTTAATAATACGATTAATATAATTTCCTTACATAAACTAATACCCTCAAACCAACTTCATTTAGATTTTAACTAATTAATCGTTTCACTTTGCTTTACCTAATCCCGTATAATTTAAATTGCCAAAATACCTATTGCTGAGTACTAATTAATGCAAATATTCCGCTTTTCCACCTGCTTAAAATACAGTAAACTTATTATCTCTAACTAAACACACATACAAAAATGGGTACTTTGCAATTTTAGTTAGCAACATTCTTATTATTTTACCCCCCGCGACATTCCGTCGCCATCAATCTGACGCGTCGGTGCTACCATATTGCAAATATAAATTGTGCAGACCGCCTAATTGTGATTGTGCAATCGTGCAATCTGTACCATAGCTGCCAACTTACTAAACCTAATTAATCGCCAAATTTTCATTCCTCTTTAAAGTATTTTTTAGAAATAAACAATTATGACGATAACTGATGAGTGCTAATAAAACTAATAATATTATCAATAATAATTATGAATGAATTATAACTTAATCCATGTTTTGAACGTCACGAGGATTAATATTTAAACCTTGGCGCCAAGAAAGATTTAAGAAACTTCCGCCTATTTTTATGACCTTAAATTACTCTTTAGACAGATTATTATAACAATTAATTACTTAATCATGTTCTATTTTACTAATTATTATTCAGTAAAATAAACAAACACAATTCAGCATTATTTAGTCACATTTATCTCTTGGTAAACAAACTTGAACGAGAATAAAATAGTTTCACATTTATGCAAACCAATATGTTTATTTAAGTTTTTCCCAACAATTTATGCTTTTAAACATTATTAATTTATCACATGAACTTATCTGTGGAAATGAAATTATTTCGTTTTGTTTTCCAAAATTGGCAGTAAGGTTAAAACCCTTTGCCTTTCTTACAGAAAATTCACAATTGCTAAATAGTTCCGATTTTTATCACTAGCTGTCAGATTTACGTCATCCTATCTGTCATAATCTTCTGTAATTATCTGTTATTAATTTATAACCTTCTAAGCTAATATTATGTTATTCTTTCTCATCATCAAATTATGACAAACAAATTGTGAAGTACAACAATTTATGAGTCCAAGTAATGTTTAACACAAGCTCCTTTGAAAAATAATGAACATTTTATTAATTGTTGATTGACATCTGGAGTGCTTATGATTTACTACAAAACCTGTGTTTTTTGTGAATAACTGCATAATCAAATGCCGATAAGTTCCTGAGAACAAGGTCAGTGACAACCTTCCTTTAATATATTTCTTTTCTTTACAATTTAAGTAATATTTGAGATAAAAAAAATAACATGTTCAGTTTTGAACTGTTACAGCTCGACCCCAAAATTCTTCATAGGTGACAATACTACGTACTGGATCCGGAGTAGAATTTTTCTTTCTCAATTCTCAAATATTTATATCAACCTTTCTACTCTCTCCTTTTTTTTCAAAGTTATATTTTTTTATACTTCCTTTTTTATAACCCTAACTATTATTACTTTCCCAAAATCAAAGAATTGTTGGGTGAGCCCTAGTGTAAATGAATTTTTTTTTAAGATTGAAGAGTGTATTTAAACCAAGATAATATTAAAAATTATTAAGCGAGTTTCAAGTACTTTTATTGCTTTTGCCAATTCCGTCTTATGCATATTCAACACCAGAAGTGTACAAAAACAAGGTAAGGTATGGGTTGTGAGGCCATAGTCCCTATTAGACCTACCCGGACACATACGCTCTTTTCTAACCTTATGAAAAGATAGTGTAGGACACAACGTATCCGTCCAAAGTACCCCTCCATATTCCTGTACGCCTCCTTCTATACTAACAGGGCCTACTCTACCAGATAGAGTGAGCATATACAATGACCCTATATTTCCAAAAGCTTACTTAAGACTCTAGAACAACCCTAATATCACCTTGGAAAATGTGTAGTTGTCGATTGTATCATAGCTCTTGGCTTCTTGTGTAGTATGAATTTTGGACAGCTGTTTACACCAGGACAATTACAAACAATAATAGTGTTTGTTTTCTCTCCGTTTTTTTTTATTTTATTAACCTATCACCAAAAGGTCCTTCTGTACAAAATTCAAGTTTGTTAACCTTAAAACGCCAATCCGACCGCTAGCCAAGACTGAACGTTTAAAGTAGTGTGCGGATCTTATCTTTTGAGCCAATAATAATTCTGTACTCAAGCTTCACATACGTTATAATCCAAAGCCCTCCATAAAGAATCTATATTTTTTTTCTAGCTACTTTTTTTTTCATTCTATTCACACTCCTATTCTAATTTAGATTCTCACTCTGTTCTTCTTTCCTCATCGCACAACGTCCACTATCTTCATTTACTAGCCTACTTTCACGCCACCTAAGATTATATCATAGTTACTACCTGAGTACAAATTAATTTGCTAAATTGAATTGTTTTGAATAAAAAAATTTTTACTAAATACGTCGATTGTCACCATATGAAATTCTACACAACATTGAGACTCATTGAATTGACACATTATTTCCCATTAACTACGCAAAATATACTTAACGCTACGCACTACGCATTTCATACTATACGCTACACATTCCGCTAATACGCATTCCTATTAAATGATTTGCACCCTATTAATCCACATTTCTACGCAAAGCATCTTCATTATTAGAAAACCTTTACTCACTCAATTTCTTTAAAGTCTAAAGTTACTAGTAGGCAATTAAAAAGATTACCTTTATCTTAATCTACCTATGAAAATTATCAACCTCCCAAAGAAAATCGGAGTTGGCGGCTTTTCTTTATTAACTACCTATACCTAAACTATTTTCGGTAAGAATGACCCAATGATACGCCATTACAATCATTGACAAAACTAATTTTTATTTATAATGAAATGAGTATCTACCTGTTCCAAAAATTAACCAATAACAAGTTTGTTCTATCGGGAAATGTAAATAAAAGTTCAGACAACTTTAATCCGTATTTTCTGTTGAATAAAGCTAAAATTCAATAAAACTCGTGGTGACTCTATTATCCGGGACGTGTTGCGCGTTTTTCCTTTTGGTGACTGCGGGCACCGGAACGTTTGAGAAGTTAACCTAACCTACTATTAAACTTATACCAACATTTTTCCGAAACATATGCTATATCACTACACTGCTTATACTAGTAAAGCTACAAGACTTTCATCAAATATTTTAACTATCAATTTCGACCTAAATTTCAGTGTACTCTACCCCAGTTTACTCTATTCGTAGTTTCCTCACTAACTGTACTTATGATAATATTGTTAGTATTTGTGATTGCGAATATTATACCGTGATTTAGTTTAATTTGCTAATCTTAGTGAACATACTGGCGGTAGTGAGTGAATTTACAAGTGGATATGAAAGTGAATCGGAAAAAGTCAAAGCATACTCACTCACAATCGTCGCCGTCGCGTCACTAATATTCGCATCCTACAATACGCAATTTTAGTCACCTGAGTTATAGCAAAGCTGGCACAAGGAATCGCACCTCCACACTGGACCGACAATCCCAAGTTCAAATCCGCAATCAAGCGTTTTTTTTTTTTTTTTTTTTTTTTTTTGTGTTTTTTTTTTCTGTTATTAATCAAATCGAAGATAGTATCAACAAAAAAATTACTCCATCTTTAACTTCTAATCAAATTAAATCAAATCACGTTTATTGACAACTAAGTGTACAGAGGCGTTACACTACATTAATAAAATGCATGACTTAATAACCATTTTGATATAGTAAATTTTTGACAGTATTATTAATTAACATTAAAATTTACGAATAGACATTTAACCCAGTTGTTACTGAAACAATTTTTTCTTTTATATCACAGCAGTATCCTAGTAAACCTTGATGCATAAACTAAACATGGAAAAATACCAAAACTAAGTTTTCAGGAAAACCAAAACAATGTCAAACAATCACTGCGGTGATTGGTAACCAATAAGAAAAGTTTTCCGCTCATTTATACTTTTAAATTGAGGATATTCCTTATACTTATTTTTAATCTTTATAACGATCGGTCGTTATAAATGGGTTAAACCAATAAGATTACAAAAAAAATAAAATTATTATTTGATTCGAATAGATCCTAATACCTTTAATATATTTTATGTATTTATAAACTCTTTTACAAAGAAGTAACCCTAACTATTAAAATTATATGTTATGTTGTATTTATTAATATCTTTGTACCGCCTTCATTGATTTCTGTTTCCTAAAGTTGACTGGGAGAGAAAGCTTTTAGCATTAAGTTCGCCCTTTTGTAACATTTTGTTTGAAATGTACAATAAAGTTTGTTAAATAAAATAAATAACATCCCCACTTTCTAACTAGAAATGAATTAACTAAAGCCTCTGGCTCGTTATTTTCTAACTCTATTTTTATTTCTGAGATGACTCATAATGATAATGGTGAGTTCACGGTGAACTCATGTTGGTATACCCTAAGTGAAACTTAATTTCTATTCACCCTTGTAATGTAAATGAAACTTATTTTTTTTTCTTGAGTTTAGTTTAAGGTCAGATTTTTAATCAAACAAAATATATAAACCCCTATCGACTCGATTTTATGTTACTCAACGCATCGAATAACGCAAAACCTTTCCCTCTACTCTTTGCCCACTTAGTTCTTAAAATTAATTAGTTCGACTCAATTTATTTTTAAAGTAAATTCACTAACTTATTTTTCATTAAATTTCTATAACTGACGCCTATATTATTTCTCCCTAACCATCACCGCTTCAATGACTAAACCGTTTTGATAATTAATGCTACAACACTTCCTACTAAATATTTTTCTAATGCTATTATTGTCAACCATAAGTATGACTCTCTTCAGATAGATATATCATAAAAACATTTATGCTGTGTAACTCTCTTCATAATGCAAATCATAAGAAACTCATTTAGAAAATATTTAACCTAAGTTGAAAAAAATAATCTGCACATAATCTTAAAATAAACCATTTAATCATTCAATTAAATAAATTTTAAAGTCAAATCAATATGTATTGATATATCTAATAAACTTCAAAAGTGTAACTAATTTAATCCACGACCCCCCTACTTTAATCTGTAACTAATATTTTATAGTCTTGGTACCCAAAATCTATTGTTAACTATAATCAAAACTCTGAAACATTTGGTTTTTGAAGTTTGAATAAAATCTTTGAAACCAAACAATGAACTAAATCTTAATTCCAAAATTAACTTCACTATTCTTATAAATATTTAAATTATAAAATTCAATTTACCCTGAGATGATTATTGATAAGTGTCATAGACAATCTTGATTACATCACTAATTTAAGTCCCCGCACTATCACTACCTAATGGTCATCTGCAATTGTTCACTAACAAATCATTTCTATCCCTACTGTTTAAATCTTTCAATGTAAACAGTCCCTAATCCTTCTTAATTATTTCAAGTTAAGTACTTATTAACTCATACCTAACCATATAATCATACCTCAACTCTATTGTTATGCTTAAAATTTTGTTAAAAATAATGGTACTGTTACCCCTGTCCATCACAAACAACAATACCTATAAAATAATTTCACACATCCTAACTTTACTTCACTAACGCTATATACCGATATTTATTATGTTATCAATCCTTTCGACGCTAAGAGCCAATGATATGTATTTACAATTCCTCTGATAATATCAACTATTCGCTTCAACTCTGAGCTAAGCTGACTATCTACTTTACTACGTTCAATTTATAACAACACTAATATTAGAGCGACACAAGAATGACTCGAATAAATTTAAGTCCCGTTCACTAAATTTTAACTTTTAACTTCTCCTTAGGAACCACTAATAAAGGTACCCATAAACATTTGGTTAAGATCATTTTACTGTAGTAAAAATACTAACCCAACTCCATTCTAACTTAACTAAAAGAATAATTCTGAAAGTTATTTGCGGGTCAAATATTTAGAAAATACAAATTAAGTCTGATATTCAATAATGTACCTTAAGGTTCTAAGAATTTTATTAAATTTTCTTAAATATTACTTATCGTTTCGCTTAATTGACTTACTTAGCAATTGAATTGAATCTTGAACTTTTACAAAACCAAACCAACGCATACTAACTTGCTTTAAGGTTTTGATTTTAAAGTTAACTAAATGACTTTCGACCCCAATGTTAAAGATAAGGTAGTATTTTTCATAGCAAAGTTTATTCACACTGTTTTGTTAAACAACCTAACCGAATACCAATTCCGCTGTGTACTAACCTATGTTTTGCTAACTTATTTCACTCAAAATAGCAATGTTCTACAAATTTTACCACCAAGACTTGGCTATTCAAATGCAGTTCGATTTTAACTCAGTTTTATAACCACAAGTTACAATTAACTAACATCATTTAATAAAATCCACATGTGACCTTTGGCAATCATTAATAAATATTGTTTATTACATGTTTACTACACTTCTATTGTTTGTTTCTTACAATGAATTTAGCAGAGCTTACTTACATAACATCCATTGCAATTTACACTTAATCCATACCCTACTTTCACTAAGGAACCTTCTGTTTTTTTATACTTCAATACTTTATATCACTTTCACAGTTAAAATATCGCGATAACTTCTAATCTAAAGTATTTTATTTTTCAACGTAAAATAATGTCAATTTGACAGCTATCGAACGTAAACAGTGACTGGCAATCATGAAAATCTACTCAAATTTCAACCCATTCATTCGAACTCCGTATCATTCTCTCCGAATGGCATTCGTTCCTTTTTTTTTTTTTTTTTGAAACCTGGCAATTTAGGCAAAATAAGTCTTAAAATAATCACGAATTATTTCATTGATTGTGGTAAAATAATTACCACTGACGCCATCTTTGATGTTTTTGCGTAACCGAATTAGCACGCACGCATTAGAACGCCATCTCGCGATACTTTGTGTGAACTTTGCCCGCGCGATCGACCAA
Source organism: Agriphila straminella (assembly GCA_950108535.1). Taxonomy (NCBI): domain Eukaryota; kingdom Metazoa; phylum Arthropoda; class Insecta; order Lepidoptera; family Crambidae; genus Agriphila; species Agriphila straminella. The sequence goes on along the minus strand of OX467324.1, from coordinate 945,825 downwards.
CTTTGATACCTTTATCATGACTGCTAATCGATTCCACATTGTACCGTCTAATCGGCCACGCCATTCGGAACGTAAATGTGACGGCCCATAAATTTAACCGACTTAATAAAACCGCCGTATTTAAACGGACGTGCTATCTGGGGCCTTACTATGAGCTCTTATAGCAGGACTTATATTGAACGGCATTACTTTTTCGTACCATGATCTCAACGGTTAGTATGAAAGCAGGCCTTAAGCAGTCTTTTTTACGGCCTGCTTTTGAACTGAATGGTTTCTTATTTGCTGATGGTAAGCCCCCTGATAGATACAATTCTAACGCATTCATTCATTATGAAATCCGACGCCAATTTATAATGTGTTAACACGTGTTACCACGTGGCATCAGCCAATGTGACTGCTCTAATCATTGAATAAAAATAGATAAAGGAAAACCCTTAAATAATTAAATCGGAATTAGAATTTAAACTACATCAGAAATTACTTGTTACAACCGTATCGTGAAATAAAACCGTCGCGTTTTGAATTGAATTCACTGTGTCGATTACGCGAACACAGTTCAGTCGCTATTCATAAACAGACCCTTTCCGCACAACTCTATCACGCAGCCGTTACGTACACAAAGCGTGGCGCTTGACCCCTACAAACTCTAATTTAAAATAACATTAATCCAAATGTCAAAATTTACGGATTTATCGATTAGGTATCAAGGATGTATAAAGACAGTTTAAAAATAACAGTGACTTCCTAAGCATGATTCGGACCGAGCATTACTGCTGAGAAGCGATTCGGAACGCAACTTCTCTGTGTCTATCTTGACTGTCAAAATAGAGTTTATTCGTTGTCATTTTATTTCGTAATGTCAAACCACAGATAATTAAAATAAGGGGCCTTACTACAAACTTTTATATCATGACTTATATTAAACTGCCCTACCTTTCTTGTACTATGACCTCAACAGTTAGTATGAAAACAGGCTCCAAACAGTACTGTTTAAGTCCTGCTTTGAACTGAACGACCTCCCACTTGCCAATAGTTAGCCTATTGCAGCCATGACGACTTTAATACGTAAATAAAATAAAGTAAATGATCGCTCTAGATGCTCGTTTTTTTTTATCTGTACTCAAAGACAAATTTATTCTGTGACTCAAAGAGAAATTTATTTATCTGTACCGAGGCGCGTTCCAAACCTACACTCCGAGCGCAATGAATCACAACCGAACGCTTCAATGCCACTTTCCATTATTATGGCGTGACGTTTAATTGACACAATCCCGCTCGATCGTTCTAAACATAACCCTAACCTAATTAATTTGCGTAGGCATTGTCAAATCAACGTGTTTTTATAAAAGTGAAAGTGTTATTTTCAGGACGTAAATAAACCAATCACATAATCAAAACCGACCCCTAATGCGATGAAACCTGCACAAGTGCAATAAATCATTGATACTGTTTATCAATAAATAAGGAAGGATGACGGGACACAAATTAACAATTGCACGAGTCCATTTTCACCGCAACAAAATGTGACTGGAACATAATTAAATGAAAACAGCCACTTTCTTTCAGGACTACACAAAAACTTGAACTATACCTACCAAAAAGTCTGTAAGTTACCACTATGAAGATTTGATACTGTTCATCCCCACAAGATCCTGGTCAAAGGCACCCCCAAAATGTAACTCCCCCTTACCCCTACTTCTACCATACTAAAATGCTGAACGATGTATATCAATTAACTACCTATTTCTTTATATTATGTAAGTTACCTACCCAATGTTTTTTATGTATCAAATCTTATCCTTTGCTCCGATTAAATATTCAAACCTATCGTCTACTTAGTTATTCCTTGTTAACCTTTCCTACCTATAGAAATAACCTACATTACTGACGTGCTTTTATGTGGTCTGAAAGGGCTCGTGATTTCTAGGGCGGTCCCTGATTGTGAATAATAGTAACCTAGATTCTTTTCAGAAGTGCAATCATTGTTTTGTCTCCCGACTATAACGCTATCATTCTTTCCTTATTCATTCCTAACTAATTCTGTTACTATGACTGTTACTAAATGATAATATCACAAATTAGCCGTTACCCTAATAAATTGTTAATAGAATTTGATATTAAATTTTACATAGATATAATCTTTATTGCACTTATAATTATTATTACCTAATTTATAACAAGACCTGTGAGTAATGAAGAGTTATCTCTAAAGAAATCTCTTTCAGCCAACCTAAGTATTTCTTTAAAGTGAAACTACCTAATTTTTACCTATATTAGAATGTTGATATTGCTTTATGGAGCTTCTTATTCTAATAACTGACTTAGTTTACTGCATACTTTTAAATGGTATAGAAATTACTCTTATGTCTACCCGCTGTACTTATATGATATTCAATATGGTACCTACTTTTTTTGAATAAGTTGCTCAGTATGTTTATAAAAGTCTAGTATGATGGAATGCTAATAGATATTACAGTAATAAGAACTGAATGAAATAACCAAAAGTTATGATCACCCAAAAGTCAGATATAGAAAATTGTTCACCGCTACTAATTATGATTTTATTTTCTTACTTTCTTATTTTATTTAATTTAGGTTATCCTATGTGGTTAGTGGCTTAGGAATAGAGTAAAAGAAGGTAAAATGGTAATAAATATAGAAGTTAACGTTGTATTAATTCAGAATATAGAAAATTTATCATCGCTACTTAATAATTGTTCTAGTGTTTTTTGTCAAATATAAAATATACTATTGTGCTATAGTCAAGTACTAAGTAAACAATGATTTCTTTGCTAGCTAGATACAGAGCACCTCCCCGCTCTATATAGTGAATCTCGACTAACCGTACTGGGACAATTCTCCTCTAGCTCCACCATTTGCTTTCATGACAACTTTAATTAATAAATTAGTTGAATTATTTAGTCTTAGTATGTCTGTCTTAATAAAAGAGGACAAGCAAAGTGCTTCAAGTGATCTATCAGCTTATCACAATGAAGAATTATTTTTCTATTGTGATGGTGGAATTGCACAACTTTAATTTAATTTAAAAATATATTTATTGTTAGCGAAACTGTTTAACATTATAACATAATTGTGGACACAACATTACTATCCATTCAAAAGGGTCTGATAGATCCAATTTCTGAAGGAAAGATAATTTAATTCATAGGGAATGTATTATTTGGTCGCAGTCTTTCCTCATCTCAACAACGGAAACTATTATAACTTCTATGAACTATGGTAATTTCAGTTTAGTCTTCTAATGATATCTAACCTGTACATTAATTGTGTTTGTCAATAAGTACTTAAATTCAATTGTGGAATATAATTCTATTGAAACAACTTCCAATTGAATTGGTAAATGAAACTTAGCTGAAATATTGATGAGAAAGTACTTTAGTTTAACCATTTGAGAATTTGGATATATTCACTAAACAGTTTGATACTTTTATAGTACATAATTGAAGTATTGTTTCTATATTATACAAAACTATTCTATTAATAGAAAAAGTCCACTCAAACATTTTGATCTAGCGGTCTAATAGCCGTGAATCAACCTTAGCATATATAGAAACGCAGGTTTTTTTCATACACCCAGATCTAGATTTCAGTACACCTTCTAGATTACTAGAATAGAATATTTCTTTTAAAATCAATAGTCTACACACAAAATCATCATAAATCCAATCCAATTCAAAGATAAAGGAACTTTCTTTTATAAGTAGTAATAAATTAACTTTCACTATCCACTCACTGAAGTAATTAATTAATATGTACTCACCGAAACTGGTAAAACCAACACAATTAATGCTACATTGTGAATATTCACTACACCGAGCTATAGTTTAAATGGATTTTTTGTTAAGGCACCTACCTATGGATTCCTGTTAAAGCGCCTACTTTAAGACATGGAATCTTACCTAGTGAACTTACCTGCCTAACAACTACTAAATTTCTGAATTCCTATGCGACCCCCATGATGTTTCCCGACATCTTTGACGCCCACACAGATCTCACTTCAAAGAATACCCCACCTTCTTGAAATGCTACCTTTTACTTTTGCTCAATTCACCTAATAATAATATTCCTACCTTATTAATGAATTTACCTGCCTATTTGCGTCTAAATTTAGAATTTCCTATGCAATTCTTGGAATGCTTACCACCAATCCTGTTGCCCAATTCTGTACAGTTTGAGTGGCACTCCCTAATTTTCTAGCAACCTTTGACGCTCTCTTGGCCGAGTGGGAAGGAACGACCAAGACCCTACATAAGGAATAATAATACCAAGCCTGCTGCCCACAGCCATGGACAGGGATATCTCCCAACTCATTTCGGACCGTCTGATTTCCATCGCTGTAGGTAAGCTTGGTAATATTATGTGACTAGCTAGGCAGTTTTCAAAACAAATGCCCATCTAACCCGCCACAAGGCTAGACTTTTCTACCTAAACCCCCCGCGAGGATCTGACAAATCGCCCCAAAAAGACACAAAACTAAATGAATACTCATCTAAAATCAACATTGTATAATAATACTAGCAAATCTAGTTAGCTTTCATCCCACAAAATAATGCAGCCCTGACCTCAACAGACTCAAGAACCAATACAGTTGTATTACTTCTTGATCCCACCGAGAGAAATACATCACTCTATGAGATTTAACTAACAAATCTGCATATTTTAATTATGAACTTCAATTCTTAGTAGTCCTACTATACTAATTCAAGAATTTACAGGGAAAGCTACGTTACTTTATGATTATCGCAAACAAAATCTACATACTTTAATTATGAACTTAATTATACCAGATAAGCTCAAATTAAAGCATTTATGCAAAAGATTCGCGGGACAAATGCGGCCCTATTCGTCAGAAAACCTCGACCACTTTCTTGCTGACTTCTTGAAATTTGCTTGATTTAAAAATAAACTTTTTCAGTAACGCGATCTTACAGAGGAATGTGGAGTTTCTTCAAAAATTACGTCTTGACGCTTCGCTTGACACCGGAGAAATGAATCCCCGCTTCTCTGATCCTTCCCCTTATAAAGACTAAATTAGCGTCATGACGCGACCCAAAACGGCGCCAAGTAATTTGCGCTTTTTTCATCAAAATAGCTAAAATTTCCCGCGCTAAATTGATATTGTGCACTTTAGCCCATTCCTATTGGTGCCCTATTTCTAGCTCCTCCCCTTATTCAGTGTTCCCCGCTTATGAAAATATTTCACTAACCCTATTAATGGAGATATTAAAAATTACTTACATTACATTTTGATAATTATCTTATTTAAATCAACAAAGACTATAAGTTTCATTTTATGTGAAGTCGTTAACAGTTTCAATAATTCGTCATAACCTCGAAACGCAACACTTTGAGAAAATCATTTTCGAATAATAAAATTTCACAATAATATTACTAAAAGTTACGTAATCAGTTTTGTCTTGTCAATCTTTAATAATACGATTAATATAATTTCCTTACATAAACTAATACCCTCAAACCAACTTCATTTAGATTTTAACTAATTAATCGTTTCACTTTGCTTTACCTAATCCCGTATAATTTAAATTGCCAAAATACCTATTGCTGAGTACTAATTAATGCAAATATTCCGCTTTTCCACCTGCTTAAAATACAGTAAACTTATTATCTCTAACTAAACACACATACAAAAATGGGTACTTTGCAATTTTAGTTAGCAACATTCTTATTATTTTACCCCCCGCGACATTCCGTCGCCATCAATCTGACGCGTCGGTGCTACCATATTGCAAATATAAATTGTGCAGACCGCCTAATTGTGATTGTGCAATCGTGCAATCTGTACCATAGCTGCCAACTTACTAAACCTAATTAATCGCCAAATTTTCATTCCTCTTTAAAGTATTTTTTAGAAATAAACAATTATGACGATAACTGATGAGTGCTAATAAAACTAATAATATTATCAATAATAATTATGAATGAATTATAACTTAATCCATGTTTTGAACGTCACGAGGATTAATATTTAAACCTTGGCGCCAAGAAAGATTTAAGAAACTTCCGCCTATTTTTATGACCTTAAATTACTCTTTAGACAGATTATTATAACAATTAATTACTTAATCATGTTCTATTTTACTAATTATTATTCAGTAAAATAAACAAACACAATTCAGCATTATTTAGTCACATTTATCTCTTGGTAAACAAACTTGAACGAGAATAAAATAGTTTCACATTTATGCAAACCAATATGTTTATTTAAGTTTTTCCCAACAATTTATGCTTTTAAACATTATTAATTTATCACATGAACTTATCTGTGGAAATGAAATTATTTCGTTTTGTTTTCCAAAATTGGCAGTAAGGTTAAAACCCTTTGCCTTTCTTACAGAAAATTCACAATTGCTAAATAGTTCCGATTTTTATCACTAGCTGTCAGATTTACGTCATCCTATCTGTCATAATCTTCTGTAATTATCTGTTATTAATTTATAACCTTCTAAGCTAATATTATGTTATTCTTTCTCATCATCAAATTATGACAAACAAATTGTGAAGTACAACAATTTATGAGTCCAAGTAATGTTTAACACAAGCTCCTTTGAAAAATAATGAACATTTTATTAATTGTTGATTGACATCTGGAGTGCTTATGATTTACTACAAAACCTGTGTTTTTTGTGAATAACTGCATAATCAAATGCCGATAAGTTCCTGAGAACAAGGTCAGTGACAACCTTCCTTTAATATATTTCTTTTCTTTACAATTTAAGTAATATTTGAGATAAAAAAAATAACATGTTCAGTTTTGAACTGTTACATGATGCAAGCACGCCTAGGGCGAGAGGGAGGAGGAAGCATTTGGAACCGGGAAACGAGGTACTTAGGTGATTTGGGATCCTTGAGGATTTTAAAGAGTGCAGACAGGATGTGCATATCACGGCGAAGGCGTATAGGAAGCCATTTAAGCTGACAGCGAAATTGTGACACATGATCGTATTTACGTAAACCGAATATGAAACGTATGGCCAAATTTTGAAGACGTTCCAGCTTGTTCAGCTGTTCCTCGGTTACATCCAGAAAGCAAACGTCAGCGTAGTCGAGGAGTGGGAGGAGAAGCGATTGGGCCAGCATAATTTTAGTTTTAAAGGGAAGGAAGTATTGCAGTCGCTTGAGGGAGTGAGAGGAATAGTGAATGCGTTTGCTAATTTCACTGATAAATAATAATGCATAAAGTATAGCTACAAATTCGGTCGTTATTATTTTGAACTGTGAATAAAGTGCAAGTTGAATTTCAAGAAGTATTGTCTTATTTCTGAGACCCGTAATATCGGTGTTCCACACCTATGTTTAGTTAAAAACGCGTTTAAAACCTGTGTTCCTAATCTAATAAAATGCAACGCGAAAGTTTAAAAGTATATAATTTGTTTTTTTTCGGACATTCCCGATTCTCACGACAACAGACACACGGCAACTTTTTGACGACAGTATTACGACACTAATTTCGCGATGTTTGTCCACCGTAAATCAGTGAGGTGCCGTGTGAGTGAGCACGACAGATATCGCGCTAACACGTGTAAAGTGTGGTCGTGGAGTGCATGTGGCCAGGATTTCGCTTGCCGCGCCGCTGGTAGGGAGCTCTCGCTTTTTCGCCCACCGTAGACGTAGGTTCGATTCCCAGGGTACTATTTGTACTTACTACGCGTTCACTTCGTGATTGCCGTCGACGACCGTTATGACGTCGCAGCTAACGGTACTGTAGACAAAAAAGTAATCATGTTTTTCAACTGTTTTTCATTTTTTTCTTGTTCAAAGAGTGTCATTAATTTATATAACAAGTTAGGTTCGCCATTATGTAGGAACTTTACTCTTTTAATCATTATAACAACACAAATAACGAACGTAATGATTAAATCAACAGAAACAAAAATTAAGCTTTGCATTGCTAGCCGTACCAGTAAGGCGACGCAGGGGGTGCGGTATGACGAAGCGGGCCGGGAGGTAGCGGCAATGATGAAGTGAACGCGTAGTACTTTGGTTTGGTTGGTGGTAGGGCATATCTCAAGTCCGCCTGGCTAGCTACCACCATCTTACCTAAGTCTGACGTCATAATATCAATTTAAAAATTGTTGTGTTCCGGCAGAAGTTAGAGGTAAGATAGTCAGTTCCTCACAGCGTTGCCAGATGTACCGCTTTTCCACTTTTTACCCCGCCTTTTTGACAATAAATCCACTTTCCACTTTTAACCTACGCGGTTCCGCTTATTTCGAATCTACAAAGTATGAGGAATATTATCTTATTTTTTTTTGACGGAGTGGGGATAACGACTCGGCTATTTTGCGTTTCTGATATTATGCGCCTAAAGGGCCCAAAATACGCGTTCCGCGTCATCCGATTTCAAGATATTTGCCTCGTACTTGTACTAGCTAGAACAACCCCTTTTTGGCGGTTAGATGGCACGTCGAAGATAATAAGCTGCTCTATGTACTTAGTTCATTTAATAAAGAAAGGACTGTCATTTTTGTTTTTACTTTAATTTGCAAACAAATTCCCTTGCCTTTGTGTGAAAAAACAATTGATTGATTGTGCTTATCAGCACACGAATCGTAAAAGAAAAATCGATGTAAGTAAATGTTAAAACAAGAAATTCCACTTTTTTTTTAAAAATCCGCGTTTTTTAAGCACAGCTACCGCATTTTTATATTACTCATCTGGCAACACTGGTTCCTCAGTGGTGAGGATTTCGGGTTTAGTGCGCTTCCACCTTCCGCCTTATGTGACCGTCAACCAGTATCCCGCTGTGCAAAAAAAAAAAACCGTTAATACCTAGCTCAGATTAAAGTCCCAGGACGCCGCTGCCCCAGCTTGGCCGTGGTCATCTTGATGGCTATATGTGTGGCGGTTACCACGCGAATTTGGTGGCTATCCGAGCTGGCCAGCTCTGCGTTGCGACCACCACCGCCACACCACCGCCTCGACCACTTTCGGAGGAGCAGGAGTTTGAAGCATTACTTCGATGAAATGTGAGTTTGACTATACAGATCTTTCGTTAGACGCACTATACCACATACGCATAACACCAACTTTTCCGTAATTGACTGATTGAAGAAAACGACTTTCTGTACTTTGATTTGCTAGATACTATAAATATATATATAAGTATATATATACTTAAATATAAATGGTTTCCTCAGACAGTTGCTGATCGAGCCCTCTTCAACTTGCTGCGAGGGTGCTGAAGAGGTACCTTTCCTCGTGGTGGTGGCCAGTGCCCCTGGCAACTTGGACCGGCGAGATGCCATCCGGAACACCTGGGCGAAACATGTTCCTACGGTCTTCTTCTTGGGAGTTGATTCAAAAGACAAGAAAGGTCTGCTGGTGAGAATATTTGGTGTACTTAGTAAGCTGGTATTCTCGCTCCAGGGGAAGAGGATTTTGATCTGGAAACCTTAAGGAAAATGCGGAGCCGGGTATTACAATATAGTATAAATAAATAAATAAATAAAATAAATACCGGCACATAGCTTGGCAAAGATGGGGCAAAAGATGCGCCGAGTTTATTTATTTATTTATTGTAACGAAACAACCTTACCTCACCTTATAATATAAGAGTACCGCTACTCGATACTAGATGGCGGTAAATCCGCATGGTGCAATTTCGGCTGTACGGCGCTGTCGAGATTTTTTTACGTTTATATAAGTCACCTCAATAATTTTGTTTTGTCATTCGACATAGAGTACATTATTATACTAGAGATAGAGTTATCAGTCAGACCTAATGATCAACGCCATCTAACGAAATGTGACAAAAAGTGTACGATATTATAATATAGGTACTAGTAGGTTTCTATAAATCTTGACTTGTAATTTTTTTGGGAGGTAACCGCTATGTCATGAAATAAATTTAAAATAATTTACTTTATAGCTAATCAGCTTTGACTATATAAAACTGTGAAAGACACACGATACCGCGATTCAGCACGGGATAGCGACATCTCTCGACTGTTTGACAAACGAAAAATGAGCGCCATCTATCAAATCAATCTGCAACTAAAATCTTAGGCCGCGCTCCCTTGTAGTGAGTCAAGTACTAAGTGAAAAGCAGCGGTATCGTGTGTCTTTCACAGTTTTATATAGTCAAAGCTGATAGCTATAAAGTAAATTATTTTAAATTTATTTCATGACATAGCGGTTACCTCCCCAAAAAATTACAAGTCAAGATATATAGAAACCTACTAGTACCTATATTATAATATCGTACACTTTTTGTCACGTTTCGTTAGATGGCGTTGATCATTAGGTCTGACTGATAACTCTATCTCTGGTATAATAATGTACTCTATGGTGAAAAGCCCCTGTCATTCGATCCAAATCGAAGCTACTGCATCCTCCTATAAATGCTCTCGTCCTCCCTGGGAAAGAGGACGTTGGGTTGTAGATAGTAGAGTTGAGAAGAGTACTACCTGGAACAGTTGCCTAGATTACATTGGTACGCATCTGACGCCTTCATCCTACTTGGAAAGGGCTGTTGGGACGTTCCTACTACGATACATTGTAATAGTTCCATACTAAATAAAAGTAAGCTCTATACAACTATCACATCGACTTTTTCTCCTGCTCCTGCCTGCACGAAAGCCCGTTTCCTGCACTTCAAGCCCTTCCAGAAGAACCCCCCCTACATTTTTTTTTTTTTTTTATAACACACATCTATCTATATTTATTGTTTGTAGCTGCTGCTGCCCATCTTTTGTCTCGTCTTTGTCTTGCCAAGTTATGTGAGTAGCTCAAACTTCGGGGATTTCGACCCAAGTTACTATGTTGGCAAAATCAGTTTCATTGTCAGAAAACTCCCTTAAAAACGACAATGGTTTTATTTCCTATTATATGCTAATAGTAGATTGTTATACGAGGGTCAAAAGGAAGCAATTCCCATTCGAGATATTTAGACGCCTGAGCATAGCGAGGGCGGCTATAGTTCGAGAATGGAATTGATTACTTTTACCCGTGTTAAACACTCTACTTTTCATTTCGAATTTCAGGAAAGTAAAAAAAGTCTTAGTTATTCCAAAATGTTTATTAATAAAAACATGTACCTACTTAGTAACTACATTGGTAGACCTTATAATTATTACCTAATACCAACTTACCTTTAAAAACCTAGAAAAATAAAAGTAATAATATTAAAATAATAAATTGTATACTTACCTACCTATAATAATAATATATTAATATAAACTCATTTTTAGTAAATACAAAATCAACACAAAACTTTAATACGGCACACACAGCTCAAAGTCACAGAGTTAGGGAAGTCTCCCTCCAATATTTTATAGTTTTCCTTATTTTAAATTTGGAACACGGCGCGTCGCCGGCCGCTCCGCCCAATGTTTTTAATTTTGCACTGGCTGTTTATACCATGTTTTGTTACCATTTGTTTTTAACTATTGTAAACTTTTTCATTGCCAAATTCAGTTCTATTTTCAAATTACTTTTCCACCCTAGGGTGGAACGAAGAGTTTTGGACCCGCTGCTCAGTTCAAATATACATCACTTTCCGAATATGAGGAATGAAAAAGTATTTAAGGGGTATAGCACGGGTATAGTATCAAAGTCCGCTATGACCTGAGTTAGTAGCATTGTGAGAAAGCTCCTAAAAATAGCTTTAAAATGGTCAACAATACTTTTGTAAAAAATCAACTGAAAAAAACACAGAGAAATCTGACAACAGATTCACGATCAGAAGCCCCTATGACCAAATATGTGTTGGTCGGGCTAAAATTAGTGTTGCCATGTCATAAACTAATTGGTTAGACTGAAAATTTTCTGGTAAGTTAGTTTTTATGGTCTGCGAAATATTTGGCAATGTTTATCTTAGCGGATTTTGATACTATACCTACCCTTCATTTGACAATTTTAGAGCCAGCATTGTTCCAGGTAGAGAACTACATAGAGGCAAAAGAGTGTGGCGACATGGTGGTCTACGACTTCCTGGAGCACTACGACAACCTGACCCTCAAGACAGCCCTCATGCTGCACTGGAGCTGCCGCAGGTGTGCGACCATCGGCGCTATCCTTAAGACTGACGATGATGTTCTGGTCAACCCTTGGATGGTCGGAGAGGTCTTAAAGGCGCACGAGAGCAGTCAGCTGATCGGTCAGTATTTATTTGCTTTTTGAGTGTTCTGTACGAGTTGCTAAGTAGAAGTATACTTATAATGGTAGAAAGTTGTTTTTTTATTAGTTTTTCTTTTGGATTATTCTAAAAACTGTGATATAATTATGCATTCACAAAATGTGCCTAGAAATATAACCAATTTTAAATAACATAAAACAAGCAAATTAACTTTAATGAAATATATTGTTTATATCGTTACTTACATTAATGTTCAAACTTTCGACCATTCTTCGCTATTTTCAAGCCCAGGCAATGAAAACTATTTTGCAAGAAAACATTTATTGAAAATAAAGTCAAAATCTCAACAAGCAAAACGCGCCCTTAAACTAAATTATCTATGTTTTCATTTTTACAAGGTAAACTATTGCGAGGTTTTTAAATTTCTAACACCGTACATAATTATACTAAATAATATACTAGAAAAAATACGACTCGCACCAGATCAATACTTGTAATAATTAATTAATTGAATGTCGAGGTAATTCCTCATATTGGTGAAATAACGCTGGCTTGCAGCGTAAGAGTAGGATATACTAGAAGAAATTCGGCGATGTCACTAGTGACTCGGTAGCTCAGCGGTCAGAGCATTGGACCGGATATCCAAAGGTCGCGGGTTCGATTCCCGTCTGAGTATTGATCTGGTGAGAGTCGTATTTTTTCTAGTATATTATTTAGTATTGTGTAAAAATAGCATTGTGAATGCAAAAATCTCAAATTTAAAAACCGTACATAATTTTTCGGGGTTTTCGATCAATTATTTAACGAAATATGTGGAAAAAACCCTGTATCATCGAGATAAAGGAATATTAAAAATTAAACTCCTTTGCGTGAAAAAGTTGTGCGATTTTATCTTAAATAAATCTTTGAAAACATTTTAATTTAAATTTATTTAATATTTCTGAATACATTGGTAAAATAGTTGTTTCAGCAAGGAAAAGGAGCAAAGAAAAAGGAATTTGGTATAAAACTTTACAATGTCAGCCTCCAAAGATCCCATGGTTCTATAATATAAATAATTCAAATAGACAATTCATAATAACAGCACTTCGCATTCGTTCGGGTCATTATCCATCCAAAAAATTCGGTCATCTCATGAGAAAAATAGATTCTCCAAATTGTGAAATTTGTGGTACCGTTGACGACATCCAACACATGCTCTTGGAATGCGTCAAATACAGTGGGGCGAGGGATTCATTGATACAGAAACATAAGATAAATAGATTAGACGTAGGAAAATTTCTGACAATACTAGCAGACCCGCAATCTGCGGTGTTTAAAGAACTTATTAATGTGTTTCTGTATCAATGACCCATGTGTTCTCTTATATCAATTGTCATGTTATTTAGATAAGGGTATGATGAGGCTGACATACCTAAAATAGGTAAAAGCCTCTAAATAAAAATAGATTAAAAAAAAAAAAACTTAAATAAATTTCAAATCTCAGTAATTTCTAAATAACAAATAAAAACACTGGACAATTTTTTTGAAATGTTGTCAATTGTAGTCAAAATCAATTTTGAGCACAGTGCCTAAAACGCTACATGCCATCGCTGGCACAATGCCAATGAAAGATGCCACTACTGCAATCATACGTAAACCGATAATTGACTAAGGTTTGCCTACAATACAACTATAATGTTGGCTGACAACTGTCAATTTGTAATCTTTAAATTAAAATACTCATATTATTTTTAAAATAATGGTAATGAATTCGATCGCACCTATCTACTCATTTGTTTCCAATTGGGTACAGGGTACAAACTGAACGACTCCAGGGTCCATCGTGACGTGTACAACAAGTGGTACCTCCCGCGATGGCTGTACCCCAAGGAGGACATACCTGAGTTCCTTTCAGGGACGGGGTATGTCATACAAGGTGAGGTATAATAACCATTAAAATAAGCATAATGTCGATCGACCGGTCGATCGCGAGAGGTTTTAAGGTCGATCGCCAAGGATAACAGATTTGTACCCAATGTTGTAACATTACCGTGCATTTTTTTCTTGATAAATATTTGGTGGGTGAAACGATAAAAATGTCTCTGTACTCTTCTTCTTTAGTCATAATTTTTTGCTAGGTCGATCTCCTTAAGACGATAAGGTGGGTCAATCCGAGCGGGTCGATCCGTGATGGAGTGAAATCGAACGTAACTCTACTCATTTTGGGTTCAAATCAGTGCGCGTTCCAACGCGGCGGTTGCGTTGAGAACTTACACCGAATTCTCAATTTTTACATGTTTTTATTACTATTCTTCGCTTTCAAGTTAGTTAAAAATATCTGTTCAATCAGATTGAAGGTATTAACATCGCCGATTTTTATAGGTTGGTTTTAACATAAACGAATGTTCTGTTTCCGAGACGACGGAATATTTTTATACAACAAACAAGAACACAGCAATTTTATAAATGCTTTCAATTAAATCTATTGTGTATTATTTCAAGTACATTATATATTTTTTACATGATAGCTTCACGCGTAATCTTTCAATAATTTGAATTGAATATTGGGATTTGCCTTAAGAAAAAGTATGGGCACCTCTGGTCTACACTATGATACAGAGGGATATATGCTATAAAATACCTACGAGTAGATTAATGGGAAATTCTGTTATGAATATTATGTGGATTCCTATATTTTTAGCTTAAATTAGATATGTAGACCTATTATTGTTTCGTTTTCGTCCCAAAAGTGCATAAAAAATGCATGCATATTTACCTTGTGCAATTAAAAACTGCATAATTAATTTCAGGAATTCTTTTCCAGGAGACTACATCAAGAAAATATTAAATGTCTCCTACAAGACCCCTTTGATTAACTTGGAAGACATTTATATTACTCACAACGTGGCTAAAAATGCCTTAAGTCTGTCTCTAACCCATGACAGAAGATTAAGCCCTTTTAAACCCTGGATTTCTACTAGCTGTGCCTTTTGGGGTTTGGCGACTGTTCACAGTATGACTCCTAAGGAAATTTTCAAGGCTTGGAAGAAAATAGAAAGTTTAGGTCAAAGATATGGTAGAGGCGAAAATGTATGTAGTTTACTAGGGTTTTTTTCTATGGATCTATTTTTGTATTAAAATAACTTTGATCTTTTAAAATGTCTGAAATAAATATTTTTTATTTTTTATTTATTTATTTGTTTTAAATTATAGCTTACTTACACTATATAGTTACTACTTATTTATATAGCTGACACAGACCATACAACAAAATAGTCTGTGATGGCTAAACACAAACTGAAACTGTACACGTGTAGAAATACATACGAAATAAATCAATAAAAAATTTAGATGAATGACGTATTTGGTGTTTCTTCACAGTCCTTTTCCGGTTTCTCTTGCGCTTTCAACAGCAGATGCATGCTTCAAAACATGCAATAGTGTATGTTCTATCTTCTCAAAAAATGGCATATGGCATGCGTTTGATCGCATCGAAAACGCTGCCTAAACCTTTCAAGCTATAACAAAATAATGTATGATGGAATTGTTTCTCTGTTATAGGTCTACAAAAAAGTCCGCGGCGGCATATGTCTATCTTTTAAGGATAGCTTACTAGCCAATTTAACTTTTTTTTAAATGGTCACAAATAATGTATTTAGACGGAAACAGTATTTATCCTTATCAAATAAAATGCATCCATTACCATAAGCGTTTCATACACATAATTTTAGACCTATTAGTTTAAATAAATATCTTAGGAGTTATCGCAAAAAGTTTACGCGCGCGAAAATAAATTTAAGCGCGTTTCTCATACCGATGATGACGGGACTCTAACGGGACGGGTACAGACTTTTGAAGCGAAAAGAAAGGAACCGAAGCGATTCGAGGGCGGATCGCCTCAAAAATATAAAAATTGGTATTAGCTACATTAGCTATCAACCATTTTTGTATATGCGTTAAATTCTTAGTTTAAATGTGTTCGCGCAGAAATCTGGACTAACGCCTAAAGTGGCCACTTTAGGCGTTAATCCAGGTTTTAACTACAAAAACACATTTAAACCAGGAAATAAACGCATACAAAAATAGTTGATAGCTAATGTAGGTAATGAGGCCCCCTAATCGAACCCCCTCTGTAAATTTAGTGGGCGAACAAAAAAAAACTAGACCACAGAGGCACAAAATAAATTGTGACAAAGGCGACTAGACTCGGTGAAGACACACCGTATTTTCTCTTGTCATCTTTCTAAAAGGGTTATGTCCGGCTTGTCCATCAGCCATTTTTTTAATGTCCCCACTGCTGGGGCACAGGCACCCACCACGCGGGCCCAATGCGGATTGGTGGGTGTTAACGACTGCACATGCAGCCGGGACTAAGGGCTTAACGTGGCTTCCGAAGTACCGAGGAGCTCGAGATAATACATTTTTGGTCACCCATCCCATGACCGACCCTTGCGAACGTTGCCTAACTTCCGCAATCGCTGGGCCAGGCGCTAAACCACTGCGCCACCGAGCTCCCCAGCTTATGGATGTTGCTATATGTTTGTACGTTCATGTATGATGCTGCCACTTATGATGGTGTATTACGGTGGAGGCCAGGTGTACTGATAACGTTTACGACTTTTCTTCTTGTTTTGTGACATTGTTGAGGCTCATTCATTGCAGTAGAGACGGATTCAGGGGAAAATTTTAAGACCAAAAATCGTTTTAAAGCAACAAATAATCTTTATCTATATATATAAAAAATTCAAAGTCCTGACTGACTGACATTAAATTCCGATCAGCCGTTTTTACGTGATTAGGCGGGTCCCCACCACCACCAAGCGAGCAGCCTCGAGGCCTGCCACACGCGGCAAACGTCCTGCCTCGCGAGGCAGCGCTCTTGGTCATTACCAGGACCCGCCTGATCATGTAAAAACGGCTGATATCAGAATTTAATGAAATTTAAACATGAATCTAAACATAGGGCTCGGTGGCGCAGTGGTTTAGCGCCTGGCCCAGCGATTGCGGAGGTTAAGCAACGTTTGCAAGGGTCGGTCATGGGATGGGTGACCAAAAATTTATTATCTCGAGCTCTCCCGTGCTTCGAGAGGCACGTTAAGCCCTTGGTCCCGGCTGCATTTGCAGTCTTTAACACCCACCAATCCGCATTGGGCCCTCGTGGTGGGTGATCTTATTGGCTCGTCCTCCTTATCCACCCATAAGGAAGGCAGTGGGGACATTAAAAATGGCTGATGGACATAACATAGAATACTGTTTATCCTGGTTTATGCTTCTCTGAGGATTATATCGAATGTCCACGCGGACGAAGTCGCGGGTGGAAGCTAGTTAAAACTATAAATATGCGATTACTAGTCATTTGAATATGAATTCTGTGTTTGTTTGTGTCCAGTGAATTTCATAATGCAACTCGCGGGCGGCGCGCGGGGGGTACCAGCCAGTCATTCCCTACGGTTACTATGACATTTTAATGTTGGCTATAAGCTAAAAAATGTTTAAACACTCGGCTAATTAATGCCACACGTGTAAAGTGAAAAAAAATAAGACAAAGTTACAACGAATTAAGTGGTCATTTCTGTTATCGAAAAAAGGAGTCACATTTAAGATAGGTAGGTACTTTTTTTAACGTTCAGGAAAAAAAATCTGAAATATATTTATTGCTGATAATGGGTCGTTATGATTATAATTTTTAAGAGCATAGAAGATAAGAGAGCTTCTGTGTGTGAGAAAAATTTCATACTTTGACCCCTATTAAAAAGTTTTTGATCTATAATTTGAACCCCAAGTCCGTCCCACATTCTCAAACAATGCGTGTCGGCTGCCAACAAGCCGTATAACTATAAAACCTGCGCGGGCGCAACGCTGTCACCGCCGCCTCCTCGCCAGACATGGACTCCAAGGGCCTGCTGCTCGCTGTCACCATCCTCGCCATCGTTTTCTACCATCAGGTCGAAGCAGGTCAGTCATAGAGCCTTAGTATTTAAAATCCTAGTATCCTACTTATAATATTAGGGGTTTAAGTATGAAATTGCCGCAAGATTGTCCGTGTCTTTTAATTAATTTTGTTTTTATTTAAATTATGTATGTATTCATGTATATAAAATCCTTTGTTTGTCACATAGCGCGCATTGCCACGCATATAAAAGGTCCTGCTAGAATACCAGCGTTGCTGTGACACTTATGTGTCATGGCAACACAAGCTGAGGTAGGTCCTAGTTAGCCCTAAGACCTGTTTTTTGTAAAACTTTTTGCTCTATGTTATTATTGTAACGTGTGGTCTTTGAGTTAATAAAAAATATCTCCCTTTCTCTCTCTTGTATGGAGAATTTTAAAGAATTTGCATTTTCCATACTAACATTGTTTTTATTTATTTAACAACCTCTAATGATTTAAATGTTTAAACACTTGCTACATGTATTAAGTGGTCATTTCTGTTGACGAAAAAAGGAGTCACTTTTTAACACGTGCAGGAAAAAAACAGAAATATTTCAATTGCTGATAGTGTGCTGTAAGATCATATTCGAAATAATAACAAGTAACCAAAGTATTTTTAACATAGAAGATATGAGAGCCTCTGAGTATGCGGTAATTTCATACTTTAACCCTTATTTTTAATATACTTAAAAATGTGAGTTTGGATGTTTGTTATCCAATCACACAAAAACGGCTGAATGAATTTAGAAGAAATTTGGCACACAGAAAACTTTGGATACTTTTAATCTTGGTCAAAGGTTCAGGCTGACGAAGTCACAGACGGAAGCTAGTGTGAAATACAATTCAACACTTTTACGAGGAGCTCGATGGAGCATTGGGGTAGCGCATACACCAGCAACTTTCGCAATTGTCGGTCATGGGATGGGTGATCGAAAAAATAATATCTCGAGCTCATCCGTGCTTCGGGATGCACATTGGTCCCGTCTGCAATTGCAGTCGTTAACACCAACCAATTAGGTACATAAAGATTTTTTATACGGAACCCTCGTTGCTCAAGTGAAATTCTCGCACTTGCCCGGTTTTTTTCAGAAGACAGTGTAACATTTTCGATAAAAATCCGCCGGTATCGAACCAAAAACATTGTCAATAGCGAAAACCAGTAAAATGTGATTGAAAATTAACCACTTTCCGTTCCGATGATAGTCAGATAAGAGAGTGATTTTTAAAGTAACTTTAAATAAAATAAAATGGCTGTGACATACGGACGGACGGACAGACAGACAGACATGGCGAATCTATAAGGGTTCCGTTTTTTGCCATTTTGGCTACGGAACCCTAAAAAGTTGTTTTCTGAAAATTAATATCTCTACTTTTGTCGTCAGCATTCCATACTTTGGAAGTTCAGTAGCAAAGTCTATTTGCCAAACTATTATTAAAGTGAAAATATAATAATATTGCCATAAATAACACATTGTTTAAAGAAAAGAAAACTAATCACGTCGACATACGAGAGATAGTTTGATTTGATTTGATTTGATAGTCAAAACGACAGTAACGATAGACGTAGTATAATGGAACAACTACTTAAAAAAATTAACAACTATAAAAAAGCAACGACGAATGAAGAATCTGGTATGTATATCTTTTAATTTATTTGTTTTTTTATATTTCATACATCAATAATTGGTTTCGTAATGCTTTAAGTAGCTACAAGCTACGTTAAGATTTAACTTTGTCATATATTTTTTTATTACAATTTTGTTTTAGGTGAAGAGCAATACAACATACGGAAGAATATTAGGAATTTTATAAAAAAAGAAGAAACAAATGCAAATATCGTGTATGATGATATAGTTTCTCTACTGTCAACTTTTTATAAAACTAGAGCAGTTAATGTTATGCCAATCGAAGACGAATCGTACGACAAAGTTGAAACTAAAAGACTCGAAGATGTTAATCAAGATCCAGAAAAAAAGAAAAAAGAAGACGAAAACCACGAAACAAGTGATTCATCTAAACATTTTCTACTTTCATTGCTAGAAGATTTCGACGCCATACCAAGGGATCAAAAAATGAAGGCCAAATTAGAAATGATGTCGGTGATTAACAAATATAGAGAACATAATACAACAAACGCCGAGACAACATTTTTCGTTGCTTCAGCGCAAGCTTTCGTGGAAAGACAGGATGGGCCGATTTCTATCTAGATAGTGATCATATTAACTACACTCTACATGGTTTTTTAAAATCTTCTGTGTTAGACCAAAGAATTAGATTACCTACGTTTGTTATCCCTGCAAATAAATAAATAAATACTTATTAGTATTTTTAAGTTTTGTCTGTTTTTAGATATTAAACTGTTCAAATAAACTGATGGCGTATTATTATAACACCTTAATAGTCATATCACATTTAGAAATCATATCCCGCAAGATTAGACTAACCCGCAAACATTTTTTAGAGTTCTATTACAATTACGTTTTCCCAAAAGAACCCGAAGAACTTAATGCTCGTGGTTTAAAATGCGTTCCCGGTCGTACTGTCATACAAATAACAGAGAAAGAACCTGGACCTGTTATCGACCCTAACGCTTCTGAAGAAGACGACCGTCGTGCTTACACGAGAAGGTCTCACATGAATTCTGGCCGAAAAGAAGAATATTGCAAGGTCTGCGTGTGTTCCGTTGAAGGGAAAGATGAGTACTGCAGTGGTAGACCAGCAATGAACGTCAATGAATGCTTGAGACTTACCTTGATTCGAGAAGAGTTTAATCAGAATAATGCTTATGACCACACAAGAAGTTTACCTTTCAGAATAAGAAGAGGTTTGTATTTTAGGTATGAAATAACGAACTTAACAAGGTCGGTGCAGTTGAAAGTCGGTGTTGCTGGTGTCTTTCTGGAAACGAAAAACGGATGTAAAATGAGGTTGTTAATTTTTAACCAAAAGTATTGCTTAGCAATATTACTTTGACGTCTCAGAACGTCATAATCTAGCATGATTCTAGCTAGCAGTCTAGGTTTAAAAACATATTTTACTTATGTCTTATTTATTATCTAAATAATTATTTTAAATGTCGGATTTTGATTGCATGTAACTATATTTCCCAAAAAGAATTGAATTTTATTGACATATCACAGATTACATTTATCACAACGACGAGATTCCCTACGAACCAAAAGCGAAGTGCAGGAGGGCTCATTCTTACTACACCAACAACGCAAATGCTAATGACACAGACATCGACATATCTTCGGACATAGAGTCTCTTCTCGACTATTCAAATCACGACAAGTGCTTGTACTGCGTGTGCTCCCCCCGCGGCCAGAGCGTCGACTGCATCAACAGAGACCTCTGGTTCTGTCACTACTTTAGGTACTTAAGAAGAAAGGACGCCGCTAGAGATATGTACTCTCGCCTGTTCCAACAAGACAGACCCACTTATTTCCGACAGTTTTCGTGGCGATTGAGGAGAACTATGGATGATGGCATCAATGATCTTATTGAAACTGGTATGGAGTTCCACAGGGCGTTATTTAGGCACCGGTTTTGTTTATGCTTGCTTTTTCTTGTATTACTTTATTGTTTCCAATGTTTCTAAGTTGTTGGGATTTAAAGGTAGAATTGTATTAAAGTAAAACGGATTTAAAAGTGATTCAAGTGTAAAATTGGATAGTGAAAATGTCAACTATCACGACATATCGTCTTCTGCAACCAATCTTGTAAATTGAAAAAAATCTAACTTTGGTTTTGGAAGAAGTGTTCGATTCTGTTTTCATCCTTAAGATTTTTATGTAACGTGTGGTTTTTTGGCATATAAAGTAAAGATTGGTCGTTGCAGGAGGCGATACGTTGTGCTGCAGCCACCCTGACGGTCACCGGCGGCATCTGCACAACAGCGTGAGGAACAAGCTGCACCAGATGAGGAGGAAGGTGCCTAAAGAGAATCTCTTGGGAGGTGCTCCTGGTGGAGACTACGCAGACTTTATAGTCAACAACGATTAAGAATATTCCGATGAAATTGTGATGACAATACTTGATGAATTATGAGAAGTTGATAATTTGCGAGCGATTGAAGATGTTAAATGTTGATTAATATTAATGAAAAATTGGACTCATCAGGAGATTAGTATAAAAAAATACAAAGAATAATCTTAAATTAAATTTCAATCAAAACTAAAATGAAGAGTAAGATAATTTTATACATCATAATGTGAAATAATTGGAATCATTAGATATTAGAAAAAATATCAAAAGGCGAGAGCATGCCTAATTGAGAACACACAAAAACTATCAAACTTTAAAGTGAGAGTGAAGTGACTGAGTAGTTATGATTGTGTATAGGTACCTATAATTTAGTGTGTGAAGTGATTTTTTATATTTTTTTATTTTCATAAAATAAATGAGTGTTTTGAAACATCAAGTTCGTTGTGATGATCTTTTATGTCCTGCAATGTCTTATTTTAGTTAAACCTGTGATCTAAAGCACTATTTCCAAAAGCACCTTGAGAATAGCACAACTGCATTATAAACACGTTACTTTCAGCTGCACATGCACTTTGGCACTATTAGATTTAAGATTCTAGTTTTATAACAGCTTGCTTGCACTTTGATAATCTATGGCGATTTATTACGATTACAAGAAGTAATAATAGAGAGATCGTGTTGTGTTATTATTACACATTATTATGTTGAAATCGATCAAATCAAAGTGGAACCAGCTTGAGTACTTTTGATCTAAAATTATCCATATACCTAAATGAAAATGGCATTTCGGGGGTTATTTCATGCAAATAATGCGATGCAAAAGTTATCGTTAATTATGAAACGATTGGTTTCTAAGTGTAGCGGTATCTCACTACAATGACAGCGCAATTGCATCGCAATAGGAGTCATGAGAAGGCTCCTGATGAGTGGCCAAATAAATAAAATTAAGTACTTTAACTTAAACCTTGTCCAGAAGAAGAAAATTCTCCACCAATTATTATTTAATTTATTTAACCAGTTACCAAGCTAACTGACAAATTACAATGTATAAGGCCTGGTTTCCACTGTGGGAAAAGGTGGAACGAAATTATAACGGGCCTTCTTAACTCGCAGAGCAAAAATTGCACCCTACCAGCACTTCCACTAACTTCAACCAGTCTGGAGGAAAAGATGTTCAAATTAGCGTTGCTTATTCTTTTGTTTCAGTCAAAACTCGTGGCAAAACAAAACGATATCTATTAAGGCGGTTGTATGACCGAAAGTGGCGCCCTCAGAGGTTTTTATTTAATAAGTTATTAATAGAAAGAGATTTTAATAATGTTTATCGTGGAGATTTTAGGGCCCATGGTCTGGTATTTTTAGAAAGTATCACTACATGCCCTCGTAGTCATTCGTAGAAGTAAAAAATCGCAAATGTGTTAAATTCGCAAATGTGTCAAAAACGGCCACTTTTAGCAGTTTTGCTATCTACTTCTAGCAGTGACTACGAGGGAATGTAACGATACCGTCTAAAAATACTAGACTGTGGGCCCTAAAATCTCCACGATAAACCTTTTTTAAAATTGTGTATTAGAATTATAATATTAAATTTAATTCACCGCGGCGCCACTTTCGCTCAGGGTACCACCTTAAACGTAACGTTCTTTTCGTCGAGCTTTAGGGACAAATTGTATGGTCATCCAGTTCCGTATTTATTTATTTAGTCTTTGGAAGACCAACAGCATCACAAACAGAATAATATCTTTATTATATTAACAGTCAGCCTATAGGTCGTATTTCGTTCAAATCTCTCTCATTCCGCTCAAAGTCAAAGTAAATGCAAATCTTCGTTATCGCTTCGCTTTCGAAATATGGGATTGATAGTTTTCATTAAGACGACGCCTGGTAAAAATTTTTTTTAACAGGCCCCGCCCACTCACCTCTCTTACTCCGCAGTGACATTCGGCCTTCAATCGTAAAGTTTGAAATTCGTGCCAAACGCCTGTGAGGTTTCATCGAAAGTTTAAAGAAGAAGAATAGAGACACGATGGACGAACGATTTTAAAACGTCCATACAATATTTTAAAAGCGAAGTGACGAAGAAGGGACCCGCCCCTAAATCCACTAAAATCCGTTATAAGATCCATTGATGGATCTTTTTGAACTTTTATGTCCACTTTAATCCTTGATTCAGGATTTTTGCAAAGTGGATTTTTTAGAACTAACTTTTGTCTGAAAATCCATTAAAGAATGTTTCCGGTTTCCGTTCCGTTTCCGGTTTGACCCACTGCACTAGAGTTGGGATCAAGATTTAAATGCAAAATTTTAAAAATATTATCTAACAAGGATGGTTACAATTATTTTAAAAAGTACCAGGGCCACATAAAACTAGAGGAGGTTAACTTTAACTTATAAAAATATCTTCAATGCACGTAACAATTATTTTATTTTTTCCAAGAAGTTCATAATTAATGTCATTCGTTATTTAATGGATTTTCGGACACACGTTAGTTCTAAAAAATTCACTTTGCAAAAATACTGAATCAAGGATGGGTTTTTGTGGATAATGGATCAAAGTCGACATAAGAGTGCAAAATGGGTTTTTTCAATGGATTTTAGTGGATCTAGCTAGGGGAACCCGCCTTGTAAATATACCGCTCGGTGAAGACCGGCTGACTGAGGCGTAATACCGCTCGATGAAGACCGGCTGACTGAGGCGTAATACCGCTCGGTGAAGACCGGCTGACTGAGGCGTAATACCGCTCGGTGAAGACCGGCTGACTGAGGCGTAATACCGCTCGGTGAAGACCAGCTGACTGAGGCGTGATACCGCACGGTGATGACCGGCTGACTGAGGCGTGATATCGCTCGGTGAAGACCGGCTGACTGAGGCGTGATACCGCTCGGTGATGACCGGCTGACTGAGGCGTGATATCGCTCGGTGAAGACCGGCTGACTGAGGCGTGATACCACTCGGTTAAGACCGGCTGACTGAGGCGTGATACCGCTCGGTGAAGACCGGCTGACTGAGGCGTGATACCGCACGGTGATGACCGGCTGACTGAGGCGTTAAATCGCTCGGTGAAGACCGGCTGACTGAGGCGTGATCCCGCTCGGTGAAGACCGGCTGACTGAGGCGTGATACCGCACGATGATGACCGGCTGACTGAGGCGTGATACTGCACGGTGATGACCGGCTGACTGAGGCGTAATACCGCTCGGCGAAGACCGGCTGACTGAGGCGTGATACCGCACGGTGATGACCGGCTGACTGAGGCGTGATCCCGCTCGGTGAAGACCGGCTGACTGAGGCGTGATACCGCACGATGATGACCGGCTGACTGAGGCGTGATACCGCACGGTGATGACCGGCTGACTGAGGCGTAATACCGCTCGGTGAAGACCGGCTGACTGAGGCGTGATACCGCACGGTGATGACCGGCTGACTGATGCGTATTATGAGTTTACACTTACTATACTCGATAGCGACTGCCGTTAACATTTGTTTGTATGAAAACTTTTAGTTAAGTGTAGTTACCGCCAGAAGCGCTGTGCCAAAATTGCTTACTACTACAATCGCTATCGAGAGTAAACGTAACTGTGCCAACTCAATACAGGCACTGATCCTGAAAAGCGCAGAAGTAGTTAATCGTTTTTTCTCTCTGTAGTAAATCATAGAATTCCGACCGACAGAAAGGGATAAATCCATGGAAAATGGGTGTATTTCGGGCCAATGTATAATAAGTAGCTTAGTTTTTTTTCGGCCTATGTACCCTTTCGCCGTGGAAATCGGGCTTCAATACACGTACACATCTCACTTGTGTGTTATTCTGGACAGGGTTTTAAAGTCTCTATTTACCTATATTTAGCTTTACTTTTTAAAATAATTATCTACCTCTAAGTGATATAGAAATGTTGCACAGCATTGAAATCAATATTTAATCTACGACTGCTCAGAGAAGTCCAACTTAGAGGTCAAGAAAAATATGTATTTTTTGGTCCTTTATTTATTTGATAGAGAAATGTGTTATTTGCATAAATGGTACAAAGTACCTATTACGTGTCAACAATGTTACAATAACTTTGAACTATTTCAGTTGGATCAAAATTAAATGCTGATCATAGAAAATGTATACCATATGTGTCAGAGTATACCGATTGTAATGATGGTAAGTTGCTTGTTCAAACATAAGTTTACACAAGGTTATTGTATTTGTAAAAAGTAATAATAGTCCATGAGAACGTTCGTGGCACGCGAGGTTGTAAAATGTGCTAACGGGGTAGCTATATTGCGCGCTCCCTTGCACTTATAGGCCTTCTGGGCAGGCTCGGACTCATTTCATTTCAATGGCACGCGCAACCTTAATGAATGACGTCACTGACGCGTTTTACAACCCCGCGTGCCACGGACATTCACATGGACTATAACATAAAACAACTAAAACAAAAAAATCTACTTTTCATACAAAACTCTATCTATCATATACCCTTAGCACGAACCGCTATCGAAAAAAATAACGCGCGTAAAATCATTCGATAGTGAAATTTCGTATTGGAAATTTGTACAGCGCCATCTACCGCCGAATAACGAAATTAAAATTTCCATAGATAATTCTCTATCGAGTAATTTTACGCGCGTTTTTTTTCCCGATAGCTGTTCGTGCTAAGGGTACTCGTATGGAAAGTAGAATACTTTTGTCTGTTTCGGAGAAGTCGTAGAACAAATGTTGTTAGTAATCTACTCCTGCGAGGGTTTTGATGTTTTACAAATAACCCGTATAGAGATTTTACCATTGACTTCGTGAATGTCATTATGGAACACGAAATTATAATTAAGCTGACATGACGGACGAAATTAAGTCGTGTTCTTCAGTGGTTTGGTCCCTTCCGGACCCAACGCACAACTATTATGCTCAATTGGTTATGCTTACTTAATGAACTCGACTGTACCAATAAATTCTTCATCGAGAGCAGTTTAGGTTAATCTAAACATTTCTTGTAGAAAATATGTGCACTGGCTGCAAAACATGCATGTGCGCCGGAGAAGGACAATGGGAATGTGAGGATGTGAAGGAGTGTACCGACACAGAAAACGACGCATTTATGGATGAGGAGAGCATTGATGATGCACTGGGCAATATCGAACAAGGTTAGTGAGACATTTGACCCTTAAAGAACAGGGGGTCGAGTCTGCTAATGTTTTCGTCAAAATCGTAGTTCGATGGTGTTTGAATGGTAATGCTTTTTAGAATAGAATAGAATAGAATAGAAAAACGTTTATTAACAACACACAATACGATTAAGAAGAGAAAACAATATATAGGTAGATACACATTTACACAGAACAGAAGAGGGATAAAAAGATAACAAAGTGTGCTGCTAAAAGGCCCCGTCTCAGTAAAAAACTTCTGAGTCATTCGTAGATGGTCAGAATGACCCAGAAGCACTGTTATTCTGCCAGGGCCTGGAAACAGTCAGTGGTCGAACACAACACAAACACATACCACAAATTTAACGAAAAATGACATACAAGGAGTAAAACAAATAACATTAAGCCAAAACTCGTACAAGAAAATTTACACAAAGAAATATATATATAACACAAACGATAATACAGATAGACACTCATTCACTTGCTGTCAGACCGGGACAGTAAGGAAAAAGAAGAAAAGGCGCGGAAAGATTTTACTTTCCCAAGCAGCGGCGTATCGGCGGCTGGACCCTCAGAGTGTGATAACAAGCGCGTCGTGATAAATCCGAAGGTATGTGTCACAGTTACACAATAGACTTCTGATGCTCAATGAAATAGTATTTGACGTGTTTTTTAAACCGAAACACATTGTGTTTCTTAAACCCAAAACGGAAATTGTGTCTTGATTTTGGGTTTAAGAAACAAAAACTGTGTCAAAAAGCATTATCATAAGAACACCATTGAAGTCCACAATGCGTTTATTTATTCTACTTGATTTATATCATTATTTTACAGGACTGATAAAGGAAATAAAGAAGGAAAAGGTAAATCCGAAATCGCCCTTCGTCCCCGCGCCTCGTAGCAAACATGAAGATCCTCTCTTAGGTGTGTGTCTCTCAATATTTACTTACATAATGAGGGGTTTTCAAAGTGACATTTAAATATATTTTTTTTTAATTTGGTTATTAAAATAAAAATAAAATAAAATAAATTTAAAAATTATAACTATTTGCTTCACCAGATGGTGTTGATACTCTTCGAAGCCTAAAAATAGTAACTATTTGCCTCACTAGCTGATGGTGTTGATACTCTTCGAAGCTTAGTAAAAAAAAACCACATTGTCACCTATTTTTATCAACGCCATCTATCGAGCCTACAGTTTTTTGTCATTGTGAAAAGCCCTCATTAAACTAAATTTTAATAAAACTTTGCGTGGAATTTTTAGAGTCTAGTATTTTTAGAAGGTATCACTATATTTCTTCGTAGTCATTCGTAGAAGTAGATAGCATAGTGTCAAAAACGGCCACTTTTAGCAGTTTTGTTATCTACTTCTAGCAGTGACTAAGAGGAATTTGTAATGATGATACCGTCCAAAAATACTAGACTATGGGCCCAATGATGATACCGTCCAAAAATACTAGACTATGGGCCCAATGATGATACCGTCCAAAAATACTAGACTATGGGCCCTAAAAATTCCACGCAAAGTTTTATTAAAATTGTGTATTAGAATTACAACATTAAATTAATATTCATCGCGGTGCCACTTTCGGTCAGTGTGTGAAATTGTCCAAGCATTAAAAAAAATTAAAAAAAATGGGGATATCTGACCACTTTACTGAATATGTAGGTATTTGCAGTTAAAAGTAAAAAATCAATAATCAGTCTGAAAATATTGAAAAAAATCTTGATTAATCGGGCACTAACAAAAAAAAACTTTTAAGCACTTAAGGGAACTTTGACCTCTAAAGTATTTTGTTAAAATATTATTTTTTCTTTCAGGTTACGTTATAGCTGTACCTAAATAAATAAAGCACTGTACACGCACTTTTTATAAATACAGCACTTTTGCACGAAATACTAACTTTTAATACCATTAAACCTTAACATAAGAGATATGGTGAGTATTTTTTTTAATAATCAAAAATTTTAAATTCTATTCTAATATATTTCAAACATTTTAGACTATGAAGATTTACCTGATCAGGAAGATATTGATATACAGTTGATGAAAGCTCTATTACGCAAGAGACGATCTTTGGGTATTGAATCTAATAAAACGAATGATAAAATCAAGTTTTACCATACAGTTGATGAAATTAATGAAGGTGACTAATATAGCAATATAATATCGAAGTAAAATTATAGGAAATATTTAATCGTAAACTAATTCGGTATGATAATGCTCTTCTTATTGCAGATATATTGAAAAATGACAATAGCTCTGGAACAATTGAAGCTAAGAAGTTTCAAAATGCACCGAAAGCATCAAGACGGGTAGGCGTTTTGGACAATGATTCATTGCTAATTGAACTCACCAATACCAAAATTTATGAGCCTCATATCAGTGAAAATAAAATTGATGTTACCGGACACAGCGAAGATAAATATGTCAACCAAGATAATGAACAAATAAATGCATTAATTGCAAATCATACAGTGAAGCAAAAAGATAAAGAGTTATCCAAATTGATTGTTAACGAACTCAAAAATGGTTCGGAGGTGATAGGAGATAAAGATGTGCCAATCATGTCAAACATCACTTTTACGTCAGAAAATGATACTCTGACGGCAATGGCATTTATTGCTGGTAACTTGCTTAATCAACTATGGAATATGGAGAAAGAGTCTAGCGAAGAATCGCTAGACACTCAGGATCTAAAGCATGAGAAAATTGCTGATTTACTAGATCTATTCAAAGAGCCATTAAATATGAGACAAGAAAATTTTCTAAAGAATGCCTTAGAACATCTTTCTGTGGCGATTAATAAAAACAAGGTTCTTAAAAATGTTTCACTGTGTGACCAAATCGATGAGTCCAGAAGGCTTATAGAGGAGCAAAAAGAATCAATTGAAGATGTAACAACGGGTGAAACCATAACCGTCAAAAAGGAACAAACTGAAAAAGCTGATTCGAAAGAAGAAAAGGCACCGAAAATTGATGCTGCATCCAAAGCAATCTCTAAAATAGGTGACGTGTTAAACCTAATTAAAAGGTTCGAACAAGTTCATAAAACATTAAATGATTTGAAACAGACAAATAAACAAAATATGAAACCATATGAAAATGTGGAAGTTTCGGTCAAAGAACGGTTTAAAACGAAGTCAACCCTTACTAATGATGAAAATGTGTCTCTTAATGTCTTTGGTAAAATATTGGAAAAAATAACAAAGCTTCTAATGCCTAATAAGAAAGGTAAAAAAGTAATCAAAGCTATCAAAAGACAGCATCTGTATGCCAAATCAAGCGATGTTGCTCAGACAATAAAAAATAAATATGGTATAGATATTGGTAACGTAACGTTGACGGCCAAGGACAGAATGATTTTAGATTATTTAAATACAGTTAAATCGCATCCAAATTGCATTTTTCATAACATACAAGACGAATCAAAATCCTTTCCTAATGTAGAAGGTGATATTTTATTGAATTTATCTGAATTCTTTAAAATTAAATCGTTTATGGATTTGATAAAATTATTGAATACGGAGAAAGAAGATGTTCGTTCTAATGAGGCTTCGACTAGTCTACCAAAAACAAATACAAATAGAAATACAAATCATTCACCAGAAATGCAATCACCAGAAAATGTTACAACACCGATCACCTCAACTTCTAAATTGCCTATGACCACACCTCGTTCAAATAAATTAGCACAAACCAAGGAAAGACTCAAAGATCACATTAAATCAATTATTGAAGATTTAAGAGAATTGCAGATTGCAAAAGGATCTCCTGTTAGAAATATATCTTTAGCTGACACCTTACCTTGCATTTACAATTTATTAAATACTGGTAAAGAGACTCAAGATACGTTATATAAAAACAAAGAGAAATCACCTGCAGAAAAGATATCATCAATCTTTGACTCTCTTAAAAGAGATTTGTTGGCAACACCACCAACCAGAAGAACTAATGTCATCATAACTGAGCCCAGACCAAAATCAGCAGTAGTTTGGGAGAGAATGGTTAAAAATGTTGATGAGAAACGTAAACAAATGACACGGCGCACAATGAATAACAAAACACCTAAATCATTTGACAAAATAAAAAAGATGATGAAAATACTTGAAATGCCTTCAAAAACATATAAAAATCAAGTTCTGGCAAAGGGAGTTAAGCCCGCTAACCGATTAGCACTGCTCAAAACTCTAAATGAAGAGACAAGGAAATATGTAGAAGTTTTAGAAAGTATTAAGCAGTTACTGGCTGGTTTGAAGAATTTGCCAATGGATAAGCAGAATGATTTAAAAGATTTCGTTTACAATGCAGCTATGAACATAAATTTAAACAGCAGAGTTGCTAAGAATTTGAATAAGTATGAGACAGATAGAAATTTGAAAGGTGATGTCGAAATTATAACTCCTAAGAATAAAAAAGCACGGATGGAGTACACTCTTGAAAAGCAACGGATTCCTTCAATAGATGTCCCATCATCAAAGAAAAACTTAAAACTAACTAGAGATGAAATCATAAATCAGCTGATTAGAAATAGAATGGAGGTCTACATTAAGATTAAGGAGGCAAAGAAACGGGATCTTAGTAACGATATAAATTACGCCATAGCTAAGAAGATATTAGTTTACCTGGAAATGGGTAGTTATAACCTTGCTAGAGAACTGTATAAATATATTATAAACCAAAAAGAACAAACAAAAGGTGTTTCGAGAGAATATACAACAGGTGAGGAAAATTTAACCAAGTACTTATATCAAATAACCACTTAGGTTTTCAGGGTAACATTGTAGCCGCAGAACTACAGTGTTGGTACTTAAAAAAATATGGGGTAACTGTCCATAAAGGTCGCCCTTTTTCTGACCTTTGCATTTTTATTGTTATTCATAAATTGCTAACTAATATAAAAATCGGAAATGCCGAAAGAGAGTAAATTAATAATGAAGATTGGCAATAATCCAATGGTCATAGTAACTATTCAAATACAGCGTGAAATTTTAATCATTGGGTTCCTGCAGTGGGCTGGTTCCACTCAAGATTACAAGCATCTTTTACTATGGGGCCAACTCTGATATCGCGAAAAAAAACAGCTGTTCCATACAAAAGCACAATACCTACTCAACCTAAATGTATGGAACAGCTGTTTTTTTTTCGTGATTTCAAAGTTGGCTCCATAGTAAAAGTTGCTTGTAATCATGAGTGGAACCAGCCCACTGCGGGAACCAAATGACAAAAATTTGATTCATTTGATGATTTCATCATTTCAATAATTCTCTACTATCCAACTTGAAATTCAATCCTTTCTTATCTAAAAATTTATAAATTAAAATAATAATAAAATTTATATAATAATAAAAATTAATTTCAATTTGAATCTTTCAGTGTCTTCAACAACTAAGATTTTTTATGGGTTTCCAAAAGAACCACTCCTGCAATTTGAGGAACCAACGACACCAAATAAATGGAGTATGAACAGTCGTGACTCTTGGCTGAAACAACTAGCAAATCTGAAGGAAATGTAGTGATTTCTTACAAATATAATATAAGAGGAAACATTTTGTATATTTATATTATTTTTCAATAAAGATCTTAAAGAAAAATCATTTTTTATAAACTTACTTTATTTCTTCGGATAAGTATTATAATTTATTATGTAGGTAATTTAAATTGTACTTATTACGACATTTTTTATGTTGATTTGGTAGAAAGAACCTTAGTAGTGGTTTTCTTTGTTGTTGTTGTTGTTGTATATCTTGGTGTTTTAGCTTTAATACCTGTAAAAATAATTGTAATGCAGTTAGCGGTTTCTCAACCATGAAAAAACTATAGCTACACTACATAATGTTTATACACCGTTAATTTTTAAGTATATCTAAAAATGAAAAGGGGATTTCAGACCACGTGAATGAACAACTTTTACTATGGAGCCAATGACGGAATCACGAAAAAAATATGCTTAAAAATTAACGGTGTATACAGGGTAATTTTTGGGCAACTTCACAAATTTTGTCAGGTCATTCTATAACAGCAGTAAAATCAATTTGAAGAAGAAAGTCTTACGTCCCGTGCGCGAGGGTGAGCGTATGCGCTTTGTGAATTTAAAAAGAAATCCTTAAAAAATTACCTCACCAAGTTTTTTTTATTACTTCCTTGAAATTGTATTTGATTTTGTAAAGGGGTCGCAAAAATACCCTGTATTTGTTTGGACTTGACGTAATAATATTGTAAAATATGATGGTGATAGCTAGTCAGGCAAAGTTTAACAAGAACTTAAAAGTTCTACATTAGACAGATCAGAATCTGAACTAAAATCACACTAAAATATACCGTTGTATTATAGTGAATCGAACCCGAGGCTAATTTAGTCTGATAGTAAGTACCGATTAAAAAAAATGGTTTATTTTTATTTACAAAGCACAAAATAACCTGTGGAACAAAATTAGGTCCCTAATTATTTAGTAATAAAAAGGAGAACCTACGTTTACTTTTACTTTTATTTCTTGATTTAGAGCGATTATTTTTTGATTTCGTCGAATTTTTTAAACCATAATCTACTTTTCCTCTCAAATATTTCGGTAAAATATTCTTCATTCGTTTTTTTGAATCAACAAAAAGTGTAGACCTTCTTTTTCTTAAAATGTTCATGCCGTCTTGCCATTTTCTCATAACAGTTCTATACTTCATCAGTTTTGTATTAACCATATCATTCAGTTTTTTTCGTGCTAATTCCTTGACTATTTCTGATTTAGGAATTTTTCTGCGTAAAAGATCAATGATATCATCTTTCGAGCCTCTCAGTAAATTTCGTATATGTTTTAATAGAGTTTGTTTTTTTTCTGGAGCTCGGCTATTAAAATTTCCTTTTGGATTCTTTTTTAGCTGGTTCTGTAAACGTAAAATCTTGTTGATTCTGTTATGTATTGTTTTCAGATCATTGTTAATCCTTATTAATGCGTTTTTACTCTTTAAATCCGTAACTGTTATCACTTTTCGGTTCCGTAGAAAATCTAACTTGGTTATGGCTTCTTTAATTTTATTCATGTCAGTTAAAATAATTAGTTGTAACAATTTCAAGTTATATATTTTATCTGCTGGCTTACTGTTCATGATCATTGATGTTATTGCATCCCATTTCAAACTCATATCTTTTAAGCTGTTGAAATCGTATTGAGAATCATCAGTCTGAGAAATATTATGATAAGAGTCAAGACCATATTGATTTTTAATAATTCTTTTTAAAATTTCTCTAGATTTTGGTGACAAAGGATCTAATGCGTTTGATTGCGGCATATCTTTATCTATGACTTGTAAAATTTCCACTATATATCTTTTGACTAAATCTTTATTAGCTGGATAAGGATAAATCCAATGTCTTCTTGTGTTGAAGTTTACTCGATCACTTGTTAACTTTTTCTTCAAGTCTGAATATATTTCTTCTGTGTTGTGAATATAGTGCCTCATGGCCTTTACAAGATTTCTTAAAGGTAGTGAAAATTTTTTTCCTCCCATTAATTTCTGTAGCACTGTTAAGTCTCTCATCACAACTAAAATGTCACGTTTTAACTTTTCCAAGTAGCTGTCGTTTTTATTTTTGTTATTTTTTCTGTAAACAGTGGAAGCAGTAGAAGTCTCTGAATTTATTATAATGTTATAAAATGAGTAATAGGTGTTAGTTATGTTATCCGTTACAGAGGTGTCGTTATGGACCATGCCTTCAAGCTCACTTGTATTTCCTTTAACGTATTCGATTATCTTATTTCTAATAAAGAGCAAACTTTTCAACTCTTTTTCTTTAGATTCTATTATTTTATCTAAAGTTAAATTCACAGCAGTTTTAAACAAGTGATTTATAAGCGTATCGTTATTGATAATTGTTGTAGTTACGCCCACAGAAAAACTACTGTTAGGGGTTGTGTTGTTCACTTTAGAAACATCTCTCTTCATGATGTTATAATCAACAAAGTCGTTACTACTTTCTAAATTAGCATCCCTTAGTTCGTTAAAGCTGTTGTCCTTTGTTTCTTTCAAATCTGAAATCAATGTTAAGTAGATTTTATATTAACTTATAATTACACTCCTTACTTATTCTAGTATAATTAATACGAGATTCACGTACCACTGATATTAGAATTCGTAGGTGATAAACTCAATCCAACCTTTTTTCTAGCTACCTCCAAGAGGTCAATCACAACTTCTGTAGTGACATCTGTAGATACTTCTATGGTGTTCTGATCTTCAATAGCATTCAATATATCAATGAAGTGGTTAGCGGCTTTTAAGGTGTTGAAATGATCAAATGTGAAATTAGGGTTGTCAAAGTCAATCAATTCGTGATCCACAACTGTAATATTATTTAGGTCTAGTGGTCGTCTTCTGCTATATGTCTTGCTTTGAATACCAATATTATTAAGCACCTCATCGAATGCCAAATAATCGGCATCCGTTTTTGCTTCAGTATAATTTATTGTTGTTACGTCTGAAAAAATAACGAATAGATATTGTTACGAAAAACCAAACCCATTATACGACTGAACATCCTTAAAAAGGTATTTTCATAATTTCCAGTAGAATCTAATTTTGTTATACCTAAGTTTCTTATGCTAGAATACAATTAAACTCGGGAATTAAGAAATATAATTGTTTATAGTAAACATAAACTGTTGATGTTCAATTCAAATGCCCTTTCTAGATATTTTTTTCAACATTTTTAAGGATATTTCTTTTACTTTACTTTGAATAACAGCACTTGTAGTAGCTCCGTCTGTTGTCGTCACTTCAGAAGTTTCAGTAAAGTTTTCAGCGTAGTTAAACGGCTTCACTCCATAAATCCACTCGGAAATTTCTTCATAGGTTACACTATGGGGCTTTGTGACATTTTCAACTGGTAATTTATTGTTGGCAAATCTTTTCTTCCTAGTTAACTTGTTATCTGAAAAAAAATAGAAGAAAAATCAGAATTAATATGAATAATTATAATTATAAATAGTGCCTGTTCGTTTTATATGTGAAAATTGCAAGGAGAAGAAAATCTGGAAATAGCTTGGAAAAAAAATGGCGATACAAAAAGATTCTAGAAGATTTACCAAAATCTGCAATGAATTGAATATTTTTGGAATACAATTAGAATACAGTATAATAATACTTAATATTAATTGTGGAAAGTAAACGATTTTATTGCCGTATCGTAACGTAAGCTTTTAAGGTAAGTATCACCTTTTATAATGCGATTTATGAATATGTTTGGTGCAGTGATCCTGGCTACTACGCTAAGTAAGGCCCTCTGGTTTAAATCCGTAGGGGCTAGTTTGTGTATTCATAATATTGTTATTTTCGTAGTCCATTATATAATCACTAATATCACAAACTTTACCTGATCTGGGTGGGACTAAATAACTTGAGTAAATTATCCGGAAATACTCTAAGGCCCGTATTTATAAACCGCTCTCAACGTTGAGAGCTATTTTGAGATCATACCTGAGATTCTGTTCCTATATGAAGAGCATCTCAAGATCTCTGTTTCTATAAGAAGAGCATCTCAAGTACGATGTCAAGATAGCTCTCAACTTCACAAGTTTACGCGCTCACTAGATATGATATAGAACACTTTTTAACGGATACTAGCGCGGTTTTATTGAAAAATCAAAAGTCAAACCAAACACCAACTAATTAACAAAGTGTTTTCAATAAAACCGCGCTAGTATCCGTTAAAAATTGTTTTATTTCATAGCTCTCAACGTTGAGAGCAGTTTTTCAAATATGTGCCTTAGTGGTCATCCAGCTTTGACTTACTATCCATCAGAAGTTCCATCACAGCTACCAGGGTCCGATGGTCCTCACTCACAGGCGGATCATCACGGCAGTTCTGCACGATGGTGCAGTTCCACAGGCCGTCTGCGTCGCAGCTGCAGGTCTTGCAGCCGAGGCAGGCGTTTTCTGCGTTAACATTTTTTTATGCACAACGGGATAGTGCTTGGCCTTCACCTCACCTGATGTTAAGTGACGATAAGGCCGAAGGTGGAAGCGCACTACACCCGGAATCATCATTGAGGAACTCTAACTGCCGGAACACAACAATTTTTAAATTGTTGTTATGGCGTTCGACTTAGGTTAGATGGTGGTAGATTTGTCAGTCGGACTTAAAATAAGCCCTACCACCAACCAAACCGAGTAGAAATTGTACCCGCCTGGGAATTGAACCCGGGAACCCTGCCTCTTACACGGGTGGGCGAACCACTAGACCACAGAGGCGGTTAAGTACATTTATGTACTTTCTTATTACGCAAGATGTTAGCCGTGTGGTATACGGCAGAGTGGAATGTACCAGGAAATTGGGCGGGATCAATTTCCAATGAAAATAATATGATTTTTGTAACGTAACAACTTAATGGTGGAAGATATTAAGCCCCGCAAATTGCTAACGGACCTGGCCGAAATTTTTCGCCAGTTTTTGTTACATGTCAATTTTTGCTGCGGATAACGTCATGTGGATGTCATTGTGACAGTGTGACGGTCAGGCCCAATAATTAATCCACAGAATATAGGGATACGCCTTATCCAGATTAGCAGTTTAGTAGCTTGTAACTTAGCAACTAATCTGGATTACCTGTGGATTAATTATTGGATCTGGGGGTAAATAACGTGCGCGGAAGTACGATTAATAATTGGGTAAAATAAATTAACTATACTCATCAACTTTGTCTAGGGATACAGGTGTTATTTTCATACAAACGAGGTAACTTTGAAGCCTTGGTTTTCTGCCAGTGATGTACCGTGCTGTGATCTGATGATCGCCATCCAGGGAGTAAATGGAGGAGATTCAGATCGCTATACACACCCAACTGATCTGATCAGCATTCTAAAAGATTGATGGGTCAGAGTTCTTAGTTTAAGGATTTCCATACATTTTTATGCTATTTTCGCGGTATTTTTAAACATGTCCATTAATCTTTTAGAATGCTGGTCAGATCAGCAGGTGTGTATAGCGATCTGAATCTCCTCCATTCACTCCCTAGATGGCCATCATCAGATCACAGCACAGTACATCCCTGGCAGAAAACCAAGGCTTCAAAGTTACCTCGTTTGTATGAAAATAACACCTGTATCCCTAGACAAAGTTGATGTGTGTATATTAAAACAGTAGTAGATACAGTACGAGTACGAACCTTTAGTACAATCTGAGTACGTTGATATCAGAGGTAAGCACTCCTTGTAGGCAGGTGAGGCGGATGCTGAAACATGTAAATAAATTATTTGCGTTGTGTGTGTGTAATTTTTGTAAGAGCTGAAACTTTGTCACGACACAAATTGTTTTCTGATTAAAAAAAGTTGTGAACCAAAACCTTCTTCGACGAAGTCCATTAGCAGTGAATCCACTTGACTTCTGATATCATTGGTCGGTAATTCTGAATTGGTACTGTTAAAATCACGGTACAATAGTTCTGAAGTAGCCGTGTATAACTCGCACCTGGAAAATAGATAGATAGATAAAGTTTTATTCATAAAACAACAACAACAACAGGAACACTTGAGAAAATGCAAAAAAATGAGATAACTTAAACTAAACACATTGTCCAAGATAATACCGTATCGGAGTGTGCAGCAGTGGCAGTCTGAAAAGGAACTCAAGCTCAGTGTCAGTGAGGAACCAGACACTGATTTTCAGCCGAGTCCCTGTCATCGTTTGAAAATCAGATCTAAGAATGTTTTCTAAACAGAACGTGAAGCCATGTCACATTTACAAATTTTCGCTATCGCTTACCTTATGTATGGATTTGACGTTTAATAGTACATTATGAGACAAGTTAGCTTAGGTTGCTCATTGCACACAAGGCTGCGGGTTGCGGCCCGAGCCGCAGGCGAGGGCGTAACTCAGCCGAGTGTGCAATAAGCAAGAGCTCACGAGTTTCATACGACGTTTTTCAACACATTTGCGAGGAAAAAACAAAGTAATTTACCACAAAGCAACAAATATGACAAAAACAAAATATGATAATTATGGGAAAAGGCGCGCAGGTTTTTTTTTTGTTTTTTTCACACGTTCAATGAAAGAATATTTTGCGAACAAAGGGGTGAGGAGCATACAGCCTACTTCAAAATTATAATTTTAAGTAAAAATGCAAATATTTTAATATTTTATAACAAAATATTGTGAATTATGAATAATTTGATAATAATAAATATTTGTTTGACTTAATTAAGGACTTACACATTTATTTATTCCAAAAATGTATATGAATTTTCAGCGGCATAAATCCTCTTTGTTGAAGTTTGTTGTTACTAAAAAAAATATCTGTATAACCCGGTTAAATTGGGAATGCTCTGTTTACTCGCATAGAACTTGCAGTAAGGTACTAATTTATCTTCGTAGGGTTAATTCTATTACGAACTAGTGTTTTATATATTATTGCACGCGTTTGTTATAGCTCGGTTTATGGCCCTAAAAGCGATGTATTAAGGCTCACTTTACGAGCAAGTGTGTTGAAAAAATTCTATTGTTCACGAAACCTTATATCAATCTATACATGTTTCGAAAGCGAAGCGATAGCGATGATTTGCAAAAGTTACTTTGTTCAGGTTCATCGAGTAAAAGTCATCAAGTCAATAAAACTCTACATTTGAACTAGATTATGGAAAACTTAGTTTTATCAAACTTGATTGTTCAAGCGATTGCTGAAATTGGAACCAAGCCACTGAATTATATTATAATGAATTTTAGATTTAAGATTACCTTATAAATGTTTATTTTCATATATTTCATGCCTATTATTCGTGACGTGAGTAAAATCACACCCAAGTTAATTGTGTTTGGTATGATAGTATTTGGTTTTCAACCGACTTCAAAAACTTGAAAAGGGGGAGGTTCTCAATTCGATTTTATATTTTTTTATCGTTGTACGCGCGTAACTTCGACATTTATGGACCGATTTTGATGATTATTTTTTGTTGGAAAAGGGATATCCTAAGTGGAGTCCCTTTCATTTAATTGACATTGGACCTTGGACTTCGAGGACACCCAAGAGAGCTGCTCAAAGTCAAACAGGATATGTAATAGTGATTGAGATATTGGTAGGCTTATGACATTCCAAAACTAAAGTGAACTTGTTTCTATTGTTTTGAAAATATAATAATGACGCCTATAATAGGTTTTTAACACAGTACATACATAAGTTTTTTCAATTTATTATAACATAGAACGTTACATTTGCTATGTCATAGAGTTACATTATTTAAATAAATCTTAAATACTAAGTTTAAGTCATACATTCAATAAGTCATTCTAGAATTCTATTAATTACAGGAGACTTCAATTTTAGTACCTATTCTTATTTTCTCTGTTTAGCTATCGCAGTTGTAAAATGTCTTGATATTGTCAAAAGGCCCTATATAATAAATTAAATTAAAATAATGTCATGAAAAGTCAATTTCGGACACAATATTATTACAAATCGAAATTATTTTTCAAGCTTAGAGCTCTTAGAGTGACGTCAGCCGTCAAATTCGACTGTTTCCATGGAGCTTCTATACTGTTTGAAAAAACTTATATATGTAACCTTTCCGTTAGGTATATATTAACTTTATGATATGTACTGTGGTTTTAATAAAGGAGTTACGCCTCCCAAGCGTTAAAATTCCAACAAAAGATGCTTTTAGATAAACTTATTATCAAAACAAATCACATACACAAATTACAAATAATTCAGCTACTATTGTATCAAATGTAACAAAAAAAACATCACTCGGTATGAATGTATTTTGGAAGTTTTCAATAGTATTGTGAGTCGTGGTCACTCATTGTTTGGTGAAATGGTATTTGTAAATTTCCTCACTTCTGTATGATGTACTAAAAATTGTATGGTTTGGCGAATAAGTGTTTCAGTAATATTTAAAAACTGAAAATCGTTATTTGTTTTTGTATTATTATTACTTATGTTTGGGTACTTCTTTGTATATGAAGGGGAAAAAAGGATCATAGTCAGTTTAGTACAAATGCAATTTTGTACTGAAACTAGATAGAAAGATCATTGTCAAGGGCATAATGTAAAAAACCGGCCAAGTGCGAGTCGGACTCGAGCACGAAGGGTTCCGTACCAAAAACAGCAAAAAAACTGTTTGTTGTATGGGAGCCCCCCTTCAATATTTATTTTATTTTGTTTTTAGAATTTTTTGTTATAGCGGCAACAGAAATACATCATCTGTGAAAATCTCAACTGTCTAGCTATTACGGTTCATGAGATACAGCCAGGCGACTGACAGACAGACAGACGGACAGCAGAGTCTTAACAATCGCGTCCCGTTTTACCCTTTGGGTACGGAACCCTGAAAAGGAGAGAAGTTTTTCTCACTGACTCTGATCCTTCTTTCACCTTCATATGCATACGTCAGGAGTTTCAACTGTTCTATGTTAAATGACATGTTTTGTTAACCTACTTACAAATTATAAGACCCTTTCTGTGTCAGAAGTAATAATAAAATTAATGTTACTTAAAATTATTATAAAGCAGCCTAATCGCGCTAATTTTCAACGATAAAACCAAAGATAAATCGTTACCGTTTCAGTTTCGTTTACAGATTTTTTTTGCTTTAGTTTTGCTAAAATTATTGAATACTCTGCTTAAGGAGTCTAGGATTACAATTTGGGACAATTTAAGTGAAAATTATGAAGCTAAACCAAAGGTTTTTAACCGACTTCAACAAAAGGAGGAGGTTCTCAATTCGATTGTATGTTTTTTTATCGTTGTTCGCGCGTATCTTCGACTTTTATGGACCGATTTTGATGATTTATTTTTTGTTCGATTGAGTTTTCTTGCGAGATGGTCCCAGATGCGAGATGGGGCTTTTAGAGTAAAAAAAAGAATATGTACTCCAGCCCCACCCGACTTTAATAGACGTGTTTTATGGGTAGTTCTTGGGAGAGCAATTTTTGAGTGTCACAGACTCATATCTCCTATAAAAACAAATAATTATGATTAAAACTATCATTACATCGTTTCTACATTTCATTAAGCATCGTGTCATATAGATTTAACTGGTTAAAAACTACGTAGATCGGAGTAACTCACCCTCAACACCTCAAATCCGGTAAATTTTGCACGTTTTTACGTGTCACACGGGCGCCGGCTTATGAGAAATCGCGGATATTTTTGAAATCACCCACGTTTTTAATCAGTTTTGTACACACATTTAAAATAGGCATATCACGTTATATACTGATCAAATTTTAAATCCTATCGGAGGGAAACTTTTGATTTTATGGACCTAAGTAAGTATGTCACACGCCTAGCTACTTTTTCACTGCGCCCTCTTGCGAAGGCCATTGCTCTGGACTGGCTAGGCACAGACAAATAGTGA
Organism: Agriphila straminella; assembly: GCA_950108535.1. Classification (NCBI taxonomy): domain Eukaryota; kingdom Metazoa; phylum Arthropoda; class Insecta; order Lepidoptera; family Crambidae; genus Agriphila; species Agriphila straminella. The sequence continues at coordinate 903,333 of OX467324.1, read as the reverse complement.
TTGATGTTTTCGAATCGACAGTTACATCGCTACTGACAGGTAAGATGGCTGTGTTGCTGTTTCCCACGCTTTTGGTGCAAGACTAAGTTCTACGATTTAAAAAATTTTGGTTCTCATTTCTAATGTATTTCCATGTCACATTTTTGCAATATAATTGTGCTATTTTTTGTAAACTGGTTCTGAGCTGTAATACCTTACTCCCAAATGTACTTAACCAGTAACAAAGTAGCAGGTTATATCTTTTCAATGCCGATAAATTTCAAAATTAATGCTTTTTGGTAATTTCCATGGCGTAATTTCCATGTATAAAACACCACGGAAATTACATAAAGCCCATGGAAATTACTTTTCATTTCTCATATTCGGAAAGTGATGTATATTTGAACTGAGCAGCGGGTCCAAAACTCTTCGTTCCACCCTAGGGTGTAAAAGTAATTTAAAAATGGAACTGTATTTGGCAATGAAAAAGTTTACAATGGTTAAAAACAAATGGTTTAAAAAAAGTTGCAGCCTTGTAGGGCGCATTCACGAACAACAACAAAACATGGTATAAACAGCCAGTGCAAAATTAAAAATATTGGGCGGAGCGGCCGGCGACGCGACGTGTTCCAAATTTAAATTAAGAAAAACTACAAAATATTGGAGGGAGACTTACCTAACTCTGTGACTTTGAGCTGTGTGTGCCGTATTAAAGTTTTGTGTTGATTTTGTATTTACTAAAAGTAAATTTAAAACTAAAACAAAAAGTTCAAATAAAATAAAAGAAACAATAAAACTACGCTGTAATTCGCCGACAGGAAACAACTACTTCAGGAGAGTCTCTACCATGGACTTACCGTCTTATCAAATACCAAAGAATATCTCCAACTTTTACAGGCATCCAACAAAGCCAAATCTGTCATCATAATAATTTATATCAAACTGTAAATTGTAAATATTCCAAGCAAGAATTTAACTTTAAATTTCACAAATTGTTCTAATTTTTCTAGGTTTTTAAAGGTAAGTTGGTATAGGTAATAATTATGAGGTCTACCAATGTAGTTACTAAGTAGGTACATGTTTTTATTAATAAACATTTTGGAATAAATAAGACTTTTTTCACTTTCCTGAAATTCGAAATGAAAAGTAGAGTGTTTAACACGGGTAAAAGTCATCAATTCCATTCTCGAACTATTAGATAATATCTCGAAAAGGAATTGCTTCCTTTTGACCCTCGTATAACAATCTACTATTGTTTTATTTTTGGTTTATTATATCAGCCGCCGGAAGGCCTACACCCAACAGTAAGTGTCGAACTTACTGTTGGGTGTAGGCCTTCCCCAAGGTTCTCCACAACAATTGGCCCTGTCCTGCCCACATCCAGCAGCTTCCTCCGACCTTCACCAGATCGTCGGACTACTTTGTCAGGGGGTGGGGGCATCCGGTGCGCGATCACTATTCCAGAGCCACCGGTTTGTCTCGCTATGTCCGCCCACTGCCACTTCAGCTGTGCAATCCTTCAAGTGATGTCGGTTACTTAAGTTCTTCTACGGATCTCTTCATTTCTGTCGCCAAACAAGGCAAGTTGGCAACAACACACACACTGTCGTTTTGAGACACTGAAGTAAGGTGGACGCAAATAATTTTCGAAGCTTTGAGTTGGATCTGACGAGAGATCTCTTCCTCGAAATTGGACTCGCTTTACTAGGACTGTCTGTCCTAGGTATAATTAATAGTCTGGATAATTTGAGTACACTGTTCCTAAATCTTCTAGAAAACTCTGAGTATCGGCTTTCCGTCAGCTCTCAGAAGTTCTCTAGTGATTCCATCGTCACCCGCCACCTTGTTATTTTTTAGCTGTTTGAGGGCCATACTATTCTCTGGCTGGCGTCCTGAATATCTTTAGTAAAGTGTCGGGTGAGCTTGGCTTTCGTCGATCCTGTATTAATTTCTTCTTTACTCAAAAAAGAAAATCAAAAGCAAAGCAAGTGGCTTTGCTTTTGATTGAAATACTCGTACATAGGTCAGTTACACTCCAGTCTCCCGATATGACGATATGTGCTGGTGGTTACTCTACTCTATGGGCGGTATGGCTTCGTATGCAGAACTGCCACACCGGTGTAGGTCGCATTATCACCTGGCTGTGGGCTGCCGTGTTACCGTCGTCCGCCAGTTGCCGAGTTGCTGCTGCAGGGTTTAGTTGCATTTGATTGCAGACCTAGAAAGCTAACTCCAATCTTCACTCATGAGGGGTGGTATACCTTGCTGCTGTCCAGTGTCGGTGGTCAGGTCACCATTGTTGAGGAAGGCAGGTCACGTCGTATATTCAGCGAAAAGGGAAGTATGTACTTCTGAAGGGGTAGGAGTCTGTGCCCGGGACTTGCAGTCCAACTGATCTGCATTAGAACTTGTATCGTTATACAGAGCAGGTTGGTAAACTTAGTCAGCGTTATTGTTTGAAGACCATACATAATTAGTGAAAACTAGTCTTTAGTAAACGAGTATTGACCTAGGTCGTACAGATTGTTGATACTTTTTACCAAATATTTGTTATTTTTATTATTATGTATCTCATCCATAATAATATATGCAATCAATAATATACTCTAAAAGAAATTTATTAATTAATAACATTATTATTTATTACCTTCATGTTTCTACATTGAGTTTCTTTGTAAGTTTTTTTTTTATTAATCTACTATTTTTGCTAAATATAATTATAATACAATGTAGTTCTTAATACTACCCCAACTAACTTTTATTTGAGCTTTAATTTCATATCTGACATGATGTTGAGCAAAATTTTATCTGCTGGGTAATTTCCGTGGTCTCTACTGTAATTTCCATGGATCGCAAATTTTCTATAATTTTTTTTAGCAAAAGTATGCATTCGCTACGTGGCGAATTTTGATATAATGTTTGAATTTGCATAAGCTTTCAATTTTTTTGTGTAATTCACTTTAATTTAGTGATTTCAAAAATGCTGTGGAAATTACACGGAGAACACTTTTCCGAAGAACTACCCTTATAATAACAATGATAGTGCGTATCTAATAATTTGTATATTATTTCTTGCTTTTTACAGGCAGGTTTTTTGAAGTCGGGTTTTTTGTGTTTTTTGGTAAATATAAACTAAATGACAACGTAACGTTTTTAGTTGTATCGTTCAGAATAGGGATGTTGACTATTTTTTTATTTTATGTTACATAAATTACCTCTCAAAAAAAGAAACATTGGTAAAAGAATTAATTCGCTAGCATGAAAACTGCCCGAGATATCACAGTGTGAAATGCACACAAATGGACTCGATCAAAAACGCTCCATACTAATGGCTTGCACGTTATGACGTCACGCCTTGCAAGTTTGTATGCAACGCATAGGAAATTTGTTCAGCAGGTATATTAAATATTGTGTTTATCAAAATGGTTTCTTAGACAAATTTGCTATACATTTTACGGACTAATTAAAGGTATCATTTATTTTAATAAATTTTATACTTTTTAAATGGACTTGTCCACCCAACTTTGAAGGGTCATAAAACAAATAATATGCAATATATAAAACCAAGAGGTATACAAGCTACTCTAAAAGTTTAATATGTTTACGATTTTTATTAGTACTTCGTTATTTTATTCATTAGTCAACATCCCTATTACCGCGATTGGGCTCCTGGTCGCATTGTAATACACCAACAACCTTGCAGGAGTAGATTTCTAACGTCACAAACAACAATTTGTTCTATGACTTTTTTGAAAACAGAAAAACATTTTTTTTTTAAACTCGATCAGCTGTTCGGATATAAGTTTGGAAAGTTGTGATTTTTTTCTGTTTTCGAAAAAAGTCGTAGGACAAAAATGTCATTGTTTATGATGTTAGTATTCTACTCCTGCGAGGTTGTTAATGTTTTACATTATAATACCTAGCATGTTTCATGTCGAAGCACTCGTCGCCATAGCAGGTGCTGCAGCTGTCGCCAGCTCGCCGGGAGTAGCCCAGCGGCTTCACGAAGTAGAACCGCCCAGAGGCGACGCGTTGGGCGGCGAGCGATAGCGCCGCTGAAATGGTGGTTGCATTTACAATTTAGCCCAGCGGATTCACGAAGTTGAACCGCCCAGAGTCGACGCGGTGGGCGGCGAACAATAGCGCCGCTGAAATAGGGGTTGCATTTACAATTTAGCCCAGCGGATTCACGAAGTTGAACCGCCCAGAGTCGACGCGTTAAGCGGCGAGCGATAGAGCCGCTGAAATAGAGGTTGCATTTACAATTCAGCCCAGCGGATTTACGAAGTAGAACCGCCCAGAGTCGATGTGGTGGGCGGCGAACGACAGCGCTACTGAATTTTACAAATGTAGATATTTTATGTATTTTATTTATGTTAAAGGAATATCATTGTTTAAGAAGATAAGGTTGGGAACCCCTGCTCTATAATGTAATGATACTTGTATAGTATTATATTATTTATGGCAATGGGAAGCTTTGTAAAGTTATAGGTACATTGGTAATTGTCATGTCATACGTATCTACTTCAGTTCAAGTTTGATTTCCGTTATGAAAATCAAAAAGCTTCATATTATTATTATTAATCTCTTGAGGTCCCGGGTTCGATCCCCGGCTGGGTCAATGTAGAAAATTAACTTTTCAATATTGTCTCAGGTCTGGGTGTTTGTGATACCACCGTTGTCTCTGATTTCCATAACACAAGTGCTTTAGCTACTTACTTTGGAATCGGAGCAATGTATGTGATGTTGTCAAATATTTATTTATTTATTTATTATAAATAGTTACCTACCGGGTGTAACAAGACCCTCAATGAAGCCGAAGTCCACGTATTCCGCCCATCATCAGGATAATTTTTGTCTTTAGGCTATACCTGGGAAACCAATAGCTACGAAGTTATTGAAAGTCAGAGTCAAAACTTTTTTTAACACCAAAAATTAAAATCGTTTCCCAGCAATAATTTTGAACAGAAATGGACCTGATGATGGGCAGAATACGTAGATCTCGGCTTCGTTAAGGGGCTTGTTACACCCAGTATAGGTATAACGTTTTTTTTTTCTCAAATCACCCTTTACATTTGGCAAAACATTTATGAAACAACCGAAGATAAAGCTCTTATAACTCAGCGTTGGACGCAGTATGGACGGATGTTGTATAACAAGGCCACCATAACATTCTTATAAATTATAAAACTTTTATCAACACAGGCGTTTAAAATTATGACTAATGACGTCCGGAATTTCCGGATGCGCAAACTCACCGGACGCACAGACGAGCAGACAGACGGACGCGCGCGCCATGCCAGCGAGGAAGTGGCGGTGCATACCGACCTGTTTACCGTTGCAGCTTATCGGTGCAGGGGCCGGACTCAGAAGTCGCTATTCGCGAAATAAAAAATATAGGCAGAATGCCTGATGATGAGTGGTATAAAAGATGATTTTGAAAGTGTCAGGAGGGTGTTGTGTTAATAACCCAAAAATTTTGAGCTCTTCTTATCCAAATTCTAAAGCAACACAAATTCTATAGTTATTACCAAAACAAAAATAGTTCTATAGCTAAATATTAGCAAAGTTAAATATGTATATGTTTAGAAAGTAGGAGACTTTCTACCCTTCCTTGGATTGAATGAATTGGTTCAAGTTTCATAAATGTGACATGAAAAATGTGTGTGTTGATGATGCTGGCCCGAAAAACCTGAAAGATCTTTGTTGAAACTTAAAGGAAAAAGATAAATATTTCGCAGCAGAAGAAGGCGATTCTTGTCCAAGTTTCACTAGCATTATTTTGATCGAAGAATCAAAGAACATCGACCGACATTCGTTTGAGTCCGCCCCTGTCTGCTAAACGTGAAATATTTCCCCGTGTTTACAAACACGGCGGTCTCGTGCAGAGGCGCAGCGGCTCAGAACCACGGCGGGCGCCGAGCATGTTTCTGCTGCTACTGTTGCTGCCGTTCCTGCTACGCCTGTTGGGCGCCAGAGGTTAGTGACATAATTCTTTTATTATAATCATCATATTAGCCGCATGACACCCACTGCTGGGTATAGGCCTCCACTAAGGATCTCTACGACGATCGGTCCTGCGCTGCCCGCATCCAGCGGCTTCCCGCGCCATCCACCAGATCGTCGGTCCACCTTGCCGAGGGCCTACCCACGGAGCGTAGTCCTTTTCCTTTCCGCCCCAACAGCCATTGGTTCTTCTTGCTATACTTGTATAGCATGGGGGAATGACATAGAAAGAGTTACAATTTACTACTTTTCATCATCATCATATCAACCGCACGATACCCACTGCTGGGTAAAGGCCTCCCCCAAGGATCTCCACGACGGTCGGTCCTGCGCTGCCCACATCCAGAGGCTTCCCGCGACCTCCACCAGATCGTCGGTCCACCTTGCCGGGGGCCTACCCACGGAGCGTCGTCCTTTTCCTTTGCGCCCTAACAGCCATCAGTTCTTTTTGCTATACTTGTATAGCATAGGGGAATGACATAGAAAGAGTTACAATTAAGTTACTACTTTTCATCATCATCATATCAACCGCACGATACCCACTGCTGGGTAAAGGCCTCCCCCAAGGATCTCCACGACGGTCGGTCCTGCGCTGCCCACATCCAGCGGCTTCCCGTGACCGCCACCAGATCGTCGGTCCACCTTGCCGGGGGCCTACCCACGGAGCGTCGTCCTTTTCCTTTAAGTATAGCATAGGGGAATGACATAGAAAGAGTTACAATTAAGTTACTACTTTTCATCATCATCATATCAACCGCACGATACCCACTGCTGGGTAAAGGCCTCCCCCAAGGATCTCCACGACCGTTGGTCCTGCCTGCCCACATCCAGCGGCTTCCCGTGACCGCCACCAGATCGTGGGTCCACCTTGTCGGAGGCCTATCCTCATAGCCTAGCGTCATCCGGTGCACAGTCGCCATTCCAGATCCTTTCCGCCGCAACGGCCATCGGTTCTTTTCGCAATACTTTTATAGCGTAGGGGAATGACAGAGAAAGAGATACAAGACAGTTCCTACTCTTATTGTGATGTATTTCTACGTATTGTGCTGACCTCAGAGCAGTGAAAGTTTTTGGTGATGACCATATTTCAGCATCATCATTACAGGCCATTAGTCCACTCAAGGTAACCCTCTTCCGTGTGAGGATGTTTTTTATTCACAACGGGATAGTGTTTGGCCTTCACCTCACCTGATGTTAAGTGACGATAAGGCCGAAGGTGTAAGCGTACTACACCCGGAATCCTCATCACGGAAGAACTGGCTATCTTACCTCTAACTGCCGGAACACAAAAGTTTTTAAATTGTTGTTATGACTTCAGACTTAGTTAAGATGTTGGTTGGTAGCCCGGCTGAGTTATGTCGGAACACCTATACCTAACCAGTTGCAAAAAGAAAAAGAAAAAAGTTTTTTCATAGCTTTAAATTTAGATGGAGTGAACTTAAGTTTTTTAGCATTGCACATGGCAATCTGTCAGAAAACTTACGCAATGCTGTAATAGTAGTTTATGATACAAGATTGGTAAGGAGGTTTTTAAAACGAGTTGACGTTTTAGAATCGTCACGAGTTTTAAAAAACCTTAACAACCGTGTGCCATACTACGTTTTTCAATACATTTGCGAGAAAACATTATAGGTACTACTGAAATTGCAATCTATACATATAATAAAACTTTAAATTCTAAATATTTGTGCGCGAATTACGCAAAAACCGCTAAACTAATTTTGATGGATTTTTCACAATTTAGTAGATTGAAGTCCAACTTAAAAACTAAGCTATGTTTCATCAAATTCAGGTGGGTGGAACCAGAGAAACAGCTTGAACTCTCCGTAGAACTTGAACTTTCATACACTAAAGGGGTCATTTAAACTGGTTGCTATATTTTTCTACTGCGTCCACGCGGATAAAGTCGCGGGCAGAAACTAGTAGAAATTTAAAAAAACGTTCGTAAACAAAAACGTACGGCACCGGCGTGCGGTAAAATCAACTATTCGCACGCTGTACTAATCCGTAAACAAAAACGCACGGCGTGCGGTAATAGTACATTACGATATTAGTGCGTTAAGATGTTATAACCAATACGCACGTATATCGTACGACGTTTTTTAACACATTTGCGAGGAAACAGAAAAAAAAATACGCCAAAAGTACATTTTCGGAAAATGACTTGGCATTTTTCATGTTTATCCACTTCAAGAAATTTTCATACGTGGTTATGTATCTGTCCTTGGATATTGACGGCAGCAAGCTGTCGCATGCGGTTCGCGCTTCTGTTAGTATATCCGGTGGAGGTGAAGTAATATATTGCTCATCTTCATTATTGAAAGTTGTCATTTTTAGATACTTGTATTAAGTACAAAGAAAAGAAAATTTGAGAAAAATGGCGCGAGGATTATTTTCTGCCGTGGCTGCGTAAAAATGTTGGCAAAGACGCTAGCGTGCAGCCAAGTTTTTAAATTACCGAATAAACTGTTTTTTTTTATTTTAAATAAACTCAATCTGTGAATGCACACTGTCTACTGACTGGCGCCGCGCGGCGATTTGTTCGAAATTTGAATAGCAACAGCGCGCTGCTCACTAGCTGGAGTCGTGCGGCGGCGATCAGTTCCATATTTGAAATGGCAAATAATACTGTTATGGAATTTGTATGGACTATAACTTAACTATTTGCTTTGGTAACACACGCGTTTTTTAAGACCCGCTTTACATATTTAAAACCGGTGGAATTACATCAGCTTTACGAGCAAGGGTGTTAAAAAATCAACTTACCGCACGCTCGACTGTCATCGTAAAGTATTGAAAAGTAAATTTATAATAATGTTGTGTGAAAATGGAAAAAGTCCGAATATCTTTCACGTATTGTTTGTGGAGCTCGGTGGCGCAGTGGTTTAGCGCCTGGCCCAGCGATTGCGGAAGCGAAGCAACGTTCGCAAGGGTCGGTCATGGGATGGGTGACCAAAAATTTATTATCTCGAGCTCCTCCGTGCTTCGGAAGGCACGTTAAGCCGTTGGTCCCGGCTGCATTTGCAGTTAACACCCACAAATCCGCAATGGGCCCGCGTGGTGGGTTATGGCCCATCTTTCTTACCACCCATAAGGAAGGCCTGTGCCCCAGCAGTGGGGACATCAAAAATGGCTGATAGACATTGTTTGGTAAACATTTTCATGTATCTTTAAAGAATGTACAAATTATTGTGATCATGCAACCATCGAGATTAATAATGTATTTTTACATATACAACGTGAAATTTTAATAATTAGGTTCCGGCAGTGGGGTGGTTCCACTCATGATAACAAGCAACTTTTACTATGGGGCCAGCTTTCATATTGCGAAAAAAAAACAGCTGTTCCATCAAAAGCGTAATACCTACTCGACCGTAATGTTTAATTATGTTACGGCTAATACCCGAAGTGCGGCTAATCCTAGTTCTAGCTGGCTAAAACTAGGTCTAGCCGGCAGTTGATGGCTAAACCTAGGTGTAGCCGATTTGCTCGCGGCCAATACTAGATGTAGCCGGCTAAAACTTGGTCTAGCATGGGGTAGTAAGAAAGCTATTTCTGTTAAAAAAAATAACCTCGAAATTTAAATTCGATTTCAATTAAATTTCTAACCTATATTCGGGACCTACAGGAGTCTACACCTAGTTTTAACCAACAGCTATCGGCTACACCTAGTTTAGCCAGCTAGAAAACTAGGTTTAGCCGCACTTCGGGTATTAGCCGTAACATACATACGTAGTATATAAATACATTACTTACGGTCGAGTAGATATTACGCTTTTGTATGGAAAAGCTGATATTTTTCGCGATATCAAAGTTGGCCCCATAGTAAAAGTTGTTTGTTATCATGAGTGGAACCACCCCACTGCGGGAACCAAATTATTAAAATTTGAGTCATTTGATGATTTCAATTTCTACCCGGCCGGGAATCGAACACGGCACCTCTTGCGTGGTAGACCGGGTTGTTGACCACTGCACCATTCAGGTCATCAATAGTTTTACCATTGATTTCAGTTTGTTAATGTTATAAATTAAATTAATTATCATCAAAAGATGTTGTCAGTAAATTGTTTATAAAATTACTAGAAAAAATTGCTTCAACACAATCAGCCACCTACTGCTGTTCTGTTAAAACATCTGCAATCATCTGCAATAGACAATGTCATCAACATAACGTTCAACAATGGATTATATCATTATTTACACCGTGTCTTATTGTTTGATACCTATATTTTTATTTGATTGAATCAGGCGTCACTTGGCGGAAGTCCCAAACCATTTTGAAAATATAAATATATATGTAGCTTACCTCCGCAAACAAAATGCAAGATGCACCGCCCGCCCGCCCGCAAAAATATGCACATGCACACCACAAAATATAAGTGCACAATACCTGCATTTAGCAAGACAGCAACACACCTTGCACCTTCACCAATTAGGCTACTCTACACGTGTTTCGCCCCAACCCGGAGCATCCTCAGGAGTTAGAATCTAACTCCTGAGGATGTTAGATCGTGCGTAAACCAACGGTGAAGTAAGCATTTTATTCCAACACATTACGACATCGGAGCGATTTTTTTTTCTTCAAAAAGTGCCACCGTGGTCAAATGCTTAACACCCTGTTTTCATGGTCCACTGGCCAGGTTCGCCAGAAACCCAAAATGTTTTAAATCAAAGTGGAAAGAAACTCAAAATGTAATATTAATAAAATCATTGATAAACAAGATAAGATAAGAGACGTAAAATATACATTAGACCAAATAACATTAAACGAAACGAAAATCAGGTACAATTATCTAAAATTAAAGATAAATAATATTAGACTAGCTAGAGAATGTGAATACTTGAATGACATGTGAACAAAACCATATGATAATTTTCATAATGATTGATCGTTTGTAATACAACGGGTGTAACAAGACCCTCAACGAATTTGTAGTCCACGCATTCCGCCCATCATCAGGATCATTTTTGTCATTTGGACTGTACCTGGGGAACCAATAGCTACGAAATTATTGAAGGTAAGTCAGTTTTTTTTTTCGAAATTTTTCGGAAATTTTATTTTATTCGTTATTTCCTAATTTTTGTCCAAAGAAACATTATCAAAATTTTATGTATTTCATAACAAACAATGGCTTCAAAACGTCATCACTCAATGTACCTATCTTATGAGCACTCACATAAGCGCTGTCTTCCAACTCGGCTGCACGCAGCTGTGTAGCATACACTCGCAGGTGCGGTTTGTTGTACGCGTTACATTACGTGGAAATGTATGCAATGATTTTTTAACACCAAAAATAAAATTGTTTCCCAGCAATAATTTTGAACAGAAATGGTCCTGATGATGAGCAGAATACGTAGACCTAAAAAATTTGTTAATTGTAATTTTAACACATACATCCGACATTCAACACACATACATACGTGCATCAAACGTGCGCGAAAAAGTGGTAAAGTTTGATGCCGCCTGGCACTACTTTTCCACTAACCAAAATGCCTGGCAATGTTAAATATTCGATTTAGATACGTGATTGGCTGGCTATAATACCACACATACCAAATACGAGCTCTGTAAATCCTGTAAAACCTTCAACGGATTTTTCAGTTACTTTGTTGCCCAACCACTCCCACCCCCCCCCCCCACTGAAAATCTGTTATCTAATTAGAAACCACCTAGCGACCGGTCTCATTTGACAGATGAATGTGATACATTGCTTCTTCTTTTTGGGGTAAAAAAAATCATACCAAAGAAAAGTAGCAATGTATGTCAAATGAAACCGGTCGCTAAATAGTTTCTATTTAGATAATCAGCCTGCGGATCTGTTAATAAATGATACGAGTTTGGCACACTAACTAGAGGGATTTCTTCGCTCTGTTTTCATACCTATTTCTGGGGCCAGCTTTTAGTAATATTGGTCAAACTGCAACCTGAAATGCAACTGAATTAAATAAATAAATAAATTTATAGAGAACACCAAGGCTAAACTAATATTTATGCATATTTATGAATTTAAAAGTGTTCCATTGAAACAATAGAGAGCCGACTAAAACCGATACACAACATTAGTCAATCATTCCGTACATGTAGTTACTTCCTAATACAATTACTTCCTTGAGCGTGGGATTTGATAAAAACCGCACTTAAGTTACTGCGTGCCAGTCATTGTTTTAACTAACTTGATCGGTTTCAAAACATTATGCACTGTTTCAACAATAACCTCCGTTTTCTGTTATACTGTGTGATATTGATATATTGTCATTTTTACAGACGGTTATAAGTGTGTACCCCTAGCAGGAACATCTAATGAGAAAAAAAACGCGCGTAAAACTACTCGAAAGAGTAAAGTGCCTGCTTCACGACTGCCAACCACGTCCCAGCCAAGGTAACCTTAAGCTAGGATTTTCTAGGATGACGGTGCCGTCATATTACGGCCGTAATTTAGCAGCGTAGAACGTTGTCTATGAAAACAATATGGTGCGCCGTATTGTTTACATAGAAAACGTTCTACGCCGCTAAATTACGGCCGTAATATGACGGCACCGTCATCCTAGGAAACCCTAGCTTTAGTGGCTGACAGCTGTGGAGCAGGCACTTAACTATCTTTGGAAAAATTACATTTCGCTTTTTGGCGCTAGATATCGCTGTACAATTTTCCCATAGAAAATAGTGTACTCCGAAAAAGCTTTGCTGCACTATTTATCGTTTAAACAATATTTTATAACATGTCGTTTAGTTTAAAACTCTATTAAACTAAACCACAGACTAGAAAATATTTTTTAATCAATTTAAAGTACAACAAAGCTTTTTGGGAGTACACTAGAAGAACACAATTCACAATTTCGTCTTTATTTAAGCACTACGATTTTTTTTCCATTGGCGGCGTTAGTTAGCCACAGAATACATAATAGTACAAAGTACGGTACCACACTTGTACTATTATGTATTCTGTGGTACTACAGTGGTGGGGGTGGGAGCAATAAACAATGATCGATTGACCGTCTCGTATTAGGCACAGAATAACGCGCGCGTGTACTCGCAAGCGCGGCGGCCGCCCTAACTGATTTGCAACTTCAAGTTGTCGCGCGCTGTAGGTACTTATCGCGGTAGGTATGGGCGAGTGACGGATGCCTGCTATAGCGCATAAAGCCTCTTAATATTATAAATGCGAAAGTATATACATTTGTTTGTTTGTTAAGCTCACGTCTTGTCTTCTCAACCGATCATCATAAAATTTTGCATACACGTAGTCAGGGGTACAAAAAAGGACATAGGGTGCCTTTTATCCAGAAAAAAGGACTGTTCAAATAGGGATAGAGAAATACCTGTCCACGCAGACGAAGCCGCGGGGGGCCACTAGTTAGTTAATAGTTATCTTTATTTATTTTATTTTACATTATCTTTAGTTCTTCAAATCAAGTAACTTTATCTCCTCCTTCAGATGTGCCCAAAGACACAAACTACGTGATAAAGAAAATCACATCATGCCCCGACGTGGGGTACTACTTCCGCAGGGAACCGATCCCCAACGCCATCGGGCTGGGGCCCTGCTACCTTTGCTTCTGCCAGGATGATAAAACCGCCATCTGCTGGAAGAGGGAGAACAAGAAATGCGATGCTTCTGGTTATAAACACCATGGGATAAGCAAGAGGTGAGTCTTTAGCCAATGTATAGGTGATCTTTTGCAGAATCTTCCTGAGCTTCTGCCAGGAAGGTGCTACCGTCCTAGGCTGGAAGACTAAAAAGAAACAGACAAGTTATTTGGGTAATCTTCTTTTGGACTATTTTTTTATACTCAACAGACTCTGGCCAGGGCCATGCTACCTGTGCTTATACCAGTATGATGGTACAGCTCTTTTCTGGAAGAGAGAGAACAAGATATTTTATGCTTCTAGTTATAAACAGCATGGGATAAGCAAGAGGTGAGAGTCTCTAGCCAATGTATAGGTGATCTTTTCCAGAATCTTCCTGAGCTTCTGCCAGGAAGGTGCTACCGCTTTCTGCTGGAAGACAGTAAAGAAAAAGACGAGTTATTTGGCTAACATTCTTTTGGACTATTAGTTATCCTCAACAGACTCTGGCTAAGGCCCTGCTACCTGTGCTTTTACTAGGATGATGGAGCCGTCCTCTGCTGGAAGAGATAGAACAAGAATTTTGATGTTTCTTTCTAGTTATAAACACCATGGGATAAGCCTTGCTTGATAGGTGAGAGTCTTTAGCCAATGTATATAATGCCCCATAAGGCTTTCGCGCCTACCTACAGTTCCTTAGAAATAAAACACTCTTCACGCATTACAGCGCGTATATTATAAATTCAGTTGTTATATAAAAAATGAGATTTTTGCATCCAATATTTTTAGTATATTATTTAGTATTGTACAAAAAAAAATCTGAATAATTCTATATGCTCTCTAATCCGTAAAAGTGTTTTTTTTGTAACTAGCTGATGCCCGCGACTTCGTACGCGTGGACTTTATGACTCCGGCGTATTCTTCTTTATATGAACTCATGTAGTTACTTAAGAAAATACTAGTAGCAGTCTTAAATATAATGAGCATAATGTACAATTTGGCAACGTTGTGTTAATTTTTACTGATGGAGGGGTTTTCGGCAATAGCTTAGTAATAGATACAGCATGTAGAAAATGTTAAAAACGAAAAAATGTTTCTTGTGACTAAACTACTGGGTATTTTTAATAGATATTTTATAGGCAGACCAGCCTATAAAATATCAATTAAAAATAAATATACAGTAGTTATATTTTAACGCTCCCAGCGTTACTAGATAATATACGAAATTTAATTTATTGTCGCATTGTCCTCTCCACTCTGTATAATATAAATTATTTTTATTTATATTGAATATTGTAAACATGTACGTAAACATAGTTGAAATTTTTTCTTTATAAACTATATTTTGTAATGTATCTGTTGATTGTTTATACAGGGAGACAAGAGTACGCCGCAGCCCTTTCAGCCTCACCGATATTTTCTTCAAGGATGCGAAGCGAGACTGTAAGTACTGTCAATGACTTTTCTTTCTTATCGAATGAGGATTAGTGGCCACCTCTAGTGTTAAAGTTTATCAAGCCACCTGTAAGGCCTCTAACATGGCTTAACAACTGTTATTAGATGACAACAGCCGGGACCGACGGTTTAACATGCCCTCCGAAGCAGGGTAGCGCTCAGTTGTAATGCCACTTTAACGGTCACCAATCCGACACCTGACCCGACCGAGCGTTGCTTAACAAACGTGATCGAGTACGATCGGTCTATCAAGTTCTTCCATGAGCGCTTCAAAACTGGTGAAATAATTATTCCGACCCTGGTGCCCGCATGTTTGAGAAAAATATTTTTCATTCAGATATATATGTATTTGTTTCAGTAACATCTAACGTCAAAGCAGAAGAATGTACGCCATTTGAAAGCAGTTTCAGTGAGGACTGCCCTCCTGGTATTTATGAACAATTGTTTTTTAGCTTTAGTATGTCATGCTCACTTTAATCATTTCTACCGGTTGTGCTGTGTGAGGCGGATCGTTACGTTCCCTCGAATATGGTTGAGCAAAGCTCGCAGAGCTAATCTCGACGCACGTTACCGCGACTAATCACGACAATCGTAATTAATGGGTAAAAGAATTGACGATTTTAAAATGCTTATATGAATAGAGAATATTTTGATTTGATTTGATTATGAAAGCAAGTACGTAAGGTTTTTCCAAATAAATTTTAAGTCCAAGAATAATAAATTGCGTGTAAGGAATTTATAAATCTGTTTATTATGTTTCAAAATTGATAAGCTTTAGAGCTGCCAGTTCAGAATCCTTTTGCGTTAATGATATTCAAAGCAGTAATAAAAAAAAAATTAAGATAATTAATTTAATAGAAAAAATCAACTCACCCGTAGCAGCTCAGACGGGATGAGAGTGAGTCTACGGGTGAGTTAATTTTTCTAGTTTTTTTTCTATTAAATTAATTAACTTAATATAAAAATAGCATTGTGAATGCCTAAAATAAAAAAAAACATTAAAAACATTAATTTAGGATTATTTAATTTCTTTTAGCTGACTGGTGCGTCGGCTGTACTGTTTGCGACTGTGACACTACTGGCCACTGGAACTGCCACTTGCTTAGCTTCTGTCCAGACAGTAAGTATCAAAATTTCTCAATAAATAAACTGTAAGTACGATGGTGTAATAATCCTATCTCCTTTTCAGAAAACAATAAGAATAAGATGTTAACTTCTAAGAAGCCATTAAAAAAGCCAAAGAAATCACAAACAAAGAGTAAGCCTTCAAAACCAACGAAAACCACAACAAGATCTCCTAGTACCAAAAGAACAACTAAAAAACCTAGCAACCCTCTGAAACGTCCCAACAGACAAGCGAAATATAGAAACACTTCTCTCAGGCCCCATAGAAGAAAACACAAAAAACATAACCAGCCTTCACCAAAACCTTTAATAATCCGTAAAGGAACAACTAAACCGAAGACTACAAAGAATTATAAAATGAAAGAATCAGACAGAGATATGATAACCAAGGAAATATTAAATAGTGTAATGGCAGTGATGCAGAGGCTGTACACCAACAGCCAATCGATAAATAATCAACTGCAGAAAGTCTTGCCGAGTCCGAGGAGCATTCAGAAGCGATCGATGGACAAAAAGCAAAACAAACACTTTAAAAAGTATAAACCGCCATCGTCAAGGAGAAACCAATATAATAGAACAGTGCTACCAAAACAACATACGCCAAAAATATTTAACCAAATGAGTGGAGCTAGAAGATATAAGAGAGAAATCCCGGATAAAGTTATGAATGCGACGGAAATAAGTAAAATAGACGATGCCATCAATAAAACAGGTTTGCTATCAACTAATTATGCAAAGAACCGTAAGATCAGGGACTTTTCCATTCATTGTAAATAAGTTTTGACAATTATAAATGTAAAGGCTGAAAATTTAAATTAATTTAACTTTTTCCAGTGCGTGAATTCTCCACACTTAACACGCACTTGCATAGCATTAACTATTATTCTTAGTTTAATCAATATCATTATCTCTTTCCTTTTTAGGAAATCAACTCTTAACAAAAAACGCTGAATTAAGAAATGAAACTAATGTATATAAATATTATAAATATGATGTTATGACTGGAAAACCTCTCAACACAACGGAGATGCAAGATTATCGTGTAATATTATATGGTGACAGTTATAACGATTCCTTTGAGAACGAAGTGCAACAGTTTACTAAAAAAGATAAAGAATTTCATATTGTTACCATGGATGAGTTCGAAAAAAATTCCAAGCTTCGCATGAACAATGAAAATAAAATAAACGAGGAAAAATTTGCTCCTAATGATACAACTAGCAATATAAATGAGTCAAAAAATAAAAGAGGGCTAGATATACCTAAAAATTATGACCAACATACTACAGCCAAAACAGTAAATGTAATAAGTGCTACACAAACTTCTATTAATAACAATGCAGCTTCATTTGGTAATGCCACTACAACTGTTAATAATAGAGTTAATTCTATAGACGTGACGCCAAATTTTAAATATACCACGAAAAAAATTGTTGATACGTTAAAACATGAACCAGTTAATATTACTAAATCTGTGCCAAGCCATAAGGAAAAATCTGTAAAATCTCGAATATTTAAAAAAATTGCAGATATTCAAAATGTTTTTAAAAATCTCTTGCATGGCTTTCATGATAAGAATAATTATACTAAATCCACCACAGAGAAACCCAAACGGAAAAAATTTAACATATTGAAGTATTTGAAAAAATTCTTCAGAAAGGTATTTCGAAGTAAAAGCAAAGGCAAGATTTCAAAAAATAGTACTATTGAGAAAAATAAACTTAGACATCACGTAGTAGATGCCATATGTGAAATTTTTAATAATTGTGTTATTAATAAAAGGAATAAAAAAATATTGGTTACAGAAATAAACGATTTGTATATTGAATCTAATAATATATTTAGAAGCATTAAAATTATAAAAGGATTACTACATTTAATAGATTTTGGTAATGTCAGTAATAACATTGGAAAACCATATTTCAAAGATGATATCACCAAATTAAATTATATACTTAAAAATGAATATGAAAACAGTGAGAAGATTATAACAGAAAATCAATTGATTCAAATACAGTATGTCAAAAATAATACTCAACTATTCATTCAGTCTGTTAGCAAATTTGCTAAAATATTAAACGATATTATTGCAACGTTAACAACAGCAGATGTCGATAAAAAGAAAATCGACCAACGTAACCGAAGAAATGTAAGGGATAATAATAATTTAACTAAAAAGGATTCTGGCCATGACGCAATCATAAAAGATTTCATAAAGTTGAAGAACATTTTGAAAAAGTATAATCTAATGCAGAATACTTTTATGAGAAAAATGTACGAAACATTGAACAAGTTCGGAAGCACTCAAGATAACAGTACATCGCCCCAGGTGAGTTCCCAAAATATCAAAGAGCTTAATACCGCTCTATCCATTGAAAAGTTTTCAATAAATATTATTGAAAATC
This sequence comes from Agriphila straminella, assembly GCA_950108535.1. Classification (NCBI taxonomy): domain Eukaryota; kingdom Metazoa; phylum Arthropoda; class Insecta; order Lepidoptera; family Crambidae; genus Agriphila; species Agriphila straminella. The sequence continues at coordinate 884,796 of OX467324.1, read as the reverse complement.
TTAGGAAACTAAGAAACCTGGCAGTGATGATGAACTCTAATAATAGAAGAAAAAGAAACGCCGTGGATGATGGGGACACTGTGGAGTATTTACTTACATTGATGGAGTATATGCTAAAACAAAGTTATCCTATAGATACTGCTCCAGGTACGTGTGTTTTTTATTTTTGTAATTTTGTATTTTTTATATTTTTTTAAATATATTATCAGGTTAATTAATTATGTTTCAGTCAGTGACGGAATCGATCTATTAATTGATGCAATTAAAAATGCACCTGATATCAAACCTATGCGAGAACAAGTACTGAAATCTATGCCTAAACAAAATATAAAAATTAGTGCAGCAAAAACAAAGGCACCACCGTATCAGGAATCTGATAGTGTATCAGAATATAATAGACTTTTCAAAGAAGATAATTTTACTATTGCCCTCAATAGAACTGATGATGGGAGTGCAGAACAAAATGTTTATCAGGCGAAAGACGACGAATATATTAAATTTCACAAACAGATAAATTCAAACAGTTTTGATGAAAATACAGGATCAGTACTAAAATTTTCTTCACCATCTACGCCGAACTCAGATGAAACAGGCGAGACAACCTTGCCATATCAGACTGAGAAGAAGAATGAGGCAAATCAAAAAGAGTTTGATATGAGTAAATTTGAGAATGAATCCTCAGGACGTAAAAAGTTTGATATATATTCTGCTGATATGGAAGAAGAGGATCTGAATGCAGAAGCTACGAGTACGACTGTAGCATCTGAAACGGATTCTAATGAAGTGGAGAGAGAAGTATTGACGACTACTGCGGCTCCTTTGGTGACTATGCAAATAAAATTGGATGAAGTGACACAAAAACCGATAAGCGGGGAAAGTGGTGATAGCAATGATGGTGAAAAACGCGTGCCTCTCGATTGGCTGGATGAAGGTTACGATCAAGAAGTGAAAGCGAGTGTGGAAAATGTTACAACGACCACGACCACGACTACGACAACTCAAAGACCATTCTCACCAAAACAAGATAATGCCATTAGTTCACTTACTGAAGAGTCTAGCGACGAAGATGACACAGATAAGAAGCACCACGCAAAGTGGACCTCCGAGCAGTTGATGCGGCAGAAACAAATGGATCTCCTAAATTCGTTAGACTACGGGACAGAAAAATCAGAGGCTGAAGATTCTGCTGATACTAAAGAAGAAAAAGATGACACAGTATTTGGGTCGTATTATAGTTAGAACTGAAAGTAAATCAACATTAGGTTTTCAATTATGCAACGGGAAATATATTTGACATTTTTGTGTCAACGCTACAGAAAAAAATTCACCTTTAGATCCTATCCAGCCATAGATATAGTATATCCAGCCATACGAGCAAGTTGCCAAACGATGTTGGTTACACTGCTGTCAATATTGCATACGCACGTTACTGGCAGAGCTAATCGTAAGCGAAACGCGTGTTAACTCGCGCGTAAAATCGCATCGTCTGAAGGTGATTCTTGAATAATGGGGCTGGGGCCTAATAAAATCTTTAGCTGCCAAGAAATTTGAAAGAAAAGTTGATTTATACAGGGTGGGAAAAAGAGGGTAGATTTGTAGGGAAAGTAATTAAAATATTTTTGAAAAAATCATAACATTTTTTGAACTACCTGATCCCCAATGCATTTTTCCAATGAGAAAATGAGTCTTAAAACCATTTTGTACGAAATAAGAGGAAAAACGACCCAAATAAAATAAGAGGAATTTTCCAAATAAAATAAGACGAAAACGACCCAAAATAAAAAGGAAGTGTATGTGGTTATTGTTTTCTACTTTTAACTATGTTGAGAAAATTTTAAATATCAAGATATGTTAGAATTTTTAGTTATTTATCTAGTGTTATTAAGTTTTGCGTCAGTTTGTAATAATTTGTTAACTAAATTAATATTTTATGTAGAAATATAAATAAAACCATTTTGTATTAAGATGCCAAATAGCAAATTAGTTTATTGTTGTACATATTGTTATAATAATCATAGTTTTAATAATTATAACTAACTTTTATCTCATAAACCAATATAATCGAAGGTTAATTGTTTCATTTTCATCTTTAAAGTTTCATGAAAAGTAATGCATTCAGTAAGTAAGTATTTTGAAAAGTAACGTTGTAGTCCTTTGAAAAAATACGACGTAGAGACCAGCCCCCCTACTATGACTGTCAAAAGTAATATCGAAGCAATGTTGTAAATGAGATGGCGCTATACGCGATGTCTAGCTCTGTCCCTATAACAACATTACGTTGAGGTTGCTGTAAGAGCTCAGAGTACGGCCTCAGTTCACTTTTGCCAAGAAAAATCGTTTAAAGTCATTATAATTATATAATAAGTGTCGTAAAATTAGCAGACAAAACTTGAAGAAATCACCTCAAACTCAAAATAACATTACTATAACAGTTTATTTCCTCTCGCACCGTGTGTATAAGTCCTTAATCCGTGTAAATTTTCAATATAATTATCCAGAATACTGCATTAAGGTAACGGCAGACAGCGCGACAGAGCGGAACGACAGCGTTGCGACACGACACGACTTAGTCGCTGCTAATTTAATTTAATTCACGTAAAATTTTAAAGAAACGTTTGATAACGAGTTTTTTAATTGGTGTTGTTAAAAATTTTTGTTTGTAAGATATTCTAGCCGATAAAATTTAATTTTTATACCACTTTTAGATTAAGAAATAGGTAGGTAAATGGAAACGTAATTAAAAATAAGTCAAAGTCAAATAAGCTTTATTCAAATAAACTTAATTTTAAGTACTTTTGAATCGTCTATATTTTCCTACCACCCGTTCCAGACTTTTTTAGCTGACAAGAAGAACGGGCGCAAGAACTTATCAGCTGTAACAGCCATCAGTAACGATATTTACAAACTTGAATACTTATATCGTTACCAGACATCGGTATTACAACGTCCGAAACCATTTTTTATTATCTTTTTTTTTATTTTCGAGTAATCTGATAAGTTAGTAATATAGAAAACGAATTTAGTAAGTAATTAAACAAATAACTATTTATAAGCTTACTACATTGGCCGCATAAAAGCGAAAGATTTTTTTTCGCATTGGAAAAAAAAACATATTATAATTTTAAATAATATTGAGCTGACTCGTTGATGTCTTTTGTATGGAAACAATAGTAGTCATTTTTATGTTACATCCCTGTGATTTAAAAAAGACTTCATTAACTATAGTTTGACTATTGATAAGGTGTTTATATAGATTCATGATTATTTATATCCTTATGTTTATCATATAAACATTCGAAATCGTTAATTTATAATCGCGCCTAAGGTTTTTGTAGGCAAAGTCTCTTAGCATAGACAAATTGTACTAACAAAGAATAAATTACTTTGGGATGTTACGTAATATAATTAGAAAAGTACTATCAACAGCGAATCATGTCACGCTCTTCTATCTTAAAATGATAGCGTTTTTTTTCAATTTAAACTTTAAACGTAAAACTGAAAGTTGTAAACACGATTACACTATCGATTTACCAATAGAGCAGAAATAATTGATTTGTTTTTAATTCAAAATAGCTTTCATATTTCGAAACAAAGGGAAGGTAGAAATTAGTAGATATTAAACAGCAGAGTAAAATAATACCAAACCTAAAGCTAGGGTTTCTACCTAGGATGATTACGGCCGTAATTTAGCGGCGTAGAACGTTGTCTATGTGAACACGACGCGCGACGGCGCGTTGTATTGTTTATATAGACAACGTTCTACGCCGCTAAATTACGGCCGTAATATGACGGCACCGTCATCCTAGGAAACCCTAGCCTAAGAGGTGCCCTGAAAGGCGACAATACCTTCATCTAAAACCTTGGCTAACCAAAAAACGGGAAATACCGTTTTCTAATGAAAACACCATCTACCGCCAACACAGGGCATCCTGCATGGGCTGTTAGACATACATAGCTCCAAACTTTTATCGAAGTCATGGACAGTAAATACTGACCTAGACAAACGTCTAGTTGTTTATTAAATAAAAATCCAAAATACTAATATAAAAAGGAACCCTTATGGTGTGACTCAGTCTGTCTGTCTCAATTCAAAATAAATGCCGTGTACATTTTTTTGCGAGGATCGAGATGGGAATAGTACCAAAAGTTGAGGAATTTATCGAGACACGTGTGAACGTTTGAATTTTAAAAATCTACTGGTAACTTTTTTGGAGTTATGCCAAATTCGGGATTTTTGAGGGGTGTTTGTTTACTAAATTGTAATTATTTCGGAAAAAAAACCGACTAAAAAAAGGGTCCTAGTGTTGCTACAAAATGGCGAACCAATTTTGAAAATCGGTTAATTTATTGTGACCTGTAAGGGACCCCCCCTTAGTAGAAAAACGGGTGTTTCCGTATAAAAAGTTGTGTTAGCTTCTATAACTATTGACCGATCGTCATGGTTAAAAGCAGACGAGAAGTGCATTCGTTGGAATTTTGGCAATCGGTTAATAATATTTCGGCTGCGTCGAGGCAGTCAGCGGGCGGTTTTGCGTGACACGAGACGAAGCCGAGTGTCACAATCGTAAAAATAAATAGGTATTACCTAACTTTAAAAATATAATAGGATTTTGGTTTTTGGTAAATTTTTGAGTTCATTTTCAATGCTCCGATTCTTGCGGGGACTGTAAAATCTGTAACTTTTTTCATACAAAATCGCATTAATTGTTTAGTATTTTTGGTTTGGTATTTTGGATCCTTTATACGTATAATACCACATTTATAGAACCCTGGACAAATACTTTCTTAATAAGAATAACATCACAAGAAAATTTTTAAACTTTTTAAATTTTATGCATTCACAATGCTATTTTTATATTAAGATTATTAATATAATTGAAAAATATTAATAATCTTAATATCACAAGAAAAGTTAATTATGCTCAAATCGCAAATTATTATTACGATGTTAAGAAGTTCACTGTTTGACTGCTTTTTAAGCATTTTACTACACTACGAGTACAATAACTTATTCGCAATACATTTTACGATTTCATTAGCACGTAAACTTCAACGCTATATACTTACTTCAATCGAACAACGATTCAAATTAGATCACCATTTTTTATACAACTAGTTTACCTTACTTTATAATACGATTTTAAAAGAGTAATGACAAAAACGTTTCGATTTGAAGAATCGACGTTCCTTCACGCACTCATTTTGCAATGCTACGACCAATTAAGATTCGGAGGCTGCGACGCAGGCAATGTAAGCAAACAGAGAAAAAAGTGTATATCCTAATTAAGTGTTAACATGTGATTTTAACCTAAGGTGTGAAGAGAAAGTGTTGTCGATAGTACCTAAACTAAATTAATAGTTAGTAGGAAAATTCTCAAAAAAGCAAAACTTAAAAAATTAAGGTCGTTAAAATATTAATTTCTGGCAGGGATGTTATGGATATTGAATTCGGGCGGTTAAGGATATATCTGGTTTAGTTACGGCTACGGCCAGGCAGAAAAACCTGTCATAACGTGACTCCACTCCTATCCGAAATTTTATAATTAAATATCGTTTTAATTCGGATTTTCAGCTACGATTACGGAGCTCTTTAAAACATCCCTGATATCTGCTAGTTTATTATTTATATTTAAATAATTTATTTATTTCTCCATAAGGAGAAAGTAACTAAAGTCTAATTAAGTCTAACATCTTTATTCACATAAACTTAAATTAAGCATTCTTGAACTATTGTCTCAACTCTTAAATAGCTCTTCATTGTTATTTTTTTTTATTGTAAAGAAGAAGTGTATACCCACTTGCCAAAATCTTATAGATAGTTAATGCAACCTACTTAGAAACCTATATGTGGGGATTTGTAAATGGCATTGGAAAATCTATTTGTTATTCTATTGTTTATATTTGACTGTAAATCCTCCTACAAGCAAATAAACATAAACATTTCATCCATTACTTTGGATTACATTTCTTTGGATAGGTAATTTTTTTGTATTTTCTTGGCGATCGATAAGTCGATTTAAGTACTTGTGGCTTAATTGTGCATTATTGTTGTATACTGAAATTACTAATAGTTAACATATAATAACTGTTGATTCACCTGTAAATATAAAATAAAATAAAATAACTATTTTGTCTCCATCAATATTCATCATATCAGCCGCACGACACCCACTGCTGGGTATAGGCCTCCCCTAAGGATCTCCACGGCGATCGGTCCTGCGCTGCCCGCATCCAGCGGCTTCCCGCGACCTTCACCAGGTCGTCGGTCCACCTTGTCAGGGCCTACCCACGGAGCGCCGTCCGGTGCGTGGTCGCCATTCCAGAACCTTTCCGCCCCAACGGCCATCGGTTCTTCTCGCTGTGTCCCGCCCATTGCCACTTCAGCTGAGCCATCAATATTAGCTAAGTTTAATTACAATAGTCGATTGAGAGTAACGACGACTATGTGACGATTTATAATTATTTAGTTTCTGACCTCCATTTTTCATTTGTTAGCTGCATTCTGCAGAACAGCGTCGCAGGCGCAATCTCGTGGGCCTTGTCTCATTTCTGTAATTCGCTGTTTATGCCAATTACGCCGCTAAACGAGACAATTTTGTTTTTTTTATTGAGTTGTACAGATTTTAAAGGAAAAGTGCGTAATTCACTATGTTATTATTTTATTGTTCGTTGCTTCACTATTGCGTGTTCATTTCGACAAGCTTCTGGTGAAACAGTAGTAGTTAAGTAATGTAATAACATCCTACGCAAAATTTACATATTATCTATAAATAGAATAGTGGTTTTAGTTAGTGTAATCTTTAGATCAGGGGTTCCCAAACTTTTGCCCTGTGCGCCCCACCCAATTATTTTTATTAAAAATCAAGTACTTAGATTATCTACAATCAAACACAATAGGGGCACTAAATCACTCAAAAGTACTTAATAATTAAGTTTATTTGAATAAAGCTTATTCGACTTTGACTATACATCTGACTTTGACTACGCATCAGAGGCACCGTTACCGCCGTGAGAAAATATGATTTTTAGGGTTTTTAGTGGGGCGCGCCCCACTGGTTGGGAACCTATGCTTTAGGTAGATAAACACGTTATTGCCACCCACCAATCCACATTGGGCCTGCGTGGTGGGTTATGGCCCATCCTTCTTATCCACCCATAAGGAAGGCCTGTGCCCCAGCAGTGGGGACAACAAAAATGGCTGATACCGGAAACACGTTATTGCACACACACACACACATTACGAAAATACAATCCCAAATTGAAACTTAAACCTATGGTGGACAGAAGCGGACTTATCGCTGGAAGCGATCTTATCCAAACAACGGAAGTAAGGAATATATTTTAGTGAGGTTTTTTTTTCCGTCAGGTTTTTTCTTAGATTTTTAGAGATTTTTTGACGTCGGTAATCCTTCGATCAAGAATATCCTAGATAACGCTTCACGAACTAAAACAGTTCGCAAAAATGGCACCTCAAATAGCGTCCCACTTACAAACTTGGCGCTTAATTTGTACATAATCACCTCTAACTTTGTACAATCTCACATTTTTTATATCACTTATTTTGTACAAAACACATCTTTTTTCACTTAATTTGTGCAAAATAAACGCCCAGTTTGTAAGTGAGAATATTTGTGGTGCCATATTTGAGACTCTGACCGGACATCTAAGGTATTTTTGATCGAAATGGTCCTCCTAAAATTCGAATGACCACTTAATTTTATTGTCTGCACTTATTTAAGTTTCGGTTCACAATAATTTCAATACTTATTAAAAACTTAACTCGAAAATAAAAACAAAGGTCATTCTTTTTAAAAGTAGATCCGAGGCTTGAGATAATTAAAAAATAAATGCACACCAAAGGAGGTCACATTATTTAACAAAATTATGCAACTTTTATTTTTAAGGTCCCTTTAAACTTCAAAGTGGGGCGCCCCATATTAATTAAAATTGCTCGCTAAGTACATAATGTATCGAAAATTCACATGTACAGGTTGAAGCTAAGGTTCTATAGTCTATTTACAAACAGTTAACTCAGTAAAATATAGTTCGTTGTAGTAGTAGTACGCAAAAGAGCAAAAAGTGGCCACCAAACTATGTTTTACAGAGGCATTGTTTGTAAATAGACTTATAGTATAGAACCTTAGCTTCGATCAAGAATATCCTAGATAACGCTTCACGAACTAAAACAGTACGCAAAAATGGCACCTCAAATAGCGTCCCACTTACAAACTTGCCGCTTATTTTGTACGTAATCACCTCTTATTTTGTACAAAATCACATTTTATTATCACTTATTTTGTACAAAATAAGCTTACATCTTTCATAGATGATCAAAGCTTTTATCACTTACTTTGTGCAAAATAAGCGCCCAGTTTGTAAGTGAGACGCTATTTGAGGTGCCATTTTTGAGACTCTGACCGGACATCTAGGGTATTCTTGATCGAAGAACCTTAGCTTCAAACTGTACATGTGAATTTTCGATACATTATGTACTTAGCCACTTTGAGATATATTATAGGAGCCTTTTAAAGGCGGTATATCCGAAAACTGCAATGCACTTGTTTTGTTCTTATTATTAAGTTGCAAACTTCCGTATGTATTACTTAGCATAACGAGTTGTTAAAATTGATACCATTACCGCACAGTGATGACCTTCGAGGAGCAAAAATGTTGTTAAGGCGATTCCCTAACTGTAAGTGGCGCCCTCAGAGGTTTTATGGCATAAGTTGTTAATAGAAAAGGATTTTAATATAACTTTTCGTGGAGTATTTAGGACTCATAGTCTAGTATTTTTAGAAGGTATCATTCCCTCGCAATCATTCGTAGAAGTAGATAGCAAATGTGTCAAAAACGACCACTTTTAGAAGTTTTGCTATCTAGGTACTTCTAGCAGTTTAAAAATAAGTAGATACTAGACTATGGGCCCTAAAAATTTCACGTAAAGTTTGATTAAAATTGTGTATTAGAATTATAAAGGTAAATGTTTGAATAGAAAAAATACTAGAAAAACTCAGACGGGACACGAACCCGGACCCTTACGATTCCGGTCCAATGCACTGACCTACTCGACGACTAATATAAAAATAGCATTGTGAATGCCTAAAATCAAAAATTCAAAAAGGAATCATAAAATTCATCGTGTCGCCAGTTTCGGTAAGGAAAGCACCTTAAATTAATAATAAGATACGAAATTGTTAGGTGGTATATACAAGTGTGCCCCGCTCCCGCCATCATGGCTGCGGCCTTTCGCGCATGCGCAAGTTTGACATTTCCCAGTGTATTGGCGCGAAGCCGCCCGCTACCGCTGCGCACCGTATCCGAGCGCGTTTGTTTTTCTTTGTTAAAATTTTAATCAAAACTTTTTACACAGTCAATTTTAGAAAATATAAGTGTTTTATCTTTAAATTTGTTGATTTTTTTCATGATTTACTAGTGCTGGTGTTATAAAGCTTTTATATTGGATTATATTTCTGGTGAGTTACTTGATAAAAGTTGTTTTATAGGCTTTTTAAGTTAAATCTTTTGAAATTCTAGTATTGTGAGTGTCGATCGCGATAGTTTTGGTGACAAATTCCGAACTATATACAGGGTTATTAGTAAAAAACACCAACAACCTCGCAAGAGTAGATATAATAAATAAATAATAATAAATATTTGACAACATCACATACATTGCTCCGACTCCAAGGTAAGTAGCTAAAGCAGACACTTGTGTTATTGAAATCAGAGACAACGGTGGTATCACAAACACCCAGACCTGAGACAATATTGAAAAGTTCATTTTTTCTACATTGACCCAGCCGGGGATCGAACCCGGGACCTCAAGAGACGGTGACGCCTTGAAAACCGGCGTACAAACCACTCGACCACGGAGGTCGTCAAATTAATAAATTAGATATCACTATAAACCACTATAAACAACGTCTCTGTTCTGCGACTTTTAGAAAAAGAAAAAAAAAAACTACTTTACAATTTTCATACAAAGCTCCATCAGCTGTTCGGATATTTGTAAAAAAGTAGTTTTTTGATTTTTTTTCGGAAAAATCGTAGAACATACGTTGTTGTTTATGATGTTAGTAATCTACTCCTGCGAGGTTGTTGGTGTTTTACAAATAACCCTGTAGGTATATAAGCATTTAAAAATTTCAATAATTACCCGCTTTCGCATAAACTGTTTTAAACATTGTTTATGTAGGTAGCTGGTAGGTATGTTGTATGTTTTTCATGCCATTTGAATGTTAATTTTATATTGAAGTTAATTCAATTCAATTCAATTCATTTTTTTGCATTAAATAGGGTACAATTTTTATGACTTTGTAGGTGTTATACAACTGGGTAGAACTTATGCCTATTTAACTATATCATTTCATAGCATGCAAATTAGTAATAAAACCGTTTATAATAATTTAATGTTATTAACCTATACTATTTTATATAATTGATTATCCTGGAGAAAATGTCTAGCAGAGTTAGTACATCGATCTTCCTTACTCTTTATATTTGAGGAAATCTTCAATACAATAGAAGCCTCTGTCCATCAGCCATTTCTTTAAAGCTATCTTAAATTGATTGAAAGGCAATAGTTTAATATCCTCGGGTATTTTATTATAAATTTTTATAGCCATCGCATAACCATTTTTATTAAACCGAGTAGTTTTTGGTGCCGTGTTTAAAACGAGTCTGTTTCTATTTCTTAGGTTCCTACTTGTTTTATCCCCGACTCGTTGATAGAGGTGCTTATTTTGATGTACGAATTTTCCTAATTCCAAAATATATAAACACGGGAGTGGTAGGATATTAAGTGACCTAAAAAAAGGTCTACATGAAACATCTGGTGCTATACTGCATATGGCTCGCTTAATAGTGACATAGACGGTGTCCTGCCTTTTCGCCGAACTATTTTTGGACAAATTTCACTTATAACAACGTTTAGCCAATGTTTCTCTTTGACAACTAACACGAACGAAATGGCAAAAATGATTTTTTTAATTTCGAAAAACTAAATCGACTAAAAATCTAGGTAAGTATATAATTATCGAATCTGTACCCTTAGCACGAACAGCTGTCGAGAAAAAAAACGCGCGTAAAATTACTCGATAAACAATTCTCTATGGAAAATTTCATTTCGCTTATCGGCGATAGATGGCGCTGTACAAATTTCCAATACAAAATTTATCTATCGAATGATTTTACGCGCGTTATTTTTTCCGATAGCTGTTCGTGCTAAGGGTACTGTTCAAAAAATTACACGAGAATCGGTTGAGAAATGCGACTTCTAGAGGAGAATAGACGGACAGCCGGACAACCGGACACACGAAAGCATTTTGCCCAAGCTGAAACAGAGATGCTTAATTCGCTCACTCTCGCTCAGTCAATAATTGTAAATAATGTCATTTGGTATATATTTTTTACTACAGAGGATACAGATCAATCATGAAAAAAACTATAAATATCGAACACACTTATCGAATAAAGTACAAAATGCATTTTTTTTTAAATTATCTTTCAGTTTTTTTACGGAGAAGAAGCGCTTTCGTTAGCTAAATATAGCCTATCTTAGTTGTGTGAAGCTGCGACTTTTATTGTAGTGTGGTGGCTACCTCGGCAGAACTTACCGAGTAAACTGTATCGATATATTTGATGCCAAACGCTCCAAGCAGCATTGGAATGCGATGCACCCGCATTCTAATGTAAACTGAAACAATACCACTGAATTATTTAACATTTGACACTCCCAGAAGAGGAGTAGATTGCCATAACAAAAATAAGAAGAAGAATATAGCCTAAATGATAACGTTACGGTTTTTGTTTTATCGTTCAGAAATAGAGCGATTGAGTTTCGTAAAAAAATAAAAACAACTTTTAATTTATAAACGCCCGTTGATTACAAAAAAAACTAGAGTTTTGATATTTCTCAATTTAGTCAGTTAAGTTACGCTATTAGTAGGTACTCATTATTATACGATGGTTAAGTTGTTTGCACTCTTTAAAATGTGATTTCACCGTCAATTTTCGATTCGAATCACCTATTTTCTAAGTAACTAAGCAAAGAAGCAGCACCAGTCATGCATGACTATCTTTCATTAATTCCAAAGGAATACTTACCGCAACTTAAGAAAATAGTCTTTTAGTAACTACTACTCTACCGAATTAAAACGGTATCATGAACTAAGCTGTCATGCAGCTGTCATGCACCTAATTATCTTGGTCGGGTTGTACTTAGGAAAAGACTTATTCCGTGTTATAATAAAAGATTCTTAAACACTGTTTAACTAAACACGTGTTTAAATGTGATGCTGTCACTATTTTGACAATATTGTTTGACAGAGACAGCATCACATTTAAACATGTGTTTAGTTAAACAGTGTTTAAAAATCTTTTGTGATAACACTGCTTATGTTTAGTGCAAATGGGTGTTCAAAGAAGCGATCATAGTGAAGCCTTACAGACTGATCATACTCGATCACGTTTGTTAAGCATCGCTCGGTCCCGCCAGGTATCGGATGGGTGACCGTTAAGTGGCATTACAACTGAGCGCTTCCGTGCTTCGGAGGGCACGTTAAACCGTCGGTCCCGGCTGTTGTCATCTGATAACAGTCGTTAAGCCAAGTTAGAGGCCTTACAGGCGGCTTGATAAACTCTAACACCAGAGGTGGCCACTTATCCTCATACGATAAGAAGAAGAATATTAATGCCAGTAAAATGCCAGTAATAGTAGACTGTGCCAGTAGTGTTAGATCCGTCTAATGTTGATTAGATGAAATAATCATGGCTGTCCTGTTGCTCACAGATCGAATTTCCGACCGTCATATTGTTCACATAAAACCTTGACAATCTCCCTTTCAGATTCCTTCGATAACTTAATCTGTTTAAATATAGTTTAATATTAATTTTATATTTATATTATAAAGGTAATAACTAAAAACGACCTCAAGATGAGGTCAGACGTTCTATATTGAACGCCCGCTCACATTGTCGCACGTGAACTGGATAATACAGCGTCAAGTGAGATTTAAGTTACATAAGTTAAGTAATTCAGGCTGTAGGCCTTCGTGTCGCAAAATCTGTAACTTGACCTAAGTTGGGAAACTGGTGTTTTGTTACTGGCGACTTTATGTCAGAATTTAATTAAATCACTGGTATTTACAATACCACGGCCGATGTAACTTGAACAAAACTGAATATATGGCATCATAGCTTATGAACAGCAATATAGAAGCAGGGATATTATGGGTATGAATTATCGGATCTGGATAGGTACGGATACGTGTAATAATATCATGTGGTTTATTTTTAATATTTTACCGGTTTCGGATATGAAATTATTTCGGATTATCCGTTGGTTTCGGATAGTTTCTGTTACGGATATTAGATATTTAAGAAATTGAAAACTTTGCCCGTATCCGAAATTATCTGAAACATTTACATTGGATTCGGTTACGGTTATGGATAGATTTTTATTTTGGATATCCGACTAGAAGAGGTCACACTTTTAGCGATGAATACTCTATTTTGTAAAAGCGAGCGAGGTACCTACTTGAAACACCATAGAAACTTTATCAATTTACTAGTTAGCGTTATTCAGTACCCTTAGCACGAACAGCTATCGAAAAAAATAACGCGCGTAAAATCATTCGATAGTGCAATTTTGTACTTGAAATTTGTACAGCGCCATCTATCGCCAATAAGCGAAATGAAATATTCCATAGAGAATTGTCTATCGAGTAATTTTACGCGAGTTTTTCTTCTCGATAGCTGTTCGTGCTAAGGGTACAGATCTTTCTTAAGAATGAATTTTTGTTTGATTTGATTGATTTTTGGATTTCCCGGCGTTTAGCCATTTTTGCAGCTGTAGTGGATATGGGTTACTACTAATCTTGTAAGACTGTTAATTTTAAGTGGATTGGATCTTTTATTATTCAGGTGGATACCCCACCGAAAGTGGCGCCCTCTTAGGTTTTTATTTAATAAGTTGTTTATAGAAAAGCATTTTAATAAAACCTTAAGTTAAATTTTTGGGACCTTTGGTCTAGTATTTATTGAAGGAGTCATCACATTCCCTCGTAGTCATTCGTAGAAGTAGATAGCAAATGTGTCAATAACGGCCACTTTTAGCAACTTTGCTATCTACTGCTAGAAATGGCTCTGAGGGGCTTTAATGATATCTTCTAAAAATACTAGACATGATCCTTAAAAATTCCAGGTAAACTTATGTTAAAATTACGTACTAAATTTACAAAATAAAATTTACCGCGGCGCCACTTTCGATCTAGGTACCGTCTTAAGGCGAGGCAGTTCCCGAAATTTACTCTTTCACTATGTCTTTAGAATAAGGTTTAATATTGCATAGCTTTAATTGACGCTTCGCCAGAAATTTGACGAAATTTAGTACATTTTTATTGATTTCTGAAATACTGGATCATTTATTAAAAATGTACTCGGTTATTGTGTTAGATCAATAAAAAAGCTATCCTTTATGCATAAAAAATCATATCACTGTCGTTGAAAATAACGAAATCTCACGATTTGAAGTTTATTTTTATGGTGTTATTCAGGATTTATTTACAGAGAAACCATGGCATTTTTCAATATTCTGTTCGGTTATTGTGTTTCTTTGTTTCTTTTTCAGTCTACAGTAATTTTTGTGAAGTAGAATTCTACATCAGTTCTTCACATTGGAAGTTCAAAAATCAATCTTTTCATCAAATCGTGAACTGGCCTCGCCTTAAAAACATTTAAGGCCAGTATATTCGAAATTATCGAAATTGGCCTATTTTTGATTCAACGATAAACAATCAAATATTCTTTATATTTGGCAGATAAAAATATTATGTTGAAGTTTCATAAACGATCTTGATTATTTTACGGTTGAAAATACGACTATAAAAATATGCAAAGACAAAGAAAATTTTCATTAATTTTGTTTTTTTTTTGATAATACTTAAAGTTTATTAAGCCCTTATTCATGAATAATATATAGAAAATAGGTAATGACATATAGCAGAATATTCAACGGTTACTTTTTAAAAAAAGTGTCTTTATGCTCAAAATAACAACAAAAAAATTGATAAGTTACGTTATTTTCATTACTCTTCACACGTAAAGAAAAAGACAAAGACAGAGTTTTTGGAATATACTAGCCTTAACTGCGGGAAATTTATCATTCAGTCTCCTAGCCTACATAGACCATGCAGAATAATTCGCAGGCGGATGCTAATTACAGAATAATAAAATGAAATCTATTTGACCCTACTTTTTAAATAAATTTATACTTACTAAATATTTGTATATTTAAATTAAACATGGTCTGTTTGTCAGTTTTTGTGTGCTATCGAAAATAAACACGTTTGCCCCGTGAAGGTCAGGGACCACAATAGCAAATAATGGTACGTGATTGACTGATTCCAATCCAAAGACGATATTTAGGGTTCTGCAAATAAATTGAAACATTTGAAATGGTCGAGGAATAAGATATAAGTAGGAAATATTCCAGTCATTCACAATAGGGAATCAAATATGGTGTAATGTAACGCATAGGTACCGAGTTTCTGCTCGTAACTATTTTACCCGACTGCAAGAGGGTTATGTTTTTCGCTCGTATCTTGTAAGTATGTTTGTATGTAATATTCTTTATTACCTCCTATCTTTCAAACGGCTTAACGGATTTCTATTATTAAGATAATCGTTAGATTTGTCTTGTCAGTTAAAAAAAACAATGGCGGCTGTACGGTGCTATTATACCTAGTGGTTTTTTTTTCTTTTAGAATACTACATTATGGGTGTCATGAGGCCAGTTCACGATCTGATGAAAAGTCTGATTTTTGAACATCCAATGTGAAGAACTGATGTAAAATTCTACTTCACAAAAATTACTGTAGACTGAAAAAGAAACAAAGAAGCAAATTAACCGAACAGAATATTGAAAAATGGCATGGTAACTCTGTAAAAAAATCCTGAATAACACCATAAAAACATATAAAAATAAATTTCAAATCGTCAGATTTCGTAATTTTCAACGACAGTGATATGATTTTTTATGCAAAAAGGATAGCTTTTTTATCGATCTAACACAATAACCGAGTATATTTTTAATAAATGATCCAGTATTTCAGAAATCAATAAAAATGTACTAAAATTCGTCAAATAAAGTTATGCAATATTCAACCTTATTCTAAAGACACAGTGAAAGAGTAAATTTCGTGAACGGGCCTCGCCTTAAAGGGCTTATTATAAGGATTTCAAAAAGGTATATCATGACCGTAGTAATATATAATAACTAAAAAAAATATTTAAAAAAAACCCGCCTGCATAAAAAGACTAGTCAACTGAAAAGATGGAAACAAGATTAAATATTAAAGGCAACATGTCATAATAACATGCAGTCAGAGGCATATATTTCAAATCATTCATAATGTCACTTTCTTTATGCATGCCTCCGACTGCATGTTATTATGTTGCCTTTAATTATTAATCTTGTTTCCATCATTTCAGTTGACTTTTCCTTTTATGCAGGCGGGTTTTTAATTTTTTAATTTAAGAATATATTGCAAAGGAAAATTTTACAGATTAAAAGTCTCTCTGAAGTGAGTCACTTCAGCTGTACATTCATAAATTAATCGCATTGTTTATACAATACAATAGACGTAATAGCTGTTTTGTTTTGCACGTGTTTGCTTCCATGTGTAATAATTTAGCATGATAAAATCATTTTCAAGATCCTAATAAAAATAGCGTCGTTAAATGCAAAAATACATTGTCCATCAGCCATTTTTAATGTCCCGACTGCTGGGGCACAGGCCTTCCTTATGAGTGGTAAGGAGGATGGGCCATAACCCACCACGCGGACCCAATGCGGATTGGTGGGTGTTAACGACTGCAATTGCAGCCGGGACCAACGGCTTAACGCGCCTTCCGAAGCACGGAGGAGCTCGAGATAATAAATTTTTGGTCACCCATCCCATGACCGACCCTTGCAAACGTTGCTTAACTTCCACAATCGATGGGCCAGGCGCTAAACCACGGCGCCGCCACCGAGCTCCTCATTATTATCAGTCAAAATACTACATTAAGTATGTATATGTATTTCTAACCTATATTATATTAAAACTATCGATTTAAGCCGGTACATTTTTAATCTTTAATTTATTTCACTGATATTTTACTATTATAGAATAAAGACAATAAAAATCGATCTCTAAACCATCGCAATGGTGTTTCTCTAAAGAATCAATTGATCAATAAAATATCGATTCACAAAATGGCCGATAATTAAATAAAGTATATTTTATTTACTAACAAAGCCGATGAAACACGCAAATGTCAAGGTGGCGTGTGGTAATGATTGACTAAAATTGTTGACCCATTGGGAAATATTTACACAGACGACTAAACTATTTTTATATCCATGACTGTTTAGTGCTACTACAATCAGGGATTGATAATGTTATTTTTTAATGTAACTCATTTCTTACTTTTAACATTAACGATATGTCAATAAATAACGTTACTTTAGATAACGTTATTTCAGTAAATAACGTTAATTTTAACGTTATTTCTAACTAAGCTTACTAAGCTTTCTGATAAGCCACTAAACAAATATCGTTACTGATCCTCATTAGATATGAGACGATAAAATGAAAACAAAATAAAGATGTAGAGTTTGGTGTTGCATATGTATGTATATAATTATATATTTATATTATAATATATATTTAATGTATGTTATGTTATAGTACTTATGTGTAATTTGAATATTATTATTTTTCATATCCGCTTTTTTATTTACCGAATGAATTTGGTGTTTGTTTACGCACGATCTAACTCCTGAGGATGCTCCGGGTTGGGGCGAAACACGTGTAGAGTAGCCTAATTGGTGAAGGTGCAAGGTGTGTTGCTGTCTTGCTAAATGCAGGTATTGTGCACTTATATTTTGTGGTGTGCATGTGCATATTTTTGCGGGCGGGCGGGCGGTGCATCTTGCATATTTTGTTTGCGGAAGTAAGCTACATATATTTCTTTTTTCAAAATGGTTTGGGACTTCCGCCAAGTGACGCCTGATTCAATCAAATACGCTTTTTTATTGTCACATCCTCTCTGGTTGACTGGGAGAGAATGCCTTTTTAGCATTAAGTCCGCCATTTGCTGTATTTTTATATATAAGCAATAAAGATTAAATAAAAAAAAACATAATATTACATTCAGATATCCAAAACTATCTAAAAACCAAACAAACCTGACCGAGATGTTAATTCAGAAGTTAAATAGTACTATTAGTATGTATTAGTTAGTACTATTAGTGTGCTTTTATAAGCTTCAAGGTAAAAAGTTATCATCACCAAGATGAGTAAAATTTATACCACTGCCGTACAAATAAACAAAGAATAAGTTTATACTTAGAATAACCAAAAAGTTTGTTTAAGGCGAGGCCAGTTCATGAAAAGTCTGATTTTTGAAGTTCCAATGTGAAGAACTGATGTAAAATTCTACTTTACAAAAATTACTGTAGACTGAAAAAGAAACAAAGAAGCAAATTAACCGAACAGAATATTGAAAAATGGCATGGTAACTCTGTAAAAAAATCCTGAATAACACCATAAAAACTTATAAAACAAAATTTCAAATCGTCAGATTTCGTAATTTTCAACGACAGTGATATGATTTTTTATGCAAAAAGGATAGCTTTTTTATCGATCTAACACAATAACCGAGTACATTTTTAATAAATGATCCAGTATTTCGGAAATCAATAAAAATGTACTAAAATTCGTCAAATTTCTGACGAAGCGTCAATTAAAGTTATGCAATATTCAACCTTATTCTAAAGACATAGTGAAAGAGTAAATTTCGTGAACTGGCCTCGCCTTAAGAATATGATGCTTTGAGACGTTAAACGTAAGGAATAATAGTGCAAAGTAGGTAATATTTTTGGTGATTTGATTTTTCAATCCTCAGTTTACAGATAGTCATATTCACTTCTCAAGCTTACGCGCTCACCAGACATAAAATAAAACACCACTAATTAACAAAGTACTTTCAATAAAACCGCGCTAGTATCCGTTTAAAGTGTTTTATTTCAGATATCAGTCAGTTTAAATATTAAACTGTCATTCTAAAAATGTGACAGACACATGAATGACAGACATTTTCAATTTGGCGGTATATTAGGTACGCTATCAAACGGATAAAGCTGTATCTGGCCATTGAAAAATCAGCCACAAACTATTCTATAAATTTATTCTTCGTTTATTTGTACAGCACATAATTTAGCCGTAGTATTATGGTGTTTAATGTGCTTGAATGATGGTCAAATAGTCGTGCTTAGTTTGAAGGTGCTTGTGCAATAGGCCCTATGGCGTGAGAAATCGAGAGACTGTTGTATCGCCCTACTACTGGCTAGGGTTCAAAGATTATGGACTACAGAGGGCCTAGCCAAAGTAACATTGGCAAATCTTCGTTATCGCTTCGCTTTCGAAACATGTATGGGATTGACATAAGGTTTCGTTAACAATCGAATTTTAAAACGTCAAATCCATACATGTTTCGAAGCGACGTGATAACGAAAATTTGCAAATGTTACTTAAGGGCTAGGGGGGCAGAATAGATAGGATGTAACAGATAGCATAATATTTGTACAGTGAGGTCATATCACCTTTCAACAGCTGGGTGAAACAAAATATTCCTTTCAGGTCAAATTCAAAGTCAAAGTCAAAATATCTTTATTCAAACTTAATAAATTAAACCCTTTCGTCTGTATTTTCCTAACACCCGTTCCTGGCTTTTTTAACTGACAAGAAGAACGGGCGCAAGAAACTTATTCATCAGCTATAACAGACTTTAACAGGACTTGCTGATGTTGACTTTGGCTGATCATCACAGCATTCACAGCACAAAGTAAAGTTTCTGTTGTAGATTTATTTTAACGTTTATATTTATCATTACGCTTGCAATATAGGTTAGGTTTTGGAAATATTTTGCCTAAAAAATTGTTTAAAAAACAAAAAAACCGACTTCAAAAAACCTGCCTCTAAAAAAAGTAAGAAATAATATACAAATCATTAGATACGCATTATCATTGTTATAATAAAACACGTCTATTAAAGTCGGGTGGGGCTGGAGTACATCTTCCTTTTTTTATTCTAAAAGCCCCACCCGACTTCAATTGACGTGTTTTATTATAACAATGATAATGCGTATCTAATGATTTGTATATTATTTCTTACTTTTTTTAGAGGCAGGTTTTTTGAAGTCGGTTTTTTTGTTTTTTAAACAATTTTTTTATTTTTAGTGTAAGTACCTTCTGTATTAGGTAGTGTAGGTTTTTTAGAGGTATTAAATTTTAAAGCTTTTTAGTTTTCATTTTCAGCTTATTTGAAGTCGGTTTTTTGTTTTTAAAACATTTTTATTTTTTTATTTTTAGTGTCAGTAAGTACCTTCTGTATTTGGTAGACTTTAGTTTATTTATATTATCTTATCCAGTAAGTATATTATCTAGGTAGATAAAACATGGGTAGACCCAAAGTTATTATTTTTTTAATTTAACTTTTTTGTGTAAGTATGGTATATTTAGCGACGATATTATCTAAGTTACAATAGTCTTATGTCAATAACTCATCACCTTTTACAAAATACTGGTTTTCCCGACGCAGGGGCGTTAGTTCTTGAGGAGTTCTCCTGGTACTTCACTATCAGCTCCACTTCACCATATGCATTATGACGAACAACATAAATAGCCTAGCAACCGTATTAAAGTAATCGTATCGCACCAGTGAGATACCTACTTAGTTTAGTAAATGGTACTTTTCGAAAGCAAATGCACGAGTTACTTAAGAAAATACCAAAATCGCTATAGGTGTGCCTATAATATTTGAAGAGTTCCCTTGATTTCTCCAGGATCCCATCATCAGATCGTGTGACAATGGGACCAATCTGTAACTATATGCTTTCAAACAAAAAAATAATTTTTAAAATCGGTTTGAGATTGACAAAGTTATGTTAAAACATACATAAAAAAATACCGTCGACTTGAGAACCTCCTCCTTTTTTTGAAGTCGGTTAAAAATCGATGTACCCTACCTCAAACGTAGCGCAACAGTAGTCTAACAAGATTCGTGTTTAAATAATTTAATAAAGTTATTATCTTTATGTGGTACAATAAAACGAGTTAAAACATATTTGTCCATCAGCCATTTTTGATGTCCCCACTGCTGGGGCACAGGCCTTCCTTATGGGTGGTAAGGAGGATGGGCCACATAACCCACCACGCGGGCCCATTGCGGATTGGTGGGTGTTAACGACTGCAAATGCAGCCGGGACCAACGGCTTAACGTGCCTTCCGAAGCACGGAGGAGCTCGAGATAATAAATTTTTGGTCACCCATCCCATGACCGACCCTTGCGAACGTTGCTTAACTTCCGCAATCGCTGGGCCAGGAGCTAAACCACTGCGCCACCGAACTCCAAACATATTTGTACGTTCATCTAAATACTAGCAAACTGACATTTTCATCACATAAAATATATCACTTAGTTTTTCAAGTTGTACTATGGATAAAGTAGGCACAATACTATACACATTCACAGTGACTGCATGTCTGCTTGTTAATTAATCTTTATGTTTTAAGTACCTACTCGTAAGCTCGGTGAGTGGCATTTAACAGGCGATACTAACAATATTTGGTTCGTTGTGTCGAATTGCTGACATTATGTAACGTAATAAACAGTTTGGGTATCAATTCAATGATTTGGGAAACATTCAATTATAGGTACAGTCAGCAATGAAAGTCGCTGAACGCTTTGGTACTTTGTCATAGCAACTTTTTTCACAGGTGTCTCACGGTTTGAAACATTAGTCAAAAAAGCTACTATGACAAAGTACTAAAGTGTTTAACAATTTTCGTTGCTGACCGTACTTATTGCATTTGACAAGTTAGGATATGTCTAATTATTTATCATTACATATTACATTTATATTATCTTAGTAGGTATTGCAAATAATTTGAAATAATCTAGAAAGATAAATTGTATTTTATTCCATTATATTTCAATAAAAACAAGATTTTGCGAATTTCTTTTTTGCGATTTCCAATCTATAGGTTTCGTTACACATTTTTTACCTAAGGTTGCCTGAGAGATTGCTTAATAGCAATAAAACCGCCTGTTGTAGAGATTCTTCTGTGGATTTTCATGTACAGTAAAGAATTATTTATTTATTTAATGTAAATAGTTCTCCTAAACAGGCTATCTACACACATTTGAGGTTTACAAATAGGACAATAGCCTGCAAACTACATAGGCATAAAACATACTATCTAAATAAATTAATCGTTTAGTGACCACTAAAGTGTTGACTAAAGATTAGTCGACTCATATATTCTTTTGTTTCGCTTATATTCTTTTGTTTCACTAGTAAAATCAAAATCATAAAAGGAAGTTTTAAACAAATGAATTACGAATGATTTACAATAACATTAAAATATGATGGCCTAGTCTTACATAGTTGTTCTTCAGTTCAGAAAATGTTAACAGCTTTTTTTGATGTCCCCACTGCTGGGGCACAGGCCTTCCTTATTGGGTGGATAAGGAGGACGGGCCATAACCCACCACGCGAGCCCAATGCGGTTTGGCGGGTGTTAACGACTGCAAATTCAGCCGGGACCAACGGCTCAACGTGGCTTCCGAAGCACGGAGGAGCTCGAGATAATAAATTTTTGGTCACCCATCCCATGACCGACCCATGCGAACGTTGCTTAACTTCCGCAATCGCTGGGCCAGGCGCTAAACCACTGCGTCACCAACAGCTTAATAGAATTTATTTACAACCTGTCTGTCAACACGCTTGAGAGACGTTGTGCAAAATAGTGAAGAGTTTCTTGCGAAAATATTGTTGATAAGTTTAGTTTTAATACCTTTAAGTTAGGAAAAATGAATTTAAAATAAGCAAACGACACAAAATTTAACTTTCAAGGCCGAATCAATTTTAAATCAATATTTCGTTGTATGGGTTTTGTGGTGTGTAGTGTAGAGAGAGGTATACAAAAACATCTTGTAGATAAGCTCTGTAACATACATTGATAAACGTATAAAACATAAAAGAACATCATTATTCAAAGGCTACCTGTGGAATATTTTTGTCTATGGTGGTTCAGCAAAGAGCCAACAGAGTGACGCACAGACTGGCACTCTAACAGACAGTCTGGACGATACAGACATACAAACAGACAGTCAGAACGTTACAGACCCACAAACGGACCCACAGCCAAACGGCGCGACAGCAAAAGTGGTCTACGATTTAGTTAGGCCACTTTTCAATTTAGGCCACACGCTAGTAATGGATAATTACTATAATTCGCCATTACTAGCGCGTTGCCTAAAGCAACAAAAAACGGATGTGTTGGGAACCCTTCGTGTCAACCGTGAGTTGGTTCCGGAATCAATTAAGTCTCTTGCCAAAACAGAAATGCACGTCGGTGAAATGGCCTTTAGTAACACCGATGACCTAATGATTATTTTATGGCGAGATTCCAATTTAGTTTGTTTGCTGTCAACATTCCACAAAGTGGCGGTGGCGCCGGAGGAGAAATACGGCAAGATTAAGTACAAGCCACAAGCGGTTTTGGACTATAATTTGCTCATGGGCGGTGTTGACAAGAAAGATCAGCTCTTGTCGGCATATCCCATGGAGCGGAACCGAAACCAAGTTTGGTATAAGAAATTATTTTATAGACTCCTGAACGTGTCGATATTAAACAGTTACGTTATTTATAAATGTAAGTTTAATATTCAACACAGGAGTTTTAGAAATAATTTGGCTGAAGCCCTCTTGTTCGTATCTCGCCCTTCATCGCCCCGTACGCTGCAGATTCAGACCACTTGCATCGAGCAACAGAAGCATCGGCTTAACTTAACATGAAAAGTACTTACTTAAGTATTTTAATTGGCAGGTTCACCGAGCTGCACGTGGCAGGGGTTCGGTGAGCCTGCCCACTGGAGGTGCTAATTTAATTCTTTATGTTGCCATGTATACTAACATAGTCTATAAGTTATATTGTTACTAACAAACTATGGATCTTTGGTCTGAAAATAAATTATTTTTATTTTATTTATTTATTAGGGCTCACTTTACGAGCAAGTGTGTTGAAAATATTATTATGAAAACGCCTAAAGTTTTGTGTACAAACAGTTTTTGTTAAATTGCTTTCAAGTTCACAGAAAACAATAAGGCAATTTTTTTTAGTTGGTTTAATTTTTACACAGACTAGTGTACGCATGATTGATACGAAGATAACCAATGCTCATACTTAAGTAAGTATCCCAACCAAGCTGTTACGATACGTCCTGCCTCCTTTCATAAGACACACAGACAATTATCCAACATCGGTGTACCTAGGTACCTAGTAACAATTGGATACGGTTCATAGGTTTACGGACGTTCCTGGAATATACCGCAATCGACTGATCAAAATAACGGTACAAAAGTCAGCGTCAAATATAATTTTGGAGATGGCCAAAACGATCAAATATTGGAATAACCAACTAATAAGTCTTCTTTCAGATAGATAACAATCTACAAAGAAAATTGAGATCATAAGCAAAAAAAAACTTTTGATAGCATTAATTATTGTGGATTTTTCCGAAATAGTCAATAATTAGAGGTAGTGAAAATGTCCAATAAGACTTTTCACTGTCTCTACTATTTGACTATTATGATCTATTACTTAATTACTATGATCTTTGTGTGCCCGCTCCCGTTCATGTTGGGAACACTACACTTGAAGTTGTTGATCATTATGTATACCTAGGACAGGCAGTCCAGTTAGGTAAGTCCAACTTCGAGAAAGAGACCTCTCGTCGAACCCAACTCGGATGGGCAGCATTCGGGAGGCTCCGAGAAATCTTCGTGTCCGATTTACCTCAATGTCTCAAGACGAAAGTCTATGAACAGTGTGCATTGCCAGTGATGACTGGCTAACTATGGGTCTCATAAGGAGGCTCAAGGTCACCCAGCGTGCAATAGAGAGAGCCATGCTTGGCGTTTCCCTGCGTGATCGAATCAGAAATGAGGAGATCCGCAGGCGAACTAAAGTAACCGACATCGCTCGAAGGATTGCTCAGCTAAAGTGGCAGTGGGCTGGACACATAGCAAGAAGAACTGATGGCCGTTGGGGCGGAAAGGTTCTGGAATGGCGACTGCGCACCGGACGACGCTCCGTGGGTAGGCTCCCGACAAGGTCGACCGACGATCTGGCGAAGGTCGCGGGAAGCCGCTGGATGCGGGCAGCGCAGGACCGATCGTCGTGGAGATCCTTGCCTATACCCAGCAGTAGGTGTCGTGCAGGTGATATGATGATGATGATGATTTTTGTCGCTTGTTGGACTTATGGTATCTATTTTCAAAGTCTAGTATTTTCCTTACCTTCTTAATCCTTATAAATGCGAAATGGAGTTTGTGTTTTTGTACGATTTCAAGTCCTAACATACTACCGATCATCATGAAATTTTGCATACACGTTGCCAGGGGTACAGATAATCACATACGATACCTTTCATCCAGAAAAATACTGTTCCCGAGTAACATTACAATTACTAGTTTAGAAATAATTTTCACAACCATAGATGGTGAGCCATAAAAAAAGCTAACCGCGTCCACAGGTGCTAAATGATTGATTGGTCATGAAATTAATGAGATTCATTTGATTAAACGGTCAAGGGACAACTTAATTTATGAATAATGGAAAATACCGTGAAATTAAAAACGAAATATGGCATAAAAGCGGTTGTGCGTGGTCGAGTTCTGGCGATCTTGACTGTGAATCTTAAGGTCGTGGCACTGAATTCCATTTACTAAAAAAAAGAAAAGATTTTTTCCTACCACATTACTAAAATCAGTAATTTTTGGCACAGGGTTAACAGATCTAATTATGAGATTTCCTGACATTTTCCCTGAATTTTCAGTTAATTTTCTGACACTTTACAGCTACATCTAATTTAGTTGACATATGATAATTTTTTCTCACCAAAATGATTAACAAATGGGTTTTCATTAAGTACTTACACTTCTTTGGTATTTCAAAAATCCCTGACTCTTACAGTTTTTCCCTTCAAATTCCTGAAATGTCAGAAAAATTCCTGTCATGTCTGGTAACCCTAGGCCTTCTTCATTTCATCATTCATGACGATGGAGGGTAAGCTATAAACCTAACCCCACCCAGGCCCAATACAAAATGGTGGGTTATTAACAACTGCTAATGCAGCCGGAAATGGCATAGCGTGCCTTCCGAAACAGAGGAGCTTGAGATAATAATTTTTTGGTCACCCATCCTGTCGTCTCTTGCAAAAGTTGCTTGACTGTCATAATCGCAGTGTGAATGCCAATTCTCAGATACTTTCAGACTGACTATTCTGACTGCATTTAGTTTTTGAAAGCAACGATAAAAAATGATTTAAACGTTGTTTTCTATAGATTGACAGATAGTATTTCTTCATCTCGTCTTGAGATTATAGCTCTGTGTTTTTTATCATTATAAAGAGTTTACGAAAATTGGACGCAGTGCAGTGGGCTAATCGTCCGGCCAAGGTCAATGTTACCACATTCGGTTATTTATGAAAACAATACCTACTCAATTACAATGCATACTATGCCCTGTGAGAAATTAACTTGTATTACGTATGAATTTTTATTGTTAGGGTTGTCTCGCAATGTTATCTGTGCATTCTTTGTTATTGTAAACTAAAATTGGGCACATGGCCTCTCAGTTAATTAGAATTTTGTATTATTATGTTCCTACTAATTCTAATTTAAATTATTATACATTTGAAAGGACATCAGGCAGAGTCCCATAGAAAAAAAACCAAAGAATGTATAGCGTTTCTGTTTTTTTCAAAATGTAGGCTTGTAATTAGTAAGCTTTCGAAAATATTCAGATTTTTACGAAGTTTTATGTTCTAAGAGTTATTAATGTTTGAAATTTTTTTTTGGTAACCCCGACACTAAAAAGCAACAATAGTACCACGACCAACACGTTTCGTTCGCTGCGTTAGTGATACAGATTAGTACTGCAATGTACGAGCCGGAACCGGATAAAACGGAAAATCTGTGCATGTCGCACGTAACAAAACGCTTTTGACAGTTGACTGACAGTGTCAAATGGCTTTCTTTTTTTAATGTGCAATTCACAGAACACATACTCCTAGCGGGAGGTGCAATCGCTGACAAAGATGTCCGTTTCATTGATGTATTTTCGTTTTTTTTAATAATTAATTAAAGCTAAATGAAGGAGTTAAAAAATAAAGTTGCTACTGTTTTATGATTCTAGTAACAAAGTGTTTATAGATAACAGAATTATTTTTATACACTTTTGGGTCTCATGTGCCTGATGTCCTTTAGAATTGTTGTTTTGAATGTTTGTTGCTTATCACGCAAAAACGGCTAAACGGATTTGGATGAAATTTGGCACACGCAGTTAATAAGCTGGATTACACCACATACTGACCCTGCGTCACTTTTTACACCATCTTATAAAAGTGTAAGTATGTAAGTATGTTACAAAATTTCGTCAGTAATAATTTAATTGTGATGTTATTGTAGGTATTCGGGGACCTAATGTTATGGTTTTTGTTACCGAGATACGAATCTGTGGTCCATTACCACAGATTTGCTCAACGCGACCGTGACTCAGATGCTCACAGTGAGTTCACTGCGGGTGGTCACACACGGTGCGTTGCAGCGCGTGAAATTTTTTTAGCGAGTTTTTGTCTCGCCAAACTTTCAGTTAGCAGTGACACAAGATTGAATATAGTTGCGTTGAATATAAAAACAAAAAAACTTTTTACTTAATTTTATTTTGTTTTTTGTAAACTTTTTTAACACAAAAAATGAATAAGTTCAATTCAAACTTTCGGAAAATAAAGCGGAGCTTATTCCTTTAATTCCCGTTAAAGCGATATTACTAGTAATGCGTACTAAGAGACGTTAGTACTATAATAATTATTCTGTGCCAAGAGGTTAAGATTGTTAGGTCCTCGTGGTGAGGATTCCGAGTGTAGTGCGCTTGCGGCCTTATCGTCACTTAGTCAGGTGAGGTGATGAGAACTATACCGTTGTGGACAATAATATCGATATACAACGTGTTATAAAAATACCCCTAATGCCTATGGTACCCCAGATCCTGAATATGGTAGATAGGGATCATCAAACTGAACAACTTTTACTATGGGAACAATAATGAAAATATCAAAATTTATGAAACAGCTGTTTTTTTTTCACGATTTCAGAGTTGGTCCCATAGTAAAAGTTGTTCAGTTTGATGGTTCCCTATCACCATATTCTGGTTTCGCTTCTAATTTTGTTACACGTTGTATTGTGGAAACAGACGCAACGTGTGTTCTTACCTTAACTACCTAAGCCGATGACCGCAGCCTTATTATGTATGACTGCGAAATGATTGAAGAGGCGGAACCGGGGCGGTAGGAAGGTTACACATTTAACATAATCGGAGGAACCGGTTATTAGTGATTGCTACCGGTTTATTCAATGCTTGTTAAAAATGTTTAACTAATTACTGGTGTTGGTAGTATCATATATTTAAATTATCTGTACCTAATTCAATTTTAAAGTACAGACTTTATGATGAATTATATGATTTTTCTGCATTGACTCGCACAGGAATAAAGAGGTCATAAAGATAGAGATGAAAATGTAAGGCACTCGACCACGATGGTTATAGTAGTTTTTGATACAAGGTTGATAAGGAGTTTTAAAAAACCTTAACAACCGTGTGCCATACTACGTTTTTCAATACATTTGCGAGAAAACACATTAATAAAACTGTAAATTCTAAATATTTGTGCGCGAATTACGCAAAAACAGCTAAACGAATTTTGATAAATTTTTCACAATTTAGTAGATTGAGGTCCAACTTAAAATCTAAGCTATGTTTCATCAAATTCAGGTGGGTGGAACCAGGGAAACAGCTTGAACTCTCCGTAGTACTAGCTTTCATACACTAAAGGGGTCATTTTAAACTGGTTACCTTATTTTTCTACTGTCCACGCGGATGAAGTCGCCGGCGGAAGCTAGTAGAAATTAAAAAAATCGTTCGTAAACAGAAACGCACGCCGTACTAATCCGTAAACAAAAACGCATGGCGTGCGGTAAAATCAACTTACCGCACGCTCGACTGTCATCGTAAACTTACATTTTCGAGCAACTGTGTTGAAAAAGTCAAACTTCAGCTGAAGTGGCAATGGGCGGGACACATAGCGAGAAGAACTGATGGCCGTTGGGGCGGAAAGGTTCTGGAATGGCGACCACGCACCGGACGGCGCTCCGTGGGTAGGCCCCCGACAAGGTGGACCGACGATCTGGTGAAGGTCGCGGGAAGCCGCTGGATGCGGGCAGCGCAGGACCGATCGTCGTGGAGATCCTTAGGGGAGGCCTATACCCAGCAGTGGGTGTCGTGCGGCTGATATGATGATGATGATGTGTTGAAAAAAATTATTTGACGTTGTTCGAGTACCTCTAAAGACGTTCAAGTGCAACACAAAACAAAAAATATTTTTTATAACAATAACCAACATTATTTTCCAATGAAAACGGTCCAGTACAATAATTTCTAGCTCTGGGCCTGGCCCAGTGATTTCGGAGGTTAAGTATCTTTCGAATGGGTCGGTCATGGGATGGGTGACTAAAAATTAATTATCTCGAGCTCCTCCGTGCTTCGGAAGGCACGTTACGCCGTTGGTTCCGGGTGCATTTGCAATAGTTGACATCCACCAAACCGCACCGGGGGGTTATGGCCCATCGTCCTTATCATATGAAAGGCCTATGCCCAAACAGTAGGGACATTATAAATGGCTGATGGTCTACCATCCGTGGAGTTTATGGAAGCATCCTCTCACAGGAAAGTCATTTGTCCTTCAGAGGACTTTCATCAGATGCTATAATGATGACAATGATTTGTATACTTCTTTGGTGCCAAGGAAACTGATTACAATATCACAGGTACCCCACCGTGGTTCCGCCCGTAATTAAAATTAAACAACATTACAGCTAGCGGGATGCCCGCAACTAAAGTGATGAAATAGTGTTTTGTTTTAATTGGATAAGCGAATGGAAATCATTATGCTTAAAGTTTGATAAAACAAATGACTATGAATGTATACGATGACATATTCAAAGGTGAATTTAAAAAAAAAACATGTTGCAATTGATTTCATTTGTTTCAGATGGATACGCTACAATGTATCACCGGGTGAGGCGAAAAATGAGATTCTGTGTATGTGCCATAATACTGTTACTTCACGATTCACAAGCATTCCCCAAAACAGTAGAAACCACCGACACAACATACAGTACAGTACCCATAGATAACTTTGAAAATAACATTATAGATTTTGATGAAGAGTATTCTATCAAATTCAATAAGAAGTATGGGACTGTACCATGGCATTCTAATGATAAAGAAACAAGAGAAATGTTTAGATATACTATTTTAAAAGATGGAGATAACACCAACAAAGCTGAAGAAACGAAATACAATGATACAAATATAAGTACAAGTACAGAGGTTACCATAGATACAACTCAAGAAACAGACTACAGTGTTATACCATTAGAATTAATTAGTACCACAGAAAACTATTTAGCTAGCATTGTCGATAGTACAACCGAAGAAGATTTATCTGTAATACCTCTTTCCACAACTGTAAAAAATTTACCACCGATTGATATAATTCAGGCTGCAACCTTGCCTACGTCAACTCAAGAATATGAAACTACAACAAATAATATTGAAACGTCTAGTAATAATGAAGAAACAACAACTGTTTTAGTTAAAACAACAGACACAGTTACTTCTAAAAGCGATATAACTGTTATAGAAATTAATACTTCAAATGATAATTTCGAACTTCCTAATGTTACTATAAAAAGTACAATACCAAAAGATTTGGTAACAGAAAATGGATCTACAGAAACAACAACATCTAAAACAAATACATCTTTCGTTAGTAATCACACGATCATAAGAGAAATACTCAGTACAAATTCTAGTAAACAAATTGAGAATAGGACTACATTTGGGGAGGACAGTGATGAGGATCTAAAAGACGTTCCTGTTTTTACTGAACTGGATGAAGAAAGTGATGATGATGTACCAGAAGATTACTATGATTCCAAAGATATTGTACCAACCCCAGCACCTAAAGCGAACAATGCTTTGACTGCGCTTGTTGGTTTGGCTGGTAGTGTGGTGGAAAGTGTGGCAGAGAGGGTGGTGCCTAAAGGAATATTTGATCTTTTTAAAAGAATGCAGCGACAAAATGAAGCTTTGGAAGCGGAGAAACTTAGGAGTAGGGAGGAAAATGGAGGACTGGGTGCGTAGTTTTTATTATTATGATTCATTTACTCTTAAGGCTTTTGTGCACATTTTTAGTTAGCAGTAACTAAATTATGACCATTATTAGAATAATGGTCATAGCACAGATAATAAAATACTGAATTATTTTCTTTTAGTTTTGAAATTTGGAAAGCAGATTTATTTTTATTTTCCTGTGTCTATATTATTTTAAGGGAGTTTTATGTACGACTTTTTTAATAATAACTAGTAGGTACCAGTATATTTACCCTATAACTTATCCTATATCCTTAGCTGGTATGTCTTGTATTGTTTTAGGTAATAAGCTTTTGAAATTTTATCACAGACGTTAGCTAAGAAAACACAGTAGGTAGTTTAAATAAATTAGCACTAAAACTTGCCTCAACAAAAATTATAATTTATAGATGATGTTTATGAAATACACCAGTTTCGACTGTTGTATGTTGCAAGTTGCAAATAACAATTAATTTGCATACGAGTTGCATTCTGCCGGTAAAAGTAAAGCTACACGTAAAAATTTGCCTCAATCAGAATTGGATCCAGGACCAGCTGGCACAATTAGCATAACCGCTATGAATCAAATGGTAGTGAAGAAATAATCAAAATAAATTTTGTTACATTACAATTTCACGCTTTGAGAAAGTGACACCGATGACATAATATTGAAGTGATGATTGATCTTATTACTAAACCAATTGTAATGAAATATGTTTTACATAAACATTGAATTGAATCTTATTGATTGGAGGAAATAAATTGATGATGAATTGAGAATTTTGCAATGAAAACAATGTTAATTCAGTACCTATCTAAAATGCAATAACATTGCGATATCAAAGTGACTTTTGCTTGTACTATTATGTATCCTGTGCCTTTGCTATATTTTATGTAATTTTGCCAACTGTTCAACGTCATTTTGTTGAAAAGCAATCATTTTTCGATGCCCTTTAGCAAGTGCAATGGGAATTATGGGTAATTCATGCTATTTATTCTACTAGACGCAAATCACGCAATAACTTTTTATTATATTCAAAAATTCTTCTAGGTCAATTCGGCCGTGGTATCTTGAAAAGTATCTCATCAGGGCTGAGCAAACCGCTCAGCCAGCTAATGGCAGGAGTCAGGGACTTTGGTTCCCTGGACAATGACCGAGGGTTCGTGGGCAGTTTAGCATCAGGAGTCACCAGTGTTGCCAATGCTGCTAATTCATTAGTGGATTCTTTCAAGGATAGAGTCCAGGCGATATATCCAGGTCAGTTCGAATTTATCTAAAATCAAATTACTTTACAGGTTATAAATCTGGCAATACTTGATGCAGATACTTAAAGATCTATCCGATCCAATCCAAAGCAGCTGGTGTTGATTTAAACTTTTTGTTATGTTAAGAAGATCTGCTTTATCTACCCCTTCTATAGGGCTTCTTACTTATGTATGTTGTGTTCTTCCCACTAGGCACGGTATGGTGCGGCGACGGTCACGCAGCCACGGCACGGTCGGAGCTGGGATTGTTCTTCTTCACGGACACTTGCTGCCGCCAGCACGACGCTTGCAAACTCTACATTAAGTCAGGGGACACTAAACACGGTCTCACCAACACTGGCCTCTTTACTAGGTGGGTATTCTAGTTTTAGGCTACGGTGAGCTTGTATCTGGATCTGTTCTTTTTATTGGCATCTTGGTGCCGCCGGCACGACGCTTGCAAGCTCTACATCAAGGCTGGGGACACTAAATACGGCCTCACCAACACTGGCCTCTTTACTAGGTGTGTATTCTAGTTTAGGCGACGGAGCGCTTGTACTGTTCTTTTTATTGGCAGTTTGGTAACGCCAGGATGACGTCTGCAAGCCATACGTCAAAGCGTGGGACCCTAAATTAGACCTTATCAACATTGGCATCTTTCTAGGTGGGTATTCTAGTTTTAGGCGCGAGCTAGAAGCAAATTTTTGTAGTTACATACAAACGTTTACCCATTCTAAAAGTGCCCTTTATGAAAGTTGCTCAACATTCACAATCGAAATTTATCTCCAAGATCAATGGCTCTATAACGAGCCCTAATACCTGATGACCCCAAAAGGCGGTGAGTGACGTAACGTACCTTCGGATTTGATCTATGATCATTCAAATGTGATAGACATGCGTTTGCGCATATACGGTAAAGTTATGAAATGACTTAAGTACTGTTATGTAATAAAAAATAAGTTCAAACACTAAGTTTTAGAATAGATAAAGTATTTTGTTTCCAGATTATGAAGAATAGCTGTCTTTTTTAACTTTCATGTAGCTAATCTTAATTAAAAAAAATGCTTTATTTATATAATGTGTTACGAAAAACCCCTAATGTCGAATATGGTAGATAGGGACCATTAAACTGAACAACTTTTACTATGGGACCAACTTTGAAATCACGAAATAAACAGCTGTTTCACACATTGTGATATTTTTGTTATATTTTTTTGTACTACCATATTCGGTTTTATGGGCTAGGATTGCATAATCCAGTGACTCCAAACCAGTGATATATCGAAGCCACCGTACGTACAAGCAAACCCGCGGGCAGCAACAACCCATAAATTCGGATTCACATATACAACAATGCAGAATAGGTGCGTCGGTCGGTCCGTTGTCGATTTTCGCGCGTCCCTTATCAAGATCGGACGAGTTTTATGGGACTAATCGCGGCAACCGCAAATAGGACCCCGGTGGGCGATTCCCTAACCTGACCGATTACAGGATTACGGCTAATTAGCTATTACCGATATAATGCGGTCGATCCTAATTTTGGTCGGGTTACAATTTGTTTGGGTGTACCGAGATTGGCAGGTTTTGATTGATTACTATAAATCATAACGATCTGCAATGACTACAATGCTTGGACAAATCGTCCAAGCTACTACAATGTAATATTGCATTAAATTTTTAATTTCATATTATTTTTGGTGTAGTAAAATGTGTGTGAAGAGTTGAGTTGAGCTGAGTTTGAAGAATGCAACTTTTTTTAGAGCTCTTGTAAAGAGACCTGTCAGATATTTTCATACAAATTCTGTTAGATTTTTAAATAGGTATAATAGGTGCAATGCCAAACTTGTGAAATTAATCAAATAACTGAATAACTTTTACTATGGGACCAACTTTGAAATCACGAAATAAACAGCTGTTTCACACATTGTGATATTTTTGTTATATTTTTTTGTACTACCATATTCGGTTTTATGGGTTTTTTGTAACACTTTGTAACAACTTGAGAGTTGAGATCGTGTTGCGCGTATCTAGAGATATTTTCCGCACTTAAGAGGATTGTCAGGCAAGCGGTCTCCATACAAACGGCGATAACGTTTCCCACTCTCTAAATCTTAACCTACAGCAATGAATTTTTGGTATGTTTTTGAAATGCCTAAAAACTAGGGCTGTACGTTTTGATTTTTAAAATATTCATTGTAGATTTGAAAATATTGGCACTTCTGTGTTTTGTATGAAATCACTAAAATGCAAATATTGCGAAATCTATTATAGATATTTAAAAAATTTAAACGTACAGCCCTAGTATTTAGGCATTTCAAAAAAATTCCACAAATTAATTACTGTAGGTTAAGGTTTAGAGGGTGGGAAACGTTATCGCCGTTTGTATGGAGACCGTTTGCTTGACAATCCTCTTAATTCTATATTAGTCATGTTAACAATACATAACACAGGTCGTGCTTTAAGTTTGTTTTCCCAGATGCAATTTTCTTTATTATTATATTCTCACGTTATTGTCATTTTGAATCGCCCCAGGGAGCAGCAGATAGAAACTTGAATAACACAATTTGTCTGTCGGTCAGTCACGTTCTGCATTATTACACAAATAAGAAAATATTTCGTCACATCAAAAACGTGAGATGCTATTGTAGTTGACATTTGGGTCAGTTTCTCTAGTATTGACTTTTGTTAAAAAATTACAGGACATTTTCAAATATTTAATGGACTTATGCCTTAACTTTAAACCTAAGTTGAAGAGATGCAAATCACGAGAGATCTTTCGCACCAATAAATAAAAATAATGAACGGGAGAAAATATGTATGTAAAAGAGGGATTATACTATCATCATTAACCATTTCTTGGTTTCCCCATTGCTGGGACTTCTGGACTTTGGGACTAATCGATGGATAAGAAGTATAGGGCTCAATGCGGATTCATGGCTCATAAATGCAGACAGGACCAACAGCTAAACGTGGCTTGCGAAGGACGGAGGAGCATGTGATAAAATTTTTGTTCACCCATCACATGACCGACCTTTACAATAGTTACTTAACTGGCACAATCGCAAGGTAAATACGATAATTGTGAACTACTCAGATTGGTAATAGGTGCAGGCAAGGCTTGCTTTTTCATTAAAAATAATAAATACCGCCTGGGCTATCACTTTTATAACTAAATATATCACCTTAACCACAAGCTTAATTGTTGTGTTTCGGCATTTAGAAGTAAGATAGCCACTTCCTCAGTGTCTGAGGACTTCGGAAATGCACTTCCACCTTCAGCTTGATCATCACACATCAGGTGCGATTAAGGCCAACATCTTGCCGATTGAGATTCGTGGTAAAAAACCGAGTTAAAGTCATGTCAAAATGCCTAAAGTGGCCACTTTTTGCTCTTTTGCCTACTACTACCTACTACACCGAACTATATTTTAGTGAGGTTATTGTTTGTAAATAAACTAAAGAAACTTAGCTACTATTATGTAGTCTGTGCCTCAGCTTCAATCTGTACTGTGAATTTTCGATACAATACATTCGGTAATGTACTTGAGAGCAATAAATTAAATTAGCCCTTAAGTATTATCACAACAAACACTATATTCAATGCACTCTAAAATGACTCGTTTACATTATCTTAGTCTTTAGTAGAGTGCTTTAGGAGAGTGCTTTAGTTAAAACATGTAAACGGTCGTCTTATGACTAAATAATAGAAAATCGCAAAAATTTGTTAACCACAAAAATAGAAAATATAGACCAAAATGCATTTTGAACCTTATTTTTGAAGGAACAGAAGTCATAATTAATTCTTCAAAAGTAGTTGTTTAAACAAACTGGTCTTGTGCAGCTTAAAGTGTCTTAAAGCCATGTAACAAAGGGTGGTTTTAGAATAACTAGAGCAAGTTTTGAAAGCATGGCTGAGTGCAATACTATGCACCATTGCTTGAATTTGCCTAACTGTTGTAACAAGCAATTTGAATGCAAAAGACTGTGCAATATTTGAATCTATTGATTAGAAAGATTTCTGAGTTGGAAAAATGCAAATCATAATTTTGTCAGAAAATTGAATTTTAGTTGCTTTTGTTAGTTTTACTTTGTAGAGTTTAATGAAATCTATAAAGGCTTGAAATTATATGAATTGTCCCATATTAGTGACTTCTGCCCAAAGCCAGAGACATAACAATATTACTTTCTAGTATATTATTAAATAATTCTACTTATTTTATTAAAAGTTTGATACAAAACATATAACTACAAATAATTCGGTTAATTTTAATACTTAAGGCGAGGCAGTTCCCGAAATTTACTCTTTCACTAGGTCTTTAGAATAAGGTTGAATATTGCGTAGCTTTAACTGACGCTTCGCCAGAAATTTGACGAAATTTAGTACATTTTTATTGATTTCTGAAATACTTGATCATTTATTTAAAATGTAATCGGTTATTGTGTTAGATCGATAAAAAAGCTATCCTTTTTGCATAAAAGATCATATCACTGTCGTTGAAAATAACGAAATCTGACGATTTGAAGTTTAATTTTATGGTGTTATTCAGGATTTTTTTACAGAGTAACCATGCCATTTTTCAATATTCTGTTCGGTTATTATGTTTCATGACATAATGTTCAGTCTACAGTAATTTTTGTGAAGTAGAATTCTACATCCGTTCTTCACATTGGAAGTTCAAAAATCGATCTTTTCATCAAATCGTGAACTGGCCTCGCCTTAAGTATACAGGGTTATTTGTAAAACACCAACAACCTCGCAGCAGTAGATTAGGTACTAGCATCATAAACAACAACGTCTGTTCGGTTCTACGACTTTTCCGAAAACAGACAAACAAAATTCGACTTGCCATACAAAACTCTGTCAGCTGTTTGGATATTTACGTATTAAAAAAATCAGCTCAGCCAAACGTGAGCACAGAATACATATTAATCGCGGAGAAACATACATGCATACGAGTCAAAATGAGAACCTCCTATTTTAAGTCGGTTAAAGAACTACAATAAGTCCCTTTTCCAACAAAAAAATAATTATCTTATTCAGTTCATAAACAAGGAAGTGATACGACTGATCATCGAGGTAGTTCACACAAAATCATACTATTTTCGTGCTTTTTTTCAAGATTACTTGAAAAGTACTGAACCGATTTCCAAATTTTAAAAAATGGGACCAACTTGGGAGTTTACCTAATGTAATAACGTTTGAATCAATTCAATCGGTCCAGCCGTCTTTGAGTAATCGGTGCATATACACACAAAAAAAATATACAGACGAACAGAGAACCTCCTCCTTTTTTGGAAGTCGGTTAAAAAGGCATTATATTGATATAAACTTTGAATCGCTTTTTAAACGACTTTAAAATTTCTATTACTTATTTCAATTTAAATTTGATTGTCATGTTTTATTTTTATAAACTCAGTTTGAAATCGATTACAATTTTATATTGCGATTGAATTCTTAAGAAGTAATTAATAAAATAATACATTATCAAATGACATAGCATACACGTCAATCAGGTAAGTTTGTCAAAACACAAAAGCACCTATTACACCACAGTTGAACCACAGTTAAATTTAACTATTTCCTACCGGTTGGATAACTGCGGTTACAGCGTAGTTAATTGTTGAAAGTCTTGTTAACTCGTTGATAACTACTTGCGAAGATTTGTTATAATGTAGCTGTCACTGTTTCTAATATGATAGGTACTTACTTACTTTGTTTTTTTTTATACAAAAAAATATGAAATTTTTATCCTCCTTGTCTAAATTTAAATCGGGAAGAGTTTTTTATGATAATAACCAGGAGCCCAATCGCGGTAATTCTGAACGCTATAACAAAAAACGTTACGTTGTCATTTAGGTTATATTTACCTAAAAATCTTTGGTTTAGCTTCATAATTTTCACTTAAATTGTC
Source organism: Agriphila straminella (assembly GCA_950108535.1). Lineage (NCBI taxonomy): Eukaryota > Metazoa > Arthropoda > Insecta > Lepidoptera > Crambidae > Agriphila > Agriphila straminella. The sequence continues at coordinate 846,273 of OX467324.1, read as the reverse complement.
CCAGGTTGTAATCCTAGACTCCTTAGGCAGAGTATTCAACAATTTTAACAAAACTAAAGCGTGTATTTTTCTTTAAACGAAACTGAAACGGTAACGATTTAGCTTTGGTTTTATCGTTGAAAATTAGCGCGATTAGGCCCCTGGCCCTGGTACAATAAATTTAGTTTTTATGAAATAGATGTAAAGTATCTTGAATTATAATTAATAGAAAAACTATCAACTAAGAAAAACCCAATCTAGATTTTCACTTACTTAATTGCTCTGATTACAAAGTTTGTGAGACAACGGTGGAACTATAAACCTGAGTCAATATAGAAAAGTTCTCTTTTTTATATTGACCCAGCCGGGGATCGATCCCGGGACCTCAGACATCACCAAATGTCCAAATCACTCGATCACAGAGGTCGTTGAATTAATGAATCAAAACTTCCCGAGTCTAAACACAGAAAAATTAAACCTCTATAAAGATATTGTCATTCCTTAACGTGCAATAAAATTGCTTAGTTATTTCTTCATTATCACGACACGAGTATAGGTACCTACATTTGTTTTAATTAGTTTTTGGTACTTAAAAGATGAAGCTGGGACCAAAGTGCCACTTTTCCGCACCCACCAGTAACTTGTACTCGTTAAATGTCACGCGTTCTTTACGCAGCGTGCGCGTGCGCCGGCCGCCGGCGACAAGGGCTGTCACACACTCATTTAATAATTACTTAGGTATAAATAATATTGGCAGTAATAATTGTTAGTATTCTTTGGTAATTAATGTGAAAGCATCATGTGTGTTTAAGTTTATTCTAGAAAAAGAACGTGTTTCTCTTTGTGCAGGCGGAAATCAAAAGTTATGGTTAAGGCGGTTGTATGACCGAAAGTGGCGCCCTCAGAGGTTTTTATTTAATAAGTTATTAATAGAAAAAGATTTTAATAATGTGTATCGTGGAGATTTTAGGGCCCACAGTCTAGTATTTTTAGAAGGTATCACTACATGCCTTCGTAGTAATTCGTAGAAATAGATAGCAAATGTATCAAAAACGGCCACTTTTAGCAGTTTTGTTATCTACTTCTAGCAGTGACTACGAGGGAATGTAACGATACCGTCTAAAAATACTAGACTGTGGGCCCTAAAATCTCCACGATAAACTTTTTTTAAATTGTGTTAAAAAAAGTTTATCGTTGAGAGAATTATAATATTAAATATAATTCACCGCGGCGCCACTTTCGCTCGCTTCACCTTAAAGTCTTGTCTTGAAAATTAGAAATAAGGTGGTGTACCTACATTAACGATTGCATTCGTAATCAGATAAAAAAAGTGTTATATTTTTTTAACCCCCGACAAAAAAAGAGCGTTGTTATAAGTATAACGTGGCATCGTAGCTTCCAAACGGGTGGACAGATTTTGTTTTGATTACAGTGTTGTATGAAAAAATGTAATTGGCATTTATTTTTGTTTTTTTGTAATAGAACCCTATACATATCACAAGGACAGTTAATTAAGCTCAAATTGCAAATCATTTTGGTATTACGTTTGTATGGGAAGCTCACGGTTCGCCGGTCTCTTAAAAGCTGTCAACCCTACCCGTTATGGTTGTTACACAACGTATTATCTAACAACCTGCGCAGGCGCTGCATCGCGATATGTTGATTAATCTGCTGCTATGGGTATGTTGCTAGGCTGTTTATGTGCAGCAATTGAACAAGTGCGAATTAAACATTATATTCCCTTGTGATAAGACACAATTATTTATGTTCATATTAATTTTGACTAGCACAAGGATAGTTTAGTAACAGGGAAATGGTTGGCTTGGTCCGGTATGATATCGATCTTAAAACCAATTAAATATTATACTACCACATTCGGCCTAGGGTTAGGGTAAGCTAGGGTTTCCTAGGATGACGGTGCCGTCATATTACGGCCGTAATTTAGCGGCGTAGAACGTTTTCTATGTAAACAATACGGCGCGCGCGCCATACCCTACCCTAGCTTATAAGGGGTTTTTTGTAACACATTGTATAAATATAATTAGTAGATGATCGAAGGATTAGGGACAGTATATTTTTCAGTCGACTAAACAGTTAAATTAATTATGGTATGTTATTTGTTATTTTAACTTTATTTGACCTATCATTTTTATAACAATAACAATTGATATTTGGCGAAGGGATCGTCAGCTTGGATTTTTAATAAATTGTGTATTTACATGGTAATTTTTTTGCGAGGGTGGCGCTAGTGCAGCGAACTGATACTCGTTGCATATATGTATAGTATAATGTCGCCTAAAGTACATAAGGAAAACTTTTCCCAGATCGCACTGCAGCTGCGACGCGAAGTTCCGCGAGTGCCTGCACCGCACCAACTCGCTGGTGTCGGGTCAGATCGGCCTGACGTACTTCAACGTGCTGGGCCCGCAGTGCTTCCGGAAGGCGCACCCAATCGTTAGGTGTGTTCGGAGGACGAGGTGAGAATGTAGCTCTATCATGAGCCATTTCAATAACCCCACTGCTTGGGTACCTACTGCTGCGGTACCCACTGCTGGGGTACCCACACCTATTCGCACTGCAGCTGCGACCTGAATTTCCGTGAGTGCCTGCACCGCACCAAATTGCTGGTGTCGGGTCAGATCGGCCTGACGTACTTCAACGTGCTGGGCCCGCAGTGCTTCCGGAAGGCACACCCAATCGTTAGGTGTGTGCGGAGAACAAGGTGAGAGTCTAGTTATCATTAGCCATTTCAATAACCCCACTGCTTGGGTACCTACTGCTGGGGTACCCACTGCTGGGGTACCCACAGCTATTCGCACTGCAGCTGCGACGCGAAGTTCCGTGAGTGCCTGCACCGCACCAACTCGCTGGTGTCGGGTCAGATCGGCCTGAAGTACTTCGACGTGCTGGGCCCGCAGTGCTTCCGGAAGGCGCACGCAATCGTTAGGTGTGTGCGGAGGACAAGGTAAGAGCCTAGTTACCATGAGCCATTTCATTAACCCCATTATTAGGGTACCCGATGCTGGGGTACCCACTGCTGAAATACCCACTGCTACTCCTATTCCAGCAGTGGGTACCCCATTATTGGGTACCCCACCTACTGCTGGGTACTCACAGCTGGGGTACCCACAGCTATTCGCACTGCAGCTGCGACGCGAAAACATGCGAGTGCTTCCACCTCCATCGCAAAACAAATTAGCTGTTTTATACATTTTGATATTTTTGTTATTAATTTTTATATGAAACAGCTGATTTTTTTCGCGATTTCAGAATTGGTCCTATAGTCAAAATTGTTCAGTTGCTGGTCCAAAGAAACAGTTTTCCCACTTAGGGTCTAAGTTCGTTAATTTAGTTTCCTATTAAGTCTATGCACTCCATACCATACCTACTACCCCTCTCAATGATTTTTTTTATGAATTTCAGAATCACCGGCCAAAGATGCGAGGAATATGAGCTGGATCACACCAAACCGAAGATGTGGCAGTGGTTCGACAACGAGACATTTTAATAAGTCCACTGACGTCCACAGTCATGAGACGTCACGTCACCTTTTTCGGACACATGCAGAGAGGATCCTTGCACGAGTTCCTACGGCTAATCCTCGAAGGGTAAATTCCAGAGGTCCGTGACGTCAGAGACGCAAATGGACGACATCAAACAGTGGTCTGGATTTGGCTATCGTCAGTTAAAATATGCTACATAGGATCGCAAAAACTATTGTCTACTGCGCCAAACTTCAGTATGAAGATGTTAGATGGCACGAGATGATGATGATTCTTGGACATCCGCCACCCTAAAACCAGGACGGACCACCTGCCATCGATCATGCAGAAGTCTGCTCATGCTACGACTAGCGCCATCTATAACCTTGCAGCGACATTCCAATGAAACTTTAGAACAACGCCATCTAGCCGCAACAAGATGAAGCTATGTAAAGCCTGAAAGTACACTTGTGAAGACAATCAGTATGATGTAAAAAATAATTGATTGCTATAAAATTTGAAATATTTATGTTTCTGATGAAAGTAGCCTATTTAACTGGTATGATATTAATATCATATACCAGCTGTAGGCAGTATGATATTAAATCGTTTTGCAATCACCCCACCTCGTTTATATTTGCAAAGAAACTTTATAAAAGTCAGAAATTAAGAGAATGAAGTACACTTGACTTTTTTAACTTCTTTTGATCAATAATTAGTAACTACATTATTTCAAAGGCATGCAAATGGAAATAATTCGTGCATTATCTCTCATGTGTCAGGTGCAACTAAGAGTTTATTAGTAAGTAGTACGTATCTAATAATTTCAGCTTTAATTACGTGAACTTAGTTTTCTATAAGCTTGATAATGCTCTTACAATGCTCGCTTTCCATAATAAAGTACAAGCATAATAAAGAGAACATATAAATGTAATATTATGTATTTTTTAAAATTAAGTTATTGTTACCTTTATGATGTTATTGTTACTGTCTATAAAGGCATGTAAGATTCTAAATGAGAAAATAATGATGAATAATAAATAATTGTTGACAGTTACTATGACATGACCGATTACAATATTGAGATTAATTTAAGAGATTATTGTACTTTATTTTAGTCTATTTTAATTAGTTTTGTTTTAAATTTTATAATTTAACAACTGTTCATTATTTTTATAATATACTTTTTCTAATATATGAACATGTTTTTGTTATATTGGGTAGGTACTTTAAATGAAACACCAAGAATATGTTGATTTTTATATACGAAAACATCAGAATATATTTCGAAATGTCACATTCAACAACAAATCAATTATCATACTTAAATAAAATCCTAATAAAAACTTAAAATCTAACCACAATAAAATTCTTGGAGTACAATCCAAGGGCTAAGCTGAATCTAAAAATTGAGTGATATTTTTCGAATTGTGCGCAAAAATGTTCAGAAAACTGTGTATAATGGATATGTTAATATCAGTTTATATTTAGTTCAAAATGATATTCCGATGGTTGTCCGATCGACAATCAGTTGGCAGATATAATTATTACAAATCTCCTATAATGATTCTATATATTAATGTATTGAATTGCTGCGGAGGAGGTATACAAGCAATAAACACATACGCATGATTTCATCAAAGATACAATTTTATAATGTGTATAGTTTTCAAAAATGTTTAACTATTTATTCATATACCGTTCTCTCATTTTTAATACTGTTTATTTTAATATGATTATACAAAAGAATCTTTATATTAAGTAACTTAATATATAAAAATAGCATGGTGAATGCTAAAATCTAAAAATTCAATAATATTTATTTTAATAATATTAATAATACATTTAGGTTTCGGTAACTTTGATCAAGTCTTTAAGTTACGAAAAAGATTAACTAACATATTATAATCTGAAAACAATAAAAAACAGTAGTATATTTTTGGAAATAACCAAAAACCTCGTTTACACAGTTACTTTTCAAACCACACCGAATATTATGACGTATTCACATTGACACACCGATATCTTTACGATTTTTTTTATATTAATATAATATCATTACTCATTTCCAATTACAATAATTATAAAATTCTACTGTAAGCTACGCCTACTTCTATGAAAATCTATGGGCCTATAAAATATATAGATATATTGCTTAACGTGGTCCAAGGGATTATATTTAGGCTTGAACTTAGGTTTAGGTTCAGACTTGGGGACCAGCAATACAGGCTGAAAGGGATATATAAACCGGGAACCAGCATCCTCAACTTTATTAAACGTGTATATGATTATCTTTATGTGAAACAGTAAAATCGACTTTTTTACTTTGATAAGTTTTACGCAGAAAAATAAGATGGTTGGAATATCATTGTTTTTTGAGATGATTTACTGATATGAGATTTGACATTGGGTTTACATTATCCTTAAATAAGTATTCAAGCATTTTTACATTGTCATTTAGTACAAGTTCTTCACTTTATTTCACATAGACAGTTTTGTTGAAGATTCCCTACGAAAATCAAATTATTTAGTGCTGGCTTTTGGCTTGACGTTCTTTCAGCCTATATGAAACAATGTTTGAGAACAGTATGGATGATTCTTAATAAAATCTTCCAAGTCTCTAGCAACACTTGTTAAGCAAGCTGGGTACAAGGATTAAAGCGAAAAGATAGGACACAGCAGCAGAAGATTTCTTAATCCAATTTCGTATAAAGTCATCAATATAAGTTTACCCACGTATTTAAGAAGCTTACCTTTAATTGATGATTTATGGCATAACTATGTATATTTACCTTTTTTTAATTCATGTCTTAACTTATTGTCTTTTCTTGCCTAAAGATTTTCCAGCAAAACTATTTTTTAAACCAAATGATAATTAATAATTAAAAATACTAAATGGCGTTTTAATGGATTGATAGTAGAAATGAAAGGTGAATGTTTTCATTTGATTTTTAATTTTAAATATTAAATTACAAAATTCTAAGCTCTACTGCTGATATTAGGCTAGGGCTCAGGATGGTCCAGGATAGTCCAAGGGCTAGGTGAGATTGGTGTTTTATTTTGGACCCTGGGATTATAATAATAATTACTCTTCGACTATATAAATTCGAAGACGAGTGCACAATGATTCATACATGTATTAATTTTATTTTTGTAGTTCAGGCAGTTTGGTGAAAGATTTTTTTATATAACATTTATTGAATACCAAAAAGTTTTGTTACTACTTTAATCAGCTATTAATACACATAAATACATTAGAATTTTATAAGACTACTGTTTTGATGATAATCTCAAATAAAGTTTTTTCAGGCCAATCTGCCTCAACGACTTTGAACAATGACACGTCAATATTGAACTACTATATCAACATCAAATAGAGAGATTAAAATACATCTATTTATCAACTAGTAATTCACATAATTATTATACTATGATAAACACTAATATATTTTATGTATAAACTTTCTAGCGTCTATCCAAATCGCTTCAGATACAAAATAATGACTAATAAAATAAGGCAAACAGGTCTTACGGAGGGATCAAATAATTATATTCATTTTCACTAAATATTGAGGCACTGAAATTGAAATAATTCTCATTTAAACCAATGCTTACATTTACTCTACAACGACAACAAAAATGTATGCGGGATTTTCTACACAATACTAATAGTCTAATAATGCAACTACAAAAATTGTCACCAGAGGAACGTTATTATTTTTTTGTATTTTTGGCAAACTATTACTTGGAGGGATTCAAGTTTTAGATTCGAACTGATTTTATTCAAATTTATTGCCACTTAATAAATATTGGAAATTCATGTTTTGAATTTAATTATGTATTAAGTTTTCTCACTTTTAACTTAGCTTTTTACCCTAGCTGTTTATTCCTTAACAGCCCTGTTTAATTTAGCTGCCCATATTTTTCTAGTCACCGCAAGCTACACGATGTTGCCTACTCTTCTAAAACATCTAAGTTTACTGTAAATCATGACATCCTATCCTAATTCGTTTCGCTTAAATTTTGAAGCCGTGGACCCAATTTGCATTTAATTTTAATGATAATTTTGCAAGAAGTGTAAGTTTTTTTTAAGTTACAGTTAATATTTCGCTTCATTATTTTCTAACGTTTAGTCCAAAATTGATATTTTGTTCTGTTTGCTAGATATTTTTATTTGAATTTACACGTTTTATAAATAGCAATTTAATAAAGTGTACAATTAAGTATATTAACTAAAATATTGTAATATAATTTATTTAAACAAAAATAAATGGTATAAAAGTATGTTTGAGCTATGAAGAAATGCAACAAATAAAATGTGCTCTTAAAACCTGAAATTAAAGATATAAGTAAGAGTAAACTTATAACGATAAATGGTATTATGAACATGGAATTTAAATAGCCCTACTAAATAATCTTATTTTTATACAATACTGCATCAAGAGATCACTATAAATGTCCATTTCTTTCAATATACAAATACCTTATTAATAACCTTACGTATTTTTAAACATTATAAAAACAATTTAGTATCTTCACCGTATTTTTAAATACGTCAAAATGTATTTGACCATAATAAAGCAATAGTAATTATGGAGGAAATGATGTCTCAACTCCGCGATATATACTGTTGACATTCACCTACTTAATCTAAGTAAAAAAACATATAACACTGAATATATATGACTTAAAAGAAACATCTACTTATCTATAGGACACATAGGGATCACATATTTTTTGTTACAATGTATCCATTTGTAATACACGTAATAATACTTTGAAATAATTATCCCATAGATACAATATATTTTAATAATACCATTTCAAAACACATTTCTGCCATTTCACTTAATTTTCATGAAGTTTTACCTTCAATAACTCATTGAATTCGATCAGTCGATCGAAGAGTCTTATATAAAATGTAAAATATTTTTGACACTGTTTTTATTGACAGTACTTTAATTCTCGTTCGACTCAAAAGGTGGCGTTATATAATACGTTTTTCATATTTTGGCAAATATGAATGTTTTGGAAGTTTACAAAGATTACAAATACGTTATTACGACAAATACACACACATACGAATAGTGGAGTTCGTATTTTATTAAAAACGCCGACCCGTCATTTCCCATTCAATAATTTTCTGCAATCGCAATATTTGGGTGAAAAACGAGGAAAGCAATTTTTTTTGATGTCATGCCGCAATCGCACATTCGCGCGAGTGGCGAGGCGAGTGGCGAGGCGAGTGGCGAGGATTAGGCGAATAGCGACCTCGAATGTTCGCTATTCGCTTCCGCACTCGTGCGCTCGCGTTGGGATTGGGAGCGGCCTTAGAGTAAGACGGGCTTCTGTACCAGAAAGAGTGGCCATACGTAGCCAAATTCCCCCCCCCCCCCCCGCAAAAAATGCCAGAATAATTTGAATTGATTAATATATTAGCTAAAGGCGGCTCCCTTCGGGACGAAGCCGTCGCTGCTCGAAGGGAGCGGCGTTTCGGACGAATAGCGAAGCCACAGCGAAGCTATAGGTCGATATTCGCCTGATTTCCCCGCCACTCGCGCGAATGTGTAACTACGTCATTAGAGTACTTTACGAGTTATATCTCATTGATTGACACAAATAAATAAAAATAGCAATCCACGTAAAATGTATTCGTACCCTTAGCACGAACTTATCGAGAAAAATAACGCGCGTAAAATCATTCGATAGTGCAATTTTGTATTAAAAGTTTGTACAACGCCATCTACCCCCCAATAGAGAAATTAAAATTTCCATAGATATTTCTCTATCGAGTACTTTTACGCGCGTTATTTTTCTCGATAAGTTCGTGCTAAGGGTACTGAAAACTAAACTACAACGTGTCGTGAGGTGTAAAATTATAAAGCATGTAAACAGTTCCTAAAAGTTTTAGTTTTCAGCAACGGAAGTAGCTGAACAATTTAATACTTTGTCATATTTTCGTTTTTGACCAATGTTTCAAACTTTAAGACATCTGGCAAGAAAGTTGATATGATAAAGTTCTAAATTGTCAGCGACTTTCGTTGCTTTAATATCTCAAACTACTTTGTATCAACAAAATATCAATTCTGTTATACGCTGTATATTCGATTCGATTATACAACGTATAACACAATTGGACCATCAAAAACAACTTTTTCAATACAGTTGCTCGAAAATGTAAGTTTACGATGACAGTCGAGCGTGCGGAAAGTTGATTTTACCGCACGCAGTGCGTTTTTGTTTACGGAGTAGTACAGCGTGCGGAAAGTTGATTTTACCGCACGCCAGCGCCGTGCGTTTTTGTTTACGAACGTTTTTTTTAATTTCTACTAGCTTCCGCCCGCGACTTCATCCGCGTGGACAGTAGAAAAATATTGCAACCAGTTTAAAATGACCCCTTTAGTGTATGAAAGCTAGTACTACGGAGAGTTCAAGCTGTTTCTCTGGTTCCACCCACCCGAATTTGATAAAACATAGCTTAGATTTTAAGTTGGACCACAATCTACTAAATTGTGAAAAATCCATCAAAATTTGTTTAGCGGTTTTTGAGTAATTTGCGCACAAATATTTAGAATTTACAGTTTTATTATATGTATAGATTACAATTTCAGCAGTACCTATAATGTTTTCTCGCAAATGTATTGAAAAACGTAGTATGGCACACGGTTGTTAAGGTTTTTTAAAACTCGTGACGATTATAAACCCTCGCCTACGGCTCGGGCTTATAAAACGTCAACTCGTTTTAAAAACCTCCTTACCAACCTTGTATCATAAACTACTATTACTATGGGACCAACTCTGAAATTGCAAAAAAAACCAGCTGTTTCAACATTTTCATATTTTTGTTATTAATGTTTGTATGAAACAGTTGATTTTTTACGTGATTCAGAGTTGGTCCCATAGTAAAAGATGTAAAGTTTGATGGTCCCTATCTACCATATTCTGGTTTAGATATTAATTCTGTTACACGTTGAAGAAGCGTGTAAATCAGCATTTGCGTTGCCTAAATCATTAATAAAACGTGTAAACTCAGCATCAGTACCCTTAGCACGAACCGCTATCGAAAAAAATAACGCGCGTAAAATCATTCGATAGTGCAATTTTGTATTGGAAATTTGTACAGCGCCATCTACCGCCGAATAACGAAATTAAAATTTCCATAGACAATTCTCTATCGAGTAATTTTACGCGCGTTTTTTTTTTCGATAGCTGTTCGTGCCAAGGGTACAGAACGTGCAGCGTGAATTTAAACGGTGTAGTATAAAAAATTACATAAAATCGCTAGCCAATGATTTTTAGAATGTCAAGAGGAGTTCGCTTTCGATTTTACGACTGATCAGTGAACGTGCAAATCATCATAACGGTGGTACAGTCAGCAGCATATCAAGCTATACAAAACGCAAAAAAATCTATAATGAATTTTCAACCTTAAACAGCTCGATTTAAAGTTTAAAAATGATTAAAGAAGTTTGACACATTGTAAAAACCCAGCGTGCCGTTGACCGTACCTAAATGATGTGTAAAATCTCAGCAACGTGTATTATTTCAGCGGGTATTCCTCAAAGCGCACCTTAACTGTTCCTCGAAACGCACCTAAATAGGTAATTTGTCTTGATAGCGCACCTAATTAGGTGCGTCTCGAGGAATAGTTAAGGTGCGCTTCAAAATGGGTGCGCTTCGAGGAACAGGTCCTCATTTTAGCAAATTTCAGCGGGTGACGTGCGCAGTCGTTTCTGAGGCTTGCGTCGAGGCTCTTTCTACCGAGGCAAGTACTCATTTTCATTAGACTGATGTAATAAAAACTGAATGATTAAAAATAGGGCCCTAGAAGAAGACGTGTAATTAATTCAGCCGGTGACATGAAAGCTTTCGATCAAGAATACCCTAGATGTCCGGTCAGAGTCTCAAAAACGGCACCGCAAAATAACGCCCCACTTTCAAACTGGGAGCTTGTTTAGTACAGAGTATTTTTTTTGTTTCTTACTAATTAAAGTTGAATTTAGAATTTCGAATCACTTTTTGTTTTGTCAGTCGCTACCATATTTGCGTGCTGATTAGTTCGTGAAGCGTTATGCCTGGTTTATACGGGGTCAGTAACATGGCAGTACAGTAATCCAGTCCAGCGCTGACTTGCTACTGGGCTCGTGTTGACAATAGCTTCAACCCATGACTTCTCGCTCGCAAGTCAGTCCAGCTGACAAGCCACCTGTTCTATTTTCAGGCACAGTAAGACTTACTGCCGATCCTGTCTACATGTACCCAGTTACTGGGTCCGAAATTCCAAATTAAGTACTGGGTCTATATAGTCACTGACCCCGTATAAGCCAGGCATTATCTAGGACAGGCACGGCGAACCAATGGCACGCGACACAATATTTTGGGCACGTCATCAATCACAAAATTCATTACACGACGATTTGATGGCACGTCTATGACCTCATTAAAAATAGCACGTTGATACATAAAGGTTCATCCCTGTTCTAGGATATTCTTGATCGAAGATTAAGCTAATTCGATTGGTGACGTGCGCCGTTCAGTTGTAATCAGCGGCGCAGTCGAAGAACGGGAAGCAGGCGACGGGGTCGGCGGGCGCGTGCTAGAGCACGTGCAGGTTCTCGCACGACTTGGACTTGGAGTCGCGCGCCCACACGCGCCCTAGGAGCCCGCGCACCTGCAATGATATAAAAAAAGTCTTGAGCTGGGGAATCTGGGGATGTGTAATTATACTCTACTATCCTCTACTAAGTGTGAATTGCACCAAAACGCTGCCAAAGTTAAAGTTATCGTCAAATGATAATGCTACCTATTTGCACGTCAAACTTGTTAAAGAACATCATGCTGGCTGGCAACCTCTGTTTTTGGCTAACTTGTGTTTAACCGGTACTTTAACAAGCTGGTTATTGTCAAAGTTAGATGGTGCAACTGAGCCTATTGGAAGTTTGAATGTTTGGATATTTAGATGTTTGGATGTTTGGGTGTCTGGATGTCAGGATATCAGAATGTCTGGATGTTTGGATGCTTAAATGTTTGGATGTTTGGATGTTTGGCTGTTTGGATGATTGGATGTTTGGATTTTTGGATGTTTGGATGCTTGAATGTTTGGATGATTGGATGTTTGGATGTTTGAATGTTTGGATGATTGGATGTTTGGATGCTTGAATGTTTGGATGATTGGATGTTTGGATGAGTTTGGAAAGATGTTCAGTTTAATGGTCTGAAGAAACGGTTTTTCCATTTTTGGTTCACTCATTAACACCCTGTATAGAAGGCAAGCAGGTCTTGTAGAGTAAAATAGCACCTTAAGTTCAACTTTATATTTAAGTTTCATAATCACTAGGCCCTTACCACACACACACATACACACAAACACACACACACACGCACACACAAAGGATGGAGGAACGATGAAGGAAGGACGCGGATGGACCATAACCCAAACTTCAAACTTCAAACTTTTATTTGCAGACTAAGTGTTACATAGTTCTTAAATTATAAAATAGTACTTTAATAGTAAATTATATAATGCACCCACCACGCGGGCCCAATGCGGATTGGTGGACACCAATATAGGGGTGGCCAACATTGTGATCTCCAACTACTAAGCGACCGATCGTCGTGGAGATGCTTGGGGGAGGCCCATACCCAGCAATGGGTGTCGTGCGGCTGATATGATGATGATGATAATCGTACCTTAACGCTAGCGGAGAGGCGCGTGCGTTTCCGTGGCGTGCTGGCGGCGGATGCGACGGTGACGGGCGGCGCGGCGGGGACCTCGACAGGAGAACGCGCGCGGGCGCGGTTCTTGCGGGAATTACTGCGTTTTCTGGTGATAGTATTTACAAGCATCTTGAATATACAGCGTGTTACAAAATAACCCCAAATGCCGAATAAGGTAGATAGGGACCATCAAACTGAACAACTTTTACTATGGGACCAACTCTGAAATCACGAAAAAAATATCAGCTGTTTCATACAAATATTATAACGAGAATATCAAAATGTATGAGTTGGTCCCATAATAAATAAAAGTTGTTCAGTTTAACATTAGGGGTTATTTTATAACACGTTGTATAAAGAAACTCAAACGCACTCGGCCACAACCTAACCGCGCGAGCGTCTTGCGTCTTGTGGCACGATATGATGAAAAGACTGATTTTTGAACTTCCAATGCGAAGAACGATGTAGAATTCTACTTCACAAAAATTACTGTAGACTGAAAAAGAAACAAAGAGACAAAATAACCAAACAGAATATTGAAAAATGGCATGGTAACTCTGTAAAAAAATCCTGACTAACACCATAACAACTTCTAAAAATAAACTTCAAATCGTTAGATTTGAAGTTCGTAATTTTCAACGACAGTTATATGATTTTTTATGTAAAAAGGATAGCTTTTTTATGGGTACGTATCAGAATGTCTAAAGTTAGAATGTCTAAACTTAGAATGGCAAAGTTCAAAATGTCAAAAATTTGAATGTCTAACGATTAAAATGTCGAAAGTTCAAAATGTCAAAAACGAAAATGTCAAACGGTCAGATAGTCCTAAATAAAAATGTCTAAATTCAAATGATCAAAACTTAAAATGTCTAATATTCAAATTACCAATTCATAATAAATGCCAATTACATTTTTTGATGATGTGATGGTTGTAGCAGTCCACCAAAATTGAAGTTGAGAAAGCGTGATTTAAATAAGTTAAGAAATTTTGGCGTAAACATAAAGCTGGAGCTTTTTCAAAATCCATGACGACAAATTATGGATTTAATGAAATTTCTTTTTTGTACAATATTCAGGAATCAAATAAAACATAACATCATATTATGATGCTTTTCTTTGTGTGTACAAAGCGCAAATAGTAAAGGAAACGTTTTTTCACAGTTGTATGTGGGGCTATGAACGAATATCTGAGGAACGATTTTGAAGGTTCCATCCATAATCCAAAAAGTAGCTTGACTCAACAATAGCATGAGTTCTTTCGTGCTAAACAGAATCACTCTTTTACACTGTACAAAAGTCCTTTCTTTTATGACAAAGTTTTTGTTATTGTAAGTTGTCAGTTGTTCATCAATATAAAAATCAAACTCGGTTGGTTCCTTACCTAGTTTTTCCTAATCCTTTTTTTTCTCGCGATTTATCATCTGTCGCATCGAATCTTTTGTAGGTAAATAGATCGCAATATCGGTACTTGTAGACGCTTTATGATTTTGCAGGGCTCACCTTTCCATTATCAGACCACGAGTTTCGAATTCATATTTTTTTATGTAAAGAACTCATGATTTGGAACATGCATACGAAACTTTATGTTTAGGAATCAAATAATACGCCAGAAAAAAAATCTGAAAATTAAGATTTTCTAAGAAAAATGACAATTTTAGATTTGTGTCGTAATTTTTGACGTTTAATAGCGGCGCACTAGGTTGGTAGCACTACTAAAGGACCGCAGGTCACATGATAGGTGCGAGGAGCGTAGCGACGAGCATGTTAGGTGTACATGAACCCAGCGCGCGAGCCGAGCGAGCGAAGCGAGCGTGCCGCGGTAGCGGCCGGCGAAGCGCCAGAAACGACTTTTTTTACGTGCGAAATTTTGTACGTACGTCCCCTCAACTCTCCCCACCATTTTTAGCTTCCCCTGCTTAATTTCCAAATTTTTTGTTCTTTTAACCATTTTAAAAAAAAAGTATCCACCTTCTAACTTTCAAACTTTAGGGAGGGGTTATTAAATATTTAAACTACAAAGAATTGCTCACAAAATGTTGCAAGGCGATAAATGAAAAAAAAGGCGAATTGTTGTTTTCAAATCATTGTAAACCTTTGACTTATGGACCATTGATATTTTAACTAGTTTGATATTTGAACCGTTTGACATTTTGAATTTTGCTATTATGAAGTTATACATAATGATTTTTGACATTTTAAACAATTTGCATTTTGATTTTTGACATTTTGAACTTTGCCATTTTAAGTTTAGACATTCTAACTTTAGACATTCTGATACGTACCCCTTTTTTATCGATCTAACACAATAACCGAGTACATTTTTAATAAATGATCCAGTATTACAGAAATCAATAAAAATGTCCTAAATTTCGTCAAATTTCTGGCGAAGCGTCAATTAAAGCTATGCAATATTCAACCTTATTCTAAAGACACAGTGAAAGAGTAAATTTCGTGAACTGCCTCGCCATAACGTAAATCAGCTCTAAAAGATTCAATGTAAGTAAGTAAAAGTAAGTATTTCTCACAACACACCTGCGGATATTACATACAATTTTGCTGCGTCAACACTCACATCGGTATCAAATCACGAGAACTCCTTGAAACACACAACAATATCCGATACGATGTCGTGTCGTTACGATTCTGACTGACCCGATGTTGTAAGAAAAAAATACCAGTTTCAATGAACGCGAATAGTTAGGAATAGCTTGACCATAAAGAGTTGACAAAAATGAGGGCGCCACTTTCTATGTAAACACGTCAAAATCACGAATAATTTGGCAACACTGACTATATTTTTGTACTGAGAAATTTTAGTTCCATTTTATTTAATTTCATCTCTTTATGGCCAAGCTGTAAGTATGATTGTAAAGAATTATGAATCCATCATCATCATCGGTTTACTCATAATCTAAGTAGTAATAAAAATTGTTGAGTTTAAGTTTTTTATTTTTAGTGTAAGTACCTTCTGTATTAGGTAGTGTAGGTATATTATTTAGGTAGAAAAATCGGCTCAGCCAAACGTGAGATAATCGCGGAGAAACATACATACATACAAACTAAATACCTCCTTTTTTTGAAGTCGGTTAAAAAGACTACACAAAGGTATCCCTTTCCCAACAAAAAAATCATCTTATTCGGTTCATAAATAACAAAATTGCCAAGTTAGTTGATTTCATGATATCATAGTATTTTCAAGATTACTTGTAAACTACTGAACCGATTTGAAAAAAAAAAGAATTATCTAAATCGGTCCATAAATGTCGAAGATACGCGTGAACAACGATAAAAAAAAAACATACAATCGAATTGAGAACCTCCTCCTTTTGATGAAGTCGGTTAAAAAGAGAATTTATTATAGTATTTAGTACCTTAGTATGTGTTTTTGTATTGGCCAAACTCCATCACATGTAATGGGTCCAGGTACGAATAAGTATTATATTATAAGTTTACAGCTCAGCTGTTAGCACGATTTCAAAAGAGGGAAAGAAATAAATTCCTTGTTTGCATTTTGTAAGGTATTTAATGTTATAATAGCCGGGAACCTTAGAGTAAGACGGGCTTCTGGACGAAGCCGGCGTTGCTCGAAGCCAGGAACTATGGAACACTTTTTGCTTATAGGCTTGCACAAAGATTGAAATCTTTGTTATAAGAATTCACTTATAGGAATGATGTAAAAACACTCAATTAATATCGGATGGTGTAAAATCACTCATACTGTGTCGTAAACGAAAGTAATTTTGGAGTGGGGAAAAAATATTTGCCATCGCGATCAATTTCAATGGAAGGGTCCTTAGCAAGGTTTGCACAACGTAACCTGATTTGGAGTGTGTTGCGACGCAGCACATGAAGTGCGAGTTGATTATGAACCTTATGCACTTAAACCTATATATAGAAAGGTGTCAAGACTTCTTAATTAGGTTACATTATTTAGGGAGCTGTAGCTTCGCTTTAGGAAACTTAAAAAAAACTTGATTCACCTGATTCTCTCAGCGTGTTGCTGCTTTAGCCGTATCACTAGTACTCGGAACAACTTGCACTCGCAAGAGGTCGCTACTTGCTAGGCTCTTGTTCTCACCTGAATCTCTCCGCGTGTTGCTGCTTCAGACCTATGACTCTTACTCAGATCAACTTGCACTGCAAAGAGGTCGCTACTCGCTAGGCTCTTGTTCTCACTTGACTCTGTCCGTGTGTTGCTGCTTCAGCCGTATCAATCGTGCTCGGATCAACTTGCACTTGGAAGAGGTCGCTACTCGCTTGGCTCTCGTTCTCACCTGACTCTCTCCGCGTGCTGCTGTTTCAGCCGGATCTGCGTGAGGAGCCCCACCAGCAGCTCGTCCACGTTGTGGTTGATGCCCACCGACGTCTCGATGAACTTGCACTCGTAAGAGGTCGCTAGGCTCTTGCCCTCTAAAACCAAATGCGTAAGTTTGAATTTAGTTGCGTAGGTACATTTACCTACACTAGCTGTATTGTATTTATACTACCAGCTGCTCGCTTCATCTGCGTAAAACATAGGATTTTCAATTGATACAAAAGGTCCTCCCGCCGTTTCCCTGAATGGTTTGAAGTTTTAAGAATCAGAATCAAATCAGATGTTAAGCGAAGGATCTTTCAACTCGCGCTCTCAGTAGCAAAAGGCATTCAAATTTTTCAATCTTCCTCATTGTTTTGATTTGAAATTCGAATCATCTAGTTTTAACTTTACCAATGACCACATAACTGAAACAAACGCATTTCAAAATCTGACTGAACCGATGGTCAGCGAAAATTGGATTGCATTCGTCAATTACGGATGCATGTGATGGGACGGAGCAGTTTCACATTGCGGTAATCATTGGATTAAACTGAAATTAACCTCATATCGATGCAAATGCTGAAATAATTTGGGAATTGCTCGTCCGGAATACCGGATATAATGGGAAGTTTGTGAGCATTCGCAATGGTTAAAGGATGTGCATTCAAGTAGGTAATAAAAATAATGAATGGTTTTTTAATTGTTCATCGTTATTAAAAAAATATAAATCGGAAAATCGACGTTTTAAAGTACTACACTCGATTATGAGTAGCCAAATCGTATCTGCAAAGGCGCGAATGGCTATTCATAACGGAGTGCTGGTGCCGACACTGATGTATGGAAGTGAATCTTGGGTATGGCAGAAGAAGAATGAAAGCAGAATAAATGCAGTAGAGATGCGTTCGGTGAGGAAAACATGTGGAGTCAAATTGAGTGATAGAGTGAGCAATGATGTGATTCGTTAAAGGTGTAGTCTGAAAGATGATATAGTGACAAGAATTGAGAAAGGAATGCTCCGGTAGTTTGGTCACTTAGAGAGGATGAATGAAAGGCGAATCACGAAAGATATATATTGTGCGAATGTGGAAGGAACGATTGCGCAAGGGCGTCCCAGAAAACCTGCGCGGACCAAATAGAGGTTTTAACAAAAAAGGCTGGTGTACGTAGTGACAAAAACCGCAGGGCATGTATGAAAAGATTGATGGATGTGAATGAAGCGAAAGAAGTGTGCAAGGATCGTAGCAGGTGGCGATCCATAGTCTCTGCCTACCCCCATGGGAAACAGGCGTGAGTATATGTATGTATGTATGTAAAGTTATATCAACATTTTGTAGCGGACTTTGAGTCAGATTTGCATTTGTTTAGTTTTTGTGAAACCTTCACAGTCAGTTGCAAGAACGATCTTTAAAGTTAATGCTTCATTAAATGTATCGCCATCTTTTTCTTCACCTTTAATGACGCATTAACTTTAAAGATCGTTCTTGCAACTGACTGTCAGAATCTTAAAATATTGACATAAAATTCTGTTAAATATTTTAATTTGAATATTTTTAATGACAATAAAGACGTTTACTGAAGTAAACAAGATTCAAACTGTAGATGCCCTACCATCTACAGCAGCATAAATAAGATCAGATACATAAGCACAAAAGGTGAGCAATGTTACGAATTTCAATAGATTTCAACATGCTTGATAAAACGTTATTATGAAAGGAAATGTTTTTTTAACAATGTTTTGATAGAAAACAGGACCCTTTTAAAATGCCATGTCAGTTAAGTGGTTTTAACTGAACAACCTAGTGAAAATTCATGAAGAATTAATTGGGTTATCGTTAAAGGTATAAATAAATTTTTAACTAATATCCTAACTAATATATTACCTACCTATATAAATGCGGAAGTAATAAGTTTGTTTGTTTGTTTATTTTTACTGTATCAGCCTAGTTACAGTTAAAGTTCGCTACGCTAGTAAGTACCGGGCTTTAAAAGAAGTTAAAACAAAAATTACCTGTTAATAGACCACAGAAGTAATAGTCATCTTTTTGTCATTACAGGCGACATTTATAGCTTACTTTTTCATCAAAGTACCTATACTTACCTACTTATTCTATTGCCGAGTGTCATTAGCCGGGTCCACACCAGACGATCCAAATTGGATCGGCGATCCTGCGATCCACGATCCAAGATCGCGATGCGTGGAGCGTGGATCGTACTAGGCCGATCCAGTTTGTTGAAACTGCGATCCTAAACTACGCTCCAAGCGATCCATAAGCGATTCGTGATTCAGTCGAACTCTTGCTGGGTATGGAGTTATACGTACAGCGGCGGCGTCGAATTGCTGTGGCAGCAGCAACCTTTATTTTGCTCAAATATTTGCGCAAAAGATCAGAGAAAAAAAGAAGAAGAATTAATCGGCGGCTTTGCGAGCTATCTATATTGACTGGATCGCGCGAACCACAACACAACCGTCCACACCGCGCGCTCCACGCAACTGAGGCACCTTTGAGGCAGGCCAAAAAACCGACCAAGAACGGATCGAGCGCGGCAAGAAGCGCGCGCTCCAATTCGTGCGCTTGAAACGCTCGCGGCACGTCTACACCGACCGCGCCTTTGGATCGCGCTCCTGCCGCGCGCGATCGGAGCGCGTTGGATCGTCCGGTGTGGACGCGGCTAATGACAGCTTTTAGTCTGTTGTCATTAGGCTTTGTCTACAGACAGCCCAGACACCAAGCTCTTCCGATGTAACCAATATCATGTCCATTTTAGTATTGTTTATTTTATTTATAAAAATTATGAATGTTAATTATGTGTAAGTACCTAGGTACCTAAGTTAATGGGAAATATTTTGTTCAGCACATACTTACCTTAGATTATTGTCAAACAAAAAACTTAAATGGAAACAGTTAATTGAAGAAAAAGTCGTTAAAATCTACTGTAATAAGTAGAAAATCTTTTAGGAATCACACTTTTAATCTTAAAATGTTAACATTCAATTCTATTTTTAGTATCTATTTAATTACCACCAAAGCAGAAAATAATCCTGTTGTAAGAGATTTAACGATAACATTAAAACATTTTATTTACGTTTCAGATGTTTCGATAGGACGCATTTTCATGATTACGATCTCAATTTGAACGCAATTCAAGAGTGGGGCTGTGAAGAAGCAAAATTTATACAGAAAATTACTTAATTTAGCTTTTACTACTTCGCAATTAAATCACGCTTGTCAGAATATAAATAGCAGTAGCAATTATTAATATACAATATTTTGCTCAAAGGAAAATGATAGGCGTTTACCGTCATAATGTTTTCATGAAAATATTTGCGAGAACTGTTGTTATTAATAAGAAATATTGCGAGGACGACTATATTATATTAACTTCGACGATACAAATAACACTGACAACGAATGATGAAAGAATATTCTCAACGCCTATCAAAATATATTGAGCAATATTTCGCTGCGTCGATAAATTGCTGTCACAAAACTATAAGGCGTTCGAGACTTTTTTTACTAATAATTGGATTTGGGACAGCAGCCAAATTACTGTACGATGTATATAATTGCTTGAAAATTGTTTCTACCCAAATATGCCTAATTGGAGGGTTGGTTTTATTCAAAGTTTAATAACAAATTTCCTCCGAAAATGGAGAAAGGAAAAAAACAGTTTTCGTGTCCTTCACACGCCGTTTCGCTCTACGCTAATAAAATTAGTCGGTCCGCCTATTTGCATGAACCGCTTTATTTTATGCTTTAGATAAAATCTACTTCATTATAATTTCTTTCCTAAAGCAATAGGCTCTTATAAAATAACTTTGTGTAAAATTGCTTCATAGAAACAAGGGAAATGTTTTTTATAGCAAACAAAGGAAATTACTTTCACTGAGTGAGACACTATTCACATTATAAAGGTACTTATTACTTTCATCGACCTGAAATTATCACTCTAAAGGTCTGACGCCACGCGTTAACACGCCGTCAGATGACATCGGTTTTCATAGTAAATGTAGGTATGCACTAGGATCACACTTATCTTATGACACGTCCATATAAAAACGGCGTGTTAACACGTGGCGTCAGACAAATGTGCCCCGCACCTTAAATGTGTGGCCCGCCAACCACATGATTTGTAGACGTTTCTCTGCTTGCGCGAAGCTGTTGAATTTCTTGATCACTTACATGTACCAACCATCAATATTGACCACCCAGGACCTGACCAGGTCAGCCTTGTTCCTCACCAGTATGATCGCCCGGCGCACCGTGTGGCCTGTCACCCACAGGATTTATAGACGTATGTATCTGTGTTCGCTCGAAGCTGCTAAATTTCCTGTACATTTACATTTACTTACCATCAGTATTGACTACCCTGGACCTGGCCAGGTCAGCCTTGTTTCCCACCAGTATGACCGCCCAGCGCACCGTGTGGCCCACCACCCACAGGATTTATAGACGTAGCTCTGCTTGCGCGAAGCTGTTAAATTTCCTGAACATTTACTCACCATCAGTATTAACCACCCTCGACCTAGCCAGGTCAGCCTTGTTCCCCACTAGTATGACCGCCCGGCGCGCCGTGTGGCCTGCCGCCCACAGTATTTGTAGATGCTTCTCTGCTTCCCCAAAGCTGCTGCGGTCCGCGGTTGAGTACACCACACAGTAGCCGTGTGCACAGCCATCCGACTGTGGAGTTAAGCATCATAATATTGAAAAAGACTAATACTGGCTACACAGGACAACGATTAATAGTAGCGATTTATCTGTGAAACGCTTATGGCGGAGTTTGACATACTGGTCGTACTCGATCACGTTTGTTAAGCAACACGCTCAGTCCGGTCCGGCGTGGGATGGGTGCCCATTAAGTGGTATTACAACTCAGCGCTTCCGTGCTTCGGAGCCGGTCCCAGCTGTTGTCATCAGCAGTCGTCACCAAAGGTCACAAATCCTCATTCGATAAGAAGATTATCTCGGACCAGTTTTGTCGATCAGTGTCGGTCAGAGTTTTGCTGATTATTTCGTATGCACAGTCAATCGACAGCATACATAAATTCGATAAAACTGTGCAAACGGTCTGCACAGATAAATTGCTACGAAATCTGATTCTGCCAAATGAGGTATCCAGAATTTATTCAGAATTTGTGAAACTGGAACTACAAAATTTGACAGATTTTTTCAACTCTTAGTTTGCTTGAAAGCTACTTAATTGATCGATGACCAGCTTTAGAGGCTTCAGACTGGATGATTGAAGCCCAATATCAGCTGATTTTTTTCTATAATAACCCTTTTAAAACAAAGTTATTGTGTTCCATAGCTTGGGAGACGAAATCAAACAGCCAGCGTGTAGCAATAGCTATTTGTTTAGCGCATTTTTTATTTATTTACCTACTCATATAGTCTATACTCTATTGCATATGTGAGTGTGTTTGTGTGTGTGCTCTAAATATATACAAAGGCCGAGTTGACGCTACCTTATACATTGTAATCGAAACGAGTAATAGGGGCACTTTAGTAAAGTTCGTTAACTCTAGTCTCTAAGGACCTACCCGCCAATGTCTCGAGACCCACATTATTCTTAATTGAATAAAAGAGTTAAACAGTCATTTGCTTGATGTTAGCTTGTTTAATTCATCTGGGGCCAATGACGCAAAGTTTTAACGATTACACCCAGGGGTTTGGTTTAGCTTTTGATATTTAGGCGGTTGTATGACCGAAAGTGGCGCCCTCAGAGCTTTTTATTTAATAAGTTATTAATAGAAAAAGATTTTAAAAATGTTTATCGTGGAGATTTTAGGGCCCATGGTCTAGTATTTTTAGAAGGTATGCCCTCGTAGTCATTCGTAGAAGTAGATAGCAAATGTGTCAAAAACGGCCACTTTTAGCAGTTTTGCTATCTACTTCTAGCAGTGACTACGAGGGAATGTAACGATACCGTCTAAAAATACTGGACTGTGGGCCCTGAAATCTCTACGATAAACATTTTTAAAATTGTGTATTAGAATTATAATATCAAATATAATTCACCGCGGCGCCACTTTCGCTTAGGTCAGGCACCTTAAAGTGAAGTACTATAATATTATGCATAACGTTAATATATTATGACATTTCAGCTGTTTTTTTTTTTTTTTTTTTTGGTACAATTAGGCCAATTATTACGGAATTCCGAACGAAATTTCGATAATGTATGAAGATTCCGTACGGAAAAATCACGCATGTGTGTGGAAGTCAATAGTTTTGTATGGATTAGCTGCGATCGGAATCACGTATGTACGGAATTCCGTTACGTGATTCCGTCTGTGTGTGGCCGGCCTTAGTTAGTAAGTATCAATATGGGATATCGGAATATGGGAATTAGGAGCTCGGTGGCGCAGTGGTTTAGCGTCTAGCCCTGCGATTGTGGAGGTTAAACAACTTTCGCCAGGGTCGGTCATTTGATGGGTGACCAAGAATTTATTATCTCGAGTACATCCGTGCTTCGGAAAATACGTTAAGCCGTTAGTCTCAGCTGCTTTTGCAGTGTTTAACACCCACCAATCCACATTGGGCCTGTGTGGTAGATTATGGAGATATTAAATGATGTCAATCAAAGTATCATAATTCTAATAGAACAACCTAATACACATTCATAATGATGATGGATGATGGTATGGATTCATGGAAATATAAAGAAGCTTTAGGGGTATTTCTTAAGTCTACTCTACCGGGAGACTCACAACTACATGGTCTGGAGGCGAGTCCAGGAATGTGATCTCCGACTCCTCGCCAGCCAGCAGCACGCACACTGACCGCTCTCCCGACTCATCATCTGAAAGAAGACCTTTACTTTCAGAATATTCTAAAGAGATGCAGCTACTTAGAAGCTGTAAAAGACCAGAGAAGACCATGCTTAGTGTTTTTCAAATGCCAAAGTTGGTAGAGAAAATGTCGCCAATATAAACTACTTTTTGAAATTGATGTGCTTCCGAACTGGTTGTTGTAGACTGTATCCATATTATTATAATGAATTCGGTCTTTTAAAATAATACTATCTTGATGTTTCTACTTTATTTTTAAAGTTTCTTTTTATAATTATTGTATTTAAGCCTTTAAAGACGTAAGCTTTATCTACCTATACTAGTGTCATATGCGTGGAGATACTCCGAGGTCATGAACTGGCCCACGAGGCTGGACTTGCCCACGCCTTGAGCTCCAATCACTAGGACCCGGTATACACTCAGCCCCGCTGAGGAGTCCCTGAGGAAAAGAGAATGGCGTTGGTTGGTAAGAAGTTTTGAAAAAGGAGGTACGACTTTATCATACTTTTTTACAAGGTCTTATAGAGACTGGGATTTTTGAACAAACTCTTTTAGGATGGAATCTTCTTTTATTGGTTAGGATCTTCGATCATCTGTAGGTTAGGATCCACATTATGAGACTGGCTTGCTATGTGCAGACATATTTCCCTCGGGAGCAAACGTGATCGTTACCTCGCAATCGCAACTTTACCACTCAATGCTAGAATTTTTGAAAAGTCTCGCGATTTCACTACACGGCATAAGATAAACAAACTAGTTGTAAATCTTATTCATGCTTGCTTACCTTGAAGACGCAAGAGAGCAAGGCGCAGATGCCCTGGTGACAGCCTCCGTGCTTGACGCGCTAGACGCCACTGAGGTGTTGGATCGAGAGCGGCGCGAGCGCAACGAGTCACCTCTGTTCACTACACCTTTCCCTGTGAACGGAATCACGAGATGATAATGTGGCGTTGAAACATGACAGGAATTCAAAACTTTGACGCATTATGCCGATCACAAGCTTGGCAACGCAACTAAAGTCTTGTACTTTTCACTAACACTAATACCTTGCATGTAAACATACTGACAAAGCACTTTTAGTTAAGTGTAAACACACTCAAGGTATTAGTGACAAGTAACAAGTACTAGTAGCTAAACTCGTGTAAACATGGCATTTAAGGAAACATAATGACACTGCCCACATGGCATCGCGGGCTGCGTGCTGCGTTCCATATTAGCGACCGATGTTTCTACGAAAATGCCGCGCCGTTGCACTACACTCCACTGCTCACAAGTAAGATTAGTAAAGAACCATCCAAGGCGAATGGTAAAACAGTTTCTTTGGACCATCAAACTGAATGGGACCAATTCTGAAATCGCGAAAAAAATCAGCTCTTTCATACAAAAATTAAGAACGAAAATATCAGAATGTAAGAAACAGCTAATTATCTGATTCTCCTTACTGCGACCAATGTGGAAAAATTTATGATCTGCAACACATTTTGATGGATTGTGCCCGTTTTGCGAGAAAGAGGCAGCAGTTAATGAGCAATTTAAAACTTAATAGACTAGATATAGGAATGTTCCACAAAATTTTGTCAGAACCAACCTCAATAGCAGCTAAGTCTTTATATTCTGTTTTTAGAGATTAGCCTTATAATATTATAAGTACGATGGGATTGGCATCGTCAACTTATGACAAAAATCCCAAAAAACCAATAAAGAAAAAAAAAAAAAAAGAAACAGCTAATTTTGTTTGCGATTTTAGAGTTGACCCATACCCATTTTTTGGTTCATTCATTATCACGTTTTGCCCACCTGTGATGCTGAAGTGCCTCAGCCGGTAGTACTCCTCCTCCACCCCCGTGTTGGGCATGGAGGCGACCCTTGCGCGCTGCTGTGGCAGGCCCAGGAGCTGCCGCTCCCCTGTCCTGGACCTTCCTGCTTTTACTGACTGCGATCGGGAGTGGTGCGGGCTCCCGTACCTGGTAAACAGAAAGAAGGTTCTTGAAGCAAGTTTTAATTCTATTGAAATTAAATAAAATGAAAAATTCTTTATTCCAATAAACTCTGATATTAAGTGCTTTTGTGTCTTTACTAATATTATAAATGCGAAATTGCGAAAGTGCGTTTGTTTGTTTGTTACGCCTTCACCTCTTTACTACTGAACCGATCATCATGAAATTTTACATACATGTTGCCAGGGGTATAGTACAGATAGACATGGGTACCTTTCATGGGCGCAAGAAACTTATCAGCTTTGTCAGAAATCAGAGGTAACGATTAGTGTAAGACGTTTCAGAAAGGATGAAGTGATTTTTATTGGTAACTGAGTAGGCTTTGACCACCATCTTGCTCGGTGAACAGGATGTGATCTGGTGTAGCTTGCTCGCCCTGGAAATGCCTATTCACAGTGTCGCGATAGACTCGCATTCGTAGTCTATCGGTGTTCTTATCTCTTGTATCTTGAGATCATAATTGAGATGCTCTTCTGATAGGAACAGTATCTCGGGTATGATCTCAAGATAGCTCTCAACGTTGACAGCGGTTTATATATACGGGTCCTAGTCTTCCCAAGACAGTGTCTTGAGAGACTCTTGCCAAGAAAAAATCGTGATACTTGATGATGTTCGAAGTACACATAGAAATTGAATTTTGATTATTTTCAAGATCAGAAACAAGCTTAGAAATTAATAGTAACTAGTATTTAAAACTGCTTATCGTACATGTTGCCAAACACAAGAACCTAATTCAAAATTAATCATTGTTTTTCAATGTCAACAACTAGACTTGAACAAATAAGTCTATCCAGCTAAGTGAGGTGGTATGAGGAAAAGCACTTAAGCACTTGATGTTAAGTAAAGAAACCGAAGAAAATGTTCCAACAACTGATTTTCGTAATTAAGATTGGTGCCTTAGTGATTAATAGTTCTCCAAACAGAAAAGTTTTATTTTGTATTTAGTTTCTAGTATTGCACTATTTTATATTATCTTCTTTAATAGATAGATAATTTCACCACTTTAGATATGACATTTGCCACATATTTTAACTAAAGTGTTGAAATATTCTAAAGTGTAGATAATAAAAAGTAAATAATTTTTATTAGCACTTTATAACAAAATATTACTTGAAACAAACCTAGTTACAACAGTTTACAAGTTTTATTGCATTAATTTATATCACGCATCTTTCGTATTTAAAACTTATTTCTTTACTACTACTATTTCCCACCGAAACGTTGTATCGCATAAGTGGATTACTTTCTGTCAGGAAATTATATATTATTATGATTATCCTCAAAACCCACAAGTCGTTGCCATTTGATCCTGGTATCTTGGAAAAACGGCGAAAAGACATTATAATTAAGTCAACCGTTAATAGGACGGCATTTGCATCTAGACAATTTAACTCGCAATCTACCTATCTGTACAATAAAATAAACAAAGATATATACATATATGATAAAACACATCATGAATGTAAGAAAGTTCTATTAAAATGGGTTCAGCTTAAAACATACGAAGAAACAGAATCCTTATTGCTTCGTATGTCATGAGATTGGTAGAATATACCCATCACATATTTCTAAACTGTGGCTGGCTAATCTGACACAAACTACCACAAATTCTTGCACACACAAACATGCACATACACACACACACACACGCGCACACACACACATGCACACACACACATAGTGTAAAATTAATTAGTTTTTTATAAGTTTTCTATCTCAGTCTAGTGTCTTAGTTTGTTATATCTAAGGAAGGAAGAGCGGTGTCCCACAAACACAGGCTTTCAGCTTAAATGGGGACACCAACTTATTTCTGAAATTATTGTAATGGTTTTAAAGAAAAATAAACTTATTTTATTTTATTTTTTATTATTTATAAACTCTTCTAGCACTTACATCCAGAAGTAATCGTCAAGAAAAATAACAAGACAATGCAATACACCATTAAAAGGACAAACTTTAAGCAGTGTTGACCTCTCAAACAATTGTATGTGCTTTTATGGCAACACCATTTCAGAAAGCCACTGTAACTGGTGGCAAGGGCGCCATAACTTGTTGCTGTCAAGTTTATATACAGCACTTGGCACAAAATATAAACAAGACAGAAGAGTCACTTGGAACAAACCGCTGTTTTCCGTGCACGCACACATGGACATATCGTATTTTAGGCCAACCCAGACTATTCTCAGTAATGTAACAGTAAACAGTGAGTTGTAAGCGCAACATAACCCTCTTGCAGTCAGGGAAAAACAAATGACGGTAAAGTTTTCCAGTACAATACGAGAATGTATATGAAAATTTCTTGAAGTGGAAAAACATGAAAAATGCACAAATTATAAAATGTTTTTTTTTCTGTTTCCTCGCAAATGTGTTAAAAAACGTCGTACGATATACGTGCGTATTGGTTAAACATCTTAACGCACTAATATCGTAATGTACTATTACATTGTGCATTTTTCATGTTTTTCCACTTCAAGAAATTTTCATACGTGGGGTTATGTATCTGTCCTTGGATATTGACGGCAGCAAGCTGTCGCATGCGGTTCGCGCTTCTGTTAGTATATCCGGTGGAGTTGAAGTAATATATTGCTCATCTTCATTATTGAAAGTTGTCATTTTTAGATATTCACAATACAAGTACAAAGAAAAGAAAATTTGAGAAAAATGGCGCGAGGATTATTTTCTGCCGTGGCTGCGTGAAAATGTTGGCAAAGACGCTAGAGCATGCAGCCAAGTTTTTAAATTACCGAATAAACTGTTTTTTTTTTAATTTTTAATAAACTCAATCTGTGAATGCACACTGTCTACTGACTGGCGCCGCGCGGCGATTAGTTCGAAATTTGAATAGCAACAGCGCGCTGCTCACTAGCTGGAGTCGTGCGGCGGCGATCAGTTCCATATTTGAAATGGCAAATAATACTGTTATGGAATTTGTATGGACTATAACTTAACTATTTGCTTTGGTAACACACGCGTTTGTTATGACCCGCTTTACATATTAAAAACCGGTGGAATTACATCAGCTTTACGAGCAAGGGTGTTAAAAAAGACTTTATAGGTACCTACCGCTAGCGCTCCAAAGTATTCACATCAGTTAAACATCGTCAATTTAAGGCGATTAGTATCCTCACAGTGGCGCCCTCACCTTAAT
This sequence comes from Agriphila straminella, assembly GCA_950108535.1. NCBI lineage: Eukaryota > Metazoa > Arthropoda > Insecta > Lepidoptera > Crambidae > Agriphila > Agriphila straminella. The sequence continues at coordinate 816,866 of OX467324.1, read as the reverse complement.
TAAATTGATTGCTCGCTAAGTTCATACTGTATCGAAAATTCAAACGTTGAGATATAAGCTAAGTTTCTTTACAAACAATAACATCAGTAAAATATAGTTTTCATAATAGTAATAGGCAAAAGAGCAAAGAGTGGCTACTTTTGGCACTTTTGCCTACTACTACTACAACGAACTATAATTAAGGGAGTTTATTATTTGTAAATAAACTATAGAACTTTAGCTGCAATCGCAATGTTTGAATTTTCGATACATTATGTACTTAGCGAGCAATCAATTTAATTAAGATGAGGGCGCCACTTGAGGATACTAATCACCTTAATCGCATTTTACGGCGAGAACGAACCTCTTGTGTATATACCATAAAGTTAATATACCTACGGAATAGAGGAACAAAGGGCTGAGCAAGCAAGATGTCACTAATTGACAACACGGTGTGATAAAAAGAGATGCGTGATGCGACGTGATAGAACCCTTTTTCGCAACTGATTGGCAGTTGGTCTGCATTTATCGGCACGCTGAAAATTTGAGTTTTGCGAATATTTCAGATTTTTCGTGAAATCGTGGACATTTTTGCGAAATAGTGTTTCAGAAACATGGTGACCTGTTCAGTGATTGATTATTGTACAACACAGCAAAATAACCCTGGAAAATGTTCATTTCACAGGTAAATTATTCCAAATCGACGCCACCTAACTTTGGGTTTATTTTTGCCAATGCGCTTCGAATTTTTAGCACTGAGCGTGATTATTCTCTTCTGTTAACATTTATTTTTGTAAAAAGCAAAGATCGACTAGACATAATGCAAAATTTACGAATATTTGTGTAAAGAAATAATTTTCATTTTACACTAGGGCTGCATTAAGTTATCGATATTTTTTGTCGATTGTTCATATCACGCGGTAAACGAATATGTTTCACTGTTTTAAAAGTACCTACCTATTACTTTGTCTCTAGGTTCAGCAGTTTGGGCTGTACATTGATATATCAGTCAGTAAGTCAGGACTTTGAATTTTATGTACAGGGTCATTTTGTATTCACCATCCAAATTTTGAAGATGCGTTCAGTCCATAAAACTGAACAACTTTCTCTAAGGACCACATGGCCAAATATATAAAAAAAATCGACTATCCATACAAATTAAAGAGATCACGTGATCAATTTAGTATGGATTGACCAAAATTTTGTGGCGAAATTCGACACATGATTCTTAGAGAAAGTTGTTTAGTTTCATGGACTGAACACATCCTTAAAATTTGGATGGTAAGTTCAAAATGACCCGATATAAATAGCGACCCGCCCTCGCGTCGCTTCGGTGTAGTGTGGAATTTGACACAATATGTTATACACTAACGGCCGCCCGCGGTTTCACCCGCGTGGTTCCTGTTCCCGTGGGAATATCGGGATAAAAAATTTAGGCTATCTTCTTTCTGTGTGCTAAATTTCAACCATATCCGTTCAGTAGTTTTTGCGTGATTGAGGAACAAACATTCAAACCCACAAACTTTCACATTTTATAATATTAGTAGGATAGGATATACCTTTCTCTTGCATCACTATCTATTAAAAAAACGCATCAAAATCCGTTGCGTAGTTATAAAGATCTAAGCATACATAGGGACAGACAGCGGGAAGCTACTTTGTTTTATAATATGTAGTGGATATTGATTTTAAATATTTTTGATCTTTTTTTTGTTAAATAAATTATTTTAAATATCTTCTGATCTTTTTTTAATAGTCATACTTCATTTCAGTATCGTAATTTTAGTACCAACACCTATGCAAAATTCCATCCCATCTATTTTTCAAATCTATTGCTGTTCAATAATACTATCGATATCGATATTAATGTCTATTGTGACAAGATTACATCACTGAGACGTCAACATATAAAAAATACACACACAAATGTAAATCGATTTCGGTTTTGTTTGACAGCTTATGTTTGTGCCTCTATTCCGCTAGGTATATTAACTTTATGGTATATACAGAGTTTTTATTTTGTGACAATGGCCGCCATTTTGTTTATTGGAGGGGAGCCATTTTGTACGAGTAAGTGTGCAGCTTACAAGTTAACGATGGTATATAAATTCTGAAGTCTCTTGCTCTCGAAAAGCGTTTGGCTATTTTCTATTGTTGGAGATTGTATTAGGATAAAAGAAAAACCATGTGTTAGAAAATGTCTTTGTTGGTTTAGATTATCATACCAATTCCAGTTTTTACAATATTCCTGAGAAAGAAACATTTGAATAATTTGAGTTTAATTTATTTTGCGATCATCAACATGAACAATTTATGCGAGTAAAATATTTACTTTTCTTTTTACTAATGTAATGACTACATACTGAAACCAAAGTCAGCGTTTTGAAACCTCTAAAATAAAACGAGGCAGAACGAAGTATCGAATTTACAAAGGCACGTGTGAGGTAATTAATTATTGTGGGTGATACAGTGCTGCTTCGCCATTTAACGGATTATCATAAATCTGAAGAAAACCGCTAGTCTGGCGGGCCCTCGTAAATCACGGCGAATCACTGTGGTGTGACACCACACGTCGCGTTGAGGTGGGTCCACCCACATTCCACGCTGTATCATTATGCTTTTTTTATGCATAACGGGATATAGTGCTTGGCCTTCACCTCACCTGATGTTAGGTGACGATAAGGCCAACGGTGGAAGCGCACTACACCCGGAATCCTCATCACTAAAACTTACCTGCCGGAACACAATAGTTTTTAAATAGTTGTTATGCGTCAGACTTAGGTAAGATGGTGGTAGCTAGCCAGGCGGACTTGAAATAAGCCCTACCAACAACCAAACCGAGTATAAATTGTACCCCCCTAGGAATCGAACCCGGGACCTCTGCGTCTTACATGGGTGGGTGAACCACTAGACCACAGAGGCGGTTCAATCAAACGCTGTTTAGTATCATTGTGCTGTGACGTTTATTCGTGGCGGTTATTCCGATATGTTCTAAGAATCCTCCTTGAGGTGAAAATTCTAGGAAACGTATCCGAGAATATACCCTGAGGTAGGGAGGGAGCTAGCATATCGAGAATTCTCGGTTATAGGATTCCCAGAATTCACCTCAGTGTGGATTCTTTGTGGAAACAGATCGGAATAACCTGCTCGTGGTCCAACTATAGTATTTTTTCTATTATTCTTTAAAAAGACAAACATCTTACAAAAGGGGTAAAATAAAATAAGTGTTCTAGGTGCTTTTATTTCAAAGCCGCAATTGGCCAATGCCAGCCAACTTACGAAGTAAATGTTTGTAAACAAACCGCCTCTTCTATATTTACCTCAAAGGATTTTCTTTTGTAAACGTTTGGAACTACCTTTGAATATATCAGCTGCCCTAAACCAAATTCAAGTATCTCATTCCAGACAAATTTTACAGGAGAGCTTAAAAACGTTATTTAGTGTTTTTATTGAAAAAAAATGAGATATTCTGAACACTAAAATGTTAAAATATCTTTGGTATTTAAAAAAAAATAGTTTCCATACCTACCTACATTTTGACGAACGAAAATATAATATTCTACGGTATAAACAAGTAACTTGAGATTTTCTATTGTACTTTTAGTAGATACTCTTTTTCAGCTTTGCATAGAGCTATAGAATATAGTACTTGCGACTATAAAATAAATACAATGAAATAAAGTATCTGCTTATCTATTTAAAATACAAGTATCTTGATAAGACTTACTTGTTTTTAAGATAGAAACGGGAAATGTACTTTGTTTTAGCGTAGATTTTGAAAACGAAGAAAGATACTACAAACAAATTATTGGCTTTATTTTCCGAATTAAACCGAATTTTAATCAAATAAAAAAAATGTAGATGCGATTTGCTTTGCTTAAACAGAAAATGAAATATTTTTTTTTTAAAGAAACTGAGTTACTTGACTTCTGCGTAGGGCAGCCGTAATTTTTCGTGCAACACTAATAACACTATCCCATAATAATCTCTCAATGACAAATAGATTTTGATAAGTTCCTCAGCAGGTAGTTGAAGATTTGAGCCTAATATCATGACGTTTCCGACGACCTTAGCGTCACTTAGCATGGTGAAAGCTGGCGCATTTCCGTTCAGAATAAAATAAATTCTGATTTCTTATTCTCCGTTTCTCCCTTACCCCTAATTGAATTTAGATTTACCTCAGCGAGCGTATTTTATCGACTCCGGCGTCGTAAAACGTCAAAATCAAGTTGAGTCGTCAGGGGTTCGGTGTGACGTGAATAAACGTTCGCTTTCGTTGTGATGGCTGTTCACGCGTCCATGGCTTTGTTATCTGTAGATTTGTCAGCGGAATACAGCAATATATCCTGAGGCGGTGGCTGCTGTGACAGCGGGGCGGTGGAGCATTTAAAATTCTATATCCTTAGATCTTAAAATCCGAGTTTGTTTTATCTTTTAAAACATTTTTATATTAGTTTTTTTTTAAACTAAAATATATGGGTCATCTCTTTTTAGGGTTCCGTACCAAAATGGTAAAAAAGGAACCCTTATGGTGTGACTCAGTCTGTCTGTCTGTCTGTCTGTCACAGCTGGATATCTCGAGAACTACTAATGGTATCAACTTGAAATTTGGAATAGTTTAAGATGACGTTTGTCCAACTATTTTGCAAATAGGAAAGAAATAAAAAAAAAAAATTTTTTTACAACAGGGACCGAAAAGGGGTCTTAAAAATTTTAAGTGAAGCGACTAGGGCATGTGGGGTATCATATGAAAGAGCACTGTTTGCACATTTAAAATATTTTTTTCTTTTTTTTAGGCCGCATAGTTTTCTACTTATGATGAAAAAATACCGTTCTACCCCCTTATCTCCGAAGATTGCAAAGAGAAAAATCTGAAATAATTCTATTTATTAGTAGTTTATGTAAAGATTACAGGAAAAATAAAACGATGTCTCAATATAACACACTTTTTTAGAAATTCAAAAAACAAACAAAAATTCATATGTTCCCCTACCAGTAAACAGATGGCCCTGACCTAAGAAAAATTAAACTACTACCAGTTCTACTGTCGGCCAAGAGATGGCGCTGGCCTGAGAAAAAAAAATAGTTCCACTATGGGCCAAGAGATGGTGCTGACCTAATACTGCAATAATAATTTTATTATTCTACAGCTCTGCAGTGTATTTATTATGATGTTACGGAAACCCTCGGTGCGCGAGTCCGACTCGCTCTTGTCCGGTTTTTTCATACTCTCTTTGACAAGCAAATAAATAGGGCATGTTATTTTATTGTCGTGTTGTCCATTGTCAAAACTTTTGAATGTATTTTAAAGTTAGGTAAGACTTATCTCAATATTAAGATTTGACGATTTTGTAAATCGTCGTTTTGAGCAAGGTAAAGGAATGCATTATCAAGACGGATATCTAATAAAATTAGTTGTCAGTACATAAGCCACAACAAAATTAAGTAAATACCTACTAAAATACGATGACGTTAAGTTGTATTTTTCCAGTAGGTGTCCATCAACCATTTATGATGTCCCCACTGCTGGGGCACAGGCCTTCCTTATGGGTGGTAAGGAGGATGGGCCATAACCCAATGCGGATTGGTGGGTGTTAACGACTGCAAATGCAGCCGGGACCAACGGCTTAACGTGCCTTCCGAAGCACGGAGGAGCTCGAGATAATAAATTTTTGGTCACCCATCCCATGACCGACCCTTGCGAACGTTGCTTAACTTCCGCAATCGCTGGGCCAGGCGCTAAACCACTGCGCCACCGAGCTCCTCCTTCCAGTAGGTAATAGGTAAGAAAGACAGTTTTTTAGTGATTGAGGATACCGTATATAGTTATTGTGTTTCCTATATAACAGGCAGCATTATCATTAGGTGAGGTGAACATCTATAAATATTATAGAATAAACTACTGATAAAGTAAGATAATTTATTTATCAGAACAAATATTAGAAAACGTCGACTCACCCGTTGCACCTCAGACGGGATAAATAAATAAATTGTCTTAATATAAAAATAGCACTGTGAATGTGAATGCCTAAAATCTAAAAATTCAATACTGGTAAAGTACCTATATATTATCATTATAAGGTCACGCCTAATTCTTCTATTCAGCTAAAAACTCTTTTATATTTATTTATATTTCAATCTTACACAGCTATCATTACAGGATAATCCCAATCTTTAATAGAAATAGATAGAAAAATATTGATGTTTCAAATGCATTTAATTTTCTTATCTTATTTGTATAAATATTATTTTGGCTATGATTATGAGTAATCGCTGTTTCCATTGCCGCAGTTTTACAACAAGTTGATATTTCCGGAAGGATTTAGCAGTATTCGAAGGGAGAATCCCATGGTAAATATTATGATAAAAATGTCAAAAGTTATGAAATAAAACACTTTTTTACCATCGCCAAAGAGTAAATAAAATGCTGTATTATTCACCGAGTGAATAAAATCATATATTTTGAATTTGGAACAAGCGCGCATCGTATGAATTATTTACAAAAAAAATAAAAGGTGCTGAAAGTATGGAGCTATTCCATAGATAAACATAAAAATTTCCCGCCAATTTTATTTAGGTTCTTTTTAGTGTCTTATCTTAGGGGTTCTTTTCTAAAAAATATCCCGCTAAATTAATTAGGTTCTTTTTAGTGTCTTATGTTTGGGTTCTTTTTTATATATTAGAGGGAGATTAGATGTTCGTCTTGCATCAGTCCATTCCGTAAAAATTCAAAGTCTATACAAACTGATGAAATGGACTGATGCCAAACTGATCATGTAGTTGCCCCTCTTAATTAGCGTGGTTGTCTTATGTTATTGGAAAACTTCTAGTCACTATTTTCTAATGTTTAAATATTACTGATTACCTACCTAATTAATAAAAATGTGATAACTATAAATAAGAGTACCAGGTATAAGTACTGCTACCTATTTGTTTTCTCGCAATCAATGGTAAAAAGTAGAGTACCTACACAACTCGTGAAAAAAAAAAAACATCTCGGTCCTTTGTATCCCTCGCTTCGCTCAGGATTCTACTTTTCTCTAGACTCCTTCGCTGCTCTCAGGATCCAACTTAGTCTCTCGAACTAAATTCCCTCATTTTTACCTTGTTGTATAATCTACTATTTAACGGATACTATTTTTTTATTGTTTCATTGATGATAATAATTATGGGAAAAGGCGCGCATGTTTTTTTTGTTTTTTTTTCCCACGCCCAACGCCAGAATATTTTGCAAACAATGGGGTGAGGAGTATACAGCCTACTACTAATACTTCAAAATTATAATTTTATTATAATCTGTATTATCTCTGTTTACTCGCATAGAACTTGCAGTAAGGTACTAATTTAACTTTGTAGGGTTAATTCTATTACGTACTAGTGTTTTATATATTATTGCACGCGTTTGTTATAGCTCGGTTTATGGCCCTAAAAGCGATGTATTAGGGCTCACTTTACGAGCAAGTGTGTTGAAAAGTAATCTACCACACAGCAATAAATACCTACGACAAAAACAAAATATGATAATTATGGGAAAAGGCGCGCAGGTTTTTTTTTGTCAAGGGATGAGTGAGCATACAGCCTACTTCAAAATTATAATTTTAAGTATTAGAATGCAAATATTTTAATATTTTATAATAAAATATTGTGAATTATGAATAATTTGATAATAATAAATATTTGTTTGACTAATTAAGGACTTACACATTTATGATAACACATGATAACAGTCGTTAAGCCAAGTTAGAGGCCTTACAGGCTTGATAAACTCTTAACACCAGAGGTGGCCACTAATCCTCATTCGATATGAAGAAGAATTATCAACGACATGTCACTGTGGTCAAAGTAAGATTTGAATTCCCTAAGAGCCATTTACATTACTAACGTCACAATTATTTTAGAGCGTCAGTATTTTAGAGTGATCAATTAATATCCATTATTAAATGCCATTATATCTACATAGGCGTGTGGTCACAGGAATTACCCGTTTGGTCACAAATCTACGCAGTTTAGAACTTGAAAAGGGTTCAAGCACTGATGTAACATGAGTGAGATTCATTGACTTCTATATATTACACGAAAAAAAATTCTTCAGTACCCTTAGCACGAACAGCTATCGAAAAAAATAACGCGCGTATAATCATTCGATAGTGCTATTTTGTATTAGAAATTTGGACAACGCCATTAAAATTTCAAATTAAAATGTCCATAGAAAATTCTCTATCGAGTAATTTTACGCGCGTTTTTTTTCTCGATAGCTGTTCGTGCTAAGGGTACAGGTCAGTGGTAAGATTTAATAAAAAAAACAAAAATGAGAGTTCAGTTCAATACTACTGTACTAAAGGTAATAAGGGACATGTTGTATTATAATTAATACTTTTAGTACATATATTTTTTCATTGTTTGAAAGTAACCCCTGTCTGTTTATCTGTTTGTCACCTTTTTACACAAAGGAAGCTTTATGTACATCAAATCCAACTATTAATATAGAAAATCACGGCTTATTCCGTTGTCCCCCTACTTTTGCCCCCCATTGGAGGAAATCGGGAAAAAAAGTAGAAACAAGTATGTAAAAAACATTATTCACGTAACCCCAGTGGGAAACTAGACGTATTTTTATTATTTTATATTTAAACTTTATGTTAGCGAACGAATATAAAGTTGGTCATTTGAATAAAGGGGCTGAACCACTGAACAAATTTTGATGAATTTTGATACAGAGATAGATTGGATCATGGCAATGGAAGGACATAGACTACATTATTTTTGCCGCGAAAATTAATATCGAAGGACAGTCTCAAAGAAAAATTGTTTAAAAAACAAAAAAACCGACTTCAAAAAACCTGCCTCTAAAAAGCAAGAAATAATATACAAATCATTAGATACGCATTATCATTGTTGTAATAAAACACGTCTATTGAAGTCGGGTGGGGCTGGAGTACATCTTCCTTTTTTTATTCTAAAAGCCCCACCCGACTTCAATTGACGTGTTTTATTATAACAATGATAATGCGTATCTAATGATTTGTATATTATTTCTTGCTTTTTAGAGGCAGGTTTTTTGAAGTCGGTTTTTTTGTTTTTTAAACAATTTTTATTTTTTTTATTTTTAGTGTAAGTACCTTGTGTATTGGGTAGTGTAGGTATATTATTTAGGTAGAAAAATCGGCTCAGCCAAACTTGAGATAATCGCGGAGAAACATACATACATACAAACTGAATACCTCCTTTTTTTGAAGTCGGTTAAAAAGACTACACAAAGGTATCCCTTCCCCAACAAAAAAAATCATCTAATTCGGTTCATAAATAACAAAATTGTCAAGTTAGTTGATTTAATATCATAGTATTTTCAGGATTACTTGTAAACTACTGAACCGATTTGAAAAAAAATTAAATGGGACCATCTCGCAAGAAAACTCAATCGAACAAAAAAAGAATCATCTAAATCGGTCCATAAATGTCGAAGATACGCGCGAACAACGATAAAAAATCCTCCTCCTCCTTTTGCTGAAGTCGGTTAAAAAATGACTACCTAATAGTTTAAAATTTTAAATAACATACAAGTATAATAAGTACATTTTATAGGCTTGCGTGCTAAGCTACCGTTTATTACTTTAATAAACTTAGCACCTACGCCCTTTGTTTTGATTCGTAGACTAATTCACTTTTTTACGAGGTTATCATAATAAAAGTTTGTTTTATGTCTTCATATGCTTTGATAGAAACAGATAAAGCCGTATTTTATTACTATTCGAGTACTTACTTAACTAGGACAAAAAATAAATAAACAAAAATTAGTTGTACCTACCTATTTTTTTAAATATCTCTAATAGATACCTACTCGGAAGCACACAGACTTCTTGAGAGGCACGTAAAGATACCAACTGCAGTAATTTTAAGCCATTCTTTTTGTTTTTTTAATGATTTTATTATTTGAGAGCTTTTAACACTTAAAGCCATGTCAGTCCCATCATAACCTTATCTCCCCAATTCTACCTATTACCCTACTTGCTACACTATTTGAAAAATGAAAAAATGAATGAAAAAAATGAAAAAATATTTATTCAGTATCTTTTAAGTACATTACATAACTTATGGCTGAGGCCCCCTTTAAGTATAAAATACCTGTGTTAAGAGCCACCGCTCCTTCTAAGATTACAAAAGATACATTTGTTGTTTCAATTTTACATTGTTTAGTAACAATTAGGTAACTGCTAAACTAGGTATATAAGTAGGTAAACATTTTCTAAGTTTTAACATGTGCGTTTATAAATAAATAAAATAAAATAAACAAACAAAACAAATTGCATGGAGTTGGTTTATGTATATAATGTATAGTGTGTGGGTTTGTGTTGTGTGCTGGCTGTGCTAAATAAAGTGGTGTAAATAAAATGTGACGGGTTCGGTTAATTGTGTGTGTGTGGTGAGGAAGAGTGTGTGTGTAAGTGTAATATGTGTATGTGTGTGCGTGTGTGTTTGTATGTGTGACGAATTTTCTTTATTATTAGGTATTTTACTATTTACAGCGAAAACATATAGAATTCTATATGTTTTCGCTCTAAATAGCCATTTTAGAGCCTCCTTAAAAGTACATACACACGCGATTCTGACGCTCACTTTAATACTCCTAAACTTATATCAGAGTGATTTACGTAGTCTTTTTTATCTTATGTAATGTGTGGTAATTAGAAAAAAAACTTTTAGAAAGTTTCTAAAAGGTAAACAAAAGGTTAAATTAACAAAATATCACCGCTTTCATATACAACTGTTTTTTTCTCTCTCAATTTAATGGGAAAAGAAAAAGATAAAAAAGGTTTTGAAGATAATTCTGTTCATTGTTATGAGAAAACGTGCTTTATTTTATAAATTAGAGTTTTTTTATTTACATAATATGAAAAGCTACGCTAAAGAAACCTTAGTTTAAATAGAACAAATGAAAAAATATTGTAGGTAGGTATATTTCAAGTAAGTAATATCAAATTAATTTCATTAAATTCAATTAAGAACCTAAGTCATATCAAATATTTCTTCTCTAAAAACAGAGTGCGAAGTGTTACAGCCTTACCACAAAAGATCTTAAAACACTGTTTAGCTAAAACACTGTTTAAGTGTGATGCTGTCTCTTTCAAATAATATTGTCAAAAAAGTGTTTGTAGTGTTTTGTGGTAAGGCCGTTATTTTTTAATTTCGTGTTTAAAAGTAAAAAAACTGCCCTGATATGAAATTCCTACTGATATTGCAGCACAGTTTGTATTTACAACCCCTGACCTTTCATATGGCACATTTTTGGCAAGTGGCCAACCAATAAACATTCGATTGGCCGGATATTGTATCGTACCGGAAATTAAATTCACATTATTGGACCGGATATAACTATCGGTTAGCAATCAGCTAAATGAGAAGTTGATTTCTATTGCGGAAAACTATTTCTTGATCAATCCCCCAATGATGTAATCATGGCGGAGCTTGACAGACTGACCGTACTCGATCACGTTTGTTAAGCAACGCTCGGTCCGGCCAGGTGGCAGATGGGTGACCGTTAAACTGAGCGCTTCCGTGCTTCATCTGATAACAGTCGTTAAGCCCAGTCAGAGCCTTACAGGCGGCTTGATAAACTCTACCAGAGGTAGCCACTAATCCTCATACGATAAGAAGAAGAATGATGTAATATGTAAATGTAACTAAAGTACTTGTGTTAAGGAAATCAAAAACAATAGTGGTATCACAAACACCCAGATCTGAGGCAATTTAATAAAGTTAGTTTACTAAATTGGCCCAGCTAAAGAATCAAACCTGTAATTTTCTAAAGTTTCAAGCGATCTTTACAAAACTTTAGTATATACAGAAATAACTTTGTAATTATACGAGTAAAGCATAAGTGTAAAGTTGAATTGGTTTTGATTTACGAGTAAGTGTAGAGCTGGCTAGAGAAAAGTAATTGTAACTTTACAAGAGAAATGTAATACTAACTTTTATATTTATAGTCACAAGTAATTAAATAATCAAATCTACATTCCGCTTAGTTGCAAGCTTTCTAACTTTGAGGGAACTCAAATCTGAAAATGTTCAATCCATAAATAGAACTTTTCGAGATGTTAAATGTAGGTAAGTTACTTGAGAGCAATGCGGGCTTGAAGCTGCGTTGCTCTAAGGTTATTAAGTTATTTTCAACAGAAAATGGCGTAATTTTTACCGACCTCCAAAAAAGGAGGAGGTTCTCTGTTCGTCTGTATATATATTTTTTTGTGTATGTCCACCGATTACTCAAAGACGGCTGGACCGATTGAAATGATTCAAACGTTATTACATTAGGTAAACTCCCAAGTTGGTCCCATTTTTTTAAATTTGGAAATCGGTTCAGTACTTTTCGTACGTCTATTGAAGTCGGGTGGAGCTTTTAGAATAAAAAAAAAGAATTTGTACTCCAGCCCTACCCGACTTCAATAGACGTGTTTTTATTATTACGAATATTATTTCTTGCTGAGGTAGGTCCTAAAAGAAGTTTATATTGGGTGAAAATCAAATGATTTAGAAATGTCTGAAATGGTGATATTCCATTCCAATGGCATGTTACTACATTTCCGTATTTTTTTAAAAGCCTTTCGGGGCGTTAGGACCAAGGTGCTAAAATGACCAAGGTTTTGAAATGTCCTAAGTTACAAAATTACTAATATTTTCGGATCCTAATCCTAATGACCAAGGTGCAAAAATGTCCAAAGTTGCAAAATGACTAATATCTTTCTGAAGTCTAATGACTAAGGTGCTAAAATGACTAAGGTTGCAAAATGACAAAGGTCGCAAAATGACCAAGGTTGCAAAATATCCTTTATTCTCATAAGGACAGATTCTCAAAAGGACAGCAGGTACAGGTAAGCAGAAAAAGAGAAAAGAAGGTTTCTTCTATATTTTGAATAACTTTATTTTTTTATTTTTCGGAATACAATACATCACCAAAGTACCAGGATCTCATAAATACGGAGAAGGTTAACTTCTATATTTTTAATCACTTTTTTATTTATTTTCTCCGTAATAGGTGACGTAGGCTGAGAAAAAATTGTACAATGACCCGTCTATACTCGCTCGTGCGCTAACATATTGCCATTGCGCTCGCACAGGCACAACAATAATGTTAGCGCGAGTGCTACAGAGATAAAGTTCATATTCAAGCAATTTTGTCATTATGGTCATTTTTCAAAACACCTTTTTCACATCCCATTCAGCACTATGGTCAATTCAGCAATATGTACATTTCAGCACTTTGGGCATTTTAGCACCTTGGGCATTTTAGCAGCTTGGTCATTTCAGCAACTTGGTCATTTTATCACTTTGGTCATTTCAGCACCTTGGTAATTTTAGCACCTTGGTCCTAACGCCCCGAAAGGCAAGCTTGATTTATTACAATTCATAAATAGATTATCCTTTTTCGTTTTTCTATAATCTTAAAAAAAACATAATTTATTGTTGTTTTATTTTTCGAAGTAAGCTATTCCTAGTTTTTATTTATCAACGCCCGAGTCGAGCGGCCCAATCGGGCCGCGCAACAATGAAAAATCTATTATTTGTGTCTCATTTTCCGGGGCTTGTATCATTCTAACAAAATGTATTTTCCAAATATAATTCGAATACTTACCGAGTATTAATATTTTCAATACAATGTTCTTTCTCTCATAAAAAAGAAACAGAGGGATGGACAGTCTATTATGAAATATCAATTTTCCGCGTAACTCGAGTCGAGCTTATTACTAAATAATTTATAACAAAATTAGATTGAATAGAGTATTGTTTTTATCTGAGCACTTTCAAACAAGAAATAAATAATAAATAAATAGTCGTATAACATTTCTCCCAAATAAATTACTTTAATATAAAAAGACAAATGTCAAAAATATTATCATTTTCTCAATATTTTGTAGAAGACATAACATAAGTTACGATATTGTAATAATGATTATTTAAATTGTGATGAAAGAGAAAGTACACCTATTCTGAACTAGAAAATGCTTTTTGGACATGGAATAATTACTTATTTGGTTTTATTGTATATCAAAAATAATTGAGTTTTATCCTACGTAGTACAAATTAAGAAACTATTAAATTAGGTAGTTTGGTACATTATTTTCTTTTGAACAATAAATACGATTACCTACTTATAACGCAGTGTCTTATAAGATAACAACATGTCATAAATTGTCTGCAAATTAATGTAAAAACGATTTTCTATCACAATCGAATTAAGTTCGATTCGAAAAAAAAAATGGCTTGTACCCTCCGGGCTTTGATCATCTAAGCCTCAGGGAACCGAAATTTAATGAGTGGTGGGGTCGGTAAACATCGCTACTTTGTAATTAACTGAGAAAACAGGTTTCGATATTAATTATAATACCACAGAATAGATATATTATGATAATTGTAAAGACATACAATAGCACCAACCTTTTATCGAAGTCATGCAGGTCTTCGGACGTGAACTGACTCGTCACGTCCAAAAGCTGCTGTATGTGGTCACTGCAGACCCTGCTCTTTCTTCTTCCGTCCTCGTCTCGCACGAGGATGGTGGAACAGCCCCCGTAGTCGAGGGAAAGAGACGGCTGCTGCACCACGATGGTCGTCCGCCCCGCTGGGATCGTGGTGGCGGCTGAGTCCAGAGGATTGGCTGTGACGTGGACTTGCGCGGCTGTCGGGAATCAAAAGATTAATGTGAGTACGAAAAAAACTGTGGATCGAGTTAAAATGGTCAATATTTAAAACCTACGGAGTCGATATAAGTTAAGAAGACATTATATAATAGTGTTGTCTCCTATACAGTATACATTGTTATAATATAATAGGGTGCTTTGCAGTGCTAGTAAAAATACTACAACGCATAATAGTAAACGCCGACATGATGTTTTTGATTTGAATCTAGTCCGAGAGCCAAGAAAGGATCAACGATGGAACAAGTTTTTCAAGATATGTTGCGAATAGTTTGAGGTTTGTGAATAAAATCTAAAATAATAAAAAATCCGACGTACTTGTGGATTGTCGTCTCGATGAAGGAGGTGGTACTGAATGCTGATGCGCCGAAGACCGTCTCCTGGCTGCCGTCGTGAACACCTCCGTCCCCTCCAGCTGCCTTCTCAACTTGGCCACCTCATCCTTATAATACTCCTGTTTCTCATTCCTCTGCCTGTTCTTCATTCTAGGCTCACTGCCGCGTCTTTTCACCGGCTCTGGTTCAAATTTAAAATGCGTTTCGTATTTCGAGTGGTTCCCTTTTGGACTTTTCGGTGTTTCAATTTTGGGGTCGTAAGGAATTTGAATGGATGTAGAAGGAGCACTGCTTTGGACTTTGGTTTTGTTTCTTGGTTTTTCTGTCTTTTTAAGGTCGGTCTTTTCTTTTTTTGGATCAGGGAGGGGCATGTCGAAAATGAAACGGGCAGGGCCGGGTCGTGGGGAGTCTATCGCGTCAGAGGCTGATTGGGGCTTGGTGTATGCTGGTGAGTCGAGTTCGCAGCTGTTCTGAGCTCGGTGATAGTGTGGCGGGGCTGTACTTGGAGGTTTCTGGTGAGGTTCGTCGATGAGGTTGAGGGGTTGAGGGGGTGGTTCCGGAGGCTCGGGTTCTGCGTCCATGGAGTCATCGGTGCCGGTGATGGAGGTGAGAGCGGTGGCCGCTGAGTCTGTGCTAGTGTTGATGGTCTTGTCGGAGGTTGTGCTGCTGCCCATGACGACCACCTGGGGAAGAAGATTATTTGATGAGTTTTGATAGGTTAGCCTCTCAAGTGACATCCACTTGAATCCAATATGGCGGCGCTGGCGCGAGACCCCCCGCAGGTGGTTAAGTTTTGGGTGTGTTTTGGGTTAATTTACAATGAGTCATTTCTCAGAAGTTAGGAAAGAAATATGCATTACCGTCGTAGGTCTACGTGTTCGTAATGAAATAAACTAACTGATTATAAGTCTGCACCATACTATAATTTCTTTATACTTTTCTGTGAATCAGTTTAAAATTGTCGATTGCTGTTCTAGAATTATTACTTTTTACTACAAAATAGGTACCCCTCTATCTGCCGTAACTAAGTTATTTGTGCTCACATTTTTTATGTCTCAAGTCTACCAAATGGCTGTGATCCCGAAATAGAACACTTGTGTTTATGGTCTATCTATTTAATACATAAAGTGCAAGTCACAGGGCCATTAAAATCGTCTAGTGCTTACAAAGCTTGTAATTCAGTAGTAGAATACACCCCAATAGGTACAACAGTTATTCACGTTTACTGTGTAAAACCTCCGAAAACAGCATTTTTATCTCTATTAAAACAAATTTTAAGCTCGTTAACGACCGCTATGAACGAGATTACGTCATAACGGTGACGTCACAGGATTAAAACAAACGTTACACCGGTCCCATTAGCGATTTTGTTCCCGATAATCCGGTTACCGGACAAAAAGCTCTGTTATCGTATGGAGCTTGTGAGCTTTTAAGGATAAACTAATTGTAGCTTTTTCTAAAAGCCTTTGAAGGTTTTATAAGAATTTTCAAACAAATGTTTTAGAATCCAACTGAGATTGGCGATTATGTCTAGAAAAAAAACATACAATCGAATTGAGAACCTCCTCCTTTTGATGAAGTCGGTTAAAAACAGACTTTATACAAAGTGTAACAAACCCTAATGCCAAATAGGGTACATGTCCATCAGCCATTGATGTCCCCACTGCTGGGGCACAGGCCTTCCTTATGGGCGGTAAGGAGGATGAGCCATAACCCACCACGCGGGCTTAATGCGGATTGGTGGGTGTTAACGACTGCAAATGCAGCCGGGACCAACGGCTTAACGTGCCTTCCAAAGCACGGAGGAGCTCAAGATAATAAATTTTCGGTCACCCATCCCATGACCGACCCTTGCGAACGTTGCTTAACTTCCGCAATCGCTGGGCCAGGCGCTAAACCACTGCGCCACCGAGCTCCATAGGGTACATAGGATCAATCAAATTATACAACTTTTACTAAAAGACCAACTCTGAAATCGCGAAAAAAATCAACTGTTTCTTACATTTTGATATTTTCGTTATTAATTTTTGTATGAAACAGCTTTTTTTTTCGCGATTTCAGAGTTGGTCCCATAGTAAAACTTGTTCAGTTTGATGGTCTCATCTACCATACTCGGCATTATGGGTTTTTTTGTAACACGTTGTGTATTGTGCTCATGGCGGAACTTGACAAACTAATCGTACTCGATCACGTTTGTTAAGCAACGCTCGGTCTGGCCAGGTGTCGGATGGGTGACCGTTAAGTGGCATTACAACTGAGCGCTTCCGTGCTTCGGAGGGCACGTTAAGCCGTCGCGTCGGTTCCGGCTGTTGTCATCTGATAATAGTCGTTAGGCCAAGTTAGAGGCCTTACAGGCGGCTTGATAAACTCTAACACCAGAGGTGGCCAATATTCCTCATTCGATAAGAAGATTGTGCTTATAGTCAATCTAATACTAATATAGTAAGAGAACACTGTCGGGTTTTCTAAATAAATAAGTACCTACAAAAACTTTAGACATTAAGGAGGGTACTTTTGACTTCTTAAAAGAAAAACTAAAAGTGCAAACAACCTTACTTTACACTTCGCAGGTTTTCAATAACGTCTTGCAGACATGGGTGTGACGTCTGATAAGCGATAAAGAACTTTTCCCCAACTTAATAGATTTCAAGTTTGATGGGCTGGAAATTGGAGTAAGGACACCGGTCACCTTATCTAAATGCACCGAGATAGTTTTAAAGCATTAAAAGACTTTTTATTACCCGACTGCGGGTTATGTTTTTCGCGCGTATCTTGTAAGTAAGTTTGTATGTATGTATGTTTGTATGTAATATTCTTTATTACCTCATATCTTTCAAACGGCTGAACGGATTTCTATGATTAAGATATCGTTAGATTTGTCTTTTCAGCCCAAGTGTTCTTAAGAAGGTGGCGTTATAAAAAAACCAACATGGCGGCTGTACGCTGCTATTATACGTAGTGAAAAAAAATTTTTTTTTTAGAATACTGCAATATGGGTGTCAAACTAAAGGGCTTATTATAAGGATTTCAAAAAGGTATACCATGGCCTTAAAATATAATAACTAAAAAGAGATAAATAAAAAAATAAATTAAAAAACCCGCCTGCATAAAAAGACAAGTCGACTGAAAAGATGGAAACAAGATTAAATAAATATTAAAGGCAACATGTCATAATAACATGCAGTCGGAGGCATATAATTCAATCATTCATAATGTCACTTTCTTTATGCATGCCTCCGACTGCATGTTATTATGACATGTTAAGTTTTAAGGTTTAAGACATTTATTCTCATTAAGAATTTACATTAATTCACTTACATGAGAACAACACAATTAAACAAACAAAAAATAGATATTTAGAGATACGTACTAATGGACGGTAGTTTTGAAACATTGTCACAACAAATACACGAGCCTCAGGCATCGGGCGCAATGATAACAAAACATTGACGTATAAATAAACTACGCTCAGCGCAACGCTAGATGTGGCTTGTTTGGAATTTATTTAGACTTTAGGACTATTTCTTTTTCCTTCTGTACCTATTGTTTTAAATTAGAAATTAGATTTTTAAGGTAAATTAAAAAAGCTGTTTTTATTATTTTTTATATTTTATTTTTTATATTTTTATTTTGTTTTAGTTTACTTGCTATATTGATTTTTAAATTTTTTTAATTAAAGATAAAACGCATAGATTAATACAAGATATGATTCGTTTATATATTGAAACGTTTTAACCGACTTCAAAAAAAAAAAAAGAAGTTATACCTATTTATTATTGTTAATTTATTTATTTGAACTTATGTAATGTTTTAGAAGTTTTTTGAATGTGATCGTTGATTGAGTTTCTTTAATATTTATTTAATCTTGTTTCCATCTTTTCAGTCGACTTGTCTTTTTATGCAGGCGGGTTTTTTTTTATCCAAGCTTTTTTTTAAATATCAGATCCTTACTATAATATTTTAATGCGAAAGTCCGTTTGTTTGTTTGTTTGTTTGTTACGCCTTCACATCTTAACTCACACACACACACACACACCTACACACATAAACAAACTATCTTACAGTTCCCTTTTTAAAAATGTTAATGTAATAATAATTCATATTTTTATGTTCTTGAAATCACATATTTTCTAGACCAATTGTGGGGTGGAGGGTTGACTACCCGAGACACAGGACCCGTCCTAGTTTAGGTGGCAGCCCGCATTATGTAACTGTTAAGATTATGGTGAGAAATAATAGTAGATTGTTATACAAGACGCTAAAATGACTCATTGCATACGAGATAGTTTTATTCCCGAGCTTTAGCAAAGGGAATAAATAGAAACCGAGTTACAATGGGTTTAGCGTCGTGTGTTACACTATACTTTTCACTACGATTGCGAGAAAATAAAATACAATATTAAATAGTTTATACCTACTTCCGTAAACGAATCCACTCGTTTTTCTATTCTCCACTTCATTAACTTTTTGTACAGTATTTAAATAAATGATTTGTGCTTGACGGCAAAAGATTAAAATTATTTCTTTCCTATTACAGTCACACAATTCAATCAGTTTGTAATTATAAAAGAAAACTAAAGATTTCGCGCCATGGTACCTTTATTAATTTCTGCTGTAGCAGCTAAGCAACACAAACACGCATTCTACGATTCACTCTGTGCACAGAGTATATATATTAAGTCTATGATTTCACCGAAGAGATGCTTTTAGTTCCATTTTCAAAAATAAGAATGAGAAACAGTATTACGACGAGCGAGTTTTTATTCGTGATTATGAATATAGTAGTTTATGATACAAGGTTGGTAAGGAGGTTTTTAAAACGAGTTGACGTTTTATAAGCCCGAGCCGCAGGCGAGGGTTTATAATCGTCACGAGTTTTAAAAAACCTTAACAACCGTGTGCCATACTACGTTTTTCAATACATTTGCGAGAAAACATTATAGGTACTACTGAAATTGCAATCTATACATATAATAAAACTTTAAATTCTAAATATTTGTGCGCGAATTAAGCAAAAACCGCTAAACTAATTTTGATGGATTTTTCACAATTTAGTAGATTGAAGTCCAACTTAAAATCTAAGCTATGTTTCATCAAATTCAGGTGGGTGGAACCAGAGCAACAGCTTGAACTCTCCGTAGTACTAGCTATCATACACTAAAGGGGTCATTTAAATTGGTTGCAATATTTTTCTACTGTCCACGCGGATGAAGTCGCGGGCGGAAGCTAGTAGAAATTAAAAAAAACGTTCGTAAACAAAAACGCACGGCGCCGGCGTGCGGTAAAATCAACTTTCCGCACGCTGTACTACTCCGTAAACAAAAACGCACGGCGTGCGGTAAAATCAACTTTCCGCACGCTCGACTGTCATCGTAAACTTACATTTTCGAGCAACTGTATTGAAAAAGACTTTTTCGTTTTAGTAGGCTCATTGGTAATAGACAAACATTAAAAATTATGCTATTTTATCTCGGCTCTTGTATGTTACAATGACGGACTTTTTATAGGAGGATAGAGGGATAGAGCAATAAGTGTCCATGCAGACGCGGGCGGCCCCTTGTATGAATAGTTATGATAACATTATGGTGGTTTGCTCGCTTTTCACCATAGCATATTTTTTATACATTTACGTATTTTTTCCCCATAGATACAAGTCAAAAATGTTTTTTTCACTTATTGAAATGTATTGATTGTATAATTAGCTGCAAAATAGGCCTAAGGAGGCGTGGCCTGTCTGTGACGTCAGCATCGCGTGATGGTGGGACGACGCGTGGAGGGGCGCGCGGAGGGCGAGCGCGCCGCCCGGCATATAAAGCGTGAGGCGGGCGGGCCTCGCTCACTTTTGCTGCGACCATCGGATCGGACGGACGTTCACTACTAATATTGCTTTGCTCTTATTTTTAGTTTTCAATTTAAGTTTATAATTTTGATATTAATTAAATCTGTGTTTGTTAGAATTATCTTTTTTTTAATAAATAACGGTCTAGAACGCTAAATTCAGAAGTGGGATTCAAACCACGTCTGTTTTGGATTTTTAGACGGTTAGGCTAGGTTTTAGTTTCGGTTTAGTGTGAATTTTCTTTTTAGTTTGTTTTAAATTACTGAACGCAATGTCTAAAGAATCTAGTAGTAAATCGAGAAAACGTGGACGTTCCTCCGTTCAGAGAATTGAACAACAGCTACTAACGATCATTTCTCGTTTATCAGCGTTGGAAGATACTAGGGATCGCAATTTAGGTGAGGCGGGCGCGAGCGTCGAAGTGCATTCGCGCGCCTCGCCGGCGCCTGGGCGCGCCATGCCGGCGCCAGCGCTGTCGACACGTTCGGACACGCCGCCGCCGCCGCTACCCGCGCCCGGTTTGGCGAGCGAGTCTGCTGCACTTGTTGGTGTGCACGACGAAACCTGCACGAACGCGTTGGTGGTGCCTCCCAGCGTGACATCGGGCACAGCGAGCGTGGCCGCGTCGCTGCCTCCGAGCCTGCCGCCGCCGGCTACTGACGTCATCATGAATGAGGTAGCAGATAAGCTTGCGAACGCAATCAATGCCATAAACCCGGTAAGATCAAACCATAATATTTTTATTTCAAGTTTTGATCCTTCTTTAAATGATTTTTTAGTGTGGTGTGACGAAGTCGATCATTTGCGTAGTATTCACCGTTGGGATAATCGTGAGTGTTTGGCGCGAATTGGTAACTGTTTAAAAGGTGATGCTCGCGTCTGGCTTAATGAGTGGACGACTAATGATCGTACTTGGTCAAATTTTAAACGTGATTTTCAATCGTTGTGTCCTCGTAGAATAGATACTGCTAACATTTTGTTCGACGTTATGAAAACTGATTCGGATCGTTATCCTACATATGCAGAGTATGCTAGACGTTCTTTGTTGCGATTGCGCATTGTTATCGGGCTAAGCGACGAACTTATATCTGCAATTATTATTCGTGGAATAACCGACCCACAGATCCGCGCGGCTGCTACGAATGCTAATTTGTTGCCTAGTGATTTAGTTAAATTTTTGTCAATTTATATCAAACCTACTTCGGTTGTTCGTGTAAAGCCTCGCTTTACAGCATCTCATGATTCTCATAGTCATTCGCGAAAAAGAGAACATTCTTTTACAAAATCTAAATGTTATAAATGTAACGGTTTTGGTCATAAGCAGTATGAATGTTCTAAACGTGTGAAAATAAGTAATTCTACCGATAGAAATGAGCCGTCAACTTCGGTGTCATCCGTTCCGAATAATTCTGCGAGTAAATCCGATCCATGTAGTTTTTGCAAAAAGGTAGGACATAAAGTCGAGGATTGTTTTGCGAAACAACGCTCTGAATCACGTGGCAAGTCTAATGTTAATTTTTGTCGTGAAAGTTTTGATGAATATAAACAGAACGATATAGCAGCTGCGGTGATCCAAGGGGTACCTGTAGATATTCTTATAGATAGTGGTTCGCAAATTTCTTTAATTTCGGAGTCGATTGTGAAACATTTTCAGTGTACTCAAACTCCGTCTTTTTGTTCATTGCGTGGCATCGGATGCCAAGAGGTTGAATCTAGCTTTTCTACCACTTTGACCGTTGAGTTTCCTGAGATCTCTCTCGAAGTTGATTTTCACGTGGTTCCTGACCGATATTTGAGTACCCCGGTTATACTAGGTACGGATGTACTCAATAGAGACGGTGTGATCTATACGCGAACGCGAGGCGCACAACGCTTGACGCATTCAAAGACGGTTCTCAGTGTGCAGTCGAATTTGCATGAACAAATAAATACAATGGTTGATGGTGATGAGAAGAGACGTTTGCTATCTATTATTAACGAATTTTCTGACTTTCTTGTTACCGGTACAGCTACCACAACCGTTAATACTGGTTCGATGCACATTCGATTGCATAATACGACCCCTGTTGTATATAGACCATACAAAATGTCGTATCACGAGAAGTTGCGTGTGC
The DNA here is from genome assembly GCA_950108535.1 of Agriphila straminella. Taxonomy (NCBI): domain Eukaryota; kingdom Metazoa; phylum Arthropoda; class Insecta; order Lepidoptera; family Crambidae; genus Agriphila; species Agriphila straminella. The sequence goes on along the minus strand of OX467324.1, from coordinate 793,909 downwards.
GTGATATTATTAAGGATTTACTCGATAAAGGGATTATTAGGGAGTCAGGGTCAGAGTTTTCGAGTCCTATCTTATTAGTTAAGAAAAAAGACGGTAGCGACAGGATGTGTGTAGATTTTCGGGCGTTGAACGCGAACACCGTGAAGGATCGTTATCCATTGCCTCTTATTGAAGACCACATTGACCGCCTGGGCAAAGCCAGGTTCTTTACTAGTCTTGATATGGCCACAGGCTTTCATCAGGTCCCAATGGATAGCGATTCCATTCACTGCACTGGTTTTGTGACGCCCGAAGGTCACTATGAGTACCTTAAGATGCCTTATGGACTCGCCAACGCACCTGTTGTTTACCAGCGCATCATATCTGACACCCTACGTCCTTTTATCGAGGCCGGTAGGGCTTTAGTGTACATCGATGATGTCCTTATACCAAGCGAGACCATCGATGAGGGCTTGAATACGCTTCGCGAGGTGCTGCGGACTCTGACCACTGCTGGCTTTTCAATTAATTTAAAGAAATGTACATTTCTAGCTAGAGAAGTTGAATATTTGGGGCGTACAATAAGCCATGGTCAGGTTAAGCCGAGCCAGCATAAAATTGAAGCTTTGGTCAGGGCTCGAACACCTAGCAACGTCAAGGAAGTAAGACAATTTCTTGGTCTCGCTGGGTATTTTCGGCGGTACATTCCCGGCTACTCTCTTAAAACAGCTTGCATTGCTAACCTACTTCGCAAAGGTGTGCATTTTCAGTGGACCGATGAGCACGAACAGGTTCGTAGAGATATTATTAATCGATTAACTAACGAACCAGTGTTGGCCATTTATGACCCTTCTCTGGCCACAGAAGTGCACACTGATGCGTCTTCGCGGGGCTATGGTGCTGTCTTGCTGCAAGCCGACGCTGAGGGACGTAAACGACCCGTTGCGTACTTCAGTAAGGTAACTCAGGGTGCGGAGCCTCGTTACCACTCATACGAGTTGGAAACGTTGGCTGTGCTTAAGGCGCTGCAACATTTTAGACACTATTTAATTGGAAACAAGTTTAAAGTCGTTACAGATTGCAATGCCTTAAAACTCACCCAACGTAAGAAAGACCTCCTACCTAGAATAGCTCGTTGGTGGATGTACTTACCAGATTATGATTTTGACCTAGAATATCGTAAGGGGACTGCGCTATCACACGCTGACTATTTGAGTCGCAATGCAATTAATGTGTGTCAGATACCGAGGCCGCACAACTGGGCCCAGATAGCGCAGGCCGCTCACGAAGAGACCCGGTCGCTACTGCAGAAGCTTACTGACGGTGAGCTTGATACGCAACGCTATGTAAAACGTAATGATGTGTTATATTATAAGTTTAATGTGACTGGTGAACAGCCACGCTTTTTATGCTATGTCCCTAAAGGTCACCGACTAAGCTTGCTGCGTGTTTTTCACGACGAACACCAACATATAGGTGCGGAGAAGACAACCGACTTGATTCTCCGACACTTTTGGTTTCCCAGCTTAAGGCAATTTGTTAAAAAATACATTCAACATTGCATTGTTTGCTTAGCGCATAAAAAGCTACCGCGTCAACCTTTGCAGCCGATTCAGTCGTGGGACAAGCCTGGTACTCCTTTTGATACTGTTCATACAGATGTTTTAGGCCCTCTTCCCGACTCGAACGGCTACAAGTTTGTTATTTTAATAATAGATGCTTTTACGAAGTATTGCTTATTGTATCCGATTTTTAGACAAGATGTTAATGAATTAAAACGTGTGTTTGAGAACGCTATTTCTTTATTTGGTACTCCTCGCTTAATTGTAGCGGACCGAGGTCGAATGTATGAATGTTCCTTATTTTGTAACTGGATTAGAGAGTTAGGTAGTGATATTCACTTTATTACTGCAGAAATGCACCAAAGTAATGGGCAGGTTGAGCGGTATTGTAGAACCGTTATGAATATGATTCGTGTCGAGACAAACTTCCGTCATGAAAGTTGGTCTAAAATACTTTGGAAATTACAGCTCAACCTGAATATTACCGTGCAGAAATCTACTCAATGTTCACCTTTTAATTTATTAATTGGCAGAGATGGTGTAACGCCCGTCATACGATCCGTGGTCCGTGACATCGCGATGGAAGCATTTAGTCCCAACCGAGAGTCTCTGCGCGAACTGGCGCGGCAGCGCGCAAGTGAGCTGCTGGATGAAAACCGAGCACAACAGGACGCACGTGTAAACGCGCGCCGCACAGTGCCCCGGTCTTTCCAGCTGGATGACCTGGTTTTTGTGCGCAAGACGAGTCAGTCTACTGGAAAGCTAGACTCTGGGATGCGAGGCCCCTACGCTGTCACCAAGATCCTGCCACGCGGCCGATACGAGCTCCGGCTGGTCAGTGGGTCGTATGGTAAAACCACGCGAGCCGCGGCCGAATACATGACGTTGTGGCGAGGAGAGTGGACCCCCGACGTGTGTACGGCATTCTTTGATTGTGAGTATGTTTATGAGTAAGCGGTTTGCCATGCATGGTGCGCATCCTGCGGGCCCTGCGCCTATTTATTATAACCCTCTGATGGCCCAGTTGTGTTACCGCTCGTCGATATGTTGGCATCCTGAGGGCTCTGCCTGTTGTACATCCTGCGGGCGCTGTACATGGAGAAACCTGGTATCCTGAGGGCTCTGCCAGTCATACATCCTGAGGGCTCTGTATGCGGATTATGTGGTAACCTGCGGGCCCTGCCACTTGTACATCCTGAGGGCTCTGTACGGTAACTAGTAACCTGAGGGCTCTGCTAGTGTTGAGGATATTTTTATGTTTGACATCCTAGGCTCGGTCTAACATAAAAATATGCCCAGAGGATGAGGAGGAGTTGTTGACTGTGTATACAGTGTATAGCTTATGAACAATGAGCTATAGCTACCTATTGTTATTTTTTTTGGTTCTGTACTAATGCAAACAATATCGTTCATAGGTACTGATGACGAGGTGGAGGTTGACATCTCGTCTGACATAGAAGGTGCCGAGGAAGGCCTACAAGAGGTAGAAGCGGAGGTCCACTCTCAACCATCGCGACCACGCCAGATGCTGCTCGAAGATGCTGCGGTCGAGGACGAGCCGCCTTCAGGAACGGCCGAATTAGCTGCAAAATAGGCCTAAGGAGGCGTGGCCTGTCTGTGACGTCAGCATCGCGTGATGGTGGGACGACGCGTGGAGGGGCGCGCGGAGGGCGAGCGCGCCGCCCGGCATATAAAGCGTGAGGCGGGCGGGCCTCGCTCACTTTTGCTGCGACCATCGGATCGGACGGACGTTCACTACTAATATTGCTTTGCTCTTATTTTTAGTTTTCAATTTAAGTTTATAATTTTGATATTAATTAAATCTGTGTTTGTTAGAATTATCTTTTTTTTAATAAATAACGGTCTAGAACGCTAAATGTATTGTAACGTTGGTATCCTAGAAAACTCTAAAGACAGTAAATGCATCTTTGTTTAATATGTGCAAGATTATCCACTTTAATTTTATGCGTTAATGTTTAAGCTTAGATTATTTATATAGATAGAGTCTTAAGCTTCTGACGTATTAAACAAAACAGGCCAACTTTTTTTAGCATCATTGCGTCCAAAGAGTATTGTAATAAAAACTATGGCCGGGTCACACTAGTGACAATGTGTGCGTGTTCTGGTCACCCAACTGTTGGGTAATATTTTTTTCGACGCTTGCGTGCTTCGACTATCTACCTTGACATATAAATAATCTAAGTATCTAAGCTTGGTTGGATCAGAAAAAATAAAAAAAAAGTTTCACAAAAACGTTTCTAAAAAAAGCTAAGCGAACAAAAGGAAATTGTAACTTTTCCTAAAGTAGGTAGTTCCTTTAACAAAGGCTACGAATAAGAGCCTAATCTGACAAAAGCGATGTCAAGAAGTTCACATGAATAATGAGCTCGTGTTTCGAGATTCGCCAAGATACGGAGAACCGTCGCCTTAATTGAAAAACTTTGGAGGCGTTGCCTAAACTGTTGTTAAGGGTCGGAACCGCCTCTGTGTTCTTGTGGTTCACCCACCCGTGTAAGACGCAGGGGTCCCGGGTTCTATTCCCAGGGGGGGTACAATTTGTACTCGGTTTGGTTTGTGGTAGGGCTTATTTCAAGCCCGGCTAGCTACCACCATCTTACCTAAGTGACGCCATAACAACAAATAAAAAATTGTTGTGTTCCGGCAGTTAGAGGTAAGATAGCCAGTTCCTCAGTGATGAGGATTCTGGGTGTAGTGCACTTCCACTTTCGGCCCTATCGTCACTTAACATCAGGTGAGGTGAAGGCCAAGCACTATACCGTTGTGCATAAAAAAAGAACTAGCTATAACGCTGAACAAAAAAAAACGTTTATTCAAATAAACTCTCATAATAAGTGTAACCATTAAAAGGCATTTTTCACCATGGGACCTTGATCATCATCTGATTCTATCTAACATATATATGAGACCATATTAGTGAATCCAAACACGCTACATCTGATGTAAGTGTCTGAGGGTTTGGGTTACCCACAGACTACTTGATGCTGAAGCATCAGTTCAAGGTCACCATACCGAAGTAACAGTACCTACACCAAATCAATCGGACCCCTGAAAGTTAGTAAGACACTTTTGTCAAGTAGGAAATTAGCTGATGACCTTTAATCTAAACAGATCTTCATAATTAAGATAGGTAATAATTCAATACATCTTCATAAATTATAGCTAAAAACTATCTCAATCACGCCAGCTTTCAAGTAAAAAAAACTGCATCAAAATCGGTCCTTTTAGTTAGGATCGTTGCCACAGACAGAGACATATACACACGTCAAACTTATTTTTGCGTCGAGGGTTTAAAAGGATAACACAGAATTGATTATTTACCATGTAGGAAAAGAGCTGATGATCTTCAATCTAAGCAGATTATCATAAATTATAGCTAAGAACCATCTCGATCACGTCAGCTTTAAAATAAATGTCCATCAGCCATTTTTGATGTCCCCACTGCTGGGGCACAGGCCTTCCTTATAGGTGGTAAGGAGGATGGGCCATAACCCACCACGCGGGCCCAATGCGGATTGGTGGGTGTTAACGACTGCAAATGCAGCCGGGACCATCGGCTTAACGTGCCTTCCGAAGCACGGAGGAGCTCGAGATAATACATTTTTGGTCACCCATCCCATGACCGACCTCTGCGAACGTTGCTTAATTTTAAAATAAATAAGTGCATCAAAATCGGTCCACTCGTCCATCGGTCCAACTTAGCTCACGTTGCCTAAGACAGACAGATCATACACACGTCAAACCTATAACACCCCCGCCAGCTTTCAAATAAAAGTAATTCATCAGAATAGGACCTTTTATTTAGGAACTACGTTGCCTCAGACAGTGTCAAACTTATAACACCCGTCTTTTTGCGTCGGGGGTTAAAAGAATAACACAGAATCTAATAACAGAGTTTAAAAGATATAAACCAACAATATTTAAGTTAAAACAATAATTTACTTAAAATGATAGTTATAATGGTGGAGGCGTGTTTTATCTATCGATTTCCACGGTATTGTTGGAGCAAGGTTACTAGATTTCAAAGATAATAAAAGGTAAGTATCGGAATGGAAATAATAACTTCACTATTTCGTACAAAATACTTTGATGTCTTATTTTGTGTCAAGTGTCTGTTCAGATGATGAGATGAAACACTCTCGTATATTTGGTATCTTAAGAGTTCACACTGGCGCTGCACAAAAAAATACACAACAAAAAGGCCTTCGGTATTGTTTCGGCATTAGCCATTGTTTTGTCTTCACTGCTGGGGCACAGGCCTTCCTTATGGGTGGATAAGGAGGGTGGGCCATAACCCACCACGCGGTCTCAATGCAGATTGGTGGGTGTTAACGAGTACAAATGCAGCTTGGACCGACGGCTTAACTTGTCTTCCGATGCACGCTTGTTTAATAATCGCAGGCTAATGCGCCATCGAGCTCCAACATCAGTACAGTTACAGGAAATGAAAATCGAAAACATATTTTTTTAAGAAAATAATTACGCCATTCAATTTGTCATAATGTGTTGTAAATAGGTGATCGTTTGTAACGAATGACAAAATTAAATTCATAAATTATCACATGAAATTATAATTCAATAAACGTCAGAGTAGCGATTGCATTGCAAATCCGTTAGTGAGTGCTTTGTTTGCTCTATTTTGTTTGTGAAATGTAGCATAATCTGAGAGAGATAGGAATTCTTCTTCTTCTTATTTTTGTTATGGCAATCTACTCCTCTTCAGGGAGTAATTTTTGCCAGTGTCAAGTGTTAAATAATTCAGTGGTATTGTTTCAGTTTACATTAGAATGCGGGTGCATCGCATTCCAATGCTGCTTGGAGCATTTGGCATCAAATATATCGATACAGTTTACTCGGTAAGTTCTGCCGAGGTAGAATAAAAGTCTCAGCTTCACACAACCAAGATCGCACCTATTTCAATAGGGATGTTGACTAATGAATAAAATAACGAAATACTAATAAAAATCGTAAACATATTAAACTTTTAGAGTAGCTTGTATACCTCTTGGTTTTATATATTGCATATTATTTGTTTTATGACCCTTCAAAGTTGGGTGGACAAGTCCATTTAAAAAGTATACAATTTATTAAAATAAATGATACCTTTAATTAGTCCGTAAAATGTATAGCAAATTTGTCGAAGAAACCATTTTGATAAACACAATATTTAATATAGCTGCTGAACAAATTTCCTATGCGTTGCATACAAACTAGCACGGCGTGATGTCATAACGTGCAAGCCATTAGTATGGAGCGTTTTTGATCGAGTCCATTTGTGTGCATTTCACACTGTGATATCTCGGGCAGTTTTCATGCTAGCGAATTAATTCTTTTACCAATGTTTCTTTTTTTGAGAGGTAAATTATGTAACATAAAATAAAAAAAATAGTCAACATCCCTATTATCAAACATATTGTTCACATGTACACACTTGTACCACAAAACTGCACCAATTTTAAGACACAATATCCATTAAAAAACAAATTGCAAATAATTAAAATAGCCACCGAACTGAACCCAACAAAATGGCGCCAAAATGAGGGGTTTGCAAAGTGTCATTTCAAAAATAAAATTAGTAACTATTTGCTTCACTAGATGGCGTTGATGCTCTTCGAAGCTTAGTAGGTATAAAAAAATCACATTGTCACCTATTTTTATTAACGCCATCTATCGAGCCTACAGTTTTTTGTCATTGTGAAAAGCCCTCATTCCACCTGTAATAGAGAAGTGCTATTTGTCACTTGATATTTTTCATCATCATCATAATTAACAGTCGCACGCACGACGCCTACTTTTGGGAATTAGGCGTCCCGCAAGGATCTCCACGACGATCTGTCATGTGCTGCGCACCCGGCATGTTTTGATACAGTTTATTATTTAGAAGGCGGTGTTTGCAGTGGCGAGGAGTGAAACTATGGCAAAGGTAAGCCGTTTTACAAAAATGTTATGATCTGCATAGTGGATCGGTGAAGAGGGATTTCTAAAGGTAAGATAGGAATCGGCTCGGACCCTTCGCTATTGGTGTTTAGACATTGGCATACAATGAAAAAATATTAGCGTAGAATAATGCTCGTCGTTAGATTTATTGAGTTTGGACCATCCGTTAATAGTACGAGACCTAGATCAGTTTCAGAGTTGGCCTATAAAATAGTTACGAGTATATTGCCAAACCTAATTAACCTATTGTTAATGTAGAAAAATTACGATATTGTTATTTTTTTTAGTTATTTTTTATGAAAATGTGCTCAGTCTATACTCAACATTTGCTATAAATACTCAGATGAAATAAACTAGTAAAAAGGTAAATAAGTGTTTTATATACCTAATTAATATGACTAGAAAGATATATACTTGAAAAAATCGACTCGCCTATAGCCCTTCTGAGATGCTATGGGTGAGTCGATTTTTTCTAGTACCCATTATACAACAGCGCTTGCCGCTTTGAGAAAAATGTATTTTCTTTTTCTCTTAAATTGAATTAGTATTTCGAAGCCTGAAAAATATAAAATTGTTAGATAAGAGAAGTATTTAATTGGGTGTGACATTTTAGTGGCTTAATATGGCCACTCAAATGCTTTTGAATAAAAAAAAAAATTAAATCACAAATCCACTTTATGTGCGTCAAACGTACTCATTATACTCTTAAAGCGATGCGAATGATTATAAGTTATAATCATAATATGTTAGAATTGTTTCCCTGAAACTGATAAGTGTTATATAACTTTAAAAGCCTCTGTATCAGTTATTCAAAAATTTATACGAGTAGTAACCAACTTTTGTTAAATTTTCGGATATTAATAATCTATGAGAATCCAATACACTTAAGAAATCATCCATATTCAATAACTTAAATTAAGCAAACTTTGGAGTTGACATAATTATGCTAAGTGTAAGTGGTCCCGGATCAAGAGTGAATGCTTTTAGTTAGATCCTAAAGGATATGTTCAGCTTAAAGGGAATTTGGAACAAGATAGTGTTGGGTCATGTAGAGTAGAGCTTGTAAACTTAAGGAATTCATGCATTTGTGTATTAATGTTATTATTATTATTATTTGAGTGTTAGTGGCTATGCAGCTCAAGATGAGGCTGTAGTCACTGCGACCTAAAAGATCTATTGTAACTCGCCACCTAATTATAGAAACTCTTTGAGCCCAGCGGCTTCCATGAAGTCTAGTATCTTCCTGGTTTTAAGAGTTTTTAGTTCCTCCGGGTCGATAACGTGTCATCCCAGATGGATACTACGCTTGTGGATTAGAGGTCCACAATCACATAAGAGGTGCTTGGGCGTTTCCTGCTCCTCATCACAATATCTGCAGATGTCAGTTTCACTCAATTTCATATGAAATAGGTGTCTGTTTAGTTTGCAGTGTCCAGTTAAGGTTCTAACAGTCGCGCTGACGTTCGATCTACTGAGCTGTATAAGCTCATTCGTCCGTCTTTGCGAGTAGCCTTCTACCAAGGCTTTGGCGTGTCTCAGTCCTGGCTGTTTTAGCCAGAATTTCCTCGACTCGTCCAAGAGATGTGTATTGTATTAATGTATTAATGTTACAGTTATTGTAAAAACAATGATTTAAATTGTTGACTGAGCGAGTGCAAACCGTCTCCGTAGGCGTCCAGTTAGCTTTCGGTATGCTTTTAGAACCGCGATCATGTTGCATACGCCTTTAAAAAATTAAAAAACCCGCCTGCATAAAAAGACAAGTCGACTGAAAAGATGGAAACAAGATTAAATAAATATTAAAGGCAACATGTCATAATAACATGCAGTCGGAGGCATGCATAAAGAAAGTGACATTATGAATGATTGAATTATATGCAATCGCATGTTATTATGACTTTATTATTTATTTAATCTTGTTTCCATTTTTTCAGTCGACTTGTCTTTTTATGCAGGCGGGTTCTTTATTTTTTTTAATTTATTTTTTAATTTATCTCTTTTTAGTTATTATATATTACGGTCATGATATACCTTTTTGAAATCCTTATAATAAGCCCTTTAAATTGACACCCATATTGCAGTACTTATTAAAAAAAAAAAATTTTTTTTCACTACGTATAATAGCAGCGTACAGCCGCCATGTTGGTTTTTTTATAACGCCACCTTCTTAAGAACACTTGGGCTGAAAAGACAAATCTAACGATATCTTAATCATAGAAATCCGTTCAGCCGTTTGAAAGATATGAGGTAATAAAGAATATTACATACAAACATACATACAAACATACTTACAAGATACGCCCGAAAAACATAACCCGCAGTCGGGTAAAAAGGGATTTAGGGTACATTTCATACAGAAAGAAGTACTGTTCCCAAGGTATAGAAAAGCAACAACCTACGCAGATGAATTCGCGGGAAGCTGCTAGTTTAATAAAATGCACTAAAAAGTCCGTTAAGTTTTGACTTTGCAATAAAGACACTAAAGATAGTCCATCAGTCATAAGACTAAGGTTCCATTTAAATAGCGCATAAACCAAGATAGAGCAACTAGTATTCTAGATTTAGCGGTAGTTATTTTCCATCCAAACGAGATAGTAACGATTGTTCGTAAAACCAAATGCCGCAAAAGTAATAGCATCTGTCGGCAGATTGTAAAATCCTGGTGTACGCCACAGTGATGCGACTTAGTCGTTAGATTTCCATTAGATAAAGTTAAATAGGTTAGGTACCTCGAATTCGAGCGCGTGCCTGGCGAAATTGAACTTTACTGAAGACTACTACCAGGGCTCTGTCACTCCGCACTCGAGTCTGAACCGCTCGGCGTCCTCTGAGAGGACAAATTTCATACATCAGAAAAGGTAAGACCTACGCGATAGAAAGAGAAGCAACTACTAAGTGAATGTTTTGGAGCGAAGGGAGCGCTGTGCGACCTGAATTGCACTTTATTGTGTCGGGGCAAGAGTCGTAATTTATTCAAACAATTTTGCGGAGTGCAACTTCTGTACGCTAGTACTATTATCTATTCTGTGCTACTACTAAATAAAATTAATCCCGAGTGTATTTCTGCAGTGAGAGAGTGTTACTGGAAAATAATTACTTATTACTTGACTGTATTAAATTAAGAGCCCTATAAACCTTAAAGTGGCGTCCTTATAATTAAATTTATTGCTCGCTGAGTAGGTACATAAATAATGTATAGAAAATTAGTTTATACACAAACCATAACCTCAGTAAAATATAGTTCGTTGGTAGGAGTAGGCAAAAGTGCCTAAAGTGGCCACTTTTTGCTCTTTCACTTGAGGGCTATCGAGCTTTCAGAGCTTGACATTAATTCTATCACCCGAAGTCTTTGTTATTGACTTGGGCCTTTTCAAGGGTCGAGTTTGAAACTGGCAACACTTTGGATGGTATTTTTTTACAAACAAAGAAACAAAAAACCGACTTCAAAAAACCTACCTCTAAAAAGCAAGAAATAATATTCGTAATAATAAAAATACGTCTATTGAAGTCGGGTGGGGTTGGAGTACAGATTCCTTTTTTTTATTCTAAAAGCCCCACCCGACTTCAAACAAATATACAGACGAACATAGAACCTCGAAATGGTTACCTAATCTATTTCATATACTGTAAATTCTAAATGTTTGGCCGCAAATCACGCAAAAACCGCTGAACGGATTTTGATGGGATTTTCACAGTTTGGTAGCTTGGGTTCAAACTTAAAATCTAAGCCATGTTTCATCTAATCTGGGTGGGTAGAAACTGGAAACAGCTCCGTAGCTTTCATACACTAACGAGATCAATTTTAAACTGGTCGCCTTAATGTAAGTCGCGGGCAAAAGGGATACCTATACTGAGAATTTTTCTACTGTCCACGCGGACGAACTCGTGGGTGGAGGCTAGTGTAGCATATTTAAATTTTTGTTTCATAAAATCAGCGTAGGTTACACTTAAATAAATATCATATATTTTACTATAATTATTTTAATAAAAAAAAACATTTTAGCCAACATAACAAAATCGCATATCGATGGCACCACAACCGCTGGTCCCCAAACTTCACAAAGCGAGTTACCCATGATAAGTGGGTTTGCGTTTTTACTGCCGCCACTAACCCAAGTTAAGGCTTAACTGCCAGAAATAATCCCCGATGATGTTGATTAAATGGCGCAGAAAACGTAAAACCAGCGGGGATTAAAAAAATATCTTATTTTCCTTCGAATATCAGCGATTTTAATTAAAACCTCAAGTATTTTGTAGTTTTAGATTAAATAGATGGCGCTAGTATTCAAGTAACTTTTGTTAAAGTTAATTAAAATGTACTGAAGTGTCATGAAACTGAGAAATTCCTATTTAATTTGATACCTGAACGATTTTTATAGCTCTGGGACTTGGGGCTGGATGTTTGGATTGTTTGAATGATCCTGGGGGATTTCTTCAAAAGTATTAAGGTAAATTTATTTTTTATTTTATTTTATTTTATTAGGAACAACAAACATTTACAAAATGAAGTTATAAATATACACTTACATAGGAACTTACCAATTTTGTAAACAACCACGTTATCCACAACATTACATTTTAAAATTGAATAGTTTCTAAAGTTACATATAATTTCAGATCTTACATCATAGTATCTAGATTTTGAAGATGCAGCAGGACTTCCTTCCTGAACTGCCCAGGAGAAAGTTTAAACAAATCGATTTCAACAAAATGATCATTATAAATTTGCATAACGTGACGCAAGGGCGCACGTTTACCAGCATTAGTTTTACACATTTTTAAAGCAAAGAGTTTATGTGCTTTGGAGTTGCGTATACGTTGAGATCTACTTGGTATGCTTAAGGTAACATTATTGATTAAATGAGCGCAATCAAACTGATTCTTTATTACTTTGTAGAGAAATGTTTGACTTATAAGCATTCTACGCGACTTTAGAGAAAGCAGAGAAAATTTATTGAGAAGTTCAACGTATGACGATTTTGTATGAAAGCATTTGTAATTGTGATTGTAAAGTAGGTATATTAACATTCTTGTATTTAAACTGGTGTTCTTAGTATAATTATTTTAATGCTTTGTATTTTAACAAAACTCTGTAATTTAACCGACCGAAAGTGGTGCTGCGGTGAATTTTATTTATTATTGTAAATTCTAATACGCACTTTTAATAAAACACTACGTGGACATTTTAGGACCCGTGGTCCAGTATTTTTAGAAGGTTTCACTAAATTCCCACGTATACAATATACATGCGTAGAAGTAGATAGCAAATGTGTCAAAAACTACCACTTTTAGCAGTTTTGCTATCTATTTCTAGCAGTGACTATGAGGGAAAGAAATGATTGTGGGTGCCACTTTTAGTGACTACCCTAAAGATAAAGATATATTTATTTGCAAAAAACACAGCTCAGAAACGCTCTCTCAGCTCAGCACAGAATAAAATCTCAATAAAATCGATGTGTATCGAGTGGTTCCTTTTATGAAATTTTAAAAAGGAAGATAGCGCTGTGCATTATTTCCATTCATTATTCGATTTTAACTTCATTTAATTTTGGCATATTTTTCATGTAGGACAGGAAAAAACTATTAAAAAAAATCAGATGAATGACGGATACATTGAGGCCCAGGGGGCCATAATACTTAAAATAAGTAAATACCTCCTCCGTTTTATAGAATGTTCTATAAAATAGAAATTTCCTTCAGATGAGTACATAACAGTAATATCTGACACATGCGGTGTGTTCTGCAATAAAAGTTTAGTGGCTTGCTTGGCGGCGTCGTAAACTGGGATGGGTCGGTGTGTTCAATATGAGATCCTAGGCTTTGCACTAAGCTAGAATGTTCCGAAGATATTAAGGATTTTTAATATAAACAAGGCATAACTGTACTGATAAAGATGTTATCTTATTTTATGTTGAGTTCAAGTTGAAACTCAAAACATTACAAAAGCTTAATAAAAGAAGCGACTAATATTCTTCTAATTTATGTTAAAAAAAGGAATCAAAAGCCTCTTTGATCCCCGCCAATTAAATCTTCTCCATCGATCCACCTCAATCCAGTTATATCCACTTTTAACCAGATTGAACCGGTTTTACTGCGATTTCCCTTTAACGATTCACGTGCGTTTTATTCTCATACAAAAGTAACGTATATATAAATATCTGTATGTTTTCTAAACTGTACATTTTATTCGATTAAAATGGTTCAGTCGTATTTCTACATAGGTACTGTATTTTTTTATAATGTATTTTGTTCTACAGCAAAATTTGACCGGAGCTCGATCGAGATTTATGCGAAAAGTCGATTCTTTTTTTGTGTATTTTCAGATAAGTCGTATATTACACATCTTTTATCTATCAACACTCGCACAATTACCGTTTTAAGTTTTTTATGCACGCAAAAGTATGTATAAAACCACCGTTCTTGTTATCCCTTCTCGTGTATCTCTGTTTCAGGCCCAGCTGAAAATCAGCGTCGTGACCCTGAGTGGTCATGATATTGTTAGCTGAGCTGGTTGCCTTTTTGGTTACCATTACATAAATTATTTATACCTAATTAATTTAGAATGCGTTTAAATATTTCATAAGTGAATGTTTTTGTAAACCATTTTGCTTGTAATTTGTAAGTAACCAAATAAAGTTTTATTATTTTCTATTCTTTATGACTTTATTAATCTACTCCTGCGAGGTTGTTGATGTTTTATGAATAACCCTGTATGTATATACTGGATTAAAACTGTCTTTGCTTTATAAAAAATCTAAGACTTTGAACTTATCTTTAAAACCGGAAAAAATATAGATCGGCATTCGGAACCCTCAAAGTGCGTGTCATACTCACACCTGGCTAGTTATAGAAAATAAATTAAAACCACTGAACTATGAAGCAATAGTTAATATGAATATTAGTATTTTATCTGCTCATTGGAATAATCGAGACGTTGATAAACTCGATTGCTGGAAAAATAATCGAAGTGAATGTTCAACGATTTGGTAGAATCTCAAGGGAATACAAGGGGTAAGTAAGGAAAGAGCGTTACGAAGCTGTATTTTAGTTTTAATTTTACAAAATTATTCCTATATTTTTTTTATTTGACGTTAGGCATAATAAAAGTAGGAACAGTTAGTATTTACTAACTACCAGTTATGTTTGTATTGTTAATACAAAAACAAACATCGTACCAATAAAAAATAAAATAAAAATAAATTATGCCATAAATCTTTTTAACCAGTAACAAATATAGACTGGCGGGATATCACAAAATTTATCCCGCCTGGTGGCGCTACTGCTGCTGGAGATGGAAACCTTTGTACGGGCTTTTACCTGTACGGGCATTTACCCCCGTAAATTATTTTAAATTATATCTAAATAGGTTGATAGTAATAATAAATCATTAAAGACGCTGGACTGAAACTGAAAAAAACTAGAAAAAGACCGGAATTGAAAAAAAAAGAAAACCAAAATGTGCCGGAAGAAAAGCGGATATTTACGAAAATTCGCTTTCGACATCCACAAATTAGCAAACAACAAAATGACAGGTCTACATCGACACTGTGCGCCGACTTGTTGATGATTGTGAATCAGCAAAATTATCCTGTCATTGCAAATGTGGTACTTAACTAGTAGCATATACCGTAGCAATCTGCAACGAGCGCCATTTTACCATTCTTCCGGAGACTTTAACTCGTAGTATAGAATAAATAAAAAATATTTTTTTATGCACAACGGGATAGTGCTTGGCCTTCACCTCACCTGATGTTAAGTGACGATAAGGCCGAAGATGGAAGCGCACTACACCCGGAATCCTCATTACTGAGGAATTGGCTATCTTACCTCTTACTGCCGGAAAATAACAATTTTTAAAATGTTGTTATGGCGTCACACTTAGGTGGTAGCTAGCCAGGCGGACTTGAAATAAGCCCTACCACCAACCAAACCGAGTACAAATTGTACCCCCCCTGGGAATAGAACCCGGGACCCCTGCGTCTTACACGGGTGGGCGAGCCACTAGCCCACAGAGGCGGTTAAAGTAAAGTCTCGGAGTCACTACGGCTTACGATTAACTTGCTTTATTTTGAATTGAGTTATTTTTGGAATAAGTTCATCTTTTGCATGTTTCAACACTAAATTACAAAAAATAAAAATAAGTAAAAAAAATGCGCCATAAATCTTTTTAAATTAATTATATTGCAAAACGTGCAACGTCGTGGAACTTATCGTAGCAACTTGCTACGAGCCATTCCACCATTTCTCCCAAGGGACATATGGCTCGAAACATACGTAATAAATAAATAGTGTAGTCTCGGGGTCACTACGATAGACTTACGATTATACTTTTGAATTGAGTTATTTTTGAAATATGTTCATCTTTATTTATTTATTATAATCCAAATTCTTTTATTAATCTTAGAATCAGCAGTCTCTATTATTCAATCCCACTAAATTGCAAAAATTTAAATAAGTACAAAAAATTTAAATTCATAATATTGCAAAACGTGCTACTTCTCGTAGCTAACATAACATATCGTAGCAATCTGCTACGAAGCATCCCACCGTTCTCCTAAGGGACTTATGGCTCGAAGCACGTAATAAATATATAGTGAAATCTCGGAGACACTACGATAGGCTTACAATATCATTTTAAACTGAGTTATTTTTTGAATAAGTTCATCTTTTGCATGTTTTGACATTTTTCATAAATAAAAATGCAAAAAAAATGCGCCATAAACTTTTTAACACTGTTAAATACATAATTGCAAAACGTGAAAATATCGTAGCAATCTGCTACGAGTCAATTTACCGTTCTCCCATGGGACTTATGGCTCGTCGCATTCGTAAAATAAATAGTGAAGACTACGATAGGCTTACGATATATTTTTGAATTGAGTTATTTTTGAAATACGAGTAAGTTCATCATTAATTTGCATGTTTTGATATTGAATTGCAAAAACGTGTTAAAAAATAAAAAAAAAAAGATAATCACTATTATATTCATAATGACAAAACGTGCTATGTCGTACAACATATCATCTACGAGCCATTCTACCGTTCTCCCAAGGGAGTTATGGCTCGTAGTACATAATAGTACTAGTATCGTAGCCGCTACGATGTAGCATAGCAAAGTACTTTTGAATTGTGTTTTTTTAGGAATACGTTATAAAACGTGTTACTAAAAACTTATGGTAGATAGAGTACCATACATACAACCCCGAAAAAATATTTTAAACCCTAAATACCTTTTGCAAAAAAAAAAATCTTTTCCTGATAAACTGCATATCATATAGCGTATCTCCGCCATTTTGAAAAATGTCTACTGAATCGACAAAAAATATCGAACCTGTTTACAAAATTTTACAAAAATTGGTTGATAAATGCGAGCTGTAGAGGAGAGCAGAGGGACAGCTGGACAGTGTGTAATAAACATGTGTGCAATTTTTTTTCTAAATCCATTCAGCCGTTATTGCGTGATTGAGTAACAAACATCCAAACTTTCACATTTATAATATAAGTAAGTTAGTTAAATTGCATTTTCTTTGTATTTTCTTTATTTGTGCTTATAAATTTAAATTGTCAATTTATTCTTTTAGAATTAGAAATAAATTTTATTCAATCACAATAGCAATTTTCTCAAATGAAATATACAGAAAAACCAATTCTTTTAAAAACATGGCGAATAATATATTTTCAGTAAAATTTCAGTGAAGTAAATTCAATTCCAGTAATATTTTATTTTCTACGTTACAAAGAGAGCTCGTTAGAGAGAAATTCAGTTACAAATACTTTTTAATCGGCTGTGAGGTGTAATGATTTGTTTAGTGTTTAGCAGCTGTATTTTTTGTTATTTATTAACCGACTTCAAAAAAAGGAGGAGGTTCTCAAGTCGACGGTTTTTTTATGTATGTTTTATTTTAACATAACTTCGTCAGTTGTTAACCGATTTATACAATTCTTTTTTCATATCAAAGAACAGTTTGTGTGTGGTCCCCTAAAAATTTACAGAGATCTGGCTAGTAGTTTTTTCATAATCCTGAAAAATATCAATTATTTGTTTGCATTTTTGTGATACATATTTTAAAGTTTCCACAACTGAGTAAACCGTTATGTTGTCATTTAAATAATCTTTGGTTTATCTTAAAATTCTCATTAATACCATAAGAGTGGCATTAAATATTTAATTATTTGCCTGCAGAAGGCTCTGGATTTACCAAAAATAAAATACGCACTTAAAAATGGCTTCTTAATAATGTATTTTACATTTTAGATGAGTACTATGCATCTAAACACTGATATATTTCATATTGTTTAGTTTTAAGTATTAGTTTTAGTTTATAAGATAAATATTGCATACCCGTTATGGGTATACTGTTCTTTACTAATCTGCAATGTAATCAGCAACAATTTTTACACAGTTTACAGCAATAAATATATCGAATTGAATTGAATTGAAAATTGTCCAAGATTGTCATTCTGGGCTTCGTAGGCCTAGTTTTCATCAATTTTTAACAGAACCAAAGCGATCATTTTTCTGTAAACGAAACTGAAAAGTAACAATTTAGCATTGGTTTTATCGTTGAAAATTACCGCGATTGGGCCCGTGCGTGGCCTTCATCTCACCTAATGTTGAGTGTCGATAAGGCCGAAGGTGGAAGCGCACTACACACGGAATACTCATCTACTGAGGGGCTATCGCACCTCAAACCCCCGGGTTTTTCAGATTCTGTATCGGAGGTTTAACTTTAATGGAGGGGTCCACATTTATCTGGTTGTACAGTACTTAATAAACATCTTCCATTAAACCAATAAAGGTTTTTTTTAACCACAGATAACTACCACAGAAACCGGACATTTACTGTTGGAACACGCAACAATGTTAAAATGGTGTTACGGCGTTAGGTTTAGGTAAGATGGTGGTAGCTACTACTTACTAATCAGACAACTAAAACCCGCCGGTTACTATCAATTGCGAGGCATTGACAATCGCTTTAATTAAACACTGTAAACGATCAATTTTCGCATTAATGAGCGTCAATGCCCTAAAAATTGACAATCGCAAATAAACGTCACCGGAGCACTCTACTAGATCTTGTGGTTCAACGTATACAAAAGTTGAAATAGATCTGCCAACTCATATTCTGTTAATTCTGTAAATTCCATGGTGACTTTTATTTTTCGGAACATGTAAAATATGCAACATGTCCATGGATATTTCTTTGAGATCGCTTCTGAAAACCATAACTTATTCAGTTGCGTTACCATGCAACAACATCGTAAATTTCCCCAGAAACAGTTATTCAGAACTGCGAGGTACATAAGTCATGCCAGTACCGACGGTTAGTAATGTAGTGAATGTGTACGATGCCTTAGGCTGCAGCCACACGCGTGAATATTTTGTGTAAACTTGGGAAAAAGGATTGATTTGAGAATATGCAACAATATCTTGAATATGAGTTAACTGACAAATAAAAATAAACCGTTTTATTAAAAAAGATATTTAAACACTGTTTAACTAAACACGTGTTTACATAATATTGTTTGACAGAGACAGTATCTCATTTAAACAGACGTTTAGTTAAACCATAGACTTGGAACAATTTTCGCTGCGCTCAAGAAGACCAACAAAGCTTGGAAAAGAGAAGTTAACATTATACGGACACGGTCTATGAAAAAAAGAGACAAGAGATCAAGTGACAATGTGCCAACATTTTTTACAGTAAGAGCCCCTAGCGTCCCGCCTAGCAAAAGGGCAATAACAATTTCTTTAAAATATTTGGTTTAAATTTTAAATAAGGGTATCGTAGAGCCATGGTGTCTTGTTCTGTTAGTGATTGTGATGTGACAAAAAGAAACAATCCAAGTAATCACACTTTTCACAGCTAAATAAGATATTGCCACACATTTCTCTAAAACCAAATTTCGCTACATTTATTCGTTTATCGACGAAGAAAACAGTATGGAACATAGTTTATTAATTTCCTTTGCCATAATATAGTCATATTTTATGTATGTAAGTCATATTTTACGTATCTCATATAAAATGTATATCTACATTCGTTTTTCGGATCACCTGTTTATTGACATTGTTGTTCTTTGACATTCTATTTCTAGAGTTAAACAGTGTTTAAAAATATTTTGTGATAACACGGAAAATGTCTAGGGCACAAAGACACAAAGGTAAAATAAAGCAGGCTTCATATTGTAAAGAATGAGTGAATGGAGACAGAAGCCAGACCGAAGCTGATTTGTTGCCAAGTCGCCATTTTGTGTCAAAATCATGGCGTAGGGTCTTTGCAGGGCTGGGTCCAATTTTACCCACAAGACCCAATTGAGTTTCAAGTCCGATTTCAGCCGAGCTCTGGACGAACTCTGGTCTGCTGCGGTCGAGGTCCGGTGCCATCTTCATGACAATGACCACAACAGTGATAAATAAGGTACTTTATTTACATTTTCATTAATTTGTTACTATTTTCATACATATTTTATTTGCAAAATACTATATACCTCAGGTTGCAATTTGATTAGAAAATTCGAATATACTTAAGATGCAAACAACTACAATTGTGACCACCCTTATAATACTTACCTGTGAAATACAACTGCTTCACAAACTTAAAAGCTCGCTTAAAATACAAACTGCATTGTTACAAACGTTGATAAAACTGGACTACTATGGACTAATATGGGAAAAGTTTTCTGCCAAAGAAACAGCAAGCAGGAACAAAAAGAAGGATATATTAATAAAGGGTCATTTTATAAACCATCCAAATTTTAAGGGTGTGATAGACTAACCATGAAGCTGGACAATTTCTTGAGGTAACATGGTATTGTGTCGAATTACGCCACAAAATTTTGGTCGTCCTATACAAAACTGATCTTTGATTTCTTTAGATAACTTTTTTACATATTTGGCCCTATGATCCTCATAGAAAGTTGTTCAGTTTCAAGGACTGAACTTGGATGTTGTTTAAAAAAAAATACCCTGTATAAGTGGTACATGATTCCTCCTTAAAAAAAATACACTGATAATGTCATACAAAATGGACATAATTTTCATCTACTTAAGTGAAATGCCTTTGCTTTCTATAAAACTTCTGCTATCTAAATATAAATATAAACGTAAATATGCAATAATGAACGTTATATGAACGGAATATACCGTTCATATTGCACATTTCGAGTTTCCACAAACTTGTACGAGAAAATATATTTATGTTGTTTACGCTCAGTTACGGCTATTGCCGTAATATTATATTTCAAGTTTCTTAACTCGAAAATTCTTATTGGTCGATGTAATACCAAAAATACGGTGAATGTCCAAACTTTTTAGATTACTACGGTTCGCCCTACACCTGTTTGAGACTCCGTATTGTGTTTTTTTATTATTTCTTGTTTTATCTACGTGAGTTCGCAGTTAATTCCAAGATCGCTTGTACAAAAATTGCTATAGAAGTTTTATGAATCATGTTCTACCGCTATAAAAAGTGTCTGAAACTTAATTTTCTTTTTACAGTTCTAGCTTCTTTTTAGGTCTTAAAAATGTTAATGATTTAACTTTTGCACAAAAAAGTAAAAAGGCGATATGAAATAACGTTTTTACCATTGCCACTCAAAAAAGTGCTTTTAATTCAACGATAAGAGTGAATAAAACGCTGTTTAATTCACCGAGTGAATAAAAATATTTTGAATTTGGAACAAGCGCGCATCGTATGCATTATGGAGAAAAAAAAATAAAACGTGCTGAAAGTATGGAGCTATTCCATAGATAAAGCCATAGTCATACAAATAAATAAAAAAAAATATCCCGCCAATTTTATTTAGGTTCTTTTTAGTGTCTTATCTTTGGGTTCTTTTCTAAAAAATATCCCGCCAAATTAATTAGGTCCTTTTTAGTATCTCATCTTTGGATTCTTTTCTATATATTAGAGGGAGATTAGATGTTCAGTCTTGAATCAGTCCATTCCATCAGTCTGGTACGATCTTCAGTCTGTAAAAATTCAGTCTATACAAACTGATGAAATGGACTGATGTCAAACTGATCATGTAATTTCCCTCTTAGCGTGGTTGTTTTATGTCATTGGAAAACTTCTAGTTTCACTATTTTCTAATGTTTAAATATTACTGATTACCTACCTAAATAATAAAAATGTGATAGGTAATTATAAATACTTTAGGTATTAAGTACCTACTGCTATTTGTTTTGTCGCAGTCAATGGTAAAAAGTAGAGTACACAACTCGTGAAAAAAAAATTTCATCTCGGTCCTTTGTATCCCTCGCTTCGCTCAGGATTCTACTTTTGAATCCCTCGCTACGCTCGGGATTCAACTCTAGAATCCTTCACTGCTCTCGGGATCCAACTTAGTCCCTCGAACTAAATTCCCTCTTTTTTCACTTGTTGTATAATCTACTATTTCATTTTTTGTGTCTCGACAAAGCACTTGCTTATTTTAAGCTCATTCTTATTTTATGCATGAAAACATGCCATTAAGAGTTATCCGTACTTTTTAGGGTTCCCTACAAAAATGGTAAAAAGGAACCCTTATGGTGTGACTCAGTCTGTCTGTCTGTCTGTCACAGCTGGATATCTCGAGAACTAACTACTGGTATCAACTTGAAATTTGGAATAGTTTAAGATGACGTTTGCCCAACTATTTTGCAAATGAGAAAGAAATAAAAAAATAAATATTTTTTTTACAACAGGGACTGAAAAGGGGTCTAAAAATTTTTTAGTAGGGCGACTAGGGCATGTGGGTTATCATATGAAAGAGCGCTGTTTGCACATTTTACAACATTTTTATTTTTTTATTTTAGGCCGAATAGTTTTCGACTTATGATGAAAAATGTAAAAAAAAATACCGTTACCCCCCCTTATCTCCGAAGTTTGCAAAGTGAAAAATCTGAAATAATTCTATGTGATAGTAGATTATGTGAAGATTACAGGAAAAATAAAACGATGTCTCAATATAACACACTTTTTTAAACAGATAGCCCTTACTTGAGAAAAATTAAACCATTATCGGTTAAAAGATGGCGCTGGCCTAAGAAAAAAAAATTGTTCCACCATCGGCCAAGAGATGGTGCTGTTTATTATTCTACAGCTTTGCGGTGTATTTATTATGATGGTACGGAAACCCTCGGTGCGCGAGTCCGACTCGCTCTTGATCGGTTTTTTTATGACAGATAGGCAAGCGTTTGCCCGCTTTACGCCTGATGGTAAGCGATGATGCGATCTACGATGGAACGCGTTTGCCTAAAAGATACCTATTCACTCGCGACTTGAAGGCCCCCAGACTGTACCTATCGGGAAACACAGACTCAGGCAAGGAGTTCCACTCTCTAGCGGTACGGATGATAAAATTTGAAGCAAAACGCTTAGTGCTAGTCTTTGGAATATCCGCCAAAAGCGGTAGCGCTGTTCTTACGTCTGGTTGTCTGATGGGAGAAGGGAGATGGCGGGATTAGGTTGTGCAATGGGGGGATGTCACAAAATTTATCCTGCTTGGTGGCGCACATACACACACACTCACATATATTACTATATATATATATTTTCACTGTTTATGACCATAATTACGTACTTTTAATTTTCTCTTAGATTTATAACTTTTCTCTTTTTGCACGGGTGTTCTACCTATTTCTCATGTTTTTTTATATGTTCAATAAATAAAATGTAAATCCGTTATTGGCATTAAGCAAAATTTGTAAGATAATCACTACTGTTTAATTTTTAAGTGCTGTGGATTTTGGGATAAGTAATAAATAAAATAAAAAAATAAAATAAAATACTAATAAATAATTATTATGGACGTCGGAAAGTAAATGAATTAAAGATTGAAGAAAACCAAAATATGTTGGAAGAAAAATTGATATAACGAAAGTTCGCTTCCAACATCCAAAAAGTTGATAGCAAACACATACAAACAACAAAATGACAGGTCCACATCTACACTAGCGCCAAGTTGGCGGTAGTGCGCCGCCTGGTGGACGATTTGTGAATCAGCAAAATTATCTTGCCATTCCACTGTACACTTGCCAAAATGTATCCGATAAAAGCTTGCAACCTTTTTTTAGATCGTTCAAAACATTCTTTAAAAATGACTAAAAACTGTAGACTCGATGGCGTTGATAAAATAGTAGTTTATGATACTGATGCATAATACCTAGTTATGTGCAGTTTCATACACTACTTTATCTACACTCATACATTTGGGATTGAACCTACTAAATTAAAGATCAACGTTAGAAAAGAGAGAGAGACTTTGGTTGTATTAGCTATGTACCTACCTTGTAATAAGTCATTTCCTTAGTTGCATCTAAAATAATTTTGCAGTAAATTTTTCACAGTTTTAAGCAAAAATAAAAAACACCTACGAAATTCAGAAATTGAAATCAAAATTCAAAACTTTTTTGTAATGCTCTATAAATGGCGCGCATTCCATTAGAAAAAAAATATTGATGAGTGCATTCTTGCAAACTAATCGCAATAAGTCATCGATCACCATAGAGTGCATTTTAATCATGGAAAGTATGTGGGAAAATATCGTTGTTCTTTTTTAATTTTACGGCACTACCTTCTTGGATTTGCCCTGTATCGTAATGAGAAAAAAAGTTATTTTATGATGCAGCTGACTGCATCGTAATGAGTTTTTTTTTTTTAATTTTACCTATTCACGAATATAAAGTACGTATTTATATTACCATTTTTGAATTTATATTTGGAACATTACGTTGTGAGTGAAGATAAATGTATGTATGTGTCAATCATAAAGTTAATATAATATTAACTTTATGGTGTCAATGCGATTTTTTTTACTCAGCTTCAAAGAGTACTCAGTTAGGCCATAGTTAGGCAGGCAGATGTAACCCTAAAATGGTTAACTTCTCCCACTCCAGAGCCACACACGCAAATAGAATCCTGCACAATTCGCAATCTTGCCAGATGGGCAAGGGGTTAAGTTTTATTTCCGTATTATATTTATTTATTATGTAATTTATATATCCTCACCACTATCCAAATTTCCAAATTCCGTTTTGTCATCCTTTTATTTTATAATGTTTCCCTACATTTTGATGAGGCTAATACCCAACCCGACCGGTGATACCAAAAAAAATACCCTAAAATGTTTCTCATTGGGCAGATGTCATTTTTGAAGTGTCAAAAGCCATTTTTGACACTTCTCTTGCCATCAACGCCATCTAGTGAGGCAAATAGTCACTATTTTTATTTTTTAAATGTCACTTTGAAAAGCCTTAAAATAAATGGATTCTTTGTACCTACCCACGAGGCTTATAATATAGTCGTCAACATAAAGCTAATAAATGTTACAATATACAACCAAATATTAAGTCAGTGGCCCGTATAGAACAAGGTCCCGAGGGCATAATTAAAATGTCTGATGGAACTCATCCCGTCAACAATAGAGGGGCACAGGTGAATGAGTCTGGGAACATAGATCTAAATATTATCTTTTATTGGAAAAGTATTATAGAAAAATAGTAGTTTTTTTTTTTTTTGGCACGGTAACAAAATACAAATTAAAACATTCTATAATATAATCTTTTATAATATTAATTTATACTTTTTTATATGATTGTTTATTGTGTCTAGAAGATTTGTTTTAAATATAGTTTAATTAATTTGATTTTTGTTAAGGAAAATAGAATACGTTACATTTATTGTAGGGGCTAAGCAACTATCGCTAAAGTCGATTGTCGGATAGGTGACCAAATATGTATTATAGAGATTTTCCGGCCGCAGCGCCTTAGAGCCTAGCGAGTCACCTAGCGTGTAGCGAAGTGAATGGAATGTACTATAGTGTTCGCAAACAACCGGCCGCATGCGGCCGACTGCGAACATAATAGAACGTTCCTTTCACTTCGCTACATGCTAGGTTTCGTTACACCATAACGTTTCGTTACACTAGGTGACTATCTAAGCTCTAGCTAGGCGCTAAGAAAGCCGTCTGTCAGTGCGTACGTAGCCTAACACTTAAAACAAATCCAATACGGGATTAATGTACATTTTTTTCCAATTAATTATTTATTGTCATCTTACCTTACTCCCATCTTCCATGTTGGACCCATCATCCACTGGGATTTAATCACAATTTACACTAACTTTGACTTCAATCCATCGGACAGTCACAGTACACAGTTGACTTTAAAAACATTTTGGTATGTAATATAGTCATTCAAACAAGGGTATTTCACATAAAAGCGATTTCAGCTTTTCTTATTCTTCTTATTTTTGTTATGGCAATCTACTCCTCTTCAGGGAGTAATTTTTGCCAGTGCCAAGTGTTAAATAATTCAGTGGTATTGTTTCAGTTTACATTAGAATGCGGGTGCATCGCATTCCAATGCTGCTTGGAGCATTTGGCATCAAATAGGTATATCGATACAGTTTACTCGGTAAGTTCTGCCGAGGTAGCCACCACTACAATAAAACTCTTAGCTTCACACAACAAAGATCGCACCTATTTCAATTATCCCACATACTGTTCAGATGCGTAGACAATTGTACCACAAAATTGCACCAATTTTAAGACACAACATCCACTATAAAACAATTTGCAAATAATTAAAATAGCCACCGAACTGAACCCGACAAAATTGCGCCAAAAACCAGCTTTTCTTTTAACATTTAATTTGATTTGAATTAAACTCATTTCATATTATAAAATATATATAAGATTATATAAGATTATTAATATAAGATTCTTGAATTTAATTGTAGTAGGTTGTAATTAATTTGATATTTGAAAATTCTAGCATTTATTTTTTATTAGTATAATTGTTAATTGAGCGATGTCGACACTTGTAATTGTTGTGTTTATAGGTTAAAAACTAAATTGCTATAAGATCTCTGTATAATGTATGATAAACATAATGTTAGTGTTGCTATTTGAAATAAATAAATAAATAAATATTACGAAAGAAAAAGACAGAACAATATTTTACCAAAATATGTTTAAGTATTATGCGTTTTTTTATTTAATTTAGTCACACAGTTTTAAAAGACCCAAGTTAAGAACGTAAGTATATAAAAAATACTAAAATTATAACTTTTACCGAAAATGAGCTCGTACAACCTTACATAAGATTGTTAGTTGGTGAAATTTTTATTAATATCTAATTATTAAATTTGGCTACGCGCTAGTATTGAATAAGTGACCGCACTTTGGTATTTACAAGCGAGCCGAGCGGTTTTTTATATTTTTTTTGGTGTCATAGAAACATAACCTACTGCTTCACCTTCTCTACTGTGTCAACTTAAGTCAGCAAACTTACACAGTCAGCTAACTCTGTTGTGTCTACGTAATTAATTGGACTGGTTCAAACGAGCAATGGAGAGTTTAAAATAAGTTTTATTGCCTCCATTGGATAGGAGGGGCATTGTTGACTGTAACTGAAGTTACGAACTCGATCGTTAGGTAACACATAATTTGGTTGTGGAAATTGTAAGGATTTTCAATTAACAATTCGGCATAAGAAAGTAATTTCGAAAATACAATATTTTTTTAGAAATAGAGCAGTTAAAGATTTGAGAAATATTTTTTAACTAACGGTGACATACAATTTTACTGTATATTTTCGTGTATTTGTGTACTAATATGTATGTTAATCTTAAACCCATGCTAAAAAGTAAGAATGTTAATGTAAAAACAAGGTATCTAAAAAACCTCACGAGCCACAAATTCACCGATTAATTGTGTTGATTTGTAGTCTAAAAATAAATTATTTCCTTAGGGAACAAACAATATTAATAGCCGTTTGCAATATTCTTCATGCCCATTAATTATTTTAAAGTATGAAAATGCTTCGAATCCACGAATTATTTGTAACCTTAAGTTGTTGAATTAAAGGTGAGTTTCGATTGACAATATAATGTGATTAATTTAACTATAGCAACTTCACTCCAGAATGTATTGCAAAGAATTGAAAGCTGCAAAGAATGTATTGAAATCTTCACGCCATAACAACAATTGGAAAAATTGGTGTGTTCCAGCAGTTTGAAGTAAGATAGCCAGTTCCTCAGTGATGAGGATTCCTAGTGTAGTACGCTTCCACCTTCGGCCTTATCGTCACTTAACATCAGGTGAGGTGAAGGCCCAAGCATTATCCCATTTGGAAAACGAGATTAAACTTTACATCGTTTGAATTTGGTCACTAGTTTTTATTTTTAACACTCCATCACAAACACTTATAAACTTTATAGATATTTAAATTTTGAAAAAAGAACGCAACAATAACAATGCCTTAAAAAATATTTTTTATTCGCATTGGCTCACTTCAAATTAAGACACGCACGTCCAAGGAGTTTTTTTTAACTTTTTTTTTCAGAACGCGGGAAAAAGCACAGTCCACTTTGTGTTTTCGATTCGAATGTGCGTTGGAGTAATAGGGCGGACGTTTGTACTGCCCGCCCTAGATGTGGTAGCGGTTTTATTAAGGCGTTAGAGCGGACGCGACAGCGTTTTCGATAAAAATATCATATATATAATATCATATATATAATTTCAATATATTATAAGATTTTTGTAATTTATACAAAATGTAGTGAACCGTTTTATATTTTTGATTGCATTATTTTAGATTATAAGTAATTTTGACAGTATTTAGGAACCGTTTTAAATTTGAACTTTAATCTGACTCATTTTCTGAGAAATTTATAGTGTAATTGTTTTTGTTTTGTTTTAACGTACTCAATTACGACTTTTTTTTTTATAATACATTACAAAATCTATGCTAAAAATACATTTAAAAATTAAAGAATGTTTATATTTTAGGCATTCACAGTTTTTTTTATATTAAGATAATTAATATATTAGAAAAATACTAGGCGACTCGGTAGCTTAATTGTTCAGTGCATGCATTGTGCCGGAATCCCAAAGGGTTCGGGTTCTACTCCCGTTTGAGGTACTACAAGTCAGTCGATTTTTCTAGTATATTTTCTAATATAATAATTATCTTAATACATAAAAAAAAATCAATTTATCACTATCCGCTACATCTAATCACTGTGTCATAGACGTTGGCATCACGTGATATGTTGTCCACCCCTTCGCCGACGCGTCGATGACGTCACAGCTGTGACGTCAGCAACTGTCGCCATTCATAATTTAGTTGAAGAGATAGTTGATTAACCATCGAAATCGGACATATTATTTGGACTAGAGGTTGACGAAATGACATATTTTCTTAATGCAGAGCTATATTTTTTTAGTTGAAAATATTCGTGTCGTAGACTTAATTCGCCTAGTATACTAATCGTAGACTTAAATTTAAAACAAATTAGGCTTAGCGTATTTTGAGACGTAGTGTGATGGCATTCGTATTATTAGCAGATGTGAGGGCCGGGCTCGTAAAACAAAACTAGGAATAAAAAATTTTGTTTCGAATATTTCTTCTAATAGATTAAGAGCGACAAGTTTTATTAGCGCACAGCGGGGACTAAGACAAATGGAGTCTTGGGTAGGCCGTAAATTACGCTCAACTGTCATACAAACTATTCAAACTGGTGAATGATGGACAATTTTAGTTGAAATGCACAGATTTCTAAGAGTTTGGTAGATTTAAATGTGTTACAGATGGGTGAAGTAGTCGAAGGAAGGAAAAAAACTTGAGTTCTCAGAATTGGTAGGGCGGATCGTGAGAAATGGTGCGTAGGCGTCGCCGTGAAGATTGCAAGCATCAAGCTGACCAATGAGGGGTCTAAATGGGCGTAGAGCGGGCGGAGAAAAACTTCAGTAGGAATGGAAGAGATAAAACGACGATGCAACTGGGATTCGGGAGACAGACGCTAAGACAGACAGTAGGGCGCAGACGCTTTTAATATTTTAGGAGTGGTAGATTGGGAGTTTCGTGACTCCATTGTAACTAACTGTGTGAGAAATAAAGACTAAAGAGTTAACTATTAAATAAATACTAACTTTGTTAAGTAAATTGTAGATTTGAATATTAAAACAAGTGTAACTATTTTACAAAGTGAATCCAAACAACGTCGAGTGGGGTATGTAATTGTATACATTGTGATTTATTTCATGTGTCAATAAAGGTACAATCTCTAGATTAACGAGCAGAATATCGTATACAACGTAGAAATGTATCAATACGAAGAACAACTCCATTCTAGGGGTTTCTCTTTAATAACCGAATGGAACTCGGTAGAACACCTCATTTTTGTGTTGACTTTAATATGCGCAATAGTTGTATTAGGGTGTTGTGGATATAAGATATTCAGTTATTGCAATCGTCGAATATTAAATAGACGGAGGTATTTGCAAGATGGTCTACCAAATGAGATAGAAATGCAAAGAGCCGGGTTAGATTGAATTGGATTGCGTTTTCTTAATGCATAGTTAATCTCGGAGATAAGGATGGTTAACGTGAAAGTATTAATTAAAGCTCTAGAGACTGTAACTTTATGTAGCCTGGTGGAATACGAAACACTAATATCTATTATGAATGTTAATAATCAAGTCTAGATTAGACTAATATGTGAAATAGTTTTTTCTTTCCATTTTTCAATCAATGTATCAGGTTAGTTCTATAAATGTGTTCGTATCTCACTTTAGACTTAATTTGTAAAATAACTATTGAAACTTTAGTGTGTGTTTAATTAAAATTAAGTGTGAATCTAGATGACCTTAGAGAGTTTTTTCTTTGGATTTTCGCTTTCTCTCTATTTAGTGTGGTCTTAAGATAGGAGCTGAAAATCTAGCTGTCATTATATAGCAACCTATAGGTGACGGCTTAAATAATCAAACCAGTTTCTTTTGCTATTTCGAAGTTAAACTAAACACATTTAATTTAAATAAATAATATTTTTTTTCCATAATTATATGTTTTACTGCTTAGAGATAAGATTCCTAAGAGGAGGCACAGTGTGAGGCATAGTCAAACTCGTGTTAAATACTAAGAAATACTTAGAAGAACCTTTGAGCTAGTTTGTTTGGCTTCGTTTAGCACTTTGCGTTCTCACACATATACCTTTCAGTTGAATCACGATTTCTATGAGTTAAATTCGTTAGATTTCAGTCTAGGTCTAGGTAGATTTCTATACATATACCTAATTAAATAAACATGGGATAGTAGGGAGTGATTAAAGACTAAGGAAGAGACTACATTCAAACCGTTGAGGTTACTTGTGTATAGGTAGTTTATTTAAACGTGTTAGTAAAGGAGTCTAGCTGCTGAATTTGGACGAGAGACACAACAGGAGCTGAGCAGAAGGAAGTATAATGTATTAGTGTTGAATAGGTATAATGTGTAAGTACATTTTGCCTCTACACAGGACATAGACATTGTTAGGTGCACTTATAGACTTGTATTTAGGATAGGAAATAGGGATAGGTATACTAGGTGATCTGTGATGAAATTGAACTTGTACAGGATGTTTAGATCCTGGGGTGTTTGACCGCTTGAGGCTGCGAGCTAGGCATTCCACCCACTGACTTTAATCGAATGAGGGCTCTTGACTATAAGAGATTATTCTCTTAGACTTGACTGAACGGGATGCTATGGCCGGTACTCGCGAGCTCAGCCTTATTGAGCCTAAAGGCTATCTGCGTGTGGATCCAGTGAACGGGTAGAAGCATTTCTGGGTCGTCGTCACATTTGCACTTTCATAGCGTTCAGCCATCGCCCGATTTGGCCAAATCGAACTTTCTCAATTAATACAAATATGAATAAATAAAGTTTACCATGGTTTTATGGGGAAAGGTGTCTAGCGAACACCTTATAAAGTAAAGTAAATAAATGTCCACATCCTGGAGATGTCTGACAAACGCTCCGCAGCGTAACAAAGATGGCTGACGTTCCCCAAATAATAAACCCCAGAAGGGTTTTTCCTAGAAGGTTTTGTAGGCGCTATTAAACGACCAGAGTGTAATCCACATCATGAGCAGACATCTTTTGGTTATAGCTTAGGTAATTAGAGTAGAGGAGAGGCGAAAGTCGCGATCAGATTAAAACAATTTGCATTTTAATATTAACAAGCTTCGCGATGTTATTTAAAACCATAGGCCTGCGGAATGATGGATTTATCTCGATGAGCCTCCGTTCCATTCACACGCAGCTACTAAATAGTACAAACATAAACACGATTCGCAGATCACTTAGATGCCAGTAACATCGACTTTCACCAAGACCACCAAATACATAGAAAAACATTATAACTAGACGATCACATATACAAATTAGGATTTGAGCCACTACAGAAAATGATGCCGTGTCGACCAGGATTCCAAATACGTATTCGAAATAACGATACGATTGGATCAAAAGGACCAAATAATTATAATAAATAAATAAAACAAAAATAAATAAAATAAACACAACGTAGAAATCGTGGTCAGTTGAAAGGAATACTTTTACAGGGATGTTACGAGACATCGTGATGCGAAACAAGGAGGCGAGATAAATTGTGCATGGAATAATTATTTTAATTATGTGCATGGTGTGATTATTTTATTGTGTTAAACTGTTTACATGTCTTTTGAATGTAGGGGAAAGACACAGTTACAGTCAGAATTCGTCATAATGTTATCAACGAGATCGAAAGAAAAAAATATATACATACCTATTTCGTAAATTATAAAATTAAAAGAATTTATTTTTAGACAACTGTATAGCCAAGTTATTTGTTCACGGAAGACAAAAGCCTGTCTGACAAGCTTGTGAATGGGAAGCGAGACAAAGGAAACCTTAGGGTAATGTTTTATTGGTTTGCAACTTAACTGCTGTTGTCCATTGAAGTAAAATTTGACGGTTGTACATTAAAGACAAAAGGGAAGGACGTGGAGAAATCTTACCCAACAAAATAAACAATAAAAGAGTAAAATAAAAATACTTTCCAATATTATTCAAAGCATAGCAGCGCGTTTGACGATTTTGACTGTACGTAAGAAGGTTAGCATAATAAAGATGTGTGATTTAGGTGGAGACAAAGGCGGGAGCAGATTCTCAAGATATTGTTACATTTCAATGTAAGTCTGTTATCATGAGTATTTTAATCACATGTGGAACTATCTACCTTTCTCATAAAGAACGATCTGTGCATTTAGGAGTAGGGGAAAGTTTAAATCGAAACTAGTTTGTCGGCAGTTGAGTTAAGTGACGTTATAATGCCTAGGCGCAGTAAGAGACGGGTTAGAGGTCAAGATAGGACAGGGGAAAGTCGCGAGAGTAACGGAAGCATAGGGGAACAAACGGGAAATATAGATAACATAACTTTACAACAGATGTCACAAAGAATGGATGAATTTCAAAATACATTACGGCAGTTGAGCGCGGAGCGATTAAACGAGAGGATAGAGTCGCGCGGGAATGTGCAAAATAGTCATCAGACGATTAGACAAGAGTCGATTAGCACAATAGCTAGTGGTAGTGTCGCGAATTCGGAAACTAGAAACTTATATGTCATACAGCCTTCAGTTGCGAAGCCGAGTTTTGACGGAAAACCATTCACGAACCCTATTGCGTTTTTGAAACGATTAAAAAAATATATTAGAGAAGTGAACGGACAGGACCGCGAAATTGATATAGCGCTAGGTTGCATCACGGGACATGCACGAAAATTGATGGAGATGTACTCAAGGAGATGGAATACTTTTAGTGATTTTGAGGACGACTTTAGACGGACTTATTGGACTGAACAAATACAAGAATCCGTTAGGTATAGGTTGATTAACACGGTGTACACAAGTGAATCAGCAATTTCGATGTCCGAACATTTTGCTGAATATGTTGAGTCGATGCAGTCCTTGACCATATCTTTTAGTGAAAGGGATTTAGTAAATTCGATAATGCGTCATTATCCTTTGGATGTTCAACGGTTGTGGTTTACGAGAGCAGAGGAACCCACTATTATGAAAGGCGCGAACTTTCTTAGGAGTATCGAACAAAATGTAGTTGTGGGACAGAGAGAGATAGGTAGATATGCTAGAGAGAGAGGAAATAATCAGAGAGGTCGTTACAGTAGGACACAGACAGATTATCCAGTTGCGGCAACGATTTTAGCGGAAAGATGGCGAGGCAGAGGCGGTTCGACTCGGGGAAGGGCTCACCGACGAGGCAGGATAGGTTACGGATCATATTCTAATAGGAATACATCACGGTCGAACGTGTTGGGTGAAATAAATACTAGGCCAGCTATAACATTCATGAAGGAAGGTGAGGGGTCAACATTATCAACGTCTGTGAGGGAGGATAAAACAAAAAACTAATACCCCCTACACAAGCGGAGTCCGATCGGTTATCAAAGTGTAGGAAGGGGAATGAATGGACTTCAGAAAATAGGAAGGACGATATAGCGTATAAGATTTTAGTTAAAAATGGATGGGAGCCAGGTCAGGGTTTAGGAGCAGACGGAAAGGGATTGAAGAGGCCATTGACCGGGGGAGTGTCAGTGAGTAGCAACAGTTTGCGAGCGATAGCGTGTAGCATAGGTGTCTTATTGGAAAATCAATTCAATCATGTGATAGAATGTGACGAAGAAGGGCTTGCGTGTGATCTTTGTACAAGCAGGGGTAGAGAGGTTTTGTCGATATCACATGAGCTAGACGAGTCAGATTACTTAGGTGTTGATTATTCGTTGCCTAGATTACCCGAGATAGGAGTGGATGTGTACGGGATGCGTATAAGTGCATTGATAGACACAGGGAGCCAAATAAGCGCTATAACTAGGGAACTACACGATTCTATTCGGAAAGAGAGAGGTGATTTGCCCGAGGTCGCTATCCCGGCTATACAGGTGCAGGGAGCATTTGGATCACGGAGTGAAAGTGCGAATCGTATGGTACTAATAGAGCTAGGTTTGGGTGGCACAATCATTGAAGCGTCAATGTTAATTCTGCATAGGCTTCCTAGGTCAATAATATTAGGATACGACTGGTTGGAAAGTGTCAAGGGGATAGTGGAGTGTGGCAGAGAAAGGACGTAATCAATTGAGCACTTAGGAGTCAGGACTAGTGTCAAAATAAATTCGAGTTGCGAATTAAAACGGTTAGGCGGGAGAGACAATGCAAACATGGTAAATACGATGTTAGAGACGGACGCCCAACCGGCGGTGTATAGTGAGGCGAGCGAGAAAATAAACAATAGCGGAAAGGTGGCTACCTACTGGGACGAGATGGGTTTAAATGACGAACAAAAGAAACTATTGTTACCCGTTTTAAACAGATATAGTAGAGTGTTTACCGACGAATTAGGATTGACGGACAGATACGAGCATGTTATTGAATTAATCGACGACACGCCTTTTATAAAGCGAAGTTATCCAATACCTTTAGCATATAGGGAGGAGATAAAAAGAGAACTAGATGGGTTAGAGAGTTTAGGAGTTATCCGTCAGGAGGCGACACCGTGTTGTAGTCCGCTTACCTTTACAAAAAAGCGAGACGGAACAATTAGACTCTTATTAGACGCGCGCGAACTCAATAAGAAGATGGTGGGGGACGCGGGAGCGCCACCACTTACATCAGAAATCATACAATCCTTTTATGGGGTTAATTACATCAGCCTTATTGACCTCAATAATGCATATTTTCAGATACCATTACATCCCGATTCTAGAAAGTATACAGGGTTCACTTTTATGGGGAAAACCTATACGTATTGTGTTTTACCTCAAGGACTTAAGACATCGGTGGCAGGTTTCTCGAGGGCTATGGATTCGATACTAGAAGGGGTGCGCGAGTTTTGTATAAATTATATAGATGACATAGTAGTGTTCACTAAGGGGGACCTAAAGTTACACCTAGAACACCTAGATCAAGTACTGAGCAGGTTAGAGGCGGCTAGACTAACGAGTAGGAAGGAAAAGTGTAAATTCTTATGTGTGGAGGTAAAGTTATTAGGACACATTGTAAATACCAAAGGGGTACAAATGGATCCGGATAGGGTAAGGGCGATATTGGATTTCCCCGCACCTCGAACCATAAAACAATTAAGAGGATTTCTGGGATTAATAAACTATTTTCGTAGATTTATATCAAAGTATAGTGAGGAGGTTAGGCCTCTGTGTGACCTATTGAAACAAAACAAAAGATGGTCATGGACACAGGAAGTAGACGATTGTTTTAAAAGGGTGAAAACTTTATTTGTAGATACCGTGCTTCTTGCACATCCAAACCCGAAGGATATATATTATTTACAAACGGACAGCTCGAATATAGGTGTCGCAGGATACATCTACCAACTAACGAGTGAGGGGGAAGAGAGAGTTATAGGGTTTTGTAGTAAATCATTATCAGAAACGGAACGCAGATGGACAGTCACTGAACAAGAGCTGTGGGCCATAATTTATAGTCTATCAAAGTTTGAAACGTATTTAAGGGGTGCTCAGTTAGTAATTAGGACCGATCATAAAAGTTTGACGTTTCTACAATCGTGTAAATTACTAAGCGCTCGCATGATACGGTGGGTAAGTTATATAGGACAGTTCAATTATACGATTGAACATGTCAAGGGTAGTCTGAACACTGTAGCTGACGTGTTGTCACGACATATAAGTGGAGCCACCGATACCTTGACTAATAAAACTGTGGGACCGGAAATGAATTTGTTTGAAATACCAACTGGACGACTCATAAAGAATAAGTGGGAAGAGATAAGAGAACATCAGGGGCGTGATCGTGTTGTTAGCGAAATAACTAAGCGTATAAAAGCTGAGAGCGAGTCTGAGGCTAGACATTACAGACTAATAGACGGGATTCTCTATAGGATAGAGATAGGTTCGGGTAGGTCGCGATTATATGTTCCCGAGAACTTACAAACGGAATTGATTACTAGTATACACGAGGAAGTAGGACATTTTGGGCGATACAAGGTGCTTGCGTTAATGAAGCGACGTTACTACTTCACTGATATGGCACGCAAAATAGGACAGGTAGTTAGGGCTTGCGACGTGTGTCAAAAATCGAAACATGCGTTGGAGGCACACTCAGGACCAATTAAGACGGTGATAGCTAGGGAGATAGGGGAACGAGTATTTTGTGACATTTATGGACCAATACCGGCAGGACGCTTTGGTCATAAGTACGTGTTTGTTATGCAGGACGCCTTCAGCAAATTAATTAGATTATACTCATTACGACAGGCGAGTGGCAGGGCCTCGTTAACTTGTGTTAGAAAATTTCACGAGCAGGTCAAAATAAAGGTTTTATGTTCGGATAGAGGTGCAAATTTCACATCAAGGATTTTTGAGTCAGGTGTTAAACAGTTAGGTATCGTGCTAACGCACACCTCAATCAGAAACCCGCGACCTAATTCTACGGAGAGGGTCAATAGAGAGCTAGGAAGAATGTTTAGGACGTATTGTGAAAAATCACATTGTTCTTGGGTTGACGTATTGCCGAAAATAGAGGATTGTTACAATCAAGTTATACACACCACGACGGGTTACACACCTAACGAAATAGTATGGGGTACAAGAACTCGCTTATCTACGGATAACGACAAAATTATTGGAGTAGGGTTAGGCCTACAACAAGAGCCTTTAGAATTAGTTCGGGAACGAGCGAGACAGAACATATTGAAGTCAGCCGAGAGTAGAGAATTTCATTATAACAAAAATCATAAACTAGTGTGTTTTGACATAGGTGATCTAGTGAAGTTGGAAAAGTTTGCGAAATCGGATGCATCTAAAAAAGTGACTAAGAAGTTTGCACGTTTGTTTGAAGGACCATACGTCATTGGTGCTATTCCCAGTAGCAACGTGTACACTCTAATAGATAAACAAACAAACAAGATAAAAGGGAATTACAATGCGATACACCTGTTTCGCTATTATGTGAATAGGTAAAAATAATAAAAAAATAAAATAAAAGAAAAAAAATAGGGACAATGGTTTGTGAGGCGCCATACTTATGTAACAAAGGAGGCGGAGTATCGGGGTTTATTGCCTACTTGGGTATACAATGGACAGATAAGAGCTATAGAAAGGGAACGTGAGAACTGAACGAATACCGTGGGAAAGTTTGGAAATGTGGACAGATAGGAAATATAATTTAAAACGACCGTACATTCGGATGTAGGTGTTTAAGATTCTATTTAGGGGAATGTGTGATGGCATTCGTATTATTAGCAGATGTGAGGGCCGGGCTCGTAAAACAAAACTAGGAATAAAAAATTTTGTTTCGAATATTTCTTCTAATAGATTAAGAGCGACAAGTTTTATTAGCGCACAGCGGGGACTAAGACAAATGGAGTCTTGGGTAGGCCGTAAATTACGCTCAACTGTCATACAAACTATTCAAACTGGTGAATGATGGACAATTTTAGTTGAAATGCACAGATTTCTAAGAGTTTGGTAGATTTAAATGTGTTACAGATGGGTGAAGTAGTCGAAGGAAGGAAAAAAACTTGAGTTCTCAGAATTGGTAGGGCGGATCGTGAGAAATGGTGCGTAGGCGTCGCCGTGAAGATTGCAAGCATCAAGCTGACCAATGAGGGGTCTAAATGGGCGTAGAGCGGGCGGAGAAAAACTTCAGTAGGAATGGAAGAGATAAAACGACGATGCAACTGGGATTCGGGAGACAGACGCTAAGACAGACAGTAGGGCGCAGACGCTTTTAATATTTTAGGAGTGGTAGATTGGGAGTTTCGTGACTCCATTGTAACTAACTGTGTGAGAAATAAAGACTAAAGAGTTAACTATTAAATAAATACTAACTTTGTTAAGTAAATTGTAGATTTGAATATTAAAACAAGTGTAACTATTTTACAAAGTGAATCCAAACAACGTCGAGTGGGGTATGTAATTGTATACATTGTGATTTATTTCATGTGTCAATAAAGGTACAATCTCTAGATTAACGAGCAGAATATCGTATACAACGTAGAAATGTATCAATACGAAGAACAACTCCATTCTAGGGGTTTCTCTTTAATAACCGAATGGAACTCGGTAGAACACCTCATTTTTGTGTTGACTTTAATATGCGCAATAGTTGTATTAGGGTGTTGTGGATATAAGATATTCAGTTATTGCAATCGTCGAATATTAAATAGACGGAGGTATTTGCAAGATGGTCTACCAAATGAGATAGAAATGCAAAGAGCCGGGTTAGATTGAATTGGATTGCGTTTTCTTAATGCATAGTTAATCTCGGAGATAAGGATGGTTAACGTGAAAGTATTAATTAAAGCTCTAGAGACTGTAACTTTATGTAGCCTGGTGGAATACGAAACACTAATATCTATTATGAATGTTAATAATCAAGTCTAGATTAGACTAATATGTGAAATAGTTTTTTCTTTCCATTTTTCAATCAATGTATCAGGTTAGTTCTATAAATGTGTTCGTATCTCACTTTAGACTTAATTTGTAAAATAACTATTGAAACTTTAGTGTGTGTTTAATTAAAATTAAGTGTGAATCTAGATGACCTTAGAGAGTTTTTTCTTTGGATTTTCGCTTTCTCTCTA
Source organism: Agriphila straminella (assembly GCA_950108535.1). NCBI lineage: Eukaryota > Metazoa > Arthropoda > Insecta > Lepidoptera > Crambidae > Agriphila > Agriphila straminella. The sequence continues at coordinate 754,993 of OX467324.1, read as the reverse complement.
TTTAGTGTGGTCTTAAGATAGGAGCTGAAAATCTAGCTGTCATTATATAGCAACCTATAGGTGACGGCTTAAATAATCAAACCAGTTTCTTTTGCTATTTCGAAGTTAAACTAAACACATTTAATTTAAATAAATAATATTTTTTTTCCATAATTATATGTTTTACTGCTTAGAGATAAGATTCCTAAGAGGAGGCACAGTGTGAGGCATAGTCAAACTCGTGTTAAATACTAAGAAATACTTAGAAGAACCTTTGAGCTAGTTTGTTTGGCTTCGTTTAGCACTTTGCGTTCTCACACATATACCTTTCAGTTGAATCACGATTTCTATGAGTTAAATTCGTTAGATTTCAGTCTAGGTCTAGGTAGATTTCTATACATATACCTAATTAAATAAACATGGGATAGTAGGGAGTGATTAAAGACTAAGGAAGAGACTACATTCAAACCGTTGAGGTTACTTGTGTATAGGTAGTTTATTTAAACGTGTTAGTAAAGGAGTCTAGCTGCTGAATTTGGACGAGAGACACAACAGGAGCTGAGCAGAAGGAAGTATAATGTATTAGTGTTGAATAGGTATAATGTGTAAGTACATTTTGCCTCTACACAGGACATAGACATTGTTAGGTGCACTTATAGACTTGTATTTAGGATAGGAAATAGGGATAGGTATACTAGGTGATCTGTGATGAAATTGAACTTGTACAGGATGTTTAGATCCTGGGGTGTTTGACCGCTTGAGGCTGCGAGCTAGGCATTCCACCCACTGACTTTAATCGAATGAGGGCTCTTGACTATAAGAGATTATTCTCTTAGACTTGACTGAACGGGATGCTATGGCCGGTACTCGCGAGCTCAGCCTTATTGAGCCTAAAGGCTATCTGCGTGTGGATCCAGTGAACGGGTAGAAGCATTTCTGGGTCGTCGTCACATTTGCACTTTCATAGCGTTCAGCCATCGCCCGATTTGGCCAAATCGAACTTTCTCAATTAATACAAATATGAATAAATAAAGTTTACCATGGTTTTATGGGGAAAGGTGTCTAGCGAACACCTTATAAAGTAAAGTAAATAAATGTCCACATCCTGGAGATGTCTGACAAACGCTCCGCAGCGTAACAAAGATGGCTGACGTTCCCCAAATAATAAACCCCAGAAGGGTTTTTCCTAGAAGGTTTTGTAGGCGCTATTAAACGACCAGAGTGTAATCCACATCATGAGCAGACATCTTTTGGTTATAGCTTAGGTAATTAGAGTAGAGGAGAGGCGAAAGTCGCGATCAGATTAAAACAATTTGCATTTTAATATTAACAAGCTTCGCGATGTTATTTAAAACCATAGGCCTGCGGAATGATGGATTTATCTCGATGAGCCTCCGTTCCATTCACACGCAGCTACTAAATAGTACAAACATAAACACGATTCGCAGATCACTTAGATGCCAGTAACATCGACTTTCACCAAGACCACCAAATACATAGAAAAACATTATAACTAGACGATCACATATACAAATTAGGATTTGAGCCACTACAGTAGGCGACACAGTACAGTAAAGATTTTGCAGAGCAGGGCAGTTAAGAATTAAGATATTTATAGGCCACAAACGTAGCCCACAGAAGACTAGCCAAAGTAACATTGTAAATCTTCGTTATAGCTACGCTTTCAAGACATGTATGGATTTGACGTTTTAAAAATTGAACGAATTCGTATTTGAATCAAAACATCATCATCATCATATCAGCCGCACGACACCCACTGCTGGGTATAGGCCTCCCCCAAGGATCTCCACAAGCGACGATCGGTTCGCGCTTCCTGCGAATTTCACCAGATAGTCGATTTTAACCCAATACCTATACATCTTTCGAAAGAAGAAGATTTGCAAATTATACTTTGTCTATTAGGCCCTCAGGACAGAGAGTCTCAGGACGTGCCTGTGCCGTGTTTGTCGCCTGCGTCGGAACATACGCTTACCCTTATAAAGGCTTTGCCAAACAGAACGCGTACATACTTAGAGCGCTAGCCTCACGTCGCGCTATAGCGCCAAATCGTTTTGTAGGACGTGCATAGTTTCATGCCAAACACAGCGCCGGCGCTGCGTACTGCGTACAAAACAATTCGGCGCTATAGCGCGACGTCAGGCTAGCGCTCTAGCGCGCACTAAAACGCGTTCTGTTTGGAGAAGCCTTTCTTTGGTTCCAAACTAAGCGGGGCTTTTATTATGGCATCTAAGCAATGTACCCTGTTGGCATATGAACAATCATCACTCCTGGATCAGATTCTCATTCACAAAACTAAAAATGTATATCAAATTCGAGACCGTTGATGTATATATGTACGTAGGTATTTATATCTCAACCACTCAGCCGATCATCATTAAATTTTGCATACACGTTGCCAGGGGTACAAAAAAAGGACACGACACATTTCATCTAGAAAAAATTACTGTTCCCGACGGGTAGAAAAATAACTGTATGTAATAGGTATAATAAATCCTAACTTATTTATGTTTATTTAAGTAGAACTGTTCACGATCAGCTTCAGCCAAGTGTAAATAAAGTGACTTTATTAATTTACCAAATGAAAATACACGGCGCGTTTATTTTCAGTCACGTTGGAGCTAACACGGAGCGAACCCGGCGTTTAGCGAATAATAACCGAGTCCGTGCGACGTTAACTGCGTTATTTCATTACGGGCCGCGCAATTGCGGGTGACAATGTCGCCTAAAGCTGGCGACAAACTCACTACACGAGATTGGTGGAAAATTATGACTGGTGTTTTTGAAATAACACTGAACTTTTTTGTGGTGTTCAGCGATATCAACTGAAATCAGCGAAACAACTTTTACAAAGGCACATTTGGTTGTGCCTATTAGTTATAGTACATTATGAGACAAGTTAGCTTAGGTTGCTCATTGCACACAAGGCTGTGGATTGCAGCCCGAGCCGCAGGCGAGGGCGTAACTCAGCCGAGTGTGCAATAAGCAAGAGCTCACGAGTTTCATACGACGTTTTTCAACACATTTGCGAGGAAAAAACAAAGTAATTTACCATACAGCAACAAATAAGAAAAAGAAAATATATTAATTATGGGAAAAGCGCGCAGGTTTTTTTTGTTTTTTTTCACACGCCCAACGCAAGAATATTTGGCGAACAAAGGGGTGAGTGAGCATACAGCCTACTTTAAAATTATAATTTTAAGTGATAAAAAGCAAATATTTTAATATTTTATAACAAAACATTGGACTTACACATTTATTTATTCCAAAGATGTATATGAATTTACAGCAGCATAAAACTTCTTTGTTGTTACAAAAAAAATATCCGGCTCAATTGGGAATGCTCTGTTTACTCGCATAGAACTTGCAGTAAAGTACTAATTTAACTTTGTAGGGTTAACTCTATTACGTACTAGTGTTTTGTATATTATTGCACGCGTTTGTTATAGCTCGGTTTGACATAGACCTCTGCCAGGAATATTGTGGCGTACTTACCAAGATTAACACTAAGGTTGACTCTTGGTCTCACGCCATATATACCACAGCCTACGTCATGACCCATTTTGGAGCCGTCCGTGAACCAGACTAGGCTTCCAGCCTTACAGGAGCTTTGGTCATCAGACCACATCTCTCTGCTAGGTAGTTCCACTGAGTAATTTCTAGTGAAGTTACAGAGTGGAAGCATGGCATCAGATGTCATTGCAAGTTGCTAACATAATCCATTTACGATAAGCGAAAAAAATAAGTTTTAGCTAAGTAACAACCCCTCCGGTCACCCTTTTTAACCGACTTCAACAAAAGGAGGAGGTTCTCAATTCGATTGTATGTTTTTTTTGCTTACAAAAAAGAGTCACTCTCAATATTTTTTTATTTTAGTGTTAAGAAAAATGAGGACTTTATTTTTACCGATAGTTGACTATCATGGTCATGTCCATGTCCATCAGCCATTTTTGATGTCACCACTGCTGGGGCACAGGCCTTCCTTATGGGTGGTAAGGAGGATGGGCCATAACCCACCACGCGGGCCCAATGCGGATTGGTGGGTGTTAACGACTGCAAATGCAGCCGGGACCAACGGCTTAACGTGCCTTCCGAAGCACGGCGGAGCTCGAGATAATACATTTTTGGTCACCCATCCCATGACCGACCCTTGCGAACGTTGCTTAACTTCCGCAATCGCTGGGCCAGGCGCTAAACCACTGCGCCACCGAGCTCCTCAGGAATAACAGCATTTAATATCACAAACTATCAAGATATTGTTAAATATTTTAAATCCTAAAAGTTATTATTTTCTCAGTATGTGACAAAAAATCGGCAATTTCATGAGTAAAGATCTAATACCTAATGCCATCATTTCCCGCAGTCAAAACTATTTTTAACCCACTTCCAAAAAAGGAGGAGGCTCTATTCGTCTGTATAATTTTTTTTGTGTATGTCCACCGATTAGTCAAAGACGGCTGGACCGATTGAAATGATTCAAACGATATAACATTAGGTAAACTCCCAAGTTGGTCCCATTTTTTAAAATTTGGAAATCGGTTCAGTACTTTTCAAGTAATCTTGAAAAAAGCACGAAAATAGTATGATTTTGTGTGAACTACCTCGATGATCAGTCGTATAACTTCTTTGTTTATGAACTGAATAAGATAATTATTTTTTTGTTGGAAAAGGGATATCTTAAGTGTAATTCTTTAACCGATTTAAAAAAGGAGGTTCTCAGTTTGAGCTGTATGTATGTATGTATATTTCTCCGCGATTAACTCACGTTTGGCTGAGCCGGATTTTCTACCTAAACACTACCTAATACAGAAGGTACCTACACTAAAAATAAAAAAATAAAAAATACTACACTTTTCTCTTAAAAACTTAAAACTTAAACTTAAAGGTAGACTTCGCGTCCTCTCACAATCGGAATTGACCTGGAGCTAAAAAGTAGAGCACCTGCAGCGACCGACGTGACGTATAGAATAATGCACCCTACGTGCTCATGTGAAATGCTATATTACAATCAAGATACGGTTTTAGAGGTGTACCTTTATATTTTTAACACTAGAACGTCCGGACTTTTCGTATACCTAAAACATACGCGCGCGGTCAATTTGACCGATCCTTTTTTTATATACCGAAAAAAAAGGGAAGGTGACCAGGGGTTCGTATGTGGGGCTCGCCAGGATGGGACTGCAGCATTCAGCATTGCGGCTTCTTCCACGACCGCCTATTTTTCCCGTGTTAAAGCGTAATATAATGTATTTTAATCTTAAGACGACGCCTGGTGAATATTTTTTTTAACAGGGCCCGCCCTTGCACCTCTCTTGCTCCGCAGTGACATTCAGCCTTCAATCGTAAAGTTTGAAATTCGCGCCAAACGCCTGTGAGGTTTCATCGAAAGTTTAAAGAAGAAGAATAGAGAAACGATGGAGTCGCATCGCAATACATTGTATTTAGAACAATAGTAGTAGGATCAATAGGACTAAACCTAAATTGAAAACCATGAAAATCCACGAGGTATCCTCTTAACTTATCTTTAAAGTCACAATAAATGAAAAGCGTTCTAATAAATAGATTTTTTTATAATAAAAACCCGTAAATCATAAAAACACATCCATTTCTCTTCTACTTGAGGATCGGACAGTGTTCTATTTTGAAGGTTTTTTTTACCAGGAACAGGTGGTGGAACTTTAGAAGAAGTTGCAAGGTGTTTCTTGTCGAGTTATCAAGGGTTCTTCAAGGATAATTAGCTTATATCAGAGTCCGATTACGCTCGATACAATGAATAATAAACGGAAAATAGGCATTTGTGGTCATTTTGACCGTCTCCGGACGTTGTAACCTTAATTTTGTGCCTCTGCTGGAAATCTGTTATAATTGTGTCCATCAGCCATTTTTGATGTCCCCACTGCTGGGGCACAGGCCTTCCTTATCGGTGGTAAGGAGGACGGGCCATAAACCACCACGCGGGCCCAATGCGGATTGGTGGGTGTTGACGACTGCAAATGCAGCCGGGACCAACGGCTTAACGTGCCTTCCGAAGCACGGAGAGCTCAAGATAATCCAATCCCATGACCGACCCTTGCGAAAGTTGCTTAAATTCTGCAATCGCTGGGCCAGGCGCTAAACCACTGCGCCACCGAGCTCCACACAATGTTATAATGTTGTTATTGAGCGTAATATAATCATAACCCTCAAAAAATAAAGTAAAAATATTATCTCTAGACGATAAAGATTAACAAAACTTTTTGAGTCAAAATTACCGTTCCGGACGTTCTAGTGTTAATTAAAAATCACTGGTGGTTTTTTAAACTGGAATGTTTTTAAATCAGTAGTTTTTTTCGGATTAACACCGCTCGAATGAGTTTGTAATAAACTAGAAAATTCTTGGCACTGAAAAGAGAAACTATAGAGCCACGACTATCAGTGTTTAATCAAAACCTTGACCACAATCTAAAAAGTCAGTCGGCCGAACTGCATAATTCGCGATCAATTTATTATAACATTACACATTCTTAGGATAAAAAACCTACACTACATCATAATCACGGTTTTAATGCAGAGGGACAGGCTATCGAAAACCTGAAATTAGTTTGCTTGCTGATTTTACCATTGAAAATGGTTATCAAAATGCAAATCGCCTGAGACATATTTTTGGCCATAGCTCCGAGGATTTTGCGAGGATCGAGATGGGATTAGTACTTAAAGTTGAGAAATTTATCGAGACACGTGTGAGCGTTTGAATTTTGAAAATTGGCTGGTAACTTTTTGGAATTTCGAAAAATTCGGTTTTTTGGGGGTTGTTTTTTACTAAATTGTAAATATTTCGGAAAAAAAGCAGACTTAAGAAAAAAATAAAAAAAATGTGTCCTAGGGTATTAGTTTAGCTACAAAATGGCGAAAAAAATTGAAAATCTGTTAATAATTGTGACCTGTAGGTGGTCCCTTTAGATTTGGAATTGTAGAAAAACGAGTGTTTCCGTACATAAAAAGTGATGTAGTTTCTATGAATATTGACCGATCGTCATGGTAATAGTGTTAAAAGATGCAGAAGCAGACGAGAAGTGCATTGGTAGGAATTTTGAAAATCGGTTAATAATATTTCGGCTGCGTCGAGGCAGACAGCGGGCGCTTTTGTGTCACAATCGTAAAAATAAATAGGTTCTACCTAGGTAACTTTAAAAATTAAATATTATTTTGCATTTGATTTAATTTTGGCGTTTTGTAAATTTTTGTATTCATTTTCAATGCTCCGATCCGATTCTTGCGGGGACTGCAAAATCTGTGAATTGTTTCTACTTATTTCGCATCAATATTTTTTTCATATCAAATGATACACCACTATGATGAGTATAATAATAATAATAATCATTTATTTCTCATCACAAACTTGGCATAACAAGCTCATTAACATTACAGGATTAAGTAATTTAAGTCTGTGAGACTCTGGAGCCCATGCTAGGCAAGAAATACCTGTGTTCAGGTCACCAGGCTCCCACCACCTCGAACCACACAATTATTCACATTAAATGAACCCAATAGATGACATAGAGTAAACATGAGAATATTAAATGACAAAAAAGAAATATAAAATATAAACTATGATGACGAACGGAGGCGCTAGTTATATTTGGGAATTAATTAATACCTTAGCATACCAAAAAATAACATTATGTTCTCCAAAATTAGTAAATGCTTACCAAATCATAAACACCCAAGAAAATTTGGTTAGTATGGTGATAATTTAAACATAATGGTGAGCATTTACTAATTCTAGGTTAAGTTAGTATGGTGATAATTTAAACATATAAGCCGTTATATTTTTTTACTATAATTCTGTCACTGTGATAAAATATCAGATGACACACAGCACACCTCTATTCCTCATGAAGGCGCAGCGGAGCGTAGGGGCGGGATCGTGGGTGACACTCGCCGTGATGTTTATTAGATACCACCCAGGGGTTATTGGAAAAGTGACGGCATGATATAAAATTATGAGGGAATTTATTGAGTTCAGCTAGTGCAAAATACACTGGCGCGCAAAAAGATATCTCAAATTCATCGTTCTTTTGATGTACGGTCAGCAACGAAAGTTATTTAACACTTTAGTACTTTGTCATAGTAACTTTTTTGGCTAATGTTTCAAACCGTGAGACGCCTGTTAAAAAAGATGCTATGACAAAGTACTAAAGCGTTAAACAACTTTCATTGCTGACTGTACAGTTACAATGTAAATTATGAATGTGCGCAAATGTGTCGTCATCCTGTCAAACTTCAGTACCATTTATACAATACGATGACAATGACGTCATACTCGTGCACATTCTTATTTTAATCGCTTAATAACTATAGTATTCGACCAAAATAATATTGGAGGAATATTAATTAGCATTGCTACTAAACAAAAACAAGGAAATAACTTGACAAACGAAAGAAAAAAAAGTGTTTTTTCCTCATTTATTTACATAATATATTATGAATGACTGACACAATATATTATTAATGACTGCCATGACTATGATATTTTAAAACTATGATAGTTAATTACAGCAAAAAAATATCAGTAAACTGTTTCATAGGTTTTTGGTAAGTAAGCAATATGGCACTAGGTACAAAATATTAATTTCAACAAAGGCGTGTTTAAAAATATTTCTTTCAAAAAGGGTATTTTTATTACATCTAGATCTTCGATCAAGAATATCCTAGATAACGCTTCACGAACTAAAACAGTACGCAAAAATGGCACTTCAAATAGCGTCCCACTTACAAACTTGGCGCTTATTTTGTACATAATCACCTCTTATTTTGTACAAACTCACATTTTATATCACTTATTTGTAATTTTAACCGAAATTTTGCATTAATAGACGTTGTGAGGGGTACAGAGAAGGACTGAGAGGGTACCCTCTGTCCTTCTCCACTACCCCTGAAATTAAAGGTCCAGAAAAATGTATTGTTGCCGAGGGACATAGAAAAAGAACATTCCCCACAGACGAAGTTGCGGGCGGCAGCTAGTATTTTCATAACAGAGTTTATTAAGGCGAGGCAGTCTTCGATCAGATAAAGGAGGCAGTTCACGAAATTTACTCTTTCACTATGTCTTTAGAATAAGGTTGAATATTGCATAGCTTTAATTGACGCTTCGCCAGAAATTTGACGATTTTTATTGATTTCTGAAATACTGATCATTTATTAAAAATGTACTCGGTTATTGTGTTAGATCGATAAAAAAAGCTATCCTTTTTGCATAAAAAATAATATCACTGTTGTTGAAAATTACGAAATCTGACGTGTTATTCAGGATTTTTTACTGAGTTACCATGCCATTTTTCAATATTCTGTACGGTTATTGTGTTTACATCATACTGCTCGGTAACTAGCATTTACTAATATAGTATGAGGCTGTGTAAGTTGACATGTGCAACACAGTGCATTGTTTAGATAGAACGTTCCATTTTCAAATCACTTTACAAGTCAAGCATGGTGAATGCTTTAATTGTAAAGTACACTTTACAATTCAAGCATTTAAAACTCCTTAGTGAACCAATCTTTTTTCTTATTTATAAACTGACGAAACTTTTTACTGAAAAAAAAACTACAATGAAATTAGCGGTATTTGATTTCAGTTCAAGCTATGCAAAACTCCTTGGTCAAACAATATTTTTTTTCATAAAATGATAAGATTCATTTTGAATGGAACAGCTGTTTTTTTTTCGTGATTTCGGGGTTGGTCCTATAATGAAAATAGTTCAGTTTATTTTTATTTTTATCTTTATTTTTATTTTTATCTTTATTTTTATTATATTTACCTCGCATGAATGATGTAAAGTAGTATGCTTACCTCGGTTGTAAGTAGCTATTACACCCTCGATCCGTAGCGCCCTTTGCGAGCTACGCTCGCATGGGCGCCAAATTGGATCTTGTTCTGTAATAGCTCTCTTACGTCCCTTGTGTAACAAACTACTATTCTTTGTTTCTTTTTCAGTCTACAGTAATTTTTGTGAAGTAGAATTCTACATCAGTTCTTCACATTGGAAGTTCAAAAATCAAACTTTTCATCAGATCCTGAACTGGCCTCGCCTTAAGATCCTTTTAAAGAACGTTCGATATGATCAACTTTGCATTCTTAAGTAGTATTTTCATAAAAAAAGTCAGTGAATGGGCAACTTTTTGATATTCAAAAATGTAATCTGATAAGAAAAAATGAAAGAATTAAGAAAAAAGCAAAAGATGAAAGGAGTCGATGCCAATTATTGACGTTGTAATGGCAATCTACTCCTTTTCAGGGAGTAATTTTTGCCAGTGTAAAGTGTTGAATAATTAAGTGGTATTTATTCAGCTGCTAGGAAAAATTAAAAAAAGCTACGTAGTTGAATAGCGCCATCTATTAACAAAAAAATAAACTAAACTTCTCAGCTGTCAGAAAACCGCTCATTATTGTGTAACGTATGTCCATCAGCCATTTTTGATGTCCCCACTGCTGGGGCACAGGCCTTCCTTATGGGTGGTAAGGAGGATGGGCCATAACCCACCACGCGGGCCCAATGCGGATTGGTGGGTGTTAACGACTGCAAATGCAGCCGGTACCAACGGCTTAACGTGCCTTGTAACCTATGTGTCAGATAAAAAAAACGTTTGAAGAATTAATTATTACTAATTGAAATTAAATGAGCATACATTTTTGTACCTGACTCATTTTAACTTTAGAAGGTGTTTAATTTTATTATGTACTGCTTCTTATAATACCTGTATTCTCAGGATTCTATTGACGTCATTTGAATCCAATGCAACCGGTTGTCTTCAGTCTTCATTTTATTATCTCAGGCGTGTTTTCGTTCAGCGAGCGATTGCTAGCTGGCGCTACCGGTGCTGTTTTCGTTTATGCTAGTGACGTCACGCTGCTGCCGATCGGCAGGTCGCAGCTCGCAATCTGCAATCCTCCTCCAAAGGTGGTTTGCATCGCTGCTTGCTGTCATAGAGTAATTTATATGTCACTGTCAGCGGTATTGTTGTTGTTGATCCAGTTCGGTAAATTATCTAAATTATGTATATTATATAAAATCATTACAGAATTCTTCTGTCAGAAGACCTATTAAAGCACTTTTAGTATTTCGGTTCATTTTCACTTCGCGCCAAAAAAGTAACTTGGTTGGTTACCATCGCTTGATAAAAACCCGTTTTCGTTTCCCGCAGCACATGCGCAGCAGTTTGTGACGTCATGAGCTGCGCATCGCTGCGGCCGCTAGCTAAACGAAAACACGCCTCAGCATCCGCGCCGATTGCGACACAATAAAACGCAATACACTTGAAATTATTCGAATTTTATGTACCGCAGTTTATTTAAAGTTTAAAAGTAAAGCTTATTAAATTACCTGACCGTTTGATGCAGAGTTATAGTTTTTATTCAACAACACAAACATTGCTCCGAGTCTAAAGTAAGAAATGCACTTGTCGGTAGGTATCACAGACACCTATAACTGAGATATGGAAAATTAGACAGATAAAATTGTTAAGTGACAATAAGGCCGAAAGTGTAAGCGCACTACACCCGGAATCCTCGCCTGAGGAACTGGCTATCTTACTTCTAACTGCCGAAACAAAAAAAATGTTGTTATGGCATCAGACTTAGGTAAGATGGTGGTAGCTAGCCAGGCGGACTTGAAATAAGCCCAACCACCAACCAAACCAAGTACAAATGTATCCCTCTCCTGGGAATCCAACCCTCACTTTTACGGATTACAATGCGACGGTTATTTGCTTAGAGCGTATGCTCTAAGGTTATTTCATAATCCCGTAACCACGGCCACCGTGCCTGCTTATTGTTTAATTTTCAAAATCTATCGCAATCGCTTTCATTTGACAGATGGATGTGACACATTGCTGCATTTCTTTGGTAAGTTTTCATTTGTAGCAAAAAGATGCATCAATGTATCACACCCTGAAAGCGATTGCGATAGATTTTGAAATTAGTTAATTAACCTGGCTGGTGCTGATACTCGGGAACTTATAGAAACCAGTAAAATCGAACCACATAATCCTAGAACAACACCTTAAACAACAAAAAACGCGTAAAGTGTTTATTTCAATGAATACCACGTTCCAAAATCTAAGAAAAGCATAAAATATAAACTCCAAAAAGTTTCCTGTTACTCTAATGCAATCTCAAAAGCGAGTGCAGAGATTAGATCCCTAAGGATAATACCTATACTAGATGCTTTTAAGATTAATCGTTTTAAAATCCTGAAAGGCTATCCGATATCTTGAACTGAGGAGCACTTAGCCGGGCTTTTGATACGAAACGAAGAACTTAGTCGTAACTTAGTTTAAGTACGACACGTTTCGATTTTCTCGGTAACACTTTACAACTTTTATAGTCTGACTCTAGTCACTAGACTATAAAAGTTCACTAGAATCTAGTGTTCATAAATATTATCTTACTAAAGTTAAACAGATATTAAAATAGCTTTAATTAGTTTTATAAAGCTCGAGGACGAAGTCGCTGGCTGCCGCAATGGACAAAATTTCATTTTGAGAACTAAAATTATAAAACCATTTCGAAATTTTAGTGTTCTTAGCATATATAATTTTTTTCAGAATTTTTAGATCAGTATTTTTTACGTTAATTAAAAAACTAATCTACTCCAAATTGGGAATGTCAGGAAGTTTGAGTTGAGTAAATTTGTCTTTAATTTTGTATACTTATCTACTTTCGTTATGCAAAGTGAAAACGACATATTATATTTTTGAAAGGTTGTCCATTTCATTACCATCATAACAAAGAAAATAAAACTGACAACCTCCGTGGTGGAGTGGTTTGTACACTGGTTTTCAAGCTATCGCCAGCTCTGAAGTCCCGAGTACGATCACAGGCTGGGTCAATTTAGAAAATGATCTTTTCTATATTGGCTCAGGGGGCTAATTGTCTAACTTAAAAATCTATCGCATCGCAATCGCTTTCATTTGACAGATGGATGTGACACGTTGCTACATTACTTTGGTAAGTTTGGTAAGTTTACAAAGAAACATCAATGTGTCACATCCTGAAAGCGATTAAAGATTTTAAAATTAGACAATACAAGGTGTTTAGTAAAAGCCTTATAAAGCCGAATATGGTAGATAGGGACCATCAAACTGAACAACTTTTACTAAAGGACCAACTCTGAAATCGCGAAAAAAAATCTGTTTCATACATTTTTATATTTTCCTTATTAATTTTTGTATGAAACAGCTGTTTTTTTTTCGCAATTTCAGATTTGGTCCCATAGTAAAAGTTGTTCAGTTTGATGGTCCCTGTCTACCATATTCGGCTTTATAAGGCTTTTACCAAACACCTTGTATAGGCAGGTCTGGGTGTATGTAGTTCCACCATTGCATGTGTGATTTCGATAACACAAGTGCTGTGTTATGTTTTCTATGTTTTCTAATATAATTATTTATTAAGATGAAGTAAATAAGCCATGTGGTGGGTTATGGCCCATCCTCCTTACCACCCATAAGGAAGGCCTGTGCCCCAGCAGTGGGGACATCGAAAATGGCTGATGGACATGGACAAATGGGTTAAACTTGACCCAACCAACTACACCCAAAACGACGGAACGCAGCCCAAGACAAACTCCCTCCGATAATAACACGCCGGGAGGATGCTAATCCTTCCAGTGTTGACACTTGGGACTCATCCCTCATTAAACAAAAAAAGGCCTCCTCAAAAGTTAACGAAGGGAAATAAGCACCACTGACACTATTGACTCACGAATAACGTTTAATATCAAGTAAATATCGTGACTCTTTTTATTTAATATGCCTGCAGAGTTCAAATTAACTTTTGTACCTATGAAAAACTTTTTTCACGATTTCATGTTTGTTTTCATTCAAATTTCAGATGTTGTGTTGAAAAATAACATTGTAACTAATATAACTAACGTCATTAAATTATAATTAAGTTCACCTGCCAACGAAAATGAATTGCGACGTAATTAAAAAAAACCTGTTATTTTTTTCGACGTTGGTTGACGTCGTTTGTTAGTTATAATTATCGTAGTTGATTAAATTAGAATAATTAATAAAAAATAAAAAAATAAAATATGTTTTTTATGTACACTCAAATGTAATACCTTGTGAACCGTTGGATGATGACAAAATAAATGAATTTCTTTCTTTCTTTTTTTCTAATTTTCGAAACATTCAATACAAAAAACCGACTTCAAAAAACCTGCCTCTAAAAAAAGGAAGAAATAATATACAAATCATTAGATACGCATTATCATTGTTATAATAAAACACGTCTATTAAAGTCGGGTGGGGCTGGAGAACATCTTCCTTTTTTTATATTCTAAAAGCCTCACCCGACTTCAATTGACGTGTTTTATTATAACAATGATAATGCGTATCTAATGATTTGTATATTATTTCTTCCTTTTTTTAGAGGCAGGTTTTTTGAAGTCGGTTTTTTGTTTTTTAAACAATTTTTTTATTTGTTTATTTTTAGTGTAAGTACCTTCTGCATTAGGTAGTGTAGGTATATTATTTAGGTAGAAAAATCGGCTCAGCCAAACGTGAGATAATCGCGGAGAAACATACAAACTGAAAACTTACCTTCTTTTTTGAAGTCGGTTAAAAAGACTACACAACGGTATCCCTTCCCCAACAAAAAAAATCATCTAATTCGGTTCATAAATAACAAAGTTGTCAAGTTAGTTGATTTAATATCATAGTATTTTCAGGATTACTTGTAAACTACTGAACCGATTTGAAAAAAAATTAAATGGGACCATCTCGCAAGAAAACTCAATCGAACAAAAAAAAAATTATCGAAATCGGTCCATAAATGTCGAAGATACGCGCGAACAACGATAAAAAAAAAAAAAAATAAAAAAAAAAAATAACATACAATCGAATTGAGAACCTCCTCCTTTTGATGAAGTCGGTTAAAAAGAGAAATCATTTATTTCGAATAAACCAACAAGGTAATACTTTTTTTTTACCCTACCACCAATTCAAGACAAGAAGTAGGTATTGGTTTATTTAAGTTAGGTATTTCTCTTTTATAAATAACTTCAGAATTTTCTGATTAGACAATAATAAACATAAATTTAATATTTTTATACAAGTTTTTTTTTATTTTAAACAACAATCGAACACCCTATTATCGCAAAATAAATAATTTTACCTACTAATCTATTAACTTTATTTTATTTTATTTTCATTGGAAAACATACAGTATTTATAACTAATAGCATAACTAAATATGATACAAATATACTCATTTAATTTGTTTTCGCATATAAACACCAAGTAGCTTATTTGTATTCACAAAGTATAGATTTAATTAGAAAAGTTGTCATAGTATATGACAGGGATGCCAAACAAATGCATGGCACATGTATAAAATTAAATTGAGAAAATGTAAGTATATGCTTACAATAAAGTAAACTTCCGCTATTGATTTAGTTTTATTCTCGTTACATTTTACACGTGCCATGGCATGTCCCAATGTCGAAGAAATAATAAAACTTAAGTTAACTAAGTTAATTTATGTAAGTGACTCGATGAACCGGTCGCTCAAGGCGAGACAAGATCAGATGGCGGAAGGATCGCAGATTACATAACACTTGCTTATTTACTTCATCTTAATAAATAATTATATTAGAAAACATAGAAAACATAACACAGCACTTGTGTTATCGAAATCACACATGCAATGGTGGAACTACAAACACCCAGACCTGCCTATACAAGGTGTTTGGTAAACTATTAAACTGTCCTATTTATTATCTTACCTTTGGTATCTACGGACGCAAGATAAGGCTTGAATCTATATTTTAAATAGGTACTTGTATATTAGAAATCATCACATTACATTGCTTCGATTCTAAAGTAAGTAGATTAAGCTCTTTGTCTTAAGGAAATCAAAGATAACAAACACTGTTTAAACAAAAAAAAAATGTTTTTTAAACTGATCCAGCCGGGAATTGAACCTCAGAGATGGCGACACCATGAAAACCACTCGACCATCAATTTCATTCAAACAGCACGATTTTTGCATTTTTACAGTGTGCTATTTTCTGAAAAGAAAAAAAAAAGATATAATTTTATATGGAGAATGGGTAAATGCTTACATATTTTTTTTAAATGATGAATATAACTTCTATGTTAACTTCTAAATAGGTATATTCACAGAGGAAATAAGGTATATTATTGGTACAAAAACGATTAATAATAAAAATTTAAAATGATTAATATATCGGGAAACATTTTTTAGGCACCGAATTCCACCAAAAAACTTATAGAATTCAACATTAAAAAATATTCATTATTCAAAAGCTACATTTGAATAAATGTTGTTTTTCTCCTGCGGAATTAATTTCTAACGATCAATAAAAGTTGCTATCTTTCGTGTAAAAGAGATAATATATGTATATCTATATTATTATATCTATATGTTTGAGGGCAACGACCAACTGTCGACTGTGATAAGGTCATGATATAATTTATAGTTTGATATTTGAACCAATCGATTTTATAAGATTTTCGCAGTTATAAACTTATGCAATTATTAAATTATTTTTTAAATACAAGTAAAATAAAAACAGCTTCGTAATGCTGTTGAGTATTAAATGAGAAAAATGTATTCTGTTTAAGTATTTTTTTTGTTGAAGATTAATTAATATACCATATTTTTGAATAAATAATACCAATAAAAATATATTTTAAGTACTTAGGTACTTATGTAAAAAATTGGTGGTTTAAAGTGCTATTTAGAACCGTTTTTTTTTGCTATTTAAAAAGTAAGAATCATATTCGCATCTTTGTCACTCAACAGAAATTGTATAGTGGAAACTGTTATTCTAATGTCCTAACAATACTATTTTATAATTAAGTTTGTGATATTAAATGCTGTTATTCCTGAGGAGCTCGGTGGCGCAGTGGTTTAGCGCCTGGTCCAGCGATTGCTGAAGTTAAGCAACGTTCGCAAGGGTGGTGAAGGGTCGGATGGGTGACCAAAAATTTATTATCTCGAGCTCCTCCGTGCTTCGGAAGGCACGTTAAGCTGTTGGTTCCGGCTGCATTTGCAGTCGTTAATACCCACCAATCCGCATTGGGCCCGCATGCGGTGGGTTATAGCCCATCCTCCTTACTACCCATAAGGAAGGCCTGTGCCCCAGCAGTGGGGACATCAAAAATGGCTGATGGACATTCCTAAATAGGTATATAAGTAAATAAAATAAAAGGTTTTATGAGTGTTAATTCGAGAAGGCCTAACTATGGTTATAAAAAATATCAGAAATGCACAAACTTATAACTGAAACCTCGAAGTGTACAAAATTGTATGGAAACCGGGAGAATTAATATGGTTGCACGCAAGTGTATTAAGAAAGGTGTACATTAAGGCGAGGCCAGTTCACGATCTGATGAAGTCTGATTTTTGAACATCCAATGTGAAGAACAGCGGGTCTACCGGCTAAAAACAATGAAGTTAATGTTAACTGTAAGTATGTGATACATTGCTACTTTGTTTTGGCACAAATAAAAACTTACCAAAGAAAAGAAGCAATGTATCACATACTTACAGTTAACATTAACTTCATTATTTTTAGCCGGTAGACCCGCTGATGTAAAATTCTACTTCACAAAAATTACTGTAGACTGAAAAAGAAACAAAGAAGCAAATTAACCGAACAGAATATAGAAAAATGGCATGGTAACTCTGTAAAAAAATCCCGAATAACACCATAAAAACTTATAAAAATAAATTTCAAATCGTCAGATTTCGTAATTTTCAACGACAGTGATATGATTTTTTATGCAAAAAGGATAGCTTTTTTATCGATCTAACACAATAACCGAGTATATTTTTAATAAATGATCCAGTATTTCAGAAATCAATAAAAATGAACTAAAATTCGTCAAATTTCTGGCGAAGCGTCAATTAAAGTTATGCAATATTCAACCTTATTCTAAAGACATAGTGAAAGAGTAAATTTCGTGAACTGGCCTCGCCTTAAAAAATTCGGTGACTGAGAATATTAACACTTGACCATGGGTCTGACATGAGGTCGTTGACCGTTAACCAGCTTGGCCGTCAAAATTGGATTTGAACTCAGGTTACCTCAAAATTAAACTTGCGTTTTATGATGGAATACCAAAACTAAAACAATTATAAAGAGCTAGCTTTTTCCTCCGACGTTGATCGCATTGAATTTTTGCCTGTGGGAATTACAGGAATAAATTGCAAATTGTCTTTATTCAAGATACCACCCATTATACCAAAATTCGTTGTACCTACTTTGTGTAACGAAACATAAGAAATAGTCTTTAACTCTAATAAAACTCTATACTTAGCTGAATCATACGTCAAAGTGAGCTGTCACTGTCAAGTTGACAGCTAATGACAAAGTGGCGCGTATATCTTTTCAGGGTAACCTTACAGGAACGATCTCATTTATTGTTGAATAAATTTGTTTACCTAATATCTAAATTGTCGATCGATACCAACATATAAACCAAATGTTTTAATAACATAGTGGCGATCGGAGCGTAGGACGTTGACTGTTAATTTTTAAGCAAACAAATTGAAGTTTCCAGTTTTATTATTTCCTTATACAACTGCTCTTTGGTATGGAATTGAGACAATCTTTTAAAATAATTTGAAATAAAACAAAATAAGTTTATGAATATGTAATAATATTATTTGTACAACGTACATATCTTATAAAATATTCTACCATCTCTTCCTAAAACTATTTTATTATCACAGAGCTAAAAGTTTCCGAACTTTATTCCATTAAATAATAAATTATTCCATAATAAAATTACTGACACACCATAATAATAACATATGAATACATTTAAAACTCTAGTCACCCTAAAACTAAGAAATGCATTATTTAGTCATTGTTTTAAGGCGGACTTAAAAGTTATTAAGTACCTACATCAACTTTTCCAAATTTTGTTCACTTTAATATATCTTAACTATAACTATTCGCAAGCAAATGCTCAAAAATCTTTGGAAATAAGAGTTCACCAACGTACTGACTATAAGGGACGTCCATGTGGTTCCATAAAGGGTCCTTAACTTCTAACACATCGACCACATTAGGGAGCTGCTGCACCAACCACTTAACATCTTTAACATCCACTAAACCATCGTTCCTCCCATATATAACCACCACAGGCGCAGTCACAGCACTTAAGTTGTATTTTGGAGGCTCATTTTCACCATAAATTTGGATATTCCTCTCCCTCCCATAGTCGTACTTCACAAACTCCTCACTCTTCATACTTTGGCCATACCTCGCCATGTTCTGCATCGATGTGCCAGCAGGAAAATGTCCAAACATAATCTTCGTCGTCTCATTACTTACAGACCCTGGATGGGAGGAATCTATGATAGCAGTCCCCGCATTACAAATACCACCAGCCCAATAGAACTGGCATAAATACGACAGAAATTCCTGAATTGGAGCACCTTTCGCTAACACCTCCTCTACACCAGTAGACCTGAGGATGCTCTCCCCCAACGCAAAAGATTTGACCAGGAAACGATATGCAAATGATCTGGTATTAGTCAGCCGCGCTGCCGGTGCCAGACTTATCATGACGTTAACCTTTTCACAGTATTCAGGTCTTTCAGAACACATAATGAAGAAGCTTCCAGCACCTTGTGAATACCCAACGTAATTCATCTTATCTGCTCTACTGTAGTCAAGGATATAATCGATCATAGCAGGGACGTCGTAAAGTCCAATTTCGTCTACGGAGAAATGCCAGAATTTGGCATCTTTATCAGGGTCGAGAGTGACGTGCCTTCGGGAATAGTAGTTCCCTCGGCAATTGCCCACCCAGAGGTCCATGCAGGCGTCAGAGATGAGGTACGCCAGCCCAGCGCTGGGCCCAGCATCTAACCAGACGTCGGAGCTCAGTAAGAGTCCATGCATCAGCAAAACAGGCGGAAGGCGCTTCCTGCCTTTACAGTTCCTCCCCCCTAAGATCCTGTACATCCTCAGCACATATCCATCTTCCGTCACAACCGTATGTTCTTCAGATAAATATCCATTCTGCGTGGTCAATTCCGTAAAGTTTAGATTTACTTCCGAGTAATCCAGTTTCTTGTTAGCATCGCTTCTGAAAGGTACACTGACCGCGTACAACGCAACGGCGATCGATACAAAAACAACTATATTTCTCGTGCGGGCTCCTTTCGGCGGCATTTTAGCAACTGGCTGCCAAACAACACAGCGACTATATAAATCGGTCGGCTCGCCGCGTCACGGTACTATAAGCTTGTCGTAGATGTAAACAAGTAAACAATAAACCGAAGTCCAACTGAGAGCTGCGCTAGCGCATCCGGATATAATTATCTACATTAATCCACCTTTTAAGTACTGCAATGCTAGGAAAACTGCAACAAGTTTACGATTTGCAATGGAAACTGCGAATGATAATAATCGTTATAACTTGGTTACGTAAATAATTAGTATTCAAGGTTAAATGATACTTTTTATTGTTTACCACTTAACTGCATTTTCAGATTACTTTAACAATTTGTTATTTTTTTGTTACTAGCTGACCCGACAGACGTTGTCCTGTCTTTCTGTTTTAAACGACATTCGGTTTTTTACATAGATATAGTTTTTTACATGTTTTTACATCCTCTTTGACGATATTGCAGCATGCATTCTGTCAATTCTGTCAAACGTCAAAAGGTTACATTAAAAAAATTATATTACCAAACACAACAAAAAAGAATTAGCGAAATCGGTCCAGCTATGGTCCAGCCACGTAGTGATTATTTCCTCTGTGGTCCTGCCCATAGAAATAGAATGTCAAAGAACAACAATGTCAATAAACAGGTGATCCGAAAAACGAATTTATATACATTATATATGAGATACGTAAAATATGACTTACGTACATAAAATATGACTATATTATGGCAAAGGTAGTTAAAAAATAGTTAATAAATGTAGCGAAATTTGGTTTTAGAAAAATGTGTGTCAATATCTTATTTACCTGTGAAAAGTGTGATTACTTGGATTGTTTCTTTTTTTCACATCACAATCACTAATATAACAAGACACCATGGCTCCACGATACCCTTATTTAAAATTCCAATCAAGATTACCAAATATTTTAAAGAAATTGTGATTGCTCTTTTGCTAGGCGGGACGCTAGGGGCTCTTACTGTAAAAAATGTTGGCACATTGTCACTTGATCCTTGTCTCTTTTTTTCATAGACCATGTCCTTATAATGTTTTCTATGTCTATGGTCCAGCCGTTCACTCATGATTGCTTGACTAAAGGGAAATAGGGATACATTTTTATATATTTTGTTATAATTCCAAAACTACAAAGCAAGATACAGCTATATTCCTTTTTCACGTACTTTTTAATAAGTACGCAGAGTTTTTCTTACATTTTCATTCATACCGAATCAATCTTATATTGTAGGTACCGTTATAATATAAACTCGTACTCACATTGACATACTTAGCTGCAGTTTTAATAACAGTAACGCAACCGGGAAGCGAACTGAACCGAAACGAACAGATTGCAACTACCATCCGTGTCCAATGATAATTAACTAGTTTCAATATCAATTTTTAGGGTTCCCTAAAAGGAAAAAACGGACAAGTCCGAGTCTGGCGCGTGCAGAACCCTCGGCTGACTATCACTAATATTTTTGAATCCATACTTTAATACTATAAATGCTAAATTAGCTCTACATTTTCGCGCTTGAACAATGATAGATCGGTCCATAGGAAAAGGCATCTGCTACCTTTTTAACCGACTTCCAAAAAAGGAGGAGGTTCTATGTTCGTCTGTATATTTGTTTTTTTTTGTGTATGTCCACCGATTACTCGAAGACGGCAGGACCGATTGAAATGATTCAAACGTTATTACATTAGGTAAACTCCCAAGTTGGTCCCATTTTTTGAAATTTGGAAATCGGTTTAGTACTTTTCAAGTGATCTTGAAAAAAGCACGAAAATAGTATGATTTTGTGTGAATTACCTGATGATAATGGTCGTATTACTTCTTTGTTTATGAACTGAATAAGATTTTTTTGTAGGAAGAGCTTTAACCGACTTAAAAAGGAGGTTTTCAGTTTGACCCGTATGTATGTTTCTCCGCGATTATCTTACGTTTGGCTGAGCCGATTTTTCTACATATTATTATAATATACCTTACCTACAAGGTACCTACACTAAAGATAAAAAAATAAAAAATTGTTTAAAAAAAAAACAAAAACCGACTTCAAAAAACCTACCTCTAAAAAGCAAGAAATAATATTCGTAATAATAAAAATACATCTATTGAAGTCGGGTGGGGCTTTTAGAATAAAAAAAGGAATCTGTACTCCAGCCCCACCCGACTTCAATAGACGTATTTTTATTATTACGAATATTATTTCTTGCTTTTTAGAGGTAGGTTTTTTGTTTTTTTTAAAACATTTTTTTTGTGAAAAAAAGCATGATGTAGATTGTAGAAAATTAATTAACGTTTCAGTAACTTAATAGAGTTCTAAAATAAACAAAAGTCCAGTAGTTGAGCTGTGGCGTGGGCCCGGGTTGAGTCGTTGGTACCTCAGTTGTTTAGACGGGAATCAAAAGTGCCCACGGCACAACCAGTTGAGCATAGTAGTTGTGCCTTGGGTCCGGAAGGGTCCTTACCTACTTTTCTGTTAAATTATGACAATGCGAAAGTAAGTTTGTTTGTTTGTTATGTTTTAACGTCTTAGCTACTCGACCGATCTGCATATACACATTGTCACCACAGACAAAGACGTGTCTTTGGCGCTAGGTACTGATAAATAATAAAATATGCACTATATTACGACAAATACGAACTAAAAAACTTGAAATGAAAAGTTTCCTAGAGTCGGTGGCAATTTTTCTAAACCAAATTAAGCACTTACGATTTCACTTCAAAATTATTATTAAGTATATTTGAATATTAAACGTCGGAAAAATAAAAAATCAAACCAAATACCAACCAATTACCAAAGTTATTTCAATAAGTGTTTTATTTCATGTCTAGTAATGGGTGATTTGAAAAATTTAAAAGCGCACGTATTTTTGATAAAATTTTAAAATTTATTTTGGGCAGTAAAATAAATAAATATTTTGTTTAGAAGGCAAATGTTATAAACTGGTAAAAAATATGATATTTTTTTCATTTTGATACCTTGGGATGATGTAGGTATTATCTGCTTAAAATTCTACTTCACCCAATTTTTTTTTACTTTATAAAAACTCCGACCATGGTCACGTTTCCAGACACACCATTAAAATGGCGACCAACTATTAAAAACGCCAGAATTATAAAACTGGTTTATCTGCGCTTCACAACTTTTGATGAGAACTAAAACTGAAATGTAGTTTTATCAATTTGACATTTAAATTACTTCCTTTTAACATTTTTACTTTTTTTAGGGTTCCACTTCCATACCTCAAATGGAAAAAACGGAACTCTTATAGGATCACTTTGTTGTCCGTCTGTCTGTCAAGACAAGACCCTTTATCTCAAGAACGGATCAAGTTAAAATTAAAACCATATACTCAAGTTTACAGTCCCTTGAAGCTGCTCTCTAAAATGCTGACCCCCTTACTAATAAAGATTGTAGTAGCAGATGTATAGTTACACAGTGTTTTGTCACTTTCTTTTCAATGTCAAACTCAAATAGTTTAACAGAGAGTAACCATTGTGTAACTACACATCTGCTATACAATCTTTTTAGTAAGGGCCTGAAACTTTATTACACTCCATCAGCGTAGTTTTTATTATTTTCATAACTTTTTCATTGACGCAAATGTATTTTTTTTAATTTATTTATTTATATTCATATGGCATACACAACAGATGACAGTCAACAATAGCACACAATAACAGCTAGACATGTCTTGAACCAAACTGACATCCAAACATTATAATTAATAAAAAGTAGATTTTTTTTGCTCTATTTCTGTATTATATGTGTATAATTGTTATATGTTTAAGTAACGAAGCCATATAAGAGAAACCCGTGTATATGAAATACGTATAATGTTGGTGTTCCAAATTGATAAATCATTTTTCAATGTTGACGACTCTGTATGAAATAAACAGGGAGAAAAAAGCATCCCTTGACGAGTTTCTTGCCGGTTCTCCTCGTTACAAGGTCTCCCGCTCAGGGTTTGCGAACCGATGGCGTAGCTTCTTTGACATTCACAAGTGCTTGTAACAGCCTAGACTGAATAAATTATTATTGAATTTTGAATTTAATAAATAAAAAAAAGCTGTGAAAAACCAAACTTCTAAGTTAACGTAAAAAAGTTACGGCCGTTGATGTCGCAAAAACAAAAAGCGCATATTCGACACTCTTAATGGAATCAAAATCGTTGACCTAAGAACTATGAAATTTGGCAAGTATATTGTCTTATACTTTACTTTCACTTTCAGTACGGGGAAAAATATGAAAATTATACATTTGCAATTAAATCATAAAAAATAACGTAATTATGTATCAACTTTGTACGGAACCCTCTGTGGGCGAGTCCGACTCGCAATTGTCCGGTTTTTTTTATGTTTTCAATTTCAAGTTTGATGCTCGATTGATATTTTTGATTTTAATTATATAAGTTTTCCATTTAGTAAACCATGTGGCAATATATTAATGAGTTTAAAAAATAATTAACAATAAGTTTCTCTTTTTGCTACCTTGTATTTATTTATTACAGAAAACAATATTAATCACACAGCGTTACATTGTTAAAAAAAACTTAAATTATACTTTAGATAGCTTTACCAATATTCAAAATTCTTACTTAATATTATAAATGCGAAAGTCCCTTTGTTTGTTTGTTTGTTACGCTACTATTATGCCTTCACTTTTCATAACATTCTTAATAACTACTGAACCGATCATCATGAAATTTTACATACACATTGTCGCATGCAATACAACATAGGGTACAATTCATCAATAAAGACATAGGGCACAATTCATCAAGAAAGACATAGGGTACAATTCATCAAGAAAGACATAGGGTACATTTATCAAGAAAGACATAGGGTACAATTCATCCCGAAAAAAGGAACTGTACCAGAAGGAGGAAAGAAGGAACTTCTTTGCATAAGTACGGAGGAGACGGCAGAAAGGAGATTATTATTTAGCCACCACCTGCCACAACCTCAACAAAACATGTTACTATAAAAAAAAGTTTTGACACATTTTTTCAAAACTTTTTTAAACACATATTGCGGTTGTAGCAGGTCACTGGTGGTTGCTGCGGAATAATCTTCATTGCATTCTTTTTCAGTTGTTAACACCCACCGATCCAAATTGGGCCCGCGTGGTGGGTTATGGCCCGTCCTCCTTATCCACCCATAAGGAAGGCCTGTTCCCCAGCAGTGGGGACATTAAAAACTTCATTCTGCTGTTACTTCCGTATTTTGCGAAGAAGAAGTTTTTATTTTATTTTATCACACAACCAAAAATTCTGAAAAAAAATCTTATTAATAAGCGAGCTTCTTCCTCTACCCTTAAAAAAATTCCACCAGTTTGATTTATTTAAGACATTCCCCGTTGTTTTCAGACATTTATTCCGAGTGTAATAAATCTCTTCCCATG
Organism: Agriphila straminella; assembly: GCA_950108535.1. Taxonomy (NCBI): domain Eukaryota; kingdom Metazoa; phylum Arthropoda; class Insecta; order Lepidoptera; family Crambidae; genus Agriphila; species Agriphila straminella. The sequence continues at coordinate 729,399 of OX467324.1, read as the reverse complement.
GTCATTGGTCAGAGTACCGGCCGTTCGTGAACTTGACCAAATAATGCGCCATCGCAAGGTCATGAGACACACTAATGAGTTCTACAAACTACGATAAAAAGAAGGAAATAACAAACTGTAAGCAACTGGTTAAATTATCAGGTGACAAAAGCTAAGTACAAATTCCAATTATAAAAAAACCGGCCAAGTGCGTGTCGGGCCACGCGCAGTAGAGTCCCGTAGTTACCATAAACCATACATTTAATACTTTCTCATCTGCAAAAATAACTTTGTTTTTCGACAAACGTTTTTGTTTGTTTTCGTAAAAACGACAAAGTTATATTTGTGGTTTTGGAAAATGTGCTATATCTCTAAAATTACTAAATATAATTATATTATCTCGTTCAAACCAATTTTCGTTCAAATTTATAAAGATCTACAACATATATTTTTTAAGATATTTCACTCTCTCGTTTTAAAAGTTAGAGGGGGGGACACACACATTTTACCACTTTGGAAGTGTTTATCTTTTAAACGATAGACTTTGAGAAACATTATCATGTGTCATTGACACATTTTACCACGATTGATTATCTTTTAAACGATTGACTTTGAGAAACATTATCATGTGTCATTGTCATTTTTAAAGATCTATCTATAGACAACCCACACGTATAGGTTTGATGAAAAACAAATATTCCGTTTCAGTTCCATGTATGGGGAGCCCCCTTAATCTTTTTTTTTTTTTTGTGTAAAACTAGTAAAGCAGTTCACAGAATACATCGACCTACCTACTTCAACTGTGTAATCCTAATAGTTTTGGAATAAAGTGGCTGTGACATACGGACGGACAGACAGAGAGACATGACGAATCTATAAGGGTTTCGTTTTTTGCCATTAGGCCATTTATTACGGTACCCTAAAAAACAAGGAATATGATAAAAGGTTTTATGTAATACCATTAAATAAACGTTGTACGTGTTGTACCTACCATTAAGTTAAGAACTTCATTTATACGATATTTTTTTTAAATAATTGTATAAAAATTGCATTGTGAATGCTAAAATCTCTAAAAAAAATATGGCTTCTTACTTTTCATAACAAAATGTAAAATCAATCTTACAATTCTTTCATAAAAAAAATCTTATTATTTATGACAATGAGTTCTTTCTAAAACGTGAATTAAAAAACACATAAATATCCACGAAACATTTTTTTTATTTTTATTTAATGGAGCAGTTTGTTTACAAACGTTAAAAGGCGCCAAGAGACTTGTTTGATTTTGTTTTTGCATACAGACAAATAAATTTGACGTCAACATTTGAAGATTATACAAAAAATACTGTAAATTTTGGTCAAAAAGAGACCGGTCCAGGGTACATGTACGCGCGTTGGCCTTGAGATTAAAAAACCGGACAAGTGCGAGTCGGTCTCGCCCACCGAGGGTTCCGTACGTTGGGACTTAATAAAAAGACTATATTTTTTATGATTTAATAACAAATGTATAGTTTTCTGTTTTTTTCCTGTACTTGTAGTACACGACGATATAACTTGCCAAATTTCATAGTTCTAGGTCAACGGGAAGTAACCCATGAATTTTGATTCATTGGTTGCACCAACTAGTGCTCAGTACCCTTAGCACGAACAGCTATCGAGAAAAAAAACGCGCGTAAAATTACTCGATAGACAATTCTATATGGAAAATTTCATTTCGCTTATCGGCGATAGATGGCGCTGTACAAATTTCCAATACAAAATTACTCTATCGAATGATTTTACGCGCGTTATTTTTTTCGATAGCGGTTCGTGCTAAGGGTACAGAACACGTCATGGATTTTCTTTATTGACGACCTGTGTGGTGCATTGGTCAACATGCCGCCTACCACGCAAGAGGTCCCGGGATCGATTCCCGGCCGGGCCGAAATTGAAATGATGAATTTTAATTTCTGTGACGGGTCTGGGTGTTACTATGTATTTTAAGTATATATTTAAAAAGTATATAAGTAGTATATCAGTTGTCTAGCACCCATATTACAAGCTTTGCTTAGTTTGGGGCTAGATGGCGCTGTGTGAAATTGTCCAAGCATTTATTTATTTATTTATATCCACAACGCGATGTGGTCGTTTGGTATAATGACCACGACGCGATTTTCGCTTTGTGGTCTTTCTGAGTTTACTACAACGCGTCATAGGCGTTTTTACAGGAGCCATAACATAAATTTTGCGTTGTAGATTTTTGGCAGTGACCACAACGTGTTGCTAGCAGTTTTTTCGGTGTTTTTTTTTGCGTACACAACGCAACTGCAGTAGATGCAGCGACAATGTTCACACGATACCACACTGCTCGACCACATTTTGTTGCTGCAATGTCATTTGGTTGTAGTACGTGTGCGTCTTGTGTGCGTTGAACAAATACTACGCAGAAGCTTAAAATATTCATGAGCTCGGGTATGTCAGGGCTTTGCAAAAAAAAACTAACTGGGTCCTGCTTTTTTAAGGACCTGGCATTTTGTAATTATTATTGATTCCGGCGTTAAAAAAAACTTCTCTCCTTTTTGCCAAGATTATGGCGTTTGGTAAGTAATTAATATCTGCGCTTGACCAAATAATAATAATAGTAATAAAAGTATAAATAACAACAAAAATATTTACTAGGTACATACTATATATATTTTTCTATCTTACACTTTTGAAATTCCTTTACGGTACCCTAATCACCCACCGGTTCTTGTGCGTTTCAAATTTGGGTATGTGCCTCTCTTTCACACGTACCTGAAACAAAAGAGACATAATAATGTACACTTTAGAGCAAAGAAATCGACACAAATAAGTTTCTTTAAAACTTTTCAGGTAGGTAAATAAATTAGTATGTACCTTTACAGAATTCCTATTAAAGTTTCATACTTTATTGCCTAAGAACAACGTAATAAACTAAGAAAAAAAAGGTAGCTTGGCTACCCCACCGACCCTCAGAATTTTTTATTTAATAAGTTAAAAATTTTAATTTTTGTTTTTGTTTAATATAATAGAAAAAGGTTAGAATAATAAGGTCTAAAAATACTAGACCATGAGCCCTAAAACTACACGTAAAAACGTGTAGTTTTAGGGCTCATGGTCTAGTATTTTTAGAAGGTATCACTACATGCCCTCGTAGTCATTCGTAGAAGTAGATAGCAAATGTGTCGGAAACGGCCACTTGTAGCAGTTTTGCTACCTACTTCTAGCAGTGACTACGAGGGAATGTAACGATACCGTCTAAAGATACTAGACTGTGGGCCCTAAAAATTGCGGGTGGGGCTGGAGTACAAATTCCCTTTTTTTATTTTAACAGCCCCGCCCGACTTCAATAGACGTGTTTTTATTATTACAATGATAATGCGTATCTAGTGATTTGAATATTATTTCTTGCTTTTTAGAGGCTAGATTTTTTTTTAATTTTAATGTTGCCTGCAACAGAACGAAATAGCGGTTTTTGTCACAAGTTGTTTTATGTATTTACAATGAATTATCAATTGTGTTTCACTGACGGGTTAATTTAACATAGCTATGCGAAATGTCTGCCATTTGTTTGTTTTCACTCACTGTTTGTTTACTCTATTAGCATTGTAAGATGCGAATGGTAATTTTCTCACTCATGCTTTGGAATATCATCAATACATTTGAAAAAGGAATGTCGGTGGTTCCATATTTAAAGACAAACTTGTTATGCCTCAGTATAGATTAGAAAAAGTCCGTGATTCTTTCATAGGTCTTGATATAAAGTTTTATAATAAAATTCCAAGTAATATTTTGGATTTACCATTTGAAAACTTTAAGTCTCATGTAAAAAATTGTCTTCTCAAAAAAGGATACTATACCGTTAAAGATTATTTAATTGATAAAACAGCCTGGTCGTAGATTTTTCTATTCTATGTGAAAATTGAGGGAATGGTCCTACCTACTTAAAACTTATTGCGTGTTTGTTTACTCTATTAGCATTGTAAGATGCGAATGGTAATTTTCTCACTCATGCTTTGGAATATCATCAATACATTTGAAAAAGGAATGTCGGTGGTTCCATATATAGGTGCCAGACTGGTAAAAACCTAAAATTGAAATTCAGTCCAGGAATAAATTTCAATACTTACTTTCCGCACAAGTGCGATAATACAAGCCTTGTACGGGAAGCAATTTGCATTGCCACGAATGATTAAAGCCCTCACCTGTTGTTAACTTTCCGTTCTTGGCTGTAATTTACTATTATTTGAGTCTTGATATTCCATGTATAGGTATTCAAGATCTAATCGTATTACCTTAATAAGCGCTTTCGCCCTGCAGTCTCCTGCGGTCCTACTATCCTTATTTTTAAGGATCAAATAGGATAATGTGTAGGGCATTCAGGATGCATGGAGAAAGAAGAAACCGCCGCCCACGTACTGCTGGAATGCAGAGGGGCGGCCCCTTACCGGGCGAGGTGCCTTGGCTCGCCGGGCAGCGTCCAGGAAGCGATCACGAATGTGAAAGCCCTTGGAGCGTTCCTGGCTGAGCTGGGCTGGCTGGAGTTATCCGGCCGCACATCCTCCGCAAAATATGCGCAATAGTCGTCGAGTTGCGGAAACCGCCTGCATCGATAAGAAGAAGAAGAGTAGGGCATTCAATTTATAAATCGGAATTCCGATTGCCCTACACATTATCCTATTTCATTCGACAAAATTAGGATAATATTAGATAATAATCAAATGTTCGGATCGGAAGATGTGTACAGCCCTTTAAGCAACTTCCACTAGAGATTCGATCTTTGGATGGATGACCGAAATTTTTGTACTAATCTCCTAGCTAAGCCGGCGTGGTGGAGGTGGATGTGGCTCATCCTCCTTATCTCCTTATCCAATAGGTATTGTTGATACACACTCTTATCAAGGTAATTTTTTCCCAACAAACAAGGTAACTATGAAGTTTTGGTTCCCTGACAGGGATTGACCGATCTGTGATCTGATGATGGTTATGATGGCTATCCAGAGAGTGAAGGAAGAAGATTCAGATAGCTATACACACCAACTGATCGATCTGATAGCCTAGAAGGAATAAAGGGCTTTTAGATTGAGATATCCTGGAGGGCCTGTACTCCAGCAGTGTGGACATAAAAAATTACTGGTGATGATGAATTGTCTATTACTGGCTCATCTAAAATCATAGCTGAGACGCAAAATATGAAGTCTGTGTGGTTGAGATTAGTTTTCTTTCAATGGTCGTCAACCATCTTTCTTTTGACTGTCGTCGGTCAACACTATATCTACTTATGTCGGTGAATGGTAAAAGTTGTCGGTAGTCTGTCTGTTAGATGCCATTGTCCATTGGTTAGTGATTTTCGGACGTCATCGGTTTTCAGACAATAAACAAAAAGTGCAGTACTTACCAATGTTATATAACGGTACCCGAATATCGCAATAAACTACTTTCACAACATCTTATTAAGTGTTGCAACTTTTCGATGACCTAATATATCATATTTGTTGTATAAGATAGATGGATAGATAATTTATTAGCATCACAAACACACATGCGCATAGACAAAAAATCACAGATTTTACAGTCCCCGCAAGAATCGGAGCATTGAAAATGAACCCAAAAATTTACGAAAAACTAAAAGCAAATCCAAAAACACAAAATCCTATTATATTTTAAAGTTACCTAGGTAGTACGAAATATTATAAACCGATTTTCAAAACTCCAACGAATGCACTTCTCGTCTGCTTCTGCATCTTTTAACACTATTACCATGACGATCGGTCAATAATCATAGAAGCTACATCACTTTCTATGTACGGAAACACCTGTTTTTCTTCAATTCCAAATCTAAAGGGACCACCTACAGGTCACAATTTATTAACTGATTTTCAAAAAAAAATTGCCATTAATTTATAGCCAAACTTTTTCTTAAGTCGGTTTTTTTCCGAGATATTTACAATTTTTGAAGCAAACACCCCCCAAGAAATCCGAATTTACCCGAATTTTGCATAATTCCAAAAAAAGTTACCAGTAGATTTTCAAAATTCAAACGTTCACACGTGTCTTGATAAATTTCTCAACTTTTGGTACTATTCCCATCTCGATCCTCCCAAAATCCGCGGAGATATGGCCAAAAATACGCCTCAGGCGATTTGCATCTGATAACCATTTTCAATGGTAAAAGTAAAATATAAAAAAGACAATTTTAACAATCAATACTGCATATTGGCAACTAAATAATACTGGTATTGTGTGTTACAGCGAAGCAAGTAGGTAAAAGCTCAGCTTATATCTTTGCCCCGATGATGGAGCAAAACACTGGTTTTCAGCTGTCACAGATAAAGCGTGTATTTGTGTCTAGCATACTATATACTTTAATACTAGTGGCTCTGTGACTGTGAGCTGTCAACCTGGCTTTAAAAGCATCCATATACAAGCTTTGCATAGTTTGATGCTAAACTGCGCTGTGTGAAATTTTCCAAGCATTTATTAATAAAGGCTTTTGAGTTCTGCAGCTGCAAGTGACATCCAATCGTTGTCAATGTCCATTACTTTCAAACCCAAGACTTGTAAACTCACAAGTTATTCACTTATAGTTTAGATTACAACTTCTATAAGACAATCATAGTTTGTTCACAACTTGCGTAAAACTTTACAACTGCCGTTGACACCAACGAAAACGTAACATAACGAAATGACATTAGAAACATGCGATATGTAACTTCAAAGTAATAAAATAAAGTATATCCTACTAATATTATAAATGTGAAAGTTTCGATGTTTGTATTGTTAGCCTATATTATATTAACTAAGCCTAATTTCGTATTAATCATAATTTACTGAGTGTTAATGAATAATATTCATTATTTTAGTATGATTGTATGTACGTTTAATTAGTTTTGTATCGAGTCACTTTTATAAAATGTACAAACCTCGATGCAAAGAGATATGAAACCTCTTTGCAACAAATCTCAATGCAAAGAGATTATTTAACCTCCTTTGCATTTCATACGATCAGTTTATTTTTCTTAAACAAAAGAAGATCGATATTCAGAATATTGAATTGACATCCCGCCATTAATTAGCGGGTCGTACAAGAATGCAAATGTAAAACAAACATGTTATTTGTGTAATTTTGTAATAAACGGCTAAAAGTTCAATTGCTCTCTTCAGCATTCCTTGCATTTTGAAGTTATCCCTACAGTATGTTAGGAATATTTGTTACTCAATCACGCAAAAACGTTAAAAACACTACTTTTATCGCCTTTTTTAATCGCCTCTGTGGTCTAGTGGTTCGCCGACCCGAGTAAGACGCAGGGGACCCAGGTTCGATCCCCGAGGCGTACAATTTGTACTCGGTTTGGTTACTGGTTTTGGTATTTGGTGGTATTTGACGACCTCCGTGGTCGAGTGGTTTGCACGCCGATTTTCAAGTCGTCACCATCTCTTGAGGTCCCGGGTTCGATCCCCGGTTGGGTCAATGTAGGAAATGAACTTTTCTATATTGGCTCAGTTCTGGGTGTTTGTGTTACCACCGTTGTCTCTGGTTTCCATAATACAAGTGCTTAGCTACTTACTTTGGAATCGGAGCAATGTATGTGATGTTGTCAAATATTTATTATTATTTATTATTTACTGGTAGGGCTTATCTCAACTCCGCCTGGCTAGCTACCACCATCTACCACCTATGATATAAAGTACACTGATTGTTTGTAACCTGGATTAAAACGTAGGATACCTAATTTCCATCCTGATCAAAAGTTCCCTATTCCGACGGAATGTCCACGAGGATGAAGTCGCGGACGGTAGCTTGTATATCAATTAATTAATTAATGTAATTAATATCACAACGTAGATATTATCTGTAAATTATGCCCAAATTATTTCTCCCATCATAACCATTGGAACCCTTATTAGACCAACCCTTGAAACTTCGAGAATTAATATTTAAATTGGGACATTTTCGTTCCAATTCAACTTCAGCAATAAGGGGAATTAGTTCCATTTCTGTCGAATTGACAATGTATAGCAATAGTACATTACAGCCGTGAACGGGAAGCTAGCGATTGCATTGTCGAGGATGGTTTGAAGCCCGAGCCGCAGGCGAGGGCTTTAATCATTCGAGGCAATGCAAGTAGCTTCCAGAACAAGGCTTGTATAGTGCTTTTCTCAAGAAATGCGAGGAAATAAAAAACTTTTCAATTGAAACTTAATTAAATTAAATTCCCGCCAGTTTTTTTTTTGGGTGCATTCCAGCAGTTTAATCGCTCGAAGCGCCGAAAAGCAAAATGAGATTTATCATAGACAAATCCTCTGAGTAATCTTGAATTACGTGCAGCGCCATCTACCGCCGAGAAGCAAAAACCCATCTCATTTCGCTTCTCGGCGGTAGATGGCGCTGTACATAATTCAAGATTACTTAGAGGATTTGTCTCTGATAAATCTGGTACAATACAATGTAATATTTATTTATTCTTATAGTAATATACTCTGTGCGCACCATTTTTTTTATTGTATCGTTATTATACTACCTATTAAATAATTTTACCTTTATAATATTAACTGTCTTGTCATTGGCTTGCGTGCCAGAAAAAAGGAACTAAAGTTATGGCTGTATGGTGCAAATGTGCCTTTGCTTTTTTTGTTTTTGTGAACAGCTAAAACAAAAAAAAAAGTTGCCGCAGACCACCCAGATCATCTTCGCACTGTACCTACTTCCCGCACCCGGTGCTGGTGCGGGAAGTAAGTATTGAAATTCATTCCTGGCCTGAATTTTAAATTTAGAATGTGATGAACCAGACCCCCTCGGAAATGTGGAACGCCCCGCATTCCTTTTTCAAATGGAATGATAAGATTTCAGAGCATAAGTGAGAAAAGTTAATTTCTATTCAATTTTCAGAGTATACAATAAGTGAGAAAACTTTATTTTATTTGTCTTCGCTAAAAAATAACTTTATTTGAATCACATCACCCTTTATGCAGAGTAGGTAAGTACTTGGTACCTCAATAAAATAAACAGAAATCAACAAATAAATTATCTATGGAAATTTTAATTTCTTTATTCAGCGGTAGATGGCGTTGTACAAATTTCCAATACAAAATTGCACTATCGAATGATTTTACGCGCGTTATTTTTTTCGATAGCTGTTCGTGCTACGGGTACTGACATGACAAAGAATATAATATATGATTTTATAATGTCTACGATATTTTTTTATAAAAGTTCGAAACAACTTATTGGATTAATTAAACCAGTCGACCGTGTTCTTTGATTGACATCAACAATCGCGTGCAAAGAATATGTTTTGAACAAAACGACGAGTTCTATTTTTATGTACTTATTAAGAAGCGTAGCGAAAGAGTAGAATAACACCAATACTCACACACTTTATAACTTTATAATGACTCCCATTTTTTAAAAGGCGCTTATATGTAGGTTAACTAGCGACGCCAAATACATTAGTTTTTATTACTCGTAAACCAAGCAAATATAAAAAAAACCGGTCAAGAGCGAGTCGGACTCGCGCACCAAGGGTTTCCGTACCATCATAATAAATACACTGCAGAGCTGTAGAATAATACAATTATTATTGCAGTATTAGGTCAGCGCCATCTCTTGACCGATAGTAGAACTAAATAGTACATTTGAACATAGACTGAAAAATAAATTATTAGCCAAATCATTTTATAACATGAAAGAATACTTCGAATGTAAAATGTTTAATCGAATTTTTAAATTTTAATAAGCATAGATTTTTTATTATTACCTATTATGATTTAATTTTAGAAGAATTTTGTTAAGAGTTTTAATTTCATTGAGTTTTATATAAAAAATATAGTTATCTGTTGTTTTTTCCCCTTAGTTTATAAGTATTACCTATATATCAATACCTTGAAAAGGTGAATTTATAATAAACAAAACATCTTTAACCACTAACATTAATGTTATGCACTACTATTGTAAATTTGTGGAGATTAAATAAATATGAAATATGAAATAAATTTTTCTTAGGTCAGGGCCATCTGTTGACTGGTAGAGGAACTATAAAATTTTTGATTGTTTTTGAATTTCTAAAAAGGATGTTATATTGAGACATCGTTTTATTTTTCCTGTAATCTTTACATAAACTACTATCACATAGAATTATTTCAGATTTTTCTCTTTAAGGGGGGGGGGGGGGAGGGGGGTATTTTTTTTTACATTTTTCCTCATAAGTCGAAAACTATGCGGCCTAAAAAAAAAGAAAAACATGATTTAAAATATGCAAACAGCGCTCTTTCATAAAATACCCCACATGCCCTAGTCGCTTCACTTAAAATTTTTAAGACCTCTTTTCGGTCCCTGTTGTAAAAAAATATTTATTTTTTTATTTCTTTCTTATTTGCAAAATAGTTGGACAAACGTCATCTTAAACTATTCCAAATTTTAAGTTGATAACATTAGTAGTTCTCGAGATATCCAGCTGTGACAGACAGACAGACTGAGTCACACCATAAGGGTTCCTTTTTTACCATTTTGGTACGGAACCCTAAAAAGGAAATAACAATGCCCTCTTGAAAATTGTCTCTAATATTTTTTTAATAACTCTTTAATTTTTTTCATTCTTTGTTACTATTATTTAACTATTATTTAGGTAGGTACTTTTTAATAAAAATAAATGAATTGGCGGCGTTAGTTGACGGCTAATAAGGGCCTGGAGAAGTAAGAAACAACAAGAAAAGCTTTTTAGAAAAAAAGAAAAACCTCCTTCAAAACCCTGAAAATAAAAACAACAAAAACAGCTTTAAAACAAACATTCCAACGAATTGAGAACCTCGCCTCCTTTTTTTGAAGTCGGTTAATTAAACAGCTCTAAAAAGCAAGAAAAAATGTTCAAATCATTGCGTACCAATACGCATATAAATTTTAATAATAAAAACTTCTATTGAAGTCGGTTTGGGCCTGGAGGGCAACTTCTTTTTTTTTATTCTAAATCTAAAACCCGACATCATAAGACACATTTATTGTATACACACAGGACAAACAAGTAACAAAACAAACATAAAGGAGACATACAAATGGCGCCCTTATCACTAAAAAGCGAATTCTTCCAGGCAACCTTGGGATGGACAGGAATTCAGACAAATGTGATGGGGTAGTTGGACGTGTGCAAATTTAATAAATTAATGTAAAATATAATAAATAGAATGTAATAAAACAAACAGCTGTTCCATAGAAAAGTACAACATCGAGTCGACTATAATGTATGGAACATCTGTTTTTTTGTTCGCGATTCCGTGGTTGGCCCCATAGTAAAAGTTGTTCTTTCACGTGGTCTTAAATCCCCTTTTCATTTTTACCCGACTGCGGGTTATGTATTTCGCGCGTATCTTGTAAGTATGTATGTTTGTATGTAATATTCTTTATTACCTCATATCTCTCAAACGGCTGAACGGATTTCTATGATTAAGATATCGTTAGATTGGTCTTTTCAGCCCAAGTGTTCTTAAGAAGGTGGCGTTATAAAAAAAACAACATGGCGGCTGTACGGTGCTATTATACGTAGTGAAAAAAAATAATTTTTTTTAGAATACTGCAATATGGGTGTCAAATTAAAGGGCTTATTATAAGGATTTCAAAAAGGTATATCATGACCGTAAAATATAATAACTAAAAAGAGATAAATAAAAAAATAAATTAAAAAAATTAAAAAACCCGCCTGCATAAAAAGACAAGTCGACTGAAAAGATGGAAACAAGATTAAATAAATATTAAAGGCAACATGTCATAATAACATGCAGTCGAAGGCATATAATTCAATCATTCATAATGTCACTTTCTTTATGCATGCCTCCGACTGCATGTTATTATGACATGTTGCCTTTAATATTTATTTAATCTTGTTTCCATCTTTACAGTCGACTTGTCTTTTTATGCAGGCGGGTTTTTTAATTTTTAGATATTTAAAATTACAACAATGCAGTTAAATGTAATATAGTCCAATATTTTTTAATAATGTACTACTTTATTATTGTTTACCTTAACAGAAGTGAATGTTGTTCTAATTTTGTTCAACAAAATTATCAATCAATTTTATGTATCACTCAGCATGGAATTCGTTTTTATAGTATTGCTGGCAACAACATAATAGTAGTTTTCAACACACTTGCTCGTAAAGTGAGCCTTATTACATTGCTTTTAGAGCTATAAACCGAGCTACAACAAACGCGTGCAATAATATATAAAACACTAGTTTGCAATAGAATTAACCCTACAAAGTTAAATTAGTACCTTACTGCAAGTTCTATGCGAGTAAACAGAGCATTCCTAATTTAGCCGGGTAATACAGTTATTTTTTTTGACAACAAAGAGGTTTTATACTGCTGAAAATTCATATACATTTTTGGAATAAATAAATGTGTATGTCCTTAATTAAGTCAAATAAATATATAATTATTTTCAAATTATTCATAATTCAGAATATTTTGTTATAAAATATTAAAATATTTGCATTTTGTCACTTAAAATTATAATTTTGAAGTATTAGTAGTAGGCTGTATGCTCCTAACCCCTTTGTTCGCAAAATATTCTTGCGTTGGGCGTGTGAAAAAAAACAAAAAAAACATGCGCTACTTTTCCCATTATTATCATATTTTGTTTTTGCCTTATTTGTTGCTGTGTGATAAATTACTTTGTTTTTTCCTTGCAAATGTGTTGAAAAACGTCGTATAAAACTCGTGAGCTTTTGCTTATTGCACACTCGGCTGAGTTACGCCCTCGCCTGCGGCTCGGGCTGCAACCCACAGCCTTGTGTGCAATGAGCAACCTAAGCTAACTTGTCTCATAATGTACTATTTTGTTTTGTTTTTAAATAAACAATTAACATAATACTGCTAACATACTAGCATAATAAAAGCATCTTTTTTGCCATGTTCTTAGTGTGTGTGCCGGTTATCCGATGCTTTAGAAATAGCCACATAAGAAATACTTATACTTAATGTTAAATCTGTTTCTCATTTTATGTAAACTTCATGTTTTTATGAGAAATAAATTCTTTGAACCCTATATACTTAAAAAATAACGGTGTATAAAATGTTGATGTTATTATGACGTAGTCTACCAAGTAATACAAACATCAAAATGATCACAATAACTTTAATTACTTCCAAAAAGTTGTAACAGTAAAGTCATTGACCCGGTGTAGATATCAGGGGCGGTCGTTGACCCGATCGATCGCCGGAATTGGGTCAGATGCGACTGGGGGTGGAAGAGAGGGGGTGTGATTAGTCAATGCACATTATTTTTAAATCATTGAACTTATCAATGGCATAGAAAGTTTTCTGCAAAAGGTGTACTGAAATGAAATATACGAACTACATAATGGAGGGAAAGGAAAGGAAAGATTTTTGGTTTTTATCACGTTTTTTGTTATAGGTACTCATTTTGATATTGTCTCAGAAACACTGAAAATTGAACTATCGTTACATTTAATTGAAGTTAACGTTTTGTACCATGAAGTGAGTTATAAAACCATTATAAAACAATTTTATTGCAAAATTAAAGAAGATTTCTCGCAGTTTTACTTATCCCAGAAATATGTAATTAAGCTAAGAGTTACTACAGTCATTATTATTTTTATATAAATAAGTAAATACTTAAATATATAAATATTAGACAAGATCACAAACATTGCTCTGATTCCAAAGTAAATAGTGTTAGGAAATTTGAGATAACGGTGGAACTACAAACACCCAGACCTGAACCAATATAGAAAAGTTCGTTTGCTAAATTGACCCAGCCGGGGATCGAACCCGGGACCTCAGAGATGGCGACACCTCGAAAACCGGCGTACAAAAAAAAACCGACTTCAAAAACCCTACCTCTAAAAAGCAAGAAATAATATTCGTAATAATAAAAATAACCTAACTACTTGTTCTTAGCATAGTTCGATTTAATTATATTTTCATCTGTCCTCATCATAATTATTATTGTGTAGTATATTTATATGTAGGTATTTATTATTATATTAATTATTTGTGTATGTGTATTTATTTATAGATAATATTATATATATGTATGTTTATAATATATATACTTATCATATATTTTTGAGGTACACACTGTCTGCCCTTCTCAATGTTTTTCCTGTCCCGGGCCTGCTGGAAGAAATTTCAATGTGAAATAAGTTGTGCCCTTGTACAATTCTTCTGTCCATTTCTTTTCCGTTTGTAATTGTGTGTGTACAGAACTAATAAATAAATAATAAATAAATAAATAAATACGTCTATTGAAGTTGGGTGGGGCTTTTAGAATAAAAAAAGGAATCTGTACTCCAGCCCCACCCGACTTCAATAGACGTATTTTTATTCTTACGAATATTATTTCTTGCTTTTTAGAGGTAGGTTTTTAGAAGTCGTTTTTTTCTGATGGGTTAGCAAGAATTAAACTATCTCTTGCTTCGGAAAACACGAGTCTTCAGTCGCGGCAACACATTATTATTAATTTTAAGTTTTTTTATGAACGGCCATCCCCTTCATTATATTTAATTTATATGACAAAACACACAATGAATCTAAAAAGCTTATAACTAAATGGCTAAAAACTAAAACTTGGGAAGAGACAGAATCACTTCTCTTATTTATAACGTAATATATGTACTTAATACTAAATCGAAATAATAAATCTATATATGACATACACGCACACATACACACACACACATACACACACGCACACACACACACACACACTTACAACTGCATGCAAATTTACTTTTTACATAAGAGTCTTGGCTTTTATATTGTGATTGTTGGGTAGTTATTTGAAATTGATTTCTTTGCTTTTAAACCTTTTTAATATTTATTGTAATAAGATTTTAGTTTGTTGTTGTATCTTTTTGTAATTAAAGTATGTAATCATTAAGGAGGAGCGGGGCTTCTTAACACAGGCCATAAAAGCTTAAAAGGAAGCTCCAACCCATTGTATCTAATGATCAACATTGTTAATGGAAATAAACTTTTTTTTTATGTGTCTCTATAGAGACACTGACTGATTGTAAAGAGACTAGGCTGTTTAATTTTAATTTATTTTAATAGGTACATCAGCAGAACACTTATCGAACAGTTACAAAAAATAAAATGATACAGACATACATAGGCTAATAAGTGCCCCATTATAGGTGACACAGCATTTGAGAAAAATAAAGTAACAAAACAAACATCTAGAAGGAACTAAAAACATATTCAATTATTCGTATTATGGGAAATTCACAATTATTCTTTAATTAAAACTAAGTACTTATACAATACTAAATTCCAAGGCTGTTAATTAAAAGGCATAATGGGATGGCAAAATACTTAATATTTTACTTAACTTTATAGCTATAAAGATTTGCTAGAGTTTATAGATTTATAGCAAAAAAAATAGCTTCATCTGAGTTCTGAGTAGGGTTGCCAACATGTCTTAGGCGAAATATAGTATTTTTCAAATTAAGCTATAAAAAATATAGTACACTTAAAAAAAAATTAATAGGCAAATATCATTCGGTGTTGGTTTACGCACGATCTAACTCCTGAGGATGCTCCGGGTTGGGGCGAAACACGTGTAGAGTAGCCTAATTGGTGAAGGTGCAAGGTGTGTTGCTGTCTTGCTAAATGCAAGTATTGTGCACTTATATTTTGTGGTGTGCTGCATATTTTTGCGGGCGGGCGGGCGGTGCATCTTGCATATTTTGTTTGCGGAAGTAAGCTACATATATTTCTTTTTTCAAAAAGGCAAATTTTTTTTGTACTTATTTATTTTTATAAAAACTATATTTTTTCAGTTTTTGCATTTTTCAACAAGTTTTGGATATTTTTGGAGTATTTTTTGTATCATTCGCTTTTTAATCGTACTTGAATTGAACTTGACGCACTTTCGTTATCGCTACCACTTTCCATAACTAATTTATCTAAGACTTGAGTTATTATTTCTCAAAGAAAGAATAATGTTATATTTTGCAGATGCAGTTACCAACGAAATCTCAAAACAAAAATAATACTTTCAGAATTCAGATACGATATACACTACACGCTATCGAATCAGTCAAAATGCACATCACTAATTTAAAAAATTAAAGATTTTCTTAGCGGTCGATGTTAAAAATATAAAATTTTTGCGAACTATATATTTCTTCATCAGTATATAGTACGCAGACCCGAAATATAGTATAATACTATATATTATAGTACGGTTGACAACCCTAGTTCTGAGTCCCACTGTACGTTGACCTCTCACAGGCACGCCGTCCGTAGGTGTGTTTGTTTGGCACCCATGCCGTAAAAATATCTTTCTAAGCACGTAATACATTTTCTTTATTTACCAGTTTTCATTCTGGGATTTATATATCACATGGCTACAGAAATTTCGAGTACTTACGAAAGTTTGTTTACGAATATTAAGGCAGGATATGAATGATTTCTATAAAAATATCGGCTAGATTTTCTAATCTTCTTCCAGGAAGAGGACTAAGCTATAAAATTACTGCAAGATATTCATATTGTTACCAATATTAATATATTAAGTATTATGTACTTGGTCGATATAGTCTAATATCGAGATTTAGTTAAAATAATATTATTTGGCTTACATATTGATTATTATTAAAATATTAAATAAGAGATGCTTAAAAAAAATAAAAGAATTTAAAAGAATAGAAAAAAATATTAATGGATGCTATGGCTAAATAGCCATATCATCCATTTATATTTTTCTACCTCTATTTGGAGGTTAATGCTAAAGGTGGAAACTCACGGTGCGGAATTCTGCAAGCCGCGAGACGCACCGCGTCCGCACCGCATCGAACCGTCGCCGGCGCGCGGCGCGTGAAACCACGTACGAGCGCGCACCGCACACCACCGACTAGCCGCGTTCGACCGATTAAAATTTTGAATTTTGTAGACAATCTATCTGCCTCGGGAGCTTTCGAGAAACTTTGACGTTTTTTTCCACCATTTTCGATTTTCCAAAAAAAAAGTTACCGACCGATTTTCAAAAATTTGGTAGCATACGAAGTCTCGCAAGATCTTTTGACACCACTGCCTTTCGTTTATATATTATAAAGATAATATATAAAACTTTCGGAAACATAGCCGAATTACTATACCCACTAGCAACTTCAAAGGTGCGGGCGGCGCGATGCGGTCCTGAGCTCCTCCGCGTCGTATGAAGAGCCCAGTGAGCGTCCGTGGTTGTCTGCGCTCGTGCGCAAATTCACGCACCGTGCGCGGTATCACTGGCCGTGGGATTCCGCCTTTAAGATGACGAGTGACATAAGATAAACCGTGTCATTGTCCCAAGGTAGTCTAGGAAATATAAAAATGTGAAGTATGGAATATATTAACTCAATCACTTCTACTTCTACACTTGAAAGCACAAAAATCGGTACACGCTATGTGTTTTTCATACAAACATTCTCACTTCACATTTTCATAAATAAAGAAGTACCTATGTATAACTGTCCATTAGCCATTTTTAATGTCTTCACGGGGAAAATCGCATTGTGAATGCCTAAAATCTAAAATTTCAATAGATTATATTGTGTACTTTTTATTTTAGAGAGAATGTGAAGTGAAAGTGCGCAAAACACCACAAGTGTTTGTATGAAATCAGTCAGTAAACCGATTTTTGTGCTTTCAAATTTATTTATAGCTTAGCTCGCATCCGTCCTTGATTTAAACTTGAAACTTGATTAAAAAATAGTCAATTAATTGCTATATCACAAACCACACGCAGAAACCCTCTGACGTAAATACCGACGTTTTATATACCGACACTGATCACATCACGGCATCAGTTGCCAGCATGGCGCCGGGCAGAACTGGTTCGACGTGTATTCTCATTTACATTCTAATACTTGCATTCGCGTCACACACATCAAGCATCCGTAGAAAAAGTTACACTAAATCTTTAGCATATCGAAATCCTTCACTAAACTTCACGTATCTTACAGCGAAGAATGGGTATATGTCAGAAGAACACTCAGTCGTCACAAAAGACGGATACATATTGGGTGTCTTCAGGATAGTGCAAGCCAAGAACTGCCTTAAAAAGAAAAGGCTGCCTCCGATCCTGCTGATGCACGGACTCCTTGAGAGCTCTGATGCCTGGATAGATGCTGGTCCTGATGCTGGACTGGCGTACCTCATCTCAGACGCCTGCTTCGACCTCTGGGTGGGCAACTACAGAGGCAACTACTACTCCAGAAAACACGTGAAACTTGATCCTGATAGAGACGCCAAATTTTGGCATTTCTCAATAGACGAAATGGGACTATACGATGAGCCTGCTACGGTCGATTACATCTTAGAAAAAACCGGAGTGAAGAAGCTGAACTTTATTGGATATTCCCAAGGCGGTGGGTCTTTCTTCATAATGTGTTCTGAAAAACCTGGATATTGTGATAAAGTCAATTTGATGATCGGCTTAGCGCCAGCTACGAGACATTTTAATACAAGATCGCCAGGGTTTCGTTTGAGCACAAGAGCTTTTGTTGCAATGCAAAATATTCTCAGAATTTCTGGAGCAGAAGAAGTGTTAAGGAAAGGTGCTCCGACCCAGCACATTCTGTCTTTTTTCTGCAAGCTGCCCTTGATCGTAGATTTTTGTAGCGTCGGAATGTCTGTAGTAGACTTCTACCACCCGGGATCTGTGACTGAGGAGACGATGAAGATGATTTTCAATCACTTCCCAGCGGGAACATCACTACAAACCATGGTGAAGTACGGCCAGAGTATGGTGAGCTCAGACTTTGTGAAGTTCGACTATGGAAAAGAGGGGAATATAAAACTTTATGGACATGAGAAGCCTCCGAAATTTAACTTGGATGCTGTGACTGCGCCTGTGGTGATACTCTATGGAAGGAACGACGGATTGGTGGATGCTCGGGACGTGAAGTGGTTGGTGGGGAAGCTGCCCAATGTGATTGATGTGATGGAAGTGAAGGACCCTCTGTGGAATCATATGGACGTTAATTTCAGTCAGTATATAAGAAAGCTAATATTCCCAAAGATTTATGAACATTTACTTGCACATAGTTATTAGTAGACGTTCCTGTTTGGTGTATTTATTATGCATTTAGAAGCTGTCTTGTCATAATATTAAGTCTTGATAAAGTATTTAAATAAAGGTATGTTAATAAGTTTATTTATCCTTTTATTTAAAAGTCATGTAACAATTATAAGTAGTTCTAAGTTTACTTATTTCTCATTTGCTTAACAAGAAATTCAACATCGACCATGAACATACAACAACCAGTTTTATGAATTAATTATAATTTTAAATACTTTGATGTCATAGTAGATCAGCCATATCAAAATTATTATCTATGACGTACTCGTTTATCCATATCTTTATCCATACCAATTTCATTTGAGCTATAATCCATAATTTCTTACTAATACTATAAATGCGAAAGTAAGTTTTGTTGAGTAATTAAGACGTGAGTCTTAGCTTGTAGTTAGCATCATTTATCCAGAAAAAAATATACTTTTGCACATTCGTACCATTTAGCCAAAAAAGATGAATTTAGAAAAGAAAAACGTGATTCTTTTGTCGCAAAAATAATATCGAAGGGAGTGGCATGGAATGGGAACAATCCAAGTCAAGTCAAGTTAAATTATTAATTATCTTTATTCAAATTATTCACTTCCCTATCCAAGACTTACATGCGGATAAAGTCGCGTCCCCATCAGTCATTAAAGATTGGTGTCACATCTATTTTAACCCAACCATTTTATAGGCGTCAAATTGTGGATTTATCTTAAATCTGACCAAATCTATGCTAGTTATCTGTGCTAGTCCCCTGCGCATGAGCAGGCTGTGCCGATATCCCATGACAAACCTTACTAAGCAACTGAGTTAAAATAACTGTTTTGCGTTTAACCCCACCTACCAAATACTCCAATACTATAACATAAACAATCCTTTTCATACTTGGAAAATACAAACTAGTAAGAAAGGCCGCAAATCTGATCAAATCCACCCCTTGACAAATAGTGAGGCCAAATTGATATTGGGGCGACACTGTCGCCGCCAAATTCATTTCGTTTTGTCATTCTTTATTACAGAATAGTTTCTGCACTGATTTCTTATGGAGTCTATTTTCTTTTATTTATTCTTATTTGAGGTGTGTTTATTTGTTTCAATGTATTTGATTTGATGCAAGGTGAGTTTAGAAGCATGCCTTCTTTTGATATGGTTTTGAATTACATGAAATACACTTCGTTTTTAGGGTTCCGTAGCCAAAATGGCAAAAAACGGAACCCTTATAGATTCTTCATGTCTGTCCGTCCGTCCGTATGTCACAGCCATTTTATTCCGAAAGTATTTTGAAACTTAGTAGGTCGATGTATTCTGTTAACCGCTTAACGATTTTAACACAAAAATAAAAAAAAAAGATTAAGGGGGGGGCTCGCCATACATGGAACTGAAACTGAAAAAAAAAATTCTTCATACCAATACGTGCGGGGTGTCTATAGATAGGTCTTCAAAAATGATATTGTGGTTCCTAAGACAATTTTTTCTCAAAGTCAACCGTTTGAAAGATAAACACTGCCAAAGTGGTAAAATGTGTGCCCCCCCCTCTAACTTTTGAAATAGGTAAGTGAAAAATCTAAAAAAATATATGCTATAGATCTTAATAAAAACTTTCACTGAAAATTGGTTTGAACGAGATATAAATATTAGTTTTCGAGATATATCATATTTTCCAAAACCGCAAATATAACTTTGTCATTCATACCAACACTGTGAAAAAGAAAGTTATTTTTACAGACGAATAATGATAGTGGTATTAAATATGGTATGGTATATAAGGTAACTACGAAACCCTACGGCACGTGGCCCGACACGCACTTGGCCGGTTTTTTTAATTACTAACTATTACCTAGACCTATAGTATTATAATGTTATTATAGACCTATTGTTAGTTAAGTAGAATAATTATTTGTTACTGTACTTTCGTTGCTACACCTAAGTTATGTAAAAAAAAACTTAACTCTATGACTCCCAAAAATGCTAAGTTACCACCATTATTTTCAAAGAAATATATTCTTCTCCAAGCTAGACATTAAATGAGTTTAATGTGGTACCCTGAGCGAAAGTGGCGCCGCGGTGAATTATATTTAATATTATAATTCTAATACACATTTTTAAAAATGTTTATCGTGGAGATTTTAGGGCCCACAGTCTAGTATTTTTAGGTAGTATCGTTACATTCCCTCGTAGTCACTGCTAGAAGTAGATAGCAAAACTGCTAAAAGTGGCCGTTTTTGACACATTTGCTATCTACTTCTACGAATGACTACGAGGGCATGTAGTGATACCTTCTAAAATACTAGACTATGGGCCCTAAAATCTCCACGATAAACATTATTAGAATATTTTTCTATTAATAACTTATTAAATAGAAACCTCAGAGGGCGCCACTTTCGGTCATACAACCGCCTTAACCAAGTTCGCTTTGATTGAAATAAAAAAATACAAATACTTATACCTATTTCGTAGCTGCAATAATAAACCAATACAGTTATATTTTACTTTTCCAATTAGCATTTTATCAAAGAAACATTGTAACCTTTTGCAGATATCGTTATTCAAGTGATTTTATATCTAAATGAATGCCTTTATCGATAAAGAACTCTTTATGTTTAATGTCTTCTTGTATCTACATAAAGTCTAATATTATATTCACAATTTGAATAGTACTTAGTAAACATTTTCTTAACAATGATTTGAATGTTGTAATAAAATAATAAACTTTACCAATCTCAAACATATCAAACTTAAAAAGTAAATTGCAAATCTAACAACGATGAATGTCTGAAAAAATCTAATTGGCTAATTAGTTTTTTTATAGGTAGGAAAGGCGCGGTGGTAGTGAAACTAGCGCCGCCACTACATTTATTTTTATTACTCGTAAACCAATACAATATTTAAAAAAAGCTCATGTAATAATTTCTTATATTTTTTGAAAAACTCTTTAAACAGTTTTTATTCTTTCTGTAAGTTTTAAAATCCAATTTAGCTCAAAGTGGCCACTTTTGGCAATTATGGATTTTAAAACTTACAGAATGAATGATAACTGCTGAAGAGTTTTTCAAGACAATTTAAAAGGTTATTACATGAGTTTTTTTTAAATATTGACTGTGTTTACGATTAATAAAAATAAATGTAGAGGCGGCGCTAGTTTCACTACCACCTCGCCTATATAATAAAAAAAAATCCGTACAAGTGCGAGTCGGACTCGCCCACCGAGGGTTCCGTACAACTTTATTTTTTTATGATTTAATTGCAAATGTGTAGTTTTCAGATCTATACCTGTACTAACATCAATTTTAGGGTATTCTATTCTATCGGAGGGTATTGCGAATTTCATTAGAAAAATACACGCTGAAATTTTATTCATTTGGTTCTAGGCACCCGCCCCACCCCCCTAGTGGTGTGGTTCTACTCATGATTACGAGCAACTTTTACTATGGGGCCAACTCTGATTATTTTGAATCAAGTTTATTTTGACTTTTGATTTTTACCTTGACGTAGAAATAGGGTAGTAAGACAATCAAATATTTTTTTATGTTTTGTTCCGTGACTAATAAATGTAGTTTAATTTGTAATATTTTTTATACAGTGTTGTCTTATATAGATAATTTACATAATTTCGCATCAGTTCAAAAAATATAATTTCAAAAAGTTTAAATAAATACATATGACGGCGCGTTTATGTTATTTCGTAATTCGGCATACCTCTTAAAATAAATAGCGCTTTCTCCAACGCCCATGGATATGGCTGAACTAAATGGTCAGCTCGGCACTCCGTTAAATAAATACATATATAGAAATAGACATATTTAATATTTAAAGAGACTTATTTATAAGTATTTTTAAATCGTCCAGTTTTTTTTCCACCACAACCCTCAATAGCATAGTAGTTTACTGGATAATTAATAACCGATCGCCGTTCTATTAACCTTAAATCCTTACGCTAAAATAGTTATTGTAAACTAACACGCACGTAACATTAAAATAATTATTGTAAATAATAATACATTATTGCCTTTGAACTAGTTTATAATTTTGGATTACGTAGAATCTATCGGCAATAGTGCATCAAAATTAACTTTTTACCATCGCCACTCAAAAAAGTGCGTTTAATTCAACGATGAGAGTGAATAATACGCTGTTTTATTCACCGAGTGAATAAAAATATTTTGAATTTGGAACAAGCGCGCATCGTATGAATTATGTAGAAAAAAAATAAAACGTGCTGAAAGTATGGAGTTATTCCATAGATAAAGCCATAGCTATACAAATAATTTAAAAAAATATCCCGCCAATTTTATTAAGGTTCTTTTTAGTGTCTTATCTTAGGGTTCTTTTCTAAAAAATATCCCGCCAAATTAATTAGATCCTTTTTAGTGTCTTATGATACTGATGCATAATGAGGGGTATTAAAACATAGTATCACACGAGTGTTTTAATACCTAGTTATGTGCAGATTCATACACTACTTTATCTACACTCACACATTTGGGATTGAACCTACTAAATAAAAGATCAACGTTAGAAAAGAGAGAGAGACTTTGGTTGTATTAGCTATGTACCTTGTAATAAGTCATTTCCTTAGCTGCACCTAAAATAATTTTGCAGTAATTTTTTTTCACATTTCTATGCAAGAATAAAAAAAAATACGAAATTCAGTATAACAAAATGTAAAAATTGAAATCAATATTCAAAACTTTTTTGTAATGCTCTAAAAATGGCGCGCATTCCATTAGAAAAAAAAATGAGATGAGTGCATTCTTGCAAACTAATCGCAATTAGTCATCGATCACCATAGAGTGCATTTTAATCATGGAAAGTATGTGGCAAAATATCGTTGTTTTTTTTTTAATATCACGGCACTACCTTTTTCTTGGATTTGCCCTGTATCGTAATGAGAAAAAAAGTTATTTTATGATGCAGGTAACTGCATCGTAATGAGTTTTTTTTTAATTTTACCTATTCACGAAAATAAAGTTCGTATTTATATTACCTTTTTTGAATTCATATTTGGAACATTACGTTGTGAGTGTAGATAAAATAACTTTTTTTCTCATTACGATACAGGGCAAATCCAAGAAGAAGGTAGTGCCGTGATATTAAAAAAAAAAAGATATTTTCCCACATACTTTCCATGATTAAAATGCACTCTATGGTGATCGATGATTTATTGCGATTAGTTTGCACTTATTTCATTTTTTTCTAATGGAATGCGCGCCATTTTTAGAGCATTACAAAAAAGTTTTGAATTTTGATTTAATTTTTTACATTTTGTTATTATACTGAATTTCGTAGGTGTTTTTTATTCTTGCTTAAAAATGTGAAAAAAAAAATTGGCTGCAAAATTATTTTAGATGCAGCTAAGGAAATGACTTATAACAAGTCTCTCTTTCTTTTCTAACGTTAATCATTTATTTAGTAGGTTCAATCCCAAATGTATGAGTGTAGATAAAGTAGTGTATGAAACTGCACATAACTAGGTATTGAAACACTCGTGTAATACTATTAAAAACCTCGCCTATACCCCTCATTATGCATCAGTACCATAAACTACTAGTACTTTAGCGTTCCGTATAAAAAAACAGCAAAAAACACGTTTCTTGTAAAGAGGAGAGGTACGAAAACATTAAAATACATCTCTTACAGAAGTATATTGTATCAAATTACATCAAATTCGGTTCAAAACCGTAGACGCTACGATGCTGTGACAGACTTAACTGCCTCTGTGGTCTAGCGGTTCGCCCACCTGTATAAGACGCAGGGGTCCCGGGTTCGATTCACAGGGGGGGTACAATTTGTACTCGGTTTGGTTGGTGGTAGGGCTTATTTCAAGTCCGCTTGGCTAGCCTAGTTCTGCCATAACAACAATTTAAAAATTGTTGTGTTCCGGCAGTTAGAGGTAAGATAGCCAGTTCTTCAGTGATGAGGATCCCGGGAGTAGTGCGCTTCCACTTTCGTACTTAACGTTACTTAACATCAGGTGAGATGAAGGCCAAGCTCTATCCCATTGTGCATATAAAAAGATGGACGGACAGACGGACCGAACGGTTTTAGAAGGGTTTCTTGTTGTACTGCGGAACCCTTCGCATTTGCGAAGTATAGACAATATAATAAATAACTTAATCACTTCAATTTATAGTTTAGCTCGCATCCACCCTTTTTTATAACTTGAAACTTGATTTAAAAATAGGCAATTAATTGCCATAAGTACCACAAACCGCACGCAGGAACCCTTTGATGTAAATACCAACGTTTTATACCGGCACTGATCAGTTCGCGGCACCAGTTGTTAGAATGGCACCGGGCGGAACTGGTTCGACATGTATTCTCATTTTAATACTTGTATTCGCGTCACACACATCAAGCATCCGTAGAAATAGTTACACTAAATCTCTAGCATATCGAAATCCTTCATTAAACTTCACGTATCTTACAGCGAAGAATGGGTATATGTCAGAAGAACACTCGGTCGTCACAAAAGACGGATACATATTGGGTGTTTTCAGAATAGTGCAAGCCAAGAACTGCTTTAAAAAGAAAAGGCTGCCTCCGGTCCTGCTGATGCACGGACTCCTAGAGAGCTCTGATGCTTGGATAGATGCTGGTCCTGATGCTGGACTGGCGTACCTCATCTCAGACGCCTGCTTCGACCTCTGGGTGGGCAACTACAGAGGCAACTACTACTCCAGAAAACACATGAATCTTGATCCTGACAGAGACGCAGACGAATTCTGGCATTTCTCAGTAGACGAAATGGGACTTTACGATGTCCCAGCTATGGTCGATTACATTTTGGAAAAGACCGGCGTGGAGAAGCTGAACTATATAGGGTTTTCTCAAGGTGGTGGGACTTTCTTCATAATGTGTTCTGAAAAACCTGGATATTGTGATAAAGTCAATTTGATGATCGGCTTAGCACCAGCTACGAGACATTTTTATACAAGATCGCCGGGATTTCGTTACGGCACAAGAGCTTTTGCTGCTACGCAAAATATTCTCAGAAGTTCAGGAGTAGAAGAAGTATTAAGAAAAGGTGGTCCAACCCAGCAGTTTTTGTCTGTTTTCTGCCGGCTGCCTTTGATCGTAGACTTTTGTAGGCTCGGGTTGTCTGTTGTAGACTTCTACCACCCGGGATCTGTGACTGAGGAGACGATGAAGATAATTTTTAATCACTTCCCTGCAGGAACATCGTTACAAAACATGGTAAGGTACGGCCAGAGTATGGTGAGCTCAGACTTTGTGAAGTTCGACTATGGAAAAGAGAAAAATATAAAACTTTATGGACATGAGAAGCCTCCGAAATTTAACTTGGATGCTGTGACTGCGCCTGTGGTGATACTCTATGGAAGGAACGACGGGTTGGTGGACTCTCGGGACGTGAAGTGGTTGGTGGGGAAGCTGCCCAATGTGATTGATGTGATGGAAGTGAAGGACCCTCTGTGGAATCATTTGGATGATAATTTCAGCCAGTATATAAAAAAACTAATATTCCCAAAGATTTATGAACATTTACTTGCTCATAGTTATTATTAGAATTTTTGTTTTTTGAAAAGAAACACTAATAGTTCGTACATAGTTATATAATGTAAACATTATGTTAGGCTCAAAGACCGAAAACGCTCATTTGGGAAAAATCGCTCAGTGCGAAAAATCCACAACATGAAATTCAGTTTGTGACTCTTCTTAAAACGCCCAGGACGCTTTTCTCAGTTTTTTTTATTCATTTATCTCTCAGTGGGTGAAAACTTATTATAATTTACAATAATCAGTATGGAGGGTGGGGTCCATACTAATATTTTCGGACGAATCCTTCGTATAATTATGATATAACTTCACTTACAGGTAAGTTCGTTTAATCATTAAATATACTTTAGATTTGTCCTCAATATTAGTATTATTCATTGAGAGTATTATATTATTATGAGAAAATGTAAATATTATCTTATGTGTATTAGTCTTTTAAAATTAAAGAATAACAATCACATTTAACATAAATCTGAAAGTTTTGATACTTACATGTTTTGGTACCAAAGATGGTACTTATAGATGGTTGGTACCAAAACAGTGTGCAAGATTGGTTTGGAAAAACTCAGTAAGTATACGAGTAATTATCTTTCAATGATAATGTCTTTGTTTTAATATCTTGCAAAGATAGTGGAGTCGTGTCCCGTGAAACGTCTATAATAATTTTTATGTTACGGCTTTATAGGTATCGAATGCAAAACCTGGTGACGATAGACACGAGTCTACTCCACTATCAGTAGCGTAAATATCGTAAGAAAAAAAATACTTCTGGTATCTGGCAAAGTTGATAATGTTTCTTGCGCCCATTCTTCTCGTCAGCTAAAAAAGTCTCGAATGGGTGGTAGGGAAATATTAGACAGTTCAAAAGTACAATCTAAGTTTATTTGAATAAATTTCATTTCATTAAGGCTCCGTTACGCGGAATCATTTGTCTCTGCCTTTTTCTTTATGTGTAAAGAGTATGGAAAATATCCTCACTTCTGCACTTTTTCGATGTTTTTCGTTGTTTTTTCATCATAATCTTTAGCACAATTATTTTTCTTAAAAAATAGTTATTGGAGCAACTGCTCAGTACGTTAAAGTGTATTTTGTTGTAGAATTCAATACGTTTCCGCTATTATTTACGCCAAAAATATGGCCCGCGACAAGCGCTTTTGATGATATTCTGTTTTTTTTTTACAATCATCTGTGAGGTTTATACTCAATTTAATACTTGTAGGTACTAGATAATCTCTTTAGCTTGTGGTAATTTTTTTTTTGTGGCTACAACTTTACGTTTTCTATATAAAAATATGGCCCGTGCAAACCATGTTTTCCTATTATGGCCCCTTAAATGTAAATTTCAGCAATTATATTATTAAAAAGAGTTTTATATTATTTTTCTGTGTTTAAAATAAGAAGTGATTATCAAGTGCTTTTTATAATAATAATATAAATATGTGCATACAAGCGGTTCTTCTTGAAAAATAAGGTAATTGTAAGATGGCTTGTGTCAAATTATCAAATTAATTAATTAAGGCGCTTTAGGTAGTGAAACTAGCGCCACCACTACATTTAGGTCTGACGTTTGAGAAACATGTGCAGGAAACCATAAAAAACTGTTACTACCGGTTAATAGTAGTTTATGATACAAGGTTGGTAAGGAGGTTTTTAAAACGAGTTGACGCTTTATAAGCCCGAGCCGCAGGCGAGGGTTTATAATCGTCACGAGTTTTAAAAAACCTTAACAACCGTGTGCCATACTACGTTTTTCAATACATTTGCGAGAAAACATTATAGGTACCTACTACTGAAATTGTAATTACATATAATAAAACTGTAAATTCTAAATATTTGTGCGCGAATTACGCAAAAACCGCTAAACGAATTTTGATGGATTTTTCACAATTTAGTAGATTGAGATCCAACTTAAAATCTAAGCTATGTGTCATCAAATTCAGGTGGGTGGAACCAGAGAAACAGCTTGAACTCTCCGTAGTACTAGCTTTCATACACTAAAGGGGTCATTTTAAACTGGTTGCCATATTTTTCTACTGTCCACGCGGATGAAGTCGCGTTCGGAGGCTAGTAGAAATTACAAAAAACGTTCGTAAACAAAACGCACGGCGCCGGCGTGCGGTAAAATCAACTTTCCGCACGCTGTACTAGTCCGTAAACAAAAACGCACGGCGTGCGGTAAAATCAACTTTCCGCACGCTCGACTGTCATCGTAAACTTACATTTTCGAGCAACTGTATTGAAAAAGTTCTTTACAGGGTCAGACAGTTTTTAACTACTGAGCTTCGTGTTTATTTTTGTGAGTCTTTAATACTGTCTAGACTCAACTACGCGGACACAGTTATTGGAGGATGTCTTCTGGCTCGTACAAAGAAGCTTCTTCAGCGAGTGCAGAACGCATGTGCCCGCTATTGCTTTTCGATCCCCCGCAGGGCACACGTTACACCCTTTCTGAATCGTGGTGGTCTATTGAATATGGATTCGCGTTACAAATACCATCTTGCCAGTCTTCTTTTCGAAATAATTAAAGAGAAAAGTCCTCCTTATCTTTTTGAAAAGCTTAGGTTTTCACAGAGGCCAACTCGAACAGCATACAAACTTATCCATACCAAACACACCACGGTTGCATTTCGTGGCAGTTTTCGTTACGCAGCCACACGATGTTGGAATAATATTCCCCCGCCAATCAGGAACTCCGTGTCAAGGCATACTTTCAAGATCAGATTTAAGGCGTACTTACTGGACTTACAAAAAAGATTGTAACACTATGTTTTGTGTTTTTTTTTTTGACCTTTTGTGATTGCGCGTACTGGCTGTTTCGAACATTTGCTCGTAAAGTTGCTTTGTATTTTCAATTGAGTGTTATTTGTTACTGTGTGTTAGTTTAATATAATAGGACAATAGGTTAATATTTCAGTATAGTTCTAAGTACAGTTATGCTGCTCACTCGCTCTCCACTCGCAGGCGACCACTGAAAATCAGCGTCGTGGTGCAATCACAATGTTCCGCGACACAATGCTGAGTGGAAGCCTTTTTGGCACATCCTTGTCTTATGAATAGTTTTAAGTTGATTGTATTTCTTATGTGCTAAATAAATATATTCTATTCTATTCTATTTATTTTTATTACTCGTAAACCAAGTCAATATTTAAAAAAGCACATGTAATAATTTCTTAAATTGTCTCTAATATTTTTTTTAATAACTCTTCAGCAGTTTTCTTTCTGTAAGTTTTAAAATCCATTTTAGCTCAAAGTGGCCACTTTTGGCAATAATGGATTTAAAACTTACAGAATGAATGATAACTGTTTCACTACCACCGTGCCTTAAGTGTCAAGTCTCTAGGTCGGGTATTAAATCGTTTATTTTTTTATAGCAGACAACAGACATATACTTATTTTATACATTGCCGGTGGACCAGCAGGCATTGTATACAATGCCTAGGCAAAGTATAAAATGAATAATATTTCATACATTGCCTGATCGTTTCAGGCAATGTATACAATACCGGATTATACATATACACATTGCCGGTAACATATATAACGCTGTTGTAGTAGGAAATACTTTAATAAATAAATAAAAAATACACACATCAACTTTGTCAAGGGATGGTGTTATTTTCATACAAACGAGGTAACTTGGTTTCCTGCCAGGGATGTACCGTGCTGTGATCTGATGATGGCCATCCAGGGAGTGAATGGAGGAGATTCAAATCGCTACACACACCCCACTGATCTGACCAGCATTCTAAAAGATTAATGGACATGTTTAAAAAACCGCGAAAATAGCATGAAAATGTATGGAAATCCTGAAACTGAGAACTCTGACCCATCAATCTTTTAGAATGCCGATCAGATCAGTTGGGTGTGTATAGCGATCTGAATCTCCTCCATTCACTCCCTGGATGGCCATCATCAGATCACAGCACGGTACATCCCTGGCAGAAAACCAAGGCTTCAAAGTTACCTCGTTTGTATGAAAATAACACCTGTATCCCTAGACAAAGTTGAGGAGTATATGTCATTGACTGTATTCCGACGAATCTGGAATACGGCGAAACTGGAATACGATAAGTCAGAAACATGACAAATCCGGAACAAATCCAAAACCTTAAAATGTCCGGCTTAGTTTATTAATAAAGCAATATCGAGCTTTACATAAACGTCATGTCATAGAGAATTACGGATATATCGCCTAGTCATTGCTTAAAGAGGCTAAACAACAAAGCGCCCCATTATGTTGGTCACTCATTAACGACATGTCACCATTAATTTTAGGGTATTCTATCGGCGGGTTTTGCGAATTTCATTAGGTAAATATACATATATGTAGTGAAAGTGCTTTTGTGTAAAACGATCTTCATTTTCGTTTAAATTGGACAGTCAATACGGTTCGATTAACATTAATTCAGTCATCTCCTTATTTGTTGCAAGTCAAAACTTCCACCAGTAGGTACCTATTAGTGGTAGTGGAAAAAAAATACGATTAAAAAGCAATTATTTTGATTAATATTTTTTTTACTTTTGACTTTGACCTTGAAGTGGAAGTGGTGTAGAAAGACAACCAAATCAGCTTTTTGTCGTCATAAACTTCTTAGATTTTTATTTCATATGTATTTTTTTCATTGATTTCTCTACGCAACAGAGCAACTAGTTTTTAAGCACTCTACAAACAATGAAAAACAAATTTATACTGATAAATAAACCCTTTCCAAAAAAGTATAATTACAAGAAACTACAAAAAATTTGAACATCACGTACCTACACACAAAAGATTCAAACAAAACAACATTAAGGCAAGTGGCCACAAGCCCTCATTCTTTTGATCCCCTCGCCTCGTGGGATCCAACGGGCATTCGTATATACGGTTAAAAAAACACTCCAAATAATTGGGCATTTGGCTTGTGTACTTATATCCAATTACGGTTGTAAATAATGCTTTTATGAATTGAAACCTCATAGTAATGATCAACCTGGAAAACTTTAATGATCATCTGAATAATTTAAAGGAGTAATTGAAAAGTTTTTAGTAATTTCAAGAATGTTCAAGCACAGTGCTTAAATGGACACGAAAACTTTACTTCGATCATCAAGAACGAGGATTGTAATAATAATCAAAAAAAATACACAACAAAGTTAAACAAAAATAAAATAAAATAAAAGAATCGTCTTTTTGCGATTGCATGTACTAACTACCTACCTGTCTTGTAAAACTTTAGATCCGAGATCTTACGAAATTCGTGCTATTGTACAACTTAATTTTCTTGTCCATCAGCCATTTTTGATGTCCCCACTGCTGGGGCACCAGGCCTTTCTTATGGGTGGTAAGGAGAATGAGCCATAACCCACCACGCG
The DNA here is from genome assembly GCA_950108535.1 of Agriphila straminella. Taxonomy (NCBI): domain Eukaryota; kingdom Metazoa; phylum Arthropoda; class Insecta; order Lepidoptera; family Crambidae; genus Agriphila; species Agriphila straminella. The sequence goes on along the minus strand of OX467324.1, from coordinate 697,499 downwards.
GCCCCAATGCGGATTGGTGGGTGTTAACGACTGCAAATGCAGCCGGGACCAACGGCTTAACGTGCCTTCCGAAGCACGGAGGAGCTCGAGATAATAAATTTTTGGTCACCCATCCCATGACCGACCCTTGCGAACGTTGCTTAACTTCCGCAATCGCTGGGCCAGGCGCTAAACCACTGCGCCACCGAGCTTAATGAATGAATTGTATGAAATTAATTGAAGAATTTTCTTACCCCCTTACTAATAAAGATTGTATAGCAGATGTATAGTTATACAGTGTTTCTTTTCAATGTCAAACTCAAATAGTTTGACAAAGAGTAACCATTGTGTAACTATACACCTGCTATACAATCTTTATTAGTAAGAGGGTTAATGTACTTTCATAAAATATTAATCATGAATTTATAAAAACAACAAATTAACGGACACCTAATAAAATAACGAAATATACTTTATCATTATTGTTGCGTAAACTTATCAAATACTGTTCTTCTTTTAGGGACAAAAATTTGCTAAGAACCGTGCCTCAATTTACAAAAATGCCCTTCTGACTCCTGAATAAAAGTCATCTATTTTTTCATAAACAAGTACAAATCAAATAAATCGAAGCTCCCTTCACATTTGATAAACGTGGATGTTATGAGAATACGTGTATCTATCTATCAGCAGAAGTCGTGTGGACTGAAGTGAAATGAACTCATTCGAAAATATTTTCAGCTAAATGTAAGAAAGAAGCAATCAATATTTATGGTAGTATTTTACATAAAAGTTTTTTGCTATCCCTCGGGAACAATACTCTGGATACAATGGATTCATAATTTTAGCACAGTCTATTATAACCTTGTGATATAATAGTAAGGATAATAGTTTCAGATGGATACAACGCAGCGTGGTATGAAAGCAAAATGTAGCATTATGAGCATTGCTAACTATGAGCGCTACGGTGCTACGTTATCACGTTTTTAAGGCGAGAGATTGATTTTTGAAATTCCAATGAGAAGAACTGATGTAGGATTCTACTTCACAAAAAATACTGTAGACTGAAAAAGAAACAAAGAAACACAATAACCGATCAGAATATTGAAAAATGGCATGGTAACTCTGTAAAAAAAATCCTGAATAACACCATAAAAGCTTATGAAAAAATTCCAATCGTTAGATTTCGTAATTTTCAATGACAGTGTTATGATTTTTTATGCTAACCTTGTCTTAAAAAAAAAGTCTGGAACGGGTGGTAGGAAAATATAGACGATTCAAAAGTAGGTACTTCATAATTAAGTTTATTTGAATAAAGCTTATTTGACTTTGACTTCGTTGGTAGTAAAAGTTTGAAGTTCCCGTTAATTTTTTATGATTTAATATTTGTTTTTAATAACTATTTGAGATTACCAATTGTGACGTCATAAGTCTCCTTTCATATACATATTTGTTTTCAGATATTGAAAAACTGTTATTATGTTATTTTATTATACTAAAAGCTTAATTGTATGATTTTATTTCTCAAGACTTCCTCATTAAAAATATGTAACAAAAGGGCTATCTGATGCGAATTTTTATTAAAGCTCAGGACCAAACCTTCGGCCCTCAGGTGAAGAGTCCTCTTTATAATTGGGGCCTGCCTTATCTGCCTCGGGACTCAATTGAGGCCACGAGGCCAATCAGATAGGGGACAAATCTCAAGGCCGTTCGCTGAAATCGAATTCCTTGGCCTTTTAAGTTCGTTGAGGTGATCTTTTGACATTATTTTCGGGAAGTCATTTTTAAACAGTTTTAATTCAACCGCCTCTGTGGTCTAGTGGTAGTGGTTCACCCACCCGTGTAAGCCGCAGGGGTCCCGGGTTCAATTCCCAAGGGGGGTACAATTTGTACTCGGTTTGGTTGGTGGTTGGGCTTATTTCAAGTCCGCCTGGCTAGCTACCACCATCTTACCTAAGTCTGACGCCATAACAATTATTTAAAAGTTAGTGTCACCCAGTTCCGGTTCCTGTTAGAGGTCAGATAGCCAGTCCCTCAGTTATGAGGATTCCGGGTGTAGTGCGCTCACCTTCGGCCTTATCGTCACTTATTAACATCAGGTGAGGTGAAGGCCAAGCACTATCCCGTTGGAAAAATGGAAAAAATTATGATGTTACTGTCAAGTAAATTAATTATAACTTAAACGGAATATGTGAAACAGACATTTAAAAACTAAAGTACCTATATGACATGTGAAAGTCATACATTTTTCCATCAAAATCAACTCTAAATTTATTACAAAACATAATGATTATTACCATCTAACTATCTAAACAGCTTTGATACTATTAATTTACTTAATATAATTGAAAAAATACTAGAAAAAATCGACTCACCCGTAGCAGCTCAGACGGGACTCAAACCCTTAGGATTCCGGCCCAATGCACTAACCAATTATGCTACCGAGTCGCTAGTGGGAGTGCCGAAATTTTCTAGTACTTTTAATTTTACATTGTCGCTGTAAGCCAGCGTTATTTCATCAATGTAAAGAATTACCTTCAACATTCGAATGCAACATCTTTACAGATGCCAGACAATCGATTAAGATGAAACAGCTATATAATATTGAATTTTTTGATTTTAGCTATTTTAGCTTTGATTTAAGTTACTTAATATAATTGAAAAATACTAGAAACAATCGACTCACCCGTCCCGTCTGAGCTGCTACGGGTGAGTCGATTTTTCCTAGTATTTTTTCAATTATATTAAGTAACTTGATATATAAAAATAGCATTGTGAATGCTAAAATCTAAAAATTCAGTTTTGATACTGTATCTAGACGGTAAATTGCTTGACTATAAAATCCTTTTAGAGTCACTTTCTCCAGGTTACAATTCCTTTGGCGAATCACATACATAAGAGTGCACAAAGCTAGCACTTAACAATGGCGGCGCTTTCAGGGCGGCTTCCTGCAGAGCCTATTTCCGCCGGAAGTGACGTCGCTAATGAGCCCCCACTGTCTCCGTCGTTTCCGGTTAGAAGATATGATACGAGTCGCGTTAGATAGAAACTTTGAAAACTTTATCCAGTTATTTTAATACAGGGGGTCTATTACAAAAAGTTTAATGCGATACACGCAGCTGCGTCCGTGCTTCGTGCTGATTGTTTCTTATTACAAAGCACTTGCGTATGCGATATCGCGAAGTTGATTGCGTAAGTTTGGCAGTTTTTCGCTTGAGTATCCGACATCATTCGTTTAATAGTCTATGGGCAACGATAGCCAAATTAAAAATGTTTGTTATATCTACAACTGACGAACTGCGCACGATTATCGTGGCCAAGTGACTGCGTTCCGCAATGAGCGGTTTTCAAAAGGCAGTTTAAAAAAAAGTAGTACCTAAAAGACGGCTAGATGTCGTTGTTTAACTAAGTACGTAATTTTTTAAGAAAAAATTAAAGGATGAAAGGAGTCGATGCCAATTTTTGCCGTTGTTATGGCAATCTACTCCTCTTCAGGGAGTAATTTTTGCCAGTGCCAAGTGTTGAATAATTAAGTGGTATACTCAGTTGCTAGGAAAAATTAAAAAAATATCTTCCTAGTTGAATAGCGCCATCTATCAACATAAAAATAAACTCAAATTCTCAGCTGTCAGAAAACCGCTCATTGCGTACGTTATTTTTGGAATAAGCCCCCTGTACTTTCGAAGTTTAGCTTAATAATTATATAGTAACTAGCAGCCACCCGCGGCTTCGCCCGTGTGGATTCCGCCTTTCACCTCTTAAAAGTTGAATTTTCAATTTATCCCTAACATTCACCTAATTCCTAACAGCGTTGGTGGACGAATGGCGTTAGGCCAATAACAGATAAAGTCCGATTCACACACATCGGTGAAGTCACAGTTCCGCCACCGTGATAATTAAGTATTATATTTATCAATGCGCGACCGCATGCGGCCGGACAACAATAGAAAATGTATTGTGTCTCATTTTCCGGGCCTTGATGGTGTATGTTCTTTTATACATTCTCTATGAACATGTCCACACATGTCAGTGTCAGTGACGATGACGAGACAGTGCTCTGAGTGTCAGTGAACGCGTGTTCATACTTCATAGTGAATGTATGAAATAATAATTATCACGAGTGGCGGTACTGTAGACGAATACCGCTAGAGTTTTAGGTTTCAAAAATATTAACGTTTGTTTTTTTTTCGTATATAGTTTCTGCACCATTAACTAAGACTAATACATGAATTTGTGTCATTTTGGGTGGATGCATAAGTGACAATTTAGGTTTTTGTCTTTTTTAACACTATCAATCGAAAAGAAAATTAAAGTTGAAAATTTTACTTTCATGATGATTACGAAGTCATAACCGATGTACATGAGCTTTTTGTGTCATCTTTATCCACGGGAACACTGTTATTTAACTGACACAATTTGTGTCGTTTTTATCAATGGAATCTTATATCAGATACAGTTGAAGTTAAAGTTACCGTTACCTACTATAAGTCAGTTTGCACGTGACGAAAATGACACAAATTAGGTTTGTACACTACTCAGGCTCAAATAAAGTTAAAAAACTCAATGGTATTGTATTTAAGAAAATACAATACCATTGAGTTTTTTAACTTTAAATCAATTTTGTCAGTTTTGTGTTCAATTATTTATATCGACGACAAATAATCGAATTTCTAAAGATGCATCAGCTAGATGTGACACAAAACGCAAAAATAAACGTTTTTTTATGCAAGTCTATCGACAGACAAGATTTCATAAACTTTAGAATTTTTTAAGGTTATACCCTCAAAATAACGTATTGGTATCGGTCTACTGTGGCCCTATTATGAATTGATGCAAAACTATCGTTTTGTCTCTTGCACTCGCATTAAATGTGAGCAGTATCCTACTATCCTACTAATATTATAAATGTGAAAGTTTGTGGGTTTGGATGTTTGTTCCTCAATCACGCAAAAACTACTAAACGGATTTGGTTGAACTTTGGCACACAGATAGTAGATAGTCGAGATTAAAACATTGAATACTTTTTTTCCCGATATTCCCACGGGAACGGGAACCACGCGGGTGAAACCGTGGGCGGCCGCTAGTATCTCATAGTTTACAGTAACGTAAACAGTTTGCCTTAACTCATGGTAGGCTCACTGTGACGGAACTGTAACATCACTATGTGTGAATCGGGCTTAATCCACCATGCCTAAATCGCACGTCATCCATTACAATCCCAATCAGTCACCGACAGGTGGCGCTCCGATCGCATCCATCATCGACAGGCCCTTAATTAACCACTGACGGTTCTACGGCAGAATATGGTGCGAGGGTTTGGTACAATTTCTTCATAGCCCTGACAACAGCGAAATATGAAAACCCTTTTAAAATTGATCAATATGAACAACTTTTGTTACATTTCATACTAAATATTGGAATTCTGGTAAATGTATGAAACAGCTGAAACAAATATAAATGATTAAACACCTGTTTAACTTAGACACTGTTTAAATCTGATGCTGTCTCTTTTAAGCAATATTGTCAAAAATGCATCATATTTAAACAGTGTCTGAGTGTAAACTTTCAATTTGACATGTATATTTCTCCTTCGCCTATCACATTATTATCACACGATTAAATAAAGTGTCGGAGTTAAACAAGTGTTTAACAATCTTTTGAATACAGTTTAAAGTATTGTGTGCTACTGCTGCTTTTTTATTTTTTATTATTATAAATTATTATTAAGTTATTCAACTACCTTGTATTGTGTGTGAATGTAAGTAGCATTTAGATTCTAAGTCTAGGTGACGGGAAAAGAAGTAGGTACTAAATTTTTATTAACCACCCAATAGTTAAAGTTTGTAAGTAGTAAATGTTTTTCTTTCTTTCTTTCCAAACAACAATAATTTTAAAGTTAAGTACGCAGCTTAACCACCAGCTTAACGTTTCACATACTTTTGTTAGTACATAATACTGTGATTGTGGAAGCGCTCATGGCGGAGCTTGACAGACTGATCGTACCTACTCGATCACGTTTGTTAAGCAACGCTCAGTCCGGCCTGGTGTCGGATGGGTGACCGTTAAGTGGCATTACAAATTACAACTGAGCGCTGTGCTTCGGAGGGTACGTTAAACCATCGGTCCCGATGTGTTGTCATCTGATAACAGTTATTATGCTAAGTCAGAGGGCTTACAGGCGGCTTGATAAACTCTAACACCAGAGGTGGCACCTAATCCTCATACGATAAGAAAGAAAGAACTGTGTTACAATCAGAAGTCAACGAAACTAATAATAATAATATTCCTTGAGGCACATATAACAAGTATATACCTACGAGCAAACGTAATTGATTTCCGCAGCAGATAATCCATCACTCGATATAACTAAGAAGCTCCCAACCGCGATAACTGTTTCCCCAATTGGAAGGGTTTACTAAAAGGAAATAGGAAAACTTAATTTACCGAAAGAATAGTCTATTACAACTTTGTGCAAGTGTAACAATGAATTTAGTAATCGGAGATCACAACTATATAGTCGCTAGGGATATTTTCTTCTTAATAAGAAGTTAACCTTCCATATTTATGTGATGTGAAAAATGTATCCAATCAGTTATACTATTTTGTTCTAAGAGTCTAACATTTTGGGAAAGATACAATTGGGGAAATGTACATTACGGGAAGTGGACATTTTGGAAAATGTCCTTTCTGGGAAGTGGACAATGTGGACATTTCGGGAAATGTACCTTTTGGGATGTGGACATTTCGGGCAATGTTTCATTTTGAGACCGGTGTAAATTATGGGAAGTGTACATTTTGGAAAATGTCCTTTCTGGAAGTGGACAATGTGGACATTTCGGGAAATGTACCTTTTGGGAAGTGGACATTTCGGGCAATGTTTCATTTTGAGACCGGTGTAAATTATGGGAAGTGTACATTTTGGAAAATGTCCTTTCTGGAAGTGGACAATGTGGACATTTCGGGAAATATACCTTTTGGGAAGTGGACATTTCGGGCAATGTTTCATTTTGAGACCGGTGTAAATTATGGGAAGTGTACATTTTGGAAAATGTCCTTTCTGGAAGTGGACAATGTGGACATTTCGGGAAATGTACCTTTTGGGAAGTGGACATTTCGGGAAATGTTTAATTTTGAGACCGGTGTAAATTATGGGAAGTGTACATTTTGAACGGGCAGTAAGATCACTTCGCTAAAAACGTCTGTCTATAATGATATAATTAATATTTCATACATAGATCTACTGTCCCTTGGGGTTTCGAACCTAATTATTAATGTTTAATAGTTTGTTTTATGGTCACTTGGAGCTTTGACGGAGGTTGGATCGGAACGGTGATACGGAACGGGGGTACGGTACGGGCAAAAGAACAATTATCAGGACGCACCTTTAGGCAACGCAATCAAAAGATACAGCCTTTATGTCGCATTTGAGACTCACTAATAAAGATAAACTTTATCCGAAATCCATTTAGTTACATTTATTTATTTACGTAAATTACAATTGTGTGCAAAACTTGATGAGCTAGTCAGAGGAGTTTTTGTCCGATTCCATAAATGTGAAATCTACACAAAATTATTTAACTGTCCGACGAAGTTTGGGATTCTGTAAAAAAATATCCTTACAACTTTCTATGCATTTTTATTTTATTTTATGTAAATTATAAAAATGCTTGACGGAGCTTAAGTTTGATGGAATATATCCATAAAATTTGCCGGTCCATCCCTCGGTAGGTAGAATTATGGAAATTCTCCCGCCATAATCATAAATTTAAGATACGCTTTATGCCTTCCTTTATTTTTTTCACTCAAATCTCCACCAAGAAACAATTGTTACAGGGTAATTTTGTGTCCAAGAGATATATTGTGGATGTGGTTTAATTAGATAGAAAGCTTTTGCTGAATCTGGGATAGTTTTTGGGCAATGAAAAATATTTTTAGACAAACTAGAAAACTTTTGAGCAACAAGAAACTTTTTGGAAAACTTAGGATACAGCTAGGCAAACAATGATACTTTTTGAGCAACCTAGGAAACTTTTGAGCAACCCAGTATACTATTCAGCAAAACTAGGATAGACATAGGCTGTGAACGCACCGACGACAGGTGCCTATATATATATATCCAGGTTACTTGCTAGGATACACGGCGACCGCACTGGAAGGAGAGTCGCCTTGGTCTCATAGTCTTTGGTTGTAAGCCTCGCATCTACGATACATTCTAGGTAGTCGCCTGGATGTATCGAGGCACCGAGCGCGTAGTGCGGCTCGTTGCGAACATTCGTGAGCGTTCGTTTTACTTGGTTACAATAATAATAATAATAATAATAAATGCTTGGACAATTTCACACAGCGCCATCTAGCCCCAAACTAAGCAAAGCTTGTAATATGGGTGCTAGACAACTGATATACTACTTTTATACTTTTTAAATATATACTTATTATACATAGTAATACCCAGACCCGTCACAGAAATTAAAATTCATCATTTCAATTTCTGCCCGGCCGGGAATCGAACCCGGGACCTCTTGTGTGGTAGGCGGCATGTTGACCACTGCACCACTCAGGTCATCGTAAATGCACCTGTCATGTCAGTGCGTACTAGGCGGCCTCTCCGCACACGGCATCGTAGCGTAAGCGTATCGTAATATTCGTAGTACGCGCGTCGTACGAGAGCAATAGGGATGTTGACTATTTTTTTTATTTTATGTTACATAAATTACCTCTCAAAAAAAGAAACATTGGTAAAAGAATTAATTCGCTAGCATGAAAACTGCCCGAGATATCACAGTGTGAAATGCACACAAATGGACTCGATCAAAAACGCTCCATACTAATGGCTTGCACGTTATGACGTCACGCCGTGCTAGTTTGTATGCAACGCATAGGAAATTTGTTCAGCAGCTATATTAAATATTGTGTTTATCAAAATGGTTTCTTCGACAAATTTGCTATACATTTTACGGACTAATTAAAGGTATAATTTATTTTAATAAATTTTATAGTTTTTAAATGGACTTGTCCACCCAACTTTGAAGGGTCATAAAACAAATAATATGCAATATATAAAACCAAGAGGTATACAAGCTACTCTAAAAGTTTAATATGTTTACGATTTTTATTAGTATTTTGTTATTTCATTCATTAGTCAACATCCCTATTAAATACGAGCACGTACATGTTCAAAGAAGTCCGCACACGAAGCGGTGTTGCAGCGTATCGTATGAGATTTTTATTGTCATTACGATAGTCGTAGCATACTCGCATAAAAGCAGGCGTCAACATGCCGTGGTCAACATGCCGCCTACCACGCAAGAGGTCCCGGGTTCGATTCCCTGCCGGGCAGAAATTGAAATGATGAATTTTTTTTTTTAACGGGTCTGGGTGTTACTATGTATAATAAGTATATATTTAAAAAGAATATAAGTAGTATATCAGTTGTCTAGCAACCCATATTACATGCTTTGCTTAGTTTGGGGCTAGATGGCGCTGTGTGAAATTGTCCAAGCATTTATTTATTTATTTATATTCTGGAACAATAACGCCTACGCTACGATTCGTGTGCAAAACCCTGCTCGTCTTGTGCTCGTTGCGTCTTGACGATACGCTTACGAGACGACTACGCTTACGACCCGTGTGCGAAGGGGCTTAGGATACTTTTTCGGCAAACAAAGATACTTTTTGGGCAACTTAGGAAACTTTTGAGTAACCCATGATACTTTTTAGTAAAGCTAAGATAGACTTAGGATACTTTTTTCGGCAAACAAAGATACTTTTTGGGCAACTTAGGAAACTTTTGAGTAACCCATGATACTTTTTAGTAAAGCTAAGATAGACTTAGGATACTTTATTCGGCAAACAAAGATACTTTTTGGGCACTTTGGAAACTTTTGAGTAACCCATGATACTTTTTAGTAAAGCTAAGATAGACTTAGGATACTTTTTTCGGCAAACAAAGATACTTTTTGGGCAACCTAGGAAACTTTTGAGTAACCCATGATACTTTTTAGTAAAGCTAAGATAGACTTAGGATACTTTATTCGGCAAACAAAGATACTTTTTGGGCAACCTAGGAAACTTTTGAGTAACCCATGATACTTTTTAGTAAAGCTAAGATAGACTTAGGATACTTTATTCGGCAAACAAAGATACTTTTTGGGCAACCTAGGAAACTTTTGAGTAACCCATGATACTTTTTAGTAAAGCTAAGATAGACTTAGGATACTTTATTCGGCAAACAAAGATACTTTTTGGGCAACCTAGGAAACTTTTGAGTAACCCATGATACTTTTTAGTAAAGCTAAGATAGACTTAGGATACTTTATTCGGCAAACAAAGATACTTTTTGGGCAACCTAGGAAACTTTTGAGTAACCCATGATACTTTTTAGTAAAGCTAAGATAGACTTAGGATACTTTATTCGGCAAACAAAGATACTTTTTGGGCAACCTAGGAAACTTTTGAGTAACCCATGATACTTTTTAGTAAAGCTAAGATAGACTTAGGATACTTTATTCGGCAAACAAAGATACTTTTTGGGCAACCTAGGAAACTTTTGAGTAACCCATGATACTTTTTAGTAAAGCTAAGATAGACTTAGGATACTTTTATCGACAAAGATACTTTTTGGGCAACTTAGGAAACTTTTGAGTAACCCATGATACTTTTTAGTAAAGCTAAGATAGAGTTAGTGTTCTGACCTTGGGCGGGGTGGAGTTGTGATGGCGGGCGGCGGCGGAATGCGCGCGGCGGGTTGCCTTGTAGTGCAGCCGCCGCAGCGCGCCGCCCAGCCGCTCTGGGGAGCCTTCGCCTCGTGCCACCGTCATGGTACCCTCACCGCCTAGGCATAACATAAAGAGAGTATGCAATTTGAGTCCATAAGGTGGAACAAAATTATGTAACTATAACAGGTGATAGTGACAGGTTGCTTTATCCGGACAACTTTCTTTGAGGAACAAAGACCGACAAAAATTTTTTTTTTGCTTTTCTATAGTAAGTCGATCAGTTAACCTAATACATTTTGTATGGGAATATGAATATTTTTTTCGTTTTTCGACCTATGTTCTTTAGAGAAAGTTGTTTACCTTAAGCAACACTATCAGCTACCTATGTCAGTATCTAATGTTAGACAACTTTGTTCCATCTTTATAGGTAGGTCCTACTCGTCACGACAATTTCGAAGACTAAATTATTTTGTAAATTGCATGGCACAGAGGATTTTCCTCGAAAAAGTATTTTGTTCCTGTAAATGCGAACAGTCTTCAATGGTCTATTGTCTGCCTTAAAATCTGGCAGATCATTATCAATAAATTTATTGACTTTGAAATACCTACACAACTATACCTACAGAGTGTTTCTTAATAACCCGTAAAAATCTGTTTTTATTTGTATTGAAAACTGCAAATTGACAACCCTAAACGCTAAACTATTGTTTGGTAAAAATCTTTTTTTTTTTTTCAAAAAATGGCGGTTTTCAGTGTTTATAATAGTTTTCGGTGGTTGTATATATGGTACAGTCAGCAACGAAAGTAGCTTTACACCTAAGTTCTTTGTCATAGCAACTTCTTTGAGAAAAGTCTCATAGTATTTGATTGAATCAGGCGTCACTTGGCGGAAGTCCCAAACCATTTTGAAGAAAGAAATATATGTAGCTTACTTCCGCAAACAAAAATGCAAGATGCACCGCCCGCCCGCAAAAATATGCACATAATAATAATAATAATAATAAATAATAAAATAGCTTTATTGATTCCACATTCATAATAATAACATTAATTTACAATCACAAATTAGTTTCATTAAATCATATCATACTATATTTATAAATATATTATTACATTAAAAAACAAGTATTTAAAGTAAAGGATATAAAAATGATTCATTTAGATATAAATAAAATAAATTCATGCAAACTTGATATTGAAAATTATATAAGGTATATAAATATGCACATGCACACCACAAAATATAAGTGCACAATACCTGCATTTAGCAAGACAGCGACACACCTTGCACCTTCACCAATTAGGCTACTCTACACGTGTTTCGCCCCAACCCGGAGCATCCTCAGGAGTTAGATCGTGCGTAAACAAACACCTTTCGGTGCGGAAGTAAGCTACATTATATTAATTTCTTTTTTCAAAAAAGTCTCATAGTTTAAAATTATATGACAAAGTACTAAAGTGTTAAGCGACTTTGGTTGTTGACCGTTCTCTACCATATTCGGCTTTATAAGGCTATTACCAAACAGTCTGTCTGTATAACACTATGATCTGCAGTGAGAGTTCAAAACTCCAAAGAACAAAGAAATATCTGAATATAACAGGCGTCCGATTATTAATTTAAAACTATATAGGTACAGTCAGCAATGAAAGTTGTTTAACACTTTAGTACTTTGTCATAGTAACTTTTTTGACTAATGTTTTAAACCGTGAGACACCTGTTAAAAAAGTTGCTATGACAAAGTACCAAAGCGTTCAGCGACTTCCATTGCTGACTGTACTAAGCCTTTAATTGTCCACATCGCATGCCGTGGCTGTACTTAAATTTAAGATCTATATTTTAAGCCCTTTATTGTTTTGGTTAGTACCTATATGTTTTTATTGACTGCCCAATAAAATAAAATAAATATTGGTTTAAATAAAATGAGTAAGTACCTGCGGCGAGTTCAGGAGAGGGTCTAGATGACTGGATTTTGGGGACTTGATGACGCCCATCCGACTGTAACAAAAGTGTTAATTTAATACATACTAATTATTGTTATTTTACAATACAATTTAATATACGAGTATTTAAGAAAGTGAACACCACGATTATGATTCCACTCCGCTTCATTACGTTCGTGTAAATATCGTTACTTATGGCTGTTACAGCTGATAAGTTTCTTGCGCCCGTTCTTCTTGTCAGCTAAAAAAGTCTGGAACGGGTGGTAGGAAAATATAGACGATTCAAAAGTACTTAATAATTAAGTTTATTTGAATAAAGCTTATTTCACTTTGACTTCAATGGAGAAAAAATTAACAATTACTAAAACCAAAACACCAACAAAACTATACCTACTTATTTACTACCAAATGAAACAGTACGTACAAGATGATTATGGCAGAAATTGACCAAAAATGGTTATACTTATTAATGTGAAGGTTTTCATCCGATAAACGAAATCGCATCCGAATTGGTTGGTTTCGGAGAAATATTAATATGCACATACATAACGGGTGTAACAAGACCTTCAACGAAGCCGAAGTCCACGTATTCCGCCCATCATCAGGATCATTTTTGTCTATTAGACTATACCTGGGAAACCAATAGTTACAAAGTTATTGAAGGTCAAAGTCAAAAATTATTTTTCAAAATTTTTATGAAATCTTATTTTATTCGTTATTACCTACTTTTTGACTAAAGAAACATTATCAAAATTTTAAGTATTTCGTAACAAACAATGGCTTCAAAACGTCGTCACTCGATGTATCTCATGAGCACGCACATAAACGCTGCCTTTCAACTCGGCCACACGCAGCTGTGCAGCATTCACTTGTAGGCGCGGCCTGTTGTACGCGTTACACTGCGTGGCAATGCATGCAATGCTTTTTTAACACCAAAAATCAAAATGGTTTCCCAGTAATAATTTTGAACAGAAATGGTCCTGATGATGGGCAGAATACGTAGACCTCGGCTTCGTTGAAGGTCTTGTTACACCCTGTATATTACACGATTTTCGTGTAATATAAATGCCTTTATTAATAAAGTTCCACAACAAAATTGTGATTGATCTTCCTTTGCATAAATTTAAAAACCATGTTACTAAAACGCTCTCGGGTAAAGGTTATTATAAAGTAGACGATTATCTTAAAGATCAAAATGCGTGGAAATGATGTAACACATAACTTGCTACTATAAGTACTTTGTTGAAGTAATATAATAAGTATATATAATAATATGTTGTTGCCAATAATCCTGTCACCCTGTTGTAATTATCAGGTAACGATATATTCAAGTTTGTAAATATCGTAACTTATGGCTGTCACAGCTGATATTGTCAGTGAAAAAAGTCTGGAACGGGTGTAAGGAAAATATAGACGATTCAAAGGTACTTAATAATTAAGTTTATTTGAATAAAGCTTATTTCATTTTGACTATAAGTAAATATTTCTCCGATAGATAGAGCACATTTTATGTAAAAAAATGCACAGATCCGACAAATTTTAGTTATATTTTAAGATTTGGGCTGTTGGGCTCCTTTTGTTGTGGTTGGGTGAAACATATATTAATATAACAAGGGCGGTGGATTAAGGCCGACCCTCACGACCGCAGTTAACCCACATATCGTCTAGCCAGCCTTAAGGACACCTTTGTCACTGACACGTTTTAGGGTTGACCTACATTTATTGCAATAATCCCTGGAAAACTAGACAGTGTCTATACAGGGTCATTCTAAACTTACCATCCAAATTTCAATGATGTGTTCAGTCCATGAAACTGAACAACTTTCTCTAAGGAACACATGGCCAAATATGTAAAGAAAATCGTCTATCCATACAAATCAAAGAGATCACGCACGACACGTGATCAATTTAGTATGGGATGACCAAAATTTTGTGGCGAATTTCAACACAAGTTTCTTAGAGAAAGTTGTTTAGTTTCATGGACTGGACACATCCTTGAAATTTGGATAGGTACAAAAATTAATAACGAAAATAATATCAAAATGTATGAAACAGCTGATTTTTTTTTCGCGATTCCAGAGTTGGTCCTATAGTAACAGTTGTTCAGTTTGATGGTCCCTATCTACCATATTCGGCTTTAAGGCTTTTACCAAACACCTTGTAGACCGAAATAGTGAAAAAAATATTTTAAGGCGAGGCCAGTTCACGATTTGATGAAAAGATCGATTTTTGAACTTCCAATGTGAAGAACGGATGTAGAATTCTACTTCACAAAAATTACTGTAGACTGAACATTATGTCATGAAACACAATAACCGAACAGAATATTGAAAAATGGCATAGTTACTCTGTAAAAAAATCCTGAATAACACCGTAAAATCAAACTTCAAATCGTCAGATTTCGTTATTTTCAACGACAGTGATATGATCTTTTATGCAAAAAGGATAGCTTTTTTATCGATCTAACACAATAACCGAGTACATTTTAAATAAATGATCCAGTATTTCAGAAATCAATAAAAATGTACTAAATTTCGTCAAATTTCTGGCGAAGCGTCAATTAAAGCTACGCAATATTCAACCTTATTCTAAAGACCTAATGAAAGAGTAAATTTCGGGAACTGCCTCGCCTTAATAGAAAAAAACAATAACAAAAGTGTTGTTAAAAGTTTGTAATTCGTTTATGGATTCTTGGACTTTGAATAGATTCACTTTTATCATTCACTTTTACTAATTAGTAGTGTTTTATTGGGGCTCTTGTATTTGCGCTTACTATTACAAACATTAAATTTACCTACGTTACGGGATAATTTTTGGCCTTCAGCTTCATCTCATCTGATGATAAGTGACGATAAGGCCGAAAGTGTAAGCGCACTACACCCGGAATCCTCACCACTGAAAAACTGGCTATCTTACCTCTAACTGCCGGAATACAACAATTTTTAAATTATTATTATGGCGTCAGACTTAGGTAAGATGGTGGTAGCTAGCCAGGCGGACAAATCACTCACAGTTTTTTTAAACTATTTGTAAGTAAATTAATTGTTCCCTGCTACTCACTTCAAAACAATTCAAATGTAAACTTAAACAAAATAGGTGTACAAAATTAATTTAGAAAAATTAACATTACTTCTTCTTCTTCTTCCTCTTCTTATCCCATTATCTGGGGTCGGGTCTCCTCAATTTCCTGATGCGCCAGGTCGTACGATCGATGGCTGTCGGTTTAGGCAATTGGGCTTTCTTGAGGTCTCTTTCGATATTCTTCCACCAGGTTGCAGGTGGGCGGCCTCTGCCTTTCTTTTGTTCTGGTAGGTTCAATGCAATTTGTACCACATGGTCTTTATCCCTTCTTTGAACATGTCCATACCAACGAAGACGATTTTCGGAGATTTTATCCGTAATTGGTGCAACTTTGAAGCTTCCTCGTATATATTCATTACGGATTCTATCTAGCCGGGTTACACCTCCTGCCCATCTAAGCATCTTCATTTCGTTGGTATGAACTTTTTGTTCGTGTGTCTTTTTGGTAGTCCAACATTCAGAGTCCCATACAACAGCACCGGTCGAACTGCCGTTTTATAAACTCTGCCCTTAGTTGTTATGGGAATACGCGGGTCACATAGTACGCCAGTGAGTGATCAAAATTTCTGCCATGCCACACTCACCCTGTGGGTCACGTCTGCATCTATATTTGCATCAGGTGTTAGCATAGAGCCCAGGTACTTGAACTTATCTACAGCGGGAATAGGTGTGCTTTCAATGCAGATAGTTTCTGGGACACTGTTGCCGCTGAAAGGGCGCCTCAAATATTCAGTTTTGGTCCTGCTGACTCTTAGACCATACTTTTCTAATGCATTTACCCACTTTGCTTTCCTGCCGGTGTTTTGCAGTGGCGGCCGCGAGAACTATATCGTTAAAAATTAACATTACTACGACACATTAAATAAAGCGAAGTTTCGCGGTTAATTTATAAGCACTTTTATGGCATCCCATAATTTAGTGGTAATCCCTAACTATGCGGTGACATAGTTGTTAAACGAGCCATAATAAGTAGAACTACTTACATTGTTTTAACCGTGGAATATTTACATACTTGAAAACACGTGCGTACGGCATTTTACGACCGTAAAACTTTCAAGAAATAGGGATGTTGACTATTTTTTTTATTTTATGTTACATAAATTACCTCTCAAAAAAAGAAACATTGGTAAAAGAATTAATTCGCTAGCATGAAAACTGCCCGAGATATCACAGTGTGAAATGCACACAAATGGACTCGATCAAAAACGCTCCATACTAATGGCTTCCACGTTATGACGTCACGCCGTGCAAGTTTGTATGCAACGCATTAAAAATTTGTTCAGCAGCTATATTAAATATTGTGTTTATCAAAATGGTTTCTTCGACAAATTTGCTATACATTTTACGGACTAATTAAAGGTATCATTTATTTTAATAAATTTTATACTTTTTAAATGGACTTGTCCACCCAACTTTGAAGGGTCATAAAACAAATAATATGCAATATATAAAATCAAGAGGTATACAAGCTACTCTAAAAGTTTAATATGTTTACGATTTTTATTAGTATTTCGTTATTTTATTCATTAGTCAACATCCCTATTCTTTGTTAAGAAATTGGAAACGGTTTCAGTAATTTGGAACCATAGAAAAATTTAAATCTTTAACATTACTAACTTAAGATCGAAACTATAATACTTAATTATAATTTATATTGGACAACATTAAGTACAATGCTATTAAATTGACAATGTACAACAGCCCCCGTGCGTCGTTATTTGCTATACAGCGAGAAAGAGATGTAACTATAGCAATTCATTTATACCTGGCAAGTTTTAAGAGGTTGTGATACCCCCCCTGAAGTGATTAACTTCAGAGCGCTTGCTATACAAAACGACATAATAATATTTAAGGCGGTTGTATGACCGAAAGTGGCGCCCTCAGAGGTTTTTATTTAAAAGTTATTAATAGAAAAAGATTGTAATAATTTTTATCGTGGAGATTTTAGGGCCTACAGTCTAGTATTTTTAGAAGGTATCACTACATGCCCTCGTCGTAGTCATTCGTAGAAGTAGATAGCAAATGTGTCAAAAACGGTCACTTTTAGCAGTTTTGCTATCTACTTCTAGCAGTGACTACGAGGGAATGTAACGATACCGTCTAAAAATACTAGACTGTGGGCCCTAAAATCTCCACGATAAACATTTTTAAAATTGTGTATTAGAATTATAATATTAAATATAATTTACCGCGGCGCCACTTTCGCTCAGGGTACCACCTTAATCTGTATTTTTTTCTCTTTTCCATATATCCTTGAGTGAAGTTGTGTCTAATGTAAATTTAAGATAATGAATCAAAGACTACGAGACGGTAAGTATCACAAACACCGAGATAATTTAGAAATGTTTTCTACTTTGACCCGTGGCCCTACCATGAGTTGATGCAAACTGTTTACGTTACCGTAAACTATCGGATATACTGCTCACAGTCAGTGCGAGCGAAAGAGACAAAACGATAGTTTACGGTAACGTATTTAAACAGTTTGCATCAACTCATGGTAGGGCCACCGATTGGGGATGGAACCCGGGACGTAGAGTTGGTGACACTGCGAAAACCAATATGTAAGCTTCTCAAAATAAGATCAATTTTTGTACATAAAAATACTGGACTTTCTCTAAGGGTGAGTCAAATTCGTAAATTCATTAACAGTTTGCCACAATCTTGGTTTGCTTGAGTAATTTCACTAGTTTCTATTAATTTATTCTATTTATTTAGTTAATTATCGACTCGGCAACAGTATTGAAGTCCCAGACAACAGCTCTATGTTATCGAATAATAATAATTGAATCGTATACACAGTGACGGCATTACGCACTAAGTCCGATAAACCATAATGCTGAATGCATTGTGGTTTGGTCAGACCGATTTAATTAATAATCGAGGCAAGTTAAATTCCATTGTGAATATTACAGGTTGCTTGGTAGGTTGTGACGTGAACTATGTTGATAAGGTGGATAAAGATCGGTGCACACTAGCGAATTTGGAGAGGCTGAGTAAATACAAAGTTACTTTAAAACGCACTTTGCAAAATAAAAATATAATGAAAAGTTAAGATTTTCAAAATTAGATTGACGTTTTTACTAAGTTTTCATTTTGAAATATCAAATGTATACATTTTTACTTAGGCCAAATTTATGTTACTTAGTCCAAAATCGTCTTATAATAAAATTTCATTTTACTTTATTTTTTCAATACAGTTGCTCGAAAATGTAAGTTTACGATGACAGTCGAGCGTGCGGAAAGTTGATTTTACCGCACGCCGTGCGTTTTTGTTTACGGAGTAGTACAGCGTGCGGAAAGTTGATTTTACCGCACGCCGTGCGTTTTTGTTTACGGAGTAGTACAGCGTGCGGAAAGTTGATTTTACCGCACGCCGGCGCCGTGCGTTTTTGTTTACGAACGTTTTTTTTTTAAATTTCTACTAGCTTCCGCCCGCGACTTCATCCGTGTGGACAGTAAAAATATATTGCAACCAGTTTAAAATGACCCCTTTAGTGTATGAAAGCTAGTACTACGGAGAGTTCAAGCTGTTTCTCTGGTACCACCCACCTGAATTTGATGAAACATAGCTTAGATTATAAGTTGGACCTCAATCTACTAAATTGTGAAAAATCCATCAAAATTCGTTTAGCGGTTTTTGCATAATTTGCGCACAAATATTTAGAATTTACAGTTTTATTATATGTATAGATTACAATTTCAGCAGTACCTATTATGTTTTCTCGCAAATGTATTGAAAAACGTAGTATGGCACACGGTTGTTAAGGTTTTTTAAAACTCGTGACGATTATAAACCCTCGCCTGCACCTTGTATCATAAACTACTATTAACGAAGAAAAAATCCTTCCGGACGACTTCGTATTTTTTTTAAACTTGACGCTTTCCTAACTTGTCTCATTTTTAACTCAGCATTTTCTCACTTGGTCTCTTTCCCAGATGACTTCGTCATTTTCTTAAGCTTGACAATTTCTTAACTAATGTGTGGTGTTTAAGAACCAACCGGACACTTACATAAAATACTCTATATAAACTTTTTTAAAATTCTGTTTGTTTTATATTTCTTTTTATCAGTCTATAATTTTATCAGTCTCTTTGAGTATACTCCTAAAATTAAACAAAACACACAAATTCGCCGCATAAGTCAATGTGAATGTACCTTAATAATCGAGAAACCAACTCAATTATGTACGCGAGTAATCCATTCATTCAATTCCAATTGATCAACATTGTTACAAGTAGACAATATAATTGAATATAGTTCACAATTTATTATTTATTTAATTAATTATTTATAAATAAATGGACCTGAGTCTATTGGTACAACGTGTTACAAAAAATACTGAATGTGGTAGATAGGGACCATCAAACTGAACAATGTTATTTATGGAACCAATTCTGAAATAGCAAATAAAATTGGCCGTTTCATACAAAAAAAAAATAATGAAAAAATAAAAATGTTTGAAACAGCTGTTTTTTTTTTAGTTAATAATTTATAAAATGAATGGACCCGAGTCTATGCAACGTTCTACAAAATCACCCTTGGCGAATATGGTATACAGGGAACAACTAAATTCTAACGGGACCAACAGCTCTGAAATCGCGAAAAAAAAATGTCGTTTCATACAAAAATTAATAACGACAAAATCAAAATGTATGAAACAGCCGATTTTTTTTTTACGCGATTTCAGAGTTGGTCCCATAGTAAAAGTTGTTCAGTTGATGGTCTCTTATCTATTATAATCGTGGTTATTTTTTAACACGTTGTATAGAATTTCATATTATGAGAAATATTGAAACTTTTAACACTTGATAAAAAAAAGAGATAAGCTTTCTACTTTTTTAGATGTATTTATACATTTACCGTGTATATATTATTGAAAGTTTATTGTACCTTGAAGCTTCCATCATCAGCATCACCCATTTACGTAAATATCTGTAAAAGTTTGTGGGTTTGGATGTTGGATGTTTGTTCCTAAATCACGCAAAAACTACTGAACTGATTTGGTTGAAATTTGCCACACAGATAGTAGATAGCCTAATTTAAAACATATATATAATACTTTTTATCCCGATATTCCCACGGGAACGGGAACCACGCGGGTGAACCCGCGGGCGCCCGCTAATAAGTTATAAATCTCTGAATTGGATCGCGATTGCTGACAAGTTGGATTTAACCAGCCCCCGGAAGGACTCTAATCTAATCGAAGCCACTGGATTAACCCAGTTTAGGCGAGCAAAGATTTGGATCACAAAGGCAGACAAGAAGTCAAGATGGAATCATTAATAATCTTAAAGGTCACTCAAAGGGCCTTAATATTAAAAAAAGGAAAAAAGGAAGTTTTTGGTATGCATCTAATTTGTGGGATTATACCTTTTCAATAACGAAAATAGTTACAACCTTAGAGGAATTCTGAAAAATTAACTAGATAATTTTATTTGGTTTCTAATCTTTTACATATTTTCTTCTTATTAATGGTTAGCTAAATTATATGGTTAGTTACATCATATGTATGTATTTGGCGAATACAGGAGGAGGAGCTCGGTGGCGCGTCGGTCATGGGATGGGTGACCAAAAATTTTTTATCTCGAGCTCCTCAGTGCTTCGGAAGGCACGTTAAGCCGTTGGTCCCGGCTGCATTTGCAGTCGTTAACACCCACCAATCCGCATTTGTCCGCGTGGTGGGTTATGGCCCATCCTCCTTACCACCCATAAGGAAGGCCTGTGCCCCAGCAGTGGGGACATCAAAAATGGCTAATGGACTGGCGAATACAACTTTAGCGTGTACAAATAGTGTATAATATGTACACATTAAATTTGTATTCGGCAAATACTACAAACGTATTGTAATCAATATTGCCGTTAGTTGTCGGAATATATCTAGGCTAAAATATAATTGTGTAAAAGCTAAAATCCTGGGAAACCACATTGCCTACAATATCGAGTCACGTGCTAATGTCAACCCTTAAGGGTAGTTTTAAATAAAAATCAATGTAACAGTGTCACCGAAAAGTGCCCTTTAAAGGCAGTGGCCACTGGGACAGTCGTTCCGGGCCACTTCCCTGCACTGAACATCATGGAACATTATGGAAGTAACATACGACAGAAGCACCACTTAACGTGTGGACCAAGTTAAAGACGTTGCGATTCTGTTGAATATGGAAGAGAGGCGGATCTTAGATGGGCCATTAGTGTTGAATCTTGTTGTGATTATTTATTCTGTGTTTAACTTAGTATGCAAACAAGCTGGCGACCTTCGTCGTGGTGAACAGTAAGCGCCGTAAAGACTGGTTTACATTATCTTAGTCTTTAGTAGAGTGATTTAGGAGAGTGCTTTAGTTGAAACATGTAAACGGTCGTCTTATGACTAAAGAGAGTAACGTTCTAGTAGCCTTTCAACTGGAACTGGGATCATCGCTTTCCAGTAGAACCCCCTGCGCGCCCGCGCCGCCCGCTCACCCCCCGCGCAACACGTTCCTCGCACTGGAAGCATGTAAATCGACATTTTAGTAGCGTATTAGTAGAGTGCTTTAGTCAAATGACACTGTACTGGAAGCATGTAAACGCTCACTGGAGAGTCACCAAAACTACTAAAACACTCGCATTCGAATCTACTCGCACGCTACTAAAGCACTCTACTAAAAACTAAGATAATGTAAACCAGTCTTGAGGGTAGGTGTCACTACCCCAAGAAATGCATGATCAGCGAAAAATAGGCAAAAGAGCAAGAAGTGGGCACTTTAGGCACTTTTGCCTATATACTACTACAACAACTAACTATATTTTACTGTAGTGAGGTTTGTAAATAAACTATCTGTACCTACATGTGAATTTTCGATACATCATGTACTTAAATACATTTAATTAAGATGAGGGCGCCTTTTTGAGAGCTATAGGGCCCTTAAAGTAGAGTTCCATAAGCTCTACTAGTTGTTTTAATAAAATACTAAAGTAATCAATCACTTCTGAAGCAAATAGTACCAAAAGTTTGTTTCATCATTTCAAGTGGTAATAATGTCTCTTAGAACTTAACTTATAAGAACATAAAAGCCTAAAACTCCATCGTGAACTAGAACTTTATCCACTTACCCTCTAAGAGTAAGTATTATGATAATGTTGCTAAGAAACGATAAAGTCAAAATGGCGATGGCGGCGCCCCAATTTTGACCCTTTCCAAGTTGACATTAAGGCCCTCCGCTGTGTCAAGCGGGACACGCGCGCGGGGATTTAAGCTTACTCATGCACTACGCAAGCATCTGTCCGTCAAAAACCAGCAATCTATATTCCCGCCCCGTGTACCCGCGGCGGGATCCCGCTTGACGCAGCGGAGGACCTTAACTCGATTAATAACTTGACTTAAGTACACGTAGGTAAGATCCTATGATTTTACCTACTTATAATTAAGTCAAGTTACATTACAATAAGTATATTTTTTGTAGCTTAGTTGGCTCAATTTTATATAAGGATTAACACGATTCATAATGAAGCTTAAATCCAACTTCTTTAAGGCATAAAACATGGGTAAGTAAGTAGGTAAGTATTACGAGCACACATAACCATAACGGTTGACCCAATAAAAGGTTAGGCCTCGGCCCAGGCATTTAACTACGGAACCTTTGTCGATCAATGGATTAAGTTAAAAGCGTAGGCGTACAATAGTTTTATAGCACGGGATTTGGTAAATATGCGATTTTAACGCTTGCATAGGGCCGTAGCCTTATGCAAATTGTAATTAAGACATCGAAAAGTAGTTTGTACTATCGCAGATTTTATTTTCAGATACAGCACAAGGCGGAGACAACGAAGTATTCTGTGATCACGAGCAAATCCCAAAGCTTTAGACAGAGTAACATTTTGTAGGAGGTATAACGAACTAACGCACGCAAGATGTAAATACGGAACCCTAAAAACCGGCCAAGTCCGTGTCAGGCACGTCCGTGCAGTATAGTCTTCCGTAGTTACCTTATATACCATTACCTGGCTTTAAAGTTATATTTACTCCGTGTTTTACACAACTAGGTAATATTTTAACTATACTTAATACTTCATCATATCAGCCGCACGACACCCACTGCTGGGTATAGGCCTCCCCTAAGGATCTCCACGACGATCGGTCCTGCGCTGCCCGCATCCAGCGGCTTCCCGCGACCTTCACCAGATCGTCGGTCCACCTTGTCGGGGGCCTACCCACGGAGCGTTGTCCGGTGCGCGGTCGCCATTCCAGAACCTTTCCGCCCAAACGGCGGTCGGTTCTTCTCGCTATGTGTCCCGCCCATTGCCACTTCAGCTGAGCAATCCTTCGAGCGATGTCGGTTACTTTAGTTCTCCTGCGGATCTCTTCGTTTCTGATTCGATCACGCAGGGAAACGCCGAGCATGACTTAATACCTACTTAATACAGAGTATTAAATGAAATTCATGAAATGTACCTAACAACTTTGCATTCGTGGCGTGTTCACACAGAAGGTCCGTATTTACAGGATCGTTTTTAAAGTATCCGTCGCTTCTATGTTCACACCGCCTTAACTTTAAGGCTCGATTACGCCGGAACAGTTGTCTGTCTTTTTCTTTACGTGTAAAGAGTTTGGAAAATAACCTCACTTCTGCATTTTTTCGATGTTTTTCGTAGTTTTTTCATCATTTTCTTTATCACAATTATATTTCTTGAATAAAAGTTATTGAAGCTACTTCACAGTACAATAAAGTGTATTTTGATGTAGAATTCAATACGTTTCCGCTATTATTTACCTACGCCAAAAATATGAACCTACTCAAGGGGTTTTGATGATATTTTGATTTTTTTACAATCATCTGTGAGGTTTATACGCAATTTAATACTTGTAGCTACTATTAGAGAATCTCTTTAGCTTGTCGTATGTTTTTTGTGGCTACAACTTTACATTTCTATATATAAAAATATGACCCCGCAAACCATGTTTTCCTAAAATGGACCCTTAACAAGATACAGTAAAAAATTACTTTCCTACACCTTTCCTCAGACCACCACTAGCTGTAAAAACTTGTATCGCTATAATCTTGTAACTTAACCCACGCGCCATTTTACCTTTAGATTCCCAAAAACCGACGAATCCGTGGAAAAATCCTCCAAATGTAAACTGAAAGTATCAATATTTGACGTTCCTTTAAACGCAATTAGCAATGGGTGGAGTGCTTGTTAGCTTGTTAATTAAGCGGATTTGCCTCCTGATTGCTAAATTATTTAATTGTTAATCTAAATATAGACTTTTGAATGAACCGTGAAATTGGGGATTAAAAAAAATGAGTTACGTTTCAAATTGAAATAGCTAAGCTAAGCTTGCTAAACTGCTTGGTATCAATTTTGCCATAGATCCCATCCAAGAAATTGTTTATTTATCAATATATTTTTTATGCAACGGTCAAAATTTTTGGTATTTATTGGCAAGAATTTATAGTATTTATTTTCTTATTAAATAACCTGTACACGTCTTACGAGAAAACAAAGTGGTTATCGAGTAATTTTTCTCACTTAATGCTCTGAAATATTAGCATTACATAATTTAAAAAACAATGCTGGAGGTTCCACATTTACGTAGCGGTCTGGTGAACAATGCAGAAATAAATTTCAACACTTACTTCCCACACACTTCCTATTTCCAGCACTGGTCATTGCACATGAGCACACGAACTTTTACATTTTTACTAAGAAAAAATATTTCCTCGCATTTCTTGAGAAAAGCACTATACAAGTCTTGAAGTACGAAGTCTTGAGATACGGGAAGTCATTTACATTGCCTCAAATGATTAAAGTCATGATTCAAACCATCTTCGACAATGAAAATGCTAACTTCCCGTTCTCGGCTTTAATGTACTATTAAACAGTGTTGCTACGTAATTAAAGCTTTAATTCGTATCACACTTTATTCAAGCGAGTAATTAAAATCAGTGGGTGTACCTTCACCTTTCTAATGTAAAGCTTACTGTACCCCGGAGTCTCCTACCCTGTTCGCTCTTAATAACTATAAGTGAATTAATAAGTCGCAATCTGGCCATTAAAACAGCGGTTATTCAGATACGCCAGAGACAGAGAAGAATGGAAAAAGATGGAAGAGGCCTTGTTAGGCAAAGAGATGCAGTTGTTGATATATATTTTTTTAATTTAAGCTACAGTACAAGGCGGAGACAAAGAAGTATTATGTGATCACGAGCAAATTCCAAAGCTTTAGACCGAGTAACATTTTGTAGGAGATATAACGAACTACGCACGCAATATACTGTAAAAAACCGGCCAAGTGCGTGTCGGACCACGCGCAATACCTATTAGGGTTCCGTAGTTACCTTATAGCATTACCATATATTATGGCTATAAATTTATATTTACTCCATGTTTTGCTCAATAAATGACTCTAACTAAGTATAATAATTATACCTAACAGATAGTTTTACGAAAACTTTTCCAATATAAATAAATTTTATAGGTTGATCGACTATTTGCTCGTTAACTTTTAAAGACTACGTAGCAGTGATTGTTTTCTTTTTAACTTTATTATATGTAATACTGGCCTGAATTTTTCCATGTTTCCAAAATATTGTATTTTTTTCTTTTTGGCGTGATAAATATACACATTATTCATGTCAAATTACAGCTTTCTATCGACAGACAGACAGGTGAAACTATAAGGGTTCCTTGTTGACTTGACTACGGAACCCTAAAAATTTACATAAGTATTCGCCAACCACAGACTTTTAAAATGACAAATCCAAATGTGATGCTTTTTGCTTTGCAAAGTTCGTAAGTAGGAAGGTTGTTTATTATTTATAAGTATTACTTAGATAATCTATTCTAAGAAAAGAATATTGCGAGTATTATGCAGTTCCTACGGCCCTAAGAACTATCATCATAAGACAGTTTATTAGGCACAGGAATAAACAATAAAAAAAATATTTACCGTGTGGTTTAGAAATCCATAAGTACGTCAATATTTCTTTTGGGCTATATAAATTTAGATTTTTTCAAAACTTACTTCAAGGTAATTTTTGCCAGTATCTACGCTCTAATGTACAGAAATACTGACACAATTTCATGGCCCCACTGAAGCCGACTTATGTAAAAGCACTTACGCCACTATTACCCGGTGTACAATTGAATCCGACCTTTCTAGTTATTATTCAAGCCCTCCTCTGAAATATATTAATACTCGGAATATTCATATTAAAGGAATCAGAAACTGAAATTTAACATTTCAATTTCGACCTTAATGCGTTTGAATTAAGTTAACCAATGCAAAAAAAAAATAATTAACTGGTTTTTACTTGCCTAACGTCGAATTATAGGCTTGTAATAAAACTGACTAAAAATTGGTTGAAAAATCATCTTTACTATTACATAATCAATTACTATTGTACACAATAAAATTTTCTTAGTAAAAAAATAATTTTGAAATTGGTTCATGTCGCCATGTTAAACGACCAGTCATGCAACAATAAAGTTTTATAAAAAAAATGCCTAGCTGATGAGTTCTGCCTTTTTGAACTAAGAAAGAATACTACTTCCCGCACTAGTGTGGGAGATAAGTATTGAAATTCATTGCCGCACTGAAGTTCAAATTTTAGAATGTGACAGATCACCACGTAAATGTGAAATCTCCCGCATTCTTTTTTCCAAATTTAATGATAATATTTTAGACTTTTTAAAGCCTAAGTGAGAAATCTGTATTTCCATTGATATGATTAAATATCTACGAACAATATGTATACACATTTCTATTCAACTATAACACAGAGCTTGTATTTAACCTGCCCTTTCGAGCCAAATAGGTACCGCCTTGGTAGCGCAAAACCGTAATGGCATGGCGTGCTTGTGACAGCTTGATTTGATAGTGTATTTCATAATAAACCTGCTCAAATTTAACGAGCAACATGTTGCATCATGTTGATAATAATGAAGGTATTCTGGGATGCAGGCGCTCCGACCCAACCAATATTATTCGATTCGTTATTGCTTACTTATATTTTTACTAATTGGCTTACTAATTTAAAACATGTAACTTAAATGAGAAGCACAAACACAATGTACTTCGTTATAAAGCTATATCTGCTTCATAAACAAAGCAAATTAAATATTTACAATTAGTAATAATTATGCATTAAAAAGATTATGCAATTAGCAAATATTGTAGTTATTAGGTGTTGGTGTACATAGAGTGGTGGGGCATTTCATCACCCTGAGTGATAAAAAAACGAGATGTTTTTTCTAGTATAAAACATAGTATTTTAGTACTTAGGTAAGTAAGTGCTTACATTGTTCGTGTAGATTTTAATTTTCCGTGAAAATTTATGAAATAATATTAGCTTCCACGCGCCGAATTCCAATCTAAATACCTACTATATCTCTACTAAAATTTGTCAAAATGAGATCTACGTTTTGGACGTGAAAACGTACTAGGCAGACTGTGTTACTTTATCATAATAGTTTATGATAGATCATTAAAAAGAGGTCACCATCAATCAAACTAACATGGACTGAATTTGAAAACAACAGAAAAATAACGAACTCAGAAACTTTTTCATTAAAACATTATCTCCGGAGCAAAAACAATCAAACTAGCGTTTTCAATTTATTCTTGTTCGCAAACAACTCGGTTTCAGTTGATTCAGATCAATAAGTAAGTAGTTAACTAAGTTTTCCTTCAAGATTTTCAGCCATTAAAGCTTCGATCAAGATTCGACCCCTGATGTCCGGGCAGTCTCAAAAACGGCATCCCTAAGTTTTTACTCGTCCGTCGTTGTTGTAATTCATCTCTTAAAGTCCCAACGTTGCATGGCGACCCTGCCAGTGCCGCCTATCGCGGCGCTGTGCAGAAGGTTAACGGAAAATAAATAAGTAAAAAATATATATATATGTATATATGTAACGCCCCACTTTACTCTCAAAGTATTCTCTTCTTTGTTTCTTACTAGTAAAGTTGAATTTGGAAAGAATAGTAATGTGTATTTGTGTATCCAGATAAAAATATTCATGTGGGGATTCGTTTCATATTTTCGAGTCGCCTTTGTTTTGTCAGTCGGTGCCATAATTGCGTGCTGTTTTAGATCGTGAAGCGTTATCTTTTAAAACCGAAATAACCGACAATATTAAGGTTAGTACTTTATAAAAAAAATACACGAGACTTTGGGGGAGGGGGGGAGGGATTATTCTAAAACATCACCACGTATCACCAGGGGCGAAAAAATTGTCAAAAAAACATCACGTGATTAATGGACGACCCCTTGTCAATTCATTAGGGCCACCACCACAATTAATTTTATACTAAAAAAACTTAGAACCATATTTCCTCTCCTATCTAAAGTTAGTGTATAATTGGGAAACCAAACGGATCCATTAAAAACCAACTTCAAAAAACCTGCCTCTAAAAAGCAAGAAATAATATACAAATCATTAGATACGTATTATCATTGTTATAATAAAACACGTCTATTAAAGTCGGGTGTGGCTGGAGTACATCTTCCTTTTTTTATTCTAAAAGCCCCACCCGACTTCAATTGACGTGTTTTATTATAACAATGATAATGCGTATCTAATGATTTGTATATTATTTCTTGCTTTTTAGAGGCAGGTTTTTTGAAGTCGGTTTTTTTGTTTTTAAACAATTTTTTTATTTTTTTATTTTTAGTGTAAGTACCTTCTGTATTAGGTAGTGTAGGTATATTATTTAGGTAGAAAAATCGGCTCAGCCAAACGTGAGATAATCGCGGAGAAACATACACACATACAAACTGAATACCTCCTTTTTTTGAAGTCGGTTAAAAAGACTACACAAAGGTATCCCTTCCCCAACAAAAAAAAACATCTAATTCGGTTCATAAATAACAAAATTGTCAAGTTAGTTGATTTAATATCATAGTATTTTCAGGATTACTTGTAAACTACTGAACCGATTTGAAAAAAAAATAAATGGGACCATCTCGCAAGAAAACTCAATCGAACAAAAAAAGAATTATCTAAATCGGTCTATAAATGTCGAAGATACGCGCGAACAACGATAAAAAAAAAACATACAATCGAATTGAGAACCTCCTCCTTTTGATGAAGTCGGTTAAAAACTTAAAATACTTATTTCAAGTTATGAACAAAGTCATGGGAGGGAAGAGTTAAATTGTTACCTTCAAATTTTGTGAACTTCAAAGAGCAATTATTTATCTAGTTTTTTAGAAACACTCAAGTCTAATAACCCTTTTAAGCCCATACAAAGAAGCTTGTTAAATTATTAAAACTTCTTCTCCAGCCTTGAAAAGTATGAACGACTTTTATTTCTTCCTAAATGCTTTTAAGAATTGAAAGTCAAAACTAATAAAGCGAGACTCAAGGTCTATAAAACTTTTAGTAGAAACAATTATCATCAAGACCAAACTTTTGAAAAAATTGTCTATCTTCAGACAAGCGTGTTTCATCGTAGATCGCATCATCGCACACCATTAGGCGTCATAGCAGGCAAGCGCTTGCCTATCAATAATAAATAAAAAAAACCGGCCAAGTGCGTATCGGGCCACGCGCCGTAGGGTTCCGTAGTTACCATACCATATTTAATACCACTATCATTTTTCGTCTGTAAAAAAAAACTTCGTTTATCACAGTGTTGGTATAAATGACAAAGTTATATTTGCGGTTTTGGAAAATATGATATATCGCGAAAACTAATTACTATATCTCGTTCAAACCAATTTTTAGTGAAAGTTTTTATTAAGATCTATAGCATATATTTTTTTTAAATTTTTCACTCACCTATTTCAAAAGTTAGAGGGTGGGGGGACACACACATTTGACCACTTTGGCAGTGTTTATCTTTCAAACGGTTGACTTTGAGAATAAACTGTCTTAGGAACCTCAATGTCATTTTTTAAGACCTATCTATAGACACCCCGCACGTATTGGTATGAAGAAATTTTTTTTTTCAGTTTCAGTTCTATGTATGGGGAGCCCCCCTCCCTTCATCTTAATTTTTTTTTATTTTTGTATTAAAATCGTTAAGCAGTTAACAGAATACATCTACCTACTAAGTTTCAACTGTGTAATCCTAATACTTTCGGAATAAAATGACTGTGACATACGAATGGACAGACAGACAGACATGACGAATCTATAAGGGTTCCGCTTTTTGCCATTTTGGCTACGGAACCCTAAAAAGTGTGCGCGATAGCAATCATAATTTAAGTACCTATGTACCTGTGCGTGTGTACGTCAGGCTGTCTGTATATTATTACGCATCCCGCAGCTAACCTGCGTTGCTTGGACTTAAAACATAAAAAAGTTGTGACTCTATTTATACAACTTGTTACAAAATAACCCCTAATACCGAATATGGTAGATAGGGACCATCAAACTGAACAACTTTTACTATGGGACCAACTCTGAAATCGCGAAAAAACAAGCTGTTTCGCACAAAAATAAATAACGAAAATATCAAAATGTATGCAATGAAACAGCAGATTTTCGTTCACGGTTTCAGAGTTGGTCTCGTAGTAAAAGATCCCGTTTGATGGTATCATTAGGGGTACTTTGTAACATGTTGTATATGTGCCTCACGTCATCTTTTAATGTTTAAAAAAAATTTTCAATGTGTACTTATTGCACTAGGTCAAATATAGGTCAAAAGAAAAATTTCAATATGAACAATTCTGAAAAATAAGTTACAACATTATGAAATATCGAATTTCGAAGCTTTCGGTGTAAGGGTTTAATAAACGATCAATTATGGATTCCTAAAACGTTTGCGAGCAATTTTATTAACGTTTGAATCCCATCCCCGGATGCCTGACTTGAATTTATTATTAAAAACTCTGCGAATAACGATTTCATTAACGTGATCGAATATTGGGATAAATATTTTTGATAAACAAATTACTGGGCTCCAATGTACACACATTCGTTATAAAATACTTATTATTACCAGACACAAAAGAGGTGACTGTGCTAAAATCATTCCATTTCACTGCAGCACTGCTGTTTCATCCATCATCATCATATCAGCCGCACGACACCCACTTCTGGGTATAGGCTTCCCCCAAGGATCTCCACGACGATCGGTCTTGCGGTGCCCGCATCCAGCGGCTTCTCGCGACCTTCACCAGATCGTCGGTCCACCTTGTCGGGGGCCTACCCACGGAGCGTCGTCCGGTGCGCGGTCGCCATCCTAGAACCTTTCCGCCCCAACGGCCATCGGTTCTTCTCGCTATGTGTCCAGCCCACTGCCACTTCAGCTGAGCAATCCTTCGAGCGATATCGGTTACTTCAGTTCTCCTGCGGATCTCCTCATTTCTTGTAGCAGTAATGATACCTGCCAAACAGTGTTGTGCTGTTTGGTAGGTATCATTTATCCATTACTGGTTAGGTAAATTATCTTACTTGAATCTTCGGATCAAGTATGACCTTTTGCGTAGTGACTCAGTAATGGATATGTCGCAGGCAAATCGTATGATTCCGCGTTTTACAAACGGCGTCGTCCGTTTAAAAACGCTCGCTGTTTTGCAAAATGCCGAAGGCATATTGTAAATTGCCTTGTCATTTTATAAAATGCATAACCTTTGATAGAAAATTCAATAACCGGTTACAAAATGACGCGGCAAATTGAAGTATTTAGTTCTTTTTCTTACTACGCGCGGCGCTGTAATCAGAACAATAAAAATGGCGTCTAGTAGTGGTTTTGTGACACAAAAAAATATTGAAAGCAGTGCAAATTCTACGTGTTTAAATGATATTTTACAAAAAAAGTATTATTTTAAAGACATTTATTATAGTGATTTAAGAAAATTTTACGATTACAAGTAGGAGCAGTAAAAAAGCCGTGGACAAATGACAAGATTTTTGAAGTTATCCGGCACGTAAAAAACGCTAAGGTGTCTATAGAATCTGGTACTCGGAGGACTCCTAAGGAATATTATTGGTACAAGGTATGATGTGATGAGTATTGGAAGACAGTTGAAATTTTTAAAGATGATGTATTTCTGTTGCCGCTATCACAACAAATACTAAAAACAGAATAAAATAAATATTAAAGTGGGGCTCCCATACAACAAATGTGATTTTTTGCCGTTTTTTGGTACGGAAACGGAACCCTTCGTGCGCGAATCCGACTCGCACTTGGCCGGTTTTTGAATATTATAATTTGGTGTTATGTCTTCTAGGCAAGAGGTTAAAGTAGTGATTATAGTTAGCTAATTTTAGGTAACTAACCTATCCATATCTTTTATTGATAGTGCCATATTACATAGGTATTCATAAATATTGCATTTGTTATCAGATTATAATTAATGATTGTCACCCTACTAAAACAATCATTTGAAATTTTAATAATTTGATCGAGTCGTCAATTTGCCTTCGGCATTTTGCAAAACAGCAAGCGTTTGTAAACGGACGACGCCGTTTGTAAAACGCGGAATCATACAATTTGCCTGCGACATATATATGACATTTGTAAGAAACTATAGAATCGAAGATTGACAATGAAATTGCATTTTAGAGATTGCACTGAACTTTATCTATCTTATTATCATGCTCCATGTCGTTTCGTCGCACTGAACGAATTATATCAGCACATTTTACCACATCCAGCGGCTTCCTTCAAGCTTCAGCAGGTATAGACCTTCAGTCCACCTTGTAGCTGTTTACTACCCACGGAGCGTCTTCGTCCGTGGTTGCGATTCCAAAACACTTCAACTCCAACGGCCGTCGGTCCAAAATAACTTTTAACCGCCTCTGTGGTCTATTGGTTCGCCCACCCGTGTAAGACGCAGGGGTCCCGGGTTCGATTCCTAGGGGGGGTACAATTTGTACTCGGTTTGGTTGGTGGTAGGGCTTATTTCAAGTCCACCTGGCTAGCTATCATAATCTTACCCAAGTCTGACGCCATAACAACAATTAAAAAAATGTGTTCAGACAGTTATAGGTAAGATAGCCAGTTTCTCGGTGATGAGGATTTCGAGTGTAGAGCGCTACCACCTTCGGCCTTATCGTCACTTAACGCCAGGTGAGGTGAAGGCCAAGCATTATCCTAATTTTGTATTAAAAAAACTAATATACATAAAACTAACCTTTTCAAATTCAACACTTTCAATTGTCTATGTTTGCTTTTAATCAGAAAGTTAATGGTTTCCTGAAATACTTAAGCGAAAGCGGTTCAGAGGCTTTTAGCCGAAATAATTTCAAACTTTTCTCAATTATTCTGAAATTAATTAACATAGGAAAAGTTGAAGGTGAAAACGTCAATTCCATAGTGATCTTATGACAAGTGATTGACTGTTAGGAGTTAGGAGCCAAATTAATTAGGTCAAAGCATTCTGCTCATGATTGTGTCTCCATCATCTATTGTACTTTCAGCAATTATGTATTCTGTGCCTTCAGTTTACACATGAAGCGCTCATGGCGGAACTTGACAGACTAATCATACTCGATCACGTGTGTTAAGCAACGCTCTGTCCGGCCAGGTGTCGGATGGGTGACCGTTAAGTAGCATTACGACTGAGCGCTTCCGTGCTTCGGAGGGCACGTTAAAACGTCGGTACATAGACCTTGCAGGCGGCTTCATAAACTCTAACACCAGAGGTGGTATTCCTCATTCGATAAGAAGAAGAAGATTGCACACTGTAGAGTGCTCAGTAGAGCCATTGCTATGACTGAAAATTATTTCGACTACTGTGTTTAACTACTACCTACCTATGTTATTATTTTTGCTAACACAAAATCTGATAACCATTGTAGTGACAGAGCTCTTGCAACGCAGTGTGTGTGTTCGCGTACTCAATGGTCGTTTAAGGCGAGGCCAGTTCACGATCTGATGAAAAGTCTGATTTTTGAACTTCCAATGTGAAGAACTGATGTAAAATTTTACTTCACAAAAATTACTGTAGACTGAAAAAGAAACAAAGAAGCAAAGTAACCGAACAGAATATTGAAAAATGGCATGGTAACTCTTTAAAAAAATCCTGAATAACACCATAAAAACTTATAAAAATAAAATTCAAATCGTCAGATTTCGTAATTTTCAACGACAGTGATATGATTTTTTATGCAAAAAGGATAGCTTTTTTATCGATCTAACACAATAACCGAGTACATTTTTAATAAATGATCCAGTATTTCAGGAATCAATCAAAATGTACTAAATTTCGTCAAATTTCTGGCGAAGCGTCAATTAATGCTATGCAATATTCAACCTTATTCTAAAGACATACTGAAAGAGTAAATTTCGTGAACTGGCCTCGCCTTAAGTATTCTTTTTGAATGACAACTGCTTGTCAGTTGTCAATTTAATTGTGGTGATTGGGGTATTATATCCATTCTGCTGTTACTTACGTACCTTCCGGACCCAAAGCACATTACTGCTATGCTCAACTGATTGTGCCGTGGGCACTTTTGATTCCCTTCTACACAACTGAGGTACCTACCACTCAACCTGAACCCATGGCACTACTACTATGTCCAACTGGTTGAGTCATAGGGAACTCAGAAACCACTCTCCTACTAGTAGGACCACGGTATACTTCTATGTACTCGTGGTCTTACTGGACTAGGACTTACCTTACGTACATTTGTGAAGACGAAGAAGCGGTTTTTTATTTATAAATTTATTTTTTAACGCAACCTAAATCCACCTATAAAAAAATATTCAGCGAATTTGTTTTTTTTTCGTACATTCTCCAATGACACAGTATTATAAAGCATAGATGTCAGTGTAAGTAGGTATAGTGTATTTTTATTGTACGCCTTTTGTGTGAAAGGAGATACGAATAGTTCGGTTGAGCGATTTGCTGTTTTTTCCTAGCAATGGACGCTGCTCAGGGTTGGCACTTTTAAGATTAATAAATTAAACAAATTGAGGAAAATTTAACCAACCTACTTAAAACTTAGAAAAATAATGTTTTGTTCATCTAAGAAAATACAGATTTTATAGTAGGTATCCTTCTAACAAGTTAGCAAGCCTGTTATAAGTAGTTACTACAGCGCGTATACATATACAGGGCGCGATTTTTTTTTTCGCGATTTCAGAGTTGGTCACATAGTAGATGTTGTTCAGTTTGAGATGTTTGAGCACTAAGCACATTTTTTTTTTAAATGATTGTTTCCTACTAATAAACTAAACATTTCCGATATTATAAAATTAGCATCATCGTCATTGTATCTGTACTGTTTGCATGCCAGTATCTGGTGCATCACATGAACCATTTTATTTTTACAACTTTTTGTACTGTGAATGCTTGCAAAATAAAATATTCTTATTCTTAAGCTTACTCATATTTTATTTAGTGAGCTAAATTACTTACATCAAAAAATAAAGTGGTATTTTAGCTAACCAAAAAGGAGTTACTTTCAGAGTAAACGTATTATTAGTTAAGAAAACTAAAAATAGGGATTTTATTATAACCAACAATTGACTATTATCATGGTCATAATTCTAAATAATGCATTTAATTTACATTTTAAATCATAGAAGATAACAGTTATCGGTTTGTGAGTAAATAGCTGGAATTTCGTACGTAAAGTCATAATATTTATACTTAATATAGGATAGGCAATAAGGTAACCTTTATGACCAGAAACATAAAGTAGACCCTGATATTATTATGGTAACCTATTATGGCTATAGCCTTTTACCATAAACTTCACCGTGTTTGAATAAGATTAAAAAATCTTTATTTGCACAATACATGGTATAAAGGTGTTAAGTTGTTTAAAATGGCCTCATGTTTTACCAATTTAAATATGGCAAGCAAATGACATTATAAATGAACCTAAACAAAACAATTTTACAAATAAAATAATTCAAATTAAGTCATATTTCGTATTAAAATTATGAGTAACATTATACAATACTTATAAGTTTATTTTATTTTATTTATAGTCAAATATAATTTTTATACTTAGTCAAAGACTTCGTTGGTCAAATAACTCATTAATGCTTTAAAAATTCTTATTAATAAGCCACTTAAATAATTCCCTTTTAAATGATTTGAATTTATTAGGAATTTTATTAAACACTCTGACACTCATTGTTGATTTTTCCCGTAACGAGCATATTAGGAATATCATTCAAAACTAATGTATGAGGGTATCTACGTTGTCTAGAGTTTGAGCAGTTAATAAAAATTGGAATTCGGATAAATCGATCGTCTACACGATACTGTTTCTACCTATTCGTTATTCTACACATTATGGATTCCGCACAACAGCCATATCCCAGCCCTGTTGCCAAGCGCGCAATGGTACAGCATAAACGAGTCACTATAACCTTTTACCATAAAAGTTCCCCGCGTTTGACCGCAATCCGATTAAAAGACATTTCAAGGGATAGTTTTCCATGTCCCAGCCCTATCACCAAGCGCGCAGTGGTGCGGCATAATCGGATCATCCGGCTGACCGCGCGGTTGCCGGTTCGATCCCGCAATGAGGCGTTAGCGTTTATCGACCACTCTTCGCCGCTCGAGTTGCTTTTAAAAAAGGCTGAGTTTCTAAGAAGAACGCTTTTGTGTAATATTATTCAATAAAAATATTCCGCGGATTTTAACTTTACCTCCGCCTCTATGGTGGTTCACCCCGTGTAAGGTGCAGGGTTCCCAGGTTGATATTTTTATTTTAATTGCACAGTACAAGATACAAACCAAGCAGTACAAATAAAAATGAATCAAAAACAAAACAAAAGTGTAAATTTGTACCTCAATTACAACCATGCACAACATGTAATTATATAGTTTTAATAAAAAGTGCGGCTAACTAGGTAGTTCTAATTAATTATAATACAAAAACTGAATAAAATTTTGAGAAAAGTACCTACTCAAAAAAATCAAATTAAAGATATTAATCTTCAATTTGTGCAAGTGCTCCAATGTTCTCTGGATCTTTTATTGTTTTTATAAATGTGTTAGGACTTTGGTAGAATATATCAAGCTGTTTACATAACAAATTATAAAGTCTACAGAAGCGCATACAAGTGGGTTGTTACGTGAGGGGATATTCGATTTACATTTGTACATTTTTTTTTTTTTTAATTTATTTAATTAACAAAATACAAATTAAATATTTGAAAAACACACCATAAACCACAGAGATTTGTCTGGCGTGCTACAAAGTTGAGTTCGCTACAGCTATTTCATATGATTAATACTAATATAGATTCGTAACGTAATACAATATTCTATTGTCTCATAATATGTCGTGTACCCAAGTAAGTAAACAAGTATGAACCGCATCGGAGCAAATATTCTTTGCGTGAGGGAGATAGTGAGTGCGGTTGACGCGGGCGAGCGATTGAAGGTCACGCGCAATGTGCAAAATGCACAGGCATGATGCATCGCTGCTACAGGCTGTTCAAGAAGTGTAACTTTAATTTATTTTTTATATTATTTTTAGTGATGGAATTTTTCACGGATGCATTAATGCTGTTTAGTAAACGAGGAACTAAATAGTGCGTTGTCCGTTTTCCGTATACATTACAGGCTATTGAAGTTATTAGTTAATCGTTAGTTACTTTTCGGGTTGTAATTTTATGATTGATTTTTTTTTGGGTTGTAGTGTTAAAGAACTGTTCTTTTAAAAGGTAGTACTGGAATATTTTGTGTATAGGTAGAACTTTGCAGTGTTTAAAAAGGTCGTATTCATTATTTTTATGTTTTTCTTTGACTGCAGGTGATACGATTTTCTTTAAAATTCTAATTTGGCAGCTCTGAATTTTATCAAGGTAAGTCTTAAACGTCCTGCCATAGCTGGTAATACCGTAGGTGATAATAGAATTAGCTAACGAGTTGTAAAGCAATAATAGTATTTTGTAAGGTATTCTATTTCTTATTATTATAATATTAGCCAGAAATGCTCTAAGTAAGACATAGTTAAGTTGTTGGCAGAAATTTTTACAAGTCCGCCTGGCTAGCTTAGTTACCTACACTATCTTTAAATATTACTTTGTTTCGACAGATAGAGGTTAATTTAGAGTTTAAGAAACGGTAGTACCTACTTAATATCTATTCTGGTAAGATAGCCAGTAACTCAGTGTTTGATGATCTCGGGTGTAGTGCGACCTTATCGTCACTTATATTATAACATAAGGTTAAGGTGAGGTGAAGACCAAACATTGATCTGTACCCTTAGCACGAACAGCTATCGAAAAAAATAACGCGCGTAAAATCATTCGATAGTGCAATTTTGTACTGAAAATTTGTACAACGCCATCTACCGGCGAATAGCGAAATTAAAATTTCCATAGATAATTCTCTATCGAGTAATTTTACGCACGTTTTTTTCTCGATAGCTGTTCGTGCTAAGGGTACTGTTGTTGTATACAAAAAAAACTATATTGACCACACTAAAGTCCCATTTAGCAAAGTTATTTAAAAAGTAACATAGATTATGTGCTATATGGCTATGACTTTCGTAATAACTAATCAAACAACATTTGTAACTTCAATAAACTTGCTTATACTTTCATGCTTTAGTTAAGTTCCTATGGGATCAGAAGTAACTCGTCGAGTGCCGAATGTCAACCGTTTCCCCGTAGGGTAAACTTCGATACGTAACACTATAACTTATTCCAAGTTATAACTTAAACGTGATCATAGTTATCTAACTATAATTTATTGTGGTTCATTGAAGTTACTTTTTAGTTGACGACTCTACATAATTAAAGAGGTATGAAACAAAACAGGTTGAAAAAAATTAAGTTGGATTAAGGTAGGGACAAACTGATCCCACGTATGCAACGTATGCTACACAACGTGGGAGACTTGGTGTGCACACTTGTCCCACGTATGTGACGTATATTGACATCAGACGCTGTTGTAATTTCTTCAGGTGTACAATGTTTTCTGAGTCTGACAGTGAATTTGAGAACGATTTATTACGTTTGTTATTTTTAAATGTATATTTTCGCGCCAAAAGAACAAAAAAATAGAATCGCGATATTCAATGCATTTAATATTATAAACGCCTTCATATCGCCTAACCAAATCAATGAGCTGTTCGTGTATGCCGCTACGTCCAACTCGTGTCTCAGGTCGAACGTTGCATTGGACGCGTGTGACAGCATTGCGTATGACCAGTGTGTTTCTAGGTATACAAATTCTACCGTTTAGATTTAATAATGCGTTGCATACGTTGCGTACGTGGGCTCAGTTTGTCCCTACCTTTATTGTTATAAACATTTTCGTAGATATTATGCTAACTTAAGTAGTTACTTGGGCTTAATCTTCTTGTGAAAACACTTTACTATTTG
This sequence comes from Agriphila straminella, assembly GCA_950108535.1. Lineage (NCBI taxonomy): Eukaryota > Metazoa > Arthropoda > Insecta > Lepidoptera > Crambidae > Agriphila > Agriphila straminella. The sequence goes on along the minus strand of OX467324.1, from coordinate 657,556 downwards.
TTATACAGGGTGTCCCAACCTTGCCACATGGAAGGAAAATACCTTAAATATTGAAGATAGGAAGTTTTACTGAAAGACTTCTTCATTTTGTTTTTAAAAAATATTGGAACTGCACTCAGATTTAAAAAAATGCCTATGAAAAAAAAACAATCTTTTATTTTACGATACTGATCAAAAGGGTTACTAATTAATATTATTTTTTCTTGAGCAAAAGCATCTTAAATAAAAGGAAGACCATGAAATTTAACATTTAAATTCTAACGTATTTTTTATCGTAACTATAATCACAGCTTTACCATGGTATAAGTATGCGAATTAAAAAAAATATTGAATGCAGTTCCAATTATTTTTAAAAACAAAATGAAGTATTCTATCAGTAAAATTTCCTATCTTCAATATTTAAGGTAGGTAGGTACCTAGGTAATATTGAAGATTTACCCTCCGTGTGGCAAAGTTTTGAGACACCCTGTATACGAGGTGTTTGGCAAAAGCCTTATAAAGACGAATATTATTATTATGCTGTAAAATGTTTATTTTGAAGGTGTTTTAAAATTAAATTAATACCTAAGTATGTAAGTAATACTACAGATAATATAATACGTAGTACCTACTTATATACTTAGGTATTAGGTAGGGTTTGTCGCAATAGTTATAAGGTAAGACTTGCCGCAATAGTAATTAAATACGAATTTCTAAGTTAACTATTCAAATATCTTGGTAAAACAGTTAACTAGAAACATTTATTATTCATTACAATGTTAATTAATCCTACAATTTGTACAATAGAGCTATAAGCATGAGTTAAACTTAAAATCTCATATGATTATTCGTTCTTATGTTATTATCAATTAGTTTGAATAATTATCTAACTGAAGACAAAAAAGATTTTTTTTAAAGTATAATGCAGCATCATACGTGAAAATACTATATTATTTCAATTCTACACTTAAACGAAGCGTAAAATTACATTTTGTCAAATGAATAGTATAATAATAAGTCTAATTCACAATGTTACATAAAAATCTGACAAAACAAGGACAGTTATAAGTACTAACTAGCAAGAGTGACGGGCAATAACCAGTACTTTAATAAAAAAGACATATTATTATAATTATGAAAATCATTATAATTTGAGACGCTTCGTACAAATGATTCTTAGTTTTTAATTTTACCCAAGTTTCAGAAGAAAAATTCTCAAGTCCCAAATAAACATTTTTCAGTTGAACATGTGATATACTTAAGCCTATCATTACGGAGCAGTGCGTGCCTTACGTAGAATCTGAGAGCCTTTGAAATTTTTCATGAGATAATATTATTACACTTTTTTCTCTTACTGTGGTATTCCTCGCGCAGGTTAATGTACTGAAAATATAAATGATCAAAGAAAAGAAAAAATGGCTTTTATTCTTTTGCAATAATGTCGTTTTTTATCAAACATAACAGCAGAGAAAAATGTTTATGTTTCTAATATTATTATACTGTTTACCGCTTCGAATACTAAATAGGTAAAATGCTAGACAAAAATTTGACTCGCGCCAGATCATATTCTCAGTTGTAAGAGCATTGGATCGGACTCCCAAAGTTCGCGGGTTCGAGTCCCGACTGAGAATATGATCTGGCGCGAGTCGATTTTTTTCAGCATATTATTATTTAGTCTTGTATAAATATAGCATTGTAAATGCTAAAATCTCCACACTAAAATATTTTTGCCACTGGCTGGTTCTTTGCTAGCGAATTGCCAAACAAGTGTCATTCAAGTTGTTATAATTTTCTGCCGACGTTGTTTCATAATTTTCACTTTCCTGCATCGAGCGTTTGTGATTTTTGTACATAGTGAGTAAAGTGTAATTTTACTATTTACGTAATTTGTACTTACAAATCCCTAGAGCTACCCATTCATCGTTCCTCGCATGCTAACGACTACAACTTTAACTAAGGGCCATATCTCACTAGGATACCAACGGGCTGATTAAGTATCTAAATAAAAACCACCTAACGACCGGTCTCATTTGACAGATGAATGTGATGCATTGCTACTTCTTTTTGGGGTAAAAAAACATACCAAAGAAAAGTAGCAACGTATGTCAAATGAAACCGGTCGCTAAATAGTTTCTATTTAGATAATCTGCCTGCGGGTCACCATGGTTGCGCCGACAGAAGATTGTCGCCCCCAAATTAGTTGAACAACGAAGTGGACACCAGTAATGGCCGACATTCTATGCGTTTGAACGCTATGCTTACTGATAAAGCTTTAAAATAAGCAGTAACCTATAAAATTACGTGCCGTAAGCTTGTCGCAACTCCATACAATGCATCCAAGTCTGTGATTTACATAAGCTTGTGACATGTGATTTATTCGTCTATTGCCCATAAGCTTGAGAAAGCTTGAGAAATGAATATTGCCCATATTAAGCTTTAATATTAAGCGTAGCGTTCAAAGTTTCAAACGTATAGAATATTGGCCATTTGAGTAGGGGGGGGGGGGGGGGGGGCAAATTGCGCTAATTTTCAACGACAAAACCAACACTAAATCGTTACCGTTTCAGTGATCTTTACTTGTCTTATTTGGTAAACAGCGTTATATCTTATTCAAAGATATGTTTTCTTATTAAATCAAATTGTAATTAAGAATTATCAATTTCTTTCGTGTCTATGTCTGGAATCTATGTGTCTCTATTGTGTGTATCTATGTTTGAAAAACTATTTGTTAGAAGTGGTTACTTCAATAAAGAGTTAGGTGAAAATTGATAACCAAATAGGACGAGGATAAAGGAGCGACTGGTTGCGCCCGCGGTAGTGAGGTATGGCGCTAACGACTACAACTTTTAATGCCGGTATACGTTCACAACTTCAAAAAGTTTTGCATTCCAGGAATTCTGGCAACTATAAGCTGCGAGCTTTAGATAAAATAAAAGAGTACCTTAAGTATATAGAGAGATAAGTCGCTAAAGAATCGAGCACTCTAAGCACGAAATCGTATGTATTTTGTAAGTTTCCTATTTTAATCACTAAGGTTCCAGCAGTAGGGTGGTGCCACTCATGATTACAAGTAACTTTTACTATGGGGACAACTCTCACTCTATGTTATATAAGTTTTTCGTTATCTATCGTAAATAATGAGACATACGTGTTAGCCAAAATCTTTGTATCGTAAATAATGAGGAAAGTAAGCAAGCCATACCTACGTGTTAGCCAAAATCACGTTACAGCTAGTTGGTGGTTGAATCGTGTTACTAAATGAGTGACGTAAAAACGCCTATCTCCTCTATCTCTTATTTGATTGAATCAGGCGTCACTTGGCGGAAGTCCCAAACCATTTTGAAAAAAGAAATATATGTAGCTTACTTCCGCAAACACTCCTTCAGTCACTCGATGCGGAGTGGGGAGGAAGTGACAATAAATACGGTGTCGGAGGGCGTAGTTGCTCATTCGGTGTTGGTTTACGCACGATCTAACTCCTGAGGATGCTCCGGGTTGGGGCGAAACACGTGTAGAGTAGCCTAGTTGGTGAAGGTGCAAGGTGTGTTGCTGTCTAGCTAAATGCAGGTATTGTGCACTTATATTTTGTGGTGTGCATCTTGCATATTTTTGCGGGAGTAAGCTACATATATTTCTTTTTTCAAAATACTCTATCTCTAGTGTAAGAAATGAAAGTAGTGGACCTCTACAGTAAATCCTCAGTAGACGAAACTTTACAGTATGATAAAGTATCATAAATGAAACATATTTTTTAAATTATCCAAATCGATTTTTTTTTTGTTTTCGGATATTTGTACATAGGTTTTGGTTCATACTATATTACATCCCTGCAAAGCTTCATCGACTGAGGATTTAATGTTGGGGTCTTCATACTAAGATCACTTTATTTCCTGCACTTACTCTATGTCTATGCCAATAAATTCAACATGTTCCCGGAAAACTGTACGAGCAGGATTTTCAGGTCGTTATCTAAAACTGCAGTTTGCCGGAAACACGACAACAGTATTTCACTCGAACTACACAAAGGCTGAAAAAAGGACAAAAACTGTTCGTGCACATTTTTCTCATGTCGGGTGACACGTGAATTTCATTTTCAGTTTATTGTATTGTAGAATAACGAATTTTGAGAGATTTTTGCTAGCAGCTGTCCGGGTGATAAGGTCTGGTGTATATTTTTAATCAAATGCACTGAAATCCTTTGCAGTCAAAAGTTATCACACATCACAGTTAAGTTAAGATAATACCTGGTACGTATAGTGTATTATTTATCAATGATAATACTGATTGCTAAGTGGGCAGAGGTAGGTACTTCTATTTCATTCAGTAGTTTAAAATGTGAGATTTTCTTTTGTAACGAGCAAACGCTGGTCAAAGGCGATGATTATGCAAAATTACCTTTTAATGCCAATTAAATTTAATGAAAAACCAGGGGGCTAATTGTCTAATTTCAAAATCGATTGTAATCGCTTTCAGGATGTGATACATTGATGCTTCTTTCTGGCACTAATAAAAACTTACCAAAGAAATGCAGCAATGTGTCACATCCATCTGTCAAATGAAAACGATTGCGATAGATTTTTTAAATTAGACAATAGTAGCAGCCCTGCTTTCCGCATTACAATACGCCCACACAGAGGTGATAGCTCTTTTAATCTACCGTTTCACCATGAATTCAATTCCCACCCTTGTCATTTAACTTTTTTCAAAAGTTTACATTACGAAATTAGTGTCATCATAATGAAACCAATTTCATGAAACTTGTTGCAGTACTAACTAGTTAGTAATTGTGTAACTAACTAGTTTCGTTAAAATAATAGTGTCGTGAAATCAACAGTAACTTAGCTGGAATAATGGCTTCGTCAGCATCGAAGCTTTATTTAGTAGGTAGCGAAAAGGCGAGGCGCACAGGCTCTTTCCTGTAGTTTCACATTGTGTTTACACGGTAAAAAAAATTAGTAGCATGGCATTCATGACGTTAGTTTTACCAAAAAATTGCAAATGGCGAGACTGCATAAATTTTATGATACTATAATTGTATAAAACTTGATGTTTATTACACGTCAGCGACATTAATTTATGCCACTAATTTCGTAATGTAAATTCGGCTTAAGTAGGTGGACGCGCTCCCGCGATCCGAAAAGGCGTCCTTAGGATTTTGAAATAGCGACACTAATTTTATCTAGGTAACAAAACGATCCAGTGAGGATATTCGGAAATAAGGTGTCAAGCCTACTCACCGGAATCTTCCCCTGCTGCATTGCCTGTCGGCGCCGACCTTTTGGCGATCCTTTGGTCTTTCACTTAGAGCACAAAGCACAATACACAACAAAATGTTCAAAATGGTTTTGCAATAGGCAGCGATGCAATCGATGTATAACATGTGTCGACAGCGCGGATCCGTCCAACCAAGTGAGTGGCATCAACCCAATCACGAAAGGTACCCTCACCAGATTAATAACTTCAACAATATTTAGCTATCAACTACCCGCGGAAACAGTCACTATGAAGCGTTTCGTTTCATGCAAGGACGATCAAATATCAATAGAACATTACAAACCAAAATTATATAAAACAAATGCGCGGCTGCAACAGTAGGTATAGTTTTTAGTTGTTTCGAATTTTAGAAGTACTTAAGTATTTAATCGTTTATATTTTCCTACCACCCGTTCCAGACTCGTTCTTCTTGTCAGCTAAAAAAGTCTGGAACGGGTGGTAGGAAAATATAGACGATTCAAAAGTACTTAATAATTTAGTTTATTTGAATAAAGCTTATTTGACTTTGACTTTGACTTTTTTGTTTATGTTTGAAACGTGTAGACGTTATGAATTAGGTACCTACTTCTATCTACCGCAGTATAGATCTGGGTGTGTGGTATACTTCGTTGTTTCTTATTTCCATTTCAAAGACTTTGGCTTTTTACTTTGAAATCGGAACAACGGATGACGTTAAAAAAAACGATATGTGCAAAAGCTCCTGCCTCCTCGTAAAACGTTATTTGGCTGCATAACCAGTTTTGTGTGCCAAACGAAATACGCCTGCCAAATGGCGTGAACGGCTGGCTTGCTGCACACCTTTTAAGCTTTGGTCTCTACATATTATTCAAGATAACCTTTGAAACCTTTGAAATTATTAGGAACTTACCTTTACTATATTGTTGTTTCAATACGAATGATTAGGTTGCGTTAATATTCACTCTTTTTTAGGGTTCCATACCAAAATGGTAAAAAGGAACCCTAAGGTGTGACTCAGTCTGTCTGTCTATCTGTCACAGCTGGATATCTCGAGAACTACTAATGGTATCAATTTGAAATTTGGAATAGTTAAAGATGACGTTTGCCAACTATTTTGCAATTAAGAAAGAAAGAAATAAAGAAATATTTTTTTTACAACAGGGACTGAAAAGTTCCCCCCCCCCCCCCCTTATCTCCGAAGTTTGCAAAGAGAAAAATCTGAATTCTATGTGATAGTAGTTTATGTAAAGATTACAGGAAAAATAAAACAAATGTCTCAATATAACACACTTTTTTAGAAATTCAAAAAACAAAAAAAAAATTATTGGTTCCTCTACCAGTCAACAGATGGCATGGCCCAAGAAAAATTAATTTAGTTCCACTAACGGTCAAGAGATGGCGCTGGACTAAGAAAAAAAATAGTTTCACTATCGGCCAAGAGATGGTGCTGACCTAATACTGCAATAATAATTTTATTATTCTTCAGCAGGCTCTGCAGTGTATTTATTATGATGGTACGGGAACCCTCGGTGCGCGAGTCCGACTCGCTCTTGCTTGACCGGTTTTTTACATTAAATGGGCTTACTCTTGGCCACATTCGAGAACCATAAGGCTAAGAAGTGGCCGAAGATGTAGCGATTTTGCCCAGAAGCAGCATATTCACTCGGGCTTTAAATACCTACTTTAACACTGGGTTGTATCATACAAGTGGAATTCCCTGCCTGCGTCTGTATTCGCCCACCAGCATACAATTATTCTGGTGGGCGAATGCAGACTCAGGCAGGGAATTCCACTCCTCGACTGTGCGCATTAAAAAAGAAGATGAAAAACGCTTCGAACACAAGCGTGGAATGTCAACATAGGGGTTAAACCCCGCCGTGCGTCTGGACGACCGTTGGTAGGACGGGGATGACGGAATGAGCTGATACGGTTGTTAAGATATTAGATTCTCACTTCCTCTTGACAAACTGAATCTTGATCATTCGGCCTCCTTTGTGATGTAAAGTACCTATCACGAATCTAATCTGACAATTTAACTGTACCTACTTACTTCATAATTAGTTCCTCCCTACCAATGACTAAACTCACTCTTGCCTAAGATTGTCACAACAGATATAGAGGTAGATACTTATCTGAAGAAACGAAGAACGTACTACACCGTTTTAATTTATTGCCCTAAAATTGAAAACATAAATTTACACAAACTGTGTACCGAAAAATTTTGACCAAAAAAGCGAGTACCTACATACAATTTATGTGCCAAAACGGTTTCTGAATTTCAGTCAGCCCAAATCAAAGGAAGCGTCAGAAAGGCAAATTGCTATTTGAAAGAAACAGGCGTTTTTGTAAAACACGCTCGACGGGACGGACGGGCTAACGGAATTCATATTAACCTTTGCTGTTTATAAATCGGAAGGATTCTCTTTGTTTGATCATAATGAGGTTGGTTTTATCTCGTTTATTCTGAAGCTTTGCCGAAAACCCTCTGGTTTTTTCATGTATAATTAATTAGGGACGAGTACCTAGGTATGCCTAGATAGGTATTATTTCGCAAAGAAGGAAGTGAATCTTTTTGATGCTTCTCAACGAATGTACCTAATCAATCACGGCCTTAAGGTGGGTCAAATCCCAATATTCAATTTAAATTTAATGTAAAAAATGTTCCGTGGACCCTGTTTCTGGTCTTATTTGTAAAATTTCTCGGAAACAAGAACATCCGTTCCTGTTAAAACCAACCATAAAAAACGGCGATGTTAATACCTTCAATCTTAATTGAACAGATTTTTTTTTAACTAACTTGAAAGAGAAAAAAAGTAATAAAACATGTTAAAAGAGAATTCGATGCAAGTTCTCAACGCAACCGCCGCGTTGAAACGCGCACTGATTTGAACTCAAAGTGAGTAGAGTTACGTTCGATTTCACTCCATCACGCTCGGATTGACCCACCTTAATGCCTTTTTTTACAACATCACATACATTTCTGCGATCCCAAAGTAAGTAGCTAAAGCTAGTGTTATGGAAATCAGAGATCCACAATTTTATAACCTAGGAGTCTAGCTAAAATTTTGAGGATTTTGACATGTAACTTTATAAAAATAGGCATTAAGTGACATTTATTCGTTATTATCATGCTTGTAAGATACCTAATATTTTTATTTGTTGACATAAGAAATAATTAAATTAATTGACATTGTAATTTTGTATGCCCTACAGTGCCAAACATGTAAGGACACCGATAAACCCTGACAACTACATTTTATGTACACTCATATGTTTGACAAAAATAAATGATTATTGATTATGATTATTATTATTTATTGTTGAACAAAAGTTTGAACGAGTTTGATTTTTATTGCACCAATTATTATTTCATTGCACCACCGTGTGCATTGGGATTGGGCATTGTGCAATATTTTTTAACCAGCAAAATTTTCGTTCAGCCACAAGTAGCAACACTGTAGCTGAAGCTTAATCTTGTATTGAGCAGTACCTATATACCTAATTAATCATTTCGTTTCAAAGACAAAGTGTATTTCAATCTTATTGTGCAATGAAAGTATTGTACAATGTTATTTTAGGTCTAGGGGCCGCCTTGAATGGGGTTGGTAAACTTTTCCAAAACTGTTGTGAATTATATATTTTCTGGTAGCTTTTGGCTTTGGAGTCACTTCATTTTAATTAAAATAAAAATTTAATTTTTTTATTTACAACATAGTACAATAAATCACTATTACGGCTGTATGCGTAGGTTATGCCTTTGCTCCAAAGACTTTCTATGTTGTTGCTCAAAACAAAAAAAACAAAGGTATGAAATTACTCTTTGTCACTGTCTGTCAAATCTGTCAATCAGTTTTTTAAATCAGTAAATGCAAAGGAACTTCGTGTTCAGCCGTATGTTTGATATTTTATCGCGATAATAATATAAAAAAAAAATTTAGTTAACAAGGTAAAATTAAAATATTATTTTCTTTATTCTTCAAACTTGTGCTATCAAAAAAAAATATAAAACAATTCTCTTCGAAAAAGTTTACCAGCCCCATTGGCTCTACTGTAGTTAACTATACTATGGTTATACCGTATATTTCATTTATCTAAATAATATGATGTATCTTCGTAGTTACGAATGAAAGTCAAACCAAAATGGATGCGTAAGTTTAGTGCTTTACAAAATTATTTGCGAGATATTCCAGTTTGCTAGTCCAGAGAAATAAATTAACAATTCACGAGCGCACCAATCTTTATGAAGTTGCAAAGTCAGAAGTTCATAACTTTTGACCTGAAAATCTTTAACCGTGAAGGGTTTGGATTTGAAGCTTTATTGTCTCTAATGCTTCGATAATCCTATAATGTTAATTTAAAACTAGTTATGTCTTAATGTCTTTTATTAGTTACTTAATAATTACTACGAGTAGTCACATGAGAAAAATAAAAACAATGAAACAATATTGTAAGTATACGGTATTTTTAAATACATTACCTAAGTATGTCACCGTTAAAGTGCGGAAATCAGTGAATCTGCAGATTAACTAGTTAATCTGCAGATTTACTGGTCGAATCAGTTAAAGTGCGAAAAATTGTTTCATTTCGTACTTTAACTAGGTAATCTGCAGGTTCCCTAGCTAATCTGCAGATTAACGACCACGGACCAGTTATAGTACGGAAACAGGTTCTTTTATTGAATCAGGTTCTTAACCCCGTAAGGGGGCTTGGAGGGCTCTTAAAGAGTTTATTAGGTTAGGTTAAGTTAGTATTTGCGACCAAAAACGCACGAGCCGAGCGAGCGGAACGAGCGTGCCGCGGGAGCAGGCGGTAAAGCGCCAGAAACGAAGTTTTTTTTTAAATAAACTTTCAATATAGGTCTTTTACTTTAATTTCCTGAAGCCTTGGCTATTTTACTCACTGTATTCCGCACGTGGTGGAGCGGGGTTGGGGGTCGGCGCTGGCGGGCCAGAGCGTTGAGCAGCCCGTCCGTGGTCACGCCGCGGGCCCCGCCATCTGTACTGTATACAGGTACTTACGGAGCGTGGGGCGTGAGTGTCGTGGTGGAGCGGAGGCGGGGGTCGGCGCAGGCTGGCCAGGGCGCACAGCAGCCCGTCCGTGGTCACACCGCGGGCCCCGCCATCTGTACTGTATACAGGTACTTACGGAGCGTGGGGCGTGAGTGTCGTGGTGGAGCGGAGGCGGGGGTCGGCGCAGGCTGGCCAGGGCGCACAGCAGCCCGTCCGTGGTCACACCGCGGGCCCCGCCATCTGTACTGTATACAGGTACTTACGGAGCGTGGGGCGCGAGTGTCGTGGTGGAGCGGGGGCGGGGGTCGGCGCAGGCGGGCCAGGGCGCTCAGCTGCCCGTCCGTGGTCACACCGCGGGCCCCGCCATCTGCACTGTATACAGGTATTTACGGAGCGTGGGGCGTGAGTGTCGTGGTGGAGCGGGGGCCGGGGGACGACGCAGGCGGGCCAGGGCGCTCAGCAGCCCGTCCGTGGTCACGCCGCGGGCCCCGCTATCTGTACTATATAGAGGTACTTACGGAGCGTGGGGCGTGAGTGTCGTGGTGGAGTGGGGGCGGGGGTCGGCGCAGGCGGGCCAGGGCGCTCAGCAGCCCGTCCGTGGTCACGCCGCGGGCCCCGCCATCTGTACACAAGCGATTATACATATTGATACAATAGATCTTTACTAAACTTACGGTTCTATCGTCGTTGCTTCAAACGTTACCTACTTCAAGAGAGCTTCGTGGTTTGTGTACTGTGAACATTTCTTCTGTCAAATGATCAAGCTAGGACGTCTAGCGATCCACATAGGCTTTATTAACCCCCAGATCCAATAATTAATAGGGATACGCCTAATCTGGGGCTAATTGTCTAATTTCAACATTTGATGTGTTGATGTGTTTCATTTCATTTGATGTGATACATTGCTGCATTTCTTTGGTAAGTTTTTATTTATGCCCAAAAGAAGCATCAATGATTGACATCCTGAAAGCGATTGCGATAGATTTCTAAAATTAGACAATAGAGAGGCTGATTAGTTGCTAAACAATTGTTGTTATTTTTTTATTAATGTCAACCGATATAGCAACAATTCTAGATTAGGTCCACCCCTGTCTGTAGATTGATCTGGCCATTAGTTTCTATGCAACATTCGATATCTATAGAGAACTAGCTGACCCGACAGACGTTGTCCTGTTTCAGTTATGAAATATTGAATTCGAATTGGTATAATTAATGAAAAGTTGGGTTCAGAGATATTAGTAGGGACCATTCCCGAGATGCTCCTAGTTTCATTTAAATTTCTATTCCAAGGCCCTAATAATGATCGTACAGTCAAGCTTTTTTCATCTAATTAAGTCTGTGCGTTAATTCCTTTTAACACGGCTAAATGGATTTAAAATAAATTAAAAAGCCTATTATCAAACTTTGCGAATTGGACTTAAGTTTAATCCGATTCAAGGGACCAATGTCTTAACGAGCTTACGAAATGACAAAGAAAAGTAAATGAACTATAACGAGTTATAAAACTAACTTCTGTACCGTACCTATATTTTTCTTTGTATGTGTAAATTAAATTCAAAAAGTCTATAAATTAGTCAAAACCATCAAATGAGAGCAATTTCGATAATTAATTCAATAAGTAGGTACTTACGAAATTAAAATTTTCGAAAGTAAAATTATGTTATCACATCTATTATGATGTCTGTAATTTGTAAATTCGCTAAGGGCCCCCGGTAACGACCAATATGCATAAGTCACCGATTTTGATGAATTTGAGCTTGATCGCTGCGGACACTTACAAAAACATGATGGAACAGAAAAAAAAATGTATTATTTTAGTTTTATCACACGATGAAATCAGGGCAAAATAACGATATTTTTTTCATTTTCGGATATAATGCACTTTACCGTCAGATAGAATATAGAATAAGAAATAATATAATGTATGACACTTATGTAATTAAACACAAAATTTAGGGAGATAATTGAAGATTATTGGATAACTCCATATTGACGCGCCTGAAACACACCTGAAACGTGACATGTGACGTCACCGTTTTGTATAGAGCGTTTTCGGCGGGTGCTCATGCGTGCTAACTTCAAGTAACTATATCACGAGAAAAAAACACAATAGAAAAGTTTTAATATTACACTTGATTTTCTCAAGCATTATACTTTTGATTTTGATTTTAAAAAAATGATGCATATTCCCTATTGTGATTGTCAATTTTTACGTTAATCTCATTGTTAGAAGAATTGACAATCGCAATTGATCGTTAGGAAAATAAGAATTACTTATAAAAAAATCATAAGTATTCACGTTCCCAAGTTATGAATGACACGCCAAAGCGCTGACGACATATGCAATTTAACTGTATGAACCATACGAGTAAGTATACAAGGTTATACTTGTAAAAAACAAAAAACCGACTTCAAAAAACCTGCCTCTAAAAAAAGGAAGAAATAATATACAAATCATTAGATACGCATTATCATTGTTATAATAAAACACGTCTATTAAAGTCGGGTGGGGCTGGAGAACATCTTCCTTTTTTATTGTAAAAGCCCCACCCGACTTCAATTGACGTGTTTTATTATAACAATGATAATGCGTATCTAATGATTTGTATATTATTTCTTCCTTTTTTTAGAGGCAGGTTTTTTGAAGTCGGTTTTTTGTTTTTAAAAAAAAAAAAAAAAATTTTATTTTTAGTGTAAGTACCTTCTGCATTAGGTAGTGTAGGTATATTATTTAGGTAGAAAAATCGGCTCAGCCAAACGTGAGATAATCGCGGAGAAACATACATACATACAAACTGAAACTTACCTCCTTTTTTTAAAGTCGGTTAAAAAGACTACACAACGGTATCCCTTCCCCAACAAAAAAAATCATCTAATTCGGTTCATAAATAACAAAGTTGTCAAGTTAGTTGATTTAATATCATAGTATTTTCAGGATTACTTGTAAACTACTGAACCGATTTGAAAAAAAATTAAATGGGACCATCTCGCAAGAAAACTCAATCGAACAAAAAAAATTATCGAAATCGGTCCATAAATGTCGAAGATACGCGCGAACAACGATAGAAAAAAAAAATATTCAAAAAAAATTGAGAACCTCCTCCTTTTGATGAAGTCGGTTAACACCAACAACCTCGCGAGTAAATTTATACTACAACTTCTAGTAAAAAAAACTTTTAATACAAATCTCGTTCAGCTGTTTGGACATTTGTATGGAAAGTCGAATTGTTTTGTCTTTTCCGGAAAAGTCGTAGATTAAACGTTATTGTTTATGATATGTATTAGTAATCTGCTCCTGCGAGGTTGTTGGTATGTTAGTGTTTTACAAATAATCCTGGAAATAGATAATATTGGACTCGTATGTACTTTTTTGGTATTTTTTTATATATTTAATGGGTTTGCTCTTGACCCCAGTCTTGCCTAAAAGCAAAGACAGGGTCTACGATGGAGCGAGCTTGACCAGAAGGTGCTTATTCAAAGCAAGCGGTCTCCATACAAACGGCGATAACGTTTCCCATCCTCTAAACCTTAACCTACAGCAATTAATTTTCGATGTGTTTTCGAAATGCCTAAAAACTAGGGCTGTACGTTTTGACTTTGTAAATATCTAAGTATAATAGATTTTGAAATATTTGCTTTTTAGTGCTTTCATACAAAACAAAAAAGTGCCAATATTTTCAAATCTACAATGAATATTAAAAAAATCAAAACGTACAGCCCTAGTTTTTAGGTATTTCGAAAACATACCGAAAATTCATTGCCGTAGGTTAAGGTTTAGAGGGTGGGAAACGTTATCGCTGTTTGTATGGAGACCGCTTGCTTGACAATCCTCTTAAATAGAGTCAGGTTGTATGCGCTCGGAAACACAGACGCCGGCAGAGAATTCCATTAATAAATAAATTACGATAATACATAATTAAAAATTACTTTTTATTTGATTATCTCAAGAATACAAAGAAACTATAGAAGCCCTGACTCCAAAGCTAGAAAAAAAAACAATGAAAGAGAAATTGATAGAAAGATTGATAGCTTTTGATAAATAAAATGTAATGAAATCGAATCACGCGGAAAATTGATATCCATTTGTGTGATCCGGTTAGAGTCCGGTCCCGTCGCACGTCTCCGGCCGCCGGACCGGAAACCGGTTATTGGTTACGGTCATCGGATCGACGTACGTATAATTTAGGATTTCAGATAGGCATCGCTTAGTTTGCAATTTATTAGGCTATAATGTAACCTAACCACGCTACGATATTCTCTAGCTGGAAATAATTCAAGGAGTTTTGATTTATTGTGTGTCAGGTAGCACTGACGGCTGAAACATTAAATTTGCGACCTTGAAAACTTTACTGTGTGGAAGTTTAAAAAACAATAATGAGATCGATGAATGAATTAAAGTGCGTAAATCAGTTAAAGTGCAATAACTATAGTTAATCATTTCGTATAATCTGCAGATTAACGACCATGGATCAGTTAAAGTAATAAAACATGTTATTTAGTTGAAAAAATAGTGTAATCAAATAAAAGGCGCAGCATGGAAAAAGACTAAAAGAGTTCATTAGGTTAGGCTAGGTTATAATTTGCGACCAAAAACGCACGTGCCGAGCAAGCGTAGGGAGCGTGCCGCGGCAGCGGCCGGCTAAGCACCAGAAACGACTTTTTGTAAAATTTACTTTCAATATAGGTCTTAACTTAAATTTCCTGAAGCCTTGGCTATTTTATTCACTGTCTTTCGCACTTTAACGGTATAACTAGCACCCGTTAACTAGTCAAAAAGTGCAGAAATCTGCAGAGGATTGTCAACCACGTGGTCTCCATACAAACGGCGATAACGTTTCCCACCATCTAAACCTTAACCTACAGCATTGAATTTTTGATATGTTTTTGAAATGCCTAAAAACTAGGTCCGTACGTTTTGATTTTTTAAATATCTATAATAGATTTCGAAATATTTGCATTTTAGTGATTTCATACAAAACACAGAAGTGCCAATATTTTCAAATCAACAATGAATATTTAAAAAATCAAAACGTACGGACCTAGTTTTTAGGCATTTCAAAAACATACCAAAAATTCATTGCTGTAGGTTAAGGTTTAGAGGGTGGGAAACGTTATCGCCATGTGATCGTACGAGACCACGTGATTGACAATCCTCTTAAGAAAAAATTATCACTTTAACTGACTCGCGGCCAAATACTCAAACGAATCTTAAAGTTAAGGCCACCTTAAATACATAAAAGTTGTCAGATTTGACAGAAACTCTATGAAACTGACAGCTTCCTTAAAGTTAAGGAGACCTTAACTCAAGATTTTAGCTAAGAAGCCTTTGAGTATTCGGACGTTAATCAGTTAATCTGCAGATTAATTAGTTGATTCGCACATTAAAGGATTCCGTACTTTAGCGGTAGCATAATACAAAGTTATTTTTAGTTAATTGAAAACCTCTCGTGGGGTTGATCAGACCATCAAACTGAACAACTTTCATTATCAAAGCAACCTTGAAATCGCGAAAAAAAAATCAGCTGTTTCATACTCTTCGATTGAGTAGGCCTAGGCATTGTACTTTTGTATGGAACAGCTGATTTTTTTTCGTGATTTCGAGGCCAACCTCGACCAATCCCATAATGAAAGTTGTTCAGTTTGATGGTCTGATCAACCCCACGAGAGGTTTTCAATTAACTAACAAACAATTACAAATAAAATATTTCCACTAACATATTTTAAGTTGAGTTGAGTTTGTGTGAAACTAGTATTGCAAATCTAGCCAGACTTTTCCACTGACCTCCAAAGAGCTATAATTATGACACAGCCTTGCCACCCCTGTGACCTGCGTGGTCACCCCTGTGACCACTGGCCTGTGCACAGGAGTGGGGAAGGGGACATCTATGGCCTGTGACTGATATCCATGCTCCAACGAATTCTGATTGAAACTTACATTAAGAAATATTAAAACATTCAAATTTTTTTAAGTCGGATAAAAATTACTATGAAAGGTAGGATAGGAATTCCACGAAGAACCACAGAATAAGAACGGGATTCGAATGATTGGTTTCAGTTGCTTTTATCATCTACCTAACCACAACAAATAATTGATTATTTCAGAATAATAATAATAATAAAAACGCTTTATTGCACACTAGACAAAGACATTACATAGGAGCAAACAATAAACATGGACAAGTACACAAAAGGCGGCCTTACTGCTACGTAGCAGTCTCTTCCAGGCAACCTTGAGTAGAAAAATATTAAGGGGAAGAGGAAAGAGGGGAGTGGGTGCAAAAGTACTAGAAGGACAATAGATATAGATATACATAAATAAAGAGAAGAGAAAGTGTATGTATATAAAATGAAAGTTGAAAGGGAGATATCAGAAAAAAAAAGTAGTATTAGGTGGGAGAAAGGAAATGCGTTCTAACTTGATCTTTGAAAGATCTCAGGGTACGAGCTTTACGGATGCCCTCTGGAAGTGCGTTCCATAAACGGACAGCATGCACAGAGAATGAATAGGAAATCAGTGGAATGACGGGGAATATCGAGGGTGAGATTAGAAGAAGAACGCAGAGTACGCAGTGAAGAAGAGGATCGAAAGTCGAAAGATTCTTTAAGATAAAGTGGTGAAGTTGGAAGGAAAAGGATTGAGTACAGGAGCGTAAGAGTGTGTAAGTCCCTGCGCCGACGGATGGGGAGCCAATTAAGCTTTTGGCGAAAGTGAGATACCTACGTGGTCGAATTTTCGTAAGTTGAAAATGAACTTGATGCACATATTCTGAAGCCGCTCCAATTTGTCAAGCAATTCCTAAGAAAGGTCCGTGTAACAAACGTCAGCGTAGTCCAAGATGGTTAGCAGAAGTGACTGGGCCAGAGTGACCTTAGTACTGGTAGGCAGAAAGTTCCGTAGGCGATTAAGTGAACTGTATGCAGCAAAAACCTTCTTTCTAACTGCCTCAACCTGAGGTCTCCAAGAGAAATATTCATCAAGGACAACACCGAGATTTCTGACGGTTTTCGTGTAAGGAATAACAGTGCTGTCAAATTTCACAGGAGGTATCAACTCGAAGTCAATCCTCGAAACAAAATACGGACTCCCAATAATGATGGACTGAGACTTAGATGGGTATAATATTAAATGATTACATATAAAATTATGAAGACACTCTTTCAGCAAAAAAACTATCATCGTACCTAACTTGGAAAATCGTCCGAGTATACTTAACAAATTCATTTGTTTTCTTTCTTTCTTTTTTCTTAAACGTCTAAAACCTGCCAGCTGATTAATTTTACCGCGATCAAGATCGCAAATTCGAATCTATAGTAAACGTCAAAACGATACTATATATGGAATCCTAAGGGCCCCTATACGGTACGATTGATCTGTACGATCCGTCGTTTCAGACCGACCGAAACGACGCGACGAACCGACAGTGTAGGTAGGTATGTCAAGATCGTGAACGATTTACTTAATCGAAGACGATATCGGAGATCGCAACAAAAATCCATGCGATCGTGAATATCGTAACGATGTACCTATCGCGGTTGGTGTATTGACTTATATTTTTGTCTCAGTCTGACGTCTTTTGGATGGAACCTTAATTTATTTAAAATAGTTACATGCGAATACTGATTTCGCTTTAATAGCCATTTGTTAACCCAAACTTTTCTTATAAATATTTCACAATCACGCGCTTTTAATATTTACTAATTTTAGGCTCGTATTATAGAATCAAACTCAAACTCAAATCTCTGCTTGAGTACAGTTAGAAAGGGATGGTGCTTTGCTTTCTAACTGTACTCAAGCAGAGATTTGAGTTTCAGTTTGATTCTATAATTGTTTTCTTTTCTTCTGTAGCCGAATCTAAGTTACCGCCACATAGGTAAGGAAAAGGATTTCGTTTTCCATTTAAAAAATATTTGAGTACGTCTTTATCGTTCCGTTTCAAATAAGTAAATGATCAATCGTGACGACCAATCGTTTCATGTATGTGCGGCATTTTTGAAGCGCTCGATCGTCACGATTAACGTCAGATTGATCGTAACGATGAATCGTACCGTATATGGGGCCCTCGCGGCTTCATTCAACATGAAAACCATGTTCAATGTATCAAAATAATTATAGATTTTTGACGTTTATTCGATCGATGTGAACTCGATTCCGTTAGAGGGTTGAGTAGAGAGGGCTGTTTTTGACATTTCTATTCTTCCATACATAAAAACGCCAAAAACAAACGGTTAAAAATCAGCTGTTTATAATATGTCCTTATACATATATTCTTAGGTAATATTGCGAAGTTGGTAGAAACCATGATTAAAGCGTACTTACATTATTTATTAGAGACTGTTTGTTTGAATTAAATTGAAATTAAATTTCACCGACCTCAGCATCCTTTCATCACGTCAACAGTTTCATTGAACTTCTGTTTCGAATTAAGCATTTATATCAAAGCAAAGGTCTCCTAATTGTCATTTGCTTACAAAGACGGATTATAGGGTTGACACTTACAGTTATAATTTTTAAACAAAGATTTATGTGCGGTAGACGGCACGCTGGGCTTCTACGACCTGTCAAATTTCTTCAATCATTTTTAAACTTTAAGTCGAGCAGTTTAAGGTTCAAAATTCACTGTAGATTTTTGACAGTTTTGTATAGAATACTAAATAATATATACTAGAAAAAATACGACTCGCACCAGATCAATACTCAGACGGGAATCGAACCCCGTATTGATATGGTGCGAGTCGTATTTTTCCTAGTATATTATTTAGTATTGTATAAAAATAGCATTGTGAATGCAAAAATCTCAAATTTAAAAAGTTTTGTATAGCTTGATATGCTGCTTACTGTACAAACGTTACTTTTGTGAAGATGATGTGTCTTGTGCCTCTTGGGTCATAGGTACGCAATTTTCCCATACATTTTGTATGGCAATAGCGAATTGTGACGTGCAACCCAGTCATGTTAACTCGACACCGAAGCGTACGCGACGCCTCTCCTTTTCTCCTTGCGTCACGCCACTGTGTCGTATGAACATTTTCGATAGATTATCGATAAATTATCTCTAACAAGAGTAGCATGACGGGGTAACGTGAGGGAGAAAAGGAGAGGGGTTGCTTTCGTTTCAGGTGCCGAGTTAACTTGACCGTGGTAACTAATTTGCCAACTGAATTGACCAACTAAGTATTTATTGATTTCAAAGCAAATAATTACTAAAATGATCGGGATCGAGTTGTTGTTATAGAGAAGAAAATGGTTGTCAAATATACAATTGTTTCCCATGAAACTCCATCCAATCCATAATGTTAATATACCTAGCGGAATAGAGGAACAAAGGGCTGAGTAAGCGAGATGTCACTAATCAGCAATAACGTGTGATAAAAAGAAATGCGTGATTTGAGGGTAACAGAACTCTTTTTCGCAACTGTTTGACAATTCGTCTGCACTATAAACGTGTGACAAGTGACAAGATATAGGCACTGACACGTATAAATAAACATTTTTACACACACTAATATAATTCAATTTCGGTTTCGTTTGACAGCTCATGTTTGTTCCTTATATTCCGTCAGGTATATTAACTTTATGATCGAATCTTATCTTTTACTTTGAAGATCTAGGTACATTTGTGGGCTAACACCTGAGTGTTACGTTAGCTAGCTGTTTTTACTCATTAGAACTAGCAACCCTATTTGGTTATGAGTAAAAACAGCTAGGGATGCTTAACTTAATGCGAGGACAAGCGGAAACCATGGACGCGAAACTGATAACTGATTCATGGTCGTAACAATTCCATAAATTGTTTTTTTTTATATAAGGTACCTACATTAATTTGTTCCATTGTCAAGTCATCATTTATAAACAAAGCCATTATATGTGATTATCTAGAAACTAATGTTTACGTTCATATGTATATTCACGGTATTGTACTGTATTTCAAGTGAAATAATATATGTTTTGCGTCATTTTTCAAACGAGTCAAAGCCCTGTACCCTTAGCACGAACAGCTATCGAGAAAAAAAACGCACGTAAAATTACTCGATAGACAATTCTCTATGGAAAACTTAATTTCGCTTATCGGCGATAGATGGCGTTGTACAAATTTCCAATACAAAATTTAACTATCGAATGATTTTACGCGAGTTATTTTTTTCGATAGCTGTTCGTGCTAAGGGTACTGATTAAAATGGTAGACATGTTTTCAAACCGTTGGAACACAAGCGTTAATTTAAAGTAATAAACTTCAACTCCATAAAATTACCTAAGTGACGTCAACTTGTCAACTTATGTGTTTTACTCGTCTATTCAGTACCCTTAGCACGAACAGCTATCGAGAAAAAAAACGTGCGTAAAATTACTCGAAAGAGAATTATCTATGGAAATTTTAGTTTCGCTATTCGGCGGTAGATGGCGTTGTACAAATTTTCCATACTAAATTGCACTATCGAAAAAAATTACGCGCGTAAAATCATTCGATAGATACATTTTGTATTGGAAATTTGTACAGCGCCATCTATCGCCGATAAGCGAAATGAATTTTTCCATAAAGAATTGTCTATCGAGTTATTTTACGCGCGTTTTTTTTTTCTTGATAGCTGTTCGTGCTAAAGGTACTAACGTTAAGCTACGTAAATTCAAAACGGAATTGTTAAAATTGTAAGTAAGTAATTTAGTAATGTTGTTAAGTTTATACCAGACTATATTTTCTATTGCATGCCGTGGCAGCCTTTAATTAAGGTGGCACTAGTCCTAGATTAAGTTGCAACTGTATTTTAGATCATGTATTTAGTGTTTGCTTTGTTAGTTCGACCTAAATATCTCAAGTTAGGTAAGTTTGTGAAACTGTGCTTAGTTAAGTTATTGATTCGATTATAAAAAGTTGGTTTATAACGAACAGAAAGTAGAGTTCTGTCAAATCTGACAACTTTTTTGTAATTTAAGGTGGCCTTTTAACTTTAAAATTCGTTTGAGTATTGGGCTGTGTTAATTTATAAATAGATGAATCGGTCAACATAACGTTGACGCGGTGTGTGCCTCAGGCGCTATTTATATAAAACCAGTTTCAACATTTTATTGTTGGAGGTCAGTTCTATGGAATGTGCTATCTACATTTACTTACTTAACAAAAAATAATAAGGCAAATCATTAAAATTAATTTGTTTATATGGGTACAGTACAACATTGATTAAAGCAAAGTTGAAAATTCTGACCAAAACCTTTCGAAATCTGGCGAATAGTCTTGGAATCTATGGAAAGTCTATCAAAAAATTATGAAGAACAAAACAAAGTTGGACTCCATACATTTTGCAGTCTGCTAATCAAATTGCTATAGAAGATTTCGCAACAAGTAAAAGTAGTTGCACAATAATTTCTTTTGTTGCTTTTAAAATACTTTCACCCCTTCCGGCCTTCGATCAAGAATAGGTACCCTAGATGCCCGTTCAGACTCTCAAAAATGACACCTCAAATAGCGTCCCACTTACAAACTGGGCGCTTATTTTGCACAAAGTAACTGATAAGAGATGTTATTTTGTACAAAAAAATAAGTTATATAAAATGTTAGTTTGTACAAAATAAGAGGTGATTATGTACAAAATAACCGCCAAGTTAGTAAGTGGGACGCTATTTGAGGTGCCATTTATGCGTACTGTTTTAGTTCGTGAAGCGTTATCTAGGATATTCTTGATCGAAGCTTCCGGCGTAATAAGCTGTTCAAACAAGCAACTATGACAATTACTCAGTAAAGTTACCAATGGGATTTTTTCCATTAGCCCTAGTGCTTATATCTTTAATTTTATTTCGCAAACCATTTTAATCCACCTATGACTCATTAGTGAGGGGCGGTCTAATCCTCAAGAAATCTTCCACTTAACTACCGTCACTCCTCTCAAAGGCATCATGAATGGGAAATTACGCCGTCTTTCAGCCTTACATTTTGCCGGTTGTAAATAAGCCGCCTGCACCGGCTTTGCGCCAGTTCATCAGCCACCGTCGTCGCGCGCGCACGTACCGTACCATGCGAATGATCAAACTATGTTTTTAACACTGATCGCGACTTTCACGGCGGCCACTGTCCAAGGGTTTCCGCAACTAACTATTTACCAACAACCACAGTACCAGGTTGCGTTCCTACCAGTGAATATACCAGAAAGAAGCTTACATGACTTCGATCGAAAACTACGATTGCAAAAACATGTTGTGGTGTACGAAATACGCAATGGAGGATTTCAGAGTGAATCTATGGGTCGTGAAGTGTCACCTTTTTACCAAAAACTTGGAGTGAACAAGAAGTTGGAAGTTGAACCATATCGGGATGTTAATAGTGCATTTAACAGTGATTTTGTGAATAAACAAACCGATGAAGAGATTGCATCTACCATAAGAGATAGTACTTCCTTACAATGGACTTCAGTGCAGCCCAGGAATAACTTTGAGAGAAACGGTATGCCATTTGATAATGACCGTCACTTAGAAACAAATCAAAAAAAAATTGACTCGTCTAACAATGGAGCGGCACAAGATTGTAAGCTAGAAAGCGAACTGACTCCAAGAAAACCTACAACTGTAACTAATAGAGGCTTTTCACCCATTGACAACTCACCCAAGATAGAAAACACGCCAAATTTGCAGAAAACTCCTCACAAAATAAATACTAATTCAAGGAATCAACAGCCAAAATTGCACATTAATCCATCAATAGACAGTCAAAGTAACAAACCAATAATTGAACAAAACGGAGACACGCAAAATATAAATGATAGCACTAATGTAGACTACTTAAAGGGCAGAAATACAACACAAACAAAGGATTCCAACTTCACATCGGAAACGGGTAATGTAAATACAAAACCGGTACCTGTTACACTTAACGGGACCGCTGACGTTGAAGACGTAATGCAAGCACCACTGCAATTTGCACCGGTCAATGCAAATAAACCTGGATCTCGACATGATATTGATAGTGCTGAAAAGAACCATCAACCTGGCTCTCGGAGTGGTATCGATAGTGCTGGAAATGTTGAAGATGAAGACAGGTGGATATGGAATGTGACAGAGAAAGTAGAAACGACCACGCCTGATATTGAGAACCGGGTGTCCTTCGATGGTAGCAATTGCCCTACTGGCAAGATCAGAGTGGCTGATAAGTGTGTTGACAAAGATGAAAAGTAATTATTTAGGTATATAGACAATTTGGTTTCTGGTAGAGTTTTTTTATGGTTGTTTGTTTGAGGAAAATACTATGTCTAGTTGTCATAGTTAGATGACGAACAGTCTCTGCAATTTATACTATTATCTTGGTGTACATTTTATAAAAAATATTTCTACTATTAATGATTGAATTCAGAATTCAATGTAAGTATGACAGGAAATCAATAAATATTACATCATTACCTTTGAAGTAAACTTTATGATGATGATGTCATTTTTAACAAAACTTTACCAGATACGCAGATACATTTTTAGCTTTTTTTTTAAGTTAACTGTTTAATGAACAAAGGCTATCATGACAAAACAATTCAATAAGATTGGATTGTGTATTAATATAAACTAGTAAATTACACGTCGTTGGGTAATTTTATAATTCACTATATTAGTGGACATTTTATTACAACTAGTAATAAGTAACTTATTTATATTTTGTAAAATATAAGGATCGCATTGTAAATAGGCATTATTTATATTTGTCATTATAATACTGAATACTTACCATTTCTTTTATTACTTAATATAATTTAAAAAATACTAGAAAAAATCGACTCACCTGTAGCAGCTCAGACGGGACTCGAACCCTTAGGATTCCGGCCCAATGCACTAACCAATTATATGCTACCGAGTCGCTAGTGGGAGTGGCGAAATTTTCTAGTACTTTTTACGTTTTCGCTGTAAGCCAGCGTTATTTCATCAATGTGATGAGAATTTCTTTTATTATTTGTATGAGTAAGTACTTTACCTCTATGACACGTAACAAAATAATCGCTGTTATTAAAAAACAACAAGTTTGAATCATTACGTCTGCAATAAACAACTCTTCCTGTAATTAGCAAGTTCTTTTTTCTGCAAACAATTGACGGTTTTTTAAAGCAATAAGCAATAGTATGCGTGAAATCATGCTTGGTCCATACAAATGTTCTTTTTTTTAATACAACCTTGGTAAAAACCACAGTAGTTGTCATTAAGGCATGTGTTTTGTTCACTCATACATAAAAACATTATTGTGGAACTACTTGCCATAAAATAGTAATTATGACCACAGCTATAATCATGGAAGTTTCCATGCTTATAGGAATAACATGAAACTATAAGCTGCATAAATTATGCAAGTTGTAAAAGTCAACCATATTTTTTATTTGAACTAAGGACCCTTTATCTTTTACGTTAGTCACTTACCTATTTCAATAACCTACTCTCAGTATAAAGATTTGCTGCCTAGATATTTCTCTTAAATGACGGGAAATAACAAAACAGTTGCTTAATATCAGATCTTACAGATCCACAATAGGGTAGGCCTATCTCTAGATTAGTTATAACCGGCCTTAAATGAGTGTTTGATATCAAGATTTATTTCCAATCCATATGCTTCGTTTATTTGAAACAGTGTTTATTAACCTTGAAAATTGGGCTATACCTAGTGGGTCGTGCATGTAGTGAAAAGTTTGTTTTCCTTGAGTTAAAGTCTTATTCATTACTTATGTCGTAGCATCATAAATGTTTGTTGTCACAAAACATAGACCTACATCTAGAATGACAGGCCAATGTCAGATTATTGTAAGTAATTAATTTGTAATGGTTTGATAACTAAGGTCATAACTGCATAACCTATGGCGTGTGCTAGTTCTCTTGCTTCGTATAATCATTGATTTATCTTACCGACCGTTCCCACTGATAAACATTTTGACAGAGTTGTAATCTCACTATCTCTGACTGACTCTGACTCTTTTTAGAAAAGATGTTTATAATATTATTACCTAATTGACTAGTGGAATGGAAACGGACGGTTAGGTATACGAACCAATTTATAATGTTGCAGAACAGAGCCAAATTAAAAACGACAGCAAGCGACACAAACTCCCGTATCTATAGACGAGTAAGTAATGACTTGAGTAAAACTTGCAATTTTCAAATGCTTGTAATATTATATTCACACGCATTTTGTAGTATAAATTAACCTTAAATGGACCAAAACTGCAATAAGAAGTCATTTAAGGTGAATTATACCATAAATTGCATGTTAATATAATATGAGAAGCATTTGAAAACTACAAGTTTTACTCAAGTGATTACTTACTCGTCTATAGATATGGGGGAAAGTCTTTTGCCAGCCGTTTATTAAAGACATTAAAGTTTACTTTGAAGCCTCTGAATTAATATTATTTTCACACCACATGCTCGACAATGCCGAATTATATGTCATGTAAACCTTACCAAAAGCAAGACATTTATATCTCTTGGCTTTAGCCGGGTTATAATGTTCTATTATAACCCGCTGGTCAATAATGTGATTTTCACTTTCATAATTCTTATTGCTATGTCCATAAAGTCTAATTTCACTAAACAGAATGTGTCCTCAGCGGGCGCGGCCAACTCGATTTTCGAAGACCGAGGCCGTGGCCCACTAGATTCGCACTGAGACGAACTTCATTTGTTTGTCAAATCGAGTAGGCCACGCCAGCTGAAAGAAGTTGCTATAGCCGTAGCTATTAGTACTACTAGAGCTTTAGAAGATTCTATAAATATTTCAAAGAAAAAATAAAAATGTCGAGTGATGAAAGCTACTAAGCCTAGTTTTTTATTGTCTCGCATAAAGTGAGAAAAGAAGAGTATACACCACCGGGATAAAACTGTTTTTTTCTTGGGCTTGGGCGCTCACTGCACTCAGGACTCAACACCCTCGCTACGCTCGGGCGTTAAATTTAGAGTCCTTCGTTACGTTCAGGATACAATGTAGCGCCCGTGACATAAAACAGTGCTTTATCCCCTTGGTCTTATAATCTGGTCCCCTTATAATCTACTATTATTTATTAATATGTCAAGAGTTGACTTAAAAATCAGTGAAAATAAACAGTATCCCTAAGTTACAATCTTTTTAAATCACCGGAAATTCCACGGAAAATGGAATCGCAAACAAAGTCGCGCGATTGTAGCATGTCCATATTGTCCATCAGCCATTTTTGATGTCCCCACTGCTGGGGCACCGGCCTTCCTTATGGGTGGTAAGGAGGACGGGCCATAACCCACCACGCGGGCCCAATGCGGATTGGTGGGTGTTAACGACTGCAAAAGCAGCCGGGACCAACTGCTTAACGTGCCTTCCGAAGCACGGAGGAGCTCGAGATAATATTTTTTTTGTCACCCATCCCATGACCGACCCATGCGAACGTTGCTTAACTTCCGCAATCGCTGGGCCAGGCGCTAAACCACTGCGCCACCGAGCTCCTCGATAGTAGCATAACAACTGCTATTTTCGTGTCTTGAATAATAAAATTGGGTTATTTTTTCCATACTTACTATGACGTAAGGTTACTCTCAATTCGGTACATTAACATGAATATAATTTACATTAATGATCCTATCATGTCAAACTAATTTTAGAACTATGGCGTAATTTTTTAAAGTGTGAGGCTCTCCCGTAAACATAGAATAATAATACTAGTATTGCCTAATCGATCGGTCTTCTTCTTATCGAATGAGGAATAGTGGCCACCTCTAGTGTTAGAGTTTATCAAGCCGCCGGCAAGGCCTCTAACTTGGCTTAACGACTGTTATCAGAGGGCAACAGCCGGGACCGACGGTTTAACGTGCCCTCCGCAGCACGGAAGCGCTCAGTTGTAATGCCACTTTACGGTCACCCATCCGACACCTGGCCAGACCGAGCGTTGCTTAACAAACGTGATCGAGTACGATCAGTCTGTCATGTTCCGCCATGAGCGCTTCATCGATCGATTGGTTAAATATCATTATCATTTTGAGTGGAAAAAGTTATGAGTTTGTTTTTTTACACAATACAGCTTGTCAGTTAGCTAGTCGTACAAAAAATAAGTAAACCAATGGCAGGTATGTCCGCCTTTTCTCCCGATAGTGTCGCTAGTGTAGTTAGGGGTCATATATCTATGGGGGTCATCTCATTTCGACAGCTCCATAGCTGTCCAAAATGGTATTTTTGTCACCTCGCTTAGTATAATAGTCCGATTAGGTTAATAGTCGCCTTTTAAAAAAAAAATACCTACCTATGCCTTTTAAATGTTCTGTGTGCCCTAAGGTTGTCGCCCAAATAGAAATTTGGTCATCTGTTCTGAATAACTTGTAGTTACTCAATTTGTATTTTTAAGTCACCCATTTTCAATATTTGTAGTCGCCCTCAGTCCGTCGCCCACTTAGTATTTCAGTACGCTATATTCAATATTTTGAGACCCAAAATGGGAATTTATTGTTACTCGATTAAATACTACCCTTTATATAACAAGAATCTAGTGGCATTGTGCAATTTGTTTGAACAAAATGTTTATTACAAATTCGTGCATTTATTGTTGGCTCAGATTTAGGTCTTCTAATAGCTACGATCCAGTTTTTTCTCAACTGTTTATCATAGGGAATCCTGTTTCCCGATGCTCTCGATGAGCACAAGGGCACAACACAACACTGAGGCATATTGATTTCACAATTAAAAGTACTACACCTAAAATTACCCAATATTTACATATAAATAAATAGAGTTTGACAGATAGCATGACCCCCAAACTCACTAGCGACATCTGCTTTAAGCCTTTGAGATTAGCTGCCATTGACAAACAAAGTCGTATATAAGTAGTGAGCTTTTTCGTCTTTCCCTCTTTATTTCAATTTAGATTAAGTTTAAGTAGAGAAGTACTTGTCACTAACAATAAATCCAGACAGCTTTTAATTAAATTAGATTAGATAAGATAATACTTTATTTTAACACCAAAAGTAAAACATACATAATAAAGACTTAACAATAAAACTTACAGTGCTAAACATGGCGGGGCGTCGCTGAAAGCGATTTCTTCTAGGCAACCGAAGGAGATATTGACAGAAGATTAATTGTTTTTATCCTGACCAAACGTGTAGTTACAGTATAGTTAACAGAATATGTGAGGATGCTGTGTTTAAATTAGATAATAAAGTTTTTGTACGAAACCTTTCCTGTTCTTATATACCTATGTGTTATACTTTTAGTCTCCTTTAACACTAATTAAGTAAAGAAAAATCAAATCAAAACAAACATGAAACACCTTATGCTTTATTTTTATGTTAATTCTAAAAACAATACTTGTAAACAAACTACCAAAAACTGATTTACAACTAAAAAGATAGTAGCAAATATTCAATTTAATGAGAAAACAAAAACGTGTACCTATATGTGCCCGTTTCGGACCCATCTCACGCGCGGTTAACGTCGCAAACGCACACTTAAATCCAGAAATAGCCAACCTTTTTATAGCCCACATTGGAGTCCCTGTCCAAGTGACATGTAGAGGTTATTATTAATCACTGACGACCTTTAGAGGCAGTATCAATGGCTTAGACCCTTGAGGTTGGGACTCTATAAACCGCTAATATGATGAGACTCTTGAATGGGAGAGCAATGAACCATAGGTTGGAGATATTTCTTTTTAATAGGCTGCGCCTGTTTCACGATCTGCCTTTTTATTGTCTAATTTCAAAATCTATCGCAATCGCTTTTAAGATGTAACACATTGATGCTTCTTTTTGGCATAAATAAAAACATACCAAAGAAATGCAGCAATGTGTCACATCCATCTGTCAAATGAAAGCGATTGCGATAGATTTTGAAATTAGACAATTAGCCCCCAGATTAGGCACTAATACTAAACAGTACCCTTAACACGAACAGCTATCGAAAAAAATAACGCGCGTAAAATCATTCGATAGTGAAATTTTGTATTGAAAATTTGTACAACGCCATCTACCGCCGAATAACGAAATTAAAATTTCCATAGATAATTCTCTGTCGAGTCATTTTACGCGCGTTTTTTTTTCGATAGCTGTTCGTGCTAAGGGTACAGAATTTATGTTTTTCGTCAAGTATAATTTAAACTTAATCGGACTTTGGAAAACGTCTTTTATACCCAGCGATCTTATCTTAAAACTTTGCGCATTTTTTGTAATTACTTATCACACAAATACTTTAAGTTTGTAACACCATAAATACAACTTGGATAGCATAGGTAAGCTATCAATGATATATATATTAAAAATGCAATAAAAAATGTACTAAAGAGGATAACAGGTATATAGATATATACATCTATAATGTTATTTTAAGCAAAAAAAACCCCGTCTAATCCAATACAGCCTTTTGCACCCTTGAGCGTCAATTCTATTTGTAGGCGCTGCTGATGAGTTGAAAGCACAGACAGACACTTTTATTATAATGTGGATATAGATAGGGGTATACTAAGGGGGTATATAAATACATTATAAATTGTATACGTGTGTACGGTTATGTTAATATTCGGGGATGTAATGTTCACATTATTAGTCATAACATGTTGTAATTAAGTTAAACTTACTTGGAATTACTTGGAAATCATGAATGAAATGTCCCTGAAATATTTACGACGTTAAATGGTTTATTGACGAAATTAAAATTTATTAAATGAGTTACAATAAAATTTAGAAATTACTGCGATGCAGACAAAAAAAATAGGTACTTCTAGGGAGTTCTAGGGGAAAATTTTAGGTATGTTATGTTATTAATAATGATTATACCTTTATATACTTTCTCTTTATAATGGAGCCCCTAGTCGATCAAGCATTTCTTATCAATCATTTACATTGCATTTACCATTTGGGAACGTGGCCTACTTTTGATTGGCCACGGTATAGTACATTACTGCAGCGGCACGCAAGACAGGCATTGAAGGACGAACGTGAAAATGTGGGCTGAGGCAAAGCCGAGGCACACATACGTGAGTACATCAATGCCTAGTTGCGGCCAAGGCTTGTATAGTACTTTTCTCAAATAATGCGCGGAAATTCAAACCAAGAAGGTATTTTTAACTTTTAATTTTTATTTCAAATTAAAGCAAAAAATTGAACAAAGAAGAAAGGAGCCAGTTTCTTTATTTTTTTGGAATGTGCACATCAAGGCCTTTCATTTGATACCCATATACTTACCTAATATTAAAAAAAAGTTTTTTTTTCTTTTTTTTGGAATGTGCTCATCAAGGCCTTTCATTTGATACCCATATACTTACCTAATATTAAAAAAAAGTTTTTTTTTCTTTTTTTTGGAATGTGCTCATCAAGACCTTTCATTCGATACCCATTATTCGTGATTCATTAAAAAGTTCGCTCCATTTCCGAATTACACGTGCGTAATGAGTTTTAATAGAAACATTGCCGGTCAGACGCCGGCAATTTTTGTATGAAAATCCATTATTACACGTTAGTAATGGATTCTCATACTAAGATTGCCGGCGCGGTTTAGTCAGTCCGTAAACTCCGATTTAGCACGAAGAAGGTTGTCAAAATAATGATCGAATTTCCAAGCATGTTTGAGAAAATCTATTTATTCTGTGGTGCTTGTCAAGCATCGCTCCTAGACGATCAAAATGTGATTGAGAAGAAATGCAATGTAAATGATTGACAAGCAATTTTGATCGTTTAGGGGGTCCATTACGTTTGCAAAAGATTTAGAAACACCCCTCGTTACCATAGTAACGTGGAAACACCCCTGACCCTATAGATCCATGGCCTCGCGATGGCTGCACCGACAATCACCATAAACCCCGTCTGTGGCCTTGGCCTTCAGACAGAACGGCCTTTTAATATAATCTGCGAAGTCTGAAGGAAATTCAGTCACTAGAGTAGCTATTATCTCGATGAGAGCGTAGCTTTTTGAAGTATTTAAAAAGTTCTTTAAAAAACAAAGCAAGAAATCCTGTTTTTAAACCAAAAGTTTGAGATTCGTTTGAGTATTTCGCCGTATAAACAGTAAAAAAGGATGAGAAATAATAAATTAATACAAAAGACGATCAAAGTTTAGTTAATTTTAAAAAGTGTGGTATGTAGGTACCTACCTACAAATATGTGTTCCAAAAAATGAATTTAAGGTAAAACATAACCCTTTCCTTGCAGTCGGGTAAAAAGGGGACCTTCCCAAATACACGGTGAGGTGAGTTTTAGAACATTATCCTTAAGTGACACTTGCGCAACATTTATGTCAAGTTTGTGACATCATCATCCTACTAATAAAACAGACAGGTACTTAATTGTTACAGTTAATTTGTTCATCTTATTTATGACTAGTGGCCGCCCGAACTTTCATGACTCAGTTTATTCAGTTAGAATTAGCAGTTGACACATTTTACGTTCGACTCAGCATTTTATCAATTTAACATACTTATGCATTACGCAATAACTAACGTCTTGTTTTTATCAGATAGTCAAAATAGTCTGTTTAACCTTCTCTTAAGAGTGGGCTCCCAGAATTTAACAATATTTGAACTCAAATAGAGACGTCTCTACAATTTCAATGAATGTCAAATTCAGATATAGGTATGCTTTTATGGACCTTCATTGAGTGGATAATGGCAGATTTCAGAAATTATTGAGTTTGGCTCGATACTTTTTTTCTGAAAACATGTCCTTTTTAGGGGAATTATTGAAATATCTCTTTAATTTACATCGTTTCTGAACAAAATTTATGTAAATCAAAAGCAAATTACGTACTCCAGTAATTGACGGTATCGTATATAATAATTATTACCAAAAATTACACCGGCTCGGTGACTCGGCAATGAAGCGGACTCTTAAATCACAGTAATTACTTTGGAATCGGAAAAATTATGGTGTCCAATATAAAGAGCAATAGACCTGGGTCAATTCTAAGGCTACCTATTGTTAAA
Source organism: Agriphila straminella (assembly GCA_950108535.1). Lineage (NCBI taxonomy): Eukaryota > Metazoa > Arthropoda > Insecta > Lepidoptera > Crambidae > Agriphila > Agriphila straminella. The sequence goes on along the minus strand of OX467324.1, from coordinate 625,457 downwards.
GTTAATATCGGAGAGAGTGAATTCCTATAGGGTTCTGGGACAAAATCCAACCGGCTGAAATGCAAAATATTTAACTTCATGAATGTAAAAAAGTCACAGGTCAAGATGAGTCAATATAAACAGTGAAATTACTAGATAGCGACCTCGACTCATTCAAGATTTCCTTGAAACCGTGACTCAGTGCATAATATTAAGTTTGGTTTTGTACAACATAATTGCTCGATAAACATTGCAATGACTGTATTTATATCACAGTTATGCGTGTTTAATTTTGTAATTAGGTAGTAGGTAATAATTTATAATTTATCCATGCTTCTGTAGATATATTTTTTATAGTTTGTTTTGATTATAAAACCCTAACCGTTTTCAGCCTTTTTATAAAAGTTATTGGTCAAGCTCTACCTTGATTGACTTGATGCACTATCGTTTTCTCTCTTTCACTCGCATTGACTATGAGCAGTATATCCGATAGTTTTCGTAAGCGGAAACAGTTTGAGTTAGATCCACTGGATTCGTCAACTTTTTTTTATTGGTCAAGGTCACTATAAAAATGTTTCGAATTTAATTTAATGATTAATTTTAATAGAACTGTCACACAACCAGTCATTATGGGATTCTAAATTACTTTCATTGTTTGGGGGTATATATCAGGGCTCTGTCACTGTCACTCCGCGCGCGAGTTAACCGCACGGCGTCCTCTGAGAGGACAAATTTCATATATTAGAAAAGATAAGACCTACGCGATAGAAAGAGAGGCAACTACTAAGTTAATGTTTTGGAGCGAATGGAGCGCTGTGCGACCTGAATTGCACCTTATTGTGTCGGAGCAAGAGTCGCAATTTATTTAAACGGTTTTTCGGAGTGCAACTTCTGTACGTTAGTACTATTATCTATTCTGTGATTATATGACTAGGGTAGGTAATTAGGTATCATGAAAATAACATACCTGATGCTTTTAAACACAAGGTATTTTTCCCAGTAAGTATGTCAGATTACAAGTAATTGTAAAAATCATTCCTACCCATTCATAATGGAACTCGCATTCATTTCACCATTTTCTTTTTGTGCAACTCACTAACTCCAGCAATATAATTTAAAAGAGTGATGTTGCTGTTTCCTTACGAACTGGCCACGCGAAGGAGCGATTGGCGGTGCGGCGAGCGGACTCTCCCTGCTTTGCGCAGTCGAAACGCACACCGCACAGCGGTTAAGGCCTTACTTTTAATTACTATTATTTTAATTATTGCATGTCAGAAAGGCAGAATATGGCTGAACTAATTTGCTACCTATGTGAAATCTCATATAACACCTGTATTCGCAATAAACATAATTTTGATTTGATTTGATTTGATAAGGTGGGTCAATACGAGCGGGTCGATCTGTGATGAAGTGATATCGAACGTAACTCTACTCACTTTCGGTTCAAATCAGTGCGCGTTCCAACGCGGCGGTTGCGTTGAGAACTAGCACCGAATTCTCAATTTTTACATGTTTTTATTGCTTTTCTTCGCTTTCAAGTTAGTTAAAAAAAATCTGTTCAATTAAGATTGAAGGTATTAACATCGCTAATTTTTATGGTTGGTTTTAACATAAACGAATGTTCTGTTTCCGAGAAATTTTGCAAATAAGACCAGAATCAGGGTCCATGGTATATTGTTTTACATCAAAGGTGGTAACATTTTTATAAATGCTTTCAATTAAAATATCTATTGTGTAATATTTCTAGTACATTATATATTTTTTCTTCTTCTTCTTTCTTTTTTTTGTTTTAGCTGTTCACAAAAACAAAAAAAGCAAAGGCACATTTGCACCATACAGCCATAACTTTAGTTCCTTTTTTCTGGCACGCAAGCCAACGACAAGACAGTTAATATTATAAAGGTAAAATTATTTAATAGGTACTATAATAACGATACAATAAAAAAAATGGTGCGCACAGAGTATATTACTATAAGAATAAATAAATATTACATTGTATTGTACCAGATTTATCAGAGACAAATCCTCTAAGTAATCTTGAATTATGTACAGCGCCATCTACCGCCGAGAAGCGAAATGAGATGGGTTTTTGCTTCTCGGCGGTAGATGGCGCTGCACGTAATTCAAGATTACTCAGAGGATTTGTCTATGATAAATCTCATTTTTAATATTAATTAAATTTAATTAAGTTTCAATTGAAAAGTTTTTTATTTCCTCGCATTTCTTGAGAAAAGCACTATACAAGCCTTGTTCTGGAAGCTACTTGCATTGCCTCGAATGATTAAAGCCCTCGCCTACGGCTCGGGCTTCAAACCATCCTCGACAATGCAATCGCTAGCTTCCCGTTCACGGCTGTAATGTACTATTTCCATGATAGCTTCAAGCGCGTAATCTTTCAATATTCGCGTTCACGTGAGGAAGATGTGTTTACCTACACAAATATTTGAACGAACATGGCGAAAAGGCTATTCTTTTTGGAATTTGCATAGAATTCGAAAAGTAATAGGTGATCTTCAGTAATGTACTCACCGGCGCCGGCGCCGCCGCCGTGCCACTCTTCGCTCTTTCGCGTGGCCGGGCCGATATAGGGCGGGTCATTCAACGCCCGCCCTAGAAACGTCGGGCGGTAATTGAAACGACTCGTAAATAATACAGCTAATTAAACCTGTCTGAAGATATTTCAGGTGATTGCAACCCGCCTTCGTTGCTACACACCTTTTTCTTGGGTAATACTATCAACAGGGGGAAAGAGCGTGAAAAGTCAGAAAATCTGAGTTCCTTACTATCAGTCTTCCCTTTTAAATCAGTCTTTTTACATGTTTTTCTTTTTTTATGAATAGAAAAATGTTTCTCGTCTTTTTGAACACAATATACTTTTTCCTTTGCCTTTTCGGTGAAGTTAAAATAAGTTCAATATAAAGCTAGCTCTTACTTCACACATAATGCAATGGACAACCTTTCATGTCGTTTTATAATGATGATAATGAAAGTAGATACAAAATTAGGGGACACGTATTTTTTTATTTAAACTTATAATAGTTTTTTTGTATATTAAATCACTGTTTGAAATCTTACTCATTCTAAAAGAGCGTAAGTACATTGTCAGGAAGTTGAATGTGTAGCTTTTGCCAAAAAAAAACAATATGACAATATGACACCATGATTTCGATAGTGATGTGCCATGGGATTTCTGTAAGTGATGTCGATAATAGACAACATTTTCATTTTGAGAAAGTCGACGTTTAAATGTCGTCAGCTTATATAAATATTTTCAGCTTTTTTTATATTCGCAGCTAGATGGCACTTCTAATTTTGAATTTTTTTCCAAATGCGGGCTGAGATTTTGTAGGTGACTTTAGTCGAAGTTTTTTATCGACAATGGCTTCACATCGAATCGCAAGCCTCATTTTAATTAGGTAGCGAATTAATTTTACAGCGATTGTCGATAAAAGCCCTAGTTGACTATATAAAGTCGCTTAGCAAGGCGCTTCCAAAATCAACCCGTGAAAATGCCCCATTAGCGTGCAAAACAATACAAAATTTATCATTTTAAAAGGAGCAAAATCACTTTCAACATAACTATTTTCATAATCAAAATATACCGAATTAACTAACTAGTAGGTTATTTACGACAAAACTGAATTCAAACACGGATGTGATTTTCTTTGAAGTAGGTAAAAGTTACCAACCTATAGTTAATTGTAGTTAACCTTCGATTAGATTTAGCGCTTTTTTGAATTTAACTTACTTAGATAAAGCATTATTTTTAATCGTTTGGAAAAAGATAACTTCGTTTTTAGGGTTCCGTAGCCAAAATGGCAAAAAACGGAATCCTTATAGATTCGTCATGTCTGTTTGTCTGTCTGTCTCTCCGTCCATATGTCACAGCCATTTTATTTACATAAAACGTTTTGCACCAAAATCATTGACGTAAAGGACATCATCAACTTTGGTCCAAATGTGAAAGTGCCGGCCAAAAAGCAAAAGTCATTTATTCTGATAGATTTTGTTCGCCTAAGCATTTTTTATTATGGCACCAAAGCTGTAGCACTGCTATACTTGATTTTAAATGAGTTCAAAAAGTCTGTCTTTTCATACACTTTAGCACAAATGTAAAAAAAAGTCGGCTAAAAAGCAAATTCTGATAGATTTTGTCAACATAAGAATTTCTTATTATGGCACCCAAGCTGTAGCACCGCTGTACTTGATTTTAATTGAGTTTAAAAGTGTGTCTTTTCATACATTTTGACACAAATGTGAAGCGGTGCTATAGCTTCGGTGCCATAATAAAAACTGCCTAGATGGACAAAATCTATCAGAATAAAGCACTTTTGCACTTTCATATTTGGACCAAAAATATATGAAACATGGATGATGTCCTTAACGCGTGGAAAAATTAACAAACACAAATTCTAATTATGAATTTCATTAAGGTGGTACCCTGAGCGAAAGTGGCGCCGCGATGAATTATATTGAATATTATAATTCTAATACACAATTTGAAAAATGTTTATCGTGGAGATTTTAGGGCCCACAGTCTAGTATTTTTAGACGGTATCGTTACATTCCCTCGTAGTCACTGCTAGAAGTAGATAGCAAAACTGCTAAAAGTGGCCGTTTTTGACACATTTGCTATCTACTTCTTCGAATGACTACGAGGGCATGTAGTGATACCTTCTAAAAATACTAGACCATGGGCCCTAAAATCTCCACGATAGACATTATTAAAATCTTTTTCTGTTATTAATTTATTAAATAAAACGTCTGAGGGTGTCACTTTCGATCATACAACCGCATTAAACAGAAAGTAATTAAATAAATCTACTTTGATTACAATTTATAGCTTAACGAAGTTAATTACTTTCATTACTTTTTCCCGATTTACAATAATTGGAATACGGGTTTTTACTTAATAGCAAATGTATTAATAATCGTTTTTCAAGTGAAACCAATTAATTTCAAAGCAAAACTTTTAGAAAAACGATGTTCTTTTTTATAAATACAATTTAGTTGCTAATTAAGTACCCAATTAATGAGTGGATTTTTTTTATTAAGCTAACTTACATCAAAGCGAAAGCTAGCAATTTCAGGGCGATTTAAAATGTTGAATTTCACATTTAAATTTGGCTAAGCTTTTTTGTAAAAAGATAATTATTAAAATATTTAAAGTTTATCCCATAAGTGTTCTTGAGTTATTTTGTGTAAAGAAATAACCTCGTCCAAAAAAAATTCTTTGCTTATGCCTACCAGGCAAAATACATCTCATTATTGGTTTTTCATTCAATTTTATTTAAAATAATATTGAATTTTAGTTTGTGCTTCAAGTTATAAAATATTTGTGTAGATGTAGATTCTATTAAGGCATTTGGGCATGTTAGGAGAAGAGATGAAAGGCATGTTACTAGAAGAGTAATGGATATGGATATGGATGGATGTTGAGGGCTGGAAAGTAAGAGGAAGACCGCAGAAAAGGTGGAGGGATTGTGTGCGGAATGATATGAATGTGAAGGGAGTGGATGAGATGACGAGTGACAGGAAGGAATGGAAGAGAAGGACGCACTGCACCGACCCCAAATAAATTGGGATGATGATGTAGATTTTATTAAACAAGTCGTAAATATCGGTAAAAGCCAAATAATCAAATTTGTTTTAATTTTATACATTTTTAATAGAATTTGTAACGCTCTTTTTACACACATACACAAACACACACATACACACCCACACATATTACACTTACACACAAACTCTTCTTCACCACACACACACAATTAACCGAACCCGTCACAATTTATTTACACCACTTTATTTAGCACAGCCAGCACACAACACAACCCACACACTATACATTATATACATAAACCAACTCCATGCAATTTGTTTGTTTGTTTATTTTATTTTATTTATTTATAAACGCACATGTTAAAACTTAGTTACTAAACAATGTAAAATTGAAACAACAAATGTATCTTTTGTAATCTTAGAAGGAGTGGTGGCTCTTAACACAGGTACTTAAAGGGGGCCTCAGCCATATGTTATGTAATGTAGATACTGAATAAATATTTTTTCATTTTTCATTTTCATTTTCTTTTTTACACTTGTATAGATTTTTCAGGTGATTAACGAAACCATTCTGACTTCTAAACTACAATTATATTATTAGAACTAGCTTCTGCCCGCGACTTCGTCCGCGTGGATATTAGAGAAAATCCTTAGGAAACCTTCAAAATCCTTAGGGAACCTTCAACCAGGATCTGACCAGCCATTTTTACGCATTACGGCTTCCCGTTCCAGTTCCCTTTCCCGTTCCCGTTCCCGTTCTTGTTCCCTTTCCCGTTCCCGACCCCGTCCCCGTCCCCGTCCCCATCCCCGTCCCCGTCCCCGTCCCCGTCCCCGTCCCCGTCCCCGTCCCCGTCCCCGTCCCCGTCCCCGTCCCCGTCCCCGTCCCCGTCCCCGTCCCCGTCCCCTGGATGTGCATGTCCAAGTCCAATCATGACCACCGTGTTGGACTTCAAAATAAATGTCATTTTCGCAACCACCATCCCATGAAACCTCAAGAACGACATCCACATCGATTTTCATGTTTACTTACCCCATTTACACCTTAAGGGAGGATTTTCAAAATAACAAAATATGTGTTTGCCTATTTATTTTTAGACATGCTCCTACGAATTTTAAAGTTGTAATGTCTATTTTATATAATTATTCCATACAAAATTTAAACCCCATTTTCACCCCTTTAGGGGTCAAATCATGTCCACCGTGTTGGACTTCAAAATAAATGTCATTTTCGCAATCACCATCCCATAAAACCTCAAGAACGACATCCATATTGATTTTTATGTTTACTCACCCCATTTACCCCTAAGTGGTTGATTTTCAAAATTACAAAATATTTATGTTTGCCTATTTATTTTTAGATGTGCTCCAACGAAGTTTAAAGTTGTAATGTCTATTTTTTATCATTTTTTCATACAAAATTTGAACCCCATTTTCACCCCATTAGGGGTCAAATCATGTCCACCGTGTTGGACTTCAAAATAAATGTCATTTTTGCAATCGTCATCCCCGAAAGCCCCAATAACGACATCCATATCTATTTTTGGGGTTTTTTACCCCTTTTCACCCCCATTTCATCCCAATAGGGGTTCAAGTACTAACAATAACAATATACGTTGCGTTAGATCCATAAAGCCTAAATTATAAATTTAGCGATTTTTACTTCGAAAATAAAGGATTTTCTTCAATACAAAACTTCATCCCTCTTTTGACCCCTTCGGGGGTAGAATTTTGAAAAACGCTGAGACCCGTATTTATTTATTTTTAATGGTTAGTCTAAACACAAAATTTGAAGATCCTAGCTTCAAAACTGAGGGACTTTCATACAAACTTTGATCCCCTTTTTTACCCCCTTAGGGGGTGAATTTTGAAAAACCCTTTCTTAGTGCACCCCTAGACCTCATAAGGAACCTACGTGCCAAATTTAGAGTCTCTAGACCCAGCGGTTTGGGCTGTGCGTTGATAGATCAGTCAGTCAGTCAGTCAGTCAGTCATTCAGTCATTCAGTTTACGATTTTATAAATATAGAAGAAGATAATCTATGTCACGGTTTACACCATGTAGGTACGTGTTTATTTTTCACATAGTTTATTCTAATAAAGTCAATAACCAAGGAAATTTAAAATCACATAAGTTTACCTTACATATTTTTTTAGTAATGAAAAATAGGTATGTAACATTTTGATTTATAATTACACTTACAAAGTTATCCAACCACCATTATAAATATGAAAGTTTGTGGATTTAAGAGCTAATTAGATCATCCTAAATATCGGACCCGATATGAAGTCGCTCCTAAATTCAGAGCAGTGTAATTGCATTCAGGAAGCTAGGATCCGATTTAGGATCCTAATTAGGATAGAAATTGTCTCCGACATAACGGATGCTAAATCGGAAGCACTTAGGACAGTGTAATCGCATTCAGGACGCTCGGCTCCGACACAGTAGTACCACAGCATAAAGAGTACAGTCAGTCAACGCCTTTTATGTTGGCGAAAAAAAATCCGCCGCGCCGTTCGTCTAGATCAGGGATGCACAGACTGCGGCCCGCGGGCCACATGTGGCCCGTCGGCAATATGCTAGTGGCCCGCCAGCAAAAATATTCCCTCGTTCATATGAAAAAAAATCTTTTTTTTGGCGTTTTTATGTTGTGCTGGTGGCCCGCCATTAGTTTATCATTTGCCCAAGTGGCCCATGGTCTCCATAAGTCTGTGCATCCATGGTCTAGATAGACAGTTGGCGCAACGACTAAAAGTATATTTTTTTTACCTACATCAATATAAAAAACAAAAAAACCGACTTCAAAAAACCTGCCTCTAAAAAGCAAGAAATACTATATAAATCATTAGCTACGCATTATCATTGTTATAATAAAACACGTCTATTAAAGTCGGGTGGGGCTGGAGTACCTACAACTTCCTTTTTTTATTCTACAAGCCCCACCCGACTTCAATAGACGTGTTTTATTATAACAATGATATGATAATGCGTATCTAATGATTTATTATATCATTTCTTGCTATTTAGAGGCAGGTTTTTTGAAGTCGGTTTTTTGTTTTTTTAAACAATTTTTTATTTTTTTTATTTTTAGTGTAAGTACCTACCTTCTGTATTAGGTAGTGTAGGTATATTATTTAGTTAGTAAAATCGGCTCAGTCAAACGTGAGATTATCGCGGAGAAACATACATACATATACAAACTGAATACCTCCTTTTTTTGAAGTCTGTTAAAAAGACTACACAAAGGTATCCCATTCCCAACAAAAACAATCATCTAATTCGGTTCATAAATAACAAAGTCGTCAAGGTAGTTGATGTAAAGTCATAGTATTTTCGGGATTACTTGAAAACTACTGAACCGATTTAAAAAAAAAAAAAAATGGGACCATCTCGCAAGAAAACTCAATCAAACAAAAAAAGAATCATCAAAATGAGTCCCTAAATGTCGAAGAATAACGATAAAAAAAAGTATACAATCGAATTGAGAACCTCCTCCTTTTGATGAAGTCGGTTAAAAACTAGTTCAGATTAGCGTTGAAAATGACACGTACCTACTACCTACCTAGCTACCTACTTAAACCTCCTATTTACCTAGCTATGTATTTTTACGGCTACAAGAACATTCGTTTGACAACTGTATGATCGTAAAGCTGTGATATCGGATCCGACATTCAGGACGGTCTAATTGGCGACTGAATTTCTCTTCCTAAATCAGACACTAAATTCCGGATCCGAAATTCAGGAAGGTGTAATAAGCGCCTTTGATGTTTGTTCCTCAATCACGCAAAAACGGCTTAACAGATTTTAATGAAATTTGAGACACAGATAGTTTATTTGACCCTAGGGATTTACCAAATGTCCAGGCGGACGAAGTCGCGGGCGGAAGCTAGTACTTACTGTATAAATGTCATACGAACATGATTAACGCTGCAACCCTATACAAGTTATTAGTATCGCAATTTCACCACCGCACCGTACAGCAACTTAATTTATAAATTGTTATATTCACTGTGTTTCTCCGCACCCGGGCCAATTAGGGACAGGTAAATGTTTCTAGACGCGTGTCGGGTGCAACTACTGCTAACTGCAATGTCTGCAATATTCTGCAAGATTCACAAAGGAATTTGTATTTCTATTAAACTGTGTAGGTACCTAGTCTAGTTTTGGGTTTGACGCAAGACTTGAGTCACAAATGTCCCGATTTCCGGTCAAAATTTATGGATTTCGTCTTGGAGTTTTTTTTTAACATTGAAAATATTTATGTTTCGTGATCGAATATAGTGTCGTAATTTCTGAAATTGTGACATTTGCCTGTAGTTTCGCAGATATCAGAGGTACGTGAATGGGCTATATGTCAAAATGTGTGTCTGCCAAAGGGTTTTTAAGTCCAATTGAAATTTTCAAAATCGGTCGGTAACTTATTAAGATTTTCCAAAATTTGTCAAAATTTCAAAAAAAAATCGCCGACTTGGATCGAGAATTTCCCAATAACTTTTTACATAAGTACCTTCAATAAGTTTTCTAAAACAAATTCTACACTTTTACTATTAAGTATTCTGTGATTCTACTACAAATAAATCTGTAACAAACAGCCTTGACTGAAATTGTATTTAAAACTTACACCACATGTGATTACGAAGTAGATAAAATATATATTCATAAGTTTACGACCCCAAAAACAAACAAACCGCCAACGTGAAATCGTAAAACAACTGAAACAACGTAGGTACATACCTAGCCGTTACCTTTCTGTAAAACAGACAATAGCCGCCGCTGCGAAATTTAACACCAATTACGTCACAATTTCAAAATGGTTGACAGCTTGACAGTTGCGGAAACAAAGAATGACATGCCAGTTATTTATCGTGCCGTGGCGTGTTGCGGGTTGACGGTAAAATTTAAACACATGAAATTGTACTGTATTATTTAAACGGCTATACGGGTAAAAGTTATACTCGACTCTTTGTTTATATAAAATTGGAGCAAAAACTCACATTTTGATTCGTTGTAACGAGTTTTAGGACTTTATTATCAATTTTACTTTAGTTCAACTTGCATTAAACAAAGACAATGGACGATTTAATTTAACAAAACTTCTTAGTATTCACGTTTCAACAGCAATTCTAGCGCGAACGGGTAGTACTTAACCAGTACGGAACATGTAAATAACTACCCATTAAGGCGGTTGTATGACCGAAAGTGGCGCCCTCAGAGGTTTTTATTTAATAAGTTATTAATAGAAAAAGATTTCAATAATGTTTATCGTGGATATTTTAGGGCCCATGGTCTAGTATTTTTAGAAGGTATCACTACCTGCCCTCGTAGTCATTCGTAGAAGTAGATAGCAAATGTGTCAAAAACGACCACTTTTAGCAGTTTTGCTATCTACTTCTAGCATTGACTACGAGGGAATGTAACGATACCGTCTAAAAATACTAGACTGTGGGCCCTAAAATCTCCACGATAAACATTTTAAAAATTGTGTATTAATAATAATATTACATATAATTCACCGCGGCGCCACTTTCGTTCAGAATAGACAAATATTTTTTCCATGCGACATCATTCATTAAATTCTTCTATTCCAGATCGACAAATTGGATTTCTGTTTTTTCCCAGATTTATAAAGCGCCAGAATATATTTGAATTTCAAAAACAAGTTTTCCAATAACAATTTACTTACTTCAATCAAAAATCCCTCGGTGCTTTGTCAAATAATTTGTGTGAAATAATTCTGAAATTGAAGTTGTGGATTTATTTGCGAATCAAATGAAACGTTTGAAAGCTATGTGTATTTTGTTAAATTTCTATTCATTTCAACGCTTTAAGAAAGCGTTAAATAAAATCATCAATCAAATAGAATAGAAGTGTATTTGATGTTGTAAATCTCCACATAGTTTATTCCAAAAACGTCAATAACTATGGAAAATTAAATAAAAGAACCCTAACAATACATTTATTATTTAGAACAAATTTATAATACATTATGACATTAAAATTTAAACCTAAGTACAAAATACTGAACCGATTTCAGAATTTTAAAAAATGGGACCAACTTGGGAGTTTACCTAATGTAATAACGTTTGAATCATTTCAATCGGTCCAGCCGTCTTTGAGTAATCGGTGGATATACACAAAAAAACAAATATACAGACAAACATAGAACCTCCTCCTTTTTTGGAAGTCGGTTAAAAATAGGATAGGCCTCTGCTCAATATACCTACTAGTGTAGGAAATGAAGCGATCGTTTGTATGGAGATTGGAGACCCCAACATTAAATCCTCAGTCGATGAAACTTTGCAGGGATGTAATATAGCTAATATAGTATGAATCAAAATCTATGTACAAATATCCAAAAAAAAAAGGATTTGGATTTATGATACTTTATCATACTGTAAATTTTCGTCTACTGAGATTTACTGTGGGGGTCCACTACCTTTCTTTCCTACACTATACGTGATAACTTGACTGTCGCCACGGCACTGATTTTCTGCAGATGCCTGTAATAGAGGAGTAAGGGGGATTTTTTTTTTCACTCCTCTTGCTCAAAAAGTGCGTCATTGTAACGTACAAGAGCCGAGATAAAATAGCATAATAACCCCTAGGGCATAAAGTTTTTTCTTTTTTAATGTTTGTCTATTACCAATGAGCCTACTAAAACGAAAAAGTCTATTCATAATCACGAATAAAAACTCGCTCGACTTCATACTGGGGGTCTATTACGAAAAGTTCAATGCGATACACGCAGCTGCGTCCTTGCTTCGTTCTGATTGATTCCTATTACAAAGCACTTGCGTATGCGATATTGCAAAGTGATTGCGTAAATTTGACAGTTTCTCTCTAGTGGATTCGTCATTATTCGTTCAATAGAATATGGACTACGATAGCTACATTGAAAATATTTGTAATAACTACAACCGACGAACTGCGGACGACTATCGTGACCAAGTGACTGCGTTACGCAGTTGCGTACGTTATTTTCGTAATATAATAGGCCCCCAGTTTCTCATTCTTATTTTTGAAAATGGAACTAAAAGCATCTCTTCGGTGAAATCATAGACTTATTTATACTCTGTGCACAGAGTGAATCTTAGAATGCGTGTTTGTGTTGCTTAGCTGCTACAGCAAAAATTAAAAAAGTACCATGGCGCGAAATCTTTAGAATTTTTCTATAATTACAAACTGATTGAATTGTGTTACTGTAATAGAAAAGAAATAATTTTAATCTTTTGTCGTCAAGCACAAATCATTTATTTAAATATTGTACAAATCGTTTACGAAGTGGAGGATAGAAAAACGAGTGGATTCGCTTACGGAAGTAGGTATTAAACTATTTAATATTGTATTTTATTTTCTCGCAATCGTAGTGAAAAGTAGAGTGTAACACACGACGCTAAAACCCATTGTAACTCGGTTACTCGGTTTCTATTTATTCCCTCGCTAAAGCTCGGGAATAAAACCACATCGTATGCAATGGGTCATTTTAGCGTCTTGTATAACAATCTACTATCTTTGCTCTCTTGGTATATAAGGTTGTAAGAAATCGGCATGGTATTGTGACTTAGAGGCAAAGTTTTAAGATCGTGTTTATCTTTAAACGTAGAGTAAATTATAATCCGTTTATACCATTTTCGTCCATGGTTTATACCATATAAATTAGAGTATTGAGGTTTTTATTTATTTTAGTATGAAGATAACAATCTAGCTAGTTAGAAACTATTGTAGTTGATCGGTTCCCCCATTTCGTTAATGTTTAAATAATTGAAGTAGTGTAGGTACCAGTAAAAGTGGTTATAATTAGTATAGTACAATAATAAATAGCTCGTGGAGCTCGGTGGCGCAGTGGTTTAGCGCCTGGCCCAGCGATTGCGGAAGTTAAGCAACTTTCGCAAGGGTCGGTCATGGGATGGGTGACCAAAAATGTATTATCGCGAGCTCCTCCGTACTTCGAAAGGCACGTTAAGCCGTTGGTCCCGGCTGCATTTGCAGTCGTTAACACCCACCATTTCGCATTGGGCCCGCGTGGTTGGTTATGGCCCATCCTCTTTATCCACCCATAAGGAAAGCCTGTGCCCCAGCAGTGGGGACATCAAAAACGGCTGATGTACAATAGCTTTCACCCGCGACTTCGTCAGGGTAGACATTCCTATTGCTGCTATTTGCTGGCGATTTGGGCCTTACTGTAAGCCAGCATGTAAACTTTTAATAAATAAAATAAAATAAAAATTCTTAGGGTACCTTTAACCGGGATTAAAAAGTATCCTGTTTTAATACAGGCTCTAAACTATGTGTGTGCAAAATATCATGCAAATTCATTCAAAAGTTCATTCAAGATTAAAGTTCATTCAAAAATCTAAACTTATATGATATTCGTAGGATTGAACTCTCTTTCCTTCCATGCAACTACGGAACATACGGAATTCCATTGAATTTAACACAAACTATTTAATTCAAATAGTACTACGCAATCTGAAATGGACCGACGACGTCGGCCAAGAAGCTCATTTTCAATCTATCGCATATTGTATTGGGGCAAGACCACATTGCCAAGATATCCATTACTTTGGTGTTATCAAATATCGTCGTCTGGGATGCGTAGTAGGAAGCTTCTGGGAGATGTGCCACCCTGGACATATGGGCTCGCCTCCCATACAATGATTTCCAGTCGCAAAAAATAAACGATCGCATCTATATATATAAAATTCAAAGTCCTGACTGACTGACTGACTGAATGACTGACTGACTGAGTGAGATATCAACGCACAGCCCAAGTCGCTGAACCTAGAGACATGAAATTTTGCACATAGGTTCCTTATGAGGTCTAGGGGTGCACTAAGAAAGGATTTTTTAAAACTTACCCCCCCAAGGGGGTGAAACGGGGTCCAAAGTTTGTATGAAAGTCCCTCAGTTTTGAAGCTAGGATCTTCAAATTTTGTGATTAGGCTGAACATTGAAAATTAATAAATACGGGTCTCAGCGTTTTTCAAAATTGTACCCCCGAAGGGGTCAAAATGGGGATGAAGTTGTGTATTGAAGAAAATCCTTTATTTTAGAAGTAAAAATCGCTAAATTTATAATTTAGGCTTGTGGATAGAAATCTAACGCAACGTTTATTGTTATTGTTAGTATTTCAACCCCTATGGGGATGAAAAGGGGTAAAAAACCCAAAAATAGATATGGATGTCGTTATTGGGGTTTTAAGGGATGACGACTGCAAAAAAGACATTTATTTTGAAGTCCAACACGGTGGATATGATTTGACCCCTAAAGGGGTGAAAATGGGGTTCAAATTTTGTATGGAAAAATAATATAAAATAGACATTACAACTTTAAACTTCGTAGGAGTACATCTAAAAATAAATAGGCAAACATATATTTTGTAATTTTGAAAATCAATCACTTAGGGGTAAATAGGGTGAGTAAACATAAAAATCGATGTGGATGTCGTTCTTGAGGTTTCATGGGAGGTTGATTGCGAAAATGACATTTATTTTGAAGTCCAACACGGTGGACATGATTGGACCTGGACATGCACATCCAGGGGACGGGGACAGGGACGGGAACGGGAACGGGAACGGGATACTAATATCTCTGGATATAGTTCTCAATATTATAAACTAGCTTCCGCCCGCGACTTCGTCCGCGTGGACATTCGATAAAATCCTCATGTTTTAATTTTATTAAATTCTGATCAGCCGTTTTTACGTGATTAAGCGGGTCCCCACCAAGCGAGCAGCCTCGTGCGAGGTCCGTGCGGCAAACGTCCTGCCTCGCGAGGCAGCGCGCTTGGTAGGAACCCGCCTAATCACGTAAAAACGGCTGATCAGAATTTAATTAAATTAAAAAATGATGATCTTATCGAATGTCCACGCGGACGAAGTCGCGGGCGGAAGCTAGTATTGATATAAATGGTGAACAGGGTCGTAGGTGGCATCATTACAATCATGTTAGACATCGGCTTGGTTAGTTTTCAGGAAGCATGCGCGCGGCCAGGGTAGAAACATAGAGACTTTTTTTCCAAAAAATATTGGACTACATATTGGCATCTAATTACTTTCAGGGGGTGGGGCAGTGGCCATCTTACCAATTTGGTCTGGTCCCAATATGCGATAGATCGAAAATGACCCTGGTTGGCTGACGGACCAAAATGATCTTCAGCGGCAAGTTTGAAATTTTTTCAGCTTTTCAGACGAATTTCAAGAGGCCATGCTTGATTTCATCAATATAAAACCATCCGAAAAGACAGTCCATTCATTTAATAGAATCTTTATTCTTGTATTTCCAGATCTACAAATTGGATTTCTGATTTTTCTCAGAATTATAAAGCACCAGAATTTATTTGAAATTTATAAACAAGTTTTCCAATAACAATTATTATTTCAATATGATTTCAATCAAGCAAGCTTTGTCAACGAAATCTCCCTCGATGCTGTAATAATTCTGAAATTGAAGTTGCGAATTTAGGTAGGTACCTGCCTATTTTACCTACCGGTGGAGCCTCGTCGGTGGCTCGTAGAGGAATAAGGTTTTATAATTAATTTTGGCTTAAATTGTGGTGTGAGTTGTACGGGCTACTTAACCCTAGTTTCTTTTTTAATTAATAAACTCACGTTTCTTGTCTTTAGCAGAGCACTGATTGACTCATTTCAAAATCTATCGCAATCGCTTTCATTTGACAGATGGATGTGATTACATTGATACTTCGTTTTAGCACAAATAAAAATGCCAAAGAAATGTAGCAATGTGTAACATCCATCTGTCAAATGAAAGCGATTTCGATAGATTTTGAAAATTAGACTTATTATTATTTGAGTGTTAGGGGCTATGCAGCTCGAGATGGGGCTGTAGTCACTGCGACCTAAAAGATCTATTGTAACTCGCCACCTAATTATAGTAACTCTTTGAGCCCAGCGGCTTCCAGGAAGTCTAGTATCTTCCTGGTTTTTAGAGTTTTTATTTCCTCCGGGTCGATAACGTGTCGTCCCAGATGGATACTACGCTTGTGGATTAGAGGTCCACAATCACATAAGAGGTGCTTAGGCGTTTCCTGCTCCTCATTACAAAATCAAAATCAAAATCAAAAAATCATTTATTCAGTCTAGGCTGTTACAAGCACTTGTGAATGTCAAAGAAGCTACGCCATCGGTTCGCAAACCCTGAGCGGGAGACCTTGTAACGAGAAGAACCGGCAAGAAACTCGTCAAGGGCTGCTTTTTTCTCCCTGTATATTTCATACAGAGTCGTCAACATTGAAGAATGAGCTCCACATTTAAAGTGAGGTCATTTTCCATCACAATAATTAACAAAAGTTTGTACACAATGGGTAGGTAGGTTGAAATTAAATACCTACTACATATCGGATAGGTAAATTGTGAGAGTAAATAACTTTCAACTAGTTGAGAAATCAGTAATCACTATGTCTGCTACTCGAAAGTGCACCTAAGTAGGCAAAATTTACCAAAAAATACTTGAGACAAGACATAAAAAATAACAATAAAAAACGCAATTCTTACAATTCAATATGCGTTAAGATAGGTACTCAGAAGCAGACCCATTCCCACTGGCAGCACCCGTTCACGAGCATGACGCGTGGACCAGCCATCGCTTCGCTCAACCATATTTGAGGGAACGTAACGACCCGCCCCACACGACACCACCGCAGAAATGATTAAAGAGAGCATGACATACTTAGGCTACCCATCCTAAGGCACTGAATTGAAAACTAATATCCAAAAGCTTTTCATAGGCCTTTACTTACAAAAACTACTGACTATAGAAAGCAAAATGATTGCAATAAAAAAAAAAAGAGAAATCAAAACAAGGTTTACTTGCCTATTAGTTTTATGTTTTGAGTAAGAAGTGCCATACATATTGATAACATCAAACAGAGAAAAAAAAATATATAAATATACGACGCCCTTAGTACAAGCAGACAGAAGCAGACCCATTCCCACTGGCAGCACCCGTTCACGAGCATGACGCATGGACCAGCCATCGCTTCGCTCAACCATATTTGAGGGAACGTAACGACCCGCCCCACACGACACCACCGCAGAAATGTTTAAAGTGAGCATGACATTTTTTTTTTTTTTTTTTTTATATATTTATTATGAACAAAGAGGATACAATATGAGGTTACAAAATAGTCCCACAAAACCAACTAGTCGGTTTGACTGTGGGATCTTCAGTTTCTTTTATAGACTAGAGTTAAATTTAAAAATAAAATTAAAAAATTAAGTTTTGAAGCATGTGTTTTTTTAACATTGTTTTAAATTTATTTTTAACTGGCTCATGTCTAATATCCGCTGGCAGGCCATTCAGTAAATAGGGTAGACGTTTTTTAATACTAAAGCTACTCGCATTAAGGCGTCGTCGAGTCAAAAAGCTTACAATAAGTTTTAAGTAGGTAGGACAATTCCCTCAATTTTCACATAGAATAGAAAAATCTACGACCAGGCTGTTTTATCAATTAAATAATCTTTAACGGTATAGTATCCTTTTTTGAGAAGACAATTTTTTACATGAGACTTAAAGTTTTCAAATGGTAAATCTAAAATATTACTTGGAATTTTATTATAAAACTTTATACCAAGACCTATGAAAGAACCACGGACTTTTTCTAATCTATACTGAGGCATTACAAGTTTGTCTTTATTTCTGGTATTCCGATTGTGCCAATCACTATGTTTTGTATATAAGTTAATATTGCGACGCACGAAAAGTATGCAGTTTAATATAAATTGAGATGCTGCTGTCAATATACCAATCTCTTTGAATCTATCCCTAAGAGATGTTCTAGAACTTAGTTGATAAATAGCTCTTATTGCTCGTTTTTGTAAAACAAAAATAGTATTTATATCGGCTGCTATCCCCCATAAAAGAATACAGTATGACATAATGCTATGAAAATAACTGAAATACACTAATCTGGCAGTTTCTTCATCTGTTAACTGTCTAACTTTTCTAATGGCATAGGCAGCAGAGCTGAGCTTGCCAGCCAGAGCTGCGATATGCATATTCCATTGAAGTTTACTGTCAAGAGTAACACCCAAGAAAACTGTTTAATCGAGCAAATCTAATTTCTCATTATTGATAACAATTTCAGTGGGATTCGCCTGTACATTAGGTAAAGCGAATTTAACACATTTTGTTTTCTTAGCATTAAGCTGGAGATTATTAACATTAAACCAAGCAAGAACCTGCGAGAGTGCCTTGTTCACATCGTCAAAATCAGTTTTATTCCTGTCAACTTTGAATATTAAAGAAGTATCATCTGCGAACAAAACAATATCACAGATTTTTTCTGCAAAAAAGGGTAAATCATTTATATATATTAAAAATAAGAAAGGGCCCAAAATGGAGCCTTGCGGAACGCCCATTTTTACATGAGAACCTGACGAACTTATTCCATTGATATTAACTGTTTGAGTCCTGGAACTGAGATACGACAGTATTAATTTTTGAGCATTATTTTTTACACCGTAATGATTCAGCTTCAACAGCAGCGTGCAATGGTCCACGCAATCAAAAGCCTTGGACAGGTCGCAGAAAATGCCAAGGGCATTCTGAGACCCCTCCCAAGCCTCAAAGACATGCTTCAAAAGCGCAACCCCAGCATCAGTTGTGGAACGACCTTTCGTAAAACCAAATTGTTTGTTGTGCAAAAGTTTATTTACATTAAAATGACATACTAATTGCTCAAGTATTATTTTTTCAAAAATCTTGCTTAGGGCAGGTAATATCGATATTGGTCTGTAATTGCTAGGGTCTTCTTTATCTCCTGATTTAAACAATGGTACTACCTTGCTAAACTTCATAAGATCAGGAAATATTCCTTGATCAATACACTGATTAAAAACGTCAGCAAGATAAGGGGCAATAGTATACACAATATTTTTAATAACCTTAACTGATATGCCCCATAAATCAGTGGAGCTTTTCATTTTTAGAGAATTGAAAGCTTTAATAATATCTAAAGCATTAATACATTTAAAATTAAACAATGAATCACTTTCAGCCACATGTCCCTTTAGCACAGATACAGCAGCCGCTGGTGAGGAATCCAAATTTGATGTAGTTTCTACTGGTATGTTTACAAAGAACTTATCGAAAATATTAGCAATTTCTTTATCTGTGTTTATTAATTCATTATTAATTTTAAGCGTTAGGCTATTTTCCCGTGCTTTAGTTTTACCAGTTTCACGATTTATGACATCCCAGGTTGTTTTAGTTTTGTTACTCGAGTTTTTAATTTGCTTTTTAATGCAGTTAGACTTTGCAACTGCACATAGTATTTTGAAAGTCTTCGAGTATTTTTTAACATGTTCTAAGAAACCTGGGCTTTGGTTCGTTTCTCTAAGTTTGTATAGTTCATAAAGTCTGTTTCTACTTTTATAAATACCTGTCGTAGCCCAATCGCAGAACCGTAACTTCTGAGTACATTTAATTGTCTTTGTTTTAAATGTTTTATCAAACTCATAAGTAACTAAATGAAAGAGGTTCCCGTACAAAACATCAGGATTATCCGAATTCCATGGCATTAAAGAAATTTGTTCATCAATGTTGTTTTTAAAATTGTCCAATCCCTTTTTTGTGATAGGTCTGCATTCTACAGTCTTAGGCGTATCTATGACGTTCACAGCATATGAGACTTTCAAACCGTAATGGTCTGATGAAATATTACTAAAAACAAATTTGTGTTCCGGATCACATTCTGAAAAAACATTATCTATGCAAGTGGCGGAGTGTTCAGTCACCCGTGTGGGTTCTAAAAATTTATTAAGTAAATTAAAACTTTTAAATAATGCCAGAAAACGAGTGGTCGAAGAATTGTTCTCAAGAATATCAATATTAAAATCGCCACAAATTACTACTGGTTTATTTTTTAACTTTAATTTTTTTAGAACATCTTCCATGACAGATTCAAAGATTTCATAGGTACCTTTAGGGGGGCGGTATACAATATCTGCAGCTGTCAGTATCACTCAATTTCATATGAAATAGGTGTCTGTTTAGTTTGCAGTGTCCAGTTAAGGTTCTAACAGTCGAGCTGAAGTTCGATCTACTGAGTTGTAAAATTAGACTTAGGTATCCTTAAAAAAAGTAAGTGTAAGTACCCAGATTTATCTTTTTGCTTAATTTTTTTAACAACCGAATCAAAAGTTTATTTTTAATATCTTAATCATAATTTTCTTTTGTTTAACCCATAGACTAACGGCCAAATACTCAAACCTTAAATAAAAAAAAGTTGTCAGATTGACAGAAACTCTATAAAACTGACAGCTTCCTTATGTTAAGGCATAGACTTAGAAAAAATTTCGCAGTTAAGGAGTCCTTAACGAAGCCTTTGAGTATTCGGCCGTTAGAATCCGCTACGCTTTTAACCAAACATTGGCTTTGTACTAGATGGACAATCAGATACGTCTGCCGCATTCCACCGGCGCCAATATTGACCGGCCCTCGTGTCCAACCTGTTTGCTTGTTTGGTCTACAATTAGTTGGAGCACTGTCCGCATGTTAGACTGTATAGGTATTTTGAGAAACTTAAGACTCCGTAGCGATTTGGCGCTGACTGCCGCTCTCTCGCTTGCATATTTCATGTTTTCTAAAGATTTCTTAAATCTAATTGCGCAATTGAAAAATGTGTCTCGGCCACTTTTCGCAATATAAGATTACAGACATTGTAAAATATATTTCAGTTTTTCGTTGCTAAAGTACAAAAAGTTATCGTATCTAAGCAAGCTATGCTCATGCAAGCGTCATTCAATTCCATCAGTCATGAATTACGTTTGACTGATGGAAGAACAAATCAACTTCATATAACCATCGGTCACTACATTACACGGTAGGTTAATCGTCAGTCACAGCCGTGACTGTGGTTAAACTGACAGCAAAACCTACCGTGTAATGGCTGCCTAAGAGTTATTTGAACTGGCAAATACGATAACTTTTTGTAATTCAGCAACTCGAATATATTGCAAAAAGTGGCCGAGACACATTTTTTTTAATTTACGCACTCAGATTTAAAACTCCTCAGGAAAATATGAAATGTGCGAGCGAGAGAGCGGCAGTCAGCGGCAAAATCGCTACGGAGTCTTAACAAATAAACTCACTTGTAGATTTTAAATTAAGTATATTATTTAGAATAACCCCCCCCCCCCCTCTTTTGCGTCGGAGGTTAAAAAGAGCATTGTGAATGCAAAAAAGAAAATTGAACAGACTTTTCACATTTAAACAATCTACAAAAATTTGAATGTCACCAGCATTCATTACAAAAGTAACTCCCGCGAGAATTTTTAAATAAAAATCAGCTGAGAGTGGCAAATACAATTACACCGTAAAAGATGTCACCGCCGTAGGGAACCCGCAGTGTATTAGCATAATAATGTCCGTCTAAGCGAGTTAGTGGACGAGAATGACACGACAAAATGTTACTAAGACAGCCCGTGGCACGGTGAAAAAAGTAATCTGCAAATAGATACAATTTAGTTTAGAGATCCTTACCCGACGATATTGGTATCTGCCGATCATTGATAAAAATCTATTCAAGTTAATTTATGATAATGAATCTCTAGGACCTAAAAACTATAATAATATGACTACCTATACAGGCTGTTTCATTTGATTTTCATTTGTATGGAAAACTGCAAATGACAACCCTAGACTCAAATAATCAGTCCCATTAAAAAAGCAAAACAAAATTAGGTCCAGGGGGCCTATTACGAAAATAACATACGCAATTGCGTAACGCAGTCACTTGGTCACAAATGTCACAATAGTCGTCCGCCGTCGGTTGTAGCTATGACAAAGATTTTCAATTTGTCTATCGTAGCATTCGTAGCCCATAGACTATTGAACGAATGATGTTGAAAATGCTAGAGAGACAGTGTTACTAAGGCCGGGTCCATAGCGCGTGTTTTGCCCTACACAATCAACAAAAACATCTCAACATTCAACAAAAAAAAAAGAAAAACGTACGAGGATTTTATTTCGCGAAACAATGTTTTGTTGATTGTGTAGGGCAAAACACGCGCTATGCAATCACTTTGCGATATGATAACGCTAAGTGATTGCGTAATATCGCATACGCAAGTGCTTTGTAATGTGAAACAATCAGAACGCAGCTGCGTGTATCGCGTTAAACTTTTCGTAATAGACCCCCAGCCTGCCTAGCATGACCGATTTATATCGCGTGATATAGCATTTTATCGAAACTCAACTGTCAAATTCTTTTGTCTTTTTGACAGTTGAACGTGATAAAACGCTATATCACGCGATATAAATCGGTCATGCTAGGCAGGCAGTTTCACTTTAAAAAAAAATTTTTTTTCAAGAAGTTGCGGTTTGAAGGTTTAATATTAATTAATAATAATTTTTCAGGGTTGTGCATGCATGGTGCTCCATCAACTATATTCGGCTTTAGAGGTTTTTTGTAGCACTTTGTACATTACTACATTTATATGTTCTCTATCTATGTGTCACAGAGAGCGATTACAACATACAACAACACTGCCAGAAAGAAAAAAAAAACTGTCTCAGTAAAATATTTGGAAAATACTTCTGTTCGCAACAAATTGCTGTTCTGTTTTGGTAGAACTTTAACTTCGTAATGTTTTTCGTCCATGAAACTTTATATGGCTTCAATGATATTTACAACTTTGTCGCTAAACAAAAAAAAACTTTGTAAAACTTGAAATGGTGAAAGAGAAACCCTCTGCCCTTTTCTCGTTAAAAGGTTCCTTGACGACGACGTTAGCTTGTCCATCAGCCATTTTTGATGTCCCCACTGCTGGGGCACAGGCCTTCCTCATGGGTGGTAAGGAGGATGGGCCATAACCCACCACGCGGGCCCAATGCAGATTGGTGGGTGTTAACGACTGCAAATGCAGAAGGATGGGCCATAACCCACCACGCGGGCTCAATGCGGATTGGTGGGTGTTAACGACTGCAAATGCAGAAGGATGGGCCATAACCCACCACGCGGGCTCAATGCGGATTGGTGGGTGTTAACGACTGCAAATGCAGAAGGATGGGCCATAACCCACCACGCGGGCTCAATGCGGATTGGTGGGTGTTAACGACTGCAAATGCAGAAGGATGGGCCATAACCCACCACGCGGGCTCAATGCGGATTGGTGGGTGTTAACGACTGCAAATGCAGCCGGGACCAACGCCCATCTCATGACCGACCCATGCGAACGTTGCTTAACTTCCGCAATCGCTGGGCCAGGCGCTAAACCACTGCGCCACCGAGCTCCTCTCTTACGATGACGTTAGCTTACAAAACATTTATTCAAATGTACTAAACCAAAATAACATAACTAACGATAGGTGTTTAAACTTGTACACCTACCTAATTTAATCCCGACGACACGTTTCGGCTAAGTTACATTGGTCGTGGTCGTAGTTGATGTGTGTATATACAGCGTGTAGCCTCATAAAGCCGAATATGGTGGATAGGGACCATCCAACTGAACAACTTTTACTATGGGACCAACTCTGAAATCGCGAAAAAAAATCTGCTGTTTCTCACAAAAATTAATAACGAAAATATCAAAACGTATGGAACAGCTGTTTTTTTTTTCGCGATTTCAGAGTTGGTCCCATAGTAAAAGTTGTTCAGTTTGATGGTCCCTATCCACCATTCAGACCTGACCTTTGAGCTACCGAGTCACTCATCAGTCAGTCAGCGGTCAGAGCATTGGACCGGATATCCAAAGGTCGCGGGTTCGATTCCCGTCTGAGTATTGATCTGGTGCGAGTCGTATTTTTTCTAGTATATTATTTAGTATTGTATAAAAATAGCATTGTGAATGCAAAAATCTCAAATTAAAAAAAAAATCAAAACTTGTTTGAAGCTACATTGGCACCCGATTGACACCAAATTGTCACTTTTGCGATGCAAAAAGAACAAAAAGTATATGTGGTCGTTCGTCGTTATCTTTACAAAGCGAATGTGCCTTTGCGTACCAATTTGACAGGCGGTGTCAGTTATTCATAGTGAAATAAAAATTCGCGGTATAAGATCTTAGTTGCTAGATAGAGCAACAAAAAACGCCGATAGAGAGCTTGACTCGCTGACTATATCTTACACTGTTTTACGATCACGATCACGACGGTCGTCAAATTGTGCTGTTGCGTAAGCCTAATTGATCAAGTTTAAGTAGTAAAATAGTAAAATAATTTCGCGTCTTTAAAATCTGCTACGACGTAGAAAACACGTTGACAAAAACGTGTTAGTTCTATTTCTACGTCGTAGTATAGGTTTTTCTGCGGAAATTAGGTTCATAAGAGATTAATTAAAAGTTTGCCCGAAAGAAAGAGTTGCGATTTCTGCGCCAACCATACGCTATTTCTCTGTAGTTTGATTAATAGCTGCTTCTATTTATAACTTGCTTTCAGAATTAGTTAATTAGTTCATAACTGCTGTACTGATGGCGACAAATCAAAGGTATCAACTTGTGGTGCAAAAATCAATAATAAAATTCAAATTACGAATTATTAGCATGTTTTCACTTGTTAGAGATTCTCGTGTTTTGTTTATTTGCTTCTATGTTACTATACTACGTTTTTTCAAAGCAATAATACCTTATTGCTTTGAAAAAACGAGAAATAGGTAATAACCATATACCTATGGTTATTACCTATTTCTTTATTTATAGGGCAACCAAAAACACAGTCAATTTATTTCACACAATCACAAATTTGGAGCTCGGTGGCTCAGTGGTTTAGCGCCTGGCCCAGCAATTGCAGAAGTTAAGCAACGTTCACAAGGGTCGGTGATGGGATGGGTGACCAAAAATTTATTATCTCGACCTCCTCCGTGCTTCGGAAGGCACGTTAAATCGTTGGTCCCGGCTGCATTTGCAGTCGTTAACACCCACCAATCCGCATTGGGCCCGCGCGGTGGGTTATGGCCATCCTCCTTACCACCCATAATGGATATTAGTTTTCAATTCAGTGCCTTAGGATGGGTAGCCTAAGTATGTCATGCTCTCTTTAATCATTTCTGCGGTGGTGTCGTGTGGGGCGGGTCGTTACGTTCCCTCAAATATGGTTGAGCGAAGCGATGGCTGGTCCACGCGTCATGCTCGTGAACGGGTGCTGCCAGTGGGAATGGGTCTGCTTCTGAGTACCTATCTTAACGCATATTGAATTGTAAGAATTGCGTTTTTTATTGTTATTTTTTATGTCTTGTCTCAAGTATTTTATGGTAAATTTTGCCTACTTAGGTGCACTTTCGAGTAGCAGACATAGTGATTACTGATTTCTCAACTAGTTGAAAGTTATTTACTCTCACAATTACCTATCCGATATGTAGTAGGTATTTAATTTCAACCTACCTACCCATTGTGTACAAACTTTTGTTAATTATTGTGATGGAAAATGACCTCACTTTAAAAGTGGAGCTCATTTTTCAATGTTGACGACTCTGTATGAAATATACAGGGAGAAAAAAGCAGCCCTTGACGAGTTTCTTGCCGGTTCTTCTCGTTACAAGGTCTCCCGCTCAGGGTTTGCGAACCGATGGCGTAGCTTCTTTGACATTCACAAGTGCTTGTAACAGCCTAGACTGAATAAATGATTTTTTTGATTTTTTTTGATTTTTGATAAGGAAGGCCTGTGCCCCAGCAGTGGGGACATCAAAAATGGCTGATGGACACAGTCACAAATTACAAAGGCATATTTCAAAGTAACGCCATAATTATTTTGAAAAGTCTGTCAGTTATTCAATCACATACAACTCCGACTGAATTCCATCCCTCTCAACGGCAAATTTACACCAACTCCAAACATAATACGCTTCCTCGCGTTTCGTGTTGAATTAACTTTCGTAACATACTCCGCAACCAAACAAATCCAGGGACATTTTCGCATACAAGTTTAATATTTGGTACAACAAATATCGCCGAGTAACATGAAGCTGAAACGTGATTAATTACAATTTTAATACAACAAACGTACGTGGGTGCTGAAATTGAAAAGCTTGATATATTTAGTGAAAATACACACTGAAAATCTACAAAATATTACCACATCAATGTCCCCACAGCTCGGGCTTCGCCTTATGGATGGATAAGAAGGTCGGGTCACCCATCTTACGGAGGCCTCTGTAAGTGCAGCCGCGAGCAACATTTTGAAGCAGGGTGAGCTCAGGTTTATAAAATTTTAGGCATCATCGTAGTAACTTATACGCGTATTTTTTTATACACAACGGTTGCTTGGCCTTCATTTACCTCACCTGATGTTAAGTGACGATAAGGCCGAAGGTGGAAGCGCACTACTCCCGGAATCCTCATCACTGAGGAACCGGCTATCTTACCTCTAACTGCCGGAACATGTCTTTTTTATTGTTGTTATGGCGTCAGACTTAGGTAAGATGGTGGTAGATAGCCAGGCGGACTTGAAATAAGCCCTACCAACAACCAAACCGAGTACAAATTGTACCCCCCCTGGGAATTGAACCCGGGACCCCTGCGGCTTACACGGGTGGGCGAACCACTACCACTAGACCACAGAGAAGGTTGAACTTACATTGAGAATAACGAAATCTTATAGTAGGTATCATAATATTTAGTTTCACATAAGTATTTTTCCAAAATTTAATCTTTTAAATTTTCTTGGATCCGAATCGGATGGAGAGCGTACGCTCTTAGATCAAGTAGACGTATACGTGGAACAAGTTGACAACCCACGAGGGGTAGTTTCTTATTAGGGGGGTGGGTTCCTTCGAAGATAACAAACAACTTAAGTATTCAACCCTTCACCGCGCGCATAGCCGCGTGTCCCCCGTCGCCATGCAAATCTCTCCTTTCGCCGCCTTCATTAACATGTTATTAATGGAGGCCCCGGACGTGACGTCACACCACACAACTAACCACATGTAAAGCTGTGGCGTCATCGACCTCTCTAACATGCCGCCAGTTTTGTATATGCAAAGTTCTCAAAAGCTCCCCCGTATCTAATAAACGAGGTAAACGAGTAAGTAATGACTTGAGTAAAACTTGCAATTTTCAAATGTTTCTAAATTCAAAATAATTTATTCAGTCTAGGCTGTTACAGGCACTTGTGAATGTCATAGAAGCTACGCCATCCTAATCCTAATCCTAAGCGGGAGACCTTGTAACGAGAGGAACCGGCAAGAAACTCGTCAAGGGCTACTTTTTTCTCCCTGTATATTTCATACAGAGTCGTCAACATTGAAAAATGCCCTCGCATTTAAAGTGAGGTATTTTCCATCACTTTCCATTTCTAATATTATATTCACGTGCAATTTATAGTGTAAATAATTACTAAAACTGCATTTAAGATTAATTATATTATAAATTGCATCTAAATAAAATACTATAAGCATTTGAAAATTACAAGTTTTACTCATTACTTACTCGTCTATTGATATGAGGGATATAGCAATAAACATTGGGCGAAATAGAAAACGAATTCCCCATGCCTTACTTACATTATTACTTACATCCACAAATTCAGTTTAAAAAAAAAATAGACAAACTCTAATTCCCTTAAGCCAATACAAAATGGCGCGGTGGCGCAGTGGTTTAGCGCGTGGCCCAGCGATTACGGAGGTTAAGCAAGTTTCGCATGGGATGGGTGACCAAAAATGTATTATCTCGACCTTCTCCGTGCTTCGGAGTCCCGGGTGCATCGTTAGCAGTCGTTAACACCCACCAATCCGCATTGGGCCTGCGTGATAAGTTATGGCCCATCCTCTTTATCCACCCATAAGGAAGGCCTGTGCCCCAGCAGTCGGGACATCAAAAGTGGCTGATGGTCAATACAAAATCCGTGTGCATTTATATTCGAAAGTTATAATATAACCGTAATGTTCATTTGAAAAATTTTAATAATAGCCTCGACTGTAGTAGTGCCGAATGCTAATAAATTGTTTGCATATTCCAGTGAATGCTGGAAACAAATTAAAAAGTTCATTTAAATCAGCTCGCTGCTCACTGCAAATGTTTTTTTTACTTGTCGTTTTAATTAACGAACGCTATCACTAACACGTTGAAAGAAACTTTATTGAAACTATCGGGTAAGTAAGTACTTACACATGGAGGTAATAATAGAGGTAGTTTTCTGTTGAAAGCTTTTTTTATAAATTAGGGGACATGTATTTAATATGTCGTAGGATAATTGTACAAACAGGCTTTTTACCAAAATCCTAGTATGATTGTAAAATACCGGATAATTAGAATCTAAGACAGATTTTTGCAATCGTCCGAGTAATGTTTAGGATTTTTACAAAAATCCAGCGTATCTTAGGTAAATTACGAATTACCATATCTTTGCGCGCGCTGATTGGCTGACGTCAACGTTATGAACTGACGGATGTTCTGATTGGCTAACGGTAACATATCTCCGTCCATTGTTATTATTGTCAAATATTTCTCTAGTGTTTTGTTCGAATTTTAGGTTTTGTATTAAAAAATATATATATTTAAGTGACATTAATGTACGATGAGTGAAGTGAGTGAATGTTATACAAGTGCCGGGCTCGATCAGTTCAGACAAGTTATATAAGGTTATATCTGAAAAAAACCTTTTCTATACAGAGCTAAGAAACTTCTACAGAGCGCTTGTCAATATGGTTGTACAAAACCCGAATGGACTTTCTAACGAATTAATGATGTTAAATTTCAATAGAAGAATTTAATTCGGCAAAATTACGAAATAACCCCAAAACCCATCAGTAATATGTTCTGACCAATCAGACTGAAGATGTTATAAATCATCTCTGAGATTATCCAATCAGCATTCAAGTTTACGATTGTCCGAAACATACTAGGATTTTTACAAAGATCCTAAAAATTGCTCGGACGATTGCGAAAATTTAACTTAGATTTCAATTATCCGGTTTTTTTACAATCTACCTAGGATTTTTGTAAAGATCCGGTATATACGATTATCCTACGACATATATACAAATTAATACTTATTTAATAGGGTAGCTACCCTTTTTTTAAAAAATACTTTGTATTTAAATATTTAAAAAAAACTATTTCTGGCTGGGTTAAAGTAGGATATGTCGTGATATTGATACACTCAATTTTAGATTCATACAAAGAATAATTTAATGGCAAAATATGTTTCATGTAAATATTTCCCTGTATGTTTTAGGGTTAACAATCAACATAAACCATTCCATTGACAAGAAACGACACTCGTAGCTAATAGCTACAAACTCTGAATTGAATTTAGCCCGTGTCAAATGCCGCTTGCCGCTCGGCGGGTCACCGGGTTCGCGGGTCGTGCTCCCGTTTGAGTTACTTGGAGCAAATGCTGATGAGTACCACTGGAACACGGTTCATGCTACAATACTCACTGTTTTGATACCTTCAAATCATATTTACTTCTATGTACTAGGTACTGAAATAAAACACTTTAAATGGATACTACTAGTACAATGGGGAACATACATAATTTTTTTTTTGTATCAAAAGTATAATGCGTGAGAAAATCAACTGTAATATTAAAACTTTTCTCTCTAATATCAGAAAATAAAAAAAAATCTATATTTTCCCCTGTGTGATAAAACTAAAATATTAATTCAATTCAATTCAATTCAATTTTTATTTCGAGAAACAATGACTCATAATGGTTAGTAACAATTGAACTTAAAAGATAGGTTAGTACATAATATTATTAAATTCAATGTTCATTATTAAATTAATTATTAATCATATTAATCAAATATATTATTATTAATATATTTGATTTTTTATTTTTCTGTTCCATCATGTTTTAGAAGTGTCCGCAGCGATCAAGCTCAAATTTATCAAAATCGGTGACTTAAATTCATGTTCCCCATTTATTTGATGTTTCGGCACCTTCAAGATCTAATCAAAACCAAACTAATCACCAATAGTAGATTGTTATACAAGACGCTAAAATTACCCATTGCATACGAGGTATTTTTATTCCCGAGCTTTAGCGAGGGAATAAATAAAAACCGAGTTACAATGGGTTTTAGCGTCGTGTGTTACACTATACTTTTCACTACGATTGCGAGAAAATAAAATACAATATTAAATAGTTTATACCTACTTACTTCCGTAAACGAATCCACTCGTTTTTCTATCCTCCACTTCATAAACTTTTTGTACAATATTTAAATAAATGATTTGTGCTTGACGGCAGAAGATTAAAATTATTTCTTTCCTATTACAGTCACACAATTCAATCAGTTTGTAATTATAAAAAAATCTAAAGATTTCGCGCCATGGTACCTTTTTTTAATTTCTGCTGTAGCAGCTAAACAACACAAACACGCATTTTACGATTCACTCTGTACACAGAGTATAAATAAGTCTATGATTTCACCGAAGAGATGCTTTTAGTTCCATTTTCAAAAATAAGAATGAGAAACTGGGGGCCTATTACGAAACTTGGTCACGATAGTCATCCGCAGTTCGTCGGTTGTAGTTATTACAAATATTTTCAATGTAGCTATCGTAGTCTATAGTCTATTGAACGAATAATGACGGATCCACTAGAGAGAAACTGTCAAATTTACGCAATCACTTTGCAATATCGCATACGCAAGTGCTTTGTAATAGGAATCAATCAGAACGAAGCACGGACGCAGCCGCGTGTATCGCATTAAACTTTTCGTAATAGACCCCCAGTATTAAGTCGAGCGAGTTTTTATTCGTTATTATGAATAAAGACTTTTTCGTTTTAGTACGCTCATTGGTAATAGACAAACATTAAAAAAGAAAAACTTTATCCCCTAGGGCTTATTATGCTATTTTATCTCGACTCTTGTACGTTACAATGATGCCCTTTTTGAGCAAGAGGAGTGAAAAGGATATTATTATTATTTATTAAAATTCAAATTCAATGTAACAGCGCTAGTATCCGTTAAAAGACTTTTAGTTTCAAATCAATTATGATTTTTCAGTTTAACAATCGGTATTCTTGTGAAGCAAATATCGACGAATATTATCACTATCACTACATATTATAAAAAAATGACTGTGACATACGGACGGACGGACAGACAGACAGACAGACAGCCATGACGAATCTCTAAGGGTTCCGTTTTTTGCCATTTTGGCTACGGAACCCTAACAAAGGCCCTCGCCGCGTCTGTCTATCTGTCTGTTGGCGATAAACTCAAAAACTACTGAACGGATTTTCATGCAGTTTTCACTAAATGATAGAGTGATTCCTAAGGAAGGTTATAGGTGTATGTATAATAATAAGTTGAGGTTTTATGTAAATTGGTTGAAATATGACGATAATTGTTGAAGAGGTCGGCAAAAACTAAGCTGACTGGAAGCTTGCATTGAAAACGCTGCTTAAACCTTTTGAGCCATAACAAAATAATTTATGATGGAATTGTTTCTCTTTTATAGATCTACAAAAAAGTCCGCGATGGCATATATCTATCTTTTAAGAATAGCTTACTAACCCATAATATCTTCTAAAAAAATTGTCAAGTACAAAGCGGTAATTTGAAAAGCTATTTAGAAGGATACAGTAGGTATTACAAATTAAATATCTTAGTTATCTTAAGCATTTTATGCACAATATTTTTAACCATTTACACCATTACCATTTAAATGAATATCTTAGGAGTTTTCGCAAAAAATTAACGCGCGCGAAAATAAACGGGACTGGGCGAACGGGAGGGAAAGTCTTTTGGAACAATGGAGGTGAGGAATGTAATGTAAGGTATTTGGTTTTTTTTTGGGTGTTGTTGGAAGATCTCATTTGGCAAAAAAAGAAGGAACCGAAGCGAAGCGAAGGCGGGTCGCTAGTATTTAATAAACAACTGCAGAGGTAGTTTTAAAATTAAATGAATAAGTATTTTATACACAGACAATTTAGGAAGTGCTAAGAAGTCTTATGATATTTTCTACCGTATAATTTCATAGTGACCCATGATGACATAAATAGTACCTATTTTGCAGAACATTTTTCACATTTTTCACCATTCTCTGGTACACACAATACAATGTTATAAGTTCGAGACTCTACCGAAACGATTGATGTAGCGTTTTAAAATATAACAAAAGCGAGCAACACCTCACCCCCCGAACGATACAAATGGACGCATTCTGACAAAACCGTCTGTTGTACAAAGTTACCAAAAATTAATTCACTTTTAAGGGCTCATTTTGTAAGGATTCCCTAACCTTCAACGGTTTCCCTCACGACTTCTAAATCCATCGTCCCTAGTCTGCCCACGGCTACAACTCTCCTATGCGTACAAGCCATAAAACAGCGATATAAGTATCGGAAAACGATCACAACCTCGAGTGTTGCGAGGTAAAAAAATACATTTTATGAAATTACAACGTGGAGGATATTATGGATTTGCTCCAGATTTCGTAATAGTTTGATTTTTTTATAACAAGGGTGGGAAAGAAGTATACAGCTTGGCTGATGATGTGTGGTTATCGAGAGAGCGAGAAAAACTGCTGTTTTTATAGAAAAAATGTAATGGTGAGACCATCACCGGACGAAGCTACGTGGGTGGGCCCCAACAAGGTAGACCGACGATCTAGTAAAGGTCGCGGAAAGCCGCTGGATCGTCGTGGAGATTCTAGGCTTCCCCCAAGCTTGGGGGAAGCATATACCCAACTGTGGGCGTTGTGTTGCTAACATTATGATGATGAGGCTGACGAATATTTTTGAGATGTTTTTGGATCTGCTACGCTACACCCTTTATGTTTAAATCCTTTAAGGGTGCATGTCGCGTCCACTAGCGCCGCCAATCAAGAAAAAATCATTACAACGAAATAACTATGTTTAATGAAATTCTGAAAAATATAAAAACTAGCATTAGTTATAAACTATTTTTGTATCCCTTTTTTTCCTGGTTTAAATGTGTTTGTGTAGCTAAAACCTGGATTGACGCCTAAAGTGGCCACTTTGGGCGTAAATTCAGGTTTTAGCTACACAAACACATTTAAACTAATAATTTAATGCATACAATATTAGTTGATAGCTAATTCTAGTTTTTATATTTTTCAGAATTTTATTTAACATACTTATTTCGTTGTCATGATATTGTCTGATTGGTGGCACTAGTGGACGCGCGATGCACCCTTAACCCATTTAGCCCATTTTTCTTGTCAGCTAAAAGACGTCATAATGGGTGGTAGGGTAAAAGATTTGACGATTTATACTTATTATGTGAGCTCATTTAAATAAAGATATTTTCATTTCATTTCATTTAAATAGTTCGACTCTTGATTACATTACGCTTTCGGTCGGCTCACAAAACCGTGACAAACAGGCTTTAGATCTCGGCGGTGTAATCTGAAATCTTATTATTGAAACCGCTGTGAACACAGCCTAAGAAGCTGTCGGCAGTTCGGCACAATGCCTGATAAAAGTGATATTTACGACATGATAAAAGTGGATATGGCAACACTGCCAAGTGTACAATACGCTCCCGGTATTTAATTCTATGATTCCCTAAAACAAGTGCAAAAGTATATTTTAATCATATCTTTCTTTAAAACGATACTAGTGTAACCTGTGATACTGTTATCAGTGTTTTACTCTGGCCGTGGATCATGTAAACACGAAAAGATAAGTTGTATTTAAATACCTACATAACATCTTATTGGTTCAAATTTGTGCTAGTACCCACAAAGTAGCCAATATTATATCTGTCAAAATCAACTGACAGTATCATTTTCGACTTTGACAAAGTGTCATTATCAACTGACAGTAACTTATTGAAATTGACAAATTGAAAAGTGTTGCTATACAAGAATAATTGTCCCTAAAAGTGGGAATTGTAAATTTGACAGACTTACCACGCAATATTTAGCAACCTTCATACTGACCTAAATAAAAATGTCTTTACCAAAACAGAAAAGCAAAATTAATGATTGTAAAGCTTCTACAACAGTACATTGTCATAAATGTGGGAAAAATAGCAATATTCGAGATACTGTTCAATGTACTAAGTGTAATAATAGGTACGAATTTGATTGCATTGGTCTATCGGAAAAATTATATCGTATCATGGACAAAGGTTGGAAATGTACTTCTTGTTCCACAAAACAGAACAAAACCAATGCTACAAATTCCGATCATATCAATATAACTCTAAGGAATAGAAAAAAGATTGTAAAAATGCCTATAAACATTGAACCGCGTAAGTTAGACACGCCTTCAAAAGTATCGTGCGTTACACCACGTTCAATAACATGTGCGTGTGACTCTGAAGATTACAATGACTCCCACATTATAACTAAGGACTTAGAATCAGACGAATCTTACATGGTTGCCGAACGAATGTCAAAAAGTGCAGAACATACGTTACTCAATGATACCTTGACGGAATACGAATTAAGAGAAGAGAATAAACAATTAAAAATGAACCTTATTTCTACAGAATTTGAGTTAGAAAACAAAATACTCGAAAATAATGATTTAAATAAATGCATAACGAAGCTTACAAAAGAATTAAATTTATTAAAAAATCTCTGCCAAAGACCATGTCAGGAGAACAAACAACCTTCTTTGCCTCGCTTTTACACACCCCAAAAGTCTCTCTGTTCGGAAAAGAATACGTTAGACCACACAAATAATTTCAGTTTTCTTCAATCAAAAATATCTGAACTAAAACAGTCACTTCTAAACGCCCAAATTGAAATAGATAACCTTAATATGCAGATTAATGATCTCAAGCAAAAATTAAATGAAACAAGTTTAATAAGTGACCAAACAATAGCAAGGATTTTACCAGAAAATAGTCCCAACTGTAACCATCATCAATATAAGGAGCCAACGCATAAAAAAAAAGCGCGTACCATTCATATTATAGGCGATGAACAATTGAAAGGTTTATCTTCTGCTATGCTCGATTCCAGAATTGGAAAATGGAACGATAGATATATAACTTCTGCAACCATACTAACGGATGCTTCAAGCTCGGAAATGTTACGATGTTGTGAAAGTATATCAAATGACTTGAATAAAGACGATATTGTGATTTTAGGGTTCGGTTCTAACGACAGTGATATTCATAAATTTCATTCTAATTTGTGCATAGCTATTAATATGTTGGCAGGATCGACTATATATATTGTTCCTATTCGTAGAAATCCATACTTTAATGAAATTCAACTGTATAATTGTATGAAATTGTGGACAAAACACTTTGACAAATGTACCTTAATTGACATTAATGATTTTATATTTTGTTCTGACTTTAACTTTAAAAAGAATATCTGTCATAAAATTAATTTATACATTGACTACTGTGAATATAAAAACCAATTTTTGACATTTAAAAATTTACGTAATATAATAAAAAATAATGTAACCAAAGTTGACATTAAGTACACCAATACTGCGAAATCTCCGAAAAAAGGCACAATTCCTTTTTATTTTAAGGTTATAAATAACTCTGTCAACAGAAATGCTGACAAGATATCGTTTACTTCTACACCAACTAATATTAATAATAGCCAATCGTTTTTTCGAGACTAAAGATTTACACTTTAAAGTATTACATCAAAACATTGCCAGTGTTTTATCGAAAAAAGAAATACTAGACTTGACTATCTTGGAATTAATTGAGAAAAATAAGGAACCTGATGTAATATGTTTGACAGAAACATTTCTAGAGTCAGGCCATGAAAATTATGTTAAAATTGAAAATTATCAATTAGTGTCTTCATTTTGTAGGAATAAAAAAAGAGGTGGCACCTGCATATTAGCTAAAAAGGGTATTATTTGTAAGGAATTAATGTGCACGAAAAAATATGCCATGCAAAAATGTTTTGAATGTTGTGGCATTGAAATTATAGCGAGTAGATTAATCATCATTTGTTTGTACAGAATACCAACATCGGATCCTAATATTTTCTTAACTAATCTTGACAATTTACTAAATGAGATATTCGACAAATATAAATATAAAATAAAGATAGTTTTGGCTGGTGATATAAATATCAACACATTAAATAGAAATAAAGTGACAGAAGATCTAAATGACTTAGTCCAGAATTATAATTTAACGCTGCATATTACAGTACCCACTCGAAAGCAGTCGTGTATAGATCATATAATAAGCAACATGGAAAATGCTTCAGCTTTAGTCTTACCACTACATCTCTCTGATCATGAAACTGCACAATTATTGAGTTTTCCAGTAAAGAATAAATATACAGGTCCTCGGTCTTACTCTATTTACAGGAGAGACTATAGTTGTGAGAACATCTTAAAGTTCAAAGATTGTCTAAAAAGCATCTCTTGGTCAGACATCTATAACCAGACTGATTTGAATAATGGTTTCAATGAATTCCATGAACTGTTCACACTTTTTTACAAATTATGCTTCCCAAAAATAAAAATAAATATAGACATCACTAAAAAAAAGAAGAGTAATTGGGTAACGAAAGGATTGAAGCTAAGTTGTAGAAATAAAAGGAAATTTCGATACATATATTATAAAAATAAAACACAATTAAACAAGGATAAATATTTAAGTTATTCGAAATTGCTTAAGAAATGTATTCATGCTTCCAAAAAAAAATCAAACATTGACTTTATCCATAAAAGTGAAAATAAATGTAAAGCGTCTTGGACCATAATAAAAAACGAATTGACTGATACGAAGCATTCTCTTAACCATATAAGTGAATTAAATGTAAACAATTCAACATTGACGGATCCTCTTAGCATGGCTACGGCATTCAATGATCATTTCGTAAATTTATCCAATGGTGAATCTCATAACAACATAAAAAAAGATATGAAGCAACCCCAAATATTAAATTCTATGTTCTTGAAACCTCTTAGTGAAACAGATGTAAGAAAAGAAGTAATGTCATTGAAAAACACCAAAGCCGAAGGATATGATGAAGTTTGCACTAAGGTTTTAAAAGATTGTGTGAATGAATTCATTGCTATTTTGACTCACTTAATAAACTTATCGTTTTCTACTGGTATGTTTCCAGAACTGCTTAAACTCACCTTAGTAAAACCTTTGTTTAAAAAAGGAAATACCGACGAAATTGATAATTATCGTCCTATTGCAAAAATATCAGTGTTTTCTAAAATATTTGAAAAGTGTATGCATAAGCAATTGGTTGATTTCTGTAATAAGTTCCATTTATTAAATGGACAACAATACGGTTTCCAAAAACACAAATCAACCACTTTGGCGATACATAAACTTATGGAAACTATTTTGACAGGTATAAACGACAAAAAAATGACAACTGGTATATTTGTTGACCTATCAAAAGCATTCGATCATGTATCACACCAATTGCTTATAAGAAAACTAGAAATGATTGGTGTACGAGGCCATGCTCTAGAGTGGATAAAATCATACATTAGCAACAGAAAACAGTGTGTAGTTATAGAAAAACTAAGTAACAGAAATGAAGTTGTAGCGTATTCATCACAATATAAATACAATCAATGTGGTGTGCCGCAAGGGAGTGTATTGGGCCCAATGTTGTTTATCATTTATATTAATGACATTTTTAATGCAACCGGTTATCAATGCATCGCATTTGCTGATGATATTTCTGTAGTAGTAACTTCAAATAAAACAGTGACAGAACATGAAAATGACATAAATAAGACTGTATATAATCTGATTCAATTTCTTGACATGCACAATTTAAAAATTAATTTGACCAAAACTAAATATATACAATTCAATAAATATAATAATATAAACCTTGACATTAAGTATAAAAACATTAATATTGATGAAGTAAAGCAAATCAAATTTCTGGGAATAATAATAGATAGTGACATAAATTGGAAAATGCATATAGACAATATTTGTACCCGAATTAATAAATTTGTATACGCACTAAAGTGTATCAGAACTGTAACTAATTTAAATACTGCGATTACTACTTACCATGCTTATGTGTGTTCCATTTTACGATATGGCTTACTGATATGGGGCAATAGTTCTCATATTAACAGAGCATTTATTGCTCAAAAAAAATGTTTAAGAGCATTATGTGGTGTTCCGCCACGGACTTCTTGCCGTTCTTTATTTGGTAAAATGCAGTTACTGACTCTAACATCGCTTTATATTTATGATGCATGTGTATTTGTAATGCAGAATAAGCATTTATTTAAAAGAGCATGTGATATCTATCCAAGAAATAGTAGAGATCCGAATAGGTTGGTATTTCAGGTAACTCCAAAAACAATGCAGTACAGAAAAAGCTGTTTGACTATGTGTATCAAAATCTTTAATAAAATACCTAAGGAATTTAGGACCTTACATATCGATAGTTTTAAAAGACATTTGGGTAAATGGTTAGGCTCACATACCCTGTATGACTTAAAAGAATTTTTTGACATTAGAGAATGAATTGTATATTGATTGTATTATCAAAATAAGGAAATTACTACCTACCTAAATTATTAATGTAAATATTATGTACTCATTTAAATTTTGCATGCTAATTAATTTGGCTAAACATGTTAAGTGCCTATTATTATTACTTATTAAATCTTTTATATACCATGTTTATTTGCAAATAAAGATTATGATTATGATTATGATTATGAGGAAATCTGAATTTATCAAGTCATGAATAAGTTTAATACTTATTACAGGATGAGAGGTTGGTTCTACATAAATTATGAACAGCAATTTTAAAGAGTGTGGTATAATATCAGACTACCAAAATTAGGATTTTGATAGATATTGCTTTAAACACAGTGAAGGCATGACGTGCTAAAGTTAGTAAGGTTATATTGTTAATAAGTTTAATAACTTGTTCATTTTATGCTGATCACAAGCTAGGGAGCTTTACGGAGATGAAATAAATTAACACTGACTAAGTGGCAGTGATCGAAAGCATTTCTTTCAAAGAGAATAATAATTTAATCTCAGCACGTACGTATAAATATTGCCTGCCAATAAAACTGTAAATCTGTCCCGGTGGACTCCTCAAGTATGCGCAGGTATTAGCCTGTTCCAACATGGAGATGAGAGTGTCGGCAAACAGCGTTGAGAGGGCCCCGGGGGAAGACGGGGAATATTGTGTAGTCAAGTTTAGAGTGGTAGGAGAACTTTGAAAGTTGGTAAGTCAAATATCAATCGCAATCTATTAATCTTTTTTTAATTGGTATTTGAGTACCAGCTACCACACTTTTGTTCTAGTCCTTTGACTATTAGCATAATTAAACCGCCAGTGTAGCGGTGTTTTTTTATGCACAATGGGGTAGTACTTGGCTATCACCTCACCTGATGTTAAGTGACGATAAGGCCGAAGGTGGAAGCGCACTACACCCGGAATCTAAGGAACTGGCTTTCTTACCTCGTACCTGCCGGAACAACAATTTATAAATTGTTGTTATGGCATGGCGTCAGACTTATAGTTCAGTAGACTATTATAATTAACAATAGCGGTCTTTCTTCTGTAAATGAATCCAACTAATTTTCACGAATTATTTTTTTACTTTACTGACCAAAATATTATAATTTATTTAGTTGCTTTAGCTAAATTGTTAATTACATACTTTCTTTACTTTTGCTTGATTTGGAACTATAATTTAATTGCGAATGCAAATCCAACAAAAAAAAGTAACAACTAGGTACCTACGCTGTATTTTTTGTATTCGTAAATTTTGTTGGATTCGTAAATATTAGTGTTTAATAATCACATCAAAGTCAGATATGCAAAATTACAGCTTATTAGCATTTAATGTTTTGCGAATCCGTAATTTTACTGAACTATTAGGTATAAGATGGTGGTAGTGTACATGACTTCCGCAGACATTATTGTACTGTCTGAGCTTCCTTCGCATACTGTTTGAAAGCTAACTATGTCATTTGTTTTCGTTAGAAAAGGATTTTTCTAAGCACCTCTGTTTCACAGAGTGAACATAAATCTTCTCTGCATTGTAGATCCAGTTAATAATAAATTACTGAGCGAAAAAGCATTATTCATGTTCACAAATACTTGTCAATAACTTGTGCGAAACTCTGAGCATTGTGTTCTAAATAATGCCAGTTGTATCTTTTGTCATTGGATCCACTCCAATATTGTGAAAAGTTACCTTTTTATATACTTAAGTAAGGTTAGTCACCCTTCATGTGATCTCAAGATCTTCCCGTGGCTTTGTATGAAGGTTTTGTTGTTGTTGTTATATAAATAATGCCACTAAAATCGACTCACTTATAGCATTTTTGTATTTACCATAAAATTTTACTCCAATTTTCCATTTCTTTATATTAGTTTTTGTTAACATAATGTTATATTAAGTTGCAAGGGCACGGAGCGAAGCGCCCCAACACAAGTGTTTTAAAATTACTTACTGGGGTTGTTCGTTTCATTATATGTTATTAATGTATGATTTATGTTATTAAAAACATTTTATTATTTATTATTATTATTAATTATGTGCCATAAATGTTAATATGGTACCTATTCTGTAATTGCTACATAGATAATACACATGCGACAATTATTTTAATTATTATTTTTTTATTTTATTTTAATATCCCAACCAAGACGTATATAATTGTATCTTTATTTATTAATCGAAAAAAAATATGCTGATAAATATGCTAATATTAATACCTACCATCAAGTCTCAAAAGACTAAACAGAATTTATAAATACAGCAGTACCGTGAATATTTTACCTAGTTTAAACAAATACCTAATACCTATCTTAAAAAGTTTAATTATGTAGGTACATTATTAAACTTTACTAAGCCTATTCCTTTTAAAAAGTAATTTCGCTTTCCTTTGTTTAAATTTGTATACAGATTTAAGGAGAAAGTAAGTAATTATCTTTTCAAGGGTACAAAAATGGCTTGCAAACATTTACGAAAGATTTTCATTCTACACATAACAAAAGTATATTCAATCATTCGTGTTTATTCATATTTTTCTTATTTATTACTAAAAAAATCTTACTAATCACAGACTGAATCTGTTTAAATTAAACATAATATTTCTTGACTGAATCTCCGATTCATCACGACTTTGATTCATTATTTGACCTAATACACTAGTGCTATTCAGTGCTAATATTTTTGATGATATAATTGGATTCGAAAGTGCTTAATTATTAAGTTATATTGAATAAATAAAGGTTGACTTTGTCTTTTGATGCGTCAAACAAGGATTATTAATTTTGATGAAAATAGGTAAATAATAAATAGGTACCTACTTGCTTCCGCCCGCAACTTTATCTCAAAACCCGTTGGAATTTTTAAAATCCATTTTTAGCGGATGCCTATTTCACAACAATTGTCTGAGTACCTCTTAACCTCACCTATATGCTTCCAGCCTGAATTGTTCAATGTTTTTTAATGTTATGAAACCTTCTAATCCAGTTAGTCATCGTTATGGTACCTACTTACATACTTGAATCACTGAAACTGAAACGCATAGTCATCAAGACAACACAATCACGGCTTCACAAACCAACGTCTTAAAAATAATTTTCTAAAATTCGATGTCATCAATTCAATAACATGCCTTCAAAATATATTTATCTACACAAACCGCATTCAATCGCAATTGATTCTGATTCGCAATAACAAAATAGAATTCTTCATTATTATTTTCTTATTTCTATTTAATTTATCTCAGTCTCCCGCGGTCAGGCCGTCGTGACCTCTATGTCAATTGTCTCGCCTTGCCTCGTCTCGGCCAGGATTACCCCGACCGTCGGTTGTCTTTGCCTCGGACTGCCTTCAGGGCTGGGACGTTCATTACACTGAGTAAGTTCATTACCTACGTAAATAAACATTACACACTGACGGCCGCACAATGTGGCACTCTTACTTTTTTATTAATAAAAAAATCTGTTAAACTATTAGCTCTGTTAGACGTAATCCTCGCTTTAACATATCTCTGCCATTTTGAAAAGTTTCGAAAAACTAAATAATTATCGAACCTGCTGACAAAATTTCACAAGAATCAGTTGAGAAATGCGACCTGTAGAGGAAAACAAGCAGACAGAATACGAAAGCATTTTTGCCCAAGCGGATTTTTTTTTGTTACGCCAGTTTTTTTGTTTTTTTTTTCTTTTCTCTGAAAACATTTTCTCTGTTTAGCTATCGCAGTTATAAAATGTCTTGATATTGTCAAAAGGCCCTACGTAATAAATTAAATTAAAATAATGTCATGAAAAGTCAATTTCGGACACAATATTATTACAAATCGAAATTATTTTGTTTCCATGTTTTTGTCATGAACTCATTAATATTATAAAAAGGGTGTGACTCAAAAAATAATTTTATTACAATCTTAAATTTGGTCAGTGGCAATTTGGTGATGAAAAGTGGTAGTTTATTATACATGTCAATTTTTAGGTGAAATCCTTGTTTGTGCGTTTTATATGTAGTCGAGTCACTGGGGTCTGTAACTTTTCATTGTTGCGTGTATTGTACCGATGTACGTCCGATATTTTGGGTAAGTGGTGTTTATTATAACATGTTGCATAAAGGGCTAATAATTGTATAGTTTACCCTACAACTGCGGCGGCCCTGCTGGCAAGGCTTACCTTCCCTTGATAAACCGATCCCGCGGGATTATGCCGGCGATCCCGCATCAGAAAACTCGTGGTTTAGTTTTATGCGCCGCCATTTTACTTGATTTTAATTAAGACAGGATTTGCTGGATCAATTCATTAATCGAAAACAATTTTGATTACAGACCTTGTTTAATATAGCTACATAACATTATAGATACCTATCCTTGTTAGTTAGCCATAC
This sequence comes from Agriphila straminella, assembly GCA_950108535.1. Lineage (NCBI taxonomy): Eukaryota > Metazoa > Arthropoda > Insecta > Lepidoptera > Crambidae > Agriphila > Agriphila straminella. Next base: position 582,215 of record OX467324.1, on the reverse strand, counting down.
TATCATTATTAACAGATCCGGGCACCTCGCAGATTTTCAGTGGTGGGGGTGGGAGTGGTTGAGCAACAAAAGGGCTGAAAAACCGATTGAAGGTATACAATTTACATAGCTCTGGATTTGGTGTGATATGATAGCAAGCCAATCATGTATCTAAATCGAATATAACATTGCCAGGCATTTTGACTGGTGGAAAAGTAGTACCAGGCGGCAAAAGTGCGCGGAAAAGTGGTAAAGTTTGATGCCACCTGGCACTACTTTTCCACCAGTCAAAATTCCTGGCTAAATGCGATGCGTACGGTGTTGACTCATGTGTGATCAGTCCACCTTATACGTAGAAGATTACCCAGAAATCTAATTAAGAACTATTCCATACTCGTATTACACTTCAAGAGCTTACAAAACGACTCAGATTGGTTGTTTGAGAACGCCCGACCAATTCGCAGAATCTGTTTAGGGATCCGCTTTGAAAACCATAAACGCGATAGCGATAATTTGCTTCAGACGCCAAACTACTTGTCATTAAAACCTTACATATCTGTGTAAACAAGCTTTTAATTAGACGCTGTGAATATTAAATTCTATTAAAAACCTTATAGTATTCACCTTCGATCAAGAATATCCTAGATAACGCTTCACGAACTAAAATAGTACGCAAAAATGGCACCTCAAACATTTATATCGTTTTGAACCTTCTGGGCGATATGTCCCATTATATTGGCACAACTGGGCCGATCCGCAATGTTACTTTGGGCGACTATTACCATAGCAGTTTTAAAAAGGGGACGTCTCGCCCGCAGACCAGAAATTGAGCGAGCGAGAAGTCCAACAACTGTTATTTTTTACATAAACACCTCTTATGAATGATGTACAAACTCACATTTTGTATCACTTACTTTGTGCTTAAATAAGCGCCGAGTTTGTAAGTGGGACGCTATTTGAGGTGCCATTTTTGAGACTCTGACCGGACATCTAGGGTATTCTTGATCGAAGGTATTCTTTTTATGCACACTAATAAGAAGGAAAGTTTATATAAGAAATGCTATTTATTAACAAGCAAGGATATATAATGTTTGTAAGTCCCAGTTCATTGGCGCCCAACGTGGGACTAAAAAAAGTTTTAATAACTAGCATTAAATAACACCGATACAATCACACACTTACCAAACATCACACATAAAGTTAACTTCAGTACGTTAACGTTAACTTTATCTACCCGCTAAATCTTAACTACCCTCCGACTTGAATATTTTAACCCAAAATCGGCACAAGCGATTCAAACTTCAGCCGCCGTAGATAGTTCGACAGATATCGAATACCGTAATCTACCCAAGGGTTAAATTTAAACATGGTCCGACCGCAGCGTGCGAGCTCGTTCGCCCGTACTCAAACGAAACAATCCAACAACTAGGTACTTACGTAAAACTAACCTGGTTTCATAATGTGTAAACATGGCCGATGCGGGTAGGACAAGATTAAAATCATAACTTACATTTGGAAATTGCAGTGTTGGTGTTTACGCAAAAAATTACAGAACACAATCTCCTGTTAGTGTATATTACACTTGTTCAGATAAATTGCATCAACTTGTTCAAATAAAGTGCAAAGAAAATTAAATTGCAGCACAACTACAACCACACCATTGCTATTCAATATAAATTTCAGTTTCAAAACACCAACCGTGTTATTATTACAAGAGATTTTTAAACACTGAAATAAAACACTTTTAACGGATACTAGCGCGGTTTTATTGAAAGTACTTTGGTAATTAGTTGGTATTTGGTTTGATTTTTGATTTTCCCGACGTTTCGGCACCTTTGCAGCTGCCGTGGTCACGGGGGACTGAAGCTACTTGTGAGCCTACCCTCAAGCGATGAATTTTTTAGAACGTTCAGAAATTAAAATTTATCAAATTTTTAATTAGTTTAAGTTTTGGTTTGGTTTTAATTTAATTTTATATGTTAAAAAGAGAGAATCTACTGAAACTACTACCATTTCAAAAAATTGGGAGGCCCCTCCAAGAAAGAAATGGCGAAAGAAAACTTGGAGAGGAAGGCTGACCTCCGTCTTTTATATTAATTAATTTATTTGCAAAAGGAACTAACCGTATCATTAGATCTTACAGTGTGTGTTTGGGGCTTTAGCTTGTGAATGATGGGGTCCCAGGCTGGTGGAATTTTCCAACCATCATCTCTATTGATTTCATGTCTAGTGAGCGCGTAAGCTTGAGAAGTTTTTAAACACTGTTTAACTAATCACATGTTTAAATGTACTGCTGTCACTTTATTGACAATATTGTTTGACAGAGACAGCATCACATTTAAACATGTGTTTAGTTAAACAGTGTTTAAAAATCTTTTGTAATCTCTTTTACTTTATACTAAGCACAGAATAAAAAAAAATCTGTCTCAAAAGATTTTCTCTTCACTTGGCTCTATAATTTACAAAATTCAGATTAGCTTGAATGTTCATACTACGATTAAATTGTCTGATAAAGTTCATAAAGATTTTAATTAATAATACCCTCAAATATACAATGTAAATAGTAAAAGGATAAAACTTTTATTGCCGCCATATTTAGCACATCCTACTGTCAGCTTATACCTAAACAAAAGAGTGATAAGATGAGGTATCTCGCATCCTCATAAAATGGTTAGCTAAGAAAACGAAGTAAATTCCTGGCGGGCCATTGTTTGGGCCCTTTGTGCATCGCGGAACAACCATTGTGTTTGGTGAATTACTCTGCAGAGCTGTTTGCTGGCTCTTTGAGCCAGGGCCAGTTTTATGAGCCAAAACTGAGACATACAATAAATAATAGTGTAACTGAGACTTGATGAAAGAACGTCCTTTTGTGTTGACGAAAAAGATTTTCCTGATGAGGCGGCTTTAGAATTTTGTTAATAGAAAAGGAAAGTGAAAGAATCTCTTCAGAAATGAAATTCATTAGGTACCTACTAATGTAACGATTACGATTTAAAAAATAAAACTGATACGCTAATCTGTGATATATATATATATGCTATCTGTGAATAATATTTTATATAGGTAATTTATTTTATCATAGGTATAAAGTAATCTAAGTATGATATGGAGGAGCGGATATTCCTGGCACAAGTATCTTCATACTTAAAAGGTTTATTCAGCACATTGTTTAATTTTACATACCTTGTAAAGAAATAAATATATTTTGATTTTTGATTTTGATTTGACAAAAAGACTGTCTATATGTAATCTGTCACCCACATGGATGTTACCATGATATCGATAGTGATGTGCCAGTGGAATATCTGTCAATAATATCTATAACTATTTTAAGTTAAATTTTATTTTTTTTATTTAAATCTAGTTTTATTTAAATTTAATAGGAAAAATCACAAGCGAAAAAAGCGCAAATGCGGAAAGAAAATATCGCCTCCACCGCAGCGCAACCTCTGCTGTTAATGCTTAGATAAGTGTAGTAGTAGTAGGCAAAAGTGGCCTACTACTACTGCAACAACTATATTTTACAGAGGTTATTTCTCAACTAGTTGAAAGTTATTTACTCTCACAATTACCTATCCGATATGTAGTAGGTATTTAATTTCAACCTACCTACCCATTGTGTACAAACTTTTGTTAATTATTGTGATGGAAAATGACATCACTTTAAATGTGGAGCTCATTTTTCAATGTTGACGATTCTGTATGAAATATACAGGGAGAAAAAAGCAGCCCTTGACGAGTTTCTTGCCGGTTCTTCTCGTTACAAGGTCTCCCGCTCAGGGTTTATGAACCGATGGCGTAGCTTCTTTGACATTCACAAGTGCTTGTAACAGCCTAGACTGAATAAATGATTTTTTGATTTTTTGATTTTGATTTTGTTATAGTTTGTAAATAATCTATAGAACCTTAGATTCAATCTCAACGTTTGAATTTTCGATATATTATGTACTAAGCGAGCAATAAATTTATTTAAGGCTAGGGCGCCACTGTGAGGAAGCTAATCGGTAATCTTAGACAAAGAGATTCAACTCCAAATGCCAATCCTTAGAATAATCTAAAAATCAGAATAGAAAATATAAGACACTCACATCTCGAAATTATTTTTTAATGGTTACTAGTCTTTCTCAAAATGAAATGTTGTCGACTATGGCTTGAAAAAACGTAAGTATTAGAATCTTTCTTATCTCATCAATAAAGAAATCAAGTAAACACTTTTACATTACAAGATTTAAATTGCTCTCAGTCTCATATAAAGTCACCAATTACCTATAGGTATGAGAGATCAATTCGTTTTACTGCATACAGTGATTTGCATTGAAAAATTGCTGCTACAGATGGGTAAGTAAGTACCCTGCCTCGACCTACCGCATTTGAAACAACTCGTCTCCTCTACGTCGTTTCTATTCATTTTTAATGAGATTTTTTTTTATGCACAACGGAATAGTGCTTGGCCTTCACCCCACCTGAAGTTAAGTGACGATAAGGCCGAAGGTGGAAACGCACTACACTCGGAATCCTCACAACTGAGGAACAGACTATCTTACCTCTAACTGCCGGAACACAACAATTTTTTAATTGTTGTTATGGCGTCAGACTAGGTAAGATGGTGGTAGCTAGCCAGGCGAACTTGAAATAAGTCCTTCCACCAACCAAACCGAGTACAAATTGAACCCCCCTGGGAATCGAAACCGGGACCCTTGCGTCACGGGTAGGCGAACCACTAGACCAAAGGAGCTTTAGCCTCGTAGATAGATGATAAATTCGTTTTATTATCTATTTATTTATTCATTCATAACATGCTTAGTCGAAATTACTTTAGTGGTTAAAGTAAATCCACTGGAAGACATTAACAAAAAAACTTGTTACTTACCTACTTGAAAAATTTCCATTTTATATCTTTATACGAGTTATAAAACCACACCACACTCTCTGAATGTTCGTTCCGACGATTACCAGATTTTTATTTTATCACTAAGTAGGTACTTAAGCTCGAGAGCAGTGTAATAAATTCACGGTGTAGCCGATAATGGTGCCATTTTATTGAAATAAAAATGTAATGATGTTTTAAGAAGATATTTTATAACACTTTTTTTCTTAATAACGTTATGAGTTGGAACTATCTCCTACATCGTTGATTCACATTCGGTTGCAGCACTTGCAGCCGAAGCCGAACAGCGCGATCAAGGCCGAATGGATTTCTCGCTCTAATGTACAATGTTTCTGTGAGACGGAAAGAGATGCTATGGACAAATGAAGTGCTGGGCGGGCCTTTATTTTTCATTAAGTAATAATAATATTAGTAGGTAAGTAGTATTTGTAAGTAAACACACATAAGTGTGTGTGTGTATTTTTTGTGTTTTACTTAAACTATCATATTTAAATCAAGCCTGTTTTCAGTCTGTTTCTAAAAACTTCGATAAAAGGAACTCGACATCATCATACATCGGTATGAGCTATGTAGGTAATAGGATTCTCGTCCTTGGCACCAAACTTTAAATAAAAGCTTATATTTGTCGTTGAACGAGAACGTTTTGTGAAAAAATGGCCTCGATAAGTTGTTTACGTTGATTTTTAAGATTATTTCTTGGCAAATTCGTTTGCGTAAAATGCTTTTTCGTTTTTTCGCTGCCCAACGGTTTGTAAATCATTTTTCTTCGTTCCGTGATTTGTACAGACAACTTGTATTCAACAATTCTTTGTCATGCCCTGTTTCAACTTCGAATCAAGAAATAATTAATTCAGTTAACAATTTCGAAGCTGCTATCAGTTTTGGAATCATAATTAATTGCAAATCTTCTACGCAAACATAATTGCTTTCTACATAGGTAAGTACTTTTACAGATAACACATGTAATGTTTGCGTAGAAGATTTGCAATTAATTATTATGATAATATCTCATCTAAGTACACTAATACAATTGTAACTAATGAATCAGCTCTAAGGAATTTTTCAACACGCTCGTAAAGTGAGCCCTAATACATCGCTTTTAGGGCCATAAATAAACAGACCTATAACAAACGCGTGCAATAATATATAAAACACTAGTTCATAATAGAATTAACCCTACAAAATTGAATTAGTACCTTACTGCAAGTTCCATGCGAGTAAACAGAGCATTCCCAATTTAACCGGGTAATACAGTTATTTTTATAGTATCAACAAAGAGGTTTTATGCTGCTGAAAATTCATATACATTTTTGGAATAAATAAATGTGAAAGTCCTTAATTAAGTAAAAAAATATTTATTATTATCAAATTATTTATATTTCACAATATTTTGTTATAAAATATAAAAATATTTGCATTTTATCACTTAAAATTATAATTTTAAAGTAGGCTGTAATGGCTGTATGCTCACTCACCCCTTTGTTCGCAAAACATTCTTGCGTTGGGCGTGTGAAAAAAACAAAAAAAAACCTGCGCGCCTTTTCCCATAATAATTATTATTTTGTTTTTGTCGTATTTGTTGCTGTGTGGTAAATTACTTAGTTTTTTCCTCGCAAATGTGTTGAAAAACGTCGTAAGAAACTCGTGAGCTCTTGCTTATTGCACACTCGGCTGAGTTACGCCCTCGCCTGCGGTTCGGGCTGCAACCCACAGCCTTGTGCGCAATGAGCAACCTAAGCTAACTTGTCTCATAATGTATTATAAATTGATCATCACAGTTGATTTCTTGTGTATTTAGCATTGTCCTTTGAGCTTTCGGTAAAGAACTACAACGTTTAGGTGCCTACGTCAAATAAGTGATTAAATTGTAAAGCTCAACTATCATAAAGTGTAGATAAAGGGGCTACTACACGATTCCACGGATCAAATGCGGCGTAGAGCAGAGGAACTTTATTAATCCCGGGCCATAAATTGCAAATGAAGGAAGTTCCTGTAGCTCCCTGTTCCAATCTGGGAGACAACTTTGTAGTCCTGGCATTTTGAGGAGTGGGATATTCCGGGAAATCGACACTGTTGCTGGAAATCCCGAGAGGGCAAATCTTAACGGGGTATTTACACGGTAGCGACTTGGCAGTGTGGCCTCATTGAAATCAGGTTTGCGATTAGATTTTACTAGCGATTTTCAATAAAAAGCGCATATTGACTAAGGGGATTTATACCATATTATTATAAAAACTTTGGATTTAATTTCAGACGCACATAATAGGGATGTTGACTATTTTTTTTATTTTATGTTACATAAATTACCTCTCAAAAAAAGAAACATTGGTAAAAGAATTAATTCGCTAGCATGAAAACTGCCCGAGATATCACAGTGTGAAATGCACACAAATGGACTCGATCAAAAACGCTCCATACTAATGGCTTGCACGTTATGACGTCACGCCGTGCTAGTTTGTATGCAACGCATAGGAAATTTGTTCAGCAGCTATATTAAATATTGTGTTTATCAAAATGGTTTCTTCGACAAATTTGCTATACATTTTACGGACTAATTAAAGGTATCATTTATTTTAATAAATTGTATACTTTTTAAATGGACTTGTCCACCCAACTTTGAAGGGTCATAAAACAAATAATATGCAATATATAAAACCAAGAGGTATACAAGCTACTCTAAAAGTTTAATATGTTTACGATTTTTATTAGTATTTCGTTATTTTATTCATTAGTCAACATCCCTATACTTACCACAAAGTTGGAAATAAATAGCTTTTAAAAAAGTATAACCTATTTAAGAAAAACCCTTAAAAACAGTTCTAAAAAAGAAGAAATAATATTCAAATCTGCAATATTATTATTAATTAGGTGAACCCATAAAGAACGTCTATTGAAGAAAGATTTATTTTTTATTTTCCTTTTACATTTGACACAAAATGTCTACATAATGTTAGCAAAAGCTCGAGCTTTTCTTCTCAGTTTAGTGGTAACAGTTGCCATCTAAACCAGACGGCCAGTTTCGAACTCAAAATAACGTTAATTACATGTGCCACAAATAATAAAAAGTACAAGTTTCATTTCCACTTTATAATGCTACGACGTAGCCCGTAGCTCGTAGCATGCGTTACAACAGTAAAAATTTCACATCCAAATTCGGGGCAGATTTTCTAGTGATTGTACAGTAGGTATACATACACAATCGCACGTATACTATTGTAGGTTTAGACTTGAGTGTGTACTTATCTAGGCACATGTGCGGTTACGATACTATTGTCTGAAGAAGTCGAAAGAAGTAACCGGCAAAAAGAGGGATAAACGTTACTTATACAAATCCGCCGACGAAAAAAAAATCAAGTGCCCCATAAATTGGTACACACGCTCGCACCGCCACGTCAATATGGAAATAGAAGCTTCTTTGTTACGTAAATCGCATGCAAATAGCGGACAAGCCGGCCCGCCGCAACGCAGACCCTCGCATCAGCCGCACCGCAAAAGGACAACTTATTTTTGTTGAAAACCAGGTCACAACACAACCGATCAGGCAATGCCGGCCCGTAACCAACAATGCGCGGTCTGACTACAAGTAAACATGCAACTGGATTTTTTAAACTCACCCTTGAAACCACTCCAGATGCCCGTCACTTAACACTAAAGCTTTAAGCAAAGAAACACTGCACAAAACACGCGGCGCGGATGTCTTGTCTGGCGTGAGACGGCACGTTCGACCGCGGCGACTGGCGCCGTACGACTGAGGCACGGCGGTGTTTACGTCGCTCCGCGCATGCGTTTTGCGTCTACCCTCAAGTTGGGCGACACAATTTTGCTTTAAGCAAAAACTCAAGCAAAAAGCTACTTTACAGTGCCAACTTTAAGAGTTTGTTATGTGCGATTTTGGTAAGAAGTGCCGAGACATTGCATTGCATTAAGAAAGCTCGAGTGTCGGGACGATGACCGATGGGAAGGCGTAGGCGCTATCATTGTCGTAGACGCAACGCCAAAGGAATTAACCAAGCGTTATCGCTGAATGGGCTTAATAGCTCAACGACGGACGACGTGTATGTATAGAGACAAATAGTGGATATCTCTTATATAAATACAAGTGACTGATAGCCTCGATTGCATCATGCGTAAAGCTATTGAGGCAATAATGATTTATCCATCCGCTTGTCGCCCCTTTGGGAGGAGCTACCTACCAATATCACTTACACGTTGCAATTAAAAAATCTCTTATCCTTATATTTTAGTGAATCCGATGTTATATCACACTTTGTGGTAAATTGCCAATCAAAATCCGTCACCACTTCTGAAGGTGCGTTAGGCCGGCCACACACAGACGGAATTCCGTACGTACGTGATTCCGTACGCAGCTAATCCATACAAAACTATTGACTAGTGTACCACACACATACGGTATTTTTCCGTACGGAATCTTCATACATTATCGAAATTCCGTTCGAAATTCCGTAACGTGATTCCGTCTGTGTGTGGCCGGCCTTAATCTACAAAAACGCGTAGCCTAACACGTTAATCTAGGCGTCACGCAGATGTGGCCAACAACAAACGACAGTAAGTACTTAAAAATGTTAATGCCTTAGCTAACGCGTAGTTGGACATTACCATTAACGTTAACGCAGGTGGAGCAGTAGCATAAAACACATACAAAAAATACTTACTATGACACAGACTGACTATTTTGAGACATCGTGTTCCGAGTGTTACAGAATACGGGTGTTTTCATAACTTTCCGTATTCCGTATTTCAGTATTCTTTGAATAGAACTATTTGTATTATTGCAATCTTCCAATTGCAATGATGGGAGTTGTCAAAATTAGTATTGTTGTACGATCTGTGGTCGGAACGTACATTCCCATACAACAATAACTATTCCCACCTTATTGGTATACAAATACAATTTGTATGGGTATTATGAAGAGTGAATAAAAGCCTCTTCTCGATGACTTTTATGTTGTCCCAATTTCTTAAGAGTTCTTACCTCCTCCCTCTTATATTTAATTATTACCTACTGTTAAAGCTGAAACGCGGATTTCAGAAAATACCTCTTGCAAAAGTGTTAGAAGTAGGTACCTATTCAACTGTTTTCATAAGGTAGGTAGGTAAGTAGTTAATGTACATAAATATTAACCCCAGTTTCGTTAACTTTGCGTGTTTTATTAAAATATGATAAATTAGCTTGTTAGTAAAGCTACATTACCTATTTGAACGTCCTACGCCCCTAAATACTTTGTTCAGTAGGTACCTAACTATATTGTACAGTCGATCTTTTTGTTTCTCAAATTATAAATAAGATATATTTTTTACAAAAAGTTTAAGTTTGAATGTGTTGAGTCATTTATTTTTGGTGTAAGTAGGTAAGTATAACTTTAGCTATTTTTAAGTTTTTTACCTAACTCTTTTTATATTATATACCTAGTATTATATTATCTGTGATTATACCTACCTATACTCGGTATATTTCACCTTTCAAAAAGGGCGCTTGGTGTGCAAAAAATCTCAACAAAATCGTTTTCAAATCACTTTTCTTCACGCTCGCAGCAAAAAGCGCTGGGTGAGGTGTAAAAAGTTGTAATGTTTCACACGTGAGCAAAATTTTTATACTAGCTTCCCGATGAGCTAGAGACTTGAAACTTTGAACATAGTACTACCTATAGGTACTAGGTTAGAACTGGAAGGCAATGCAATATTATGGTGTAATTTTTTCATCTGTTTTTCTTTTTGTGCACAGTAGGTAAGGTACCTACTGTGCACATATTTAGGTATGTTTGCACTGGTAAATCACGCCTAATACATGTATGTAATGACATAAGACCAAATTTTGGCTTTTTGCACAAAATACTGATTATATCGATAATAAACGGGAGAAACTTTTGTAAATAGGTACCTATGTATTGCAAACAAATATATTGAACACTTGAATAAATTCATATATTATACTCAGCATCTTCACTCAGAAGCTCAAACAATTTATCGAAATATCCCCCGTGTTCTTTGAATAAAACTTATTTATTTCAAGTACCTACTTATATGTACCTACGTACGGTTAATAATGAGCTCACTCGAGGCAAGCCCAGACAAAGCATCTAATCAAATGGGATTCAGTAGTTTAATCTGGTGTAAGCCTACGAATCCTGGGATTTGTTCAAGGTACGTTTTACGAGCGAATAATTCACTCAAGATTACTTTCGAGGTGTAATGAGGTTTTTGGAATTGAACTGATCTTCTTTGCCAGCATTTGGGAACAGTTTGTAAGTATTACCCGTTACCTACAGCAGAGTATAATTTCACCAAACTTTACACTAAAGAAAGAGCTTAAGTAGTAAAGAGTAGATAGGGTGAATGCTCATATCTTCGGCCCCCACCCAAGAATCGGCACTGTATTCTATTTCTGTCGATAACAGAGCTTTAATACTGTTTAAGTATAGTGGCAATTTTTTTTTACAAAGTTTACACCAATGGGTAAATAAATTTAAAGTATGGCAACACTGCTCGGCACCGTTGACAGTCAGTTGTCATTTGAACGAGTGCGAGAGTGCACGTCGACAAATTTTCTTCATAATTGATACTTTCCGAGCCTCAGTTGGTAAGTGATAATTTAAGTATCATAGTACTTACGACTTGTTATTGCAACTTAATAGGTTCTGCATAATATTTGACATCATTTTAACGTGATTTAACACTATTTAATTGCATATTTTCAAAGAAAACAGGGGTGCCGGACTAAGGAACATCGTTAGTATGGAGTACTTGAGGTCGGCAGGGGGTGCCGACTTTAGAAATTCATTTACTCCAAAGTCGGTATTATCTATATAAAAAACTGTCTAACTGGTTGTAGGACTAGCCACACTCACCTATTTCTGCCGACAAGTAACAGTACTTTTGCTTTTATGTTTTTATTTATTTATCAGTATAAACATAATTACAGAGAAAATACAAATTTAAAAGGCACTACGTAAACCACTGAGGTTTATAGTGAGTGTGAAGTATAATACGTTAAATTATAATATTTATAATATGTTAAATTATTATATAATTGTAATGTTAAATTTATATAAAAAGATTGTAAATGTAAGACAAGAATATATCTTTTTTGCAATAATAGGCAACTTGTTTCTTGCTTAGTTTACAAAGCTTATTGAGAAGATATCTTTAATGATCCATGTTCCTACTTTGTTGTTTTGTGAAGTAAAAATAACATTATTATAACTTTTTATGTGCAATCTGAAACCCAAATAATTGATAAATAAAACTGTTTGATTTTAAAGTGTAGGTACCTATTTATTTTTATACTAAGTGGTAATTTAAATGGACGGCGACTCCATATGATAGTAGTCATTAAATAATAAAACAATGATCTGAATGTTCATCATGCCCACAAAAGAACCTTACTTTAGCTAAAATAATATAGGTATATCAAAATAAAATAATAAAATTCGCAGACAAAGTCAGGCCATAATACATGTTTTTCTTGAGGCATCATTTAAAAAAGGGAGGGCCGACTTTGCGAACCCAAATACCGAAGATAGGCACATAGGTGCCGAGCTAAGGAAAAATGACGCTTTTATTTTTATTATTATAAAATTTATTTATTTATTTATTTATATTTCAATCTTACACAGCTATCATTACAGGATAATCCCAATTCGACATTGTGGGCATCTTATTTTTATATTATAATTCCTACTTACTATTACTTATAACTTACATAACTAACAATATATAAAACTACTCTTGCGAGATCACCCAAATTGCTTGAGAAAATATCAATTCTCTCATGTACTTCATTCACTAGAATGATAGTTCGGACTAAAGGCGTTTTCGCCAGTAGATTGGTTCTAGCCACGGGCACGGCCAGCAGCGGCGGGCGGCGCCCGAAAAAAATTTATACTTCTATAAACAAAAGCACGTTTCAATTGTGAACTTTAAAAAAAGAAAAACATAAGGCTTTTAAAAAAATATTTATCGTACTGAAACTGCTCCATATGACGCGTCTATGAATTTTCATAGGTGACCCAACCCTTAAAGTGCCGACTTATAGAGCATCCACCCGACCTATCGCAAATGCGACTATCTAATGACTTAGATTAGAGGGAGGTAGGTAGTTAAGTAGGTACAGCTTGTTTATTTTAAATTGTCCTATTTTGTAAAAAGTTTATGAAAACCGCGATTAGCATTGTGAAATTCAAAAAAAAACACAGGGTTCCGTTAAGGCGCTGCTTAATCGAATTTTCTGGTTTTTGAGGGGGTGCGGCAGACGAAGCGGTGTGCGAGTGCAGCGGCGCCCCTCCCGCGCCGCACCTCACCTGCGAGTGCAGCGGTGTAGACTGGGCCGCATTTAGAAAATTTTTGTTTGATTTTAAATTATTTGCTGTTATGAATAAATGTCATGTTCTCTGATCAGTCCAGGGTGAACAAAACTTTGAATTATATTTTGAGATATTACATAATAAGAACCTATACTTTTTATCACGTAAACGAGCTTTGAGAGTTATAAAAATTAGTTATAATATTTTTCTATACAAAATTTGAACACCATTTTCACCCCTTATCAATCACCAATCATGTCCACCGTGTTGGACTTCAAAATAAATGTTATTTTTGCAATCGTCATCCCAGAAAAAAACCAATAACGACATCCATATCTATTTAAAGGTTTTTTTACCCATAGATACCCATTTCATGCGTTAGATTTCCATCCATAAGCCTAAATTATAAATTTAGCGATATTTACTTCGAAAATGAAGGATTTTCTACAATACACAACTTCATCCGCCTTTTGACCCCTTTGGGGGTAGAATTTTAAAAAACGCTGAGACCCGTATTTATTAATTTTCAATCGTCAGCCTAAACAGAAAATTTGAAGATCCTAGCTTAAAAGCTGAGGGACTTTCATACAAACTTTCATCCCTTCTTTCATCTCCTTAGGGATGGAAGTTTCAAAAATCCTTCCTTAGTGGATGCCTACACTGTATAAGGTATCTGTGTGCAAAATTTTAAGTCTCTAGGTCAATCGGTTTGGGCTGTGCGTTGATAGATCAGTCAGTCAGTCATTCAGTTTACGATTTTATATATTAAGAAGATAAGATAGTAGGGTGAATATGCCTAATACCAGCCCCCCAAGGATTTTTCAACTTTGAATCTCTGTTGTTGCCACAATTGCGGTCTTAAAAATATTGTTGACACAGTTTTAGGTAGGTTGATTAGTCTTTATTACGAAAGTAGTAGTTAGTATTACGAAATTTTGTAGGAAAAAAAAAAAAATATTAAAAACACGACTGTATGGTATGACAAAAACGAACTAAAAAGTTAAATAATAAGAGTGTCATTGCAGTCGGGGGATCGTTTCATGGAACAATTTTTGATCATAGAGGTCCCCCGACTGCAATGACACTCTTGTTTTTTAACTTTTTAGTTCGTTTTTGTCAGGCAGTTGTGTTTTTAATATTTTTTAATTTATTTATTTTTATTTCACAGATTTTAGTGACAAATTATATATTAAGATAAATATTTTAATAGAAAATACTAGAAAAAATCGACTCACCCGACTGAACTTTTCTATTAAAATATTTATCTTAATATAAAAATAGCATTGTGAATGCCTAAAATCTAAAAATTCCAATTCCAAAACGCTGACTTGCATTTTGTCAGTATGTACACAGGGTAATATGCCTAGTTAGCCGGCCGCCTCCAGTTATCCGGCCCCCCAACAGTTTTTCGAATAAAATAAGAAATTCGTGGCAATTTCTTAACAATTTGGATATTTTCCTGGCAACACTGTTATCGATCTATCGAATGGTATGGACGCCACTAGCGAAACGTTACGTAATATTTTATAATTTGTGTTTACGTTGAAGCCCGCATCCGGGTCGATTTCGCAAGTGGAGATAAAAAAAATAGTGGAGAGCTCTTGCCAAATAGTCAATATTGTCCTTCAGGGCATCGATAAAAGGTAAATATTTAGTTTGTTCTCAAGGTATGTTGTTATTTATTACTGTTTTAATGTTAAATATGGCATAATAAGCAGATATTTAGTAATATCAAGGGGCCGCCTTACTAGACAACGAAACCACATGTTTCCAGTATATCGGCCGGGGGCCGGTTAACTGGGACTGAGCTCGATATAATGTTTTGTCTCTTTTTGTTAAAAGAGTGATTCTATAGAAGAATGTATAATGCTTTCCCTTTTTATTAAATTTAAAGTACTTTGTGTCTAGTACTCGGCCGTCTAAATGTGCTTGTATATGAATTTGATTTTTTTTGTATGGAAACGGGTGGCCGGATCTACTGGGTGCTTGCCCAGTGTACCGGCCTCCTAGTATACACTAGGAGGCCGGTATACTGGCTATCCTGCAAAATACTACTAGTACACAATATTAATAATATTAATAGTTTGTCTCTTGTTATTTCCGATGTGTATTTTAGCGAATTACTCAAACGATCGCTACTGCATTGAACGATGTGGTTTTTTCTTCTCGTCATGTTCTTTGAAAGGCGGCCGGTATACTGGGCAATAGAAATAGGAGGGCCGGAAATAGAAACGGCCGGGCACTGGGCAAATCGTACTTTTTTAGAAAATAATTTCTAATGACAAAACCGACTAATGATAAAATAGTTGGGAGCATTACTGTTTGTGTAGGTACCGAGTGCAGACTGCAGACCGAACTCGAGGCGCGTAGGTATTTGATCGAAGTATGGCTCGCTTTTCGACTATTTGTATGAATTTGGAATAGGGTGGATATGCCTAACTCCAGCCCCCCCCCCCCCCCCTAATTCCAGCCCCCAATACGTTTTTGCTTTGCTTTAATTAAAAAACAATAAAAATCGGAAACTGTTTAATGGAGCCACATCCCTAGTTAATCCTCGACGTTGGAAATCAGTATTACCCCGTCACAACACCTACAATTCACACAACGACCAAAAATGTTCACCGAGACCGAATAGAGGTGACTATGTTTGAAAAACAGCATAAAACATCGATCGATGCGAACTTTGGGAAGTGTGTTTATGAAGGCAAGATGCAATTTTTTATAGTTTTAAACTTTGATACTAGTAATAGATTAGTTAGATAACGTTTTAAGATTACAAATTTGCAGTTAAATTTACTAATTTCGAAAAATTTGGGGGGCTGGAGTTTGACTATGTGATTTTCCAAAACTTTCTATTATCAGCCGGGGGCTGATGTTGGGTATTTAACTTTCGTTTAAGAAATCAATCTCATCTTAATTTGCTCGTCTTTAGGTTGGAATTTGTAGTGCTATTCACTAGAATTACTAACCCTGCACCCAATGGCCTAAATACAGCCGGGTGAATAATGTTTAATTCCTAAGTTATTTGTTCTTCAAATTAGGGGCTGATATTAAGAAATACATAAGAACCTAACATCAGCCGGTCATCAAAACTTTACGGCAATATACAGGGTGTTTTCAAATGATTTTTTTTTTGTTTTTTTTTTATATTAGACTAGCTTCCGCCCGCGACTTCGTCCGCGTGGACATTCGATAAAATCCTCATGTTTTAATTTCATTAAATTCTGATCAGCCGTTTTTACGTGATTAGGCGGGTTCCCACCAAGCGCGCTGCCTCGCGAGGCAGGACGTTTGCCGCACGGGCCTCGCACGAGGCTGCTCGCTTCGTGGGAACCCGCCTAATCACGTAAAAACGGCTGATCAGAATTTTATGAAATTAAAACATGAGGATTTTATCGAATGTCCACGCGGACGAAGTCGCGGGCGGAAGCTAGTTTATAATATTCAGAATTGTATCCAGAGATATTAGTATCCCGTTCCCGATCCCTCCCTGTCCCTGTCCCCGTCCCCTGGATGTGCATGTCCAGGTCCAATCATGTCCACCGTGCGACTTCAAAATAAATGTTATTTTCGCAATCACCATCCCATGAAACCTCAAGAACGACATCCACATCGATTTTCATGTTTACTTACCCCATTTACACCTTAAGGGATGATTTTTAAAATAACAAAATATGTGTTTGCCTATTTATTTTTAGACATGCTACTACGAATTTTAAAGTTGTAATGTCTATTTTATATTATTTTACCATACAAATTTTGAACCCCATTTTCACCCCTTTAGGGGTTAAATCATGTCCACCGTGTTGGACTTCAAAATAAATCTCATTTTCGCAATCACTATCCCATAAAACCTCAAGAACGACATCCATATCGATTTTTATGTTTACTCACCTCATTTACCCCTAAGTGGTTAATTTTCAAAATTACAAAATATTATGTTTGCCTTTTTATTTTAAGATGTGCTCCTACGAAGTTTAAAGTTGTAATGTCTATTTTATATTATTTTTCCATACAAAATTTGAACCCTATTTTCACCCCTTTTGGGGTCAAATCATGTCCACCGTGTTGGACTTCAAAATAAATGTCACTTTTGCAATCGCCATCCCAGAAAACCCCAATAACGACATCCATATCTATTTTGGGTTTTTTACTCTCTTTTCACCCCCATTTCATCCCCATAGGGGTTGAAATACTACCAATAACAATATACGTTACGTTAGATTTAAAGCCATAAGCCTAAATTATAAATTTAGTTATTTTTACTTCGAATATAAAGGATTTTCTTCAATACACAACTTTATCCCCCTTTGACCCCTTCGGGGGTAGAATTTTGAAAAACGCTGAGACCCGTATTTATTAATTTTCAATGTTCAGCCTAAACACAAAATTTCAAGATCCTAGCTTCAAAACTGAGGGACTTTCATACAAACTTTTGACCCCCGTTTCACCCCCTTGGGGGGTGAGTTTTGAAAAATCCTTTCTTAGTGCACCCCTAGACCGCAAAAGGAACCTATGTGCAAAATTTCAAGTCTCTAGGTTCAGCGGTTTGGGCTGTGCGTTGATATCTCACTCAGTCAGTCAGTCAGTCAGTCAGTCAGGACTTTGAATTTTATATACATAGATGTAAAAAAAAACATAATAATCAAAATCATACTTATTATCATCATAATAATCAATCATAGAAACAGAAAAGAAATTCAATTCAAAAATTGTATATCGATATTCACTTCTTGGAAAACGCTTTTATAGGTTTCAAATAATTAAAACGATCTCGTACTCGTTGATTATTGTATAAGTTATTTTTTATTACGCAATATTTAATATATTTATATATTCTAAGTTGATTAATATCTACAGGAGAGGTATAAGTTTCAATGACTTGTTATGGGAACCATAATTTTAAAGCCACTAGTATTATATTATCATTATTAGAGTTTCCAAACGAATATTCTTTAATCTCATACAAACATGGTTGTTTTATTTTGGAACAGCCTGTACCCGGCTGGAATTAGGGAACAAAGCGGCTGATATTAGGGCAAAGATGGCTGGAATTAGGGTTTTTCGCCCGTCGTGAATTTAAACGATTCTCTTTTTTTCCCACAAAACTACGTAAAACTAAGTACTATTTTCGTAATAAAGATCAATCAAGCTACCTAAAACTGTATCAACAATAATTTTAAGACTGTAATGTGGCAGCAACAGAGATTCAAAGTTGAAAAATCTTAGGGGGGGCTGGTAATAGGCATATTCACCCTACTTGGATTTGTAAATTTTTTTTGTTTTCTAATTCTACGACACATCCGTCGCAATTCTTTGTTCCTTTTGTTTCCCATTTTACACACACACAATACATGAATAAATAATAATAAATAATAATAATAATAATTATACAGTCAAGTTCGTACAAAACTAGGTACCTATAAAAACAAGTCACAGTCACATGACGTAAAACTACACTAAATCTATTTTATTTATTACTAAAACCTAAAACTACAAAACAAACACCTGAAACTATTACTTGGCACTAAATAAAATTATTTATTTACTTAAAACAAACAAAGTTTGGAAAGACGAGACCGACCACGCTACGATATGAAATGAAAAGTACAGCCCCATTCTCAATACCACCCGATGCGGCCCCGGGCGTTCACCCCGCCCGCCCGCGCCAGATCTCTGTGTTTGCCGAAAACTAGCAAATATTTTTCTAAGTGCATTGCTCTTTACATTTTTCAGGCGCTAAAAAACCTGTTTATTTTGATTTTAATAGTGATCCATAACATTAACATTCTTTTTTTTTATATAACTCTTTAATTCGTCTTATGTTCGATTTATAATTTGAGAAAAATATGCTAGTTGCCGCTGAAAATATCGAGTACTACGCGACGAAAAATCTTTTTATAAAAATCATTTTTTTTCACTAACTAAGCTTTTACTTGAAATTTTTAATAGCTAAGTCTCTAATTCAGGATATGTCAAATACAATTATATTTT
The DNA here is from genome assembly GCA_950108535.1 of Agriphila straminella. Classification (NCBI taxonomy): domain Eukaryota; kingdom Metazoa; phylum Arthropoda; class Insecta; order Lepidoptera; family Crambidae; genus Agriphila; species Agriphila straminella. Next base: position 563,033 of record OX467324.1, on the reverse strand, counting down.
TTTCTATCTTTCAAAATGAGTGGATTTTTCTAGCTATGCGACAAAACTTTATATGTTTTCATTGACGCTACGTTTTGCAGCTCCTTAAACACCGTTCGAGAACCGCTGGTCTAGAGAGTCTAGACCTGGGATTCCCAAACTTAGATTTCCCTTTTCTTAAGATAACTGTTATCTCAGACCCCCCATAGCCATTACTTTAAAAATCCTATCAAATATCAAGTGTAATTAATAATTATTATTATTATTACTCGTTTATGTCGACCCCTGGGAAACCGATTTCGACCCCAAGGGGTCGATATCGACCACTTTGGGAATCCCTGGTCTAGACTGTAAGCTATTACATTGTAATTAGTATAATTTTGTATGCATCTAAAGCAAAATCTTCACCTTGCTTAAACCTATAGTTGAACACATCAAAGATGTAATGCATCTTTGATGTACCTATCTACCTTTAGATCTATCTGCATTAAACCTCTGCATTACTTATCTTAATGGTAGGTATCAATCACTAGGGTTGACAACCTTCTATGTGTTTAGTTCTACAACTTATTAACCACGTGCTATCTCTAAGAATGGCCAACTAACTTTATTTTGCCTTGGTACCTAAATACTTTTTTTTTTATTCCTTGGTAAATACCTACCTAGGAATTTGTTTGATTCGGAGTAAGAGAGCTAACAAAGCACGGAAGAGGTTAAGACCCGAGTTCACCAACTACTTAACTTAACCAGCCGATTAATTTTTAATCGTCTGTTTTTGACATTTTCTCCATACATAAACACGTCAAAAACAGTCTGTTAAATCTTAATCTGCTGTTTATGTGTTCGTGAACTTCAGCCTATGTATTGTAAAAGAGCGAGTCAGTTAAAAAGACAATATTTTTACTTCAATTTCCCACTTCTAACATTTTTTTTCCTTTGGCGAATGCATAAAACTCATAAAACTAGAATTATCTTATTTTTGCATAAGTAGAGGTTCATTTAATCCCTAATCATGTAGCAAGATTTCTACCCAACTAGAAGTGACAAAATATTTCGACATCAAAGGCAAATACATTACACGAAGAGATGGATTACATGTCGTCATAACGAGATTTCTCGTACTAATCACAATAACAAGGTTATTATCGACAAGATAACTCTTCATTGATCACTCTATAGGTACACAATATAACTCGTCACCCATCATACACAAGAGACAATAGGGATGTTGACTATTTTTTTTATTTTATGTTAAATAAATTACCTCTCAAAAAAAGAAACATTGGTAAAAGAATTAATTCGCTAGCATGAAAACTGCCCGAGATATCACAGTGTGAAATGCACACAAATGGACTCGATCAAAAACGCTCCATACTAATGGCTTGCACGTTATGACGTCACGCCGTGCTAGTTTGTATGCAACGCATAGGAAATTTGTTCAGCAGCTATATTAAATATTGTGTTTATCAAAATGGTTTCTTCGACAAATTTGCTATACATTTTACGGACTAATTAAAGGTATCATTTATTTTAATAAATTGTATACTTTTTAAATGGACTTGTCCACCCAACTTTGAAGGGTCATAAAACAAATAATATGCAATATATAAAACCAAGAGGTATACAAGCTACTCTAAAAGTTTAATATGTTTACGATTTTTATTAGTATTTCGTTATTTTATTCATTAGTCAACATCCCTCTTCTCATGGCGTCGAAAGGGGGGGGGGGAGGCTGGCTGGCCGTGCCCACCCCAGAATAGTCTGAGCCCTTTTTACTAACAAAGAACTAAAGCTGATAAATTAAATAACCTTTACACAAAAAGAGACCACTGGAGGCCAAGCTTCCCTAGATAAGATACCATGATAATTCTTCTACGGTACCTAGAGTACCTACAGTGGTGGCCATATAATTAAGGACACCAGCTGATTTTCATACAAACGAGGTAACATTGAAGCCATAGTTCTCCGCCAAGGATTGACCTAGCTGTGACCTGATGATGGCCATCCAGGGAGTGAATGGAGGAGATTCAGATCGCTATACACACCCAACTGATCTGATCAGCATTTTAAGATATATATAAGGATCTGAGTTTTCAGTTTCAGGATTTCCATACATTTTTATTCGTATTTCGCGGTATTTTTAAACACATCCTTATATCTCTTAGAATGCTGATTAGATCAATTCGGTGTGTAGAGCGATCTAAATCTCCTCCATTCACTCCCTGTATAGCCATCATCAGATCACAGCTAGGTGAATCCCTGGCGGAGAACCAAGGCTACAAAGTTACCTCGTTTGTATGAAAATCGCCTGGCGTCCTTAATTATCTGGCCACCACTATACCTACCATTTATATCCCACGCGCTGGCTGCCATTCCAGATGATGAGTGATAGCAATCCATCCTTCTATCATTCTTCACACGCAACGCTACCAAATACTAATAGTACCTATTTTATTATCATTATTAGAGTTACCAAATGAATATTCTTTAATCTCATACAAACATGGTTGTTTTATTTTGGAACATCCTGTACCCGGCTGGAATTAGGGAACAAAGCGGCTGATATTAGGGCAAAGGCGGCTGGAATCAGGGATTTTCGCCCGTCGTGCATTTAAACGATTCTCTATTTTTTTCCCACAAAACTACTTAAAACTAAGTACTATTTTCGTAATAAAGATCAATCAAGCTACCTAAAACTGTATCAACAATAATTTTAAGACTGTAATTGTGGCAGCAACAGAGATTCAAAGTTGAAATATCTTAGGGGGGCTGGTAATAGGCATTATTATTCACCCTACCTATAGCGTTAATTTGACCACGCTTTTCAGTAAGGCAATTACTTTTTTATTTTTATTTTATTTTATTTATTTTAGGAAGGTTTACAGCTTTATAGGCATATAAAAACATTATTAATTACTCGAAGCCAATTACAAACCTCCACATATACATATCAATAGTATCCTATATATAAAGTAAAATGCATTATGCACAAAAAAGTACAAATTTCCACTAAAAATAAAAATTTTACCAAAAAGACAACCAGTGACGTTAGAAAAAATAATAAAAACAAAAAGTAATATGTTGCTATTGTTATTACACAATTAAGGTTGAGCACCCACACAGAATTGCTGCCGAAAGTAATGCAAGTTTACAGTTCGCCTGATAGTCGCCGGGCTTGTCATAAATAAGTCGAAGTCATGTTCGCTACTACACCTATTATAAGTTTCGCAGCCACGCAACATAAAGGTGTTGGCTGATGGTAAATGAAGCAATGGACGCCGACGAAGACCAAGAGTGTTAGTGCGAAAACCAATCTTAGATAATAAGTCCGGGCAATCAATGGCGCCATTAACAAGTTTAGATATAAAACAAACGTCATTTACTTCACGGCGAATTTGAAGAGGTAGAAAGTGATATCGCTTACAGCGGTGCTCGTAACTCTCAGAATATTGCCCGGCCTTATAATCCAGAAATCGCAAAAACCGTTTTTGGATTTTCTCCAGGCGCGTAAAGTATATGTTATACATCGGGTTCCACACCTGCGAAGCGTACTCTAGATGGCTGCGTACGAAGGCACAATACAGAACTTTGATTACCTTTAAAGATTTTAGGTCACTGGACATTCTCATTACAAAACCTAGAGCCTTGGAAGCCCTTTTAGCAATGTGGTCAATGTGATCGTTGGTGTTAACTTGAATTACCTACCTACCTAAGTATAACTTATTTTTTATGAAAATTTTTATAATGAAATTAAATTATAGGAACTAGGCAGCCCTACAGTTAATGCTTCTTTGCAGTGATACGCTGCGCCGTAAAACTTGCAGTGCCTAGGTACCTAGTTTAGCTGCTATCGAGCCGCGATCTGCCAGCAGTCAGCCACGTCACGTCACGATCAATCTTCACGCTCATTCCACCAGCCCAGAAGATATTAGTATGGATAATAAAGTTTATGTAGACTTCAATTTGCAGTTGGAGTAACAGCTGGTAGGTGTAGGTAGGTTTGCAAGGTTGGTTTTGCTGATATAAATAAATTAATACATATTTGCAGAAGGTTAGAACGGCTCGCCTGCTTCACCGACCCTGTCCAGGCGCGGATCCAGCCCTCAAAAAAAAACCCGCCTGCATAAAAAGACAAGTCAACTGAAAAGATGGAAACAAGATTAAATAAATGTTAAAGGCAACATGTCATAATAACATGCAGTCGGAGGCATGCATAAAGAATGTGACATTATGAATGATTTAAATTATATGCCTCCGACTGCATGTTATTATGACATATTGCCTTTAACATTTATTTAATCTTGTTTCCATCTTTTCAGTTGACTTGTCTTTTTATGCAGGCGGGTTTTTTATTTTTTTTTATTTATCTCTTTTTAGTTATTATATATTACGGTCATGATATACCTTTATGAAATCCTTATATTATGCCTGTACGGTCTACGTAACGACCTACATTTAATTTGTATATAGTCATCATTTTTACTGTTTTCAGTCAGTCCACATTCAACTCGCGACTCATCAATTAGCATTACATTTTCATTACGCAATAAAAGTTATTTTTACAAGTTATTCAAGTTTTATCATTCATCTCTTTTGGTGTGTGGTCATCCAACCCATACATCAAAGTGGTCCTTCGAGCCTCCGAAGGTGGGACTATAGTACGCGTGTTAATTCGTGTGCAAGTGCTAACCAAATTGGATTGCAACGGCATACGTGTCACGTCACGTAAGTCCAGCAGCCTTCGGTGAGTCAGTCATCTATTACCTATCAGTCTTCTGTCACTATCAAAATGCAAGACCTTCTTATCAAGCAGAATCAGCTCATGGGGGCGATGGATACGCTCCTTAAAAACTTTAAGAAAGACGGTGCCGATCGTAAGACTACAGCTTATGTCAAAATACGCCTGAGTAACCTCGAATCGCACTGGCAAGAGTTTCAGGTAAATCATATTAAGTTATGTGAGTTTGATGATCGTAGCCATGAGTACTTTACAGGCAATTTGTATCAACGCACGGCTGATTTTTACAATGAAGCAAGATCGTTCATTCTGAAACACTTATCGGGGGATGGTATGGAGGAAAAGATTGTCATTCGACCCGCTACTCCTTTAGCTGGCCGTTCACAGCAGCAATCTACACCGCAGCCTATGTCTCAAAGCCAGGGTACTAACAGTAAGTTGGACGAGATGCTGCGAAAACAAAAAAGCAACTTCAAAGCATTTGCCCGTACTCTTCAATCCGTTATTATTGATAATCTCTCTGAAAAATGGGAGCTCGATGATGCACTCAAGTCATTGCAAAGTAGGTGGTCCATTATTGACGCTCTTCATTGGGAGATCGACAGCGAACAGTATGAAGAAAATGAACAGTATGAGCAGACCTTTGCGCGTTATGAAGATAAGTATATTTCTATGAAACAGTCTATTAATAAGAAAATGTGGTCACAATCTCATAGAGAAAAGTCAACGCCGCAGATTGATATCCCTTCATTCAGTGGAAACTACCACCAGTGGGAGTCATTCAAAGATTTGTTTGTGGAATCCATTCACAACAATAACTCTTTATCAGCTGCTCAGAAGTTGCAGTTCTTAAAAGGTAAACTCAGGGGGGAGGCAGAGAAACTGATCCAGCATCTCAACATTAGCTCAGATAATTACCAGATAAGTTGGGATATACTGAACCATCGATATAATAACAAAAAACTTATTTTCAACTCTCATGTCAACATCTTAATGTCTCTTCCAATTATGCAACATCAATCGGCAGCATCCATCAAGAAAATCCATGACACCGCCAATGAGTGTCTCAACGCAATTAAGGCCCTTGGTGTAGACATCAGCACCTGGGACCCTTTGATGGTGTACATTTTATCAAACAAGTTAGACGCTGAATCGTACAATGATTACGTCATTTCATTAAAGAACCCAAGAGACCTTCCCACCCTACAAGATCTTTTGGATTTCCTAGAAAATACGTTAACGTCACTTGAAATGTCTAAACGTAAGCCGGAGACTGCAAAGCCATCTCAACAACCAGAAACATTCAAAACTGGTCAAAAGAAGCAGTTTTTCTACAAATCATTCAGTAGCCATCAAAATACTTCGTTAAATAAAAGCAATCATAATTCTATTAAAACTGGGTCAAAGACCGCTCCCGGTCAATGCCCAGTATGCAAGCAAGAACACGGCATTTTTCATTGCAAAACCTTTTTCGATATGCAGCCACAAACCAAACTGAGAACTATTGAGAAAATTATGCTATGCAAAAATTGCTTTAAAAAACATGACAATAAGGAATGTAATGGCAGCAAATGTCGTGTCTGTAAAGGCAGTCACAATACTTTACTACATGATGCTTACGTAAATAATCAAAGTACAAGCCACATGCCTACGAAAAGCGAACAGAGCGGTCAGCAAAATCAACATTCAAACAATATTAATGTTTCGCAAGGCGATGCGAGTGAAATTTTACTTGCTACAGCTCTGGTAAAGGTCCATAAGGCGGATGGAAGTTATGTAACTTTGCGTGCTCTCATTGACCAGGGATCACAAGCGTCAATAATTACCGAAAATGCCGCTCAATTGTTAGGTTTGAAACGAAAACGCTGTAAAGGAATTATATTCGGAGTGGGAGCACGGGAAAATGCATGCAAAGGTTTTATCAACATTCAATTATCTTGTATTCATAGTGACTTTCATCTTAACACTGATGTCTACATAATGAATCAGATGGTAAATAACCTACCAAACAGATCCTTCCCAGAACCGTCGTGGTCTCACATTCAAAACATTCAACTTGCTGACCCAGATTTTTACAAAAGCCGTCCTATCGATATTTTATTAGGAGCCGATATTTATCCTTCAATCATAATGGCGGGAATAATAAAGGAAAATGACTCATTGCCAATCGCGCAGCAAACGCGATTCGGTTGGATTTTGTGTGGCAATACAAACACTGAAAAATCTATACTTTGCAATGTTATCATAGCGAATGAAGAAGATTTATCCCGTTTCTGGACAATTGAAGATATTTCCGATGATGACGTCATGTCTGCGGAAGATCATTTCTGCATGAAACTATACCAATCCACAACAGAACGCAGACCTGATGGTAAATATGTGGTAAGACTACCCTTGCATCCGGACGTCGACAAGAAGTTGGGTCAATCAAAAGCCAAAGCCGTCGCTCAATTCTACCAATTAGAAAAGAAATTCAAAAGACAAGAAAATATCGCAAAACAATATAAACAATTTATTGCAGAATATGAATATCTAGGTCATATGCACTCGGTAAACGCAAATGTCAACGAACTACGTTACTATTTACCTCACCATTGTGTCCAACGCGCTGACTCGACAACAACTTCACTTCGAGTCGTTTTTAATGCGTCAGGAATCTCGGACTCTGGTCTCAGCTTAAACAATCTCATGTACCGTGGACCAAATTTACAACGAGATTTACTGTCGTTAATTCTGATGTGGAGACAATATCCATTCGCATTTATCGCAGATATCGAGAAAATGTTCCGACAAATCTATGTTCATTCACAAAATCAGCGGTATCAGCAAATAGTATGGCGGGACTCCACAGATAAACCATTACAAGATTATCAGTTGGCAACTACTGCTTACGGGACAAAGGCTGCTCCGTTCTTGGCAATGATGACGCTCAGGCAGCTGGCTAGTGATGAAAGTCATCGTTATCCCGAAGCAGCGACAGCACTTCAGGAACAATTTTATATGGACGACTATCTCGGCGGTAGCTTCAGTTTAGAGTCAGGTCTACAATTACAACAAGACTTAATAGATCTGTTGAGGTCTGGAGGCTTCAATCTTCGAAAATGGCTTTCAAACGAACCGAAGCTTAGCCAACATACTGGAAATGAAGAAGGCACATTTGATTTCCGAGATGAACCAACAACTAAGGCATTAGGTTTAACTTGGGATTCTAAACAAGATCACTTCACTTTTGAGTCCAAATTAAGTAAAAATCTAGAAAAAATACCAACCAAAAGAATTCTGTTGTCCGAGATATCCAAGATATTCGACCCCCTGGGTTGGCTGTCACCCGTAGTCATTCAACTCAAGATGTTATTCCAAGACATTTGGACCGCCGGCCTTCAGTGGGACGAACCAGTTCCAGACAAAAACTATCAAACTTGGATAAAATTGCGATCAGATATCGAAAATATAAACAAAGTAAAGATACCACGATGGATCGGCTGTGGAGTGGGTGACGTCATAGAATTACATGGTTTCTGTGACGCGTCCATGAAAGCCTACGCAGCCGTGATTTACGCACGTATACAAAAACAAGGAAGAACGTCAGTTACACTTTTAACAGCCAAAACCAAAGTTGTACCTTTATCCAAAGGCACAAAAAAGATCTCATTACCACGACTCGAGCTATCCGGGGCGAGCCTGCTGTCAAACTCGAAAAGTTACGAAAAGTCTAGACAATCACAAATTAGAACTTTTCGGATGGTGTGACTCAACTGCTGTTCTAGGGTGGTTGCAAGGGGAAACCAGCCGCTGGAAACCATTTGTCGCCAACAGGGTGATTAAAATAATACAAATCGTTACCGCTGATTCGTGGAACTACGTTCAAACTAAGGAAAATCCAGCTGATTGCGCAAGTCGCGGTCTCACAGTCGAACAGCTGCTCCAGCACAATCTTTGGTGGAATGGACCAAACTGGCTGTTAACATACAAAAAACAATCAGAAACTAAAAAAGAAAAATTTAATACCGAACTAGAAATAAGAAAAACAAAACAAATTAATGTGGCACAAATTAGCGATACGGAATCAAATATCATTCACCGGCTAATGCACGAACACAGCAATTTTGCGCGAGCGTACCGAATACTAGCATGGATACTACGTATGTCGTCACGTGATGATAACAAATCACAATATTTATGCACAGATGAATTACGTAGAGCGCGTTTAATGATCGTAAAATATGTTCAAAATCAAGAATTTTTCGAAGACATCAGCCACATTCGAAAACATGGTACATGCAAGAGTAAAAGCAAGTTACTCTCTTTAAACCCTTTTCTCGATACGGACGGACTTCTACGAGTAAAAGGGCGATTATTAAATTCCAATCTTAATGAAGACATGAAGCATCCACTGATCATTCCATATCAAAGTCGCTTAACCGAATTAATTATCGACCAAGCACATAAGCAAACCTTTCACGGTGGAGCACGCCTTACTCAATCATTGATAAGGGAACAGTTTTGGATTTTAAGTGGAAATCGAGCCGTCAAAAGGCACATATTTAATTGTGTCATTTGTAGAAAGCAGAAACCTATCAAACAGCATCAAATGATGGGTGATCTGCCGGAAGCGAGAACAACAATGTCTAAGCCTTTCTATCATACAGGAACCGATTTTAGCGGATTCGTCGAGGTCAAGGCCAACAAAGGGCGCGGGATCAAAACGTGTAAAGGCTACATCGCAGTTTTTGTTTGTATGGTGACAAAAGCCATACATTTGGAACTCGTGTCTGATCTGTCCTCGTCAGCATTTTTGGCAGCACTAAAACGAATGGCCGCGCGAAGAGGCACCCCTGGTCACATGTATAGTGACAATGGGACCAACTTTGTAGGGGCCCAAAGAGAGTTATAGACACGCATCCTGGGAAAGATGGCTTAATCCGCGTCGTAAGCGTGAAGACGAAGAGCGGTATAATAAAAAGACCTGTAGTAAAGTTATCAATTTTACCAGTAAATGAAAAATCCGACACAGAACCAAACCAGCTAAGTGTCGAAGAAACGCACAGTAAGCGCAAACGAGGTCATTCATTCAAAACCTCATGCCTAAACTTTGTGACTACTATCTTTATGTTGTTTATGTTATTGATGACATCATCAGTTCAAGGTGCCTATAACATATCGTCACTACCATCCAATAATACCATTTACTTTGACAAAATGACGGATATGAGGTTAATTCAAGACAATTGGAAGCTCATAGTGTATTATGACATGCAACCGTATTGGGATGGCATCAGATTGTATGGCGATTATATCGAACATTTACAAACACAGTGCACTCTAATGTCAGTGACGTCACACTGTGACGTCATACTACTACAACTACGTCATGAGTTCACAGAATTCGAGCAATACGACCGCTTGTTACCGACGCAGCAAATCAAGCGCACGCGACGAGGTATCGTGAATGGAGTCGGTTACCTCGCAAACAGCTTGTTTGGCATTCTAGACGAACGCTTTGCCGAGCAATATGAAAAGGATATTTCTAAACTAAAAAATGACCAAAAACACCTGTTGACACTCTGGAAGAAGCAGACATCTATCATTGAGACGGAAAACAACATGCTTAAGAGAGTTGAAAATATCATGGAAAAACAACACAAAATATTTAATCAGCACTTAAATAAATTGGAGAATGCAGCAAAGAAATTCGCAACGGAAATTATGGAAGTAGAAATCAATAACGAATTTTTATTTTCATGTATAATAATCAACAACATATTAAACAACTTGAAAAATATTCAAAACACCTTATTAAGCTCAATCAGTGACCTTCATAACTTCAACATACATGTTTTGACTCCAGAGCAACTTCGGAATGAACTGAGTATCATATCTGGGCAAATATCAAAAGAGTTATCGATTCCCATTGACAACATACAAACAGATTTGTCAAGAATTTATAAGATAATGAAAGTTAAATCTCGTGTCACACAACAGTATTTGATTTTCGAGATACAAGTTCCATTAGTCAATCGAGACAGCTACGACATCTATAAAACATTCACTGTTTTATACCAAAAGGATAATTTCATGGTCAATGTGCAACCCATATCTCCTTATTTGGCCATGAACATAAAAAAGGACACCTATCTTACAATTTCAGAATATGAATTGCAAAGATGCATCGAATTGGATATAAAGTCGCATCTATGTGAAATACAAAAGCCGATTTATCAACGAGTATCGGACGACAATTTTTGCGTTATAGAATATCAAACGGGCAAATGCAAAACATTTATCAGTCAGTGTCAAGTCACCTGGACTGAATTAGTCACCGTTAACACATTTCTATTCACCTGTTGCGGTCAATGCTCCATTAGAATAATATGTGGGGATCAAATTTCGCACGAGACATTTCAAGGAGTAAACATTGTCGCACTCGGAAGCGACTGTGTCATAAAGGGCGATACATTTACAATAACGTCGCATCAGCACTACGGCAACGAAATAAACATACAACCAGATGTTTTATTAGTCACGATCGCACCAGTCAATAAAGTACTCAACATATCGCTCCCGGTCAGCAGCTCCATTAACGAGACACATGACTGGAGGCTAGATCAAATGAGCAAACAGATAGAGAAACTGAAATCGGACGCAGATCACTTCGACGACGAAACCAGCATCAGCCTTCACGACGTGCATCATTACGTGGCTATCTACGGGATAGCCGCGTTAGTGGTGGCAGGTGCGGCGGGAGCGTGGTGGCGTTATCGGCGCCACTGGAGCACCGAGCGCGCAGGCCGCGGGCCAGCCGCCGCCGCCGCCGCCGCCCCCGCCACGCCGCCGCCGCCGCCACGCACCGCACCGCGACCACGCCACAGCGGGCCAGCCGGCAGCGCTAGCGCAGCCCTGCCGAGTCCCCATAGTGTGAGTGTGAGTGCAATTCAGTGTGATAAGTGTAGTGGTTACAGTGTATGTGGAAATAGACAATCAAGTTCAATGAGTGATTTAATGCAACGCAAAGATAAGGTTACCATACCAACCTTTGAAAAGGTCACTTTCACGAGTGATTCTTAGTTAGATAATCGCTACCTAAATTGTCGGGAACCACTTGTTATTCACCTCTTAATAATATTGTCGGGAATCACTTGTTATCATCTCGTATTAATATTGTCGGGTATCATTAGTAAAACTCACATACTCCATAATCATCATTCACCTTGACCATTTACCTCATGCCCCATTTCTCGCCCGGGAATATGTACGGTCTACGTAACGACCTACATTTAATTTGTATATAGTCATCATTTTTACTGTTTTCAGTCAGTCCACATTCAACTCGCGACTCATCAATTAGCGTTACATTTTCATTACGCAATAAAAGTTATTTTTACAAGTTATTCAAGTTTTATCATTCATCTCTTTTGGTGTGTGGTCATCCAACCCATACAATGCCCTTTAATATGACACCCATATTGCAGTATTCTAAAAAAAAATTTTTTTTTCACTACTCATAATAGCACCGTACAGCCGCCATGTTGGGGCTGACAAGACAAATCTAACGATATCTTAATCATAGAAATCCGTTCAGCCGTTTGAAAGATATGAGGTAATAAAGAATATTACATACATACAAACATACAAACATTCTTACAAGATACGCGCGAAACACAACCCTTTCTTTGCAGTCGGGTAAAAAGGTTGTGGGCACATGGGCACTGGAGTAGGGGTGTCCAACACAATTTTGTAAAGGGCCAGGTTTAGTACTCTTGCAAACCGTACCGGGCCAAAATAAGTCGATTTTTAGTCGGTTTCATTCACTAATCTTGCTTGTTTATAGTAAAGAAAACGGCCGCGCAGCGCGATTTTTAGTCAGTTTCATCCTAACCTTGTAATCTTGTCTGTTTATAGCAAAAAAATAGCGCGATTTTTAATAATAATATAATAAATTACACTTTATTGCACACATAAAAAGAATTACAGAAAGAAGGACAGTTACAGAGAAAAAGCATACAAGAGGCGGCCTTATTGCTAAGCAGCAATCTCTTCCAGGCAACCCTTGGGTGAAAAATAAATAAAGATAGGACTAAAATGGGAGTGGGTGCAATTATGAAAGGAATAGTGCGTTTGAAAGTAAATGATAAATACAAATAAAACTAAAGGAGAATTATAATAAATTTTAGTCAGTTTCATTACTAGTAGGTATACGGCCGAATACTCGAAGCCCTTTAAGGGCTTTAAGGAAGCTGTCAGTTTCATAGACTTTCTGTCAAATCTGACAACTTTTTTGAATTTAAGGTGGCCTTAACTTTAAGATTCGTTTGAGTATAATTTGACCGATAGTATTATTATTATCTGTGGTTTCATCCACCAATCTTGTAGTATCTTGTTCACGAGTAAGATCCACGATTCATTTTATTTATTTTTATTTTTTGACGCGTTACAAGTCGATTAGTGTTGTGGGCATGCCCACTTAGTGCCCATAACGGTGGATCCGCGCCTGACCCTGTTGTGGGCATGCCCATTAGTGCCCATAACGGTGGATCCGCGCCTGACCCTGTTGTGGGCATGCCAATTACTTAGTGCCCATAACGGTGGATCCGCGCCTGACCCTGTTGTGGGCATGCCCATTACTTAGTGCCCATAACGGTGGATCCGCGCCTGACCCTGTTGTGGGCATGCCCATTACTTAGTGCCCATAACGGTGGATCCGCGCCTGACCCTGTTGTGGGCATGCCCATTACTTAGTGCCCATAACGGTGGATCCGCGCCTGACCCTGTTGTGGGCATGCCCATTACTTAGTGCCCATAACGGTGGATCCGCGCCTGACCCTGTCAACATATTTACGGCAGAGTTATTTCACTATAGTACCTACCTATACCTATTTATTTATTTGCAAATTCACGCTATGCCCAAACTAACAAATTGATATAAGACATCAACAAAGCCAGTTTCCAAGCTTTGTTTATTGTAAGTTGGATAATGTTTGCCCCCACGAATCCCACGATCGACTTCATCTGGAGTTGTTTATTTTCCATCTTGTATAAGTCAATACAATAGCTAACATAGTGCGGGATAAAGTCGCACTCACACGTGTTCCCAAGGGCATAGGCAATTAACCACAATTATTGGTTTGGAGTTATCTATCCTTAGCACGAACAGCTATCGAGAAAGAAAACGCGCGTAAAATTACTCGATAGACAATTCTCTATGGAAAATTTCATTTCGCTTATCGGCGATAGATGGCGCTGTACAAATTTCCAATACAAAATTTATCTATCGAATGATTTTACGCGCGTTACTTTTTTCGATAGCTGTTCGTGCTAAGGGTACAGTATTGTAATGTAATGAGATATTCAACACGCCGTTAATTACGTTACTTGCCATTAACGCCCGTTGCCATGGCCCGAGGCCATCTCGTCTACCCGAAACCCGTGAGTTTATTAATAAATAATAATAATTTGATTAGTCGGGTAGTACCTACCTAACTACCTAATACGTACGTCTAAGGGAGAGCGCACATCAAGTCCACGGGTTTATATGGAAGCGCGCACACGGGGCGACACGGTCGTCGGCAACTATTATCATGTGAGACAAAACAGTTGCTGGGCGACTAAGTTGCCCGTGTGCGATACAGCTAATAATGTATAGGCACAGAATACCTAAAAGTACAAGTGTATAGGTAATGCACAGCAACAAAAAAAATCGGTCAAGAGCGAGTCGGACTCGCGCATGGAGGGTTACGTACCATTATTCATACCTACCCTAGTATAAATACACTGCAAAGTAGAATAATTGCACTATTAGGTCAGCGCCATCTCTCGACCGATAGAGGAACTATTTTTTTTTTCTGCGATGTAGAATACTGCAGTTTAAGGTCAGCGCCATCTCTTGACCGATAAAGGCAACATGTCATAATAACATGCAGTCGGAGGCATATAATTCAATCATTCATAATGTCCCGACTGTATGTTATTATGACATGTTGCCTTTAATATTTATTTAATCTTGTTTCCATCTTTTCAGTCGACTTGTCTTTTTATGCAGGCGGGTTTTTTAATTTTTAGTATTTGTAGTTATAACGGCAACAGAAATACATCATCTGTGAAAATTTCAACTGTCTAGCTATCACGGTTCATAATGAGATTGAGTCTTAGTAATGGGGTAACCCTATGTGAATCAACACTTACCTTTCATTTCTCAGTACTTAAGTACCTCTGTTGGACGATTTGTTTGTGAATCAGCACAAAATTATTCCTGCCATTGTTGGTCGTCAGAGGACACGGGAACGCCGATGTGATCTTCAATACACGCACGAGCCACGGTGCTGCCGTCGCCGACAAGGCGAAGTGAAACCAAAGGCACGATGATGTGACTGATGCGTGATACAAGGGCAGATTAAGGGGGGGGGGGAGGTATACAGTGGAGATGCCATCACATCACAGTACATACTAATAAGATTTTTTCATTTCTCATATTCGGAAAGTGATGTATATTTGAACTGAGCAGCGGGTCCAAAACTCTTCGTTCCACCCTAGGGTGGAAAAGTAATTTAAAAATAGAACTGAATTTGGCAATAAAAAGGTTACAATAGTTAAAAACAAATGGTTTAAAAAAAGTTGCAGCCTTGTAGGGCGCATTCACGAACAACAACAAAACACGGTATAAACAGCCAGTGCAAAATTAAAAACATTGGGCGGAGCGGCCGGCGACGCGACGTGTTCCAAATTTAAAATAAGAAAAACTATAAAATATTGGAGGGAGACTTACCTAACTCTGTGACTTTGAGCTGTGTGTGCCGTATTAAAGTTTTGTGTTGATTTTGTATTTACTAAAAATGAGTTTAAAACTAAAACAAAAAGTTCAAAAAAATTAAAAGAAACAATAAAACTACGCTGTAATTCGCCTACAGGAAACAACTACTTCAGGAGAGTCTCTGCCATGGACTTACCGTCTTATCAAAGACCAAAGAATATCTCTAACTTTTACAGGCATCCAACAAAGCCAAATCTGTCATCATAATAATTTATATAAAACAGTAAATATTCCAAGCAAGAATTTAACTTTAATTTTCACAAATTGTTCTTATTTTTCTAGGTTTTTAAAGGTTAGTTGGTATTAGGTAATAATTATAAGGTCTACCAATGTAGTTACTAAGTAGGTACATGTTTTTATTTATAAACATTTTGGAATAACTAAGACTTTTTACTTTCCTGAAATTCGAAATGAAAAGTAGAGTGTTTAACACGGGTAAAAGTCATCAATTCCATTCTCGAACTATAGCCGCCCTCGCTATGCTCAGGCGTCTAAATATCTCGAATGGGAATTGCTTCCTTTTGACCCTCGTATAACAATCTACTATTTTGCCCGTCTGCCCTTTTCAGACAAAAAATCCTGAATCCGCCCTTGGACATAATTCTTGGACAAGGGGCTGATTCTGTAACATTGTTGCAATCAACTCTGACAGAAATCGCAGTTACATTGCTGCATTATTAAGAACCAATATGAGAACTATCTTACTTAAAGCAGCGATGTAACTGTGCTTTCAATCGAGAATTGTTAGCAACAGAGTTACATACCTACGTAATCTTAGGGCCGGTCTCCATCTACAGCAGCGCCACCAAGCGGGATATTTTTTTGTTATCCTGCCTTTCACTACATTACCGGGATTATGTATTGTTTGGTTATTTACCAGTTACGATGTTAGCTGGTTTAATAATATTTCTGTATCACTATTATGTATTCTGTTCTATGGTATCACATCACCGGGACTCGAACCCGCCACCGAAATAAATTGGATAAGACGAAACAAAACTACGGGATGTTAAATAAAAGACTTCATTTGCTTTTCCGTTTCATACTCACTGTATGTATTTATTTATTTTTTTGTGTTTTTAATCAATTTATTTTATTTTAAAACTTTCTTTAAATCAAATTTATATTAATATTAAATATATATCTCGAGTGTATTTACAAGCTATGTACAGGTGAAGTATGTACATTATCTGTCTGTATTTATGTACAACAACAGTATACATCTAACATAACAACACACTATAATCTAGATTCGCTATAAGTGACACAACATTAGAGCGGTCAGTGTGCAGGACCCCTTATACATATTTATGCTTTAAATGCGTGTTTGTACAGGCACTTATCTTAATCACTTTGAAACAATGTTTTGGCGAGTATCATTACAATAAAAGTACTTAACATTATTATTAATACAAAGTATAATGCGTTCACAAACAGTTAAGTTTTACATTAAAATTCCCTTAGCTATATTTTTTTTAATTTATTTTTTTATTCGTAATACAGTTTTATAATGTTCTAGATATAAATACATTAAAATTGAAGAATAATATTATACGAAGGCAAAGGAGATTGTTCAGGCGCCATACATTTTTGGGCCTTTTCTGAAAGTGCCGCTCAACTAAAAAAAAACCTATTGCTTTAATAACTAGCCATTTGAAGCAACGTATAATATTGCACAAAAGTTGTAGGATTACTCTGAGCCAAGTTATCAAATATTGAATCCCTAAAGTGCAGACAAACATAAAAATAATAATGCATAATGCTTGAACTTCAGAGTACACAATTTTTTTGTAAAATAATAAAAATGTTGGTTATGACCTCATAGTTTTTAGGCCATACTAAAAATAAAATTGCTTCAAATGGTTAGTTCTAGCAATATCTATAGGTAACTATTTAATGTTTTCCAGCACTTTCAAAATTCAATAAAAATATTTTTGTTTGAAAAAGGCGAATCTTCGTCTTCTTGTATAACTTGGCTCAGAGTAATCTTACAACTTCTGTGCCATATTAACTATTGCGCCAAATGGCTGCATAGTCCGACACTTTCAGAAAAGGCCCAGATTGAATGATCTCCTTTATTTTACGACCTTTTGAATTTGGTTTCACAGTAAAATATTTTGGTTTGATTGACACTTGTGTCTTAAACAGTCTTATAACTCCAACCAATAAATACAGGTTTTTATATGTTTAGTATTTGACATACATATCCATTTTTTTCCCAAAACAAATCAACCACGCCTCTGGGCCCGCCACCGACCGCACACGACTTAAAAACTACATTCGTACAGTAACTTTTAGTTGCACTCTTTATATACCATTTTTATTTCATTTTTATTATTACTTTTTTATTATACAAAAAATGTTGACACGCCATTTTGTTATACCGACTAAAGTTGTGCCCTAAATGCTTTGTGATTAAGTCTTAAAACATTGTCGTGGAATATAGCTAAACCGATTAATCACGAATAAACGCGTTATGCACCATCACGCCAGGTGGCGTTGGAAAACGGACCTTCATCCCTTGTGATAAGCGTTGTAGGTGTTATTTAGGTTAGTTTGGTCGCCGTGTCCGTGTCAACGCGGACACAATGGGACGGTAAGGAAGACAAATCGTCCGGGAGCCGCGCGGCGATTAAGGCTCCTATAGCCCTCATCTTAATAAAATTTATTACTCGCTAAGTACGTATCGACAATTCACATGTACAGATTGAAGCTAAGTTTCTGTAGTTTATTTACAAACAATAACTTCAGTAAAATATAGTTCGTTGTAGTAGTAGTAAGCAAAAAGTGGCCACTTAAGGCGAGGTAATTCGACAAAAATTTACTCTTTCACTATGTCTTTAGAATAAGGTTGAATATTGCATAGCTTTAATTGACGCTTCGCCAGAAATTTGACGAAATTTAGTACATTTTTATTGATTACTGAAATACTGGATCATTTATTAAAAATGTACTCGGTTATTGTGTTAGATCGATAAAAAAGCTATCCTTTTTGCATAAAAAATCATATCACTGTCGTTGAAAATTACGAAATCTGACGATTGGAAATTTATTTTTATATGTTTTTTTTACAGAGTTACCATGCCATTTTTTCAATATTCTGTTCAGTTATTGTGTTTCTTTTCCAGTCTACAGTAATTTTTGTAAAGTAGAATTCTACACCAGTTCTTCACATTGGAAGTTCAAAAATCAATCTTTTCATCAGATCGTGAACTGGCCTCGCCTTAAGGCGTTTTTGTCTATTACTACTACAACGAACTATATTTCACTGAGGTTACTATTTGTAAATAAACTATAGAACCTTAGCTTCAATAATGTAAATGTGAATATTCGATACTAGATAATAAATTTAATTAAGATGAGGGCGCCACTGAGGTATATAGGGCCCTTAAGCGGCCGCCCCTCGTCATACAACTGTACCGCAGTATCGCTATATAGTCTATTGTGCTATTTCGGTAACTGTATAATAATTCGAACATTAAACTCGGGTGATTGTTGGATACAAAACTTTATTTAACAAAACGCGACAAACTTTTGTAAAGGAATTAAAACGTCATGGGTTAATTTTGATTTGAAATACTCACAGCTTAGTAATAGAAGGATGTGACGTTATTTTAAAAATATAGAGACAGGATATAGGTATATTAAAAAAACATGAATTGTTATTTGACTCTTCCTGCTCGCACGCTTTCCGCTTCAGTAACTAAAAAAACCAAGTTAGATCCGTAAAGTATGTTTTTCTATCTGTATTCCGGGACCTTTTACTTTTTTACACAAATGTCGTGACCATTGTATCACTTTCTGAGAATAATGAAGGTCTGTCACCGGCGTGACGTCACGAGTCTGCACTTTGCTGACGTCAGGAGCGTTCTATCGTGATCACAGACACTGGTACGTAAGTACTTGTTGTATGGTCTGTGATCGTGATATACCCAAGACAATTACTCACCGAGATTGCATATTTGATTACTTATTATTAGTCGCGCGTGGGAAAATTATGCACGTTATGATTTTATCTTGTTATTCCGACATAATACAATGTAAATTACTAACGCAGATTCTATTTTTAAAGTCAATGTTTATTTAGCAAACGCTTTACCATGTACAGTCAGGAGCAATAAAATGTACACACCATAGAACTTTGTCACATTACGTTTTGAATAACCTAGGTATAACATTATCACACTGAGATATATTGATTGAATGTGACGTAGGTAGTTCTAAAGTGTGTACATTTTATTGCTCGTGACTGTACATGGACGTTTTAGTATATGCATGCATTTATGAAGGTTAAGATAAATAACCATAATCAACGCAACCTTTGCTCATTACTTTGAAATTTGAATCATAATACACTCAGTGGTACAATTAACCGTCCACTCCATTATTTTCATTGAAACATGCTCACTTTACACTTTGACAGTCGCATAAACAAAAAAGTAGTGCATCTTTGCAATGATTTATATGTCGGTAGATTAGGCGGGTCTTAACATTGCAACTTAATAAGACAAATTATTCTCAATAAAGAAGGGGAAAAAAAGCAAATTTTAACGTTCCATACAATGTTATATGGCATTAAGTGAGGCATTTGTGTAGTACATTAAAAATAAGGGTGTAGCCAGCAATGTTGTTAAGTTTTTATTTTAGTGTGTTTCAGACAGTCAGTGTATTCTTTTATTTATCTATCAAAATTAGTGAGTTTGTATTACTTATTTATTGGAACGCTGTCCCTGTTATTACCGGAGACGGGCGTTAGTGCTGCGACACAGTTTTTATAACTTTTGCGGTCATTAACGTACAATACTAAGTGTAACAATGTAACTTGTTCCAAATAAACTATTACTATTAAATGCGCTGCATTTTTTGAAAATTAAAAACGATTTTGTATCTACCTACTTCAAATGTTTATTGAACAGATGATAATTTGGATAAGCCATTTAGACAATTTCACATTGCAGAGATGACCAATTATTATTTATTTGTGAGACGGTGTAATGAGCATGTTTATATGGAAATAACGAGGTGGGCGCTTAAAAGTGCCACTGAGTGTAATTTTGATTAGTCCAAAATCAATAGTTCATCAGTTTATTGGCATTTGATCGATAGACTCAGTATAACAAAATGGCGTCATAATATACTGCTCTACTATAGCAAAAGTCTTTTGGATGCCACGCGAAACTGTGTTCTGTGACAACACGCGTAAAGTTCCAAACATCAACACAAGATCTAAGATTATAAAGGCACGATACACAAAAGCCGCGATACATACAAAAATATACAAGTAGTTTACTTACTATGTAGTTATTGAGGTGCTGCAGGACTGCATTTTAACTACAAAAGTTGCAGTATAACGGAAGTTCCTATGTTCTTTAAAATTACTGATCTCATAGAAAATATTATAGCATTAAATTAATGTTTGCTATTCGAATGTTTAAGTTTAAGCAGTACATTGTACTGCAACTTTGCAGTCAATTTGCAGTCTGTATGTATGCACCGTAAAATTTAATTACCTGTGCCATCTAGTATGTTTTTATATCTTTACCAAAGCATGGATAAAACATAAAACGATGTTTTTTTTAATATTGCTTTTCAGATTATTCTCTCAAAAAACACTAAGTACACAACAATTACAGGTCTTACTTTAAATTTCATCGTTTGGACTTGTTGTTTTCATACTATTTTGTATGTATCTTAGCATGTGAAGAGTGACGCATCATAATTAAGAACTTACATACATAAAAAACAACTTCATAAGAATAGTCATAAAATACATAGAGGCAGAGATCTATCTAAACAATTCATGAGTGAGATATTGAGTAAATACAAAATCTGCTAGAGATTGAGTAAATCGTAATTATGTGAGGACGAACGAAAATGAGTTTTATTCCAAACCAATTAAAGTTTAAGTACCTAATGACATAGTTACTATTTAACAAACGAGTATGCCGAAAGCAGTCTTAAACTAAATGCATTTTTATTAGTTTTTTTTCGTCATATGATTTTTTTAATCACCGATAAGGGTCAATTATTTGGTTTTTAATTTTCGTATTTTTATTGTACTTTTAAGACTATAGGTAAAAAAAACTAATGGATCGGAAAGTGACTTACGAATGTAATAACTAATTAATAATATAAAACGAAGACTAGTCGGTTAAATAGTTAGTTTTAATCTATGGCTAGACTATCTCGGTAATAAACAACTTATGTTAACGCGCGGTCGTGTCGTGTGGATGCGAGGAAATCCACCTTTGGCTTGAGATAGCAGTATTAGTGATGGGACTCGAATCACAATTGATTCGAATCAACTCAATCCAAGCTCGATTCGAATGAGTATTTATGCTGATTCGAATCACCACCTGATTCGAATTAGTCGGCTCATTCGAATTGGTACCTGATCCGAATCGGTTGGCTGATTCGAGTTGGTTGGCTGTTTCGAATCATCACCTGATTCGAATGGGTTAGCTGATTCGAATCACCGTACCAGTTTTTGTGTTCGAATCTTTGAGGGCGTAACAAGATACCTTAATGGCTGAGGAGGTAGTTTAATATTCGTTTTATGAGGTTCTTTAACCATTATTTAGTATTTTCGCTCACGTGAATTTGATTATTTTCCTCAGGTTAATAATTAATTTTACGATATTGTTATTGATTCGAATCATTCGACTCATCACCCAATTTGAATTGGTTAGCTGATTTGAGTCATCACATTAAATCGTATCATCATACCGATTCGAATCATCGTCAAATTCGAATCGACGATTCGAACCACTTACAGCTGATTCGAATACATTTTTTTGATTCGAGTCCCATTCCCATCACTAAGCAGTATTGCATGTATTTATTGCTTTGAATTTTGTTTTGCCTTGTTCACATTGTTTTGTCTGAAAAACATCAAGATCTAAACAAGTGGGAAATGTATGGAAAATAAAGAATGCTACGTGTTTCACTGGTTGCAAATACTGAGTATAAGGTTTTTAATTAGTATAGCATTCCTCATTATTCAAACATTTATCACTATGATATTATCAATACTACTTTTAATTAAATAAGAGCTGATTTTCAAACCTCGGAGATGAAATTATCTGATCGCTAAATGAGAAGAAAACACCACCTGTAATAGAAAAGATAATTTCAATCTGTCGGTACTCATTTTAATAGTTTCTGAGGATAGAAATCAGCTCTTAACTTCAGTAACTAACTTTTTTTAAATAAAAGCGAGTTGTTTATAAATTTGTTTATAAACATAGGGGAAACGTCGCAGGGTATAAAGGTAATTTAAATAGCTACTTTAACCGGCTTGCTCAAGATACATTTTCGAGTGAAACTTAAGCACACGCGTCACGACCGCTACATACCTACAGAGCACACCATTTGTCAATCATTTGGATTGAGCCATTTATTTCAAAAGCTTGAATGTAAAAATGCTACAGATAAATTTATCGCAAATATTCCCATTAACGATGTTAAATTTACTCAAAAAAAAGTACTTTTTTACGACTCTCATCATAAGACAGGACGATAAAATAGTTTCGATATCTAACTTACAACTTTTGATCTTTGCGAAGGAACGCAAAATAGTACATTTTTGTCCTTTAACTTTACGCCCTATAATAAAACCGAAACGCATATAAAACGCTAACTACGACTACACTATAAATAACAGTCACAGCACTATATTATCCTAAGTAGAATCGCACTTCATTTATACCGATTGGCTGTTAATCTTGGCAGCCATAAGCGATCGTATAGATGGCACCGAAGTTAGGCCGGTGATCAACCGAAACTCAACCGGAGCTGGATCGGAGTTCAATTGTAGCTCGACTGGAGCAAAATTAATACACCGACCGCGCAAATACAAAGTGGCCCTGTGGCCTACCATGAGTTGATGCAAAATGTTTTCGCTACCGTAACTATCGTTTTCTCTCTTTCACTCACATTGACTGTGAGCAGTATACCCGATGTTTATGGTAGCGAAAACAGGGGGCTTACCATCAGCAAATAAGAAACCGTTCAGTTCAAAAGCAGGCCTTAAACAGGACTGCTAAAGGCCTGCTTTCATACTAACCGTTGAGGTCATAGTACGAAAAAGTAAGGCAGTTCAATATAAGCCCTGCTATAAGAGCTCATAGTAAGCTGGGGCCTTACAATATGCATCAACTCATGGTAGAGCTACCGTTGCCATAAGACGTCACCCCGTTTCCAAGTAACAAACATGTCAAAAAGGTGAGGCGTGCTCCAGTTGAACTCCGGCCCAGCTCCGGTCGAATTTCGGTTGAGTCACCGTTCAAACTCCGGTGCAACCTACACGATCGCAAAGGCCGCATTCACAAGACGGACCGGGCCGGGCCAGACAAGCTATGGTAGAGCTTATTTAGCCCATCGCCATGTAATGCCGCCGCTGCTGGACAGCCTTGACCGCCAAACATTTTGTCTATCGTATGAACGCGTTCATACTTTCTGTCGTACTTGCGGGTACGATTTTGCCTACTTAGGCGCACTTTCGAGTAGCAGACAGAGTGATTACTGATTTCTCGACTAGTTGAAAGTTATTTACTCTCACAATTACCTATCCGATATGTAGTAGGTATTTAATTTCAACCTACCTACCCAATGTGTGCAAACTTTTGTTAATTTTTGTGATGGAAAATGACCTCACTTTAAATGTGGAGCTCATTTTTCAATGTTGACGACTCTGTATGAAATATACAGGGAGAAAAAAGCAGCCCTTGACGAGTTTGTTGCCGGTTCTTCTCGTTACAAGGTCTCCCGCTCAGGGTTTGCGAACCGATGGCGTAGCTTCTTTGGCATTCACAAGTGCTTGTAACAGCCTAGACTGTATAAATTATTTTTGAATTTTGAATTTTTATCTTTTTGCCCCGGTCCGGTCTGTCGTGTGAATGCGGCCTAAGTGTACTATGTATCTGACAGTGTATCTAACTACTAATCGTCAATGCTCTTCCAAAGAGCCTCACCTATACAAGCTACTTCCCAATGAGTACCAAGGTTTATAATTGCACTTCACACAAAAAGTTTGGCTATCATATTCAACGCAATAAGGCCTGTATCGTCATAGCTAAATAACATGTCCCTAAATATAAGTCAAGAAACTGTGTCAAATTTTCATATGATACTGCTTTTAGTAAGCCCTTAAGTAATATTTTAGTTATTGATATGAAATATGGAGTCAATGAGACGATAAGAAACATGGCTATAAATTTAAAATCGTTCTCGATTTGGAAATGATAACATTTATTGCGAATAACTTTGTGAAAGCACCTCATAGCGGTTGTAAATCACGAACTGAACGCATAATATATCATTTTCTTTATTCTTCATTTTTCAGTACTTTAGAAAGATACGAAGTACTAAACTGCCTTCAGGGCTACGATTTCGGACGATTTTCGATATTGAAATTGAAAAGTCTGTCTTTTGTTTTTAACACTACATTTTTTCGAGACTCAAACATTTTACTAGTGATTCGCAATAATCGACGGTTCCTTTTTAGTAGTCTTGTGGCGCCATCTTACAAGTTTTATGCAATGAGCGGTTTTCAAAAGGCAGTTTAAAAAAAAAGTAGTACCTAAAGCCGCGATTACATACGCCGATTTAGCATACCAATTTCGGGTTGCCACTCGTACTTGACAATAAAATATTGTATAATAAGTTCGATTTTAAAAGTGAATTTACCCTATAACGGGAAGATAAACATTGTTTAGGATTGGAGATGAGAATTGAAAATAAAAAAAACATAAACAATGTTGACCTTTGCGTTATTTGTTTAAATTAATTGTTAAAATTTAACTTATTATACGGGTGGCAACCCTAAATTGGTATGCTAGATTGGAATATGTAATCGCGGCTTAAAAGACGGCTAGATGTCGTTGTTCAACTAAGTACGTAACTTTTTAAGAAAAAAGCAAAGGATGAAAGGAGTCGATGCCAAATTTTGACGTTGTTATGGCAATCTACTCCTCTACAGGGAGTAATTTTTGCCAGTGTCAAGTGTTGAATATTTAAGTGGTATACTCAGATGCTAGGAAAAATTATTAAAAAAACTACCTAGTTGAATAGCGCCATCTATTAACATAAAAATAAACTAAAATACTCAGCTGTCGGAAAACCGCTCATTGACTTAGGAAACTTGATAAAAAAGTACATTCTCTTGACCTCTTAGAAACTGATTAAAGTAATATTTGCAGCAAAACATTTCCATAAAATAACTACACTGGTAGCTCGGCGATTAAAGCATACGCCCGAATTAAAAGTTTCATTTTTGTTTACTTTTTTTTCAAGAGAATAAAAGATTATTATAATTTTACCTTCAAACTGATATGTTACTCGTAGTACTAGACTAGTTTATATTATAACATACTCACTCATACTATAGACAACGCACTAGTCCATTCACATAAAAAATAATGTTGTTTAGTTAATTTTATTAGACATGAATTTATGTATTTTTAAATTCATAAGCTATGATCATTTTATTTTATATTTAATTCTGACATAATACAGGAAAACTTAGAACTTGGTTTTAAATACTTCACGAGATGGTAAGATAAAATGAAACAGGGTTAAAATTAATCAAACTCTAGACAAAAACTACACACTGACTTAGGTTTTGCCGATTTTTGCACGGGTTTAAATTTAGCTTAAGGGGATTGTCAACCACGTGGTCTCCATACAAACGGCGATAACGTTTCCCACCCTCTAAACCTTAACCTACAGTGATTAATTTTTGGTATTTTTTTGAAATGCCTAAATACTAGGGCTGTACGTTTTGATTTTTTAAATATCTATAATAGATTTCGAAATATTTGCATTTTAGTGATTTAATACAAAACACAGAAGTGCCAATATTTTCAAATCTACAATGAATATTTTAAAAATCAAAACGTACAGCCCTAGTTTTTAGGCATTACAAAAACATACCAAAAATTCATTGCTGTAGGTTAAGGTTTAGAGGGTGGGAAACGTTATCGCCGTTTGTATGGAGACCACGTGGTTGACAATCCTCTTAACAACTTGACGATTAGCTACTGTGGAACATTCTATATTTTCGTCAATAGGGAATATGCATCAATTTTATTTAAATCAAAAGTATAATGCGTGAGAAAATCAAGTGTAATATTAAAACTTTTCTATTGTGTTTTTTCTCGTGATATAGTTACTTGAAGTTAGCACGCATGAGCACCCGCCGAAAACGCTCTATACAAAACGGTGACGTCACATGTCACGTTTCAGGTGTGTTTCAGGCGCGTTTAATATGGAGTTAGCCAATAATCTTCAATTATCTCCCTAAATTTTGCGTATAAGTACATAAGTGTCATACAATATATTATTTCTTATTCGATATTCTATCTGACTGTAAAGTGCATTATATCCAAAAATGAAAAAAAAAATCGTTATTTTCCCCTGATTTCATCGTGTGATAAAACTAAAATAATACATTTTTTATTTTTTTTTCTGTTCCATCATGTTTTTGTAAGTGTCCGCTGCGATCAAGCTCAAATTCATCATAATCGGTGACTTATGCATATTCCCTAGTCAAATTAATTACTATTATAACTGACTCACTTTGGCAGCATTGGAAATGAACTTAAAAAAGTCACTGTGGCTGCGTAGCTGCTACTACAATAATTGTCAAATTATGCGTCGTAGCAAATTCGTAGCCAGGCAGATATCGCGTAGTATTCGAGCACCAAGTCTACACATATCTAGACGAGACTAAACTCACATCAAATAGAACCTAACACTTAGGAACTAAGCATAAGAACGCGTTACATCCTGACTGGTGTCACTTAGAGGAAGACGGCGAGCGCCATTAAGCGAGTGTGTACATGACACCGGAGATTGACCGAAACCGTACCGGAGCCGGGCCGGAACCGGAACAAGACCGCGCTAATACAGGATGGCGTTGTTGCCATAGTAATTATTGAGGTCTTTTAAAATTCTGACGACTGCATGAAATATTCAGGGAGAAAAAAGCAGCCCTTAGCGAGTTTCTTGCCGGTTCTTCTCGTTACAAGGTCCCCCGCTTAAGGTTTGCGAACCGATGTCGTAGCTTCTATGACATTCACAAGTGCTTTAGAGCGTAGACTTTTTTTTTTTCTTCTCCGTTGCATCTGCAATCAGTGCATTCACTTTTAGCAGATGTGTTACATGCTTCTCTCATCAGAGAGCGTAGCGATTCAGAGCGTAGACTGAATAAATTATTTTGAATAGTAACAGGCTCCGTTGCCATTGTAACATCCCGTTTCCATAGTAACAAATTCGAGGGAGAAAGGGGAGGCGTCGTTCGGTCGCACTACGGCTTGGCTCCGGACCGGTTTCGTTTCGGCTCCAGTCGAACTCCGGTGTAGTGTACACGCTCGCTTACTCCATAATTTAATATTACCCTACTGTATTAATTTAACGGTTTTTAAAACAGGTACACAAAATCAATGTGTAATGTAATTGAGTGATGCAGTATTATGAAAACTAGTTCCATGATTAAGTATAAAATATGTATATATAAGACAACCTTGAAAAGTTACAATTATTGATAGCCCAATCGAAAATATCTAAGGAAATAGATAAGATTATATTCTAAAACCTAGCATAAGGTTCAAATTGTTGTTTCTTACTGTTTGAATCACTCTGCTATAAGCTTATAGTAACAACTGTTTCACTTCAAAAGCTATCTGTCGTAACAATAGGACAATAGTATCGATAAGCCTATCAATATTGTAACTATACAGATATCAATATATACAAATTATTTACAAATGAATGTGTATCTAAGATGCATCATTTAAATCTGTATATTTATCTTGTTTATGTATATTTATCTTGTTTATTAGTGTCATAAGGGCGGGAGTAAATTTTCGCCGTTGTCTATGATTTCCATAACACGAGTGCTTTAGCTACTTTGAAAACGAGGAACTAATGGCGCCACAAGTGACTGTCCTAATATCGTTTGATTGGTTGTATCAAACGTGAAATGTCCTTTCTGACGTATTTCAACCAATCAAAGCAGTCGGGTTTAGAGAACAATGGCGCCACCTGTGAAAACTTTTGCGTATAAACTCCCATTGGAGCAATTTATGTGATGATGTCCAATTATTTATTTATATTTATTTAATTCTTTACCATGTAACTATTATTGAGGAGCGTCTGTAAACGATGGCTGTGACTACATAAACGTAGACACTTGACGGTGAATTTTACGGTGGCGCCACTATCGCATTTCACTTAAGCAATTAGGCCTATTATCGTTTGGCTGTTAATCTTTTAAATTCCTACACTTACACTTCACTGATAATTTGGACGTTAACTATCAGTTTCGTCAGTACTTGCGCAACAAACAATAAGTTTTAAATAAATAAATAAAAATATAACAATTCCTCAAAAAATGTCTCCAATATTTTTTTTATTTAATTTTTTTTTCTTACAAATAATAAAAATATATTTTTACTGTTACATACATTAATTTGTTTGGAGTACGGGAATGCACTATTGAGCTTATGTTGTTTTGAGAAACCTATCAATATAATGTTGAACATAAACTCGGTTCATCGACTTGTCGTCAATTATGTCCACATTTTCGCATCAGGGCGTTGTCCTGCTCACATCAGTGCGGTGTGAGCGGAGCAGATATATCGAGACGTGCAACGACAAAATGCTCGTTTTTTATGTTATAAGCCGAGGCTAACAAGAGCTTTCTAAATTAGCTTTCTCAATTTTTGTCGTTCAAATGTGGCCAAGCTAAATTATTATTGCTAATCAATACGCAGCCACACCAATTTAGTCAATAACTTTTGCCCGTCGTTATAAATAACGTATTTACAAAATATACACCAATCTGGGGCTCTATTTTTGAATCGCTCGTATGACATAGTTTTGTCGCATGCGACTTAAGTCACACTCGTCTTCCAAGTCGCATGACGCCGATTTTCCGTATTTTTGAATCGTTCGTTTTCGGAATACGAAATGATGGATTTTATCCGTTCCACGCAGAATTTAGAGAAAACCGATAACTATCGCAACGAAAACGGAACGTAATATCCATGTTTCTATTGGCTGTTTAAAAAAAACTTCGCTTTTTAGTTGAAAAGAATATCGCTCGCCGTACCGTATCGCTCGACTGCAAACGAGTGGGTGAGGGCACTCGTTGTGGTCGAGTGATTCAAAAATATCAAAAGTCATATGTCGAACGAAAATCAGTAGAAAAGAACGCTCGACGCCAGCCGAGCGATTCAAAAATAGGGCCCCTGAGGCCGTATTATGACCTCTTATTTCCTGGCAGTTTTCTGACTGTTTATCAATCTATCTCTTTTATTTGCTATACAGCGAGAAAGAGATGAACCTATAGCAATTCATAAACCTGGCAAGTTTTAAGAGGTTGTAATGGGGTTGGTAAACTTTTTTGAAAAGAATTGTTTTATATTTTTTTTTGATACCACAAGTTTGAAGAATAAAGAAAATAATATTATGATTTTTTTATTTTACCTTGTTAACTAAAT
This sequence comes from Agriphila straminella, assembly GCA_950108535.1. Classification (NCBI taxonomy): domain Eukaryota; kingdom Metazoa; phylum Arthropoda; class Insecta; order Lepidoptera; family Crambidae; genus Agriphila; species Agriphila straminella. Next base: position 533,008 of record OX467324.1, on the reverse strand, counting down.
ATATTTTTTTATATTATTATCGCGATAAAATATCAAACATACGGCTGAACACGAAGTTCCTTTGCATTTACTGATTTAAAAATCTGATTGACAGATTTGACAGACAGTGACAAAGAGTAATCATACCTTTGTTTTTTTTGTTTTGAGCAACAACATAGAAAGTCTTTGGAGCAAAGGCATAACCTACGCATACAGCCGTAATAGTGATTTATTGTACTATGCTGTAAATGAAAAATTTAAATTTTTATTTAAATTAAAATGAAGCATTATATAATTCCGCAATTTGTTATTCCTCACTCCAAAGCCAAAAGCTACCAGAAAATATATAATTCACAACAGTTTTGGAAAAGTTTACCAACCCCATTGTAATACCCCCCCTGATCCGTAAAAATATACGTTTGATAGTTTTTGTCATTTTTGTGTTGATAGCAAGATTCAGTTCGCGGCAACCCATCCTAAGCCTACATTTAAATTATGAAGTTTCACAAATTATAATATTTGAAACTTCTCTAGTCATATGTGAGATTGGCCTCGTTTCGGACTTGCCTGCGACACAAAGCTACAACTAGTTTCATCCCTTCAGGTTCAAAATGTACCGTTCCCTAAATGTAGCTCGGTTCCAAAAGGTATTTTTCCTGAAATGTCCACTTCCCAAAAAGTACTTTTCCCAAAATGCACCATTCCCAAAATGTACCATTTCCAAACAATTTTTTGGGAATGGTACATTTTGGGAATGGTACCTTTCGAAACCGAGGTACATTATGGAAAAGGTACATTTTGACCCTGAATGGTTTCATCTATAATACACGTAACTCGTAAATATATATGAATATTTCCTTAAAATGTTTGGAACAAGCACACATTTTATAATGCTCTGTATATATCACATCCGAAGAAACTGTATTTATTTTATTATATCAATATCGATATTTTATTATATTTTATACAAGTATATATATTTACAATTGCTTTAATTGTACTCTCTTGAGTTCTTTTAGGATACAGTTTGGGGTCGAAACAGCTGTTACATATTTCTAAGAGTATTTATATAACATTACAAGTACAATACTCATTATTATGGGATCTTAACTAAATATAAATTAATTATGTACCTGTCATATTATATGTGATCACCCCTCGTCAAGCCAAACTTCACTGGTAGCTTCGCACTATTTTTTTGTATTTGCTGTGTATTTATATAAAAATAAATTAATGTGTTTTGTATGTATATCGGGTCATTCTGGCCTTACCATCCAAACAAGGATGTGTCCAGTCCATGAAACTAAACAACTTTCTCTAAGAAACATGACGTGTCGAATTTCGCAACAAAATTTTGGTCATCCCATACTAAATTGATTTGTATGGATAGTCGATTTTTTTTACATACTTGGCCATGTGTTTCTTAAAGAAAGTTGTTCAGTTTCATGGACTGAACACATCCTCAAAATTTGGATGGTAATTACAAAATGATCCTGTATTAGTGTGCGTGCGAAGTGCTTCGCTCGCAGACAGCTCACAGCCAGTCGTGTCACGTACAAGAGTCCTCGATCACGCACTTATCACTAAGCTCCATACAACGCGATCCCCTCACCGAGCTCCACGTATACTAGAAATAGGAAATTTCTAAGCTATTGAGTCTGTCCTTGTAAACGGAATACAGTAAATAATAAATAAAATGTTGGTCTAGAAATCTAAAATGTCTCTTAACTTTCTACTATACTCACTGGTACTAACTGTGTAGCGCCTGGCAGAGTAGAATAGCATATACCCTTTACATTGAGGTGTGCGGAAAAATTCGACTAATGACTTATAGTCTGTTCGCCGAAAGTTGATAAATAATATGTAAACTTTTCGGAGTAGCGACTGTGGCTTAATTATCTCAATATTGAGTTTCATGGTACGAGGCGCGCTTTAGGTACTCACAAGCGCAGTACCACTGGCGCCGGGCTCGGTTCAAGCCGAGTCCGAGTTGACATGATAAGGTCACGAGTCCACTCGTACGAAGCAGCTTCATACATAGCACTTCCAAGTGCGCTCCGGGTTCGGATTTTATGTTTACACACATACTAGTAGCGTCCGAGTAGTAATCCAAGTGCACTCGGTCCGAGCTGACTCTCATTCGGACGTCCTTTGTGGGGAAAATAAGTATCGGGCCGCAATTTAAGGGCCACAATTTGTAATGAGTTTAGAAACTGATTTTTGACATGTTTTATCAACTTTCTGCGAACAGACTGTGGGCGGGCGGCGGCGGCGCGGCTTGTCGCGGCGGGGCGGGGGGGGGGGCGGGGAGTGGGGGCGGCGGGCGGCTGTACACTACACTACACACTCACGTGGGGCGGGCATCATCGCGGCTGGGGCGGGGGCGGGCGGCGGCGGCGCGGCTTGTCGCGGCGGGGCGGGGCGGGGGCGGGAAGTGGGGGCGGCGGGCGGCTGTACACTACACTACACACTCATGTGGGGCGGGCATCATCGCGGCTGGGGCGGGGGCGGGCGGCGGCGGCGCGGCTTGTCGCGGCGGGGCGGGGGCGGGGAGTGGGGGCGGCGGGCGGCTGTACACTACACTACACACTCACGTGGGGCGGGCATCATCGCGGCTGGGGCGGGGGCGGGCGGCGGCGGCGCGGCTTGTCGCGGCGGGGCGGGGAGTGGGGGCGGCGGGCGGCGGTACACTACACTACACACTCACGTGGGGCGGGCATCATCGCGGCTGGGGCGGGGGCGGGCGGCGGCGGCGCGGCTTGTCGCGGCGGGGCGGGGGCGGGGAGTGGGGGCGGCGGGCGGCTGTACACTACACTACACACTCACGTGGGGCGGGCATCATCGCGGCTGGGGCGGGGGCGGGCGGCGGCGGCGCGGCTTGTCGCGGCGGGGCGGGGAGTGGGGGCGGCGGGCGGCGGTACACTACACTACACACTCACGTGGGGCGGGCATCATCGCGGCTGGGGCGGGGGCGGGCGGCGGCGGCGCGGCTTGTCGCGCCGGGGCGGGGGCGGGGACTGGTGGCGGCGCTGCTTGGGGAACGCCCGCGCCCCCCGCTTCTCCCCCCCGTACCGCTGGATCACGCCTATGGACATGTCGCTTAGGTAACACTCTGCAAAAGAATATACGGCTCCTAGCGTGCGGGAAGGTGACAGGACGAATGTATAGGGTTTGTGCAATCTGATACTACGTGTATTTTTTTTTGGAATTCAAATCGAATATATCAGTAATAACTTGAACTTTAATATTTTATAACGGAATAAGGAAAAAAAATATAGGTATTATTAAAAAAACTGAAACTAAAACTGACATGAGTTTCGAAAAGTTAAGGGATTAAGAAATCTTAATAATGAAGGAATATAGGAAAAAGTTCAGATTCACAATAGGAGACTATATATTGATTCATTGGAATATCAATTGACCATCTTTACCCATTGACCAAACACCCAATAGACGCCTAACGGCCTGGGCCCTGTTTCACCAAGTCGACATTTGTTAGTGACATAATATAATATGTCGGTTAATTTTACAATTATTGTCGTTACTTTAATTAGGGACAAGTATTTTTGAAACAGGGATATTTTTTACAAGTCGACTTATTTGTAGATTTGTCAGTGATTCTTGACATGAGATTGGAGCCGAGTCAAGTTTGCATGACAATAATTATCCACACAACATAATTGTCCCTTATTGTTATTAAGGTGGTACCCTGAGCGAAAGTGGCGCCGCGGTGAACTATATTTAATATTATAATTCTAATACACAATTTTAAAAATGTTTATCGTGGAGATTTTAGGGCCCACAGTCTAGTATTTTTAGACGGTATCGTCACATTCCCTCGTAGTCACTGCTAGAAGTAGATAGCAAAACTGCTAAAAGTGGCCGTTTTTGACACATTTGCTATCTACTTCTACGAATGACTACGAGGGCATGTAGTGATACCTTCTAAAAATACTAGACCATGGGCCCTAAAATCTCCACGATAAACATTATTAAAATCTTTTTCTATTAATAACTTATTAAACAAAAACCTCTGAGGGCGCCACTTTCGGTCATACAACCGCCTTAATGTAATAAATAATGTAAAAAAAACTGACAAATGTCAATTTGGTGAAATAGGGGCCTGGCCACGCGGAGCAGCGACGGGCGGCGCGACACGCGAATTCGTAATCAATTCGAGTGATACCGCGAATCATGATTAACTGCTGTGTGCACACAGTGCGGGAGACGATACACGCGTCTGCCTCCTGATTATGTAACACTGTTGGTAATCTCGATTAAAAACCGCAGTTACATTGCTGCTCTAAATAAAACAGTTGTCACATTGGTTCTTACTAAAGCCAAGGGTCTGACATGCTTTGATAGAGCGAGATCGTCTTATTAAGATTCCTATAGGAGGAAATAGAGAAGAGTGTCATGTTTTTTCTCTATCACCGACCGGACTTTTTTTCATGGTCGGGTTATAGGCAGAGTTCAAATAAGCAAAACAAACAAGTGGGGTTATATCAAAAGTGCCAGAGAAATTAAAGTTTTTGTGGATAACTCCCTAATTAATATTGAAGATTTATTATAAATCGAATGTGTAGTGTTTGTGTCTAGCATACAAAATGGTGGGATGTTCGATATTTGGCTGCAAAAGCAACAATCAAAGGAAAGAAGCGGGCGTTACATTTCATGCGTGAGTACACTGTTTTCTATATTTTGATCACGTATTTCTTTCTCAAATCTCACAGGAACCAAGTTTCTGAGCTAAATCATTAGTTATATCATGAAAAACCTGATAAATAGGAAAAATCTAAAAAATATTTCTAAAAATAACCTCGTAAACATTTGACATGCAAACCGGTAAAATTGCGTACATCTACGTAATAGTAGAAGTCAGCTTAGCTTTGACGTCCACTAAAATCAGTAGGTTTATAATTCGATTTCCGGATGCCTACTATATAGAAAATTTTCCCCAAAAATTACCCCATATTTCAGGGAATTTCAAGCGATTTGATTTTTTCAGATTTCCAACGGAAGATAAAACTCGTGAAAAAGGTATTAAGCAACTGGAAAAAAGAATTGGGTGCCACACACGAATTTGTTCAAAACATTAAAAAAATATATTGTTTCCGAAAAACAGAAAAACTAACGTTAATAAAAAAAGTTCTGTATTCCAACGTTTAATAAAGACTTTACCTGTTTTAATTTAAAGTTTATCTTTTTATTCCATTAACCACACAATCTACAAACAACCCCAGCTAGTTTACTTTATGTATACGTATCTTACCGTTAAAGTACGGAATCCGTTAATCTGCAGATTAACTGGTCTAGTCAGTTAAAGTGCGAAATTACGATTTCCGTACTTTAACTAGTAATCTGCACATTAACGGATGCTACACCGTTAAGGGTACTTTTTCTGATCATGGCAACCCCATATTTTGACGTCATAATATATCTATCCCTTACACCCGGTCGCTCGGTAGCACATCTACCCCTTTTAATATACTATATCTATGTACTAAAGCAGCAATGTGACTGTGATTTCTATCAGAGTTGATTGCAACTAAGTTACAAAATCAAGGTGCTTGTTTACTTGGCCGAACTGTAAATACGGTGATACAAGCAATATGGCACATTTTCGACCGATAAGAATTTTTAACTAACTGACTAACATTGAAAGAACGACAACGAACGACGACGAACAGGAACATTTTATCAAATAAATTAAATGTAACATGTCTAGTGGATGTGTGGTCAAAATATCTACTAGATTCATTGTCAGAGAATGCATTTCCGGCATATTTTTTGAATTTTTTAAAAATATTTTGATATTTAGATTTTGATAAATTCAGTCAGAAAATCATTCTCTATTTCTCTCAACTCTTCAATGCATAGAAATCCAAGGCCTGTATTTATTAACCGCTCTCAACGTTGAGAGCTATCTCAAAATCATACTTGAGACTTCTTATAGGAACAGCATTTTAAGTATTATCTCAGGATAGCTCTCAACCTTGAGAGCGGTTTATAAATACGGGCCTTAGAATCGTTGCACACCACGTTTTTGCCACGCGCTGCCAACGTGAAGTTTTGAGATCGAGTGTTCTCTGCGCGTCATTCGCATGCGGTATCTTCGTTTTTTGTGCGCGTGTTAACGGCGCGTCTATATTGCGTTCGATTTTATGTAAACGCGGTGAAAAAAACGTGGTGTGGCCCTTATAAGAGAATAATGTAAGATTCCAACCAACCGGCCCGCGTCGGAGTGCATTTTACCTCGTCAAAGGAACATAAAGCTTACATTTCTTATTGCAGGCGGCGCCGACTGGCTACCGCTGCATACCAATTTTCATGCAAATATGGAATGAGCGGTTTTCAAAAGGCAGTTTAAAAAAAAAAGTATTACCTAAAAGACGGCTAGATGTCGTTGTTCAACTAAGTACGTAACTTTTTAAGAAAAAAGCAAAGGATGAAAGGAGTCAATGCCAATTTTTGACGTTGTTATGGCAATCTACTCCTCCTCAGGGAGTAATTTTTGCAAGTGTCAAGTGTTGAATAAGAAGTGGTATACTCAGCTGCTAGGAAAAATAAAAAAAAAACTAACTAGTTGAATAGCGCCATCTATCAACATAAAAATAAACTAAAATTCTCAGCTGTCAGAAAACCGCTCATTAGCTACCTGTCTGTATTGAAGTATTATTTTCCTCTGGTACAGACACCGAATCCGTACGAGGACAATCAAATAATAAGCTACTCCCTCTGCACGGCAATAAAGTACAATAGGGATGATGACTAATGAATAAAATAACGAAATACTAATAAAAATCGTAAACATATTAAACTTTTAGAGTAGCTTGTATACCTCTTGGTTTTATATATTGCATATTATTTGTTTTATGACCCTTCAAAGTTGGGTGGACAAGTCCATTTAAAAAGTATAAAATTTATTAAAATAAATAATACCTTTAATTAGTCCGTAAAATGTATAGCAAATTTGTCTAAGAAACTATTTTGATAAACACAATATTTAATATAGCTGCCGAACAAATTTCCTACGCGTTGCATACAAACTACTTATTCGTGACGTCATAACTAGGAAGCCATTAGTATGGAGCGTTTTTGGGCGAGTCCATTTGTGTGCATTTCACACTGTGATATCTCGGGCAGTTTTCATGCTAGCGAAATAATTCTTTTACCAATGTTTCTTTTTTTGAGAGGTAATTTATGTAACATAAAATAAAAAAAATAGTCATCATGCCTATTTCAAATTGCACAGCGTTGCGTGCTTATTATTATAAGCGCCTCCGAAGCGCTTCTCTTTCTGTCGCGTAGCTCTGTCTCAACCGACACACGACACCCCTCGTGCGCTGGCTCGACTGAGTCAGCCGCGAGCAGTAGGCTAGTATAAAAGTCTGAGCGCGTAGTGAGACTCCCCTGGCAGAGGTAAAATGCAGTTCGACGCGGGCCGGCCGGTTCCAAGCGTACAGTCAACAAAGTTATGACAGTTTATAAGAATGGAACTAAAAGTTCGTCGTTTACCTGCGTCCATTTTTTTTTTACAAAAGATGCTTTTATGACAGACTACTCAATCTAGAAATGAACCTTAAGAGGATTGTCAACCACGTGGTCTCCATACAAACGGCGATAACGTTTCCCACCTTCTAAACCTTAACCTACAGTAATTAATTTTTGGTATTTTTTTGAAATGCCTAAATACTAGGGCTGTACGTTTTGATTTTTTAAATATCTATAAAAGATTTCGAAATATTTGCATTTTAGTGATTTCATACAAAACACAGAAGTGCCAATATTTTCAAATCTACAATGAATATTTTAAAAATCAAAACGTTCAGCCCTAGTTTTTAGGCATTTCAAAAACATACCAAAAATTCTTGCTGTAGGTTAAGGTTTAGAGGGTGGGAAACGTTATCGCCGTTTGTATGGAGACCACGTGGTTGACAATCCTCTTAAGGTGTTCAGCTCATAGCTTTGCTGATCGTACACACAGCGTGAAATTTTAATCATTTGGTTCCCGCAGTGGGGTGGTTCTACTCATGATTACAAGCAACTTTTACTATGGGGCCAAATCTGATATCGCGAAAAAACAGCTGTTCCATACGTTATGGTCGAGTAGGTAGTGCTTTTGTATGAAACAGCTGATATTGTTTTCGTGATCTCAGAGTTGGCACCATAGTAAAAGTTACTTGTAATTACAAGTGGAACCACCCCACTGGGGGAACCAAATGATTAAAATTTCAGCGTGTAGATGTGACTAACCGGAGGGTATATTATTGAAGTCCGAGTTGCTAGTGATGTGGTGTATGATGAGGCTCTGGTGCGCGGAGACGCGGCGCGGCGTGGGCGACGAGCACTGCAGCGCCGACAGCGGCGGCGGCGACGTGCGCCCCCCGCCCCCGCCGCCCGGGGGCGCCCCCGCCGGGACCCCGGGGGGCGGGACCCCGGCGCCCGGCACAGGCGCGCCCGGCGAGCCCCGCGCCACCGACCCGCTGTCTGACCACTCCTGGTGGAAAATGAGCTTTTATAAACTATGCGAAAAGAATGTCGCTTTCAACTGATAAGCAAAGTATTATGGAAGTGTATTCTGTATAATTGCAGACATATATTATAATGCTTAAAAAATAGTACCACGGTGCTAAAAAATTGCAACCCGCACAGCATTAGTTAGGCCATTTTTTTTAGAAAACTTAAAACTAATCTAAAAATAAATAATGTGCCAGCATTTTTAGCTCCGCCCACTTGGTTGTAATAGCGTTTTTAGAGCGGACTTCTTGTTCCATAGATTTTAGTTTGCTCATAATAAGAGACTTGATATAAAAGAGCACTGCAGTGCCGGCTGTCCCAACAACGTCAGGCGATTCCTTTGCGAGGGACCCGCTATCTGACCACTTGACGAACCCGACAATGATTTTGTCTACCCCTAAATGACATTTTTTGACGGTAAAACGAAGGGTTTGTCTACGTTGGGAGTTGGGATGTCATTTTTTGACATTTCAAAGTAGACAAAACCAGTCTCGTGGTCCTCATGCTACTAGGGCTGATGGAGAATGTGGTGGGTTAGAAAGAATGATGTTTCTGTCTTTATCAATTGAAGGAGGGAAGATAAACGGTATCCCGAACCCATCTTCTGTACTGCAGCAGGTGGTCCGTGACAATGACCACGCGCCCTAGAACGCTGTGGCGGTCTAATATAACTCTATTTAAGGCCAGAGTGATAAGCACCTTCTGGGCAAGCTCGCTCCATCGTAGACCCTGTCTTTGCTTTTGGGCAAGACTGGGGTCAAGAGCAAACCCATTAAATATAAAAAAAAAATATTATGTAGTATAGTGTGTGTGAGTGTAGTGTATGTTTACGTAAGTCACTATCAGTAGACATGGGTAAACTCGTAGGCACTATGGGCGGCAAGCGGCGCGGGAAGAAACATGCTAGAAGGAACAAGAACATCCCGATTCCCAACCTATCTTCTGCAACACGTGGTCCGTGACGCTGACCACGTGCCCTACTATTATGTAGTGTGTGTAGTGTGTATATGTGTAGTGTAGTGTGTATGTATACGTACGTCGCTGTCAGTAGGCGTGGGCGATCTCGTAGGCGCGGCGGCGGGGGGCAGGCGGCGCGGGAAGAAAAACGGCTGGAAAGTGTCCCGGACCCATCTTCTGTACTGCAGCACGTGGTCCGTGACCCTGACCACGCGCCCCAGCACGCTGTGGCGGCCCAGTAGCCGCGCGCAGCCGCCGCCGCCGCCGCCTACTGCTTGCTGCAGGATTATGTAGCCGTAGTCGAACGCCTGCCAACATACATAACGGTTATTATTATTTATAAGGGGGGACGCCAGCGAAGCCGGGCGGGTGATCAGTCACCTTGGTCGGGACCATTTTACCCATTTCCCCAAATCCCCTGAAAGAGCAGGGGAGGCAGGTTATCATTTACCCCACCGGCGTCGGACCCTCGAACCTACCTGTGCGCTTACAATACCTGCTGAGTTGACTTATCGTTAACTGCTTTAGATCCTCTTCCTTAAGCTTGTCCACTCCGAAGAGCTCCCAGCGCAGTGATGCGTACATCGGCCATTCAGCCATGAAGTGGTAGCTTGTTTCTTCAACAACATAACGGTTAGTCACTTGCAAAGGAACGAGCGAGGCTATGAATCTTGTCCATCAACCATTTTTTTTAATGTCCCCACTGCTGGGGCACAGGTCTTCCTTATGGGTGGATAAGGAGGACGGGCCATATACCACCACGCGGGCCCAATGCAGATTGGTGGGTGTTAACGACTGCAAATGCATGCACCAACGGCTTAACGTGCCTTCCGAAGCACGGAGGAGCTCGAGATAATAAATTTTTGGTCACCCATCCCATGACCGACCCTTGCGAACGTTGCTTAACTTCCGCAATCGCTGGGCCAGGCGCTAAACCACTGCGCCACCAAACTCCTCGAATCTTAGCATCTGTATTACTTAAATGTTGACTTACGGCCAGGTCCAATAACCAATCGACAGATGGATGGTAGGTTATAGATATGGATAAGAGGAAGACCGCAGAAAAGATGGATGAATAGGGATGTTGACTAATGAATAAAATAACGAAATACTAATAAAAATCGTAAACATATTAAACTTTTAGAGTAGCTTGTATACCTCTTGGTTTTATATATTGCATATTATTTGTTTTATGACCCTTCAAAGTTGGGTGGACAAGTCCATTTAAAAAGTATAAAATTTATTAAAATAAATGATACCTTTAATTAGTCCGTAAAATGTATAGCAAATTTGTCGAAGAAACCATTTTGATAAACACAATATTAAATATAGCTGCTGAACAAATTTCCTATGCGTTGCATACAAACTAGCACGGCGTGACGTCATAACGTGCAAGCCATTAGTATGGAGCGTTTTTGATCGAGTCCATTTGTGCGCAATTTACACTGTGATATCTCGGGCAGTTTTCATGCTAGCGAATTAATTCTTTTACCAATGTTTCTTTTTTTGAGAGGTAATTTATGTAACATAAAATAAAAAAATAGTCAACATCCCTATTGTGTGCGGAATGATATAAATGGGATGGGAGTGGAGGAGGAGATGACGAGTGACAGGAAGGAATGGAAGAGAAGGACGCACTGCACCGACCCCAAATAAATTGGGATAAGGGTAGGGGGATGATGAGAAAGAGGTACGCCTAATCCAGATTAGTTTCTATGTAACATCATCATCATCATATCAGCCGCACGACACCCACTGCTGGGTATAGGCCTCCCCTAAGGATCTCCACGACGATCGGTCCTGCGCTGCCCGCATCCAGCGGCTTCCCGCGACCTTCACCAGATCGTCGGTCCACCTATGTCGGTGTATGGTCGGTCGGTCTATGCTATTAATTAAAAATTAACGACAGTTGCTTAGCAACTAATCTGGATTAGGCGTGTCCCTATCTGTGGATTGATGATTAGATCTGGGGATAAAACCCGAACTCATAAACCACTCACAACGTTGATAGCCATCTTGAGATCATACCTGAGATGCTGTTCGTATAAGTAAAAAAAAGTGATCACCGCATCATACAATAGCTCTGTCGACTGCGATCTTTTGTCGAACTGCACGTGTGTGTGTATTTTTGTCCTGTCCGCACACCATGCGCCTGATGCGCCAGCCTAGCTTGTTTGTCGTATACTTTTATGACTCGATGATGCTTGGAAAATAATAATAGGCTAGTTGACAAAATTTCAATAACTGCTTAATATTTTAGCTTATTAGGCATTTTATCGAAAAAAAAGGTTTATTTATTTTTAATCGAGCGTTTACATTATAAATTTCGCGTTTTAAAAAACCAATTTTAATTTGGTTCCAAAACGCACAAGACTGTCATGGCGTCTTGAATGACGTCACGCCGTGCGAAACAAACCAAAGAGCGATCGTGTCTTCGTACGTTATAGCTAGTTTTTATCGTTTAAAAATGAATTTCTCATATTATAAGTACTGTATAGTGCCCCAGTGTGATAGCACGACTATAAAAACGCCAAACCAGTTATTTATATATGTTCCAAACAATGGAGAAATACGGAAAAAGTGGCTAAAACTTGCGTTCGGTTGTGGTTAGGTTGCACTCGGAGTGTAGGTTTGGAACGCGCCTCCGGTAGTGATACTCGAAACGTCAAAGACAAGATTGGAGTTTCGCACGGCGTGACGTAACGCTTTCTGATTGGTGTTCACTGTCACGTGACTAAAGGTTTCATAAACCCCTATCCATTATATTTATTCTTAATGGAAACAAGCCTATTGTAACTAACTTGTAACTGTCAGTATACCTACATTCATGGATATCAGTGACCCATGTGTAGTGTACGAATAAACCTTTCTGGTTTTTATTGCACTATTTAGATTAAGATAAAAATGCAGGGGTGGAAACTGTTTCCATGGCCAAAATTACTGATTTTACTGACTAAAACCTTCTAAAATACTGACCATTTACTGACCAAATCCAGTGCCCGATTAAGCCAGCGCGGAGCCTGTGGCAAATTCTATCAAGGGGCCCTAGGTTTGCTATAAGTTATCATGTTTATGGTATTACTACTAGGGTTACAATTTTCGAAAGGATAGAAGTTGCCTGCCTAGGATGCTCATAATGCCGGATTAAAAAAAATACCTATCCATAGTGAAAAAAGGTCGAGCAGCGCGAATTTTAGTCAGTTTTATCCAATATTCTTGTAATTTTGTCTATCTTTAGTACAAAAATCGGTCGCAATGCGCGGTCACTTCCATCCATTACTGTTGTAATTTTTGTCAGTTTCATCCAAAAATCTTACAATTTTGCTTATCATTAGCAAAGAAATCGGCCGCGCAGCGCGATTCTTAGTTAGTCAGTTCCATCCACTACCTACCTACTTTTATAATTTTGCCTGTCGTTGTAGTCTTAAACAAACTGCCGCGCAGCGCGTTTTTAATCAGTTTTTTCACCTAAATCTACAGAAACCAGACCGTAAACCCGTAAAGCTCGTGAAAATACTGACTTTACTGACCATTTTTCGAAAAAACTGACTTTTACTGACCTTAGCCAAAAAAACTGACTTTTACTGAATTTACTGACCATTTTCCACCCCTGAAAATGTAAATTTGTTTATTTCAATAAAAATAAAAAAGTAGTATCTCAAGATATCTGTCAACGTTAAAAGCGGTTTATAAATACGGGCCTTTGCACCCCACTAATGGGGGCATTAATATATCCGATATACCCACCTGCTTGACCTGTATGGCGCCGTAGCTGGAGCGGCCGATGTCGTTGCCGGGCGTCAGCGGGTCCTCTATGCACAGCAGCGACGGCCGGTGCCCGTCGTTCATTTCCTACGACAACGTCAAATAATCAGCATCATGAAAATGTCTGTACCACATCTCCCATATGTGCTCTATAGGATTTAAGTCCGGACTTCTAGTTGTTACAATTTGTTTCATTCAAAATATTAGAGTGAGTAAGCTGAAGTGGCAGTGGGCCGGCCGTGTGAGCCGTAGAACCGATGGCCGCTGGGGCAGACGAGCTCTTGAGTGGAGACCGCGTATCGGCAAACGTAGTGTGGGCAGGGATCGGAAAACCCCTTTTTTTGTTAACCCAATTGATAGGGAAACCCTATTAAAAAACTTACCAAATGATAGGGTTTCCCTTTCAATAGGGTTAGTCGACGTTATGTCGACCATATTGATAGGGTTTTTTAAAACAAGTCTATGAAATACCCAATCAAAAACACTTTTAACGGTAAGCGGTTCATGAAATACCCAATCAAAACCCCATTAACGGTAAGCGGTTCTGGTCCTTGAGTGTGGGACGCCCTCAGACAAGCTGAGCGACGATCTTCGCAAGGTGGCTGGCAAAAACCGCATGAGTATAACCGCGGATCGTGCTCAGTGGCGTGCTCTCGGAGAGGCCTATGTTCAGCAGTGGACGATGATGATGAAAATATTAGAGCATGATTTTTCGTGTGAAGTGTGGGTGGGCCGATTTTTTTGATGAACAGTGTATATCATAATGTAAATGTAATCAAAAGTAAATATTTGTGGATATTTAATGCAGCAAAACATGATAAATTTATCTGATAAAATCTGGGTTAAAAACACACAATCACGTGACAGTGTTGCGCGTAATAAGTACTTTTATGTAAATCATTGAATGATTAAGTTAAATGGCCGAATTCGAGCGCTGCACAATCACTTATCATATCTCAGTGGCGTTAAACTGTGGCAGATAAACGGACTGCGCGCGAGATAGCACCTTACCGCGTTGGCACTAGGGCCATATTCGTACAAGCGAGAAAGCAGCTGTTTTAACGCCCCGATTGAATTCCTTGTAAACTTATTTGATGTGCAAATAATCGAACATTTACATAAAGATTAATGTTCATTAGTCATACGTTTCAACTGCGCTATTATACTTTTATAAGGAATCAGTGGACTTCAAACGCTAATGCGTTTGAAGTCCACTGATTCCGATGATTGAAACTTGTATTTACAATTTTGCTAGTCATGACAGTTCAAAACCTCTTAACCTACCGTAAAAACCATTCAGTTTAGTTGCACATTATCAATCAAACTTGTCACTATATTTTTTTGATGCTATTTTGGTGGTCATGGCAGTTTTAACTTTACCTAAACAATTTACTATTTAAGACTTTTCACCTACTGAAATGAATGACTTGCCGATTTAGTCTTTATGCGCATTACTCATTAGATTATGCACGGATATAGATAGGCCAATTATTAGTAATAATTGGTTTATAATAGTGAGACAATGATTGCATTTGAGGCATAGAGAGAACAAAGGGTACAAATATACACATGCTCTTATATACTAACATTAGATTTAAGTACAGTACGAGGCAAACATCTTGAAATCGGGTAGGGATTGAGCAGAACGCGTATGTTTATCAAAACTTACAACTCTACAAGTATACTTTACAGGAAAAATTGTTACAAGTTGATGTAAATTATGTCTTTTTCCAAAGATTTTTTTGCAAAACACTTGTAAAAATTGAATGAAGAGTCGCCGGACACCCTCAGAAATACTCAGGATTTTCCTTTGAGTTTTTTTTTACAAGTTTTTTTTTTTATTAACGAAATAACTAATACAAGGGTGAAAACATATTAGTTAAATAAACAAAAACATTTGTAGCGTTTAATTTAACGTGTTTTGATAAACGGATTTGTAGAATAATTATTTTCAAGTACAAAACGTGTAAGTTTTAATAAACAGGGCACAGCGCGCGCTATTGGTCGCTCACAAGTGCACATGCGCGAAGTTATCCCCACTCCGTCGGAAGTGTCTAGATGTTTGCCTCGTACCAGGGCTCTGTCACTCCGCGCGCGAGTCTGAAGCGCTCGGCGTCCTCTGAGAGGACAGATTTTATACATCAGAAAAGATAAGAGCTACGCGATAGAAAGAGAGGCAACTACTAAGTGAATGTTTTGGAGCGAAGGGAGCGCTGTGCGACCTGAATTGCACTTTATTGTGTCGGAGCAAGTCGCAATTTATTTAAACGATTTTGCGGAGTGCAACTTCTGTATGTTAGTACTATTATCTATTCTGTGCTCGTACTGTATCATTGTTACTAACCACTCAATCACTCACTCAAAGTGAGTCTAGTCTAATTAATAATTCACTGGAGTAAACTGACAGATTCTAATGTCACATTGTAAAATAATGTTGCCTTTATTTATTGTACTAGTGCTGCGGTTCGTTCATTGTTCATTCAGTTCACTCACACAAAGTCAGTAGCGTGCATGGTTACAACTGGAACATTTTTTTCAATACAGTTGCTCGAAAATGTGAGCTTACGATGACAGTCGAGCGTGCGGAAAGTTGATTTTACCGCACGCCGGCGCCGTGCGTTTTTGTTTACGAACGTTTTTTTTTTAAATTTCTACTAGCTTCCACCCGCGACTTCATCCGTGTGGACAGTAGAAAAATAAAGTAACCAGTTTAAAATGACCCCTTTAGTGTATGAAAGCTAGTACTACGGAGAGTTCAAGCTGTTTCCTTAGTTCCACCCATCTGCATTTGATGAAACATAGCTTAGATTTTAAGTTGGACCTCAATCTACTAAATTGTGAAAAATCCATCAAAATTTGTTTAGCGGTTTTTACTTAATTCGCGCACATATATTTGGAATTTACAGTTTTATTATATGTATAGATTACAATTTCAGTAGTACAATAATGTTTTCTCGCAAATGTATTGAAAAACGTAGTATGGCAAACGGTTGTTAAGGTTTTATAAAACCTCCTTACCAACCTTGTATCATAAACTACTATAAACAAGCCTCAAACGTTAACCCAGTTGTTACCGAAACATTAATTGACTGGTTACAGCTGTAAACGTCAGATTACTCCAGTCTTCTTCTTCTTATCGAATCAGGATTAGTGGCCACCTCTGGTGTTAGAGTTTATCAAGCCGCCTGTAAGGCCTCTGACTTGGCTTAACGACTGTTATCAGATGACAACAGCCGGGACCGACGGTTTAACGTGCCCTCCGAAGCACGGAAGCGCTCAGTTGTAATGCCACTTTACGGTCACCCATCCGACACCTGGCCGGACCGAGCGTTGCTTAACAAACTACGATCAGTCTATCAAGTTCCGCCACGAGTTCCAGTGAAATAATGATAAGATTTTAAGTAGCTCGAAATAAAAGATTTAATATTATTATTATAATACAAACCATATATACCGTACGTAGTGACAAAAAACCGTAGGGCATGTATGAAAAGATTGATGGATGTTAATGAAGCGAATGAAGTGTGTAAGGATCGTAGCAGGTGGCGATCCATAGTCTCTGCCTACCCCAGGGTTGGCAATGTTTAAAACATTTGTTAAAAACACTGTTTAAAACATTGGAAAAAACACATCTGTTTAAAACACGTTTTAAAACATTTTGTTTTAAACATATATAAAAAACATTAAGGGTTACTTCACTAAAATTACTTGTAATTAATATTTCTTGTACTTTTTTAAAACTTTTTATGAGCAACATTATAATTTTGTGGTAAATTGTGATGGCAACTCTGAATTTTGAATTCGTGGAATCTCCTAGACTCTGATTGTTCTGGCTGGCAGACTACCATAAGTGAACGAACGAATAACGTGTATTCTACTGCAGTGGGTAAATGGGAAAAGGATGAAAATAGTTCGCTCCGCTTATACTGCGGTGTTTTTTGCTATTGTTCCTTCCTTCCCCTTACTCAAATTACAAAACAATTCATTTATATGTTTGAAACATGTTTGAAATATGTTTAAAACAAATCAATTAACACATTTATAAAAAAAAATATTTTAAAACATGTTTTTTTGTTCACTAAATAAAACATGATGTTTTGTTCTTTTAAAAAAAACTGCTTTTTTGCCAACCCTGGCCTACCCCCGTGGGAAACAGCCGTGAGCATATGTATAGTATAATATATATAGTATGTATGTATAATACAAACCTTCTGAATATCATCTTTAGAGACGTACGATCCACCACTCTTGACTCTAATCGCTGTCTTGACATAGTTGAACTTCCTTCCATACAGCTCGAAGAACTCAATAAGCAGCACTCCCAAGTTATGAGACTGCCGCAGCCGTTCCGGACGCGGGTGAAGTTGCAGGAAGCTGATGCACATCAGGATCAGGGAGTAGGAGGAGATGCCGCCCGTGAACACCTCGTTGAGGTCCCGTTGGAGGAGGAACTGCTTCAGCACCATCACCAGGCGGGAGAGCACCGGGTACTTGTCCTGGAAAAGGGGGATGACGTTTATTTAACTAAACCAATAACCTGGAGCCGTACCGGCACACGCATCGAACTTCGGCAAGTCTGCCCGGCTTAAAAAAACATAAATCGAGCCCCAATCAAGCCAAAATTACGAACCCCAAATTATGATGTCACACAAACAACATCAATAAATAGTACACAATACGAAATTCCGTACTTCGATTTATCTGATTTAAATTGAAGCTCGGCAGAACTGCCTAAGTTCGAAAAGTTAGCCGGTAGGGCCCCTGCCTACTAATAGTATAATTTCTAAATCTATCGCAATCGCTTTCATTTGACAGAACATTGATACTTATTTTTGGCACAAATAAAAACGTACAGTAAGCAGCACATGATGTTATACAAAACTGTCAAAAATCTATTATTAATTTTGAACCTTAATAGTTTTGCATTAAAGTATAATAAATTGATTGAATATCATTCCCCTGTCGTGGAAGCCCAGCGGGCCGTCACTGTACCACAGAAATGTGTCACATCCATCTGTCAAATGAAAGCGATTGCAATAGATTTTGAAATTAGACAACAGCACACTCACTCATACTTGTGACAAGCGCGGTCAACAGAAAATTCCAGTCCCATTCTTTATCTGCGCGGGATGTACACTTTGTAACTTTTGCGTTGCATTGTACTTAGTTGAAATAACAGGAACTAAACGAGTACGTTATTACGTATCTACTAAATTCGTACAAAACTAACAGAAATTCGTAACAAAACCGCATGCATAGTGCGCACGGCCTTAGTGAAAGTGAAAGTGAAATAAGCTTTATTCAAATAAACTTAATTGTTAAGTACTTTTGAATCGTCTATATTTTCCTACCACCCGTTCCAGACTTTTTTAGCTGACAAGAAGAACGGGCGCAAGAAACTTATCAGCTGTAACAGCCATAAGTAACGATATTTATGTGTTGTGTTGCGGCGGTGTAGTTGAAAAAATAGGTAGGTGTGAAAATACCTATCTTAGTAACCTACGCGTTAATTTTTGTTATTTTAATTAAGTACTGCGCTCAGTAAGACCGTGTACAAATATACGTGCGAGTGAAACGCATTTCGTTAGGATACATTGTTGTTTTAGGACCAGCTGTGTCAGCAACGTGTGCAATATTAACAACAGTGTCAACTCGCGTATATCAATGCGTTGATTGATGCAAACTGTTTACGCTACCGTTAACTATCGGATATACTGAGTAATAATAATAATAAATATTTGACAACATCACATACATTGCTCCGATCCCAAAGTAAGTAGCTAAAGCACTTGTGTTATGGAAATCAGAGACAACGGTGGTATCACAAACACCCAGACCTGAGACAATATTGAAAAGTTCATTTTCTACATTGACCCAGCCGGGGATCGAACCCGGGACCTCTAGAGATGGTGACGCCTTGAAAACCGGCGTACAAACCACTCGACCGCGGAGGTCGTCACGGAGGTGAGTGTAACAAGATAATCAACGAAGCCGAGGTCTACGTATTCTCAGGACCCATCATCAGGACCATTTCTGTTCAAAATTATTTATGGTAAACGATTTTAACTTTTGGTGATAAAAAACCTTATCACGCAATGTAACGCGTACAAAAGACCGCGCCTGCGAGTGTGTGCTACACAGCTGCGTGCGGCCGAGTTGAAAGGCAACGTTCATGTGCGTGCTCATGAAATACATTGAGTGATGACGTTTTGATGACATTGTTTGTTAAGAAATACATAATATTTGGATAATGTTTCTGTAGACAAAAATTATGAAATAACGAATAAAATAAGATTTCATAAAAAAATTGCCTTTGACCTTCAATAACTTCGTAGCTATTGGTTTCCCAGGTATAGTTTAACTAAAAGACAAAAATGATCCTGATGATGGGCGGAATGCGTGGACTTCGGCTTCGTTGAGTGTCTTGTTACACCCGTTATTGCTTACAATCAATGCGAGTGAAAGAGAGAAACGATAGTTTACGGTAGCGTAAACAGTTTGCATCAACTCATGGTAGGGTCACTGAACACACACACACATTTTAGAAATTATTGGAAACGGTCTAAGTCATTCGGCTTTCCCTTTTAAGAAGGTACTACATTCAACTTTTACCATTGTTTATTACTTTAATGTGACACTAGAAGATCAAGATTTTTTATTCTTAGCTTGTGACATAAAGCCTAGTTGAGAAACAAGCTGAAAAATTTAACCATTAAGAGCGTTTATGCGCTACACTAGCGCCGCCAATGGAAAAAATCGTAGTGCTTAAATAAAGACGACACGTTCTGGGTTGGCTCGAAGAGATCTCTTTTAGAGATAAGTTCACCTTTGCTCACAATAATTGTAACTATCTTTGTAACCATGTTATTAGTGCAATAAAGTATATATGTATATGAAATTGTGAATTGTGTTCTTCCAGTGTACTCCGAAAAAGCTTTGTTATACTTTTTATAGTTTAAACAATATTTTATCTCCTGTCGTTTAGTTAATTGCTAAAAGTGGCCACTTTTAGCAATAAAACTCCATTGAACTAAACGACAGACTAGAAAATATTTTTTAAGCGATAGAAAGTAGGTACAACAAAGCTTTTTCGGAGTACACTGGAAGAACACAATTCACAATTTCGTCTTTATTTAAGCACTACGATTTTTTTTCCATTGGCGGCGCTAGTATAGCGCATAAAGCCTCTTAAGTCAAAAATAAATTATATTTATCACTCAAATTTTACTTTTTAATGAAAAGCTACAAATCGTTAACCTAACCCTAACCATGCTAAAAATAATATTTGCAACATATAAACTTAACTACTAAAATAATAGGTATGCTTTCACATGTTTTTTAACTCGATCAACATTTTTTTGCTGTAGCACAGTTACGAAACTGCGCCCAATCTCTGCCCATCTTATATTGAAGCGCTCATGATTATTATTATGCTTACTACTGAAGAGCGACCATTGTGCTGGGACCACTGACCTTAAACTGCTTGATAAGCTCCGCGCTCTTGACCCCGCTGCTCATGTTGAACGATATGTCCACCTGAGGAACGTAAAACATACGTCAATCAACAGACTAACTAATGTGTGGCTATCATGCGTTTATGTGAAATGCTGACAGAGCACCGTATATCCATCGCTGCGGTGATATTGTCACTTGACGATTGTCTTTGTAGGCCAGCGATGGATTTTCAGATTGATAGCGATCGTAATTGATTTTGAGATAAAAAAATAAGGATCAGTAACGATTTTTGTTTAGTGGCTTAACTGTGGCCCTACCATGAGTTGATGCAAACTGTTTACGTTACCGTAAACAATCGTTTTGACTCTTTCACTCGCACTGACTGTGAGCAGTATATCCGATAGTTTACGTTAACGTAAATAGTTTGCATCAACTCATGGTAGGGCCACAGAAAGCTTATAAGCCACCACATGATTAACTGTGAAGAAATTTTTACGATATCTCTTAAACCTGAGAAGCTATACGAGCTAAAACGAGCTAAAACACTGTTATTTTGGGGGTCGTTATGACGTCATCGAGACGTACGCGAACCTTATGTCGTACGTGATAAAACACATATTGCATTGAGCTTTATATTTCCTTAAAAACCCTTATAACTCCACCATTTCTAAACGGATTTCAAAAAATCTTTCACTAAGATTCGTAGTATGAATATGTTTTTATATTATACCAATAAAACTGTAGGATTCAAACCTTTTACTGATCCTCATTAGCTCCTGCTTCCTATTTGTGTAACTCCAGCATTTATCAGAAACGCCTTTAGTTTCACATACACGTACGATCGCCAACTTACGTGCTTTACCACTTTGCAGAATAAAAGTGACAGCGGGCGCGGCGTGCAAGCGATTTTGACCTTAGGGGCAGGGTTGGCATGATTAAATCACATTGATTTAAATCATGATTTAAATTGTTTTGATTGTGATTTAAATCATGTCAATCATTGATTTAAATCATGATTAAATCAAGTGATTTTTTGAATAAAAATCATTGATTAAATCAAATTGCCTTTTTTCTTTCCTATTTGTATAAAAATATAAAATTCTTAATTTTAAATAATTGATAGACACATAAAAATGTATATTAATTGTAACTTTGTGTTAGAATTACTGCTTTATACTGTTTTTTCTTCTAAAAAACCGCCAAATCATCTGTCCTAATATTTAACTTTCACCAGGCATTTTTATTTTGAACTGTACTTGTGTTATTGATCTTTACTTGTGTTTCTTCCGAATTAAAGTGTTAAAGAAGTCAAACAAAACGCGTTGTGGTTTCACGCACTATATTAAGTGGATTTTAAAGGCTCAAGCAAAAAATTATGATTAGTGATTTTTTATTTGTTGCAAAAAATCATGATTTTTTCCAACCCTGCTTAGGGGTGGTATAGCGAAACTGTTGTCGATAGTACACTGTACATCTATAGCTGTGACGACTATCTCTTTAATTCAGTGATGTGGATCTACCTACAGTCTACACATAGATGTTAAGTTACAAAATATGCCCTGAATGAAATTTCTACTCAAGTCTGAATTACTTGAATTCAGACTGAGTAGAAAATTCATTCAGGGGCCTTATTTTGTAACTTAACATAGACTGGAGATCCTGGACATAAGGTGAGAAAAGAACTTGGGGTTATTATAATATAATAAGTGCTTGATCGGAGCTCGGTGGCGCAGTGGTTTAGCGCCTGGCCCAGCGATTGCGGAAGTTAAGCAACGTTCGCAAGGGTCGGTCATGGGATGGGTGACCAAAAATTTATTATCTCGAGCTCCACCGTGCTTCGGAAGTCACGTTAAGCCGTTGGTCCCGGCTGCATTTGCAGTCGTTAACACCCACCAATCCGCATTGGGCCCGCGTGGTGGGTTACGGCCCATCCTCCTTACCACCCATAAGGAAGGCCTGTGCCCCAGCAGTGGGGACATCAAATATGGCTGATGGACAAGTGCTTGATCCCATTCTAAAGTAAAAAAAAACTATTGCTTAGAATTTTACTTCAGCTTTAATTTTATTTGTTTTACAGATTACAGTTACAATTTGAAAGAAAGAGCACCTGTTCACTGTCTTCTTTTTAATGATATCAAAAAAATATTAAACTACGCAACATTGTTATCATATCAAATTTCATTAAATTACATGTTTTTTACGCGTGTACATCCTACTCAGAAATTAAGGTATAAAAGCCTCGATAATGTGCAATTAGTGAGAAACAAAAACATTGGATAATCTTATTATTACAATGTTTCGCCTTATCTGGCCCCGATAACATGATAGTGCAATGTTTTTTTAAGAAAATCAGGATTAAATTTTGTTATTTGTATTTTCTTAAATTACTTAACTAGCGGCGGCCCGCGATTTCGTTCGCGTGGATCTTAGGGAACCTTGGACCAGGATGGAAATTATCCTATCCCCCCTAGTCAAAGTAACATTTGCAAATCTTCGTAATCGCTTCGCTTTTGAAACATGTTACTTTGGCTAGGCCCTGTGGTTATAAACTGTGTGCCAAATTTCATTCAAATCCGTCCAGCCGTTTCGGCGCAAAAGAGATAACAATTACACACACACACAAATTTTCGCTTTTTAATAGGATAGTAGGATATTCGTTTAGTCAGAAATAGCTTTACCAGCAAGCCGACAAAATCGCAGTGAATTCGCGCGGCAATAGGCATGATGACTATTTTTTTTATTTTATGTTACATAAATTACCTCTCAAAAAAAGAAACATTGGTAAAAGAATTAATTCGCTAGCATGAAAACTGCCTGAGATATTACAGTGTGATTTGCACACAAATGGACTCGCCCAAAAACGCTCCATACTAATGGCTTCCTAGTTATGACGTCACGAATAAGTAGTTTGTATGCAACGCGTAGGGAAATTTGTTTGGCAGCTATATTAAATATTGTGTTTATCAAAATAGTTTCTTAGACAAATTTGCTATACATTTTACGGACTAATTAAAGGTATCATTTATTTTAGTAAATTTTATACTTTTTAAATGGACTTGTCCACCCAACTTTGAAGGGTCATAAAATAAATAATATGCAATATATAAAACCAAGTGGTATACAAGCTACTCTAAAAGTTTAATATGTTTACGATTTTTATTAGTATTTCGTTATTTTATTCATTAGTCATCATCCCTATTCTATACAACTTGTTACAAAATAACCCCTACGAATTCAGCTGTTTCATATAAAAATTTATATCGAAAATGTCAGCTGATTCTTTTCGCGATTTCAGAGTTGGTCCCATAGTAATAGTTGTTCAGTTTGATGGTATTTTGTAACAAGTTGTATAATGCAGTCAATGTAGTGTGTAATATTGTAGGCACCTTAACGTCGGAGTATTTGTCAGTCATCTTGACGATGGGCACGGTGGCCTTCTCCAGCACCTTGATGCTCTCCTTCTCGGCAATGTCCTGAACCACCAGCTCGCGCTCCAGCGTCCACAGGGGCAGCTTCTCCCATTGGCCTGGGAACAAACACATGGAATTTATAAACAAACTCAACGTTGAGAGCTATCTTGAGATCGTACTTGAGATGCTATTCTTATAGGAACAGAATCTCAGGTATGATCTCAAGATAGCTCACTTGAGAGCAGTTTATAAATACGGGCCTAAGACTGGCCAAGACCAGTGCCCTGTTTATCAAAATTACAAACGCATGGAATCTAAGGCCTGTATTTATAAACCGCTCTCAACATTGAGAGCTATCTTAAGATCGTACTTGAGATGCTCTTCTTATAGGAACAGCATCTCAGGTATGATCTCAAGATAGCTCACTTGAGAGCAGTTTATAAAAATACGGGCCTAAGACTGGCTAAGACCAGTGCCCTGTTTATCAAAATTACAAACGCAGGGAATCTCAGGCCTGTATTTATAAACCGCTCTCAACATTGAGAGCTATCTTAAGATCGTACTTGAGATGCTCTTCTTATAGGAACAGCATCTCAAGTATGATCTCAAGATAGCTCACTTGAGAGCAGTTAATAAAAATACGGGCCTAAGACTGGCTAAGACCAGTGCCCTGTTTATCAAAATTACAAACGCAGGGAATCTCAGGCCTGTATTTATAAACCGCTCTCAACATTGAGAGCTATCTTAAGATCGTTCTTGAGATGCTCTTCTTATAGGAACAGCATCTCAGGTATGATCTCAAGATAGCTCACTTGAGAACAGTTTATAAATACGGGCCTAAGACTGGCTAAGACCAGTGCCCTGTTTATCAAAATTACAAACGCAGGGAATCTCAGGCCTGTATTTATAAACCGCTCTCAACATTGAGAGCTATCTTGAGATCGTACATGAGATGCTCTTCTTATTGGAACAGGATCTCAGGTATGATCTCAAGATAGCTCACTTGAGAGCAGTTTATAAAAATACGGGCCTAAGACTGGCTAAGACCAGTGCCCTGTTTATCAAAATTACAAACGCAGGGAATCTCAGGCCTGTATTTATAAACCGCTCTCAACATTGAGAGCTATCTTAAGATCGTTCTTGAGATGCTCTTCTTATAGGAACAGCATCTCAGGTATGATCTCAAGATAGCTCACTTGAGAACAGTTTATAAATACGGGCCTAAGACTGGCTAAGACCAGTGCCCTGCTTATCAAAATTACAAACGCATGGAATCTCAGGCCTGTATTTATAAACCGCTCTCAACATTGAGAGCTATCTTAAGATCGTACTTGAGATGCTCTTCTTATAGGAACAGCATCTCAGGTATGAGCTCTCAAAGTTGAAAGCGCTTTATAAATACGGGCCTGAGACCAGTGCCCTCTTTATCAAAACTTACAAGTCTACAAATACTTTACAAGAAAAATTTTAGAAGTTCATGTAAAGTATGTCTTTTTTTAA
Source organism: Agriphila straminella (assembly GCA_950108535.1). Taxonomy (NCBI): domain Eukaryota; kingdom Metazoa; phylum Arthropoda; class Insecta; order Lepidoptera; family Crambidae; genus Agriphila; species Agriphila straminella. The sequence goes on along the minus strand of OX467324.1, from coordinate 507,422 downwards.
ATAATGTATGGAAGACACTTGTACAAATTGTCAAATGGAATGGAGAATCGCCGGACACCCTCAGAAATACTCAGGATTTTTAAAAGAGTTTTTTACAACTTGTAAGTAAGTTTTTTTTTACAAGTTGTGATTTTTTGATTAACGAAATCACTAATATAGGGGAGAAAACATATTGGTTAAATATACAATCAGACATGTAGCGTGTAATTTAATTTAAGGTGCGTACATATTATTGAACTCGACTGTGCTATACTAAATAATATACTAGAAAAAATACGACTCGCACCAGATCAATACTCAGACGGGAATCGAACCCGCGACCTTTGGATATCCGGTCCAATGCTCTGACCGCTGAGCTACCGAGTCACTAGTGACATCTTCGAATTTCTTCTAGTATATCCTACTACTCTTACGCTGCAAGCCAACGTTATTTCACCAATGTGAGGAATTACCTCGACATTCAATTGAAATATCTTTCCAGATATTTGGCAATCGATTAAGACGAAATAGCTATATAATTTTTAAATTTGAGATTTTCGACTGTACTAGCTAAAAAATCTCAAACAAAATACTTTACATTACAACATCATAAGCAGCAATGGAATCCATATCAACAAGTAGAAAGGCGCGAGAGCACCAATTCATCGTATCGGTTCTACGAATCTAACATTATTGAGATGCCTTTCGTGCCGACGCGTATTCAGAGCAAAGCTCGCGAGCGTTCAATCGTTTAAAACATTTACGCATTTCATGAAAAACCGAAAATTTAATGAATGTAAGTCAGAAATAAACCTGACTGGGAGTTTAGGAAAGTTAATTAAAGTCAGGTGTGAAGTTATAACAATTTTCACTAATATATGGGGCCAAAAGTGGGGCCATAATAGGAAAACATGGTTTGCGCGGGCCATATTTTTATATAGAAAACGTAAAGTTGTAGCCACAAAAAAAACATACGACAAGCTAAAGAGATTATCTAGTAGCTACAAGTATTAAATTGCGTATAAACCTCACAGATGATTGTAAAAAAAATCAGAATATCATCAAAAGCGCTTGTCGCGGGCCATATTTTTGGCGTAAATAATAGCGGAAACGTATTGAATTCTACACTTTAATGTACTGTGCAGTTGCTCCAATAACTTTTTTTGAAAAAAGATAATTGTGCTAAAGATTAGGATAAAAAAACAACGAAAAACATCGAAAAAGTGCAGAAGTGAGGTTATTTTCCATACTCTTTACACGTAAAGAAAAAGACAGAGACAAGTGATTTCGCGTAACGGAGCCTTAAATGTAGAAATGCAAACAAGTTTGGCAAACGCACCGAGCGTACAGGGGCGCTGAATGACGAGTTACTCCATACACATATACTCTTGCCAGTGTATTATTATTAGCAAATGATATAATGTTAATTAATTAATACGTAACAATAGCGGGTGTTTTGATATATCTTTACAACGAAGATTAATTACAATCGTTCATTTCTATAATTAAGAAGTCTATTTTAGGAACTCTCAGTTTAAAATTGTAATGTATCAATGCCGTGGTTACAATACGTGGTGTTTAAGACTGCAATTAGTCAATTAAGGTGGGTCCCTGAGCGAAAGTGACGCCGCGGTGAATTATATTTAATATCATAATTCTAATACACAATTTTAAAAATGTTTATCGTGGAGATTTTAGGGCCCACAGTCTAGTATTTTTAGACGTTATCGTTAAATTCCCTCGTAGTCTCTGCTAGAAGTAGATAGCAAAACTGCTAAAAGTGGCCGTCTTTGACACATTTGCTATCTACTTCTACGAATGAGTACGAGGGCATGTAGTGATGATACCTTCTGTTTACGTGCCGAAAACATGCATTTCACAGCACAACACGGAACACGGAATTGACCTAGAATAATGTTGCTGCATTGTCAAAACAAATACAGCATCTGAATTTTCTTACTCACACATCTTTGTAAATAAATTAATATACACATATGTAATAGTACATTACAGCCGTGAACGGGAAGCTAGCGATTGCATTGTCGAGGATGGTTTGAAGCCCGAGCCGCAGGCGAGGGCTTTAATCATTCGAGGCAATGCAAGTAGCTTCCAGAACAAGGCTTGTATAGTGCTTTTCTCAAGAAATGCGAGGAAATAAAAAACTTTTCAATTGAAACTTAATTAATTTAATTAATATTAAAAATGAGATTTATCATAGACAAATCCTCTGAGTAATCTTGAATTACGTGCAGCGCCATCTACCGCCGAGAAGCAAAAACCCATCTCATTTCGCTTCTCGGCGGTAGATGGCGCTGTACATAATTCAAGATTACTTCGAGGATTTGTCTCTGATAAATCTGGTACAATACAATGTAATATTTATTTATTCTTATAGTAATATACTCTGTGCGCACCATTTTTTTATTGTATCGTTATTATAGTACCTATTAAATAATTTTACCTTTATAATATTAACTGTCTTGTCGTTGGCTTGCGTGCCAGAAAAAAGGAACTAAAGTTATGGCTGTATGGTGCAAATGTGCCTTTGCTGCTTGCTTTTGTTTTTGTGAACAGCTAAAACAAAAAGGAAGTTGCCGCAGACCACCCAGATCATCTTCGCACTGTACCTACTTCCCGCACTGGTGCTGGTGCGGGAAGTAAGTATTGAAATTCATTCCTGGCCTGAATTTTAAATTTAGAATGTGATGAACCAGACCCCCTCGGAAATGTGGAACGCCCCGCATTCCTTTTTCAAACGGAATGATAAGATTTCAGAGCATAAGTGAGAAAATAATTTTGAATAAATTAGCATAGTAATAGAAATTAAATGAGTCATTCAATAACTGGACTTCAGACGTTGTAACTCTGTCGGTTGGCAGATCGACCCATCACCTACGAATCCTCTCACTGCGGCCAAGACACCTTTAGCCGTCAGATATCTGATCAGTCTTGTGAGCCTGCTTGACTGGCAGTGAGAAAATCCATCCTTACACCTTATTCCTTCCACTTTCCGCTTGTCACCTTAGGTCGACTGGTACAAGCATCCTTATTTATTTATATGTGTATTTATTAACTTATGGTTAGGGCTAGGGCTGTTAGGGCGCTAGGGCTGTAGGGCACTAGGGTTGTCAAGTAGGATAGTTCAACCCTTTCCAATTCATGTAAAGAGGGCTGGGGTAACCTTGCTCCTTTACACCTTCTAAAAATACTAGACCACGGGCCCTAAAATCTCCACGATAAACATTATTAAAATCTTTTTCTATTAATAACTTATTAAATAAAAAACTTTGAGGGCGCCACTTCCGGTCATACAACCGCCTTAACAAGGCAGGTTCTTCCACGTTACGAAAGGTCACCGATTGAAACACCAAACTATCGTTCCATCTCAAGGGAAAGTTTCAGGAGATAAATTGAAGGGACCTCAGTCTTTGGGCTCATGGCCTAATGCAATCCAAACCGCCATGAACAGGATATGTTCAGTTATCAAGCTGTCTAGTTTTGTTGCATATGACCATGGGTTATTAACAGATAATGCCCCACCGGATAGATGTCGTCATCTTTCACTGCTTTCGTATGTTCCAATAGCTGTGAACTTTATGATAAGTATTTGATGGGACTGACGCAACCACCCTTAGGGATTTCGTCATCGCATGATGCTACAGCAAACGTTTATCCCACGAGTGACCCGTGGCGCGTGGCGCTGACTGGGTTGCATTCAGAACGTTTGAGCGCCGGTTGTTTGGTTGTTTTTTAACTCGCTCTAAGGTTTGGAACGACCAAGAACTTTAAATGTCAATGTCAATACAAATTCTTCATTTTCCATTTGGAATACGAATAATTTAAACTTTTCTTTATACTAAATCAAATAAAATCCCTTTTTTGAAGATCTACCATGATTATTTTAAAAATTAGACATAAAAGCATCAAAAATACAAAATAATGTCAAATGACATTGACATTTTTTCTATAGACAAACGTCAGAGCGTTTTACAACCATCATTTTTGATGGTTGTTTGTTTGCAACGCCCTGACGTTTGGAACGACACGGTTGTGTCAACCGAACGTCACGCTCAAATGTTTGGAACGCCGTTACAGCGTTCGGTTGTGGTTAGGTTGCACTCGGAGTGTAGGTTTGGAACGCGCCTCTGCTGACGGCGGCTAGGTGCCGGTGGAGCGAGGACAACCACCGTCGCCGGCGACCCGCGTATAAATAGAAGCGCCTCGACTCGACTCTCGCTAAATATATCGCTAACCGCGCCATTGTTGTGCCCACTCTGTTTACTAAACACCACTAATATGACACAGGTGTATCTCAATCGTTTGTCTCATTTACAACTGCAAATGTCTCGATTAAAAATGTTGGATGCTTATAAACACGAAGATTCATTATTTTGCAGGTATATTAGCAAATGACATTCCTTCTTCTGATTGGCAAATAATTGTACAGTCAAAGAAACTGTTAGGAATGGTCGCTATAACATAACATATCAATTGAGCCGAAAACTTGTCACGAACTGAGAAATTGAAATGTAAGTCTGTGTAAAAATAATGTCACACTTTAGATCAAAACAGTAGTTATACTAAACAATGATAATAACTATCATTTAATACATCATTTCCGTTGGCTGTGCCCATTTACTTACATCAAGATAGCGCGGGGTTTTACCGACAGTAACTAATAATTAAAGGTGGCACGAAAAGATCACATTAAGCAGCAAGCTGGCTGACCTAATTACTCATCACAGTGAGTCAGGGGTCTCACAGGGTACGTCACCTGGGTCCACTCTTATTTATGGTATATTATAACGATCCAGAGTTTCTTCAGCTGACCGTGTTTTTCAGCTAACCACGCACCGGGCAGCAACAGCAGTAAATAGAACAGTTGGCTAGTTGATTTTTAGAAAGCAATGTAATTTCTAAATAGCAACAATCTAAAAATATCTTGAACATTCCAATGGATTCTTTCACCTCTCAATAGTCTCAATCTCAATTTTGTTTTAAATAAAATTACTCCATAGTTGAACACTTTTACACTATGACAATTTGGTTATATTCTCATGATAGTTTGCATTTTTTACGCTTCTTCTCTAAAAATCCCTTTGTACAATCCCGTGTTCGGCAAAACACTCACATTTGCATATATTTTCTGCAAAATTGTAAATAAATAAACTACGTATACAATGCGCGGTATTTGACAGAGTGGGCAAAAATAGTAGGATGACATGCGCCGATTCTGACCTCACGTGAGTCACGCACAAACTGAATGCTATTGGATAAATTGACGTGCGAGCGATCGCATTAAGAGGATTGCCAAGCAAGCGGTCTCCATACAAACGGCGATAACGTTTCCCACTCTCTAAATCTTAACCTACAGCAATGAATTTTTGGTATGTTTTTGAAATGCCTAAAAACTAGGGCTGTACGTTTTGATTTTTAAAATATTCATTGTAGATTTGAAAATATTGGCACTTCTTTGTTTAATGTTTGTGTATGAAATCACTAAAATGCAAATATTTATAGAAATCTATTATAGACTATTATTATTATTACCATAATATCAGTAAATTAACATTTTTAATTTACCATAACAAAGTAGAAAATAACTTAATCCTAGAGAAACTCGACAAAAACACAAAAAAAAATTATGGGCTCACTGAATTTCCCATTTTTTACACAAACCTGTGTTTTTCCAGCAATACATCGTTTAGGGTTTACTTAGACACACGTCAAATCATTTGAATGACGAATGGTGACAATTTTAACCCCCACATCCCTCTGCTCAAAACAGTCAGTCGAAGTTGAGCGATTTATGTGGCCAGCTAGCGCGCAATGCCAAGCACGTATTCTGCCACTCAATTTGTCGAAAAACCAAAGCGAGGCCCATATGGCCCGGGCCGAAAAGGGACTAATTTCACAAATTAATCGAGAAAAAAAACTATAATCAGGGGACTAATTGTCTAATTTAAAAATCAATCGCAATCGCTTTCGTTTGACAGATGGATGTGACACATTAACATACGTCTATTGAAGTCGGGTGGGGCTGGAGTACAAATTCCTTTTTTTTATTCTAAAAGCCCCACCCGACTTCAATAGACGTGTTTTTATTATTACGAATATTATTTCTTGCTTTTTAGAGGTAGGTTTTTTGAAGTCGGTTTTTTGTTTTTATAAACAATTTTTTATTTTTAGTGTAGGTAGAAAAATCGGCTCAGCCAAACGTGAGTTAATCGCGGAGAAACATACATACATACGGGTCAAACTGAGAACCCTCCTTTTTTTAAGTCGGTTAAAGAATTACAGTTAAGATATCCGTTTTCCAACAAAAAAATAATTATCTTATTCAGTTCATAAACAAAGAAGTTATACGACTGATCATCGATGTAGTTCACACAAAATCATACTATTTTCGTGCTTTTTTCAAGATTACTTTAAAGTACTAAACCGATTTCCAAATTTTAAAAAATAACTTGGGAGTTTACCTAATGTAATAACGCTTGAATCATTTCAATCGGTCCAGCTGTCTTTGAGTAATCGGTGGACATACACAAAAAAAAACAAATATACAGACGAACAGAGAACCTCCTCCTTTTTTGGAAGTCGGTAAAAATGAGATGGCAACAGTAAATCTTAAATATCACCATCTAAAAACTAAACTTCCAATCGTCAGATTTAGTAATTTTCAACGACAGTGATATGATTTTTTTATACAAAAAAGGATAACTTTTTTATTGTTCTAACACAATAACCTATTAGTAATAATTTATAACGTACATTTTTTATACATAAATGATCCAGTATTCCATAAAATTTATTAAAATGTACTAAATTTTGTTTAATTTCTCGCGAAGCGAAGCGACAATTAAATTTATGCAATAATCGAGAGAAAGTGAAAGAGTAGATTTGGCGAACTGCCTGGCTTTAAGGAGGTACCCTGAGCGAAAGTGGCGCCGCTATGAATTATAATTATAATTCTAATACACAATTTTAAAAATGTTTATCGTGGAGATTTAAGGGCCCACAGTCTAGTATTTAAGACGGTATCGTTACATTCCCTCGCAGTCACTGCTAGAAGTAGATAGCAAAACTGCTAAAAGTGGCCGTTTTTGACACATTTGCTATGTACTTCTACGAATGACTACGAGGGCATGTAGTGATACCTTCTAAAAATACTAGACCATGGGCCCTAAAATCTCCACGATAAACATTATTAAAACTTTTTCTATTAATAACTTATTAAATAAAAACCTCTGAGGGCGCCACTTTCGGTCATACAACCACCTTAAGTAGAAGAGGTTTTTGCATTGATTGGAAACGGTAAATAACTTTACTGGTGTTATAGAACGAGAGGGCGACCTCAATTTATTCCGCGATCCCTATGAGGACGCGCATCATGTCATACATAAGCAATAATAGTAATTGGTACATTCGGTAGCACATTTTATGACAATTCATATACGCATTGCGGACATCCTGACTTCTGGAGCCTTTGACCGAAGTATTTGCATTTTCAATTTCAACACGAGGTCTATACAAGGTCATTTTGTATTCATCATCCAAATTTTGAGGATTTGTGTTCAGTCCATGAAACTGAACAACTTTCTCTAAGGAACACAAATGGTCAAATATGTAAAATAAAAATCGACTTTCCATACAAATCAAAGAGATCACGTGATCAATTTAGTATGGGATGACCAAAATTTTTTGGCGAATTTGACATATGTTTCTTAGAGAAAGTTGTTTAGTTTCATGGACTGCACAGTGGACACATTCTTAAAATTTGGATGGTAAGTTTAAGGGGCCATAATAGGAAAACATGGTTTGCGCGGGCCATATTTTTATATAGAAAACGTAAAGTTGTACCACAAAAAAAACATACGACAAGCTAAAGAGATTATCTAGTACCTAAAAGTATTAAATTGCGTATAAACCTCACAGATGATTGTAAAAAAAAATCAGAATATCATCAAAAGCGCTTGTCGCGGGCCATATTTTTGGCGTAAATAATAGCGGAAACTTATTGAATTCTACATCGAAATACACTTTAACGTACTGTGCAGTTGCTCCAATAACTTTTTTTTAAGAAAGATAATTGTGCTAAAGATTATGATGAAAAACAACGAAAAACATCGAAAAAGTGCAGAAGTGAGGTTATTTTCCATACATTTATTTTTACACATAAAGAAAAAGACAGAGACAATGATTTCGCGTAACGGAGCCTCAAAATGACCCGATATAGGGAATGAGAAAAAATGTCTAATCGCCTCTTCTTGGTCTTGGTAAACAGGAAACGAATAAACTGCGGTTTCCGCGTGGAAACCGATTATTTTTGTCACTAATAAGCACAGACAAGTTGACTTCACTCGAGCACGTATAGACACAGACGACCTTACCACAAAACACTGTTTAACACGTGTTTAACTAAAACACTGTTTAAATGTGACGCTGTCACTTTTTTGACAATATTGTTTGAAAGAGACGGCATCACATTTAAACAGTGTTTTTACTAAACAGTGTTTTAAAATCGGACCAAATCGTATCTGCAAAGGCGCGCAAGGCTATTCATAACGGAGTGCTGGTGCCGACACTGATGTATGGAAGTGAATCTTGGGTATGGCAGAAGAAGAATGAAAGCAGAATAAATGCAGTAGAGATGCGTTCGGTGAGGAAAACATGTGGAGTCAAATTGAGTGATAGAGTGAGCAATGATGTGATTCGTGAAAGGTGTGGTCTGAAAAATGATATAGTGACAAGAATTGAGAAAGGAATGCTCCGGTGGTTTGGTCACTTAGAGAGGATGAATGAAAGGCGAATCACGAAAGAGATATATTGTGCGAAAGTGGAAGGAACGATTGCGCAAGGGCGTCCCAGAAAAACCTACGCGGCCCAAATAGAGGTTTTAATATAAAAGGCTGGTGTACGTAGTGACAAAAACCGTAGGGCATGTATGAAAAGATTGATGGGTGTTAATGAAGCGAAAGAAGTGTGCAAAGATCGTAGCAGGTGGCGATCCAAAGTCTCTGCCTACCCCCATGGGAAACAGGCGTGAGTATATGTAAGTATGTATGTAGTGTTTTAAAATATTTTGTGGGAAGGCCGAGAGCATATTACATTATATTGTTTGTACCACAAGCGCCCTGAAGTTGCCGCTGTTATTGTAAATTGCCAAATTAATCGCATTATTAACTTACTTGACTTCTCTCACTTCCTATCTACTCTAGACCGAAATTATTATGTTTGTACAAGTGGTTTCAGTTTCATTGTTACTAGTAGCGTGTACGAGTATTACATCATCATTAGGTAATTTAAAGGTCGTGAAATTTTAACCTATTGAATCCAACAGTGTTAATTTTTGGACTTGTGAAATGCGCTTTTCTTTAAACGTTACACATCTGTCTATTTGAAGGTCAACATTTATAATCTGATGTGCCGTCGGTCGTCGTGTGTACAGTACACAACGACACAACACAACAACAAGTACACAACGTTTTTTTTATGCACAGCGGGATAGTGCTTGGCCTTACCTCACCTGGGGGCATATAAGCAAAATCTAACTCTCGAGTTTTGATGGTGATCTCTGATTGGTCAAGAAACTCAGTAGTTAGGTTTTGCGCGCAAACTCTGACTCCCAAGTTTCGCGCTAGTTCGATAGTGATCTCTGATTGGTCAAAAAACTCAGTAGTTAGGTTTTGCCCGCAAACTCTAACTACTGAGTACGCATCCACCAATGAGCGCGCTTCAAAATTCAGTTGTCAATTGTCTTTAAACACGACTGTGGTAGAATATTATATTTTTTTAAAATGACTTCTAATCTTCCAAGTTTTTGCGAATATAATACAGTATACCTAGATATGAACGCAAAAGTTTTTTTTTTTTAAACTAAATATTCCTTACCTATGAAATTGACGTTACCCAATAATATAGTTTGGAGAACTGTGGCATATGCCATGCCAAGTTAATCTAAATTAAGGTAATCTATTATTTAATTTTATCTGTGCGATATTATGTGACTCAAAATTAAGCCAATAGGTAACTAGGTAACTATTGTTATGACAACAAACATTATGACTAGATAACTTTGTTATGCCAAAAAAAGTCTTCGCCAACTTCGCCAAAGTGACCACAAGTTTTATTTTCTTTTTTATTTCGTATCAAGCAAAAATAGAAACGAAAAATAATTAATAAAATCGTTATTTTTTAATTTCATTTGGATTATGCAGGTCTTTGAAATAAGTTATGCGCACTCAGTAGTAAGAGTTTGCGGGCAAAACCTAACTACTGAGTTTCTTGACCAATCAGAGATCACCATCAAAACTCGAGAGTTAGATTTTGCTTATATGCCACCTGGGGCCGTACCGGCTAACTTACATGGCTATCTGATGTGTATGCGACACTGCCACCGCTGATTGTATTGTCTATGCAAGTCAGTAATAAACCAACTACGGTGATACTCGGTTGACACTTAAATACGTCTCATTATCGCAATTGCTTTCATTTGACAGATGGATGTGACACATTGCTACTTCTATTTGGCATAAATAAAAACTTACCACAGAAAAGTAGTAATGTATCACATCCATCTGTCAAATGAAAGCGATTACGATAGCCATGTAAGTTAGCCGGTACAGCCCCTGATGTTTAAGTTCACACCCGGAATCCTCATCACTGAGGAACTGGCTATCTTACCTCTAACTGCCGGAACACACATTTTAAATTGTTGTTATGGCGTCAGACTTAAGTAAGATGGTAGTAGCTAGCCAGACGGACTTGAAATAAGCCCTACCAACAACCAAACCGAGTACAAATTGTACCCCCCCTGCAAATCGAACCCGGGACCCCTGCGTCTTACGCGGGTGATGAACGAACCATTAGACCACACAGAGGGTATAAAATCTTCGATCAAGAATACCCTACATGTCCGGTCAGTCTCAAAAATGGCACCTGAAATAGCGTCCCATTTAAAAACTGGGCGCTTATTTTGCACAAAGTAAGTGATAAAAGATGTGTTTTTGTACAAAATAAACTTATTTTAACTTATTTTGTACAAAATAAGTGGTAAAAATGTGAGTTTGTACAAATTTAGAGGTGATTATGTACAAAATAAGCGCTAAATTTGTGAGTGGGACGCTATTTGAGGTGCCATTTTTGCGTACTGTTTTAGTTCGTGAAGCGTTATCTAGGATATTATTGATCAAAGTATAATATAGATCACCTCGTAATGTCTCAAGCCTCAATTTCGGCAAGGCTTGGTCATCGAACTGGCGTCGTATCGCAAACCCAGTGAACTCGATCGCGGAGATAGCGTCGAGATAAGCGCCGGCGGGCAACCTTGACGCTGGATTGACACAACTAAACCCGTCAACCATTTAAGGCGAGGCCAGTTCACGAAATTTACTCTTTCACTATGTCTTTAGAATAAGGTTGAATATTGCATAACTTTAATTGACGCTTCGTCAGAAATTTGACGAATTTTAGTACATTTTTATTGATTTCTGAAATACTGGATCATTTATTAAAAATGTACTCGGTTATTGTGTTAGATCGATAAAAAAGCTATCCTTTTTGCATAAAAAATCATATCACTGTCGTTGAAAATTACGAAATCTGACGATTTGAAATTTCTTTTTATAAGTTTTTATGGTGTTATTCAGGATTTTTTTACAGAGTTACCATGCCATTTTTCAATATTCTGTTCGGTTACTTTGCTTCTTTGTTTCTTTTTCAGTCTACAGTAATTTTTGTGAAGTAGAATTTTACATCAGTTCTTCACATTGGATGTTCAAAAATCAGACTTTTCATCAGATCGTGAACTGGCCTCGCCTTAAGTAAACAACTTGGCGATTGCACAATACCTTTTACGGTACTTAACTTCAGAAGAATGGATAAAATTATCTTTAAGCAATAATATCGCTCCTGTTTTTCTTGTACACAATCTTATTCCATAAAGATAGCGTGAGCTATACATTGATAATATTAAATTATTCAAGCTTTAAATGGTGATATTTTAGGAACTTTTTTTTTCCATACTATAACCTACTGACAAACCTTAAATTGAAATCATATGGAAATAAACTGAATGACACTCAACTGAGTTTTGCACCGGTCTGAGGGTCAATTCTGCTAATGTTAACGTCGAAATTGTAGTTCAATGGTGTTGGAATGGTAATGCTTTTGACACAGTTCTTGTTTCTTAAACCCAAAACCGAAACAAAATTTGTGTTTCTTAAACCCAAAACGGAACACATGCGGCCTTACCACAAAAGATTTTAAAACACTTGTTTAATTTAGTGACCACTGTTTAAGTGTGATAACAGCATCACATTAAAACAGTGTTTAAGGCGAGGCCAGTTCACGATGATGAAAAGTCTGATTTTTGAACATCCAATGTGAAGAACTGATGTAAAATTCTACTTCACAGTAGACTGAAAAAGAAACAAAGAAGCAAATTAACCGAACAGAATATTGAAAAATGGCATGGTAACTCTGTAAAAAAATCCTGAATAACACCATAAAAACTTATAAAAATAAATTTAAAATCGTCAGATTTCGTAATTGTCAACGACAGTGAATACAGTGATATGATTTTTTATGCAAAAAGGATAGCTTTTTTATCGATCTAACACAATATCCGAGTACATTTTTAATAAATGATCCAGTATTTCAGCAATCAATAAAAATGTGCTAAAATTCGTCAAAATTCTGGCGAAGCGTCAATTAAAGTTATGCAATATTCAACCTTATTCTGAAGACATAGTGAAAGAGTAAATTTCGTAAACTGGCCTCGCCTTAAGTTAAACCCTTGTTGAACAGTGTTTTAAAATCTTTTGTGGTGACTTATATATGTAACAACTAATGTAACCATATTTTTGCAAATAAATTGATTGATTGATTGATTGTGGTAAGGCCGATGGTGTCTCGATTTTGGGTTTAAGAAACAAGAACTGTGTCAAGAAGCATTACCTACCATTGAACCACGATTTGGACGTTAACATTAGCAGACTTGACCCCCTGATTATAAAAACTACAGCTTACTACAACATTATAAGTCCTGGACACACCCAATTGTTGTTTCTTCTTATGGCTGCATCCACCTTTGGTAGGTTTGAGCTCCTAGGCCGCTCTTATAAACCGCTCTCAACGTTGAGAGTGATCTTGAGATCATACTTGAGATGCTTTTCTTATAGGTACACCCAAAGGTGGATGCAAAAGCACAACTTGGGTGTGTTCTATTTGTGATGTTCTATAATTGGCTCTGTTGCTATGTAAGTTATTTGCTCTGTTTAATATTGCTGTTTGTCGTCCGAAAATAAATAAATACGAGCCCGAGAGTGTCTGCACAGCACTCACCGATGACGACCAGGTCGATGTCGCTGGTGGGCAGGTAGAGGCCGGTGCGGAAGGAGCCGAACACCTCGACGCGCGCCTGCGGCCACAGCGCCAGGATGGCGCCCCGGATGCGGTTCACCACCGTCGACCGCACCAGGTGCTCGGTCTCCGTCGGCGACATGTACATGTAGAAGTGCTCGATCTCTTCATGAAGCCTGCCGACAAAAATAATAGTTTAAATCATTAAATCATCCAATCATTAGGGCAGCTTACAATATTCAAATTGACATAGCGAGGGTGATCAACAAATGATCGCATTAAGCAATCGCGAGGTAACGATAACATAGGCAGGCTTGCGAGACAGCTCGCAATGTGAATACCTACCTACACCTACCAACCAAAATTATATTTAATTTATTGGAATTTAAAACCCACATGTTTAAGTTATAGGAACAATAGCATCAGCGCTTAATGCTCGTTTCTTTAATAACAACCAACAAAATATAAGCATTCATACTTTGGATTCATTCCTTCTTGGAAGAGCTATTCAAAAGCGGTCACCTATGTCACTTCAAGTCATTCATCTCGGGTATAATTTGAATAACTTTCTTTGATAACAATACCGTAACTCCCACCATCGGCGGCAGTTTATGTTGAATGAGTCAGTGTGACGTCACAAGTACGTTTTTGCGAGCTGCGCGCGCGCTCATTATGCAACCGCACGGAATGCGAGTTCGCCACTCCGAACCGCCAAACCGCTATGTGCTGTCATTTGTCTGGCCGAATCACAATGGGTTTCGGATCGTCGTCGTGCAAATTATAAGAAAATAAATATTGTGTTATGTATTGTGGAAGTGTTGTTAGAATCGAAGGAATAGTGACGAATCGACTTATCTCGGTTGGCGATTAGTTGATAAAAAGAAATGATAAGCCTACTATTATCGAATGTGGGTAATGATATCTATACGCGTCCATTGCTTCATTTACCATCAGCCCACACAAACTACCGTCATAACACCTTTATGTTGCGTGGCTGCGAAACTTATAATAGGTATAGTAGCGAACATGACTTCGACTTATTTATGACAAGCCCGGCGACTATCAGGCGAACTGTAAACTTGCATTACTTTCGGCAGCAATTCTGTGTGGGTGCTCAACCTTAATTGTGTAATAACAATAGCAACATATTACTTTTTGTTTTTATTATTTTTTCTAACGTCACTGGTTGTCTTTTTGGTTAAATTTTTTATTTTTAGTGGAAATTTGTACTTTTTTGTGCATAATGCATTTTACTTTATATATAGGATACTATTGATATGTATATGTGGAGGTTTGTAATTGGCTTCGAGTAATTAATAATGTTTTTATATGCCTATAAAGCTGTAAACCTTCCTAAAATAAATAAATAAAATAAAAAAAAATACTTACTGATAAAAATGTTTGTGTCATACACATTGTAATACAGAGTATGTTTTGAGACTATTGACTTATTATTATTATTGTTTGAGACACAACAAGTAGGTATACATCTTAATGTTCGAGACAACTGTATTAACGAAGTTTTTCCCTTCTTGAGCAAGCTTCAGAAACTACTAAACTACTTGCGAACTATTAACAATTTAGGATACAATAATAATAAATCATAATCATTATGACGTAATACACTCAATTTACATTCCCACCCATTTCAATTTTAGCTTAGTACTATGTATTCTGTTGTTTAGCTACTGAATTTACGGAAATACAACTCCGTAATATACCTATAGAATAGAATAGTCTAAAAAGTCTTATAAATGCTATAAGACTTTTTATCTACACCCATGCTTTAAAACCTCTATAAAATTTTCTGAAAATAAGCTAACTGTTTTTGCCAACAATAAAACAACCCGTGTCATAGAATAGAATAGAAATAGAAATAGAAAATAGAAATAATATTTATTCATAAAACGCACACTTAAAACAGTTAGCAGCGGCTACCACACTAGGACAAGCCTGTATCGTGGAAGCCAATAAAACGATAATTAACAAAAATTTAGTTTACATAGTAGTGTCATAGCGAGCGAATAAAGAAGGAAACTAAATTGTTGTAATAATAGTGGCAAAAATGATAAACTACTAGTAAATTATTAACGAGAGTAATAATAACACCTGAAGTTGGATGCATGTGTAGTGTGTGTGTGTGTGTGTTTGTGTGTGTGTGTGTGTGTGTGTGTGTGTGCGAGTGTGTTTTTATTATCGAGTTATTTCCAGTAAGCTTTCCGTTTCTGCGTAAGATAGACTCTGTAGCCATGTTAATACTTTAACCTTGGCTGCGACTACGGTACATGACTTAATGTCACAAGCGCGAGCCACAACATTATAAAGAAAAGGAATTTTAAAGTTGAGGTGATTTTTGGCAAAAGATGTTTTGACTTGTGTCAGAGGAATTTGGAAAACACGTTTTTTAATCAAATTGTGGTATTCAGGGGAATTTAGCGTGGTACGGTGTCCAATTGTGAAAACATTCAGTATGTATATTTGTCGAACATTCAATACAGCAGCCTCCCGGTATGATCAGTAGTGGGGTACCGTCGATGTTTTTTAAGCATGACCTTTATGACTGATCGCTGTGCTCGCTCCAGACGTATCATAGTTGTTTTGCATGCACCTCCCCACACTGGAATGCAGTAGCTTAGAATCGACTGGCATAGCGTGAAGTAGATATAAACCAAGAGACCTTTCTCCGCTGAATTTCGAAGTAGGCGCATGATGTGGATTTGTTTACGCAGTCTCTTAGATAGAAGGTCGACTTGTTGTTTGAATGAAAGCTTTTCATCAATTACAACGCCAAGATATTTAATACATTCTGCGCGACTTATTGAAACGCAGTTGCAACAAGATATGTCATTGCAAGCGTGAATTTTTAAATCTGTCAAATTCATCGGTTGCGAGGCGCAGGTTTTGTGAAAGCACAGATATTTCGTTTTGTCAAAGTTCAGGGTAAGGAGATTGAGGTCCAACCACTTCTTTATCTCAATCATACCATTTTCAGTTTTTTGCATAGCCTGCTGCCAAGTACCTCCACGAAATAGGGCCACAGTGTCATCAGCGTAGCAAATAAGTTCTGATGTGTTAGTACTACATGCATGTATGTCATTCATGTACATAATAAACAGGGATGGTCCCAGTACACTCCCTTGCGGCACACCGAATGTAATAGGTTGTTCAATGCTACGTATGTCACCCACTTTGACCTTTTGCGATCTGCCGGTGAGATAACTCTGAAACCATTCCAGTGCCAACCCTCTGACGCCAAAAAATTGAAGTTTTTGAAGTAGGATTGGCACTGAAACGGTATCGAAAGCTTTGGCAAGATCCAGAAAAACTCCCACGCAACATTCTCCCTGATCCAAGCATTCCGACACCAATTTGGTGAGGAGCGTAACAGCGTTTTCGGTAGATCGTTGCCGTCGAAAGCCAAACTGTTTAGCTGACAAAAGCTCAAACTTTTCTAGATAACTCATAAGACGAATATTTACAATTTTCTCCAAAATTTTGGAGAAAATAGGAAGTAGTGAAATAGGACGGTAGTTTGACAAATCCGATTTCGGCCCTGATTTGTGTATTGGTGTCACATTTGCCAATTTCCAGCTAATAATAATTATATGATCCAAACGAGTGTTATAAATGTTGTACTAAATTGCATAATGCAACTCCTTCGAAATTATGTTTACGTTTCTGAACTTTTTATACATGATTCATATCATGGTTGTAGATAAAGTCTTGTATGCAACTGTACATAATTTGGTATTAAACACTCATGTGACACTATTATCAACCGCAAACCCACATTCGTGTTTTAATACCCCTAATTATAACATTTGCATAAATAACTCGACTTTTGGAATTACTTATCTGCACGCATATTATCGTCACGTGCATCGACGTCATTAGGCCATTGTAACTTAACAGTTGTTAAAGCGTGACTAAATAAATAATGTTTTTTTATCGGTCATTCATTCTGCGACATGTATATTAGAATCAGTACGGGCTGACTGTCATAATCATTTTTAGGATCAACTGTTTGCTGCCTTGATGCCTTTGCTTATGCAACGAAAGATTTAAATCATATACGGCCAGGGGGCTAATTGCCTAATTTCAAAATCTATCAGAATAGCTTTCAGGATATGATACATTGATGCTTCTTTTTTTGGCACAAATAAAAACTTACTAAAGAAATGCAGCAATGTGTCACGCCCATCTGTAAAATGAAAGCGATTGCGATGGATTTTGAAAATAAGACAATAAGTACGCAGGTTTTTACTAGGCATGTAACATTCCATACGCGTAGCCTAGATATGGTACTCTTGAGGTGAAGGTCGCCCCAGCTGGCTTAACTGCGTCCGCTCAGCCTTCGGTAGGTACTTCCCAAAATGTCAGCTGATCTCACACACGCCACCTTCCACTACTGTCACACTGATTGTAGGTCACTATGCACATTCCGATGCACTTTATACCTACAGATGGGAGTTTTTAACCGACTTCATCAAAAAGAGGAGGTTCTCAATTCGATTGTATATTTTTTTTATCGTTGTTCGCGCGTATCTTCGACATTTATGGACCGATTTTGATGATTCTTTTTTTGTTCGATTGAGTTTTCTTGCGAGATGGTCCCATTTAATTTTTTTCAAATCGGTTTAGTAGTTTTCAAGTAATCCTGAAAATACTATGATTTTACATCAACTGCCTTGACGACTTTGTTATTTATGAACCGAATTAGATGATTGTTTTTGTTGAGAAAGGGATACCTTTGTGTAGTCTTTTTAACCGACTTCAAAAAAGGAGGTATTCAGTTTGTATATGTATGTATGTTTCTCTGCGATTATCTCACGTTTGGCTTAGCCGATTTTTCTACCTAAATAATATTTATTTAGGTACACTACCTAATACAGAAGGTACTTACTTACACTGGCTGGTTCACACGTCATGCTCGTGAACGGGCTGCCAGTGGGAATGGGTCTGCTTCTTTGTAAATATCGTTTCATCTGATAAAGCTGGCAAGTTTTTTGCGCCCATTTTTCTTGTCAGTTAAAAGACGTCATCGTCGACGTCACGTCAAAGGGTAAAAGAATTGACGATTTAAAAACGCTTATTATGTGAGCTTATTTAAATAAAGAATTCAATTTCAATTTCAATATTCAGTATGCACAAGAAAGGAAAGCATAAACAGAAACAATGGTTCAACATTTTTTTTTCCCCTTACAAAAAGCACATGAAGCTAATGCTCCAATTTATCAACAGCACATCCGGCATCTTACAAAGTGGATATTAATAAAAGTTCCAAAGTTAGCTAGACTAGATACAGACTGGTTTCGCGAGCTGCCGACAAAGGCCAGACCTGGACGAGACGGCCTCGATTCGAAAGCGCACGCGCATAGCGACCGCTTTTTTAACGAGCATGACTGTACTTTGAGGAAATCCATCAAGTGGAAATCTTGAGATCTGTCTGATAATGATAACACTTATCTATTAACTTGTTAGTAGTATAAAACATGCATAAAGAAATGCATGAATTTAAAATTTTAAGCCCCTATTAGATCACTTAGTTGACACAATAATAATATTCCAATCAAACAGTTTAAACTTAGTTTTACTCAGTGTAGTGTATAATAGACTATCTAACTAAACTACTCGGATAATAGGTTAATTACTGAAAATTATGTGGTTTAACAAGGGCTTTATAGTAAAGTCCTTGTTGAGGCTTCACCAACCTGTCGTCACTCAAAGTTCTGCAACCCTGGCCTAATTTATGTCTGTAAGGATATGCGAACGGTAACGTCGCGACTAGTTGATTTGCATGGTATGAGGAATGCAACAAAATTCTATTTTAATTTTGAAGGTATATGATATTTAAGACATAATAATTATGTATGTCAAGAAAAAATCAACAGACGACATAACACGCTAGTATTTATATTATCTATTCTGTGACATAACAACCGGTCAGTAGTTATAATATCCGGGCTAAAGCGCGCGCGCAATTTTCGCACGCGATTGTTTATTTGGGCGCCCGCGCCATCGATGCTCGATTCATGGGGTTTGCTCGCCATGACATAACCGGAGTGCGGGCGAGGGCACTGACTGGTCTGACTGGCTTTCAAGGCCGCGCGCGGCGCCGAATTTAAAACATCTTCGGTTTGGACATTTAACTTATCACATATTAACAGATGACATAATTTGGCACCTGAACCAATAATATTTTGGAAATGTTATTTGGTTTAAATTCGCGGGGTTAGGACTGATCACCGAAAATCAGTTCACCTAATACCATTTTGCCGACAACCATATCACCGAAGGGTCATTTCACCGACAAGCCAAATGGCAACAGTCAAATGACTGAAACTTATTTCACCGATAGTACATTTCTTCGAACGTCATTTTATCAAAAGGGAAATAAAATCATGCATGTAAGTAAAATAAATAAAATAAATAAATAAATATTTGACAACATCACATACATTGCTCCGACTCCAAGGTAAGTAGCTAAAGCACTTGTGTTATGGAAATCAGAGACAACGGTGGTATCACAAACACCCAGACCTGAGACAATATTGAAAAGTTCATTTTCTACATTGACCCAGCCGGGGATCGAACCCGGGACCTCAAGAGATGGCGACGCCTTGAAAACCGGCGTGCAAACCACTCGACCACGGAGGTCGTCAACGTAAGTATATCAACAATTTTTATTTCAGACATTATTTGTCAAACCAAATCTAAATAATGTTATTATTATTAATCAATAAGAATCAGGTACACTTATTATTAGGCTAAATAAAAATAAAGGTTTTTGCTAGATTAGGTATTTTTTTTTTTATTCTAAATAAAACTATTTAATTGAGATTACTTTATTTCCCTTTCGATAAAATGGCGTTCGAAGAAATTTATTTATTATTTAATCGTATGGCGGTTATATGAATAGGCGGGTACATGAATTGTTAGATGTCAACATTCAGATTTCTTAGCCAATTAACTGCGTCTTGGGTGAGGTTGTAGATGTCTTCAATAGGTCCCGGGTAAGAATGTATTTGGCATCGCTGCATTATGTGTTCCATTGTTTGAGCCTCTTCGCCACATTCGCATAGGTCCGAGTCTCGCCACCCCCATTTATGCCGAAGGAAGTTGCAGCGACCATGTCCAGTGGGTCTACCGCCCAAGTGTCGTCGATTTCGCCGTCGGCTTCATTTGACAGATGGTTGTAATACATTGCTACTTTTCTTTGGTAAGTTTTTATTTGTACCAAAAGGAAATAGGTAGGTATTTCATCCATCTGTCAAATGAAGTCGACGGCGAAGTCGACGGCACTTGGGCGGTAGGGCCCCTGTTCTTAGCCTGTTCAGTTTGCACCAAAGCTTTCGAGGCAGATCGAAGCCCTCAGGCATGGCTGGTGGATGCACGATCCGGGTAAAAGGTCCATCTGCCACCATTCTCCATTCATTTTCCCAGTAAGAGTCTACGTCAAAGTGGAAGAGACCCTGGGCTGAGATGCAAGGAGGGTGACGAGATTTGAGCCACCCCCGTGAAGATAGCCACCCCACTACGAGTGCCCATGTTTTGAGGGTGCAGGACGTTAGTTTAGCGTTAGTTTTGATTTGTTTTGGAAAAAAAATCGTTTGTTTCGATTTCCTTCATACTTTTTTTTTAAAACAAAAGTGGGGTGGCTATCTTCACGCTAGCCACCCCATTGCACCGATTGGTTTTATTTAAAGGGTATTCGATAGATATTTGTTAGTTTTGTTTGTTTTGATTGGAATTTTCGTTTGTTTAGATTCCGTATTCTCTAGAAAAAAAATCAAAGTGGGGTGGCTATCTTCACGTGAAGATAGCCACCCCATATGACAAAATAAAATAAAAAAATTGCGCATATGATTGCTTTCCGTTAGTTTCGATTTGTTTTGATAAAATTTTGTTTGTTTTGACAAACCAAAAAAAGTTATGGGCATTTTAAATTTTGAACGCACTCCTTTTCCTGAACCTAGTCAGTTAAGGGCGCTCCTTCAAAACAAATACTTTTAGCGGTTTGAAGTGACTACGTAATTATGACGAACCGAATTTTTGATCCTGGTCTACACAGTTGTCTATTTCGAAACTAACAAAACGGCTTATGTCGGGCCATAGCTAAGACTTGCATCTTTCATTTGAACCTAGTCAGTTGCGGGCGCTCCCTCAAAACAAATACTTTTAGCGGTTTGAAGTGACTACGTAATTATGACAAACGGAATTTTTGATCCTGGTCTACACAGTTGTCTATTTCAAAACAAACGAAACGACTTATGTTTGGCCATAGCTAAGACTTGCATCTTTCATTTGAACCTAGTATGTTGCGGGCGCTCCTTCAAAACAAATACTTGTAGCGGTTTCAAGTGAGTAGGTAATTATGACGAACCGAATTTTTGATTCCGAACGAAAAAATCCCGCAAGTGTATGGTCCATAGATTGGTATGGATTAGCTACGTTCGGAATCACGTATGTACAGAATTCCGTAACGGAATTCCGTCTGTGTGTGGCCAGTCTAATAGATACAACATCATCACGTTCCGAATCCATACCAAAATATCGATATTTCAACGCAATGCCGATGGACATTGAATATACATAATTTGTTTACATTTTACATGAAAACCGTCTTTTTTTGTTGGTTCACTTAGAGTTTCATCTTGAGACACTTCAATGACCTCCCAAGGATGAAATAACATTTTCAGTATATGCAGTAGTCAACAAATACCTACAACCTTTCACTTCGGGGCGCCGCCGGGGCGCTTCGATAACTGCCTAAATCCAAATTTACTTGCAAATGTGCACACTTTAGAACTTTGTCACATTCAATCAATATATCACAGTGTGATAATGTTATACCTAGGTTATCCAAAACGTAATGTGACAAAGTTCAATGGTGTGTACATCTTATTGCTCGTGACTGTACACGCGGTAATATCCTTTGTTTATGGGACGGCATCCTTTTAACAAGAAGCGGCACGTACAAAGGCGGCGAGATAAAAGGGCGCCACTATCTAAGCGAATGGACAATAAATTCCATTCGCTTAGATAGTGTCGCCCTTTTACCGCGCCGCCTTTGCACGTGCGCCGCGTCTTGTCAAAGGATGCCGCTGCGTAAACAAAGGAATCCGCGTGCGGCGTACACCCGCAACGCAAGTGAATTTGACAGTTTACATCGAAGCGCCGTGGTGAAAGGTTGTGCTTGTTGACCCTGCTACGTATACTGAAAATGTCTTTTCGTCCTTGGGAGAACAGTGAAGTGCCTCAAGATGAAACTTTAAGTGCACCAACAAAAAAAAGACGGGTGTTTTGTAAAACGTGTAAACAAATTATAATCAACGTCCATCGGCATTGCGTTGAAATGAATATGTCTGCACCTATCACAAATACTTCAAAAATAGTGGGGATACCAAGAACTAGCGTTGGATTAATATTAAAAACAGGCCCAACAACACCAAAAAAACGTAAAAACAGAAGAATCCCACTATCGAAAACGGACGACTTTGAATGTGATCTAATACGTCGAACAGTATACAGATTTTATACTAATACTAATAAAAAGCTTCCGACATTAGACACTATTCTGGAAGATTTACAAGCTAACACGGACTTTCCGTATAAACGTACGACTCTGCGAAACGTATTGATTAAACTTGGATTTAAGTATAAAACTGTTAATAAGCGAAAAGTATTGCTTGAATCATTGCGGTACCAAGTTTGGCGATACAAATATATAACGACGCTAAGGAAGGCACGTCGCGAAGGACGTAATATCGTTTATTTGGATGAAACTTGGTACGACACACATGACACAATCAAAAAAGGTTGGGCAGACTGTAGCTGTTCATGTGATTTGGACGTGCCTTCATCTCGAGGAAAACGGTTTATCATTGTCAATGCCGGTTCTAAAGATGGATGGGTTGAAAATGCTTTGATGCTGTCAGCAAAACAAATTGAAGACGCTAGTGCAGATTACAACACTGACATGAGTTCGGAATTGTTCGAGAAGTGGTTTCAGGAGCAATTATTGCCAAACGTGCCAGAAAACAGCATAATAGTCATGGACAACGCTGCGTACCACTCAAGGTTATCCGTTGAAGTACCTACCATGTCTACAAAGAAATGTGACATTCTTAATTTTATGCATCTTTATAATATTCCTATACCAGATCCAATCCCAACAAAACCAATATTGGTAGATATTATAAAAAATGCTGGAATCGAAAAAAAATATTTTGTTGATGAGTTGGCAGCGTCAAAAGGCTTTGAAATCGTGCGTCTTCCGCCGTACCACTGTATTTTCAATCCAATTGAGCAAGTCTGGTCGAAGGTGAAGCATGACATAAGGGCAAGCAATTGCAAACCTATAGATGCTCACGCTTTATGTCAAATTGTAAGAGAAGTAATGAAAAATGTGACTTCAGATATGTGGAAAAGATATGTAGATCACGCAATTACAAAAGAAAATCGATATTTTGGTATGGATTCGGATTGTGATGATGTTGGATCTATTGTAATAAATACAGGTGGTAATGACTCCGACAGTGATGAAGAATAGTGGTTTAATTTTACTTCGCGTATACTTACCTTCATAATTTTCATTAAAATTCTCTTTGCACCTCACTTGTGTGTATTATTTGTATTCGTATTTTATAACAATAAACACGAACAGGGATGGATACCGTTATCTAAATTTTACCGGTAAATTACCAAAACATTCGTTATTTGTATGACGCTACCAAAAACTAACTGGAATTCCTGTCCCTGAACACAAGTGCCAGTCTTAATTTGTGTAATAATAAGGGCCCATAAATAAAGTAGCTAAGTCCGAAAAAAATTTTTTTTTTTTGGTTGGTGAATTCACAATCAGTCGGCCACTTTCAGTGAATGCGTTGTCCGTCCTTAGTGATTGCGACGAGTGTGCCTTCCATTGAAAGCACTACTCTCCATATAATACGGAGCTATATCCACTCCGAAAAAAAAATGGAAATTGTTTTCTAAATAAATAAACAGTTGAATAAAACTTATTTGACCAAAAAATATAAAAATCTACTGCCGTACAAATAAACAATTTACACCTAGTTTAATCAAAAATATTGCTTAGCAATATTACTTCTTACGTTTGACGTCTCTATGCGTCATATTCCTAAACAAACTTTTTTGGTTATTCTTATATTAATTATACATTCAAATATCACTTTAGCCACCATACAAATAAACGAAGAATAAGTTTATACTAAGAATAATCAAAAAATTCTAAAATGGCAAGCTGTCAGCTAAAACCTAAAACACTTGATGACAAGCCAGTTGGTCTTATTCTTAAAATAATGAAGTAAGAACACATTAAGAGGAAACACCATGGTCAAGAGAATTGAAAAATTCCTATACAAAGTTAACAAAATCAAAGTTTCATTGTCCCCTGTTTCCTCCTCCAAAACCAGACCGATTTAAACACTTTTTTCATTAAAATTTAAAAAAGGGTTTGGCTTTGTTCCTATGTTTTCCTTTTCATCATAAATTAATTATTAAAAGAGATATTAATCTTCAAAAACCAAAAAAAATGCCATTGTTTAGACATCCAGCCAGGGTTGGCATGATTAAATCACATTGATTTAAATCAAGTGATTTTTTGAATAAAAATCATTGATTAAATCAAATTGCCTTTTTTCTTTCCTATTTGTATAAAAATATAAAATTCTTAATTTTAAATAATTGATAGACACAGAAAAATGTAGATTAAATGTAACTTTGTGTTAGAATTACTGCTTTATACTGTTTTCTCGTGTCCTACATCTTGGCATGGACCACTTTGAAAACCGCAATTCTGACTACATGGAAAATTTCTCCCCAATTAGTCCTAACTAGTCCTACTTTTTCGGAATTAGTCCCAAAAAGGACTGAAAGATATAAGCGATTTAAATGGTCCATGCCAAAGCAAACCTTCATTTTGGCAGGGACAGGCTATATCTAGTGAACCTAAATACCTAGCCAGGATCTGATTATTCAAAAAAAATCTCCCTTTTTTATGGATCCCGCAATGCCAAGAATCAAAACGAAATGAAGCGCCGTTCAAAAAATATAAAGGAATGATTTGGTCCCTGCCAAAATCAACCTACATCTTGGCGAGGACTTTTGAACCAGGTCACCTAGAGAAAATCTGATTATTGGAAACGATTCGTGTAAATTAGTCCCAATTAGTCCTAAAGCCACAAAATTAGTCCCCCTTTAGTTTAGGAGATAATCGGAATTAAAGTTTGGTTTTTATAGTACAGAAGCCGACTTCCTATTTAGTGACGATGTTTGTAACTTGTTTTATTTTTGCGTGTTTGTGTTAAAATAATGAAGTGTTATTAACGTATAATGTAAAACAAAAGTATAACGTAAAGTAATACGTAACTTTTATGCATTTTCGAAACTCAAAACCTTAATTTTTAAGTCGTAAAATAAAAATGATTTCTTAGAGGTATTTTGATGCCGGGCTCCTGGACTATATCAAAAACATGTACATTCGCGTTCAAAATAATTTCAAAAGAAGTATGAAATGGTCATGTATAAAATTGATTTTAAAGTTATATTGCTTTTCTTTCGAAACTATTCATATTTGGAGTAGAGAGTGATTTTCTTCCTTCAATGGGTTCACTTGAAACTTTGTACCTATACAGGGTTATTTGTAATTAATTTAAAACCTCTCTTGGGGCTGATCACACCATCAAACTGTACAACTTTCATTAAAGGACAAACCTTGAAATCCAAAAAAAAAATCAGCTGTTTCATACATTTCGATGGAGTACCTACCTACGCATTGTACTTATGTATGGAACAGGTGTTTTTTTCTAGTTTGACAAGAAAATAACAACTCAATGTTAAAAAAATACAAGATGGCGGCCAACTTTTTTGTTTGTAGGCCGATTTCGATGTAACTCGATTTTGCTACTGTTTTGACAAGAATACAGCAATGCAATGTTAAAAATATAAAAAATCCAAGATGGCGGCCAACTTTTTTGTTTGTAGGCCGATTTCGATGAAACTCGGTTTTTGCTACTATTTTGACAAGAATACAGCAATGCAATGTTAAAAATATAAAAAATCCAAGATGGCGGCCAACTTTTTTGTTTGTAGGCCGATTTCGATGAAACTCGGTTTTTGCTACTATTTTGACAAGAATACAGCAATGCAATGTTAAAAATATAAAAAATCCAAGATGGCGGCCAACTTTTTTGTTTGTAGGCCGATTTCGATGAAACTCGGTTTTTGCTACTATTTTGACAAGAATACAGCAATGCAATTTTAAAAATATAAAAAATCCAAGATGGCGGCCAACTTTTTTGTTTGTACCTACGAAAATATGTAATAGGATTTCATTTTTCACAATTTTGCTTAAAAACATTAAAATATATTAGGTAAGTTATACTTTTTTAGCGACTAAATTACAAAAATATTAAAAAAATCCGCTAATCCAGCTACTATGTCGCTAAAACGGCAACACAGCATGTAATGTATGACAAAAACGAACTATTTTTTTGGGTGTGGTATGGCTTGGTTAAGAGCCATTTAGAGAACATGTTTCGCAACATTTAGGTACCTGTCTCGTCCATTTTGCTTCAAATGGATGACACAGATAGATATTTCGGAAACATTGAATTGACAACATGTTTTCCAACATGTTTTTGTGTCTATTTAAACGCGGCTTTAGCGCGTTTTTCCACGAACAACGACACGACACGATTCACAAGCTGCACGACAGTGTTGTCAGCACTATAGTGCTGACAACTGTACTTTTTGGTACGTTCTGGCAACACTGTTGACAATCGTGTCGTGTCATTGTTTGTTCGTAGGAAAACGCCCTTACAATCCCTCCCTCTTAGCCTAGCATGACCACCGAAACGTGATATGGTACCTAGTGATTTATCAAGTTTAACTGGAGGGAGGAAGGGCTGCCCCCCTAGCATGACCGACAATACACGATATATATCGTTTTGTCGACACTCGACTGTCAAATTCCATTGTTTTATGGCAGTTAAACGTGATTAAGCTCTATATCATATTATCGCGTTTCGATGGTCATGCTAGGGGGGCATGAGCATATTACACTATCATATATTATTTATCGGATGCTATCTCCGACGAAGATAGTAAACATATATCTCGGATGATATATACATGATAGTGTAATATGGGCCTAAAACTTTATTCCGTTACGCAATGCGCAGTGTTCCGATTGTAAAACTTATGTTCACAGATACTGTTTGTGCATTCCTCAATCTACGAAAGTTCGTGCTTAATGTTTTACAATCGGAACACTGCGCATTACGGAACGGAATAGTTTTATGTAATTAATTTTTACTGTACGCTTTTGTACATGACTGTACTTATATAAAAAAACGGAATTTCTCCTAAACTAAAGGGGGACTAATTTTGTGGCTTTAGGACTAATTGGGACTAATTTACACGAATCGTTTCCAATAATCAGATTTTCTCTAGGTGACCTGGTTCAAAAGTCCTCGCCAAGATGTAGGTTGATTTTGGCAGGGACCAAATCATTCCTTTATATTTTTTGAACGGCGCTTCATTTCGTTTTGATTCTTGGCATTGCGGGATCCATAAAAAAGGGAGATTTTTTTTGAATAATCAGATCCTGGCTAGGTGTTTAGGTTCACTAGATATAGCCTGTCCCTGCCAAAATGAAGGTTTGCTTTGGCATGGACCATTTAAATCGCTTATATCTTTCAGTCCTTTTTGGGACTAATTCTGAAAAAGTAGGACTAGTTGGGACTAATTGGGGAGAAATTTTCCATGTAGTCAGAATTGCGGTTTTCAAAGTGGTCCATGCCAAGATGTAGGACACTGTTTTCTCTTCTAAAAAAACCGCCAAATCATCTGTCCTAATATTTAACTTTCACCAGGCATTTTTATTTTTAACTGTTTTATTGATCTTTACTTGAGTTTCCGAATTAAAGTGTTAAATAAGTCAAACAAAAGCGCGTTGTGGTTTCACGCACTATATTAAAGTGGATTTTAAGGGCTCAAGCAAAAAATTGAAAAAATCTGTTTTTTTTTATTTTTTGAAAAAAATCATGATTTTTTCCAACCCTGCATCCAGCAATCAAATTTGACAAGTTTATATAAAAAAATCAAAAACATAGGAACACAGCCACAGCATTCTTTTAAATTTTAATGATAAAAGTATTTAAATCGGTCTGGTTTTGGAGGAGGAAACAGGGGACAATGAAGCGCTGATTTTGTCAACTTTGTATAATAGGATTTTCTCAATTCACTCGACCATGGTGTTTCCTCTTAATCATTGGTCCGGTTTGTCCAGATGATCAGGGTTAGGTTATGTCAAAAACAAGATTTTACGTTTGACAATATTTATATTTTTTATACTTTTTCATTATTATTATTATTATTGAAAAGGTCGTAACTTTTCACAGCCTATAGCTGGTTTAACCTGCTATAACGGGCCTAGGCCAAGTATATAGGGTGTGGTGATTTGATGCTAAGTTTGCTGGAAAGTGTTATTATTATTAATTGACAGGCAAGCAGTTGAGACAACTGATAAGAGCCTGTATCCAGTCATATCATGGGTTGAGTTTATCTATCATTGGTTTTTCAATATTTGTCCAATCTGATTTCTGATTCGTATTCTGTGCAGATATCACTTCTTCTGGCAACTTTTTCCAAGCTTTAACTACTCTATTATTAAGGCGAGGCCAGTTCACGAAATTTACTCTTTCACTATGTCTTTAGAATAAGGTTGAATATTGCATAACTTTAATTGACGCTTCGTCAGAAATTTGACGAATTTTAGTACATTTTTATTGATTTCTGAAATACTGGATCATTTATTAAAAATGTACTCGGTTATTGTGTTAGATCGATAAAAAAGCTATCCTTTTTGCATAAAAAATCATATCACTGTCGTTGAAAATTACGAAATCTGACAATTTGATATTTAGTTTTATAAGTTTTTATGGTGTTATTCAGGATTTTTTTACAGAGTTACCATGCCATTTTTCAATATTCTGTTCGGTTAATTTGCTTCTTTGTTTCTTTTTCAGTCTAAAGTAATTTTTGTGAAGTAGAATTTTACATCAGTTCTTCACATTGGAAGTTCAAAAATCAGACTTTTCATCAGATCGTGAACTGGCCTCGCCTTAAAGAAATGTTTATGTGGATTGTTTCCTGATAGTGCCTTTGATAATTTGAGATGATGGCCTCGTAGGTGTATGTTTCGTGAGTACTGGAATAGTTGTTTATCAAAATTCTCTATGTCATAGTGTCCATGCAAGATTTTATATATTATTTTAACTTATTATTTCTAAAGGCATATTTTATCAGACAGAGTAAGCAGATCAAATTTTTTAGTATGTAAAGAAAGAAAGAAGAAAGAAACAATTTATTGACACAACAGAAGAGAAAACAATACTAATAATTTAATAATAAATTTTTGCCTTGAAGCTTTAAAACTACTAGAAATTTTTGCAGTGTTGCTAAGCATTTACCAATGGATGGTTTTTACCTACTTAAAATTATTAATTTTAAATAATATTCTATGACATCTATCTATGATAATATGACACATTTAATAAAAATGGTTTGAAAAACTATACAATTTCAATCATAGGCTGAAAAAGTGAAAATCACTATTAGCGGCTGTGCTACTACAAGCTAGTTATGTGACTAGCTAGACATAGTTTAGAGCAAAATGCAACCAAGACTAGATGTATACCTAAGTTTATAAGAGACAAATCTTCACTTATACCTCTGTATCTATAGACGGGTAAGTATTAGTAATGATTTGAGTAAAACTAGATACGAGGGTTATTATGCAGGAAGGTCATGCAAACTTTAGAAAAGGTAATGCAGCCAATGGAATTGGAATTGTAACAGAAAGGTAACTCCCACGAATTGAATAGGTAGTCTTAATAAAATAGATAATGTTAATCATCACTAGATCAAGTAGTGTTCTACGATTCACTTTGAGTACAGACAAACCTAAGTGTTGTTTTTTTTCAAAACAAACGTAAAATAGTTTGAGAATTTGAAGTTGATACATATAGCTCTAAACTATAACTGAAGAAAAGATGAATCTGGTCATTCATGACCAGATTTTTGTTAAATTTTATTTCCCTGTGAGCTGGCTAGAGAAAGTGCTACATTCTTGCAAACAGATGGACGGTAGCCGGCACTCCGGCAGCACACCTCGGCCCGCTCTGCCGAGCACCGGCCCAATAGTCGCGGGCTCTCGTTACGCCACGCGCCGTCACAATGCCCATAACCAACACGTTGACACTTCACGATCATTACTGACTTACTAGAAAACAGTACTCACCCAAGAATCCCAGGCCTGTAATTGTAATTTGGTATCCTCCACGGACAACCTCCGTATTCGCCTATGAGAGCATCGTGGTTTTTATTCAGGTTAAAAGTAGATGCGCGGTTATCGTTCATTTTCCTCCGCGCAGGGTTGAAATAATTGTTATTCCTACTTTCACCGTTCACATCATTTATAGGTATAAAGTCCGGAGCTTTATTCACATTAGGATTAGCGTTTTCTAAGTTTTTGAGGTTCATTTTGTCTATTTCACTTTGGGTTTCCCAAATCCGAAGCCACAAGCGCTTCGCGGGTCCTTCCTGCTCGGGCTGATACCACGCGACGGCGGGATCCATTCAGCCGGAGCAAGGTTCCACTATATGGAATAACACATATTGCTGCATTTCACATTTAGAGTATTGTATTGAAATATAACACAAAACAAAAATAAGTCACACCACATTCGGAACATGGACGACACGCGTTGACAGTTCAACAACTAGAGGGAGCCATCTTTGCAAAATATTACTAGATATTTGTTGATACACGTACTTTTAAATGTGTACATATAAATTTAAAAATACACATACAATATTTTTATCAATAAAATACTAAAATAATTTATAATATTAGAGATATTAGAAAATAATCAAGTTTTAGGTTTCTTTATCTTGTAAGTAGCGTTTTTGTCAGGAAGTAAACCATTGTTTTTTTTTCGGATACGCCAATTTTTTTTTTAAGATTTTTGGCTTGGATGCAATGTTTTTTAAGCCATGTCCGGTGATTCCAACCATAGACATCAACGATCACTGACTACTAAGAATCATAGACATTTACCAAGTATGATTGCCTTACTTTTTATCGCGTAGCATAGCACTTATGCCGGGTCCATAGCGCATGTTTTGCCTAATAGAATATTAATATAAAATTCTTGGTTTTGCCCTACACAATCAACAAAAAACTCTCAACAACATTCAACAAAATCGTCTACACAAAACATTGCTTGGTGAAACATTTTTGTGTAGAGAAAGAATGTTTTTGCTTTCCATGCCCGGTGGAGTGGAACGTACACAAAACATTTTGCGCGGGTCGAGGGGTAGGGTTATGTCATAATCATCTGTCATTTTGACAACTCGCTAGCGTTTTGTGCGCCAAGTTTGAATGAAAGTAATTCTTGATTCGGAACTAAAACGATATTTTATTTTTAATTCTTGTTAAATGTTAAAATTTCGCCACTGTAAATAGGGTCTAACTTGAAAGCGACGCTTTTTTCTAGTGCTAGCTAACATAAAATGCAACACTGAGTTTTGTCTACACAATCCACGCAATCGCTATGGACGGTGTGTGTAGAGAAACATGTTTCAGAAACAATGTTTTGTGTACTATGTGTTTTTGTTTAACGCCTGGCACTCTTGAGCTCACATCGGACCAAAGAGTAACCGCCGCCCCCCACCACCGACGAAGACGGCTCCGAGACCTATGTGCCGACCAATTTCGCTCACTTCTGATGACGACGGTCGACGGTTACGAACGAAGAAATAATTTAGGAATGTTGTAGTGGTCATACTATTATGAATATTATGATCCGTATAACTCGTGACGCCTTTTTTAAATTCAATGGGAAGGCAACTGTCAATGTGGCGCTACGTACGCTTGTTCCACAAAAACAAGACAAAAACCATCAAACAAAGGGCTAAACAAGCCTTTTACCACAGAATAGATAATAGTACTACCGTACAGAAGTTGCACTCCGCAAAATAGTTTAAATAAATTGCGACTCTTGCTCTGACACAATAAAGTGCAATTCAGGTCGCACAGCGCTCCCTTTGCTCCAAAACATGCACTTAGTAGTTGCCTCTGTTTCTATCGCGTAGGTCTTATCTTTTCTGATGTATGAAATTTGTCCTCTCAGAGGACACCGCGCGCTTCAGATTCGTGCGCGGAGTGACAGAGCCCTGCTTTTACTTTAAAAATCGTTTTATAGCTTTAAAATAACCAAATTCTGTGTAATAAGCCGTAAAAATGTTGGCACCTACTTTCCTGGATTATAAAGAAATGAAAAATTCAGTAGGAATAAAAACGCCTTAATGTTGTCGAAAAAACTTCTTTATGGACCCGCGGCGCATTAGGTATCTTTTTTTTCTGACTAATGAAATTGGTCCCAAAGAAACCCGCCAGCCGCCCGGCTACTTGTATATTCATACCATGGGGACGAGATCGAGGCCTACAACTTCATGATCGAGGCGTTGACAATTTTTTATTTTAAAACCTGTGTGAATTCATAGTCCTGTGATCCTGTCTAGTGTATGCCCTCAATCGTCAAGTATGGCTTGTCAAGCACGTACAAGTTATGACAAACACCACTACCATTTGGGGGCGTGGCCTACCTTTGATAGGCCACGGCCGGGATACAGACCTACGTGCTTGTCAAGCATCGCTCAAACAGCCGTTTGCACTAAACTTAAGCCGCCTAAGTCTTCAACTCGACCAAGCTGCATGAAGTTCATGACACACCGTTTTAATTCGGTCGAGTTGTAGTTAGGAAAAGACTAAGGCGATTCTTTAAGTTTAGTGCAAACGGCCGCTAGATGATCAAAATGTGATTGACAAGCCGTAGAAAATACGTGCTTGTCAAGCCATGCTTGACCGTTTTGTATAATGTTCTCGTATCTTTCTCTATACCGTCTATGTTGACATTGACATTTGACATTTCTTTCCATAGAGTACATTATTATACTAGAGATAGAGTTATCAGTCAGACCTAACGATCAACGCCATCTAACGAAATGTGACAAAAAGTGTACGATATTATAACATAGGTACTAATAGGTTACTATAAATCTTGACTTGAAATTTTTTTGGGAGGTAACCGCTATGTCATAAAATAAATTTAAAATAATTTACTTTTTAGCTAATCAGCTTTGACTATATAAAACTGTGAAAGACACACGATACCGCGATTCAGCACGGGATAGCGACATCTCTCGACTGTTTGACAAACGAAAAATGAGCGCCATCTATCAAATCAATCCGCAACTAAAATCTTAGGCCGCGCTCCCTTATAGTGAGTCAAGTACTAAGTGAAAAGCCCCTGTTTCTTTCTCATTGTTGTCTGTGTTTATCTAATCTCCCGCCATTATATTTTATTTACATTTTCTTTTGATTGAATATCATTATATTATGTTCGTTTAATTGATAGATAACCGATTTTCAGTGAACTCTACAATGAAATCAAGTACGTTATGCGTATTTTCATCAATTTTCTTCGAACCTGTAGTATATCATCAATAGGTTATGTTGTTCCTGTAAGAAGAAATATTTCTAAAGTTTTGGTCAACAGTTCATTCTATTACACCAGAAATATGTCTCAGAAGAGTATCACATCGTTCTTTACAACCGCACCGAAAAAGCCGATAGCGGTCAAGGAAGAAATTGTTGAGGAAGTAAGTTTATAGATTTTGAAACTTTGTTGAATTTTCTAAACGTTTGAGTAGATTTTATTTATCGTTTCATACACTTATTTGAAAGTTATGCTATTTGTCAGTTAAGCTGATGATCCTAGAATGATGATGGTCAGCTTTGTAGCTAGGGGCTGGCAAGGGGGGCGGCTGAAAGGGACGCACGCAACCCTCAGGGGAGCGCACTTTGTTGATCCAAGATTCATAGTAAAAAAAGTCTATACATATAAGTCTTGGGGTGCAGAATTCAAATCTTGACAGGGGCGCTCATTACCCTAGCTCCATCGCTGGTGATGGTTCTGTTCTGGTTGAACATTATATTATTGTACATTCCTTCACATGCAACACAACACACATTCATATTTTCTTTAATAAAAAAATGGTTTACAGAGTCAAAAGACAATTGAGGAAGAAACAAGCCCGCTAACAAATGGAAAAGAAAAGGTAGTTAATGCTTGCATTAGATACAAACTGAATTAAAGGCAAGTTACTCAGGTTTAAGATAAGATAGTCAGATATAATATCTGGAACCTGTGAAATCTGCCTGCCTTATAAAACTCCATAATGGTTAAAAAACTCAAAACTCAAACTCAAATTCAAACTCAAATTCAATGTAGGCTGTCACAGGCATTTGTTAATGTCAAAGAAGCCATCGGCTTGGGTAGGTATTTGGCCTTAAGTTTTGTAGTAGGTACCTCTAAATTTATTCTAGTGAAAAAAAAGTAAAAATTATTTTACTCAAAAAAAATATTGTTCTTAGTGACAGTTTTAATGCTTATTTATATTTAAAAAAGTAAAAAATAATTCCATGGAAATATTTGCTAACAGAGATCTTCGAAGCGCCAGAGGCTAGACAGCAGTGAGAGTGAACCATCCAAATCACCAGAGAAATTAGCAGCACCCGACTCTGAAAAGGTAAATTTTGTACAATTATTTACCTATCATTCTAATACTCTGCTCTTGCACCGCCATTCAAGAACTATACTGAAACAACCCTTGAGTATGCGAACGCACTGTGTTTAGATCTATCTTACCTCTGTGATTAGGTCATTGTTTTACGTATACTTGTGATTAGGGTTGCCAGGCGTCTGGATAAAGCCGGACAAAGGTAGGCTTTTTGATTGACTGTCCGGCCAAATTAAACTGTGTCCGGCCTTTTTTAGGATTTTTACAATTACCACTCACTTACACACTAAGTTTTGTTTTGATCAATTTTAATTTTAATTTTGTGTTTTCCCTTGGGAAATAATGATATTAATTATTGATTATTAGTAATAAAGAAGACGTTTACTTAATTTTATTTTATTTCATTAGAATTTAAAAAGTTTTATGGTAGATGGTAAAAAAAGCCTATTAGTTTTACGTAATAAAAATTGTCACATTATTACTAAGACAAAATCCTTAATAATTTAGGGTGTCCGGCTTTTTTACCCAAATGTCCGGCCAAACTGGCTGGTCTGTCCGGCTATTAGGTTAGACGACCTGGCAACCCTACTTGTGATTGGTAGTTGGGTTGGGACCCTGTGAGTCCGCAGGCACTGTAAGTCCTCATACTAATCTTTGTGGATACTTGTGTCATTCTGTTCACATACCTTAATTTGACATGTTAATGCTAATTTTAGACCCTTAATATTATTGAATATAGTATACCTATGCAATAAAACTGTCCTCTGATTATGTCACTCTGTTGCTAACAATTCTTATTGAAATCGTTTGAAATAAATGAAATTTGAAATAAAGTTGCCAAAAGAGTACTCTGTTAGCACCTGAAACTGACAAATTTCGTTAATTTCACATGGTTTCAATTGAGAATTATTAGCAACAGAGTTAAGTAATCAGGAGCTGTTTTTTGTACAGTGACAATTATGTTTAAAATTACTTTTTAAAAACTGAATTACAATGTTCTTTGCTTCATATGAACCATAACTTTTCTACAGAAAAAGAAAACGAAGCGTCTAAGAATTGAAAGCTCCGGTAGTGAAGCAGAGAGTCCTAAATCGGAGCCTTCCAGCCCTAACGTAAAGGTTGAAAAGAGTGCTGCTCCACCGAAAACCTATCAATCGCCGAAGACAAAGAAGCCTAATGCAATAAAATCAACAACTTCTTCATCAGACATTAATGGGAAAACTCAGAAAAAGGTTTCGCCAAAAAGATCTGTAGCTATTAAAAAAGAAGTGCTGTCACCAACTGTCAAAAGTAAGAGCGAGAGTAATAACGAAACGAGTCCTGTGGGAGTGAAAGAGAATGGAGAGAGTAAGGAGGAAACATCAGAAAGTGAAAAGATGCCAAAAGTTTTGGGTACGTTATTCAGCTATTGACAAGCCAGCCAGCCATCAGCCATTTTTGATGTCCCCACTGTTGGGGCACAGGCCTTCCTTATGGGTGGTAAGGAGGACGGACCATAACCCACCACGCGGGCCCAATGCGGATTGGTGGGTGTTAACGACTGCAAATGCAGCCGGGACCAACGGCTTAACGTGCCTTCCGAAGCACGGAGGAGCTCGAGATAATAAATTTTTGGTCACCCATCCCATGACCGACCCTTGCGAACGTTGCTTAACTTCCGCAATCGCTGGGCCAGGCGCTAAACCACTGTGCAACCGAGCTCCACTATATTGACAAATTGAATATTAATTATACTTACTTATAAACTTATTTCACACACATTAAGTAATTTTCTAGATCTGTTTATGTTGTTAGATCATTTTAAGTTTTAAGATCAACCGGTTAAGGTCCTTTTTAATAAACCGAGTGTGAGTTGCACCAAAACGCTGTCAAAGTTAAAGTTATCGTCAAATGATAATGCTAGTTGCTACCTATTTGTCACCTCAAACTTGTCAAAGGACACCATGCTGGCTGGCAACCTCTTTTTGGCTAACTTGTGCTTAACCGGTACTTTAACAAGCTTGTTATTGTTAAAGTTAGATGGTGCAACTAAGCCCGAAAGCACAGAATATATAATAGTACTAGCGTACAGTAGTTGCACACCGCAAAGTCGTTTAAATAAATTGCAACTCTTGCTCCAACACAATAAAGCGCAATTCAGGTCGCACAACGCTCTCTTCGCTCCAAACATTCACTTAGTAGTTGCCTCTCTTTCTATCGTGTAGGTCTTATCTTTTCTGATGTATGAAATTTGCCCTCTCAGAGGACGCCGAGCGCTTCAGGCTCGCGCGCGGAGTGACAGAGCCCTGCCGAAGGTCTAAAAGTCTAAATCCAGCATCTAACTAAATCGTCCAAAGGCGAGGTGGTTCCCTACCTCACTTTATGCTTTAGCTAGGACGTTAGAAGCGATCAATCAAGGCGATATGTAACCATATTTTGCTTGATCAATTATGAACTTTATTTCCTCTCTTTAAGGTCCTTTTTTGGCTAAATACAACAAAAAAGAATAGAATCGTTGCAGCAACACACCAAAATAGGGTCTTTATTTAATTCCAATTAGTGTTGTTTTTATTTTTTCTTTCATTTATGATTTTAATTGAAAATTTATTTAAATTGTATGTAATGTCATGTGTCTAAAGTAGCTAGCAAATATCTTGAAATCGGGTGGGGATTGCGCAGAATGTGTATTTTGGGTATGCTATAGAAAGAGAGTGTTTGCCGGAATCTGTAATAGGGATTTAAAAACCATTTCATTGCAGATATTGACTACAGCCCCGCTAAGCACAAATACCACCCAATCAACGACGCCTGCTGGTCTAAAGGCGAGGAGATTCCGTACCTAGCACTAGCCAAGACGCTAGAAGCGATCGAGGCGACATCCGCCCGGCTCAAGATGGTGGAGATACTGAGCAACTACTTCCGGTCGGTGATCGCGCTGACTCCTGAGGATCTGCTGCCGAGTGTGTACATGTGTCTGAATCAACTGGCACCCGCTTATCATAGCTTGGAGCTCGGTGAGTTTTGGGTGGTTACTCTTGGAAATGTTCGACATCTGCTATTTTTAATATCCCCACTGCTGGGGCAAAGGCCTTCCTTATGGGTGGATAAGGATGGGCCATAACCCACCACGCGAGCCCAATGTGGATTGATGGATGTTAACGACTGCAAATGCAGCCGGGACCAACATTCCTAAGCACGGAGGAACTAGAGATAATAAATTTTAGGAGACCCATCCCATAACTGACCCTAGCGAATGTTGCTTAATCTTTGCAATCGCAGGGCTAAGCGCTAAACTACTGTATCACCTAGCTCCTTGGCAATTTTAATGGTTATTAATAACTAGCTTCCGCCCGCGACTTCGTCCGCGTGGACATTGATAAAATCCTCAGAGAAGCTTAAACCAGGATAAACAGTACTCTATGTTTTAATTTCATTAAATTCAGATCAGCCGTTTATACTTGATTAGGCGGGTCCCCACCAAGCGCGCTGCCTCGCGAGGCAGGACGTTTGCCGCACGGGCCTCGCACGAGGCAGCGCGTTTGGTGGTTGATAAGTTTCTTGCGCCCGTTCTTCTTGTCAGCTAAAAAAGTCTGGAACGGGTGGTAGAAAAATATAGACGATTCAAAAGTACTTAATAATTAAGTTTATTTGAATAAAGCTTATTTCACTTTCACTTTCAAAGTTGTAATGTCTATTTTATATTATTTTTCCATACAAAATTGGAACCCCATTTTCACCCCTTTAGGGGTTAAATCATGTCCACCGTATTGGACTTCAAAATAAATCTCATTTTCACACAATACTAAATAATATACTAGAAAAAACACGACTCGCACCAGATCAATACTCAGACGGGAATCGAACCCGCGACCTTTGGATATCCGGTCCAATGCTCTGACCGCTGAGCTACCGAGTCACTAGTGACATCGCCGAATTTCTTCTAGTATATCCTACTCTTACGCTGCAAGCCAGCGTTATTTCACCAATGTGAGGAATTACCTCGACATTCAATTGAAATATCTTTCCAGATATTTGGCAATCGATTAAGATGAAACACATTGGTGAAATAACGCTGGCTTGCAGCGTAAGAGTAGGATATACTAGAAGAAATTCGGCGATGTCACTAGTGACTCGGTAGCTCAGCGGTCAGAGCATTGGACCGGATATCCAAAGGTCGCGGGTTCGATTCCCGTCTGAGTATTGATCTGGTGCGAGTCGTGTTTTTTCTAGTATATTATTTAGTATTGTGTAAAAATAGCATTGTGAATGCAAAAATCTCAAATTCAAAAATTATATAGCTATTTCATCTTAATCGATTGCCAAATATCTGGAAAGATATTTCAATTGAATGTCGAGGTAATTCCTCACATTGGTGAAATAACGCTGGCTTGCAGCGTAAGAGTAGGATATACTAGAAGAAATTCGGCGATGTCACTAGTGACTCGGTAGCTCAGCGGTCAGAGCATTGGACCGGATATCCAAAGGTCGCGGGTTCGATTCCCGTCTGAGTATTGATCTGGTGCGAGTCGTGTTTTTTCTAGTATATTATTTAGTATTGTGTAAAAATAGCATTGTGAATGCAAAAATCTCAAATTCAAAAATTATATAGCTATTTCATCTTAATCGATTGCCAAATATCTGGAAAGATATTTCAATTGAATGTCGAGGTAATTCCTCACATTGGTGAAATAACGCTGGCTTGCAGCGTAAGAGTAGGATATACTAGAAGAAATTCGGCGATGTCACTAGTGACTCGGTAGCTCAGCGGTCAGAGCATTGGACCGGATATCCAAAGGTCGCGGGTTCGATTCCCGTCTGAGTATTGATCTGGTGCGAGTCGTGTTTTTTCTAGTATATTATTTAGTATTGTGTAAAAATAGCATTGTGAATGCAAAAATCTCAAATTCAAAAATTATATAGCTATTTCATCTTAATCGATTGCCAAATATCTGGAAAGATATTTCAATTGAATGTCGAGGTAATTCCTCACATTGGTGAAATAACGCTGGCTTGCAGCGTAAGAGTAGGATATACTAGAAGAAATTCGGCGATGTCACTAGTGACTCGGTAGCTCAGCGGTCAGAGCATTGGACCGGATATCCAAAGGTCGCGGGTTCGATTCCCGTCTGAGTATTGATCTGGTGCGAGTCGTGTTTTTTCTAGTATATTATTTAGTATTGTGTAAAAATAGCATTGTGAATGCAAAAATCTCAAATTCAAAAAAAAATCTCATTTTCGCAATCACCATCCCATAAAACCTCAAGAACGACATCCATATCGATTTTTAGGTTTTTTTACCCCTTTTGACCCCCATTGCATCCCCATAGGGTTTGAAATACTAACAATAACAATATACGTTGCGTTAGATTTTCATCCATAAGCCTAAATTATAAATTTAGCGATTTTTACTTCGAAAATAAAGGGTTTTCTTCAATACACAACTTCATCCCCCTTTTGACCCCTTCGGGGGTAGAATTTTGAAAAACGCTGAGACCCGTATTTATTAATTTTTAATGTTCAGCCTAAACACAAAATTTGAAGATCCTAGATTCAAAACTGAGGGACTTTCATACAAACTTTCATCCCTTATTTCATCCCCTTAGGGATGGAATTTTCACAAAACATTATCAATTTCATAAATTAATGTCACCAATTTTGGGTTTTTATAAGATTTTTGATACACCAGTAAATGTTCAATTTGTTGATATTTCACCATGTTTTCGATTTTTAGTTTCACCAGTCACCTAAAATATTTCCTTTTTAGCGCACCAGTCCTCAATCAATAAATCTTTGCTTCTTTATCAGCAGTGATCCAATACTCAAGACTAGTTTTTCATACTTATTCAAAAAGCCCTATGGTATAGGTATAGCGGAAACATACCTAATGAAGGCAGTAGGGCAATGTACAGGCCGTACGGTAGCTCAGCTAAAGGCAGACCATTAAAGATGGGGACAACGGACGGTCCAGCTAGCTAGTAGGAATAGTGTCATACTTTTCAATACAAAGATTTTCTTTTGCCTGATACATTCCTAGCACGGTCATGGTGTGGTATGGAGTGGAGTAGTGGGCAGAGACCTTTATTTCAATAGCCCTATCTCACTTAGTGCTTCATCTCCACCATAGGTATAGCGGAGACATACCTAATGAAGGCAGTGGGGCAATGTACGGGCCGTACGGTAGCTCAGCTAAAGGCAGCCACCGCTAAAGATGGGGACCTCGGAACTGTGGCAGCTCGAGCTAGGGCCACGCAGCGAACTATGTTCAAGCAGCCGCCGCTGATGATGAGGAGGGTCTTCGCCGCGCTGAAGGAGGTGGCTCATATGACCGGTGAGTACTGCATCATCATCACCAGGGGACCTCGGAACTGTGGCAGCTCGAGCTAGGGCCACGCAGCGAACTATGTTCAAGCAGCCGCCGCTGATGATGAGGAGGGTCTTCGCCGCGCTGAAGGAGGTGGCTCATATGACCGGTGAGTACTGCATCATCATCACCAGGGGACCTCGGAACTGTGGCAGCTCGAGCTAGGGCCACGCAGCGAACTATGTTCAAGCAGCCGCCGCTGATGATGAGGAGGGTCTTCGCCGCGCTGAAGGAGGTGGCTCATATGACCGGTGAGTACTGCATCATCATCACCAGGGGACCTCGGAACTGTGGCGGCTCGAGCTAGGGCCACGCAGCGAACTATGTTCAAGCAGCCGCCGCTGATGATGAGGAGGGTCTTCGCCGCGCTGAAGGAGGTGGCTCATATGACCGGTGAGTACTGCATCATCATCACCAGGGGACCTCGGAACTGTGGCAGCTCGAGCTAGGGCCACGCAGCGAACTATGTTCAAGCAGCCGCCGCTGATGATGAGGAGGGTCTTCGCCGCGCTGGAGGAGGTGGCTCATATGACCGGTGAGTACTGCATCATCATCACCAGGGGACCTCGGAACTGTGGCAGCTCGAGCTAGGGCCACGCAGCGAACTATGTTCAAGCAGCCGCCGCTGATGATGAGGAGGGTCTTCGCCGCGCTGGAGGAGGTGGCTCATATGACCGGTGAGTACTGCATCATCATCACCAGGGGACCTCGGAACTGTGGCAGCTCGAGCTAGGGCCACGCAGCGAACTATGTTCAAGCAGCCGCCGCTGATGATGAGGAGGGTCTTCGCCGCGCTGGAGGAGGTGGCTCATATGACCGGTGAGTACTGCATCATCATCACCAGGGGACCTCGGAACTGTGGCAACTCGAGCTAGGGCCACGCAGCGAACTATGTTCAAGCAGCCGCCGCTGATGATGAGGAGGGTCTTCGCCGCGCTGAAGGAGGTGGCTCATATGACCGGTGAGTACTGCATCATCACCAGGGGACCTCGGAACTGTGGCAGCTCGAGCTAGGGCCACGCAGCGAACTATGTTTAAGCAATCGCCGCTGATGATGAGGAGGGTCTTCGACGCGCTGAAGAAGGTGGCTCATTTGACCGGTGAGTACTGCTTCATCATCACCAGGGGACCTCGGAACTGTGGCAGCTCGAGCTAGGGCCACGCAGCGAACTATGTTCAAGCAGCCGCCGCTGATGATGAGGAGGGTCTTCGCCGCGCTGAAGGAGGTGGCTCATATGACCGGTGAGTACTGCATCATCATCACCAGGGGACCTCGGAACTGTGGCAGCTCGAGCTAGGGCCACGCAGCGAACTATGTTCAAGCAGCCGCCGCTGATGATGAGGAGGGTCTTCGCCGCGCTGAAGGAGGTGGCTCATATGACCGGTGAGTACTGCATCATCACCAGGGGACCTCGGAACTGTGGCAGCTCGAGCTAGGGCCACGCAGCGAACTATGTTTAAGCAATCGCCGCTGATGATGAGGAGGGTCTTCGCCGCGCTGAAGGAGGTGGCTCATATGACCGGTGAGTACTGCATCATCACCAGGGGACCTCGGAACTGTGGCAGCTCGAGCTAGGGCCACGCAGCGAACTATGTTTAAGCAATCGCCGCTGATGATGAGGAGGGTCTTCGACGCGCTGAAGAAGGTGGCTCATTTGACCGGTGAGTACTGCTTCATCATCACCAGGGG
Source organism: Agriphila straminella (assembly GCA_950108535.1). Classification (NCBI taxonomy): domain Eukaryota; kingdom Metazoa; phylum Arthropoda; class Insecta; order Lepidoptera; family Crambidae; genus Agriphila; species Agriphila straminella. Next base: position 464,379 of record OX467324.1, on the reverse strand, counting down.
ACCTCGGAACTGTGGCAGCTCGAGCTAGGGCCACGCAGCGAACTATGTTCAAGCAGCCGCCGTTGATGATGAGGAGGGTCTTCGCCGCGCTGAAGGAGGTGGCTCATATGACCGGTGAGTACTGCATCATCATCACCACGGGACCTCGGAACTGTGGCAGCTCGAGCTAGGGCCACGCAGCGAACTATGTTTAAGCAGCCGCCGCTGATGATGAGGAGGGTCTTCGCCGCGCTGAAGGAGGTGGCTCATATGACCGGTGAGTACGGCATCATCATCATCATCACCACGCAGCGAACTATGTTCAAGCAACCGCCGCTGATGATGAGGAGGGTCTTCGCCACGCTGAAGGAGGTGGCTCATGGGGGTTAAAAATGTCGATGTCTTTGCTACTACCCGCCACTTCATTGTAACTCCGACACATTCTAACCACAGGGTTATAATAAGACGTATTGTTTTTATAAACAAGACGTCTTATTATATATCATCGTCATCATCATCACCTTTGTCATGCAACGAATGTTGCAGTAATTGTAAATGCTCATTTTACTTTACGTATGGTACTCCGACCATGATGTTTATATCATTTATTGATCTAAATTTTTTTGTATAATAATTTCATTGTTTTTCAGGGCACGCCTCAGTAAACAAGAAAATAGCAAAAATACAATCCCTTTTCACAGCGTGTCGGAACTGTGAAGCGAAATATTTAGTCAGGTAGGTGACCTATATTTTTATTATTATTTATTTATATAAAAACAATACAGAGACAACTTTAAACATAGTCTCGCAAAACTTATTACTAAGTTTGTCTGCGAGGAACAAAGTCACGCTCAGATAACTAAGTATTAAAATAAATTGAATTAAACATCGTCTGTATATTCTTACGTGTCCTATTTAGTAAGCACTTTTTGATAGTTTTTATACGCTTTACTTTACTAATATTCAAGGTTGGAAAAAAGATCGAAAAAATCGGCGTGACACCAAAACGCGCTTTTGTTTTACTTATTTGACACTTTAATTTGGAAGAAATACAAGCTATGATCAATAAATATAATACATATACTTAAATTATAAATATAGTTACATATACTTAAGTACCTTAAGTTTGTAAACCGTTATAGTCCTACTTAAATAAATATTTTTATTGCATATGTATGTGCTTATATAATTATATATTTATATTATAATATATATTTAATCTATGTTATGTTGGAGGAGCTCGGTGGCGCAGTGGTTTAGCGCCTGTCCCAGAGATTGCGGAAGTTAAGCAACGTTCGCAAGGGTCGGTCATGGGATGGGAGACCAAAAATGTATTATCTCGAGCTCCTCCGTGCTTCGGAAGGCACGTTAAGCCGTTGGTCCCGCTGCATTTGCAGTCGTTAACACCCACCAATTCGCATTGGGCCCGCGTGGTGGGTTATGGCCCGTCCTCCTTACCACCCATAAGGAAGGCCTGTGCCCCAGCAGTGGGGACATCAAAAATGGCTGATGGACATACAGTAATTCTAACACAAAGTGAATTTTAACAAACATTTGTATGTGTCTATCCTATCCATTATCTAAAATTATAAAATATATATTTTTTATAATTACAAATAGGAAAGAAAACAGCAATATTATTAAATCAATGTTTTTTTTAAATCACTTGATTTAAATCATGTTATGATTTAATTAAACCAAAGTGATTTAATCATGCCAACCTTGCTAATATTTGAGTTCTCTCGCTATTTTCTTTTATTTACGATGAAAAGAGATAGATGGAATAATTTAGTCTAAACATAGAGTAAATGTTCCACAGATCGCTAGAGGGCAAGTTGCGTATAGGTCTAGCGGAGCAATCAGTGTTACAAGCACTAGCGCTAGCCGTCACTACTACGCCGCCCAACCCTAGCGGGGCGGAAGTGCTGGACGCCGCCAAGGGGGTGCCCAGTGATGAGTTTAAGGTAAATATACAGGGTGTTAGTCGACTCATGATTCTGAGTCTATCTGAAGCGGAATTTTCCACGTAAAATTCATGAAAAATTGAGTGCTTTTTTTCTATTATACATACATACATACATTCATATACTCACGCCTGTTTCCCGTGGGGGAGGCAAAGACTATGGATCGCCACCTGCTACGATCCTTGCACACTTCTTTCGCTTCATTGAGTTGCATAAAACCTAAATCTACAGCTAAATAATTAAAATGTCAAATTTCTATAAATCCGCAATGTACAGTCAGCAGCATATCAAGCTATACAAAACTGTCAAAAATTTACAATTAATTTTGAACCTTAACTGCTAGACTTAAAGTTTCAAAATTATTGAAGAAATTTGACAGTTTGTGGAAGCCCAGCGTGCCGTCTACCGTACAACTGTTTACCTACGATATTATCGAGTCGTTACGCGTACATTGCTTCTCAACGAAAAGTCTAAATCTCAACAGCTATGTATTTTCGACAAGTGGTTCTATAGAAAAAGTTGCTGGAAGTACTGGACGCTACCAAGCGGGTAATCAAGCTCAGTAATGGGTTTAAGGTAAATGTTATGTATCTAGCGGAACAATCAGAGATACAAGCGCAAGCGCTAGCATTAGGGTAAGGTAAATCTTTACATTGATGAAATAACGCTGGAAGAGTAGGATGTAAGTACTAGAAAAATTTCGACGATACCACTAGTGACTCGGTAGCTCAGTTAGAAGAACATTGGACCGGACTACCAAAGGTCGCGGGTTCGATTCCTGCCTTAGAAAATGATCTGTGGATCTATCCACTAAAAACAATTAAGTTAATGTAAACTGTGATGTGACAGATGTATTGTATGTGATACATTTTTACTTCATTTGGCACAAATAAAAACATACCTAAGAAAAATGGCAATGTATCACATCCATCTGTCAAATCAGAGTATTTACGATTGCAACGTAAGTTAACCGATAGAAACTGGTAACGAGTCGAATTTTTTCTAGTAAGTATATTATTTTATTTTATTTATTTGGTTTAGGGAAACAAACAGCATACAATATTACCTCAAAACTATGATTAATAACTATTACAAAAGCCAAAACAGTTTCCACGACAGGATGTAACATTTCAATCAAGTGAACTTAAATAAAATAAAGTAGGTTGAAACCGAAACTAAGGTTTATTTAACTAAGATTATCATTTATCTTTAGTATAGTAAGTTACCAATACGCAAGTTACACTGTCAATTCTGTAGTTTTGAAACTGTCCCTTCCCCAGGCGCGCGTGGACGCGAACTCGCTAATAATCAAGACGACCTACTGCGAGTGCCCCAACTATGACGCGCTCGTGCCCGTGCTGCTGGAGCACGGCGTTAAGGCGCTGCCCAACTATTGCAAACTCACGCCGGGGGTGCCCCTTAAACCGATGTTGGCGCATCCGGCGAGGGGGGTGGGGGAATTGTTTACCAGGCGAGTAACTAATAGCTTACAGTACTACAAGATAAAGAATCTGAAACAATCGTCTAACATACCAAAGACAATTAACAAAAAATAGTTTAATATAATAATAATATAATAAAGCATTTATTTCAGGCACAGACCCATTATTAAAAAATACAAATTTAAAAGTTTAAAAGTCATTTACCATTGCAATGAAGTAAATGTCAACAGTTAGTTAAGTTAGCCTATACCGATTATTCTGGAGGAGGAGCTCAGTGGCGCAGTGGTTTAGCGCCTGGCCCAGCGATTGCGAAAGTTAAGCAACGTTCGCAGGGGTCGGTCATGGGATGGGTGACCAAAAATTTATTATCTCGAGCTCCTCCGTGCTTCGGAAGGCTGCGCTACGTTAAGCCGTTGGTCCCGGCTGCATTTGCAGTCGTTAACACCCACCAATCCGCATTGGGCCCGCGTGGTGGGTTATGGCCCGTCCTCCTTACCACCCATAAGGAAGGCCTGTGCCCCAGCAGTGGGAACATCAAAAATGGCTGATGGACATACCCATTATTTATCTTGAAGTACTTGTATTTATTTATTTATAATTATTAATGTTTGATTACATAATTTCTTACAATACAATACTATACATACTACTTATAGTTTTGTATGAAACATACATTCAACATTCATACATAGTTATCATTATGTTCGCCGAGAGTTGGTAAAAAAGTAAATATCAGGACTTCTAAACTCATTACAAATTGCGGCCTGCTATTTCCCTATAACGTATGTACTCCCCCAGCGGCCCTGCGCTTGACAATAGCTGTGCGCCTCGTACCACAAAACTCAGTGCGCTCGGCGATAAAGTGACGTAGTAGAAGTAAATAAAAAAGTAAGAAATTAGGGTTTCTAAACTCCTTAAAAATTGCGGCCCGCTAAATATTTTCCTACATACTACAACTATTTGTAAAAAAATTCGGGAACTGTAGAACTCTGCTGCTTGCGAAAAGAAGTCATATTTATTTTTGATCTCCTGAACAATGATCTGAACCAACTCGGGTGGGCAGCATTCGGGAAGCTTCGAAAAATCTTCGCGTCCGACTTACCTCAGTGTCTCAAGACGAAAGCACAGAATATATAATAGTACTAACGTACAGAAGTCCGTCCCCGCGAGGACCATCAAATAATAAGCTACTCTCGCTGCACGGCAATAAAGTACAATTTCAAACTGCACAACGCTGCGTGGATAAAATTATATGCACCTACGAAGAAGAAAGAGAGGCGTCTCTTTCTGTCGCATAGCTCTGTCTCAACCGACACATTTCGGGGTTGCTACTCGCTAGTTACTGATATCATAGAAAACATTCGTTATGCCCATGATGAATAAACAATGAAATTACTAATAGGTACCTACTTATAAAATAAAATAAATATACCTAATAGGTGAGCTGAGCATATTTAAAGAGCATAAATAATAAGTATTTCTAAGTAAGAAAATGAATAGGTTAGGTACCTACTATACGATACGAATAATAAAACAAAACTTACCTTTCAACATTTTCAGGAAGATAGAAAAAAGAAATTCCTGGGATGGAATCTTTGTTTAGACAACCAAAGACAATGCAGTATTTTTTAGCTTTTTCTTTACTGGTGCCATATTTCGAACTTCGATACCTACAACTAAGTATGTAAATATGTATACAAAAAATACAATAAACTTTGGTAGGTAGGTAGGTACGTTAGTAATTATGTATCAAAAACGAAGTGCATGCAGTTTCGCATTCGGCGCTTGACTGACTCGTTTCGTTCGTGACGTTCACGCGCTGCGCTCTCGTCGCTTGCACACGCCGCGCGTTTCGGTCGGCGCGGTGATATTTCTTTATTTCTTTATTTCTTTATTTATACATTTGCACTACATGCGACTTAACTACTAGATCTTAAAGTAACTAATTATCGCATGCACCTTGACAGGCATAGCAATGTGGAAGAGAGGGGCAGACATTTAAATATTCCTATCATTAAAATCCCTCGACAATGGCCCTCTTGGAGTGGGCCGCGAGCAGTAGGCTAATATAAAAGTTTAAGCGCGGAGTTATACCCCCCTGACGAAAGTCTATGAACAGTGTGTGTTGCCAGTAGAGATGGGCGGTGGGTAAATACCCGACGGGTATTTACCGGGTAAATACCCAATTTGGGTATATACCGGGTATTTACCGGGTAAATACCCAAAAGCATGGGTAAAAACAATAAGCACGATGTGGTTTAGTAGTATTTTTTCTTTTCGTCTTTCTTTTTATTCATTTAAGTTTAGTTTTATGTTTAGGTACAAAAAAAATATATTATTTTGATTATTGACTAAACTAGAGAGATGATTTTTATTTCCGACTATTTGGTTAGTTGTGTTCTATAACAAAAATAAATTAAAAAAATAATACTTTAGTTAGTTACATTATGAATTGAATTACTTTACTACATAATTAAAAAAAAAGGATATTGTACTGGTAGTTACGAACAGTCATAAATAATTATAGCGGTATTGTTGTTAACCCTTCAGCGCCATCCGCCATTTTGTTAAAAAACAAAAAAACCCTCCCCACCAACTGACAAGAAAGAAATAAAATGGCGTCTTTCACAAAAAACCCGATAATTTCGTAATCAGGCTATAATTTATCATTTTGTAAAGATAGTTTTATTTATGAATACTTTTCTCATTTCTAGATACCAAAATCATAGTCATTTACATAGAGAAAAAACCGATTACCGGTACCGGTCTCCGGCGACCGCTTGGGCTTTGACAGAACGGCAATATGGCGATTATGTCAGGTCGCTGGCGACCGCTCTGGCACTTAGAGGTTAATCAGTCTTTTCAAAATATGCCCTACTCTAACCGCTCGGTTGCCCCGGGCGCCCGTCGTAATCACTCGAGCTTTGCCCGTCAATTTTCACCGGGCAGCTCGATTCCCGTTAAAGCGTTCATTGCGACTTAACTCGATATGTTACACTATCAAGTGTTGTGTTTTTATGATAGGTAGGAATACAGCTATAGAATGCAGTTAGTGGGGCCGGAAATTGATAAAATTGTGCGCATCGTGATGAAAGATGATGAATTTTTACCATGCTTAGGGGACACCACTGTGATTATTTTTAGGTGTGGAGGCTATCTGGATTTGACCCCTAACGTACTTTAGAGGTCAAATTCGATATAGAGGACGTTTTATTCCGTATTATTCCGTTTTATGTCTTTTTACGAAGCTAATACCCTTCCTATTTAGCTGAAAACTGACATATGAAAACACATCTACACATCACCCCCTTTCCAATGACACCTCAATCATCAAAATCGGTTCAGTAGTTTAGGCAGCAAAAGTGATTTTTTACATTTGAGAGATATTCAAATGAGTACTGAATTGTACTGATTACTGGTTGCTGAAAGAAAAAAGTACAAATATCGGCATAAAAAAATATGATTAGAAAGCCACATTAATACAGATTTAAAAAAATATAAGTTTAATTGGAACAGTTTGATAAAAAAACGCGTTTAAAAATATTATACACAGTGCGGTAATTACATAAAAAAATCTTAAAAATGCGTTCTGTTAAAGGCCGGTGCAGTTATCTCTGTGATACCAGCACCATATTTTTATATGTTGTTTAACATTTTGTTTTCTCTTAAAAACCGTCGGGAATCCACCTGTGAAGTGCCTTGTTCCAGAGACATAACGTCATCAAAATGGCGACGAACGTATTTTGAAAAAAAAATGATAATTATGATTCTATGAATCCTATATACATGTATGGGGCACTATGGGGTGCCAGATTAAAGGTAAAGTGTTCTATAATGTTATAATACAAAACATAAGCTGAGTAGTACAGTTACGAAAATATATTAAACTATATGGAAATTCAATCTTTAAAAACTCCCCATTTTTTATTTTATTTTAAAATACCGTAAATATTAAACTGATAATTTTAGTGCAAACAAAAAATATGTTGATAAATTCCATTTAATGCAGATTTAAAAAAAAATATTTTTTAATAACCTTTACAAACAATAAATCGGTTCAGTACTTTTTAAGTAATTTTGAAAAAAGCACGAAAATAGTATGATTTTGTGTGAATTACCTCGATAATTGGTCGTATTACTTCTTTGTTTATGAACTGAATAAGATAATATTTTTTTTGATGGAAGAGGGATATCTTAAGTGTAGTTTTTTTAACCGACTTAAAAAAGGAGGTTCTCAGTTTGACCCGTATGTTTCTCCGCTATTATCTTACGTTTGGCTGAGCCGATTTTTCTACATATATAATATACCTTACCTACAAGGTGTACCTACACTAAAAATAAAAAATTGTTTAAAAGAAAACAAAAAACCGACTTCAAAAAACCTACCTCTAAAAAGCAAGAAATAATATTCGTAATAATAAAAATACGTCTATTGAAGTCGGGTGGGGTGGGGCTTTTAGAATAAAAAAAAGGAATTTGTACTCCAGCCCCACCCGACTTCAATAGACGTATTTTTATTATTACGAATATTATTTCTTGCTTTTTAGAGGTAGGTTTTTTGAAGTTGGTTTTTTGTTTTCTTTTTTAAACGTATTTTTTATGACACTGTTCCAATTAAACTTATATTTTTTTAAATCTGTATTAATGTGGCTTTCTAATCATATTTTTTTAAAGCCGATATCTGTACTAGTCTCAAATTTATCGTAACTGGAAAATATTTTTTTGTTAATAACATTTTCGATTTTAGGGGTTCGGAATTACGGTTATTTATTTTCTAGTATGTAAAGGTTTGTTTTTTATTTCAGAAATCTATTGGCCGTCTTTTATTTATCCGAAAATGATACCACACTTGCCCTAGTAGCTGTAAATTTGCAGTTATTACGACAAACATCATGCGCGTCGAAATGATAGGTCCGTGATGAACAATTTGACCTCTATAATCTGTTAGGGGTCAAATCCAGCTTGCATCCACATCTTAAAACGATCACTGTAGTGTAACTTACGAATGGTAAAAGAATCACGCTTTCATCACAATGTGCACAATTTTAATGAAAATAAGCGATTTCCGGCTCCACTACGTCTTTTGTTTCTCAAAACGCGATTCCGGTAAAGTATTACGATGAGGTAAACATTGAGATGATGCGTTTGAGAGCGCACTTTTATTTAAAAAATCGTGCCATAAATTAAAGCGATGACCTATGGTTTTTTATTTTAAAGTACGTCAATAAGATAATAAAGATTATGTTAAAAAATAAAAACATACACTTGTCTATACAAAATACTAAAATCACTCAAAACACAGAAAACACAATACACTTTTCGACAGACCACCACGTTCAATACGAATTGTAATTTTTTTTCTCTCAGAGACCTAATGCTTGTTTATGGATTGTACAGCTAGCAAATTTCACAGAATAACGAGACAAACGTTCAGAAATGTCCCTAAGAGTAAAAGAGATAAGTATAATTCAATAAATCGAGGCCTCTCTCGCGCGCTAGCCCATGTCAACCAGTAGTTGACACGGGCATTTCAGGTAGGTACTCAAACTCGTCGCATTACAGAGTAAAAAAGTCGTTGGACCTGTTTTTAGCAAACATGCCAGATGCTCTACACCTCTATGACAGATCAAGCAACATTTGAATAGTATAAGAGACTAATAAGAGACTTAAAAAATAGTTGGAAAGTAAATACCCACCCTTTGGGTATTTACCTGGGTAAATACCTTGATTTTGGGTACGTTGGGTATTTACCCGGTATTTACCGGGTAGAATCCCATCTCTAGTTGCCAGTGACGACTTACGGCAGTGAAACGTGGTCGCTAACTATGGGTCTCATAAGGAGGCTCAAGGTCACCCAGCGTGCAATGGAGAGAGCCATGCTCGGCGTTTCCCTGCGTGATCGAATCAGAAACGAAGAGATCCGCAAGAGAACTAAAGTAACCGACATCGCTCGAAGGATTGCTCAGCTGAAGTGGCAATGGGCGGGACACATAGCGAGAAGAACCGATGGCCGTTGGGGCGGAAAGGTTCTGGAATGGCGACCACGCACCGGACGGCGCTCCGTGGGTAGGCCCCCGACAAGGTGGACCGACGATCTGGTGAAGGTCGCGGGAAGCCGCTGGATGCGGGCAGCGCAGGACCGATCGTCGTGGAGATCCTTAGGGGAGGCCTATACCCAGCAGTGGGTGTCGTGCGGCTGATATGATGAACAATGATCTGCTAAGTTCACTTACATCAACGTACGCCAAGGTTATGTACGCTAAGTAGTGATGTACAAGACTCGATTCCTCCGAGTCCTTTTGTCCAGAGCTCGGAGTCGTTTTACCGGGCTCGCCTCATTTGTATGGAGCTCGACGACTCGGGAGTCTTTTTCAGAGCTCGAGCCTTTTTCAGAGCTCGGCCGATTTCGAGCTATTTTCACGGCTCGAGCCTTTTTGAGAGCTCGGTCGATCTCGAGGCTTTTTTACGGCTCGAGTCTTTTTCGGCGCACTAGTTGTGATGGGCTGCTGATGAATAAAGATAAGTAGAGCTAAAGCACAATAGATTAAGCATTTACGGTGCTCTTTATAACATGAGGCATTCATCTTTTTGAGTTCTAATTTTGGAGACTAGAGTCAGATTTTCAGAGCTCGATAGGCTCGGCCTTAATATCTCCGTAAATAATAATATTGTTTATATTATATTACTTATATTAAAGTCATAAACATAAACTCTAAGCTTTTTATGAGGCTCGCGTTCATTTTAAGACTCGAGCTTTTTTGAAGGCTCGAACTCTTTTGATAGGTTCGAGCTCTTTTGAAGGCTTGAAACTCTTTTGAAGCCTCGAGGCGTGGCTCAGAGAGCTCGTTTCTCGACTAGGCTTGGACTTACGAGCCTACCGAGCTCACCGAGTCCTGCCAATCCGAGTCGAGTCTTCAAAAGTAGAACTCAACGACTCGAGTTTTGTACATCACTAACGCTAAGGCCTTAGGTTCGAGCCCAACCTGAGTGGCTATGGACGAAGTTTTTTTCGGATATATTCGGATATATTATATCGGATATATTATTAAACTTATTATTACCGTTACATAACTTTCTAACTTATACCCCAGATTCGAAGGTTCAGAGTTCACTTGCGAGTGGAAGTACGACGGCGAGCGCGCGCAGATCCACGTGCCCGCTGCTGATGATGGCACGCCCGATATATCCCGCGCCGCGCTCTACAGCCGTAACCAAGAGAATAATACTACGTGAGTTATTCATATTAATATTATATTATTAATATACATTGGCGGTCACATAATTAAATAAAAATATCAGAGTTGGGCCCATAGTAAAAGTTGCTTGTAATCATAAGTGGAACCACCACACTGCGGGAACCAAATGATTCAAATTTCAGCGTGTATATTTATTTTTATCATGTAATTTATTAGATATAGACAGATAGATAAATCGTTTATTTCCATCACATACGTACACAGATGATAATTGACTACATAACTTATAAAGAAAAAAAAACTAAGACTGTGTGCCGCATCGACAGAAAAAGGCAAAAACTCAATGATATCTTTGCTTTAATTAAAGCAAAGCACTGATTTTCAGTTTTGCCCAGAAGTAAACGCGTGATCGCCTGTGACGACACAGACGTGTATGCAGTTATTAGAAATTAGATAAAAAAAATATAAAATTAATAAAATAAAAATAAGAATAAAAATTAATTCGATTTCATTTATAACATTCCAAAATTACACAAACCTAACATATATGTATAGTTATTTAAAATTACCATTATTAGTTTTTATTGTTATTATCATCATTATAAACACTGTAAATAATTATAATATGTATAAGTAATTACTATTATGATTATTATTTATCTTAGAATATAATTATTATATATCCGACTTATTAGATATGGACGTATTATGATGAAATTTCAGCAAGTACCCGGACGTGATCGGCCGGCTGTCGTCGCTGCTGAAGGCTGGCGTCAGTAGCTGTGTATTGGACTGCGAGGCCGTCGCCTACGACACTGAGAAGAAGCAAATACTGCCTTTCCAGGTCAGTATCAAACATTACCTAAATTATTAACAAATAAACCGGACAAGTGTGAGTCGGGTTCGCCCACCCAGGGTTCCGTACAAAGTTGTTCGTACCTAAATAAAGACTATATTTTTTATGATTTAATTATTAGCTAATATTTATTTTTATGCTATTTTTTACAAAAAACAAACAAGAAAGTTATTTCTTGGTTTTTTGTAAAAAAATAAGTAAAAGTAAATTAACGTTAGTTAATAATTTTCTTTACACTAGTTATGTCAGTCCCATCATACCCTAGACTATGTTACTTCTACTACTTACTTATAAAAATAAAATTTTATTTCAAATAACATTAATATAAAATTCACAAGTCGTGTCTACAATCCCTCTAATCATTCCAGATCCTCTCAACGCGTAAACGCAAAGACGCCAACGAGGCGGAAATCAAAGTGCAAGTGTGCGTGTTCATATTCGACCTACTGTACCTGGACGGGGCTTCTCTAGTGGCCAGGCCGCTCAGTGAGCGCCGGGCCTTATTGCACGACAAGTTCCACCAGGTGCCAGGTGAGGAGTAGTGCTGTTCATATTCCAGCTGTACTGGACGGGGCTTCTCTAGTGGCCAGGCCGCTCAGTGAGCGCCGGGTCTTTTGCACGACAAGTTCCGCCAGGTGCCAGGTGAGGAGTAGTGCTGTTCATATTCCAGCTGTACTGGACGGGGCTTCTCTAGTGGCCAGGTCGCTCAGTGAGCGCCGGGTCTTATTGCACGACAAGTTCCACCAGGTGCCAGGTGTGGAGTAGTGCTGTTCATATTCCAGCTGTACTGGAGGGCTTCTCTAGTGGCCAGGCCGCTCAGTGAGCGCCGGGCCTTATTGCACGACAAGTTCCACCAGGTGCCAGGTGAGGAGTAGTGCTGTTCATATTCCAGCTGTACTGGAGGGCTTCTCTAGTGGCCAGGCCGTTCAGTGAGCGCCGGGCCTTATTGCACGACAAGTTCCACCAGGTGCAAGGTAAGGAGTAGTGCTGTTCATATTCCAGCTGTACTGGACGGGGCTTCTCTAGTGGCCAGGCCGCTCAGTGAGCGCCGGGCCTTATTGCACGACAAGTTCCACCAGGTGCCAGGTGAGGAGTATTGCTGTTCATATTCCAGCTGTACTGGAGGGCTTCTCTAGTGGCCAGGCCGCTCAGTGAGCGCCGGGCCTTATTGCACTTCAAGTTCCACCAGGTGCCAGGTGAGGAGTAGTGCTGTTCATATTCCAGCTGTACTGGACGGGGCTTCTCTAGTGGCCAGGTCGCTCAGTGAGCGCCGGGCCTTATTGCACAACAAGTTCCACCAGGTGCCAGGTGTGGAGTAGTGCTGTTCATATTCCAGCTGTACTGGAGGGCTTCTCTAGTGGCCAGGCCGCTCAGTGAGCGCCGGGCCTTATTGCACGACAAGTTCCACCAGGTGCCAGGTAAGGAGTAGTGCTGTTCATATTCCAGCTGTACTGGAGGGCTTCTCTAGTGGCCAGGCCGCTCAGTGAGCGCCGGGCCTTATTGCACGACAAGTTCCACCAGGTGCCAGGTAAGGAGTAGTGCTGTTCATATTCCAGCTGTACTGGAGGGCTTCTCTAGTGTTCCACCAGGTGCCAGGTAAGGAGTAGTGCTGTTCATATTCCAGCTGTACTGGACGGGGCTTCTCTAGTGGCCAGGCCGCTCAGTGAGCGCCGGGCCTTATTGCACGACAAGTTCCACCAGGTGCCAGGTAAGGAGTAGTGCTGTTCATATTCCAGCTGTACTGGACGGGGCTTCTCTAGTGACCAGGCCGCTCAGTGAGCGCCGGGCCTTATTGCACGACAAGTTCCACCAGGTGCCAGGTAAGGAGTAGTGCTGTTCATATTCCAGCTGTACTGGACGGGGCTTCTCTAGTGGCCAGGCCGCTCAGTGAGCGCCGGGCCTTATTGCACGACAAGTTCCACCAGGTGCCAGGTAAGGAGTAGTGCTGTTCATATTCCAGCTGTACTGGACGGGGCTTCTCTAGTGGCCAGGCCGCTTAGTGAGCGCCGGGCCTTATTGCACGACAAGTTCCACCAGGTGCCAGGTAAGGAGTAGTGCTGTTCATATTCCAGCTGTACTGGACGGGGCTTCTCTAGTGGCCAGGCCGCTTTGTGAGCGTCGGGCCTTATTGCACGACAAGTTCCACCAGGTGCCAGATGAGGCCTATTTTTTCTTTATTTTAACCGTATCTAAGGCCCTTCACTTTACTTTGATAAAGATTTTGATTACTTGACTTTGTTCTAGACTTCGATTTTGCCCTTGATCTCAGCTTTGTTTGACCTTAAAGGAGACGGTTGAAAATCGGTACTTGGCAACCATCTCTTACGAAAGTAATATTTTTTTTTTTTTTTTTTTTTGAGTAACATAATTTATGAATGAGAAAACTAAAAAAAAATACAAAATTAAATACTATTTCGGCTCTCTGCAAAACAATAAATCGCCGTTTCAGTTTTTATTAGTCCAAATTAAACAAACAAAACAAAATTGCTCTACCAAAACAATAAATAATAAATATCATTTGAAAGCTTATTTAATATGCTAACATTACCAATTTTTTTTAAATTTTTTTGTACTCCCGATTAATTTTAAAACAAATAATTAAATGTAACTACTGGCTACACACATTACGAACACACCATTATGAACACACACACGCATGCTCTTGCTTGTCACATTTAGACAATCACGCTGATAGCGCGAATACGACCAAATTAAATAGTCACAAAATATTACACAAATGGGGTAGTATTTGTGTACCTACTTCATTTAATGGATTATACGCTAACAGTGCTGTTGGCGTGATTCGGAACGCGGCCCTGTGAAAGAAAATGATCTGTCGATGTCAATGTCATATCAATAAATAAATATGGTTTGGATATGTGGTTACGGTTAGCTCACTGAGCAAGTAATCACTACGTTTTAGGTTAGCTTAGCTACTACGCACAGAAAAAGTAGGTAGTTTTTGTTGTGATATAGCAGTGCGCAGATGATGTGGAAGCTATTAGCACGATGAAATAAACACTTATTATGTATAAAACAGACTTTTATTTACAACACTGAAAAAACGTTATTGAAGTACAGATTGACATAGAGAAGACATTTGACATAACATATTTAGAGAGTAATATCAAGTAGGTTGTACTTGTTGCTTTTCGTTCGATCTCCTTTAACACGCCCTCTAAAGCAACACTAGTGCAGACCTGATCTTTACAAAGGTGGGCTTCGGCAGTCCTTTGGTCATAATGTCTGCGATCTGATCCCTTGTCCCAATTCTTTTAACAAAGATTGCTCCTTCTGACACAAGCTCTCGGACGTAGAAGTGTCGGACGCGGATATGCTTCGTCCGTTTGTGGAACTCCGGGTTGTGTGCCAATCGAACCGCTGCTTCGTTGTCAACATGAAGATTCGGCACACTCTTCATCTTTCTCAGATCTTCAAAGACTCTCGTCAGCCAAACTAGTTCTCTGGCTCCTTCACTGGCAGCTACTAACTCAGCTTCAGTAGTGGACAGTGCTACTGAGGTTTGTCTTCTGCTTGTCCATGATACTGGACCTCCAGCATAAAGGCATACTATTCCAGTGGTGGATCGTCCGGTAGTAGCATCACCACCATAATCGGCGTCGCTATATCCTTCCAGTTCTGGCTTTGCCAGGGTTTTCGGCTTGAACTGGATCCCAAGAGACGTAGTTCCCTTTAGGTAACGGAGTATACGTTTAACTCTGTTCCAGTCACTTCTGGTTGGCTTTTCCAGGTTGCGGGATACTACACCAACGGCATAGGCGATATCAGGACGGGTTGCGACCATGAGGTATGCTAGTGCACCAACAGCTTCGCGATAAGGGAAATTGATCTCCTCGGTGATTCCTTTCTCCGCGTCTAATTGTGTTGCAGACGATTTTTCTGCGGCGTCAATCGGCGTTGAGATAGGATTGCTGTTAGCCATGTTAAAGCGTTCAAGTACCTTCTTTGTATAAGCTTCCTGATGGATTACGATCGTGCCGTCTTTACACTGACTGATTTCCATTCCTAAGTAGTATGTCGCAGGCTTTGTCGTAATTTTAAGTTTCGTTTTCAGGTTCTCTAGAAAGTCATCGGCAAGCTGTTTGTCTGAAGCAGCCACTAATCCGTCGTCGACATATAAAGTAAGTAATATCTGTTTCCCCCCTACTTCCTTTGTGTATAGACACGGATCTGCAGTACTCTGTATGAATTCGAGTTCAGACAGTACTTTATGGAAACGATGATTCCAGCAGCGGGGCGCTTGCTTTAGTCCGTACAAACTTCTGTTCAGATGACATACGCGGGTAGAGCCATCGTGGAAACCTTCAGGTTGTTGCATGTAAAGCTCTTCTTCGAGTTCACCATAGAGAAAGGCAGTCGTCACGTCGAACTGTGTTAGGTACATCCTTTCACTCGCAGCAACACTTAGTAGTGACCGTATGGTTGCAAATCTGGCTACAGGACTGTACGTTTCTTCGTAGTCTATTCCTTTGCGTTGTTTGAATCCTTTTGCAACCAGACGCGCTTTGTATTTATCGATAGAGCCATCCGGGTTTCTCTTTATCTTATAAACCCATTTGCACGGTATGGCTTTTCGATCCTGAGGTAGTTCTTGAAGGACCCATGTGTTATTATCTTTCAAAGAATCTATCTCTTTCAGCATAGCTTTGATCCACTCATCTTTATTTGGGCTCTTCATAGCTTCCTTAAACGTAGTGGGTTCAGCTTCTGCGTCGATAAGTGCACAGCAGTTTCTGAATTTTTCTGGAGGACGAATGGTGCTCCTGTCTCGCAGGTTGTATCTAGGCTCTGTTCCCTCATCTTCAGAGTCAGATGAATTTCCTAAATTGGCATCGACTTCGTCCAGAGTTGTGCTCGCTGGTATGGACATTTCACCATGATCGGGATTTTCCTCATCAAATTCAATCGATCTGTCATCTATTATCTGCGGTACACTTCCTTGATCTTCTTGATCAGGTATCGAGTTTTCAATATGATGGCTTGGTGTAAGATCTTGACTGTCTTCGTTGCGTTCCTGATTGAAGGTCACTTTCAAATCGATTTCATTGAAAGACGTGTCTTTCCTCGTTGTAGTTGGTACAGCGTCTTCGCAAAGAGTTCTGTCAAGCGGTTTCTCGTCAAAGATTACGTCTCGTGACCGAATCATTTTGTTGTCATCGCTCCAGATACGATAGCCATCATCGTTGTCGTATCCGATTAATCTTCCTTTGAGGGCTTTCATGGAGAGTTTCCTCCTTTTCTGTTTGGGGACATGGACGTAGGCTCTGCAGCCCAAGATGCGTAAATGAGCAACTTTCGGTTTGTTTCCACGCCATAGTTCGTAGGGTGATTTGTTCTCCATACGGCAGGGACCGGTTCTGTTAATAACGTAAGCAACCGCTTTAATTATTTCGGCCCAAAGCTTCTCTTGGAACCCTCCGCTGTGCATAATAGTCCTTGCAGCCTCAACCAAGGTTCTATTTTCTCTCTCGCTGCATCCGTTTTGCTCGGGAGTGTATGGCATAGTCAGCCTTTGTCTGACTCCATGCGTGGCTAGGATCTCACGCACATCCTTATTGTCAAACTCGCCGCCATTGTCACTCAGGAGTGTCTCGATCGAATGACCAGTATTTCTTGCTTCGGCGATGAATTCTTGTATCTTCTGTTTTACTTCTGACTTAGCTTTCAGGAAGTAAACGTAGCGATATCCGGTGAAATCATCTTTAAACAATACAAAGTAGCGTAGATTTGTAAATGAGTTAGGGAACGGTCCGCATACGTCGCTATGTACAAGTTCGCCGGGTCTTGAAGCTCTAGGTCGGGTACCAAACTTCAATCGGTGCGACTTGCCGAATATGCAACTTTCGCAGATGCTTTCATCTTGAGGAAGGTCTACTCCTAACTCCCGTTTTACAAATTGACGTACATGACGCTTGTTCTGATGTACGAGTCGCTCGTGGTAAAGCTGCGTTTTTGTTAATGTAAGATTCACTTCTAATTTTCTGTTAGGAATGACGCTCTTAACACTTAGCTTGTATAAGCCTCCGCTTATGCTGCGTACACCCGTTAACTTAACTTCGCCGCGTGTTGACATAGTGCAGCTCGTTAGTGTGGACTCAAACTTGCTTATTGAGTTGCAGTCATGAGCAGCTAGAACAGAGAACAGGTTCTTTGTGATCTGTGGCACGTACCAAACGTCCTTCAGGGTGATCTCGTAAACTTTTCCACGTACCTCTGATTCGATGTTGATATTCCCTTTGCCTTTAGCTTGCAGTGCATTGCCATTAGCCGTAGAGACAGTGTGCATCTGGTCAAAAGCTTGGAAAGTTTGAAATAGATCTCCACGATTGGTGACATGGCATGTTGCGCCGTTATCAACGTACCAGTTGACTGTATTTGATGAAGTAGTCGTCGATACTTCATGCTCTGTTGTCAGTACTTCCGCTTGTAAGTACATCGATTCCACTACTTGAGATTCTTTTTGAGACGAAAAAGACGGGTTACTGCTTTTTGGAGGTTTGCCATCTTGAAGCCATCTTTTGCAATCCTTCACGCGGTGACCTTTAATGGAGCAGTAGTTACATTTTATCTTTGCATCCTTATTCTTTTTCTTTATCCCATTCTGTGTGGTGTTTGTTGCTAAAGCCTCTTGTTCTGGTGGCACGGTAGACACCATCAAGTTCCTTTCGAACACGCACAGACGGTCGGTTAGGTTGTCAATGGTTCGTTCGGACGTTGGACACATTAACCATCCACTCTTGAATTGAACGTATTCTTCTCCCAGTGTATCGAGCGTTTTGCATATGAGAAGAAGATCCGGAAGCTTCTTATCTTCGCCGAGCTCTTTGTTCAATGAGGTCCAAATGTTCTTCAACTTTGACATATGAGTTGCTGCGTCGTCAGCTGGATCCTTTCTCAGTCCAAAGAAACTCATACATAATTGGAAGGTTTTGTCTTCGTTTGTTCCGTCAAACATTCGATGAAGTTCTAACCATATTTCTCTAGTGGACGTAAATCTCATCACTTTTCGTAGCATTTCTTCAGTCATATTGTTGGTAATAAAGAAAAGAGCACTCGAGTCGGCTTTAGTGAATTCCGACACGGTAGCGGCGGCGGATTCCGACACGGTAGCGGCGGCGGATTCTCCAGTCGCAATGGCTTCGCTTTCTTTATCCGCGGTAAGTCTGCCTTCGATTATATCGAGAGCGCGAGGTATGCTCTTGAGTATGATAAGCATTTTATACTTCCATGTATCCCAGTTGCTTTTACCTTCGAGAGGTGCAATGTTGTACTTGAAAGTCGAAATTTCCATCTTTCAGCTAAATTGCAGCAAAACCATAACCTGTTGTGATATAGCAGTGCGCAGATGATGTGGAAGCTATTAGCACGATGAAATAAACACTTATTATGTATAAAACAGACTTTTATTTACAACACTGAAAAAACGTTATTGAAGTACAGATTGACATAGAGAAGACATTTGACATAACATATTTAGAGAGTACAATATCAAGTAGGTTGTACTTGTTGCTTTTCGTTCGATCTCCTTTAACAGTTTTGTCTTAAAAAAATAGTTTAAAATAAAATTAATACATAGCAAAAAAGTCCTTTAATGGATAGTGCACGGCCATTATTCTTGCACCTACAACGCCAACTATCCGAGGGGTTTACACCACTGTCCCGTCTCATCTCACTACTAAGAACTTGAAAACCGGTCATGAGCACTGGGAGCGAAGTGATGAACCAAAGATATTTACTCTAGACTGGAGTACCTATTTTTTTATCATTTTTTCCATTCCGATCAACTGATAATTGAACAACTATTTTACTTCTTAACTATATATACATATATTATATGAACTAGAAATAACTAGGGGGTGAAAAAAAGAAAAACACAGTTATTAAATAAAGGTATTTATTAATCTTCAACATCCTCACGTATTAAAATACCATCTAAAAAGCTGGCAGGTGGTAGTACGCTTTCTTGGTGCCATGCCCAACCCAGATACCACACCATTGTCATAACATGGGCACAACTCCCCACTGTCCGCTTGCCAATTATGCATGAGCAATAATATTGCTCAATACGTTGACACCAATCTTCACCATTCAAATTCAATAATATATATGTAAAATATTTTCTATTGCTGACATGTCGAGAACTTATTTTTCCGCGTAATAGCAGTTTGTTTTCATCAAACCTGGTGAGATTGGTATCAACTTCTATGTGGAATGTACCATTTTGGATGTAACAAGTAATAATTCTAACATATCATTTATATGAGTTGCAGTAAATGTATAAAAGCTATTATAGTCATTTAACATATCCCAATTAAATACCGTTGAATGGGTTAAGCACACCCGAGCATTATCAGTAATATAAATCTTTTGATCCTTTAGTATTGCTCTTTTTAAAAACATGGGGACCCTCTGACGTTCTCCATTCCTGCAGTCAGGCACAAAACAGTGGTTTGGTGTATTAGAAGTGCGTCTATAATTTGATAGTTCAATGGTGCCTTGGTTAGGTTGAGGGTTAAGAATTTCAGCACCAGCCCAAGAATCTGACTCAGAACTAGGTAGAATCGATGGTCCTGAAGAACTGGTCACTTGAGGCTCAGGATTTTCAACTGCATCAGACCCACTGGTTACAGGTGCCACTAATGGTACTTCTGCTTGAATTGATTGATTGCCCAATCGATTGTCAAGGGCTCGCATCCAACAAGCATTACATGTCCAAGCTTCTTCAGGTACCTGAAAAGAAAATCGCTAATATCAAGCATGGAAATGAAACAGTAAGCATTATAATTATAGTCATTATATCTGTTAGTTGCATTAATGTAAAACCCCATAAAACAAACAGAAACCTTTCAGTTCAGAAAGTAGCAACTCTAATAATGTAGGTAGGTAACTCTAAAATGTACATGAATAGTGCTATGATTATATTGATAGTTTTGTATTTAGTAACAAGTAGGACTGCAAAAACGAGAAAACGGTAAGTATTTGAATATAATCAATTATATTTTACTTACATTGACAAAAAATCAAAAAGATATCCAGTATAACAGTAGTCCAAATCGTAGGCAGCAGGGATGTACAAGGGCAAAGGTCAACAGAAAAGGCGGAAGTATCGTAGTCTATAAAATAAACAGCCGGGTCAAATATAAAAAGCACCATGAAATAACAACGAGAAAACAAACAACGCGAGCGAAGTCGGAAAGCCGTCTGACGTCTGTCAAAATCCCATGAGAAACTCGACACTGGGTGCATTCCAACAGACTAATCGCTGAGTCACCGATCGCCATTTTTACTATGCCATAGCATGATCGCCGAAACACGATATAATATATCGCGTGATACTATCCCCGTCAATTGGTAATGCGCCTGGCGGCCATGTTTTTAACCTCAAAAACGAAAAACAATTGTATTTTTTTTATCTATCTTAATTCATTAACGCCGGAGCGGTCGCTGGCGACCGAGACTTAATAGATTTTCTATTGTCTCATTTTCCGGGCGTTGAAGGGTTAATGAAAATAATAATTCAATAATTAATATATTAGATCACCTATTAGAATTTTCTTGTTTTATGGCATTTTTAGTTGCTGATCACGTCAACGTAGATGTTAATGTGACAAGGTTCCAGCGCATTACCAATTGACAGGGATAGTATAGCGTTTTATTGACACTCAACTGTCAAAATCCATGTCTTTTGACAGTTAAACGTGATAAACTGCTATTTCATATATCGTGTTTCAATTGTTAAAATCTACACTACGGCAATCGATGACCTAGCGATTAGCCTTTTACAATCCACTCATGTGTGCATTGCGTCGTACTTCTGTGTGTTGCCAACTCAATTATTTTATTTTAATTTTAATAATTATTTAAAAAAGAACGGGAGTACTCTATATTCTAGTTTTTTGTCAAATAATCCACAATAATATACACAACAAGCAGTAGAAATTTCGTAATAGATGGATTTGCAGGACCGCGGCCTTTGGAAAAACCGTCCATGTCCTTTGATCTAGACGTCAAATCCAACATTTAACTGTAATAATATTGAACTTACCTTAATTTCTTAATTTCGTACTTAATTTCGATCTTGATTTTTAACTCCAGCTTTGATTTTGATATCACGTTTCACTTTAACCTCCAATTTTTTATATTCGTGCCTGAACAAAATGTAAATTTTTGTATTTGATAAAAAATAAAATAAAATAAAAAAATATTTATGTTATACTCGATACAAATTCGATTGGCATTCGATAATAGGGAATATGCATCAATTTTTTTTTAATTAAAAGTTATAATGCGTGAAAAAATCAAGTGTAATGCTAAAACTTTTCTTTTGTGTTTTTTTCTCGTGATATAGTTACTTGAAGTTAGCACGCAGCAGCACCCGCCGAAAACGCTCTACAAAACGATGACGTCACTTGTCACGTTTCAGGTGTGTTTCAGGCGCGTTTAATATGGAGTTAGCCAATAATCTTGAATTATCTCCCTAAATTTTGCGTTTAAGTCAAGAATTGAAATACCGTTAAAAAAATAATGATACAAAAAAAATAACGTTAGAAATACCGTTAAAACATTTTATCGGTAAATTTACCGGTAAAAATAACGTTAAAAATAGTGTACCGGTAAAATTACCGTTAAATATAGCGTTAAACTTTATTGGTAAAAAAAGTAACGTTATTAATTGTTTACCATATAACCTGTTTAACGAGTTGTTTTGTCATCAGGGTGGTGGGAATTCGCGACATACCGCGACTGCTCCAGCACGGACGAGGTGCAGGAAGTATTGCAGGACGCAGTGAAGGGCTCCTGCGAGGGGCTCATGGTCAAGGCATTGAAGGGCCCGAAAGCGTACTACGACATCGCCAGGAGGTCGCACAACTGGCTCAAGGTACATCACTAATAATTCACTCTTCAATTGTTCAACTAAAAATTATGAGTTGTAAGACTGGCCTTTAAAAATAGTTCTAAATTTTGAGACAATGACAGCCTATTAGAAAAAAATCTAATGTTTATTAGAATTATGTTGTAATTTACAAATCCAGGTTTTTAAAGCTACGAGTAACAACACAATACAAATGCTACTTTCTTATGTAAACTGGCAACTTTGCGTGCAATTTATTTTTAAATTTTTGCTGATTGTAACTTTGATAACTAAATATTTTATACCAAATATTTCCCATGCTGATGAGGACAAAGTATGACTCCTATTCCTATTAAATATTGTTTTTCCTTGCTTTATCCCCGATATCCCCCATTGAGGGACAACGAGAATAGACCAGTATTGCGAACATTGTAACATCTTAAAATGTATACTTACTCTTGGAAATAAACAAATAAATTAAATATATAACACGTTACATAGGCTATATAGTTGATAATAAATGAATACTAAAGATAATTTATATCAGAAAAACACTAAGAGTAGAGAAATCGACTCACTCGTAGCAGCTCAGACGGGATTTTTGCATATAGGGAATGTTATGGATGAGTTGATTCTAATATTATATTAATTATCTTGATTTTTTTATTTTTTTTTATTTAGGATACAAACAGTCTTATACATTGGTATTGCACACAAAAAATATGAGTTTCTTATAGACCTATAGATCCATATTGATATAGAAATAGCATTGTGAATGCTTAAAAAATAATATTTATTTTCGTTTCCCAGTTAAAAAAAGACTACCTAGACGGCGTCGGCGACACGGTAGACGCGGTAGTCCTGGGCGGGTACTTCGGGCGGGGGAAGAGGGCCGGCGTCTACGGGGGGTTCCTGCTGGCCTGCAGGGATGATGATGAGTACCAGTCCCTGTGCAAGATAGGGACCGGGTTCAGTGATGAGCAGCTGCATACGCTGAGCGAGCAGCTGAATCAAAACCTTATTGATGCACCCAGGTCTTATTACAGGTCAGTATAGCTAGATGTTGTAGGGACGATGATGAGTACCAGTCCCTGTGCAAGATAGGGACCGGGTTCAGTGATGAGCAGCTGCATACGCTGAGCGAGCAGCTGAATCAAAACCTTATTGATGCACCCAGGTCTTATTACAGGTCAGTATAGCTAGATGTTGTAGGGACGATGATGAGTACCAGTCCCTGTGCAAGATAGGGACCGGGTTCAGTGATGAGCAGCTGCAAACGCTGAGCGAGCAGCTGAATCAACACCTTATTGATGCACCCAGGTCTTATTACAGGTCAGTATACCTAGATGTTGTAGGGACGATGATGAGTACCAGTCTCTGTGCAAGATAGGGACCGGGTTCAGTGATGAGCAGCTGCATACGCTGAGCGAGCAGCTGAATCAAAACCTTATTGATGCACCCAGGTCTTATTACAGGTCAGTATAGCTAGATGTTGTAGGGACGATGATGAGTACCAGTCCCTGTGCAAGATAGGGACCGGGTTCAGTGATGAGCAGCTGCAAACGCTGAGCGAGCAGCTGAATCAAAACCTTATTGATGCACCCAGGTCTTATTACAGGTCAGTATAGCTAGATGTTGTAGGGACGATGATGAGTACCAGTCTCTGTGCAAGATAGGGACCGGGTTCAGTGATGAGCAGCTGCATACGCTGAGCGAGCAGCTGAATCAACACCTTATTGATGCACCCAGGTCTTATTACAGGTCAGTATAGCTAGATGTTGTAGGGACGATGATGAGTACCAGTCCCTGTGCAAGATAGGGACCGGGTTCAGTGATGAGCAGCTGCAAACGCTGAGCGAGCAGCTGAATCAACACCTTATTGATGCACCCAGGTCTTATTACAGGTCAGTATACCTAGATGTTGTAGGGACGATGATGAGTACCAGTCTCTGTGCAAGATAGGGACCGGGTTCAGTGATGAGCAGCTGCATACGCTGAGCGAGCAGCTGAATCAAAACCTTATTGATGCACCCAGGTCTTATTACAGGTCAGTATAGCTAGATGTTGTAGGGACGATGATGAGTACCAGTCCCTGTGCAAGATAGGGACCGGGTTCAGTGATGAGCAGCTGCAAACGCTGAGCGAGCAGCTGAATCAACACCTTATTGATGCACCCAGGTCTTATTACAGGTCAGTATAGCTAGATGTTGTAGGGACGATGATGAGTACCAGTCTCTGTGCAAGATAGGGACCGGGTTCAGTGATGAGCAGCTGCATACGCTGAGCGAGCAGCTGAATCAACACCTTATTGATGCACCCAGGTCTTATTACAGGTCAGTATAGCTAGATGTTGTAGGGACGATGATGAGTACCAGTCCCTGTGCAAGATAGGGACCGGGTTCAGTGATGAGCAGCTGCATACGCTGAGCGAGCAGCTGAATCAAAACCTTATTGATGTACCCAGGTCTTACTACAGGTGAGCGATATTAACTAGGGATAATTCTATTGGCGTTTAGATGTACCAGACCAGACCAGTAGCAGTCTTTATACAAGATCAGGACTGGGTTTAGTGATGAGCAGCTGCACATACTGAGCGATCAGCTGTTTCAATACTATTGATGTATCCAGGTCTTAGTATAGGTCAGTATAGCTAGATATTGCAGGGACGACGATTAGTATCAATCTCCGTGTAAGATAGGGACCGGGTTCAGCGATGAGCAGCTGCATACGCTGAGCGAGCAGCTGAATCAACACCTTATAGATGCACCCAGGTCTTACTATAGGTGAGTACAGTTTTTTGTAATAATAAATAGGCAAGCGCTATATATCACACCTGATGGTAAGCGATGATGCAATCTACGATGGAACGTGCTTGCCCTGAAGATGCCTGTTCACTCGCGACTTAAAGCCCACTAAATTATATTATCAAATGTACTGCCCTGATTTATTACCTAAGATAGGTTTCATCACTAAAAGTAAATTTCTAACGCGCCCCTCACGAGTCAAATCACTAAACGATAAGTATTTTAATGTCCTCGTGCCACCCACCGCAGGTAAAAATTATACACGTAATAGATTTCTAATCAGAAGTATAAATAAATATAATGATGATTATTGTAATCTTGACATGGTTGATTCAGAAGTGGATATTTTCAGTAACTCTTTACCTAAATTTAAACGATTAATATGTGCAAACCTTAATACACAAAACGACTAATGTGTACCTACTACTGAAGTGGTTTTGTTTTTCGTTAAGTATTATTATATAACTTATCCGAATAATCATCCTTATCGGCACTATAGTATAGGTCTGTTATAGCTAGTAATATAGATATAAGTGCTTTTGTTTGAATGACTGTTTGTTGCCAAAAAAGAATAAAGAATTATCGGGAAACACAGCAGTTTTAAACCACGGAGTGTTCCTATGACCAGGACTCTAAATTATAAACGACAATTTGTCATCTATCATGACAATTTCATATCCATTGCATCAACTAATTGGAAAATAGAACAATCTACTCATAGCTATCGCAATGTAAACCAAATTGTCATGAAAGTTTACAAATTGTTACGTTATTAAATAAGGTCCTGGTATTAGGCGGTTACTTCGGGCGAGGCAGGAGAGCTGGAATATACGAGGAATTCCGGATGGCCTCTGCAGGGATAAGGATCAGTGCCAATTTTTATGCTAGGTACAGAATGAATTTAGCGACGAACTACTGCATACGTTGAGCGAGGAGCTGAATCAACATTCTGTTGATGTCTTCAGGTGTGCCGAGCTTCAACTCAAAACAGTTAAATCGAAGTAAAGGATTTTGTATTGTAGGTATTATTTGACGAAGTTATTTGAAAGATATCGACGTTCGTCTGACATTATGAATTGGGGTTCGCCATTTTGCCTCACGCTCGCGGCAAAAGTCGATTTTGCGCCAAAAGCGCTCTTTTCGTGTTGGAGAGGTATTTACATTTTTACCCCAAACTTTTCCCTTCACAAATTAAAATAGGGATGATGACAACTTTTTTTATTTTATGTTACATAAATTACCTCTCAAAAAAAGAAACATTGGTAAAAGAATTAATTCGCTAGCATGAAAACTGCCCGAGATATCACAGTGTGAAATGCACACAAATGGACTCGCCCAAAAACGCTCCATACTGGCTTCCTAGTTATGACGTCACGAATAAGTAGTTTGTATGCAACGCGTAGGAAATTTGTTTGGCAGCTATATTAAATATTGTGTTTATCAAAATAATTTCTTAGACAAATTTGCTTTACATTTTACGGACTAATTAAAGGTATCATTTATTTTAATAAATTTTATACTTTTTAAATGGACTTGTCCACCCAACTTTGAAGGGTCATAAAATAAATAATATGCAATATATAAAACCAAGAGGTATACAAGCTACTCTAAAAGATTAATATGTTTACGATTTTTATTAGTATTTCGTTATTTTATTCATTAGTCAACATCCCTATTGTCGTTACTATTCACGAGCTCCTTTCCTGCCCGTCATCCGCCTTCCCCGCTCGCGTCCCGCGCGCGAGGGTGAGCGTGCGCGCCTAGATTTTTAGGATATAAAATGTGGCTGAAATATGTGAATTTAAGAAGAAATCATTCATATTTATCTCACCTATTTTGATTACTTCCTTGAAGTTATATTTAATTTAGTTAGGTCGCAATACCTAACAACCTGTATGTATTGGGGCAGGTTCGACAAGTCGCACGCGCCGGACGCGTGGTTCGCGGCCGCGTGCGTGTGGGAGGTGCGCTGCGCGGACCTGTCGCTGTCGCCCGCGCACCGCGCCGCTATAGGGCTCGTGGATAAAGACAAAGGGATCTCGCTGCGGTTCCCCAGGTAACGAACATTACATTATTCTCTAATAATTTACGTTCTTAGGGTTCCGTACCTTCAAACGGAAAACATGTAGGATAACTTTGTTGTTCGTCTATCTGTGTCACGACCCTTTATTTCACAATATTTATCTGTTGATTTGTTGTTCAAAAACTTTTTAGGGTTCCGTACCAAAATGGTAAAAAGGAACCCTTATAGTGTGACTCAGTCTGTCTGTCTGTCTGTCACAGCTGGATATCTCGAGAACTACTAATGGTATCAACTTGAAATTTGGAATAGTTAAAGATGACCTTTGTCCAACTATTTTGCAAATAAGAAAGAAATAAAAAAATAAATAGTTTTTTTTACAACAGGGACTGAAAAGGGGTCTCAAAAATTTTAAGTGGGGCGACTAGGGCATGTGGGGTATGAAAGAGCGCTGTTTGCACATTTGAAATCATTTTTTTCTTTTTTTTAGGCCGCATAGTTTTCGACTTATGATGAAAAAAGTAAAAAAAAATACCGTTCCCCCCCCCCTTTATCTCCGAAGTTTACAAAGAGAAAAATCTGAAAAAAATCTATTTTATAGTAGTTTATGTAAAGATTACAGGAAAAATAAAACGATGTCTCAATATAACACACTTTTTTAGAAATTCAAAAAACAAACAAAAAATTAAGTAGTTCCTCTACCAGTCAACAGATGGCCCTTACCCAAGAAAAATTTATTTAGTTCCACTATCGGCCAAGAGATGGGCTGACCTAATACTGCAATAATAACTTTATTATTCTACAGCTCTTTTATTATGATGATGGTACGGAAACTCTCGGTGCGCAAGTCCGACTCACTCTTGCTTGACCGGTTTTTTTTCTTATACTGTAGTCTGGATTGAATAAAGGAATTATGTAATAAATTAAATAAAATTTTCACGTTATTGTAATGCGTGTGAAGATTTTTTAATTTAGTAGATTAATACTTCGACTTTCCAGCGTCTGGCAATGTGAATAAACGCTCAGTGGCTCTATCATGAGTTGATGCAAACTGTTACCGTAAACTATCGTTTTCTCTCTTTTACTCGCATTAGCCGTGAGCAGTATATCCGATAGTTTTTGGAAGCGAAAACAGTTTGAATCATGGTAGAGTTACTGAACAGTAAAACTCTATTTTTGGCACAATATTTTTTTATTTATAGTTACTAACTACGTTATTCATAATTATAGCTCAGACTCTTCGATCATCTATACCTGAGTATTTAGCACGTCATACAATAAAAGCTGAAATGTGGCACATGCTGTTTGACAAATCACGCGACACTAAATGACAAGTTATATGACAAGTCTTGGGGGACTTTCATAGTGGGCTGCGTTTTGGGGGAGTTTGGGGGAGGTGTCCCACAAATGGCATTGTCATACAATATCCACACCACAGGTATGGATGATTGAAGCTAAGACTGAAGCGTTTACTCATTAATCAACATGGTACAGATTCTGTACTAAATCATCCAAACATTGCGCCGACAAATGACTAACGGTCTATTGGAATATAGTCGTTCAGTAAGTGTTCTTCATGCTGATGTCATGTTGTAATTTTTTTTTTTTTTAAGTTTATTTAAATCATGACATGAATACAAAAACATATTAGCGTTAATAACCATTGTAGTCATAAGACTGTGTTACAGTTATTAGCTCCCACCTCAAATTAGACAGGCATTACAGACATGATTTGAACTTAATGCTAAAATAACAATATGAAACAGAAAAAAATAAAATAAAAAATAAGTAAAGGCGTGTGTGTATGTGTGTGTGAGAGAGTGTGTGTGTGTGAATAAGTGTGCATGAGTTTGCAAAATATTTATTTTACCAAGGACTCAGCTGTATCATAGTCCAGGCCAAGAAGCCACTCGTTTAACATGGTTTTACATTTGTATTTCGAAAGAGGAAAGATATTAAGCTTTCTATTCACTTTGTTATACAAAATGGGCGATATGAAGTCAAAATGATGCTTCACCAATTCCAAACGAGATGCTAGTATTTGACAGACTATGTCTTTTCTTCTTTTATTAATTATCTGGTAACGATATATTCAAGTTTGTAAATATCGTTACTTATGGCTGTTACAGCTGATAAGTTTCTTGCGCCCGTTCTTCTTGTCAGCTAAAAAAGTCTGGAACGGGTGGTAGGGAAATATAGACGATTCAAAAGTACTTAAGTAATTAAGTTTATTTGAATAAAGCTTATTTCACTTTGACATACCAATGCTGCGCCGGAAAATGAGTAAAGGCGTAACCGTTTTGTTTCTCGATATGACAAAGGCGTTCGATTTTGTGTGCCATAAACGTTTACTTTTTAAACTTTACAAAAATGGTATCCGAGGACCGTGTTTGACTTGGATTGAAAGATATCTGACAAATAGAGAACAATGTGTAATAACCCAGAGATATTGTTCTAAAAGTAAATGTTTAGAAAATTATAAGTCATCCTTTAACGTGAATAAATTTGGAGTACCTCAAGGTAGTATATTAGGCCCACTACTTTTTCTTTTATATATTAATGATTTACCTAATAGTATCCCTCATGAATGTATTTTGTTTGCAGACGACACCACAATAGTAGTCAAAGGTGATAAAAATCTAAATCCAAAAGATTATGAAAATAAAATTAATACGGCTTTGTTGGAGGTTATTAAATGGCTTGATGATAATAATTTAAAAATCAACATAGAAAAAACAAAATACATCCAGTTTGGTAGTTATAAGAGAAAACATTCAGAACTCAACATAAATGTCAATGGACAAAGTATAGAAGCAGTAGCACATATAAAATTTTTAGGTATAAGTATAGATTGTTTTTGTAATTGGAAACAACATATATTGGAACTCTGCTCTAAATTAAATAAATTTGTTTTTGCTCTCAGTCGAATCAGTAAAATTGTATCACAAAATGCTGCTATTACTGCCTACAACGGTTACGTAAATTCATGTTTGCGCTATGGAGTTTTAATCTGGGGTAATTCTGTTGATAGGGACAAGGCATTTGTAATTCAAAAGAAATGTATCCGCGCCATATTTGGCCTAAAACCAATTGATTCGTGCCGATCATACTTCCGAAAATATAATTTGCTTACACTGACTTGTCTCTATATATTCGACATTTGCTTATTTGTATACCACAACAGAAAATTATTTGTTCATAGATATGAAATAACTAATCGCAATTTGCGTTCTGCATACAGAAATAAACTTCATCGGCCAACGACAAAATTAACCCTAGTAAGCAATAACTGTTACCTTATGTGCATTAAAATTTATAATAAGCTACCAGACAATTTTAAAGAACATAAGATACATAAATTTAGAACTTCTGTTAGAGAGTGGTTGGCAAAAAAATGTTTTTACAGCATTCAAGAATATTTAGAATATAAGTAGAATTAGTTATTTAGTATCCTTTGCTATTTTTTTTTAAATTATAATGGTGTAAATGCCTGAAAAGGTAGAAATAAGTGATTTAGTTTTGTAATTAGCACTAAGACCTGTTTTTGTAACCTTGTTTCTTTACACAATAAATACTTACTTACTTACTTACTTACTATGATTATTCCCCCTCGTACAGGTTCGTGCGCATCCGCGAGGACAAGACCCCCGAGCAGGCGACGTCGGCGCGCCAAGTGGCTCAACTGTACCTCAACCAGGACCAGATCAAGAACCACGCGCCCGCCGCACAGCCAGAGGACGACTTCTACTGAACCACGCACTTATACTATATATATACTAGCTAGCCAGATTTTACTAGCTTCCGTCACGACTTCATTCGCGTGGAGATTTAAAAACATATCTCTTCTAACCTTAACACTGAGATAAATAATCCAGTAAACTATCTGTGTGCCAAATTTCATTCAAATCCATTCCGACGTTTTTGCGTGATATTGAGTAATAAACATCCAAACGTCTAAACTTTCACATTTACAATAATAGGGATGTTGACTAATGAATAAAATAACGAAATACTAATAAAAATCGTAAACATATTAAACTTTTGGAGTAGCTTGTATACCTCTTGGTTTTATATATTGCATATTATTTATTTTATGACCCTTCAAAGTTGGGTGGACAAGTCCATTTAAAAAGTATAAAATTTATAAAAATAAATGATACCTTTAATTAGTCCGTAAAATGTATAGCAAATTTGTCTAAGAAACTATTTTGATAAACACAATATTTAATATAGCTGCCGAACAAATTTCCTACGCGTTGCATACAAACTTGCAAGGCGTGACGTCATAACTTGGAAGCCATTAGTATGGAGCGTTTTTGATCGAATCCATTTGTGCGCATTTCACACTGTGATATCTCGGGCAGTTTTCATGCTAGCGAATTAATTCTTTTACCAATATTTCTTTTTTTGAGAGGTAATTTATGTAACATAAAATAAAAAAAAATTGTCAACATCCCTATTATTATATAGTAGGATATTAAAGTTAGGGCCGCGTTCCGAATCACGCCAACTCCGGGAATCGAACCCGCGACCTTTGGATATCCATCCGGTCCAATGCTCTAACCACTGACTCGGTGACAAGTGACTCGGTAGCTCAGTGGTCAGAGCATTGGACCGGATATCCAAAGGTCACGGGTTCGATTCCCGTCCGAGAATTGATCTGGTGCTAGTCGTATTTTTTCTTGTATATCATTTAGTATTGTATAAAAATAGCATTGTGAATGCAAAAATTTCAAATTTAAAAATTGACTATTACTAAATTTAGTCGGATTCGCGCTAACAGTGCTGTCGGCGTGATTCGGAACGTGGCTTAGGTCTTTGAAATTTCCACTTTCTAAAAACCACATACAATTTAAAATATTCATCAATCGCTTGTTATGACCATGATAGTCCACTATCAGTAATAATAAGATCCTTATTTGTGTCACACTAAACAAACTTGAAAGCGAAACTTTTTTGTTAGCAAAAATTGTCACTTTATTCGTTGTAACTTTGCCAAAACCTATTGTTTTGCTTAATCTAAATGGAATTAAGTTAGTTTAGTGTTGAAACAATTGTACATAAACGTTGGGTAATATAGGTGTTTACAGTTATTAGAAAATGTTAGTATGAAAATGCAACTACTTAAAAATTCTCCATACAAACCAAAGTGTCCGTTACGCTGGCAAGAAAGTAGCTTCTAGAGGGAAACGAGTTTGATAAGTAATTTGTGCGCAATTCGGTGAAATGTGCGCCAAATAAAAATATTGTGGGCCCCATACTTTTGGAATATATAAAACGGGAAAAACGAATCCTGCAGGTAACGGTTCTCCAGCAGGAAGAATCTAAACTAATGATCGCAGAGAAATAAAAGATATATGGGCGGGTAGCTTGATACTAGCAAGAAATGTGCGCCAAATATATAATTTGTGGGCCTTACAGTTTTGGAGATATTTGATTTCCTGCTGGCGTAACGTTTTGCCGTATCCCAGATCTCGGAAACTACTAAATGTGCGATCTTACAGTAAACACATATAAGTAGCCCCTAATTTGTGCTATTTGTGCGGTAGAAAACATTCTAAAATATTCACAGATTTTGAAGTAATCAGGCATTGTCTGAAAACAGAAAAAAATCTAGCTCCTAAACTACTACATAAATAAAGTAACCAAAAACAGTGTTTTATTCATCTTGTTATTTCTTATTACCATAAAAAGATTGAAAATCCCACATTTACGCGTTTTTGAATAATACCCACATGAAGGTGAGACTGTAACAGTAACGGGAATACAGGGGAATTTTCATACACTATAGTTGGTAGGTATTCCATAAAATATTTCGGTTTTTCTATACTTCGATTTTTCTATTGGACCATTTTTAGGATTCTGTAGCCAAAATGACAAAAAACGGAACCCTTATAGATTCGTCATGTCTGTCTGTCCGTCCGTATGTCACAGCCATTTTATTTCGAAAGTATAAGGATTACACAGTTGAAACTTAGTAGGTAGATGTATTCTGTTAACAGCTTAACGATTTTAACACAAAAATTAAAAAAAAAGATTAAGGGGGGGGGGGGGGATTATATCCTCCATACATGGAACTGAAACTGAAAAAAAAATCCTTCATATCCATTTCATATCAATACGTGCGTACGTGTCTATAGATAGGTCTTCAAAAATGACATTGAGGTTTCAAAGACAATTTTTTCTCAAAGTCAACCGTTTGAAAGATAAACACTGCCAAAGTGGTAAAATGTGTGTCCCCCCCTCTAACTTTTGAAATAAGAGAGTGAAAAATCTAAAAAAAATATTGCTATAGATCTTAATAAAAACTTAAAAAAAAACTAAAGGTTTGAACGAGATATAGTAATTAGTTTTCGAGATATATTATATTTTCCAATTTGCCAATAAAAAGTTATGAACGCGACTGTACAATCAACTTTTCTGCATAATACGACACATTAAAGTAAGTCATTAATATGTATGAACGCGTCGCTTTTTAGTGGTCTATCGAATTTGGTCGGTTAATCGGAATACTGACAGTTGTTTGTATTTTTATTGATATTTACTTTAATACGAAAAATTTGAAGCTGAAATTTTCAGAGCATGTACTTTAGTAACCGCACAAATTATTCATTGGGCTTGGATCTAAATAATCTCTGATATTTTTATCCTGCTGACCGTCAGTCATGATGACTTGGTTAGTCTCACCTTCATGTGGGTATTATTCAAAAACGCGTAAATGTGGGATTTTCAAACTTTTTATGGTAATGAGAAATAACAAAAAGAATAGAACACTGTTTTTGGTTTCTTTATTTATGTAGTAGTTTAGGAGCTAGATTTTTTTTCTGTTTTCAGAAAATGCCTGATTACTTCAAAATCTGTAAATATTTTGAAATGTTTTCTACCGCACAAATTAGGGGCTACTTATACGTGTTTACTGTAAGATCGCACATTTAGTAGTTTCCGAGATCTGGGATTCGGCAAAACGTTACGCCAGCAGGAAATCAAATATATCAAATAATATATTCACTTGCAAAATTACCACAATCTCTTATTGATTCCTTGCATCTTCTATCACTAATAAATTTCAAAGTTCCAAACAGAAATAGTAGGCACATCAACAACCTTAGTGTTCCGTATTGTGCTACCAACTACAGAAAAAACTCGTTTTTTATCCGATCAGCTGTTACTTTTAATAGAATGGTTGACATATCTGTGCTTGACATTTTTAACTCTAACCGGAACAATTTAGAAATGTTTTGAGTAAGAAATGGTTTGATGTGGTTTCTTAAGATTTCCTCTTTTATTTTGTTACCGATTTTTGGTTGTTTTCTAAGTATAATAGCATAAATTTTTTTTTAACTACTTTCTTCCGATCCAAAAATGTATTTAAAATCTATACTTTGTGAATACAAATAAGCTACTTGGTGTTTATATGCGAAAACAAATTAAATGAGTATATTTGTATCATATTTAGTTATGCTATTAGTTATAAATACTGTATGTTTTCCAATGAAAATAAAATAAAATAAATATCTCCAAAACGGTAAGGCCCACAAATTATGTATTCGGCGCACATTTCTTGCTAGTATCAAGCTACCCGCCCATATATCTTTTATTTCTCTCCGATCATTAGTTTAAATTCTTCCTGCAGTTACCCCAGCAGGATTCGTTTTTACCGTTTTATTCCAAAAGTATGAGGCCCACAATTTTTATATTATTCATCAAACTCGTTTCCCTCTAGAACCTACTTTCTTGCCAGCGTAACGGACACCAAACCAACATGGGTTTTCTATTAGTTTCATACAGATGCTATTTTCGGCAGCGATAACACGCTGCCAAATGGGTGTGAGTCGCCGGAGACGCGCAATGAACAGTCTCAGTATTTACACGATTGAAATAAAACACTTTTAACGGATACTAGCGCCGGTTTTATTGAAAGTACTTTGGTAATTAGTTGGTATTTGGTTTGATTTTGGATTTTCCCGACGTTTCGTCGTCGTTGTCGAAAATCAAAAATCAAACCAAAAACCCAACTAATTACTTTCAATAAAACCGCGCTAGTATCAGTTAAATGTTTTATTTAATGTCTAGTGAGCGCGTAAGCTTGAGAAGTGAATATTTACACGCTTGTTTTTGTTGGCTAGTGAAAACAATAGATGGAAAATAACTAGTTCAATCCTGATCACATGTTAATCCGGAATAATGTATTAATGCATTTATTTATGTAATTTTAAAATTCCACGATAGACTCGAATAAATGTTTTATGTTAATGCATATTTTGCTAGTAATGTGAAATAAAATGTTTCTATTTTAATCATCACGTCTTTTATTATTTCATACAACTTACATTTACAAAATAAGATAGATTCTTACATATTTTGTGATTCCATGGAGTTCTATTAATTTAATTGTCAATACAAATTCAATAAATTTAATATAACTAAAAATAATTTTACTTATATTGACAAAATTACGATATACATACAGTCTCATAGTTAATGTCAAAATATCATCACAAAAATATAGTTGCATTGCATCTAATAAAACTAACTAAAATATAGTTGTAGTTGCAACAATAGCGAGTAGTTGCTTAATTGCTAGTAAGATGGCATCTGCCTGTTAAACACAACCAAATAAGCTGCCAAAGTTAATATAATTAAAAATATTATGCTCATAGGTACTACGAAATTGTACTACAGACTTTCCCGTACAAAGAAGTCACATTAGGCCGTCGGCAATAGAATAACCTAAAAATACGCTACACTGGCCGTCCATAATATTGTACTATGTAGTTGTTACGACCTAACATGATTATGCCGAAACTTGATATGGTTAATTCAATAAAAGTACTAACAAAGTATTAAATTAATCTAAACAATATGGCACAATGTTTTGATACTGTTTAATTTGAGCATTAGGAGTGAAATTATTTAAAATATTTTTTGAGCAAAGTTACTAAATGTTGATTAAGTTTATTACCGCAAACCCAGTGTATGGCTTGGTGTATTCTGATCTAAATTAGAGGTTAACTATACTTAAATACACTAATGGGAGCATATCACGATTATTTACAAAATACAAATCAATTATATGTAATCTTAAATTATGACGTCACTAACCATAATAAGGATTCACGATTTTATAGAACTACTAAATCATGATAAAGTAGGTATCTTGTAGAGATATTGTGCTAGAAAGCCAAGTGTCTAAACCACTGTTTAACACGGTTTATTAGGAAGTAAGTAAGAATCTACAAATTAATATGCAATTGTGCTTAAAATTATTATATTGTAGTTACTTAAGAAATTCCAAACAAGGAGAGACTGCAATCTATCTCGAGTAATACTTTAACTTACTCTACGCACTTAGTTTAAGTAGCTATCCCTAAGAAATATCAAATTACCCTCATATTTGGTCTTTGAGATATGATACATTCGAAGATTCAATTTATAAATATTTAATAGACTTTCGACTCTTTAAAATACTAATTAAAATTAATTTCGATAGTAGAAAGATATAGATAAAACCAAAAACGTTACGTTGTCATTTAGGTTATATTTACCTAAAAATCTTTGGTTTAGCGTCATAATTTTCACTTAAATTGCCCCAGATTGTAATCCTAGACTCCTTAGGCAGAGTTTTCAACAATTTTAACAAAACTAAAGCGAGTATTTTTCTGTAAACGAAACTGAAACGGTAACGATTTAGCTTTGGTTTTATCGTTGAAAATTAACGCGAATAGGCCCCTGAAGGCTTCAAACATTTTTTTTAAATCATAATGTCATTATTGACAGATATACAAAAACAATGTCTACGTCGGGTTGTCATTTTCCTAAAGTCGGTGACAGTCCGTCGCGCGTGGTGGCGGTCGAGTGAGTAGCGTTGTGTAGTATAGAGTTTGTCGCGAGTGTTCACACCTCACAGCAGCGCCGCGCGTTCGGGCGGCGGCGGGGATCCGTCGCCCTCGGCTAGTAAATTCGCCTGTTCCTGCAATCATAGACAACAAAATAAGCTATAAACAACTAGTATATACGGACAGTCAAAGATTAATGCACAATGACATTTGAATTCGTCGCGGTATATCATACAAACTTTCAAGTCCTTACTTTTCGAAATTATTGAACCGATTTTAATAAAACTTCATACGCATAAGCAGTCAAAAAAGTTAGTTGGTAAGAATATTTTGAAATGTCATATTTTAAAAAATACAATTAGAAATTTTTGTTTCAGTGGAAAATTTTAAATCTGCCTGATTCAGCTGTAACACCATTTATCGAAAATGTTTTCAATTAGGTAACTTTTTAGACCAATGTATTCTGCTTATGTGTATGAAGTTTCATTAAAATCGGTTCATTGATTTCGAAAAATAAGGACTTGAAAGTATGTATGAAATGCCAGGACGAATCAACTCCCTTAACATTTTTTTTAATTCAATGACCTTTAAATAATTGCATCATAGACCTGGCCAATTAGTTATACTGTTTTTATTCACTAATTTGTTTTATTCGCCCACTAATTTTATTGAATCTGGTTTCTTTGAACTTATCAT
This sequence comes from Agriphila straminella, assembly GCA_950108535.1. NCBI lineage: Eukaryota > Metazoa > Arthropoda > Insecta > Lepidoptera > Crambidae > Agriphila > Agriphila straminella. The sequence continues at coordinate 426,713 of OX467324.1, read as the reverse complement.
TCATTTTAGTGATTTTGCAACACCGCGAAATCAATAATTGCTATGCAACCCAACATGATAATATATTACGCGACGAATAATTGAAACTTCTTTTTTTGAAGTCGGTTAATAAAAATAGTGTCACTGCCGGTTTAACTAAACTACAGACAGTGTAGAACAAGACTAAAGTTAATATTGATTTCGAAAAACAAAGAGGGCTTTTCAAAATGACAAAAAACTGTAATCGTAATCTGGCTCGATAGATGGCGTTGATAAAAATGTATGTGTCCTAAGCTTCGAAGAGCCAGGTAGGCCAGGCAGATCTTTGGTACAGGCCGTTTAATTTTAAAAGCCAATTTTGACACTTCTCTTTCCATCAACGCCATCTAGTAAGGCAAATATTAGCTACTTTTTTAAATATCACTTTGAAAAGCCCTCATTGGATTACGTTAGTCTCACCTCGGGGTTGTTTTGCGGCGGCGCGTACATACTTTCGTATACTGGGTTTGCGAAGTGATTCCCGCCATTCTGAAATGAAATTATTTTTTAAATTTAAGTTGGAAGAAAAATAAGGATAATCCACAAGTTAGTGTGTGAACAAGGTTACGGTTATTAATATCAACTGAGGTGACGGCCAAGCACTTATCCGCTGTAATTAATGTAATTATCCACATCAAAGTAATTCGCCCTGTAATGGCAACAATTAAGCTACAAATTCCTGTTTTTTTCAATGATTGTGGAAGGGCAATATATAAATGCACTTTAAAAATAATGTAACACACTTTAAAATCTTTAGCTTCAAACTCAATGAACTATAAAAATAATGGTTGCCACTATAAATATGCTAAGCTTTAAAAGTAATACTTTGCACTATACAATTTAATTGCTTAGCTTTAAAATTAATACTTTGCACCATACAAACTAATTTCATAACTTTAGTGCTGGTAAACAGACGATTAGGTGCGACGACGAGCGGGCGCAGCGAGAGGAGCCGAGGAGGAGGTTAGGTTCCATTGCGACCAACAACACCAGAACCGACCTGCTGCTGGCGTGTATGCATTATGCCACAAGTTGTTATCATCTTGCCTTCTCATTTTAACAGTGGTCAGTCTGACATGGTTGGACAGAAACTAAATGGTTTCGGAGTTGGGACACAGTTATAGTGCAAACCATTATTTTTGTAGTGATAATATTAAATTATAGATCTATTATTCTTTTAAAGTATTTATATACAATTTTAGAGCTGGTTTCATCAAATTCTATTAAAGTGCTATTAAATACATCCCATTGTGGAATGGGTAACCATTTTTTTTACTCGAGATCCGCCCCGCTGCATTTGTCAATCCACATTGAGCACGCGGTCAGGGGGGTCTCACTCCACGCTTAAGCTTTTATATCAGCCTACTGTATTATTTCATTGGCATAGGAAGGCGATGCTCATCCCCGAACAGTGTGTCCGTGCCAGCGTGGTGCCCACCTCAGAAAACACCTGATTAACCTGATATTTATATTGCTCCTCTAAACTGTAACCTGTAACGCAGCCACTAGCTTTGCCCCGGAACTGGGAGCCCTGGAATAAATAAACGGGCGGTGTAGTTACCGTGTGCGGGCGCGGCTCGGGCTCGTCGTCGGCCAGGTACATCGGGTTGTTGATCTCCACGTTGTCCGCCAGCCGCGCGTGCACGAACGCGCCGCTACAACACACACGTACGATTAATAGTGTAGTAAACACACACGAGCGTTACAAATGAAACTATTATCTTTAATATATACTTTTAAACTTTCGCGTTGCATTGTACTAGACAGTTAGAAAAACTTTACGACAGTGGATGAAGACTCCACAGAGGAAAAGGCGTAACACCGCATATCCAGCCAGCCCGTGCGTGACCACGGTCGGTGCAACTCGGTTGAAACGTTGGGAAAATAGGTACGTGTGAAAATACCTATAATTAGTTGAACGCGTTTAATTGCTGTTATTTTAACTTAGTATTATCATTAAAGTGTAACAGAAAATAAGAATATAAAAGTTACAGCTGCGCACGTGCGCGAACTGCGTACACTACGCGCTTCGAACGGCACTTGCGTATTACAGCCACATAGCGTGCTCGCAGACATGTTGTTAACGTATGCATACTGTGTTTTCAAAATTAAATTGCGCAAACGTGTACCTTTAAAAATCGTAATAAATGATGTAAAAAAATCGTATTTTTCGGTAATTTTAATTTTATATTAATAAAATTCTATAACATAAGCTACTCACTGTCTTCGACGATGCAGTAGATACAGCGCTGCGAGCACAGCGGCCAGCAGCGCCAGCAAAGCCAGCATCGCCCCCGCGAGCGCGCCCCCCGCGCCCGCGCCCGCCCCCGCTGCACCCCCCACCGTGCCCCCGCACTGCGCCCCCGACGGGCACAGGCAGTACGGCGTGCCCGGCTCCAGCCGATTCACTAACAAAACGACATAAAAGAAAATTAGGTTATACAGTGTGAGTCTGCATAAAGTGGACAAATCAAAATGAGTAAAAATGACAAGTTTTATGTTGAAAATCCACAATAAGATGCATATTTATAAAAAATATGATTTTTATTAAATAAATTTTTGCAAAAAAAAACACATTGTTGTTCGATTATTTTAAATATTTTCCCGACATTAAAATTAAGCATAGTTTCACTTGTGCACTTTAATTAAGCATAGTTTCACTTGTGCACTTTAATTAAGCATAGTTTCACTTGTGCACTTTAATTAAGCATAGTTTCACTTGTGCACTTTAATTAAGCATAGTTTCACTTGTGCACTTTAATTAAGCATAGTTTCACTTGTGCACTTTAATTAAGCATAGTTTCACTTGTGCACTTTAAAAAGACTACGACTACGATTACTAGGGATAAAATATTTAATGGGTAGCGTTGCATCATTTTATTTATTTCTAAGGACATTATTTATATTTTTTTGATAGTGGTTGTGTGTAGGAAATCAACAGTGGATGGTGAATTGTAACTTCCATCAGCTGATAGTTCGTCTGTTCTTTAACAGGTAGGTATAACGGGTGTAACAAGACCCTCAACGAAGCCGAAGTCCACGCATTCCGCCCATCATCAGGATCATTTTTATCTTTGAGACTATACCTGGGAAACCAATAGCTACGAAGTTATTGAAGGTCAAAGTCAATTTTTTTTCTCAATTTTTTTATGAAATCTTATTTTATTCGTTATTTCCTAAGTTTTGTTCAAAGAAACATTATCAAAATTTTAAGTATTTCGTAACAAACAATGGCTCCAAAACGTCATCACTCAATGTATTTCATGAGCACGCACATAAACGCGGCCTTTCAACTCGGCCGCACGCAGCTGCATGGCATACACTCGCAGGCGCGGTCTGTTGTACGCGTTACATTGCGTGGTAATGTATGCAATGCTTTTTTAACACCAAAAATTATAATCGTTTCCCAGCAATAATTTTGAACAGAAATAGTCCTGATGATGGGCAGAATACGTAGACCTCGGCTTCGTTGAGGGTCTTGTTGCACCCGGTATCTGTAAGCTCGTGTATTACGCTACTCATAATAATGTACAAATGATACTATGGAATCAAATCAATCGTACACATCTTTGGAACAGTAGACATTTTTTTTTTGTTATTCATATTTCATTTATCTAAAAGTGTTTTCTTGACTTCATGAGTGGGTACATTGGCAAGGGATATTATACTGACATGCTGGTCTCCAGACGCACACCTCCGGACTCGCGCACCCCGCTGCGAGGCAGGCGTGGTCGTGACCCACGTACTGCATGCAGTGCACGCCGCCCCACGCGCCCGCGCACGCGCACGCCGCCGCGTCCGCGTGCACCACGCACCGCCCGCCGTGCGCGCACCAACCAGGCGCACATATCCCGCTCGGATCGTCTACGACACGGACATGAAATAAATATTATACTAAAATGTTATAGTGGGGTGAGATATAACGTCGCACGGATGCGGATGTGACGCCACTTGGTAAGATTGACCTATAATCATGATGCTGAACGCAAACGGAAAAGCTCCGCTATTCCCAATCTGTTTACCAAGGCTTCGAATTACGGCGAATAGGATACAATAAGTACTCGCTTCTCAAGCTTACGCGTTCACTAGACATGAAATAAAACAAATTTTTTATTATATAATATATTTTTCATTAGCAAATTTTGGGGAAAATTCAAAAATCAAACCAAATACCAAGTAATTACCAAAGTACTTTCAATAATACCGTTAAAAGTGTTACAATAAGTACCCCTGAAAACTTGTTTCTTCAAAACATGTTGCTTTTTTTGAGAAGTAATTTATGTAACATAAAATAAATAGTCAACATCCCTATTGGAAATATATATCAAAATCCTTGTGATGACTGGATCAGTCAAGGATTCTAAGATCTGTAGCAAACACGCTCTTACGCAACGTGGCTACGCCTTTGAAGTAGAGTGGTAAAATAAGGACATCACAATTAATTAATTAGCGTGATTTGGCGGTAGAAACAATTATTAATAATGATATTTTTTTGTAAACTTTTGCACGATGACTATAACAACAAAATATGCTGGTGATTTGTATGTAACAACTAATGTAACCATATTTTTGCAAATAAATATATTGATTGATTGATTGAAACATAATTACAAATATACCAAACGCAACAATAGTCATACTAGAAGCACGCCTTCATAGCGAATATTTACGTGGTGAACATAATTTAAGTTATTGTAAATCGTTAAATTAAATCGAAGTCGATAGTTTTTCGGATTTAGCGTGAAAGTGAACACTAATTTGATTAAGATTATTAATATAATTGAAAAATATTAGAAAAAATCGACTCACCCGTAGCAGCTCAGACGGGACTCGAACCCGCACCCTTAGGATTCCGGCCCAATGCACTAACCAGTTATGCTACCGAGTCGCTAGCGAGCTTGGCGAAATTTTCTAATACTTTTCACGTTTTTTACGCTGTAGGCCAGCTAATATTTTTAATATTTTTCAATTATATTAATAATCTTAATATAAAAATAGCATTGTGAATGCATAAAAATTTAAAAAGTTTAAAAACTAATTTGATTATTTATTTCGCTATGTATTTTTATATACGTGCCGTCGTGCCCGTTAATTCGTTTTGCAGAAATCAATATTAGATAAGTACCTATAAGAAAACTAAATTGCCTTTTTTAATACTGGTACTTTATAAGATCTTTGCTTACGTATGTTGTTCACGCTTTGAACCTCAGCGGTATTTTGGACGCAGAGTCCTTTACTTCATCAACCGAAATAGATATTTAAATAAGTAGATACATTTCAAAAAATATCAAATTAAATTCGTCCCAAGCAGACGTAGCAATGGGCTTTCCAACTGAATTTAATTTAACTAACAACACATGTAAATAAATGTGCTGAGCGGAGTCGTGGTGGCCTCACTGCAACCTCTGGCGATCGCCGTGGGAATTCCATCTAGCATTATTGCCGGTTATTTCTAGCAAACCTAACATAAGCCTTACTCTTAGTTAGATTGTCGTCTCTAGGCGTTCCAAATTATCGGGTTACTTTAGTTAGTTACAAGAAATAAGTTGAAATAATATTTCAAATTCAATCCTAATGGATTCAAATTAGGAACTTACATTACCCACACTAATTAATAGCAGGACAGAATATTACATACAAAAAATCCAATCGCGAGAAGCATTTACCTTTAGACTCTAGGTTTGACGTTCGTATACGATTGGCCGTGGTTACTAAAAAACTAGATCACAATCTATTTTGTATTATGTCGCCTTCCCCGGTACGTGATTACAAATATATTTTTTTTTTCTGACATGAGACATTCAAACAAAAAGTTATGGATTAAAACCAGAGTCAGAAGATGTTAATATTTCAAACAAGATCATCCACAACAGTTTCGGTAATCACCAAAGACTACAGTAATTTATTTATCCGATGGTGACCGAATTAGTGTGACGTCACAAGCAGACCTATCCAGTGACGTCACACTACTGGGTCACTTGGTCAAAAATGTATGCCGTCACTGACCTACGGGCGAATTTCGGTAAAAGGAGGCGTGCAAGCGCCGCGCCGCGCCGCCACGGCCATGTGTGCAATCGGCAATCATCATTAGCAAGTATAATCAATATTAATCAGAATGGTGAGCGGCATGATTTCGGTCATTATTATACAACTAATCTATGATGACTCGGACAAACCAGTTATTTGGCCTTTAATAGTGTGTTGTTTGGATTTGACTTTTTCTCTTTTAATCAAAACAAAAATGTTTACCAAGCTTAATGGGTAGCTTATAGGTAGGTACTTTACGTTTGTCTATTTCTTTTCCTTGTTTAAGAATAAAGTCAAAGTTGTTAGGTATCCAACAAAATGTTAGTAAGTTGCATTAAAATATTTAGGCAATGTGCAAATTCTTCCTGCTCACCATAATCTCTCCGTCTTCGTCGGTGGTAGCCCATTGTAATGTTCTTATTACTTACTACTAGTAATTACGTTTAGTACTTATAATATCAATTTATTACTATTATTAATATTGCACTTTAAACATCACTGATATTTTTCACTAAGTATGCATCAATATTTATTTTTAACTTCAACAATTTCCTTTAAACAAAAAGTCACCAGATTCAAGTGTTTACTAAAATAACATTATTTACATATCACAGAGTCCCGATATATTTCGCGCGGTTTATTCGCCCGGTGCGCGCGCGCCGGTGCGCAGCGCTGCGGTCATTCTGTCACTCGCATCGAGCATAGTCTTGTATCATTAGGGAGGCCTGACTGTCGCCGCCATAGCAACGCATTTTGGAAATACAATCAGATTTTTACAAGTTTTTTGCCGGCAACTGGTTTGTGAGGTACTGTCTCGATATTAGAGCCAATTTGAACTATTAAATTGGCCTTGACTAGTGGAACTGGCCACCAGCGTCTAAGTACGTTCCATTGACAGTTTTCAATTTGAAATTTCTATACAATTTTATTTGAATAAATCACAATAAAAGTTTTGCAATTAGTGTGAGTTTGAATGGGAAATTAAAACTCGACACTAAAAGCTCCCTAGCCAAAGCAACTTTTACAAATCATCGTTATCGCTTCGCTTTCGAAACAAAAAGCAGCTTTTTTACATTTTGGAAAAAGTATTTCAATAATAGTAAAGTATGTGGTTAAACTATTTTTGACAAACTTTGCCAGGATATGACACATGTATGGATTTGAAGTTCGACATAAGTTTTTGTTAATAATCGTTTTTTTAAACGTCAAAATACATACATGTTTCGAAAGCGAAATGATAACGAATAGGCAGGGGGCAGGACTTCAAAAAAACGAAAGAAAGCCAAAACAAATGGCTTCAAAGTTTGACAAAAATAATTTAACCAAATACTTTACTATTATTCACCATCTCTTGAGGTCCCGGGTTCGATCCCCGGCAATGTAGAAAATTAACTTTTCTATATTGTCTCGGGTCTGGATGTTTGTAATACCACCGTTGTCACTGATTTCCATAACACAAGTGCTTAGCAACTTACTTTGGAATCGGTGCAATGTATGTGATGTTGTCAAAATATTTATATTTATATTTATTTATTTATTATTGAAATACTTTTTTCTGAAAAAGCTGCTTTTTTGAAGATGAGCATGATATATTACATGTTTAACTTAAAGTCAATGTGACTTTCATAAAAAATAACTAGTTTGGATTGAAGCTACTTCCTTACTCATGAATAAAACATGCATCTTTTGTTTGATAATGAGCTCATACATAATACACATTTATTTAAAGAGATAATTCTCGTCTTCAGTTAGCATCCGCGCATTATAATTGACAAGTTCATGTAGACACTGGACAGAAGAAGGTCGGAGTCAGCGAAGTATTAAAGGATACCTTTGTTTTGTATTAATTATTAATAATTATTATTATTTATAACCCAGCCTCAATTAAATTGAGTATGCTCTCAGCTCAAGTCAATAATACCCGGGAGACGTGGTTATAGTTAAGTATAGATAGCCATAGCAATATTATACTCGTATGTATGCAGTCAATAATTGCGATACATTAATGTTTTAATTTTTCCTACTTTGTCTGGCTTTAATTATAGTCAATACGTATCATTGTCAGACCTAAACTATACACTAGAAGTGGTAGACAAATCCAATGGTGTAATTGACAAAAGCTTTGTAGTTTTAGTGATTAAGAAGAGTTGTAAACACCTAAGAACAGAGGCCGTACTCTGAGCTCTTACAGCAACCTTAAAGTAATGTTGTTATAGGGACAGAGCTATCATCGCGTATAGCGCCATCTCATTTACAACATTGCTTCGATATTACTTTTGACAGTCATGGTAGGGGGGCAGGCCGTAATAATAATAACTAAAACATGCTAAATGTACACGGGAAAAACTGACACTAAAATAGACAGGTAGTTAGATAAACAATCAAGCAATCTTATTCCAACAGACGACGTAAGCAGGAAAAGCCACCTCTATATTCTATAAACGGCAGTAGTTCGCGGAAGCCGAATTTCACACAAATGTGTGTTTTTCCCACAACCGCCGATCGCCAGGGTTCCCCACTTACCCGACAAACCAACTCAGATTATTATTTTCTCATAAAAGCCTTGATGTATAAAATAATAGGTCACTCTATTGTTTAAGAGGTAACATGCTGGCAATATTGTAGTGATTAAAATAAATGGATAAATGAGCTGTTTGTTTTTATCATTACATCTCACGTAGGTAATAATGTGTGAGTCACCCCCACGACGACAGCGATGTGAGGTTGTAGGGCGGAGGCTGGCGCGCCAGAGGTTGCGCTCGTTTACGTACTGCACAATCATGCTTTGTGTTCCCTAATGCTACTGCTCCACCTGCGTTAGCGTTAACGTTAGTGGTAATGTCCAACTACGCTTTAGCTAAGGCGTTAAATAAAACTAGTACTGTCGTTTGTAAATTGACATCGTTAAGTCTTGGCCACATCTGCGTAATGCCTAGATTAACGCTTTAAGCTGTGCGTTAAGACGCAGGTGGAGCCGTAACATAATAGTACAATTCACACCTCAATTTTAGCCACGATCGATCGCAAATTCGCAACCGAGAAAATATACTGAAAAGACACCCATAGAAAATTATCCCTCGATTCATTTCACACACACACATGTCATAATATAAACGCAATAACTAATATTAGGTGCAATGGAGGTCGTCCTCATCATTATATACGATCGTCAATAGATCTCACAGATATTAATTTCCTTCGTAAAAAAATCTAAGACAAATTAAATAGCAATACAATAGCTAAAAAAATACCAATTTGTATTTAAGAGAAGGACACTTATCGATAAATTAGCTCCGTTAACCCAGTAATTAATTCGATATTACATTCATCGATTAAGTGATTAATTAATTATTACATATTATGACATAGTTGGTCAATAAAGCGAAGCTCGGGCGGCGCAGGCGCAGGCAGATTGTGTCCGCGGGTTTTTTCGTTCACACTCGGAGTTAATCAAGTTTTTCCTTCCTCAAAAAAAATGCTGACACGCGGATCGCGGCCGCAGCTTGTTAAATAAGATTTAAGTAAACCTCGCAAAGTTCAATAACTTATGTTAAGAAACAGTGCAAAAACATCGCTCGGTCTGTCAAGGTAATTAGGGTGTAGGTATTTAGTTAGTGGTTCCTTTTGTAAATTAATATATTATGGCATCTATTACGACCGAACATACTTTGATTAATCTTATATGCCGTAGGAATAAGTATGAATGCAAAAAGACCATAACTGAATGGCTACTGACCTTATCATATCAACAAACTGAAAATCTTTTGAGCAATTAAAACGAACCAGTTTATTTGTACTTATATACTAATTAAGAATGAGTTAACCCTACGCATGATGCTGGGTAATATTACTGAATAATATTATAGGGTGGAGACCTGGGGTCCGTAACACGAGTATTTCGATACTTTTCATAGATCTCCAGTCTCCACGATTAAGTAATATAATTTGTCATACCTTGTAATTGTATTTAAAACTACTGTTACTGCTTGTTTGTGGTGAAAATAAATAAACTTATTATTATTATTGTATCTCGGCTTGAAATTCTCGGGACGAAGCCCGGTCCTTTTGCCAGGCTTGCGTGGGGACATATTATTATTATTATTAATCAATGGCATCTTATTCGATCAAGTCTGGGCATTGTACATTCTTACCAAGACGAAATCTGTAATTTGTATCTTAATCTGTATATCCTGTTTTACGAGCTCGTTTGACTCGCTAGCTAAGATGATGCAAACTCATTGCGAAACAGGTAAAATAGCGCCAGAACCGAGATGCAAGTCATTTGATGATTTACTGCTAATTGTACACAGTTCTACGCAATGATTTGACTGTACATTTCGTAAAGGCAAGACAATGCATAAATAAGTTTGCGGCAATATATAAAACGAAAACCACATTTGAGATGGGCCTTGGGATTGTGCAATGAAACACGCCAGATTGAACGCCGAGTATGTCAAGTGCATCTCGACGCTCGCAGCTAGACTTGTTTTGCAGTAGGTATTAATAACAAACATTATTCGATAGCTTTTAGAAGATTATGTTAAAAAATACGATACAAAAAGACGGATAACGAAGTGTTTGTGGCAGGGATTGAAATACCGTTAAAAAAAATAACGATAGAAAATAATAACGTTAAAACATTTACCGGTACATTTACCGGTAAAAAAAAGGTTAAAATTATTGTACCGGTAAAATTACCGTTAAATATAGCGTTAAACTTTACCGGTACAACAGTACCGGTAAAATTATCGGTAAAAAGTAACGTTATTTATTGGAATAACGTTAATTTTAAAGTAACAGTAACAAAAAGTAAGAATTAACGTTAAAATTAACGTTATTTACTGAAATTACGTTAATTTTAATGTAACGTTATTTAAAGTAACGATATTTATTGACATAACGTCAATGTTAATAGTAACGGTAAAAAAAGTAAGAAATATCGTTACAATTAAAAATAACGTTATCAATCCCTGGTTTGTGGTTTGTTCCTAGGAATAACAATAAATAATGTATTTCTATTCGGCCGTTTACAGTCGACGTGGACGCCCAAGGCCGAAATAAAATATATTATGCTGAAAAAGATTGCAAGTAACATTGGAAAACGTAGACAAAAGCCTTTTAAACAAGGCATTTTCGCTTTTAAGTCCATTGCTGAACACTTTTATTAAACATTAGCCAGTGTTAATTGTGTGATTCCGCTGAGATTTGCTGTCACTGGGAAATGATAAGTAACTAAACAGGGGGTCAATTCTGCTAATGTTAACGTCGAAATCGTGGTTCAATGGTGTTTAAATGGTAATGCTTTTTGACATACTTCTTCTTGTTTTTTAAACCCAAAACCGAAACACATAGTGAGTCTTAAACCCAAAACGGAAACATAATTTTGTCTCGATTTTGGGTTTAAGAAACAAGAACTGTGTCAAAAAGCATTACCATTCAAACACCATTGAACTACAATTTTGACGTTAACATTAGCAGACTTGACCCCAGGAGTGGAGCCACGATTGTTGAATTATAAGCAAAGAAGGTTTGCAAGTAAACTTAACAAGAAATACAATAAAAATACTTATAAGCAGTGTACTCACGGTGCGGCAAGTAGTCGTGGTCGTCCCCGCCAAGATTGTTGCTTCGGTTATCCATGTCATCATCGTGTCCATGCGACTGGTTGTCGTGTTCATTCCCTCTATCATCATGTTCATCAGCCCGGTTGTCGTGCTCGTTGGGCCGGTTGTCGTGCTCGTTGGGCCGGTTGTCGTGCTCGTTGGGCCGGTTGTCGTGCTCGTTGGGCAGTTCGTCGTAGTCGCGGTGCGCGGGCTTGGCGTCCGTGCAGTCGGCGTCGACGCACGCGCGGCGCTGGCAGCGCTCGCCGCTCCAGCCGGCCGCGCACTCGCACCACACGCGGGCGCCAGACTCGTGGCATGTACCCTACAGTCATTATGAGTTTATACAGGGCAGGTGTTAGTGTCACTTTTCAAACTTTTCGATACCCCGCCTATTGACATAGTGTCCACGAAGGTGTTAACTGTACAATAACAAAAAAAATGCAAGCAGTAAAGTAAACTCACTGCGATTTAAGTCAAAAGATTGGAATAGATACAGTGTAGATCGTAGAAGAGTGTAGAGTTTTGCCCGTAGGGGCATCTTTCCTCATCTTGCTTATAGGCAAGGGATATACGTTAACTTCGATCCCTATTTAAAAAGTACGTGTATTAGTGAGTTAATATGATGTGTTTTGTTTGTTTGTGTTTGTGTGTACCTTGTTGAGGCAGTAGTGCTGCATGCACAGCGGGTGCAGGCAGGCGGGCGCGCCCGCTACCAGCACGCACACCGCCTCGCGACGGCACGGAGACACGTCGCGACACTGCTCGCAACGCTCGCCTACACCGACCGTTACTAATATTAGTACACATGTTACAAATCATTTAATTATGTTGTTTTTTTTTTAAAAAAGCAAGAAATAATAAAAATACGTCTATTGAAGTCCGGTGGGGCTGGAGTACAGATTCCAATTTTCTATTCTTAAAGCCCCACCCGACTTCAATAGACGTATTTTTATTATTTCTTGCTTTTTAGAGGTAGGTTTTTTGAAGTCAGTTTTTTGTTTTTTTTAATCAATTTTTTATTTTTTTATTTTTAGTGTAGGTACCTTGTAGGTAAGGTATATTATAATATGTAGAAAAATCGGCTCAGCCAAACGTAAGATAATCGCGGAGAAACATACATACGGGTCAAACTGAGAACTTCCTTTCTTAAGTCGGTTAATAAAAACAAACAATAGTCAACAACCATAAGTTGCAAAAGCAACTGTAATTTAGCTGGCGAAAGCCTCATCATAACTTAAAGAAAACATGGTTTGCGCGGACCATATTACATTATAAAGAAAACGTAAAGTTGTAGCCACAAAAAAAACATACGACAAGCTAAAGAGATTATTTAGTAGCTACAAGTATTAAATTGCGTATAAACCTCACATATGATTGTAAAAAAAACAGAATATCATCAAAAGCGCTTGTCGCTTGCGCTTTGGCGTAAATAATAGCGGAAACGTATTGAATACACTTTAACGTACTGTGAAGTTGCTCCAATAACTATTTATCAAGATAGATGATTGTGATAAAGATAACGATGAAAAAACAACAGAAAAACATCGAAAAAGTGCAGAAATGAGGTTATTTTCCAAACTCTTTACACGTAAAGAAAAAGACAGAGACACATGTTTCCACAATGCCTTAATGCTATCTCCTCACCGGTGTACCCCTCTGGGCAGACGCAGCTAGGGCCGGCCCTGGTGAACCCGCACACGCCGCCGTTGTAGCAGTGCTGCGGGGGGCAGCCCTCGGCCCCGGCCAGCACCGCCGGGGGCGTCTCGCAGCGCGCCCCGCTGTACCCGCCGAAGCACATGCACTACACGAACGAATCAATCGTTAGGTTGGTTTCATCTACATTTGTTATGTGGAAAATTAATTTGTATCTAGGTGTCTAGACAGACACACTATGCCGAAGTTACGGGATCGAAGTTCGACGGCAACACTTTTAATAAAAAAACGCAACGTAATTTCTGCATAATGAGTCGTCAGTAATCTCTCTTTCACTCGCATTGACTGTGAGCAGTACAGCCGATACTATTCGCGAAGTGAGGTGAGAACACAACTTGTACTAAGCCCTCGGTAATTCACATTGCATTGCAGTCGTAATCATGCCGAACTTCGGTCGCGTAATTTTGGCATAGTCACTACAACTTATTGGCTTATCAACTTGCTTATGGTTGCCAACTTGTTAAATATAACATTTTAATAAACGTGTCGTTGACAAACCGATTAAATGACACAACAGTACAAATTTTGCAATAGTAAGAAAAAGAAAAAAGCTTTTGAGTAGTTAGTAGAGGCTCAAAAAACATTCAGTAGACTAGATATCCAACCGATGATGTTTCGGATTGTAATGTAACCTTGAGCGGCTGGTGTCCGGTGGCGGGGTCCCAGTGCGCGCGCACGTCGAGGCGGCAGTGCCCGCGGTGCATGCACTGCTTCTCGCAGCGGTAGCGCTCGCAGCGCGGCCCCTCCCACAGCGGCTCGCACGCGCACGCGCCGCGCACGCACGCGCCGCGCCCGCAGCCCCCCGCGCACCCGCCCGCCGCCGCCGCCGCCGTCGGACTGAGCTCCGACCATGATTGGACGCACTTCACTGTCTCCTGTTGAAGCGACTTACGTTCGACTGGGTGTACTGAAACTCTATCCAGGGGCCGTACCGGCTGACGCATCAAACTTCGGAAAGTCTGTTAGTCTTCAAATTAAAACAGATAAATCAAGCCCCAGTCGGGCCTCGATGGTGAACCACAATTCAAGATGACACGAACATCGATATCTTCAAATAACTTCGGCAAATACAACTGCTTTAAGTTGAAGCTCGGCAGATCCGCCGAAATTCGAAAGGTTAGCCGGTAGGGCCCCAGATGTACACGCGAGAAACGTGTTTCGTTTACACATTACACATTTCATCTTTTCAGACATCTTCAGAGCTTTCAGATTTAAAGCTTTTAGGCTGTTTTACAAATTAACTTCTGAGATATGGGGAAAATCATATTTTAGCCATTTCAAAAAAAACTTAAGAATGTCACAAACGCGAGGTCTACAGCTTAAAAGACACTAGTTTAATGTTTAGTTTTGATGTCAAGGAAGTTATTTGTATAACACGACTCCCGACGTACAGATTGCGAAAATTTAGCTAGTCGCATTTCCGAGACGTTTTCATATTTTTTACCAACTGCAAACAGACTTAGAGTCCGCACCACGACAGAAGTCTAGCAGAATTTTGATGGAACTAAAATAAACGACGTCTACTGTTATTGGAATAAAACTTTTTTCCAAAGTGCCTCAATTAAGGCTTGATGATTTTTATGCAATAATGCGTAAAAAATCTGCATCACTTGGGAACCGTCAGGCGGAGCCCTAACGATGTACTGAGGCAAATTGTTGACAAACTTCATGTGCTGGATACTAACATAGCTGTAAGAAAATACTAACAATTATAGAAAAACTAACATAGTTTGAAAGATGTTACTAACAATTATATGGACAAACTTAGACTGAAATAAATGAATTTTATTTTTATTTATTAAGGACAGCTTTCGTGGCACGGCCTCAATAGTACCACAGAATAGATAATAGTACTAGCGTACAGAAGTTGCACTCCGCAAAATCGTTTAAATAAATTGCGACTCTTGCTCCGACACAATAAGGTGCAATTCAGGTCGCACAGCGCTCCCTTCGCTCCATAACATTCACTTAGTAGTTGCCTCTCTTTCTATCGCGTAGGTTTTATTTTTTCTGATGTATGAAATTTGTCCTCTCAGAGGACGCCGAGCGATTCAGACTCGCGTGCGGAGTGACAGAGCCCTGATAGTACCTAGAAGTATGTGTGTACTCACATCGGCTGCGTCGGTGGTGGGGCGCGTGTGGGCGGGGCACAGGCAGGCGTAGGCTCCGCCCCCCTCCCCACTGCGCACGCACAGCGCGCTCGCGTCGCAGCGCGGCTGGCCGGTCGGCGATACGCACGGGTTCGGTGGTAACTCTAGCAAGAACATATTAAACATTGCTTACACGTTGGCCACGATACTGGCAAATACATCGTACGTTGCCGGTTTTGTAACAAATGCTTCAAAGAGGTTCTTTCAAAAGCGTCAACGAACGATACATTGGACAAAGTTTGGGCCAACAACGTGTGGAGGCGATATTAGCAAGACAGATAACAAAGTTTATTGTTAATTACAGTATTGGTTAACATTGAGTAGATGCACGAGTTCAATCGACAGACTCGTGGAGCGCTCATGGCGGAACTTGACAGGTTGATCGTTCTCGATCACGTTTGTTAAGCAACGCTCGGTCCGGCCAGGTGTCGGATGGGTGACCGTTAAAGTGGCATTACAACTGAGCGCTTCCGTGCTTCGGAGGGCATGTTAAACCGTCGGTCCCGGCTGTTGCCATCTGATAACAGTCGTTAAGCCAAGTCAGAGGCCTTACAGGCGGCTTGATAAACTCTAACACCAGAGATGGCCACTATTCCTCATTCGATAGAAGAATAAGAATCGACAGACTCAGTTTCAGTGTTACGTGTACTATTTCTGTTACTAGTGTGATATGGTAAATTACATTGTCACTACGTACTTAATAGAATAACAACGTCTTTCCTAATCTTCAAGGCATCCTTCCTTGTGGCACGTATCTTATGATAGTGATTAGTATTTAAGATGAATGTATCTCAGTCAATACATGTTAATAATTCTACACAAGACATCGTTTCATGTCGGGTCTCCGTCCCACCGCACTAACTACACTACACGACTCACTGTCAGGCGCAGCGGGCAGCAAATGTAGCGCGGTGACGTCAGGCAGCGGCGGGGCGGGGGAGGGCGCGGGGGCGGGCGCGCGCGGGGGGCGGCGCGGGTGGCGCAGCAGCCCCCTAGAAGTGGCGCAGTATATCCACTCGTCCCACACGCGCGCGCGCACGCACACGCGGCCGAACAGCACCGCCGGGGGGTCCGCTGACAAACAAACGAACGTTGGGTGCATTCCAACAGACTAATCTCTGAGTCATTGATCGACATTTTAACCATGGAAAATAATAAAATTGAACATTATAAATATTACTCTCCATGGTTAAAATGTATTCTGTGGTGACCGATGACTTAACTTCATTAGAATGAATGTACGGCAAATTATGTGTTGCAAGACACGAGCGCCTTATGAATATGTTTTTGCCGTAGTTTGTAGCAGATGGGGGAAGTTGTCGTTCAAGAACTGAACTTTAGCTCAAAAGTAAGTAAAATAACTATAAAGAAATGCAATCATACAACATCATTTTTTTTTTATTATTATTTGGTTCACAACTTTTAAATACACAACTTATTGAAAACATAGTCATTTATTCGAGTGACAGTCCGATGACAAATCCACAACAACACCAAAAGTTTATGGTATGAAAAAGGTTAGTATATAACAACAACTTGAAACATACATCATACATAGGTAGGTACACATAAGCAAGCTGTAAAAAAAACATGATTATGTAGTCTCTTAACTAGTGAACACAGCATGCATTTTGAACTGTCGACATTTTTAGGATAAAAGAACTTAAATAAAATATTTTGAGAACATTTTCTGAAATTTAACTTTAAGGTTCATTTACCTTAAGATAATTAATATATTAGAAAAAATACAAGAAAAAAAATCGAATCATCCGCAGCACCTCAGACGGGATTCTAATATTTTTTTCGAATATAATAATAATCGTTATATTAATATGAAAATAGTATTGCGAATGCCTAAAATCTAAAATTCAATAATCATTTACCTTGTTTGGGCATGGGCACCGCCGGCGCATGCGGCGGTCGATGCGCGAAGGTCGCAACGACCACGGGGTCGGTCCCGTCGAGGCGCACAGTTATCAGCGCGTCCGCGTATCTGTCGGCCAGGTACAGCCGCCCGGCCGCCGCGTGCAGCGCCAGCGCCGCCGGGCGCCGCACGCCGGACACGATGCGCCGGACGCCGCCGCCGGACAGCTCCGCCCGCATCACGCCCGGCGCGGACCCCACCTCGCACCAGAATATGTACCTGCCGTTACGATAATGACGATAAGTCACCACTCTTGACCACTCTAAACGTTGGTAACAAAATTTAACAAAATTGTTTTTGTTTACAAAGTGTTGTTTCCGTAATTGGCTTATGTATTGTATAATTATACTTGCGTTAATGCTCTGTAAATGCTGTGGTAACAATGTTCAATAAATAAAATAAAATAAAAATAAACTAAAAAAAAAATCATTTTACATGTTACATGGCATGAGTTGAACCTACACAGATTTGGATGTGTGAAATAGCGTTAGAATTCTTACATCACACCGAATGACACTTGATATAGTTAAAAAAAAGTCAATATGTTTTCGCATTACTTATAGTTCAACCATAAAGTACTAAACCGTAAAACTAATGAAAACCAATAAAAAACATTAGTCCTTTGATAGATATTTTCAAAGAATAATGTACTTAAACTAAGGTGGTGACTTTCCAGATATCAGAATTACAATTTTAAATTCAACAATGTTCACTCTATGAAATAACATAACAAGTCTTGTTACATAGATAAATATCATTTTACTTTATTTTACATAATTACATAGATAATAAAAAAACCTTTAAAGATTAACTAACTAATATTTATTTTGAAAAACTCGAAAAGACACCGTGATCCTTGCCTACCTAAAAATTTTGAGTACACCTGTTCTCAATATTTTTATATAAATAAATAACAATCTAAAAGAAATGCAAAACTTTTACCCAGAGTCATGGTCCACGAGTAGATCATCGGGCTCAGTATAGTCAGCCGTGTATATGACGACACTCTTGGCGGCGTCGAGCGTGCCGCAGTAGACGCCACTGACGGCGTCGGCAGCGCCCCCCCGCGAGCCCCCCTGCGCGGCCCCCCGTGTGCCCCCCCGCGCGCCCCCCCACGCCACCAGCGTCCAGTACAGCCGCTGTGCCACCGGGTCCACGGCCACACCGCGGATCATGCCGCTACTCCACAACTACACCAGAAATGAAAGGTCTTAAACATTCACAGAGAACAACAAAAATGATACCTATTCCTATTACAGGCCAGTGACACTCCGCACTTTATGTATGAAGATGGAAGTACGTGTCGGGCTCGACCGGTCGGGCCAATGCAGCGGGCTGCGACCGCGTTAGTTCGATACTCAATCACCCGCTCGCCGCGTCGCATATGGACGCACGCGACGTACTTTTGTCGCTTAAGATATTTAATTTAAATGTTGCAATATTTTTGTAAGCTTGCATACACTTTCCTTTATGAGATGCTAATGCTATGCAGTTCATTTAAAAGAAGACAACCCTAAATGTTGTTACAAGAGATGAGTATGTGATAAATTATATATGTAGAAAAATCGGCTCAGCCAAACGTAAGATAATCGCTGAGAAATATACTTAAATACGGGTCAAACTGAGAACCTCCTTTTTTAAGTCGGTTAAAAAACTACACTTAAGATATCCCTCTTCCAACAAAAAAATAATTATCACATTCAGTTCATAAACAAAGAAGTAATACGACCAATCATCGCGGTAATTCACACAAAATCATACTATTTTCGTGCTTTTTTCAAAATTACTTATAAAGTTCTGAACCGATTTCCAAATTTTAAAAAATGGGACCAACTTGGGAGTGTACCTAATGTAATAACGTTTGAATCATTTCAATCAGTTCAGCCGTCTTCGAGTAATCGGTGGACATACACAAAAAAAAAAAAACAGACGAACATAGAACCTCCTCCTTTTTTGGAAGTCGGTTAAAAAGAGGGAACTTCTCGGTGAATATCGGTAAGGAAAGGGAGCTCTGTGTGACCTGATTGCTCTTTATTGTGTCGGAGCAAGAGTCGCTATTTATTTAAGGCGAGGCAGTTCACGAAATTGACTCTTTCACTATGTCTTTAGAATAAGGTTGAATATTGCTTAGCTTTAATTGACGCTTCGCCAGAAACCTGACGAAATTTAGTACATTTTTATTGATTTCTGAAATACTGGATCATTTATTAAAAATGTAATCGGTTAGAGTTAGATCCATAAAAAAGCTATCCTTTTTGCATAAAAAATCAAATCATATCACTCTGTTTGAAAATTACGAAATCTGACGATTGGAAATTTTTTTATAAGTTTTTATGGTGTTATTCAGATTTTTTTTACAGAGTAACCATGGCGTTATTCAATATTCTGTTCGGTTATTGTGTTTCTATGTTTCTTTTTCAGTCTACAGTAATTTTTGTGAAGTAGAATTCTACATCAGTTCTTCACATTGGAAGATCAAAAATCAATCTTTTCATCAGATCGTGAACTGGCCTCGCCTTAAATGATTTTGCGAAGTGAAATTTTCTATGACTCTTATTAAAAACTTGTAACTTGTTTTTTTTTATATTTCTGAATTGGACTCAAGTTAGTAGTATACTCACAAGCGTGGTGTGCACGACGTCAGGCAGGGCGGGCGCGTGGGCGGGGGCGTCGAGTGGGGCGGGCGCGGGGTCGGGCAGCCTGGTGGTGCGCAGGCGCCCCCCCGACTCGCCCCACCACGCCCGCAGCGACCCGTTCACCCACGCCGCCGTCACTGACGTCACGTCCACTTCGCTGCAAACCAATTACACGTATTCTTTTTCTTTCGACCATAAAAATACCTAACATTCAATTCTCAATCGGTTTGAAATACCTAAATAAAAAAAAATCAAGTCGATGTCCGTTCGCTTAGATAGTGTCGCCCTTTTATCGCGCCGCCTTTGCACGTGGCGCTTCTTGTCAAAGGATGCCGCCGCATAAACAAAGGATACCGCGTGCGGCGTACACCCGCAAGTCAATTTGGATTTTGGCAGTTTAATAGAAGTGCCGCAGTGAAAGGTTGTGTTTGTTACCGGTATTCCTGTCTCTGAACACAAGTGCTTGCCTAAGCGAACGGACTATAAGTTCAATTAACTGCAATGTACCTCTCGTTGGTTGCGCGCCAGTGGTCGGCGTGCAGGTCGCGCGCGTGCGGCGACAGCGCGCGCACGCGCAGCCACCCGCCGCCGCCCACCAACAGCCGGGGCTTCTCGCCTGCGGGAGACAGGGGGGGGGGACTGTGTTACTAACAAACTTCTAAAGCCGAATATGGTAGATAGGCAGGCTGATTATCTTACTTACTTTTTGAGGTAAAGAAAACATACCAAAGAAAAGTAGCAATGTATCACATTCATCTGTAAACTGAAACCGGTCGCTAGGAGGTTTTTAATTAGATAATCAATTAATCAGCCTGCGGGACCATTAAACTGTACAACTCTGAAATCGCGAACAAAAAAAATCAGCTGTTTCACACATTTTGATATTATCGTTATTAGTTTTTGTATGAACAGCAGATTTTTTGTTCGCGATTTCAGAGTTGATCCCATAGTAGAAGTTGTTTGATGGTGCCTTGGTGCCTAACTACCATATTCGGCTTTAGGAGTTTTGGGTAACACGTTGTATTTTATTTTTTATTTTATTATGTTCGGAATACCAACAGCAGTTTTACATTGTATGAAAACAATTTCTTAAATCTAGTTAGCTATTAACAGGTATTCGCATATGGATTATAAGATGTACATAGACCACATTAAGCTATTTGCAGAAAAGTTTTAGGAGCAAAATAAGTATAGGTTCAGAAGAATAATACATTACAGGCGAAAACGTAAAGTAAATCATTCATAGTAATATAAATAGCTATAAATAGCTTCCCGTACATTGCTTTTCTTAAGAAATGTGCGAAAATTTTCTTAGTAAAAATGATAAGTAAATTTTTTAAATTGGTTCGTGTAACCATTTGAAACAAATTGTGCGCGAAGTAGAAAGTGTGCAGGAAGTAAGTATTGAAATTAATTTCCGCTGTTCACCAGATCGCCATTTAAATGTGAACTCCAGCATTATTTTCTCAAATGTAATTCTTATATTTCAGAGCATAAGTGAGAAAAGAAACGTTATTGTAAAATAGATGTTATGAGGAGTTCAAACTCCCGCCCTTCCTAGCATTTATATCTTACTAGCGATCGCCCGCGACTTCGTCAGCGTGGAAAGATTTTTTGCTGTCCCTCGGGAAGACTTTTTCTTGATGAAAGGTACCCTCTGTACCCCTGACAACGTGTATGTAAAATTTCATGATGACCGGTTGAGTAGAACGACAAACAAGCAAATAGACTTTCGAAAAGGGAACATGCATCTTTTTTTTTGTATCAAAATCAAAAGTATAATGCGTTAGAAATTCAACTGTAATATTAAAACTTTTCTCTTGCGTTTTTTTCTCGTGATATAGTTACTTGAAGTTAGCGCGCATGAGCACCCGCCGAAAACGCTCTATACAAAACGGTCAACATTTGTGACGTCACTTTTGCCACGTTTCAGGCGCATTATTATGAAGTTAGCCAATAATCTTCAATTATCTCCCTAAATATTGCGTTTAAGTACATATGTGTAATACAAAATATTATTTCTTATTCGATATTTTATCCGACTGTTAAGTGCATTATATCAGAAAATGAAAAAAAAATCGTTATTTTCCCCTGTGTAATAAAACTAAAATAATACATTTTTTTTCTGTACCATCATGTTTTTACAAGTGTCCGCAGCGATCAAGCTCAAATTGATCTAAATCGGTGATTTATGCATGTTCCCTATTCATAAAATCAGTAAGGAAGGATGTGTGCACGCACCGAGCAGGTCGCAGGCGTGGCCGCCGTCCGGGAGCTGCCGCTGCCGGTACCCCGCCACGCACCTGCACACACACACACATATAGTCTGTTTATCCTTACTTGTCTTAATTGGTTAACAATCTTCACACAACTCTTTAATAAAAATAATAATCTTAAATAAAATAGCTACAACAAATTAGTTTTTTTCCATACATAGCTGACGAAATAAATTACTAATTTATTAGAAATGAACGTTCTGCGAAATGGCCCAAGTGGGCCAAATGCGAAGCGGACTTAATGCGCCTGAACGGTCAGAAACAGCCAAAGTCAATTAATGACAACGCTACAACTTAGAAATGTTTTAATGTAACCCTATCAATCAGAATGCTTGTTTCGATATTTTCAATCACTAAAATGTTTAATACATGTATATGAATGAATTGGTTGTTTCCAAATATTTGACGCTGCCTATTAAAGTCAGCACAGAAAAGAATAGCCTGGATAGCGGTCTTACTTGCAGGTGTGGTTCCCGTGCTTGGGCAGGCACTGCTGCGGGCACGCGCGCCACGAGCACCCCGCCTCCTCTGCGCACGAAACAATCAACACACTACTTACATCACGTAAACCATAAATTACATATGTGTGTGTGTGTTATTTATCTACATTATAAATAATAAAATACCTGCATGGAAAAACATCTTCAACAAGTTAAAAAATTGAAAAGAATAATAATAATAATATGTTTGCCTAAAAATTTATTGTGAGAAAAAAAACATGTTTAACTCAAATCCAACTACAGGTTAACAAAACCGAAACACGATTATGACGTTACCAATAGCAGACTCGGGCCCCTGATGGTCAGTAGTCCAACGATGTGCATTATTATCTGTGTGCGTCTCTATATATGCCTGTGTGTTATTCTCTATGCCTGTGTGACTGTATGTGTGTGTGTGTGTGTATGTCCGTGTGTACGCACCCGTGTCGCAGGATCTGGCGACGGGCACGCAGCGCCCGTCGCCGCACAGCTGCTCGTGCGCCGCGCACACCGACTCCACGCCCGCGTGCGCGCGACCTGTGGGTGCCACATTATATGTATTACTACCGACACTTGGAAATACATAGTATGAACACAGCGTAATGATAGGCTGATATGACAAGACAACTATGAGGTGAAGCAGGGACTTAACCTTTGAGTGAGGTACTATGGTATGGTGCTATGGTACTAGTCGTCATTTGTCCACATTTGCGCCGAGACAAAGTTCTCTCACTATAAAAAAGATAGTATTTCTACACTATGATAATATTAAGAGACCAGAATGTGATGTTTTGCTTATAAAACAACAAGCTAATAGTTACTCCTGGGGTTATTATTTGTTCATTTAAATGTCTGTTTCACAATCTATGATTAGGCACTATTTTCTTTTAAAAATAGAACACAATTATATATTACACGTAAAGATATTAATTTGATCGGACTTTACAAAAAAGACTAAATAAATTAGTACACCAAACGAACTACCTCTCACTTTCACAATCTTTTCAATAATATGGATAGATGCTCACACAAGTCGGGTCGCTCGTCGTCGGCGCCGGCGCAGTGCTGGCGGCCGTCGCACACGAACGCGCGCGGGATGCACGTGTGCGAGCTACATCTGTACACAGGGAAATCTATCCATCTGAATCACTATTATAACATTTATTTATACACTGGTTACACTGGTATTGTATTATTATTAAATTCAACATTGAACAATTGGGCCGCAGATTCTAAGCATCCCATTTCCCTTTACGCAAGAAAACGCAAAATACGCAATAGTGTATACTAATATGCAAAATGAATGCTAAAAAATGCTCGTAGTTTTGAAGTAACTTTGACACATTGGCTTACGACTAACATTGTTGCTGCCATTGTCGCTATCCATGTCAGATCGGATTTGGAGTAAAACATGTTGTTATTTCAATGAAGGTATCGTACAACTGACCTGAACATATCGTCAGCGCACGCATGCGCCTCGCAATGCTTCTCATCCTCCCCGCCGGGGCAGTCAGGCCGGCCGTCGCAGCGCCACGCCCCCGGCAGGCAGCGCCCCGCCCCCGCCCCCGCAGCCGCCCCACACGCCAGCCGGGGGGCGGGGCAGCCGCGCCCGCCCCACGATGACGTCACGTTGCAGGAAGACTCGTCCGACCCGTCCGCGCAGTCCGTCTCGCCGTCGCACCACCACTCGCTGGTCACAAGGTACAAAATTATCGATGCATTCACAAATAGCCGACAGTGATCAGCCCCTAAGTTATATTCCACGACGAAGGAACGCAAGTGTGGTGTGCGGTGCTATTGTTCACGATACCACACAGCACGTGTAAAAATAAACGACCTGACACAAATAATAAGGCTGTCTGTTATTCCGGATAAATAAAAAAATATTAGGCTCGATATTTGTTTGATGTATCATTTGTTTGCCTTTGTATATATATAGTGTGTTTTTTTGAACTCTGATCAAACTTTGTGGTTTTCAAACCATCAAACTGAAAAACTTTGTCTATGGGACCAACTTAATCAGAGCAAAAAAATAATCAGCAGTTCCATACATATTGGTCGAGTAGCTAATGATGTTTTCTATGGAACAGCAAAAATCATCATCATGGATGCATCAGTATGTATGTACCTGGGCACGCAGGCGTCGCCCGTGGCGCAGTGGCGGGCAGTGGCCGTGCAGTGCGGGCCGCAGCCAGCCTCGTCGCCCGCGTCCGCGCACTCCGCCGCGCCCGAGCAGCGCTGCGACCCGCGGATGCATCAGTATGTATGTACCTGGGCACGCAGGCGTCGCCCGTGGCGCAGTGGCGGGCAGTGGCCGTGCAGTGCGGGCCGCAGCCAGCCTCGTCGCCCGCGTCCGCGCACTCCGCCGCGCCCGAGCAGCGCTGCGACCCGCGGATGCATCAGTATGTATGTACCTGGGCACGCAGGCGTCGCCCGTGGCGCAGTGGCGGGCAGTGGCCGTGCAGTGCGGGCCGCAGCCAGCCTCGTCGCCCGCGTCCGCGCACTCCGCCGCGCCCGAGCAGCGCTGCGACCCGCGGATGCATCAGTATGTATGTACCTGGGCACGCAGGCGTCGCCCGTGGCGCAGTGGCGGGCAGTGGCCGTGCAGTGCGGGCCGCAGCCAGCCTCGTCGCCCGCGTCCGCGCACTCCGCCGCGCCCGAGCAGCGCTGCGACCCGCGGATGCATCAGTATGTATGTACCTGGGCACGCAGGCGTCGCCCGTGGCGCAGTGGCGGGCAGTGGCCGTGCAGTGCGGGCCGCAGTCAGCCTCGTCGCCCGCGTCCGCGCACTCCGCCGCGCCCGAGCAGCGCTGCGACCCGCGGATGCATCAGTATGTATGTACCTGGGCACGCAGGCGTCGCCCGTGGCGCAGTGGCGGGCAGTGGCCGTGCAGTGCGGGCCGCAGCCAGCCTCGTCGCCCGCGTCCGCGCACTCCGCCGCGCCCGAGCAGCGCTGCGACCCGCGGATGCATCAGTATGTATGTACCTGGGCACGCAGGCGTCGCCCGTGGCGCAGTGGCGGGCAGTGGCCGTGCAGTGCGGGCCGCAGTCAGCCTCGTCGCCCGCGTCCGCGCACTCCGCCGCGCCCGAGCAGCGCTGCGACCCGCGGATGCATCAGTATGTATGTACCTGGGCACGCAGGCGTCGCCCGTGGCGCAGTGGCGGGCAGTGGCCGTGCAGTGCGGGCCGCAGTCAGCCTCGTCGCCCGCGTCCGCGCACTCCGCCGCGCCCGAGCAGCGCTGCGACCCGCGGATGCATCAGTATGTATGTACCTGGGCACGCAGGCGTCGCCCGTGGCGCAGTGGCGGGCAGTGGCCGTGCAGTGCGGGCCGCAGCCAGCCTCGTCGCCCGCGTCCGCGCACTCCGCCGCGCCCGAGCAGCGCTGCGACCCGCGGATGCATCAGTATGTATGTACCTGGGCACGCAGGCGTCGCCCGTGGCGCAGTGGCGGGCAGTGGCCGTGCAGTGCGGGCCGCAGTCAGCCTCGTCGCCCGCGTCCGCGCACTCCGCCGCGCCCGAGCAGCGCTGCGACCCGCGGATGCATCAGTATGTATGTACCTGGGCACGCAGGCGTCGCCCGTGGCGCAGTGGCGGGCAGTGGCCGTGCAGTGCGGGCCGCAGCCAGCCTCGTCGCCCGCGTCCGCGCACTCCGCCGCGCCCGAGCAGCGCTGCGACCCGCGGATGCATCAGTATGTATGTACCTGGGCACGCAGGCGTCGCCCGTGGCGCAGTGGCGGGCAGTGGCCGTGCAGTGCGGGCCGCAGTCAGCCTCGTCGCCCGCGTCCGCGCACTCCGCCGCGCCCGAGCAGCGCTGCGACCCGCGGATGCATCAGTATGTATGTACCTGGGCACGCAGGCGTCGCCCGTGGCGCAGTGGCGGGCAGTGGCCGTGCAGTGCGGGCCGCAGTCAGCCTCGTCGCCCGCGTCCGCGCACTCCGCCGCGCCCGAGCAGCGCTGCGACCCGCGGATGCATCAGTATGTATGTACCTGGGCACGCAGGCGTCGCCCGTGGCGCAGTGGCGGGCAGTGGCCGTGCAGTGCGGGCCGCAGTCAGCCTCGTCGCCCGCGTCCGCGCACTCCGCCGCGCCCGAGCAGCGCTGCGACCCGCGGATGCATCAGTATGTATGTACCTGGGCACGCAGGCGTCGCCCGTGGCGCAGTGGCGGGCAGTGGCCGTGCAGTGCGGGCCGCAGCCAGCCTCGTCGCCCGCGTCCGCGCACTCCGCCGCGCCCGAGCAGCGCTGCGACCCGCGGATGCATCAGTATGTATGTACCTGGGCACGCAGGCGTCGCCCGTGGCGCAGTGGCGGGCAGTGGCCGTGCAGTGCGGGCCGCAGCCAGCCTCGTCGCCCGCGTCCGCGCACTCCGCCGCGCCCGAGCAGCGCTGCGACCCGCGGATGCATCAGTATGTATGTACCTGGGCACGCAGGCGTCGCCCGTGGCGCAGTGGCGGGCAGTGGCCGTGCAGTGCGGGCCGCAGTCAGCCTCGTCGCCCGCGTCCGCGCACTCCGCCGCGCCCGAGCAGCGCTGCGACCCGCGGATGCATCAGTATGTATGTACCTGGGCACGCAGGCGTCGCCCGTGGCGCAGTGGCGGGCAGTGGCCGTGCAGTGCGGGCCGCAGTCAGCCTCGTCGCCCGCGTCCGCGCACTCCGCCGCGCCCGAGCAGCGCTGCGACCCGCGGATGCATCAGTATGTATGTACCTGGGCACGCAGGCGTCGCCCGTGGCGCAGTGGCGGGCAGTGGCCGTGCAGTGCGGGCCGCAGCCAGCCTCGTCGCCCGCGTCCGCGCACTCCGCCGCGCCCGAGCAGCGCTGCGACCCGCGGATGCATCAGTATGTATGTACCTGGGCACGCAGGCGTCGCCCGTGGCGCAGTGGCGGGCAGTGGCCGTGCAGTGCGGGCCGCAGCCAGCCTCGTCGCCCGCGTCCGCGCACTCCGCCGCGCCCGAGCAGCGCTGCGACCCGCGGATGCATCAGTATGTATGTACCTGGGCACGCAGGCGTCGCCCGTGGCGCAGTGGCGGGCAGTGGCCGTGCAGTGCGGGCCGCAGCCAGCCTCGTCGCCCGCGTCCGCGCACTCCGCCGCGCCCGAGCAGCGCTGCGACCCGCGGATGCATCAGTATGTATGTACCTGGGCACGCAGGCGTCGCCCGTGGCGCAGTGGCGGGCAGTGGCCGTGCAGTGCGGGCCGCAGCCAGCCTCGTCGCCCGCGTCCGCGCACTCCGCCGCGCCCGAGCAGCGCTGCGACCCGCGGATGCATCAGTATGTATGTACCTGGGCACGCAGGCGTCGCCCGTGGCGCAGTGGCGGGCAGTGGCCGTGCAGTGCGGGCCGCAGTCAGCCTCGTCGCCCGCGTCCGCGCACTCCGCCGCGCCCGAGCAGCGCTGCGACCCGCGGATGCATCAGTATGTATGTACCTGGGCACGCAGGCGTCGCCCGTGGCGCAGTGGCGGGCAGTGGCCGTGCAGTGCGGGCCGCAGCCAGCCTCGTCGCCCGCGTCCGCGCACTCCGCCGCGCCCGAGCAGCGCTGCGACCCGCGGATGCATCAGTATGTATGTACCTGGGCACGCAGGCGTCGCCCGTGGCGCAGTGGCGGGCAGTGGCCGTGCAGTGCGGGCCGCAGCCAGCCTCGTCGCCCGCGTCCGCGCACTCCGCCGCGCCCGAGCAGCGCTGCGACCCGCGGATGCATCAGTATGTATGTACCTGGGCACGCAGGCGTCGCCCGTGGCGCAGTGGCGGGCAGTGGCCGTGCAGTGCGGGCCGCAGTCAGCCTCGTCGCCCGCGTCCGCGCACTCCGCCGCGCCCGAGCAGCGCTGCGACCCGCGGATGCATCAGTATGTATGTACCTGGGCACGCAGGCGTCGCCCGTGGCGCAGTGGCGGGCAGTGGCCGTGCAGTGCGGGCCGCAGTCAGCCTCGTCGCCCGCGTCCGCGCACTCCGCCGCGCCCGAGCAGCGCTGCGACCCGCGGATGCATCAGTATGTATGTACCTGGGCACGCAGGCGTCGCCCGTGGCGCAGTGGCGGGCAGTGGCCGTGCAGTGCGGGCCGCAGCCAGCCTCGTCGCCCGCGTCCGCGCACTCCGCCGCGCCCGAGCAGCGCTGCGACCCGCGGATGCATCAGTATGTATGTACCTGGGCACGCAGGCGTCGCCCGTGGCGCAGTGGCGGGCAGTGGCCGTGCAGTGCGGGCCGCAGCCAGCCTCGTCGCCCGCGTCCGCGCACTCCGCCGCGCCCGAGCAGCGCTGCGACCCGCGGATGCATCAGTATGTATGTACCTGGGCACGCAGGCGTCGCCCGTGGCGCAGTGGCGGGCAGTGGCCGTGCAGTGCGGGCCGCAGCCAGCCTCGTCGCCCGCGTCCGCGCACTCCGCCGCGCCCGAGCAGCGCTGCGACCCGCGGATGCATCAGTATGTATGTACCTGGGCACGCAGGCGTCGCCCGTGGCGCAGTGGCGGGCAGTGGCCGTGCAGTGCGGGCCGCAGTCAGCCTCGTCGCCCGCGTCCGCGCACTCCGCCGCGCCCGAGCAGCGCTGCGACCCGCGGATGCATCAGTATGTATGTACCTGGGCACGCAGGCGTCGCCCGTGGCGCAGTGGCGGGCAGTGGCCGTGCAGTGCGGGCCGCAGCCAGCCTCGTCGCCCGCGTCCGCGCACTCCGCCGCGCCCGAGCAGCGCTGCGACCCGCGGATGCATCAGTATGTATGTACCTGGGCACGCAGGCGTCGCCCGTGGCGCAGTGGCGGGCAGTGGCCGTGCAGTGCGGGCCGCAGTCAGCCTCGTCGCCCGCGTCCGCGCACTCCGCCGCGCCCGAGCAGCGCTGCGACCCGCGGATGCATCAGTATGTATGTACCTGGGCACGCAGGCGTCGCCCGTGGCGCAGTGGCGGGCAGTGGCCGTGCAGTGCGGGCCGCAGTCAGCCTCGTCGCCCGCGTCCGCGCACTCCGCCGCGCCCGAGCAGCGCTGCGACCCGCGGATGCATCAGTATGTATGTACCTGGGCACGCAGGCGTCGCCCGTGGCGCAGTGGCGGGCAGTGGCCGTGCAGTGCGGGCCGCAGTCAGCCTCGTCGCCCGCGTCCGCGCACTCCGCCGCGCCCGAGCAGCGCTGCGACCCGCGGATGCATCAGTATGTATGTACCTGGGCACGCAGGCGTCGCCCGTGGCGCAGTGGCGGGCAGTGGCCGTGCAGTGCGGGCCGCAGCCAGCCTCGTCGCCCGCGTCCGCGCACTCCGCCGCGCCCGAGCAGCGCTGCGACCCGCGGATGCATCAGTATGTATGTACCTGGGCACGCAGGCGTCGCCCGTGGCGCAGTGGCGGGCAGTGGCCGTGCAGTGCGGGCCGCAGCCAGCCTCGTCGCCCGCGTCCGCGCACTCCGCCGCGCCCGAGCAGCGCTGCGACCCGCGGATGCATCAGTATGTATGTACCTGGGCACGCAGGCGTCGCCCGTGGCGCAGTGGCGGGCAGTGGCCGTGCAGTGCGGGCCGCAGTCAGCCTCGTCGCCCGCGTCCGCGCACTCCGCCGCGCCCGAGCAGCGCTGCGACCCGCGGATGCATCAGTATGTATGTACCTGGGCACGCAGGCGTCGCCCGTGGCGCAGTGGCGGGCAGTGGCCGTGCAGTGCGGGCCGCAGTCAGCCTCGTCGCCCGCGTCCGCGCACTCCGCCGCGCCCGAGCAGCGCTGCGACCCGCGGATGCATCAGTATGTATGTACCTGGGCACGCAGGCGTCGCCCGTGGCGCAGTGGCGGGCAGTGGCCGTGCAGTGCGGGCCGCAGTCAGCCTCGTCGCCCGCGTCCGCGCACTCCGCCGCGCCCGAGCAGCGCTGCGACCCGCGGATGCATCAGTATGTATGTACCTGGGCACGCAGGCGTCGCCCGTGGCGCAGTGGCGGGCAGTGGCCGTGCAGTGCGGGCCGCAGTCAGCCTCGTCGCCCGCGTCCGCGCACTCCGCCGCGCCCGAGCAGCGCTGCGACCCGCGGATGCATCAGTATGTATGTACCTGGGCACGCAGGCGTCGCCCGTGGCGCAGTGGCGGGCAGTGGCCGTGCAGTGCGGGCCGCAGTCAGCCTCGTCGCCCGCGTCCGCGCACTCCGCCGCGCCCGAGCAGCGCTGCGACCCGCGGATGCATCAGTATGTATGTACCTGGGCACGCAGGCGTCGCCCGTGGCGCAGTGGCGGGCAGTGGCCGTGCAGTGCGGGCCGCAGTCAGCCTCGTCGCCCGCGTCCGCGCACTCCGCCGCGCCCGAGCAGCGCTGCGACCCGCGGATGCATCAGTATGTATGTACCTGGGCACGCAGGCGTCGCCCGTGGCGCAGTGGCGGGCAGTGGCCGTGCAGTGCGGGCCGCAGCCAGCCTCGTCGCCCGCGTCCGCGCACTCCGCCGCGCCCGAGCAGCGCTGCGACCCGCGGATGCACGAGCCGTCGCTGCATCTGCATCATCACACGCACACCACTCAACAACGTGACTAATTTGTGCTTCAGTACGAGGAAAAGAAAAAGAAAGAAATATCTTTTTTCGTATCCGCCTGCAAAAACTTGTTACGGAAGCAACACTTTCACTAGACGTTCCTGTAGAATCTATGATGATAAGCTGCATGAAGTCGACATCTTTAGCTTGAATTTAAGAACATTTAAAAAAGATACTCTTAATATTCTATCAATTGATTCATAAAATGTGCCTTTCTCATCCTACTTTATTAATTAAGTACCTACTTTAGTAAATTGAAAAATTATTTAAGCTTATACACTTAACTCAATCTTTTGGCATACATAAATCTACTGTTAAATTTCACGTTAACTTTATATCTTTACATGTATAATAATTCTAGGGAACTATAGGTCTTTAAGTACATCATGTTTTTTTTTTTTTGCAATATGTATAAATGTGTGACTGTTTGTTCCTCAATAAAGAGAAAAAAAAAAAAAAAAAAAAACATATTGACACTTTTTCGACGAAGAGTGGGGATAAGTTCGTGTGTGAACTTGTGTGTAGTGAACTTGCGAGCGACCAATAGCGCGCGCCCCTCTCCCGCCCGCCGCCCGCGTACCTCACCGATTTCTAAATGTTTGCTTCGCACTATAATCTAGTGTTGTTACAATTTATTTATTTCATCAAATCATAATTGTTTAACATAAAAACATACTCGAAAAACAAAAAAACAATAAAATATAAAAATTTAATCGATAGTAACTGGAAAATTAATGTCGAATGTATGATTAATTATTTAAGAAAAATGATAGCAAAAGTAGCGCTTGTGGCTTCGTCTTTTCAGTACAAAATAACATAAATGTGTGAGGCAAACATCAGCTCTCCTTGCAGTCGGGTAACAATCAGCCGATATATACACCGACCTGTACTCTGACTCGGTGCAGTCGCGGGGCGAGCAGTCCCTCTCGTCGGCCGCGTCGGCGCAGTCGGGCTCGCCGTCGCAGCGCCAGCGGCCCGGCACGCAGCGCCCCGACCCGCACCGGAAGTACGACGGCTCACACGCCGCCGATGTCGTCTCACTGCAGTGCGCCTGCGCACACGAGGGCAACGGTTGACAGTTACCACAGAATAGATAATAGTACTAGCGTACAGAAGTTGCACTCCGCAAAACCGTTTAAAAAAATTGCGTGCAATTCAGGTCGCACAACGCTCCCTTCGCTATAAAACATTCACCTAGTAGTTGCCTCTCTTTCTATCGCGTAGGTCTTATCTTTTCTGACGTATGAAATTTGTCCTCTCAGAGGACGCCGAGCGCTTCATACTCGCGCGCGAAGTGACAGAGCCCTGGTTTGACACTCTTTTTAATCTATAAATGTTATGTGATATTGTTGATGGTGTATCTAATAAATAAAAAAAAAAGTGAATAAACGAGTCCACACAAATACTAGTATTAGCTATCACTGTTTTAATAAAGTCAGACACTATAAAGTCGCCGATATCATCGTTTCTATCCGTCACTCAACATGTCTGTGTGTGTGTACCTCGTCCTCCCCGGCGGCGCAGTCGGGCTCGGCGTCGCACAGCCAGTCGCGCGGCACGCAGCGGCCGGTGCCGCAGCGGAACTCGGCGGGCGCGCACGTGCGCGCGCCGCACGTCGCCGCCGCCTCGTCCGACGCGTCCGCGCAGTCCGCGTCCGTGTCGCACACCCACACCAGCGGCACGCATCCGCCCCCCGTGCACATGAACTACACACACGTACAAGTTATAACAACACTCATTACACAGCACACTTGGACTGAAGACCGGATTTAAGGGTCTCCATGATAGAAAAACATGGTTTGCGGAGGTCATATTTTTTAAAGAAAACGTAAAGTTGTAGCCACAAAAAAACATACGACAAGCTAGAGCTTCTCTAGTAGCTACAAAAATAAATACGTATAAGCCTTACAGATGATTGTAAAAAAACAGAAATATCATCAAAAGCGCTTGCGTAGGTTCAAATTTTTGCCGTAAATAATAGCGGAAACGCATTAAATTCTACATCAAATTTTACACTTTAACGTACTGTGCAGTAGCTCCAATAACTTTTATTCAAGAAAGATAATTGTGCTAAAGATAATGATGAAAAAGCAACGAAAAAAAAGAGCAGAAGTGAGGTTATTTTCCATACTCAAAGAAAAAAAAAAAGAGACAAATGTTTCCACGTAACCGGGCTTTAAACTGGACTATTGAGAAAATGAACTAAAGCTAAATACAAAATTTCATGAAAATATACATATAGAAAAAGAATATAAAACTGATCCAATAAGATCATTTCACTCACGTGGTGCGGCGGGCAGGTGGGCGGGGGGCAATCCTTCTCATCGTCTCCGTTGGGGCAGTCGCGTCGCCCGTCGCATCGCGCGCCGCCCGCGATGCAGCGCGCCGCCACGCCGCGAGACGCGTTGCCGGAGCACTTCCATTGCGACGACAGGCATGTGAACTGTTACCAACAAGCTCAAAGTGAGTATTCGCACTCGTTAATGGAAATTTACTGATCAAGTCATCTTTTCCTACTGCTTAATGTGATAAATTAATTATTCAATAAATGGCACAAAGTAAAGATGACCCACACCACACCCCGGACACTCCATACAATCGCGCCATTAGAAACAGATGACGTCATATGTCGTTTTTGTACACGCGCAACTGTGTGTGTAAGTCTAGGGCTACCGTGCAGTTTGTACTGTATTAGCGACTTTCAATTCAGAATTCGAACTTTTTGGTTTGGTTTTTTGGGAACAGTTGATAAACGAGCACACGATTCGGCACATGAACTCGCGGGGAGGGGTGAGGTAATTGATTCTGGGGCGGGGCGGAGTGTCCTTTCGGTACGGTAGTACTTATATCTATTCTGTGCCCACACTATCAACTGTAATAACTTCTCCTGTCAAAAAAAAGTATTTATTGAAAACGTATCAAATACTAGGTAGTCTAACCTTATCGCAGTCCCGCTCGTCGCTGCCGTCGGCGCAGTGCGCGACGCCGTCGCATATGTGCGCGGGATGCAGGCAGCGAGTGGGCGCGTCCCCGCCGGAACTGTTGGCGGGCGCGGCGCGGGTGGCGGTGGCGTTGAGGCCCAAGTGGCTCGCGCCGCACTGGAACTGGCCCGGCGCGCAGCGGAACTCGGGGCACGACGCCGGCTCGTCCGACCCGTCGCCGCAGTCGTCCTGTGCGTTGCATATTATGACACATGTGCATGCAGTAGCGTCCTGCCCGTGAAAGACTCCGTAGCGATTTTACCGCCTCGCATATTTCATGTTTTCTCAAGATTTCTTAAATCTGAGTGCGCAATTGAGAAATGTGTCTCGGCCACTTTTCGGAATATAAGCACAGAATATATAATAGTACTAACGTACAGAAGTCCGACCCCGCGAGGACCATCAAATAATAAGCTACTCTCGCTGCACGGCAATAAAGTACAATTTCAAACTGCACAACGCTGCGTGGATAAAATTATATGCACCTACGAAGAAGAAAGAGAGGCGTCTCTTTCTGTCGCATAGCTCTGTCTCAACCGACACATTTCGGGGTTGCTACTCGCTAGTTACTGATATCATAGAAAACATTCGTTATGCCCATGAATAAACAATGAAATTACTATAATAGGTACCTACTTATAAAATAAAATAAATCTACGTAATAGGTGAGCTGAGCATATTAAAAGAGCATAAATAATAAGTATTTCTTAGTAGTTAGAGAAGCTCGATGGCGCAGTGGTATAGCGCCTGGCCCAACGATTGCGGAGGTTAAGCAACTTTTGCAAGGGTCAGTTATGGGATGGGTGAAAAAAAATAGTATTTTTTAGCTTTTTTCTTTACTGGTGCCATATTTCGAACTTCGATACAACTAAGTATGTAAATATGTATACAAAAAATACAATAAACTTTGGTAGGTAGGTAGGTACGTTAGTAATTAAGTATCAAAAACGAAGTGCATGCAGTTTCGCATTCGGCGCTTGACTGACTCGTTTCGTTGGTGACGTTCACGCGCTGCGCTCTCGTCGCTTGCACACGCCGCGCGTTTCGGTCGGCGCGGTGATATCCCTCGACAATGGCCCTCTTGGAGTGGGCCGCGAGCAGTAGGCTAATATAAAAGTTTAAGCGCGGAGTTATACCCCCCTGATATAAGATTACAGACATTTTAAAATATATTTCAGTTTTTTTGTTGCTAAAGTTATCTTTTCTAACAGTTATTTGATCTGGCAAATACGATAACTTTTTGTACTTCAGCAACTAGAAACTGAAATATATGTTGAAATGGCCGTAATCTTATATTGCGAAAAGTGGCCGAGTCGTTTACGCACTCAGATTTAAAAAATCTTGAGGAAACATGAAATGTCGCGAGAGAGCGGCAGTCAGCGGCAAAATTTTTGCAATAAGTAAGTAAGTAGTAAGTTTTTGTAATAAATCTTTTGCAATAAGTATAAAAGTGTGACTGTTTGTTCCTTAATAAAGAGAAAAAAAATTGCTACGGAGTCTTAATGCAAACTGTTCCGGCTGCCGTAAACTATCGGCAGGCTTATTAAAGATCTGAAATGTTTGGTAACGCCTGTCGGTGCAGAGCCGAAGTAGTTCAGTCTGTGCGGCAGACTCATGTTTGATTCTTGTTGTTTGTGATATGAACATAGAGGTAAGCTTTTTATTTTTTGGGTTTTGTATTCTATCCGCCATTTATTTAGAAACTATTCGACTAAGGGCGGATTCGACCCAGTGAGAATAGCTGTTATTCTTAGATAAAATGACCAGTTATTCGAGAGTAAGCCGAAATTACGTTTTACCACATACTATTCTCAGAGTATTTTGCCTATTCAGGAATAGTCACTATACCACCATTTCGCGGGGAATAACAGAGTTAATCCGCGAGTATTTTAATGGCATCCGCGAGCCGTATGTCAGTGACATTTGTTTGACATTTGACTTTGACTGCTACAGATACGTACAAGGCAAGGGTCTGACATGCTTTGATAGAGCGAGATCGTCTTATTAAGATTCCTATAGGAGGAAATAGAGAACAGTGTCATGTTTTTTCTCTATCACCGACCGGACTTTTTTTCATGGTCGGGTTATAGGCAGAGTTCAAATAAGCAAAACAAACAAGTGGGGTTATATCAAAAGTGCCAGAGAAATTAAAGTTTTTGTGGATAACTCCCTAATTAATATTGAAGATTTATTATAAATCGAATGTGTAGTGTTTGTGTCTAGCATACAAAATGGTGGGATGTTCGATATTTGGCTGCAAAAGCAACAATCAAAGGAAAGAAGCGGGCGTTACATTTCATGCGTGAGTACACTGTTTTCTATATTTTGATCACGTATTTCTTTCTCAAATCTCACAGGAACCAAGTTTCTGAGCTAAATCATTAGTTATATCATGAAAAACCTGATAAATAGGAAAAATCTAAAAATTATTTCTAAAAATAACCTCGTAAACATTTGACATGCAAACCGGTAAAATTGCGTACATCTACGTAATAGTAGAAGTCAGCTTAGCTTTGACGTCCACTAAAATCAGTAGGTTTATAATTCGATTTCCGGATGCCTACTATATAGAAAATTTTCCCCAAAAATTACCCCATATTTCAGGGAATTTCAAGCGATTTGATTTTTTCAGATTTCCGACGGAAGATAAAACTCGTGAAAAAGGTATAGAAGCAACTGGAAAAAAGAATGGGGTTGGTAAACTTTTTCGAAGAGAATTGTTTTATTTTTTTTTTTGATAGCACAAGTTTGAAGAATAAAGAAAATAATATTATGATTTCTTTATTTTACCTTGTTAACTAAATATATTTTTTTATATTATTATCGCGATAAAATATCAAACATACGGATGAACACGAAGTTCCTTTGCATTTACTGATTTAAAAATCTGATTGACAGATTTGACAGACAGTGACAAAGAGTAATCATACTTTTGTTTTTTTTGTTTTGAGCAACAACATAGAAAGTCTTTGGAGCAAAGGCATAACCTACGCATACAGCCGTTGTAGTGATTTATTGTACTATGCTGTAAATTAAAAATTTAAATTTTTATTTAAATTAAAATGAAGCATTATATAATTCCGCAATTTGTTATTCCTGACTCCAAAGCCAAAAGCTACCAGAAAATATATAATTCACAACAGTTTTGGAAAAGTTTACCAACCCCATTGGGTGCCACACACGAATTTGTTCAAAACATAAAAAAAAATATTGTTTCCGAAAAACAGAAAAACTAACGTTAATAAAAAAAGTTCTGTATTCCAACGTTTAATAAAGACTTTACCTGTTTTAATTTAAAGTTTATCTTTTTATTCCATTAACCACACAATCTACAAACAACCCCAGCTAGTTTACTCTATGTATACGTATCTTACCGTTAAAGTACGGAATCCGTTAATCTGCAGATTAACTGGTCTAGTCAGTTAAAGTGCGAAATTACGATTTCCGTACTTTAACTAGTAATCTGCACATTAACGGATGCTACACCGTTAAGGGTACTTTTTCTGATCATGGCAACCCCATATTTTGACGTCATAATATATCTATCCCTTACACCCGGTCGCTCGGTAGCGCATCTACCCCTTTTAATATACTATATCTATGGTACAAGGCGACAAAATAAAGTTGACAAGACTTTGCCTTTTAAAAAGTTCGTTTATAGAATAATTAATTGTGATTTGTGTCATTTGAATAAGACAATTGGCCGGATAATACGTTCATTTACATATTCACTCACTAATGAAGGAATAAGAATCCGAAGAGAAGATTATTAAAAAATTTAGTGGACAAAAATATCAAAACCACATGTGAAAACGATTACGAAAAATTGTATAAATTATGTAAAATCGTACCTGTTGAAAAAAAGGCTAAAATGAAATTAATTTTAGAACATTTCAATAAAGATGAGCATAAAAAGGAAAGGGAATATAGCTACCCAACACGTCAATCTAAAAAA
Source organism: Agriphila straminella (assembly GCA_950108535.1). Lineage (NCBI taxonomy): Eukaryota > Metazoa > Arthropoda > Insecta > Lepidoptera > Crambidae > Agriphila > Agriphila straminella. Next base: position 388,493 of record OX467324.1, on the reverse strand, counting down.
AGAAAATATGTAGTACCACGAGTCAATAATTACTTCGGTAAACGTACGAGGCGTTGGATAATGCCGACGCTGCATAATGAGCTACCTCCGGACTTATTGAAAGCAGTCATCTCAAAAAAACATCTTAAAACCATATTAAAAAAACACTACCTGTCATTATGCCCGTAATAATAAATAAAATAAAATTTCATCTAAAAAAAAGAATACATCTACATCTAAGAAGAAAAATATTAATAAGTAATGTAGATAATTAAATAAATACATAAGTATAGACAATAAAAAATGCATGCTCCCTAATACTTACCTACCCAAAAAAAAAAAAAAAAAGTTATAGATATAAAAAAAAAAAAAAAAAAAAAGGAAAGTATTGAAAATGTATTTGCGCTGTTATCAATGCTGGCTCCACAATTAGATTTAATATAATCAATGTTAAAAAATAAGTTTATAGTAAGTATCTAGTACATAATTAGATAATAAGTTAAAACTAAGGCGAGAACTATTACTGCCGACAAACTGCTGAGCAGTTTGGCAGTTGTTATTTTTGTAAAACACTTTTATTGTAAAGAAATAAATAAATAAAAAAAAAAAAAAAAAAAACTAATCTTTGGATTGCATGGAAAAATGACCATTTCTTTACTCGAGAAAAAAATCGTGGAATAGATGTATTCTTGGTATAGTTATTCCCGTTTATATTGAAGTTTGGACGAATCCACCCTAACTATACTATAGTTCATTTGCATGAATTTTACACTTTGAAGTTCACGTGCCCAGTGTTGGACAATGTCTGTACCTAATGACGTACATACCTGCGTGTCGCAGCGCCACCAGAAGGGGATGCACTTGAGCGCGGTGTCGCACACGAAGTGCGCCGCGGTGCAGTTGGGCAGGCAGCTGCGGCCGTCGGGCGCGAGCGCCCAGTGCTCGGGGCACTCGCAGCGCGCGCTCGCCCCCCGCCCCTCTTCCCCCTCCGTCAGCAGGCATAGACCCGAACAGTTTAGGGACTCACACAGCGCTGATAGTTCTGTACGAACGCAAATAACAATAAAGATTCAAATGAAACATCGGCATTAGAGCGAAAACAATCTTCGCCAGGATTTAATAATCTTTTTGTGATACAAATCTAAAGTTTTCAGCAATCCGTGAAGCCCCAGATAATGAATCCTGGTGTACCCATTAAACAAAAAACCAAGCTCTTCAAAACTATTTAACTAACTTTATAAAAGGAGGCGGTTCTCCAAGACAAGTTGACTCCAAATGCAAAGATCAATAGAAATTCGTAATTAAGGACTAATTTTTAAAAGTTGTTTAAATCGGAAAACATGAGATAGCTAAGATATTAGGTTAGGCGTCGAGTGTTATTAGTGTAATGTCGTGCAGTGCATCGTACCCGGGTGCGGCGGCTGCCGCGCGGGGTGGTAGATGCGCAGGTCCATGGGCTTGTGCACGGCGCGCGCCACCGTGCTGCACTGCAGCGCGCCGCCAGTCCACACCACTGCACTCGAATTGGTTTCCTGCACACAATGAGATACAAACAAACGTTGGCAGGAAATCGGAACCATCACTTTAATATATCAATTTAAAGGTCGATATAACTCGAGCCGCTATCTTGACCTCTGAAAGAACTATCACTTTCTTCCGCTAGAAAAACGTCGTAAGACAAGATAGACGATAGACAGATAGACCAACGATTGCAGACCTAGTTTTTTTTCTAAAATTGCGCAGTTGCTGTACACTGTCCGGAACTTTTTTCCAAGTTGACACTGCGAGCACCTAATAAGCCTCTCAGATTTAACCAGCTGCTACGCGTCCTCCCTGCATCCAAAAATCTCCGAAAGAATGCATATTTGTGGCGTGCGTGTAATAGTTTAAATTTGGCATCGCGACAGGCAGACTCGGATCTGTTTGCAACGAGTGAGCCTTCGATCAAACAAATCTTGAGTAAGGATTTTTTCAATAAAGCATAATAATTGTACTGGTTTAATGTTCATTAAGTAGGTATTTAAGATTTAGTAATACGATGGTGCTTGTATTGTATAGTTTGTTACTATTTGTGATGTGATGACCTAAGTATGCTGTCTTCTATTGTTACCTATGCAAGTTATTAACTGTCACTACACACGTGTGCACACTCCATATTGTACGTACCGTGTAATGCCTTGCGGGGCGGCGGCGGCAGGATTCTATCGAGCGCGTCTCCCAGTCGCTCCAGTACACGCGGCCCTCCCACACGGCCAGCGCGAACACGTGGTGCAGCCGCAGCCACGGCATGCGCTCTGTATATAGACACCATACAAAAACATTATAAACATGACACTTTTAAAACGCGAAAGAACTGCAAACTTTGTCTTGTTATTTTTATTTTTATTTTATTTTATATTCTCGGAAAACAAACAGCATATAAAAGTAACAACAGTAAAAACTAAATTTTAGTCTGAAAATGCCTTAAACAGTTTTCACTTATTAGACGAATACCGCTAGAGTTTTAGGTTTCAAAAATATTAAAGTTTGTTTTTTTTCGTATATAGTTTCTGCACCATTAACTAAGACTAATACATGAATTTGTGTCATTTTGGGTGGATGCATAAGTGACAATTTAGGTTTTTGTCTTTTTTAACACTATCAATCGAAAGGAAAATTAAAGTTGAAAATTTTACTTTCATGATGATTACGAAGTCATAACCGATGTACATGAGCTTTTTGTGTCATCTTTGTCCACGGGAACACTGTTATTTAACTGACACAATTTGTGTTGTTTTTATCAATGGAATCTTATATCAGATACAGTTGAAGTTAAAGTTACCGTTACCTACTATAAGTCAATTTGCACTTGACGAAAATGACACAAATTAGGTTTGTACACTACTCAGGCTATCTTAAATACTGAGTTGTTTTGACCATTGAGTTTTTTTAACTTTAAATCAATTTTGTCAGTTTTGTGTTCAATTATTTATATCGACGACAAATAATCGAATTTCTAAAGATGCATCAGCTAGATGTGACACAAAACGCAAAAATAAACGTTTTATATGCAAGTCTATCGACAGACAAGATTTCATAAACTTAAGAATTTTTTAAGGTTATACCCTCAAAATAACGTATTGGTATCGGTCATAAGAACAGTACAAAATACAAATGAAGAAGTTACACAAATTGAAATAACAAGTTCGTGAAAACAACAAAAAAGTACAAAAAATGCCATTAAACTATTTGGAGTTGAAATTAAAACATTAACATTAAATAATATACCCATATCAAAACATTATGTCATATATAATATATATATATAAAACACAATCAAAATAAGATTAATTTTCAAAGAAACCAGAACAGATTTTTTTATTAAAATGGGTGGATCTCGCCATAAATAGGTCAACATGCTCGGAGTGATTACGGTTGAAATTGTTTAATACTCTATTCAAAAAAGAATTTCGTCTGTAATTTGTAGTACGTAGTACTATACGTGCAACTCACCCCTAGAGAAGAGTATACGTATGTTGTTTCCGTCGAGGTCGGCGACAGCGATGTAGTCCTCGCGCGCGTCCGCGAAGTACAGCTCGTGCGTGGCGTGCGACACCGTGAGCGCGTTGGGCCACGCCAGCCCGCGCGCCACTATCACGCGCCGCCCGCGCCCGTCCATGCCCGCGCGCCCGATGTGCGCGCCCGCGCCCCAGTCCGACCAGTACAGCGTGCTACAACAACCACACGATACAGTACAGCCCGCGCCCCAGTCCGACTAATACAGCGTGCTACAACAACCACACGATACAGTACAGCCCGCGCCCCAGTCCGACCAGTACAGCGTGCTACAACAACCACACGATACAGTACAGCCCGCGCCCCAGTCCGACTAATACAGCGTGCTACAACAACCACACGATACAGTACAGCCCGCGCCCCAGTCCGACCAGTACAGCGTGCTACAACAACCACACGATACAGTACAGCCCGCGCCCCAGTCCGACTAGTACAGCGTGCTACAACAACCACACGATACAGTACAGCCCGCGCCCCAGTCCGACTAGTACAGCGTGCTACAACAACCACACGATACAGTACAGCCCGCGCCCCAGTCCGACCAGTACTATACTCTGTTCACGGAAACGAGTTAGTATAGCGCCTTCTCTACCACACATTTTCATACAAATGACAAAGACAAAAAAAAACTTTTTTAGGGTCAGTGGGCGTCAATAATAGCTGAGAAAAGTAAATGCGCGTTCACACTGCGCTTCTTAAAAGTTCGCTTAGCTTATACCCGCGGCTTCATCTGTCCTATTTCAGAGAAATTTATTTGGTAAGTTATTCTTCTTTTTACCCGACTGCAAGAGGGTTATGTTTTTCCCGCGTATCTTGTTTGTTTGTATGTATGTTTTCAAATACTAATAATATATATACGCACCCGGTGGCGGGGTGCAGCGCGAGGGCGCGCGGCTCGGCCAGCCCCCCGCGCAGCAGCACGCGGCGGTGCGCCCCCCCCAGCCGCGACACCTCCAGCGTGTCCGTGCCCTTGTCGCACCAGTATAAGTTGCCCGCTACCCAGTCCACCGCCAGTCCGTCCGGGTTCTGCAGCGTCGCGCCGTGCACCAACTACACAACGACACACTATAATTAGTTAAACTACAATAGAGAATGACAGTTCGCACGCGTCTAGTGAATATGTTACGGCTAGCCGGTCTAATATGCGCACTATACGACCGCGACTATTTCAGTCTGTTCCACTTAGTTACATTGTAGTTTGGTTAGACCACGCAATAAGCGTGGAGCTCATCCTCTTGTGTACCTGCGGGGGCGCGGGCGCGGGCGGGGGGCGGCAGGCGCGGCGGATGGCGGACCCGAGCCGCGTGACGTCGCTCCAGTACAGGCAGCCGCGCGCCCAGTCCATGTCGAGCGCCACCGCGTTGCTCATGTTGTGCGCCACCACCTCGGTGGCGCCGCCCGACAGCGACACGCGCCGGATGTAGTACCGGTTCGTGAACAGGAGCGTCGCCTTCACCGCTATACCACAAAAGTTTGCTTTTCTTAAGAGGCCGTACACGTTTTACCGATCTCTCGCTCGCACATATCAGGTTTACTTAAGAAGTATAAAAAGTTCGTTTCCAACAGCCACTCAGATTTAACCAGCTTCTACGCGTCCCCCCTGCATCCACAAATTGCGTGTAATAGTTTTAATTTGGCATCGCGACGGGCAGACTTGGATGTTTGCAACGAGTAAAGCTTCGATTAAGCAAAATTAAGTAAGAAATTTTTCAATGACGCATAATTGTACTGGTTAAGTATTCATAAGTTAGGTAATTGAGATTTAGTACTTAATTCAGATTTAGTAATAAGATGGTGCTTGTTTTGTATATTCACTTCTCAAGCTTACGCGCTCACTAGACATGAAATAAAACACTTTTAACGGATACTAGCGCGGTTTTATTGAAAGTACTTTGGTAATTAGTTGGTATTTGGTTTGATTCTTGATTTTCCCGACGTTTCGGCACCTTTGCAGCTGCCGTGGTCACGGGGGACTGAAGCTACTTGTAAGCCTACCCTCAAGCGATGAATTTTTTAGAACGTTCAGAAATTAAAATTTATCAAATTTTTTATTAGTTTAAGTTTTGGTTTGGTTTTAATTTAATTTTATATGTTAAAAAGAGAGAATCTACTGAAATTACTACCATTTCAAAAAATTGGGAGGCCCCTCCAAGAAAGAAATCTCTCTTAATAAAAGATAATTTCACCGACTTCCTATATCGGATCGTAACATTAAGTTTTTCTCCGAAACTTTTTGCGAGGCACTACCGCAAGGCAGCACTGGCAGGGTCGCCATGCAATGTGGCGACCGGGAGGCGTCAAATAAGAACGATGGTTCAGCGGATACTGGTTTATTACACTTGTTAATTGATAGGACAATTAACTAATAAAATGATAAAACTGATAGAATTAAACTGTTGTATATTTAGAATAAAAACTATAAAATTATTATGCAATAATGGTAAATGAAATGAGTACGCGTGACTTGATACACTGCTAATTGCGAACTGAATTGTGTAAAATTAATTGCTAATATAAAGTAATTGGGTCATAAAAGAAATGATGCGTCGGCGATGTACGAGGTAGCTCGTACAACACTAAACACAATAAATGTATATGGAAGAGGTAAAACACTCTACAAATAGCTCTACGCTTCGCCCTATACTTTTTTAACAATTCCGTCATTCTGCTAACAACATAACATGCACAGGCAATATTGGTAACAGTGAACTCACAAGAAATGGGCGTGCAGGTGACCCCGTCCTCCATGAGCTTGTACCCCTCCGAGCAGTAGCAGGTGAAGCTGCCTAGTGTGTTCCTGGGGGGACAAACAGCGCGTCAATCACTGATAGCTAAACGTATAGAATGCGACACAAATTAATATTTTTTCATCATAAATTTTAATCAGGGCATGTTATGAGAAGGGACGAAAGGCGTGTTACTAGAAGAGTAATGGATGCATGTTGATGGCTGGAAAGTAAGAGGAAGACCGCAGAAAAGATGGATGGATTGTGTCATGGAAATGATGGATGAATGACATGAATGAGAAGGAAGTGGATGAAGAGATGACGAGCGACAGGAAGGAATGGAAGAGATGAACGTACTGCACCGACCCCAAATAAATTGGGAAAAGGGTAGGGGGATGATGATATAATTTTAATCAGGGCAATAACTCTAAAGATAGCAGGAGAAATTACCTGTAAGCTATAAAAAAAATATTTTCGATTTTATAATTTTAGATACTGTTACACAATACATCTGATGTGTTTAGCGCAGGCTCGACGCGTGATGTCACGAGCCACCTTACACGACACCCGCAATGGTGGTACAGTCACCTTCAGTGCTGGTATGGTCACAATACAGGGTGCTTGGTAAAAGCCTTATAAAGCCGAATATGGTAAATAGGGACCATCAAACTGAACAACTTTTACTATAAGATTTTTCAGAGTTGGTCCTATAGTAAAAGTTGTTCAGTTTGATGGTCCCTATTTACAATATTCGGCTTTATAAGGCCCAATTTTATTTACCAAACACCCTGTATAGTGTTGGTACAGTCACCTGCAGTGATGGTCGCAAGGCTGATCCTCGGCGCACTCGTCGGCGTCGGCGCAGGCGCGGCGCGTGACGTCACGTCGCCACCCCACGCGGCACCAACACGCGCGCCCCACCACCAGCTCCGTGCAGTTGTGCGCACAACCGCCGTTCATAACAGAGCACTCCGCTATGTCTATGACGCATTGTGATCATTAGTATACCACACGTGTACAATGTTAAACAAATAAAGCATTAGCAACAATAATCTGGGCCCTATTTCACCAAGTCTACATTTGTCAGTGACATACAAGTATGTTGTGAAACAGGGATCTTTCTTACAAGTCGACATAATTGTAAATTTGTCAGTAATTCTTGACATGGATCTGAGTCAAGTTTGCGTGACAAATTGTCGACTTGTAAAACGTATGCCTGATTCATAACATAATTTGTGCCTTACTAAAGTAAGGAAACTGAAAAAAACGCTGACATATGTCACTGACAAATGTCAATTTGGTGAAATAGGGGCGTGGTCATTATATTTAAACTGAAATGATGAGAATGCATGACGAAGCGAGTCAAAATATTGTGTATTGTGTGCTCACTGCAGCTGCGCTCGTCGCTGTAGTCGCCGCAGTCGTCGTCGCCGTCGCACAGCGCCGCGCGCGGCGCGCACGCCCCGTTGGCGCAGCGCCACTCGTCGCGTGCGCACCCGCCCGACAGCACCACCGACGACAGGTCCGACCCCGGGAACGACGACGCGTACGAACCTGTTTGCGCACATTGACGACACTATAGACGACAATCTTACTAAATAATATACTAGAAAAAAATCGACTCGTCACCAGGATTTTCTCAAGTGGGAATTGAACCCGCGACCTTTGGAAGTCCATGAAAATAGCATTGTGAATGCTAAAATCTCAAATTTAAAAAGACGATCTGACTTTTACAAACATAGGCTAGGCTACATTATATGAACTTCAACCGAAATTCTGTATACAGATTTTTGTCTACATTATTTATTGTTGATAAAATAATATACATTACTAACTATAGTCTAACCAAATAAACAAATTAAAATTAGGTACTAACACGTCATATGGATGTAATTTATCTGAAATAAAAATTATTGATTTTGATTTGATTGATTTTGAGAGTTAAGAGCGTCCGCCAATCGAAAAAAAATCATAGCACTCAAATAAAGGCAAAATTGTGAATTGTGACCTTCTAGTGTACTCCGAAGAAGCTTTGTGGTACTTTTTATCGCTTAAACAATATTTTATAACCTGTCGTTTAGTTTATTGCCAAAAGTGGCCACTTTTGGCAATGAAACTTCATTAAACTAAACGACAGACTAGAAAATATTGTTTAAGCGACAAAGCTTTTTCGGAGTACCTACACTAGAAGAACATAATTTACAATTTCATCTTTATTTAAGAACTATGATATTTATTCGCTTGGCGGCGCTAATATAGCGCATAAACGCTCTTAAATAGTACTGAAACTTTGAAGTTCGGTTAAAAAACTGTAAGAATAAAAAAGTGAACTCACTGCATATCTCTGGGTCCTCGTCAGTGCCCGCGCCGCCGCCGCCGTCGTCCTCGCAGTGGTTCCGTCCGTCGCACACTTGCTCGGGCGGCACGCACCGGCCCGCGCAGTACACGCCGCCCGGCGCGCCCGCGCACAGCGGGTGGGTCGCGGGGGGGGGCGTGCCCCCACCAGCGACGTCGTCCCCAGCCGCCCGCCCGCGCGAGCAGCCGGGCGGCTCGTCCGACCCGTCGTCGCAGTCAGAGTCGCCGTCGCAGTACAGATCCTACCAGCCACGAACGTTATACATACAACATGACAAATTGGTACAGTACGAGGCATATATTTTGAAATTTTTTCGACAGAGTGGGGATAAGTTCGCGCATGAGCTCTGGTGAGCGACCAATAGCGCGCGCCCCTCTCCCACCAGTCGCGTACCTCACCGCAATGCATGCCCAAAGTACGCGTTCCGTGCAACCCCCGCCCGATCCCGATTTCAAGTTATTTGCCTCTTACTGTATACTTGTTTGATTTTAAGATTTAATATTTTGGGTTATGTAGTAAATAAAGTTTTGATTCCATCGCCGCTCTCCGCGGCTGGCTGTGGCTGGGCCGTAAATTGGGCTACGCGCAATGGGTAATCAGGAAGCGACACACTCGCATACCTGCGGCAGGCAGGTGCCCGTGTCCCTGCAGCGGAAGGCGGCCGCGTCGCAGGCGCAGTCGCGCTCGTCGTCGCCGCGCGGGCAGTCGCGCGCGCCGTCGCAGCGCCCCGCCAGCGGCACGCACGCCAGACCGCCCTCGCACAAGTACTGGTCCGGTAGGCAAGTCACGTTGCCACTGTGCCCTACACACACATACATGTATATAAATATGTCGACCCAGCAAACTTTCCAAGAACTATGAGAAATTAACTTTAGAACTATTGAAAAACATTGAAAAATCGATTGGACTTGCCTATGTTTGAGTATTTATTTTTATTTTATTCATTAGATACACCATCAACAATATCACATAACATTTATAGATTAAAAAGATTACTTATGAGACTGTGTGAACTATTTTTACAGGCGTATACAACACTTAAGACTTAACCAATTGTGGGGTGCTATCCCACATTTGTTGATATGGATAGAAATGATATTATAAAGATGATAAAATATGATAATTGATATATGATATTAAATGATAATTGAAACGACCGTTTGATACGAATGCGTGTAATGCACTGATCGATTGCTGGCTGCTTATGAAAATGCTTAGTAAGTAGAATGCTAAGTTAACAAAATTAAATATAAATTCGATTGCGAAATGTACGTCACCGTACACCAATGGTAGGTACAACTGGTACAAGCAAAGTGCTAAGATAAAATAATATTAAACTAAGTACCTTCTACATTAAGGATGCAAAACACTTAAAAAAAAGTAATTGAACATGCAATGAAAAGAAAACTAAAAATAATAATAAAAAAACTAATAATTACATAATGTTATTAGGGACTGTTTGATGCAAAGTAATATTTAAAATGCAGTGATGCAAGATGTCGGATGCAGGGTTGTATGCAGATGATTGCAAAGAAAAGAAAATGCAGTAGTTGTTGTCACGGAATCTAATCGATTAATGTTTAATAAAATTACATTATGTCATAAAGTGCAGCTTGAATCCGGTAGGAAGTGAAAGAAAGCAGGTCACGGCTACGCCGCGTCTGCTACAATTTAACAATATACATAATAAGCAGAATTTTATCTAATAACAAAATAAATCGCATGTACGTGCATCGTACATACTGCCACCGAGAAAACAAAATGAAAGTAAAACAATGTAATAAAATCTAAATCCGAACTAGTACAATAAAATATAACTTAATGTAACACATGTTTTGATCGGCTATTGTAAAAATTAACCGGTTGCAACTATAAATGTAAACATGATACGTAAAACTTAATATCGAAAATATAAAACTATAAAAGAGCTGTAAAATGTAAACTTAAACACAGAAGGGTTAAAATCTTGGATCATTAGTGTCAAATGTCACGGTGTTCACTGAGGGCCGGGCCCTATCACACTCACTTGGTAACTTATTCATTATTTTATGCTTTTTGTTGTCATATTGCACTACACTATAGATCTCCTCACTTGTGCTTGGCTTTGCGTTCTCACAATGAGTCTTCCCCCCTCTCGAATTACCACTCTTTCCGATTTTGACTTTCCAGCAGTATACAGTGATAATTAAAAGCAAAACGCCTATGCCTATAATCACATAAATCATAATATAATGATGCATATCGTGCGAGGTTAGTGGCTCTATAGTGGATTGATCTTTTAACTTCTGGATATCGCTATGTATTTTCCTAAATTGTGTTTCATGTGTCTCCGGGAATATTGACGAATTCTGGACATCAACTGATGTATGGATAATCTCGTTAAGAGGTGAAATTTCTGGAATTAGCAGGCTTGGTGTTTCAATTGTAATTTTATCGCTATATTGCATATTTGCATACAACATAAAGGTGTTTCCTTTCAGTACACACCCCTTTTCTAACGTTATCAATCCCATGTGACGTAGTGTCTGTGACGTCAAGGTCGTAGGACATATGATGCGGACAATGCACTCGCCGCAACAATAATAAAACCAGGTGTTTACTTTATGTAACTTGACCCAGTTATCGCTACACACCGTAGTTTTTGCATAGCAAAATGATTCGTGTTTGTCACTGTAATTAATTAATTGTGTATCGCAAATAGACGTTTGTCGAGTTATGTCATATACTGGGTGATTGAACTTGCACATCATATTCTGTTGACTAATTGTTTGACATTCATAAATATCTGTTTGATCTAGTGGCACAAACGTGTCTCGGTGTATATTTATAGCGATAAATGCTGTTGCAGGAATAATGTTTATAACCTTAGTTTGGCTAATGCGTTGTGGGATTTTAATTAATTTCATTAGTTCATAAGGCTCGTCATTCAACAACGGTACCTTGACTTCCATTATTAAATAGTTTTGTGTGATACGGCTATGAACTCTAAGTAGTTTATAAAGGTCTTTTATGTTGTCTTGGGTCTCAGGTAGCGCTAAGTGGTGAGCTAAGTGTCGAGCTATTTTATCTAGTTCTTGTTGTAGTTGACCAGGCGATATTAAATGCACATCGATGTGACCTTGATACAGGTTAGTCAGTGTGTTTATTAAGGTTTGTTGCACGAATTTAAGGTTTGTCAATATACTTTCGGCGGCCATAATAGATGTCAAAACATAAAATGATGTTTCATCTTTCGATTTTTGAGCTAAATATTCTCTGTCAAGTGTTGCAAGATGTTTACTTATCATATCCAGGTGTTTTATCATGGTTTGCTCGTTTCTCTGTACAATGTTACTTTCAGCTTCTAAAATGCTTGTCTGGTTTTTGATTAATGTTAATAAGTGGTTTTCATTTTGTTGGATAGTTGTAATGTCGGTCTCATATTTTGAAGCGAATCTTTCGTCGAGTACCCCAAATAAGGTATTGGCCACGTAGCCGATTCCATCTACCAGTCCCCTTCTTACTCTGTTCTGCATCAAATGTTGAGAAGTTAATAAGCTGTTATGATAATGTAACTCTTTCATGTTCTGATCTAATTGATTTAGTAACATTTGGAATTGCATGACCCAATTTTCTCGTTGAAAGTCTTTAATATGTGTTACGTATTGATCAAGTACTACGATGTTATGCCAATAATTTGTCATATTATAGTAAAATATTAATTTCCATTCTTCTTTGATCTCTTGCAGTTCTCCGACCTTATCAAAATAAAGTGATTGATTGTTATTCACCGAAGTGAGCATAAAGCCCGAGTGATTTTGTTGTATCGAGGGTGTCAATAGTCCCATAAACAATAATAATGTATAACAAAATAAACTTTTCCACGTCATATTTTTTCCTCGATTTCTCTTACGCGTGTATGTCTGTTCGTCATTTGCAGGTTTTTCTGGTTCGAGGAGACGCACTAATTTAGTTATGGGCCTTTTAAGTTCTCCCTTGGCGGTTTTCAACGTAACCACACGTGAATGGCCGTCCCGTCCTGGATGTAATTGTATAACTCTGCCGAGTGCCCATTTTCCTGCTGGCAAATGTTCGTCCTTGATGCACACAATGTCATTTAATTGAGGATCTGTTTTGGATTGCTGCCATTTTGACCTAGCTTGAAGTTGTTGTAAATATTCGCTAGACCATTTATCCCAGAAATCTTTACCTAATTTTTGTACAAGTTGCCATCTCTTTCTAAAATCGATGCTGCAGTCGTCTGGCTCTGGGATGGTCAGAAGTTCCGTTCCAGTGAGGAAGTGACCAGGCGTCAAACATTCAATGTCATCAATGCTTTCTGTCAAATTGCACAATGGTCGCGAGTTGAGGCACGCTTCAACTTGGCAAAGCAGCGTAGAAAACTCTTCATAGGTCAGCTTCTGTTGTCCTATTACCCGCTTCACATGAAATTTCATACTTTTGACAGCCGCTTCCCAAAGTCCTCCAGCGCTGGGCCAGGCAGGCGCGTTGAAATGCCATGTGATTCCCATCTCCCCTATTTTATTCAGGAAAGGGGTGTCAATTGTGTCTAAGATGGCCTTGTACTGTTGTCGTAGTACGCGGTTGGCCCCCACAAAATTTGTGCCATTGTCACTATACATGTCACGTGGCTTTCCTCGTCTTGCACAAAATCTTTTAAATGCCGCTATGAACGCTGCTGTACTCAACTCCGTCACAAGCTCTAGATGGACAGCTTTGGTTGCCAAACAAACAAAGACAGCAATGTAAGCTAATAGCGTTTTTACCCCACGACCTTTGTTGGCCTTGATTTCTACGAAACCCGAAAAATCAACCCCTGTATGTGTGTAGGGTCGAGAAACTGTAACCCGAGGCGTGGGGAGGTCAGCCATGATCTGGTTTTGTGGTTTTGCATTAAAGCGGCGGCACGTGACACATTTATGAATCACCCTTTTTACTGCACGATAACCTCCTATAATCCAATACTTTTGTCGCAAATGTGCTAATGTAAGTTTAGGCCCCCCATGAAGAAGTTGGAGATGAGCCTGCTCGATAAGCATGTCAGTCAATCGGTGATTATGGGGCAAAAGCATTGGTTGTTTAGTGTCTTCCTTTAAGTTTGCATTCCTCAATCTTCCCCCTACTCGCAAAATGTTGTCGCTATCAAGAAAGGGGTTTAAACTTCGGATGTTACCCTTTGTACTAATGCACTTGTCATGTTCTATTTTTTGTATCTCGTCCTTGAACTCGTGTAATTGTATTTGTTTTACAATAAACTTTTCTGCAGCATGTAATTCTTGCGGTGTCAGATAACCTCCGCGAGTAAATCGATGAGTCACACGTAGTAGCCAGGCGACTATTCTAATAACGTGACTCATACTACTATGTTTATAAATTAATTCAATTACAATTGACGACGATTGCAATAATTGTGTTATGCATGTTTGGTTTTGCTTTAATTCATAATCTGTGTCAATAATGAATTCCTTTTGCTTCAAAGACTTGTCAAAAGTTTTTAGCCAACCCGGACCTTGCCACCAAAGCGAATGGTTTAGAAGTTGCGTGCACGTCAACCCTCGCGTGGCACAATCGGCGGCGTTTTCTTCGGATTTGACATGACCCCACTGCATCTTCGGGATGTCGTCACGAATCTGTCGTACTCGATTGCCGACAAAGGTTTTCCATGTGGTAGGATCTCGTTTTAACCATGCAAGGACTATCATTGAGTCGGTCCACGCAAAGATGTCATAACTTAGGTTTTCCCATGTATTGGCACGTAATACTGTTTTCATGAGTCTTGAAAGCAGCACTGCCGCGGAAAGCTCTTTACGTGGCAAAGATAGTTTGGTTTTAACTGGCGCTAATCTCGACTTAGCCGCGATGACTCGAATTATACTGTCACCATCTTCCGTCAAAGTGCGTAAATAAATAATGCATGCATACGCTTTATCAGATGCATCACAAAACCCATGTAATTGCACAAATCTTGAAGTATCTCCCAAGTGTCGCGGTATTTTCACCAGTCGAATGTCATCAATGTCCTTGCAAAATTGTTGCCATTTGGTTTGTATATCTTCTGACACCGCGTCATCCCAGTCGCACTCTGAGAGCCAGCATTGTTGGAATAATAATTTCGCTTTAAGTGTTACCGGAGTGAGCCACCCAAGCGGATCGAAAATTTTTGAAATTTCCGAGAGTAACACGCGTTTTGTCACTTTAGTGCAGCTTATGTTAATTTTATTCGAAAACGCAAAGTAATCTGTTTGTGGGTTCCATTGCAACCCAAGCGTTTTTGTTGTGCCTTCGCTTTTAAAGTGTAAGGTTGTCTGACTCAACTCATTTTCACTGATGTTACGTAATAATTCAGGATTATTGCTCGACCACTTTCGTAATGTCAACCCTGCACCCCGAAACATGTCAATAAGTTGTTGCTGCATTGCTTTGACGATTTCTAAATTATTACTACCACATAGTACATCGTCCACGTACATGGCGTTGTTTATGACGTCACTGGCTAGGGGGTACTTATCCTGGTCGTCTAGCGCTAACTGTTTCAAGGTTCGTAAGGCCAGGAACGGGGCAGCTTTCACCCCAAATGTCACGGTACATAACTGGTATTGTCGGACTTGTTGTTCTCCGTTGTCCCTCCAAAGAATTTTTTGCAATTGTTGATCTTCCTCGCTGACCTTGATCATTCTATACATTTTCTCACAATCAGCGGTAAAGACGTATTTGTGCAATCTCCATCGCATTAACAATGTCAGCAGATCCTGGTGTAGTTTCGGTCCACATTCCATGAGATCGTTTAAACTGAAACCCGAACCAGTTTTTTGCGATGCATTGAAGACTACCCTTAACTTCGTAGTCACTGAATCCTGTTTCAAAACACCATGATGAGGCAAATAACAAGTCGGTTCACGATCTCTGGGGCTCGGTTTCATGTGACCCATTTCCAAATATTCTGTCATGAATTTTTTGTAATCGTTTGAAAACTCGGTATTTTTATTTAATTTTCCTTCCAGTTGCCTCAATTGTGCTAACGCTAGATGTTTTGATTTACCCAGTTGGCTCTCGAACCCTGGCTTCATGGGATATCGAACCTCATAACGTCCATCTGGTAACCGTTTTGTTGTTGCAGTGTAATATTCTTCACAGTATTGTTCCTGTGACGTCATGGAGCCAGAGGGCTCGTCCTGAATATCTTCTACCTCCCAGTATCGTGCTAAATCATCGCTATTATTCGTGATCACATGACAGTTAAATGTTTTGACGTTGCCAGACATGATCCAACCTAATTGTGTCTGCTGCGCTATCGGTTGGTTTGGACGACCTTTTATTAGACCGCACAACAAAATTTCCGAAAACACGTGTGCATCAAAAAGAATATCTATGGGCCTCGAAACGTTATATTCGGGATCAGCTAATGTAATGTTTTTAACGTGCTCTGTGTCGTTAACTGCAAATGACGTATTCGGTAAATGGCTAACAACGCGTGTCATAATTAATGCATCGGTTTCAAATTGATAGTCGGTGCAAACTGATTTGCAACTCAAGTGTATTTTACCTTTACTTTTATTTGACAAAGTACCAACACCTGATATACTTGCATCTAATTTTTCTCTCTGTAAACCTAATCTTTGGGCTGCATTCTCTGTAATCAAAGTAATCTGGGACCCTTGATCGACTAGGGCACGCAACGTCACATATTCTCCTCTAACCGTTGCCACCTGAATTAATGTAGTCGGTAATAATATTTCGTCATCATTGTTCGAGACATAATTGTTTTGCATAGGTTTGTCATAAGGTGACTTCGGCGCTGTCAATGATGTCATAGGCGGCCGTTCTACGTTGCTGAGAGCGCTATGTAACAAAGTATTATGATCCGTGATCATTTTTGCATAATGGGCACGTTATTTTTCCTAAGCTAAAGTTGCACGTAGGGTGACGCCCGTGGCCTTGATGTCTGATAGCCTGTCGACCCGTTGAGTTATAATTTTTATCATAAGAACGCGATGCATTAAATTGTTGTTTCATCGGCTTATGAGATGAATGAATACCGTTTTCAGGCCTTTTTCGTTGCAATGGCTCTAATGCAATAAATTTACTTTCCAAAAATTGCATAAACTGGTCGAACTTAGGTAACTCCCGTGCATTGGATCTTGATTGCATATAATCCGAATAGGTTTCGGAATCGAGCTTTTCACATAAAATATGTACCAACATCGGATCCCAAGTCGATGTGTCTACATTCAAATTATGTATAGCGTGAATAGTCTCCATTGATGTGTCATACAACCGTTTTAACTCGTAAGAAGTTTGATTTTGCACATTAGGTTGTCTCATAAATATTTGAAAGTTCTTAGTAAATAAAAGTTGCTTATTATTATACCTATGACATAATAAATCCCAACACGTATCATAATTCTCTGGTGCAACATGCAAATGTTGGACGAGCTTTTCCGCCTCGCCCCGCAACCTTCCCTTCAAATGTTGCATCTTTTGTGTTTTTGTAAGAGCTGGATTGTTATGTATAGTTTCCGAGTACAAATCCATGAATGTAGGCCATACGGTATAATTGCCGCCAAACAAAGGAATTTCATATTTTGGCACAGATTGTTGTTGACACACTGACGCATTTAATTTAATATTTAATTGCCGTTTCACTTGCTCATATTTTGTTTCAAGCTCATTAAAAGTTCTATAGTATTCAGAGTCCATTCCAAGCAAAATACCATCGATGTGCAAATGTAAATTATCTATCGGCTTCCAGCGTGACTCTAAACACTTTAATTTGTCATCAATTTCCCACTTTTCCTTTATTTCATCCACTCTAATCGAGTCCACTAACCTGCTAAATGCTCTAAAGTAGGCACGCTGCAAATCGCTTTTTTGTTGCAAGTCTCCAGCCTTACCGTCTTGACTTACGAATTGTGTGCTGTCAAACCTGGTTTGCTGCAACTGCTCAAGAAGTCCGGAACTGGTGGGTGGTCTCGCTTCCTCCACCACAACTGGAACCTCCTTCTGCTCCGCCTTCCACGATAATAAGTCAAAGCGTGTACCTTCATACCATTTCTGGATTACCCCGATGATGCCTTCTACATAATACTGATGAGTTTTCTGCTCCGCCTTCATCAGTTCTCCGTCGTTTTGTTGACATTCTGCCCATAAGTTATCTAAAGCCTCCAATCTCTTTTCAATATACTCTTTGGACTTACGACTGGCCGAATCCTTCTTAAAATTTGCATGGATTCTCTTAATCTCCTCAAAGATATGCTTTTGACGCTCAAATAAGCCCTCCATTGCAATGCAAGAAAAATATGGAAAGATCTTACTTGAATTACTGGACCTCTTCTTTTCTGAATGTGCAGCTCTGGATCGCCGGACTCACGTCGATGCAGGTTCAACAGGATGCAGGCCGATGCGCGGACGCGGTCAGGTTCACTCGCGATGTCACTGGTTAATACCCAGGACTTCGAAACAACTCTTCCCCGAAATAGTAACTTAACGCGAAAGGAATTGAATCTAAAGTCCTTTATCGAAGGACCAAAATGTTTGATGCAAAGTAATATTTAAAATGCAGTGATGCAAGATGTCGGATGCAGGGTTGTATGCAGATGATTGCAAAGAAAAGAAAATGCAGTAGTTGTTGTCACGGAATCTAATCGATTAATGTTTAATAAAATTACATTATGTCATAAAGTGCAGCTTGAATCCGGTAGGAAGTGAAAGAAAGCAGGTCACGGCTACGCCGCGTCTGCTACAATTTAACAATATACATAATAAGCAGAATTTTATCTAATAACAAAATAAATCGCATGTACGTGCATCGTACAGGGACCATCTGTGAATGAGTACGACGACGTTAAAATGTTTTTCTCACTTATGCTCTGAAATCTTATCATTCCATTTGAAAAAAGAATGCGGGGCGTTCCACATTTCCGAGGGGGTCTGGTTCATCACATTCTAAATTTAAAATTCAGGCCAGGAATGAATTTCAATACTTACTTCCCGCACCAGCACCAGTGCGGGAAGTAGGTACAGTGCGAAGATGATCTGGGTGGTCTGCGGCAACTTCTTTTTTTTGTTTTAGCTGTTCACAAAAACAAAAAAAGCAAAGGCACATTTGCACCATACAGCCATAACTTTAGTTCCTTTTTTCTGGCACGCAAGCCAACGACAAGACAGTTAATATTATAAAGGTAAAATTATTTAATAGGTACTATAATAACGATACAATAAAAAAAATGGTGCGCACAGAGTATATTACTATAAGAATAAATAAATATTACATTGTATTGTACCAGATTTATCAGAGACAAATCCTCTAAGTAATCTTGAATTATGTACAGCGCCATCTACCGCCGAGAAGCGAAATGAGATGGGTTTTTGCTTCTCAGCGGTAGATGGCGCTGCACGTAATTCAAGATTACTCAGAGGATTTGTCTATGATAAATCTCATTTTGCTTTTCGGCGCTTCGAGCGATTAAACTGCTGGAATGCACCCAAAAAAAAAACTGGCGGGAATTAAATTTAATTAAGTTTCAATTGAAAAGTTTTTTATTTCCTCGCATTTCTTGAGAAAAGCACTATACAAGCCTTGTTCTGGAAGCTACTTGCATTGCCTCGAATGATTAAAGCCCTCGCCTACGGCTCGGGCTTCAAACCATCCTCGACAATGCAATCGCTAGCTTCCCGTTCACGGCTGTAATGTACTATTTCAACGCACTTGATGAATGGTGATAGATGTCAATGCCATCAGAGACTTCGTTACAGGCTTGCATGAGACGATTCAAGGGTGCTACTAATTTAGTACGATATACTGCCTTTGACCGAATATTATACAAAAACAATCATTTATAAGTGATTTTCGGTATCGATTATATCCTTCTGGTTTTTAAATACTTATTTTCGTAAAGACGAAAAAACAGAATCATAAAATCGTTTTTAACAGTTCCACATGCCAAACAAATTTGAGAAAACACGTAACCGACAAAACGAATAAAGCATTAAACACGGGCCTAAGTATACATACGGCAGTGCGTGGTCTCGTCGGAGGCGTCGCTGCAGTCGACGCGGCCGTCGCAGCGCCACGCGGCCGGCACGCACTCCACGCGCCCCGCCTCCGCCTCCGCCTCGCCCCCGCACCGGAACTGGTCCGGCCCGCAGAGGGGCGGGGACGTGAACGGCTCCATAGTCGTCGTTGTCGTGTTATCTATGGAAATTATATATGCGAGGACCTGTAAATGACTTCCTACTGTTACTACGAGTGCTATTTGTTTTTTACTAGTTGTTGGTCTTCCTTAAGATTAATAAATAAATAAATAAAGTAACGATGGATAGCTTTCTTGTTTGTCACTCGTCATCCCCCTACCCTTATCCCAATTTGTTTGGGGTCGGTGCAGTGCGTCCTTCTCTTCCATTCCTTCCTTGTTTTGTTTTTTGTTTTGTTTATTTCGAAACTCAACCGCTTTTTACCGACTTCTTTACAATAACTTACACAAAAATACTTACTTAGAAAAAGTTAAGCTACTACAGAGTTTCACAACATGACCATGTATATTATTTTTTATATATACTTATATATAATATAGTTTGAATCCATTCGAAGTATGGAATGACACTCGTCATCTCCTCATCCATTTCCATCATATTCATAATCATTCCGAACTCTGTGTGCGGACTACGGAATGATATGATATATTGTGTGACACAATCCATCCATCTTTTCTGCGAGGAATATATGGTTGTTGAGGGCTGCAAAGTAAGAGGAAGACCCTCTTACTTTCCAGCCCTCAACAACCATATCCATTACTCTTCTAGTAACATGCCTTTCAGTACTTCTAATAACATGCCCAAACCAAGCCAGACGATTCACTATTATATAATCGGAGGACCTAAAATTTTATAAAAAAAAATTGAAAGTTTTATTACTAAACAAAAGAGTAGAAACGGCACACGCACGTACACAAGCTGAAAACAGCCACACTATCACTCACCCACAGGACAGTTCTCCTCATCCTCCCCGCCGGGACAGTCCCTGTGTGTGTCACACCTCCACGCCGGCAGGTAACAGGCCGGTACTTCATTTTCTTCAGCGCTGCTGTTGCACAATAAGGCGCCGTTCCCGAGCGCGGCACACGCTAAGGCCCCGCACCCACGCTCGTCCGACCAGTCCCAGCACTGCGCCGCGCCGTCGCAGCGGGACGACAGCGGCACGCACTCCCCGGACGCACATCTAAGTGAAAAGATAGTCTTATTGTTAATAAGCAATTGGCTGTTACAAGCTAAAATAACGTTAACGCAAATCTCAGAACGTCAAAGTGAAACAAACAACTGCTGTAACATGGTTTTGTAAAAACACAATCAATTAAGATGTTCAACGTATCGTAATACCTATTTGACATCTCCTAAATAAAATAAAATAAAAAATAAATAAAAACAAAATCTCTAAGAGATCGGGTCCGGAACGAGGTGATCCGACAGAGAACTAAAGTCATCGACATTACGCCCACCGGATTAGCAGGCTGAAGTGGCAGTGGGCCGGCCATATTAGCCGTAGAACCGATGGCCGCTGGGGCAGACGAGCTCTTGAGTGGAGACCGCGTATCGGCAAACGTAGTGTGGGACGCCCTCGGACAAGGTGGAGCGACGATCTTCGCAAGGTGGCTGGCAAAAACTGCATGAGAGTAGCCGCGGATCGTGCTCGGTGACGTGCACTCGGAGAGGCCTATTTATTTATTTATTTATTTATTTATTATTCGGTGAATCATCAGCTTACACAACAATATCTTTAAATTACAAAGTATAAACTTAAAAAGCTAATAATAGATTCACACGGTTAGCGTAAGTATAGCTAAATCAAATGTGAGCTTAAATCTAAATTAGCATAAATGAATCAAAAACAATAGTTTAAGATTTGACAAAAAATTAATAACTGACAAAAAATAACGGAATTAATCGCCATTGAAGAAATGCTTACTAATGAGTGTCTTCGCCGCACGGATACTGGTGTTAAATACGTCCAAATCAAAATTATTTGATAAAATATTATATTGCTGCATTGACCGGTAGATAAAATTATTTTTTCTGTATTTAGTGCTACAAAAAGGCAAGTTAAATGGTGCAGCTCGCCGCGAACTACGGGGTACGTTAAAAGAGAGTTGATAAAGAAGTTCAGGACAATCAATCATACCAGATGAGATCTTCATTAGGTAGACCATATCAGCAATATCACGCCGCATGTGTAACGGAAGCAGGTGGAAGTTTTTACATAAGTCATCGTATTTAGATGAGTCATATGATAGCCCTGCACGATAGCATAGGTGTTTTACGAACAATGTGCCTATGTACAGCAGTCAAGTGGACGATGATAATGATGATGTGTTTGACAGGGTTAGCATTTACAAATTTAATTATGTTTCCTGTACCGGTAGTAGGTGTCGGGGCAGTCGCAGCCGGCCTCGTCGGCGGCGTCGTCGCAGTCGGGCCGGCCGTCGCAGCGCGCCGCCGCCGGCACGCACCGCCCGCCGCCGCCGCACCGCACCATGTCCGCGCCGCACACGCGCGACGCTACACACATACAGTTTATACAATCGTCCGCTTCACCACACCACGACTCCCGCAATGTCTGTCCCGTTCCCTTCGGTAGCGAGATAGACATCGCGCTAACGCTAACAAAATTTTATCAAGTTTTTATTTTTTATATAGGATATGTATATGTGGAGATTTATAATTGGCTTCGAGTAATTAATAATGTTATTTATATGCCTATAAAGCTGTAAACCTTCCTACAATAAATAATAATAAAAAAAATGCGCACATAGCCATAGCTAGGCCGGTAGAATGACAGACGGAAAGCTACATACTGTACTCAAACAGTTCAAACTAAACAAAATTATTGTAAACAAACACCAAACAGTTCAATATATTGCTAATCACTCCCTGAATTCGCATGATACTTTATCCCTACAAATCAGAAGTCATTACAACAATTGAAAAATCAGCTAAGAATATTGGCTCCGTGCACGCTTTTAGCGCCACCTAGCGTTCGCAACTTTGTTGGCTCTCTGACCTGACCGTTTTGATATGAAATGGCATTGTGACAAAATGTTAAAAATACTATATCATTGTGTTATTAATGTAAATTTCAAAATTACTGTGATTTGGGTGGACAAAGTGTTGTGAAATCATTTTTGGTCATTTATATTAAATATGGCAAGTAAAATCTATTCAATAAGAGTGTTTTATTTTGGTTATAATCAGGGTTTGTTTACTTCTTTTTAAGTTGTAGATTTTGTAAAACAAGAAGATAAAGCTACTTTAATAATTTTATAAAGTGATAATAAACTTAATAATTGTTCCTGTATTGCTAGTAATAAATTAAATATCGTTTTCAAACAGATTACAGAGCCTACATTATTTCTACTTTTTGCCACCATGAGCGCTGCGATCAATTATTATAACTTCGCACCCAGCGAATAGAGAAACTCCTAAAGATTTACTAGAAGAGGTAGATAATTAAATAAGTGCCCACTCACTGCAGTAGAACAGGTCCTCGTCGCTAGCCGTCTGCGCGTCGTCACCGCAGTGCGGCACGCCGTCGCACACGAGCTCGGGCGGTATACAGGGCCCCTCCGCGCACGCCCAGCGCGGCCGCTCGCACGCCGCGCCGCGCGCCGGCACGCACGCGCGCCCGTCGCCCCCCACCACGCGACCGCCCGCGCACGCGCACTGCGCGCGACCCTCCATCACTGAGCATAGCTCCGCGCACCCGCCGTTTAGCACCGCGCACGGGTCTAGTTTACCTATACGGATAAATGGTTTGTTTTTAATTAGATTACCAGTAAAAAACTGATAAATCAGATGTAAAACATACTAAGCTCCGTCGCGTCATGCTAATTTCTGACGAAAAAATCACGGGTTTTGATGCATTATTGGTTCTTTGTTCTTTTGTGATTTCTGTGGAAACTTGGCTGGCACTTTATGTTTAATTTAAGCAGTTAACAGAACAGTGTGTACGCCACACAATTCGGCCACAAACACTGTGCGTACGTACAGTGGGGCTGCAGCGGGGAGACGGCGGCGAGCGCCATGGGGCGCGGCACGTCGGTGCGCAGCGTGTGCACGCGCCCGCCGTCGCTGCTCATGCGGAACACACCGTGCGCCACCCAGTCCGTCCACACCACCCATTCCCCGGACACTGCTAGCGCGAACGGGTGCATCGTGCTGTCACGCGTCAGCACCTGTCACCCACCCACGACACCATCAGCACAAGAATTAATAAGAGTTACAAAACTACAATCTGTGACAGAAATGACACTAAAACAAGGAATAACCATGTACAACGACTGTAATATTTAAAAAAGAATTTGAAGATGTTTAAAGCGACGTACTCGTCTGTGACAGAAACGTTACCAAAACAAGGAATAACCCAGTACGACAACTGTAATATTAAATTATAGTATGTTTAAAGCGGCGTACCCGCCGGTGCGAGCCGTCGAGGTGCGCCTGCTCGATCTTGTCGAGGCGCGCGTCGGCCCAGTAGAGGCGGCGGCGCGCGGCGTCGACCGCCAGCGCGTTGGGCATGAGCACGCCGCGCGCGACCACCACCTGCCGCCCGCCGCCGCCCGCCGCGTACGCGCGCTCGATGCACGGCCGCGACTCGCGCCAGTTCGTCCAGTACACGCGCCTAAACGACCAATCATATACGGACGGATTATCTAAAGAGGCTGTTACACAAGAATCAAAATGATAGTGTGTTTAAATTAAAACATGTCCATTGGATTATCAACTTTCAAGTCTGGATGGTAATTATACAGCTTACCTCTCGCAGGGGTCGACGTCGATGCCGCGCGGGCGGTCGTCGGCCTGCAGCTTGACAACAGTGGTGACGAGCGCGGCGCGAGCGCGAGCGTCGTCCGTGGCGAGCAGCGCGCGCACGTCCGCCGCGCGCACGGCCGCCGACGACGCGCACGTCCAGTACAGGGAGCCCAGTGACACCACCATTCCCTCCACCGCGCCCACCTCTGTGGGACGACGTATACAACACGAATGATGTCAACATCGGAAAGTAAAACGTAAACTTAAGGGCTACAGCAGTAATCGACTATCACGCTTGTAGCACTTTTCCGCCCCGCGAAACCGTACCAGCGGTACCGCGGTAGTTCCACCATGAATTGTCTTCTATCGAGGACTTTTGCGTGTGTCAACGGTCGGAGCCGATCGGGTGGAATCGCGCGTGAAATATCTATGCATTAGAACAGGCTGCTCGCATTTGTTTCGCTTGTCGAACTCATGGCGGAACCTAAAGCATGTGCTACACGGTTTTAAACAGCGGTTTGAAGCAGAGGTTTAAAACAGTGTAGATAGTTGTTTAATGCCAAATTTCGTTTGACCTTTAAACACCCTTGGCAGCAAGGCTTGCGTTTGAAACCACTAGTAGAAGCTTTGGTTTGAAACTTGTTTAAAACCTCGCGAACGACAGTCACGTTGCAACGGCGAGCGTAGGCAGACGCACGCGACGACGACGTCCTCAAAATGGTACCAGAAGAAAAAGAACGAGAAGTAATTACAGGACTTGATATATGACTAAGGGTTAATCTCTCCTTTAACCAGCGCTTCATCCATTATCTTTTTTTTCTTCAATTGCACACAAAATAGCAAGACACACCCCAACTCTTTGTTCTTTAGATAGGTAAAGCGCCATGACGTCGTTGTTAGTGAATATACGGTGCGAGCGTAGAGACGTCTTATTCACGCAACGTTCTATAAACATTGATGGTTTTAAACATGTTTTGAACCGTGTAGCCGGCAAAGCGCAAATCTGTTTTTTCTGTTTCAAACCGCTGTTTAAAACCGTGTAGCACATGCTTAATGCGGAGATGTGCTACAGGCGTCAAGTACTTAGTTGACGACTAACGCATTAGCAATATTGCACACGCTCTGTAAAACGGTTTTATTAAGTTCCGCGGAGGCTGGATGAAGAGTGCGACAAGGACGGCTTCAAGAAGGTGGAAAGGATGAGGAAGCCCACTCGCCGTCACCTATGTGGCACCGCCCCGACCGGACACAACCACCTGCTTCGTCCGGCCATCCCGACAACGCTGCTGTACGTGTCCCGCCTGCACTACAGTACGAAACCTGATGATATTGTAGAGTTCATCAGAGTGAAGACCAAATTCTGTCTGAGGGTCGAGCGGTTGGAGTCTCGCCACAATGTGAACTTCAATTCATTTGTGGTGAGGGTACCGACCGACATCTGTCGACCTTCATGAAAGAAGATTTTTGGCCGAAGGGTGTTTTGTTCCGACGGTTTCGCGGTCGGATACCGGACACTGCGTTGCGCAACACGTCGCCGCCATCAATACGTGGAAAATAGTATATGAAATTTAATTTAAATATATGTATGTTAGTCTGTAAGGTATATATTGTATGGGCCTAGTCGCCTGAATTAAATAAATAAAAATAAATAAGAACATACATATAAATAAAGGATTCCGTCCCGTGATTCATGTTTACGCGTTATGTATTTGTGCGTGTGTGTGTGTATACTTACGCTCGAGCAGCGGTCGATGGTCAGAGCCGTTGTAGAGCGCGGTGTGTATGGCGCCGCGCTGTATGTCCGAGTAGAACACGCGCGACTGCTCGTACCAGTACGCCAGCCCGATCACGTTGCGCATCAGCTCTCTACACACAACGCGATTATCAACCTTAATACCCTATACATAAGAACCAACTTATAAAGCAGCAACTAAGTACATACTTGTTCTGTATGGGCGGGTAAGGCGAATTGAGGTCTTTCTCGTCGTTCACGTGGATGCTGTCGATCATGGTGACGCGCGAGTACAGCACGAACGATTCGTATGCTGCACACACATACAAACATGGTCATGCTCATGCTATATTCAAAAGTCTGGAACGGGTGGTAGGAAAATATAGACGATTCAAAAGTGTTTAATTATTAAGTTTTCAACACACTTGCTCGTAAAGTGAGCCCTAATACATCGCTTTTAGGGCCATAAACCGAACTATAACAATCGCGTGCAATAATATACAAAACACTAGTACGTAATAGAATTAATCATACAAAGTTAAATTAGTACCTTACAGCAAGTTCTATGCGAGTAAACAGAGCATTCCCAATTTAGCCGGGTAATACAGTTATTTTGTTAGTAACAACAAAGAGGTTTAATGCTGCTGAAAATTCATTCACATTTTTGGAATAAATTTTTTTTTCTCTTTATTGAGGAACAAACAGTCACACATTTATACATATTGCAAAAAAATATTCTTGCGTTGGGCGTGTGAAAAAATATTATATTATTATGTTTTTGTCGTATTTGTTGCCGTGTGGTAAATTACTTTGTTTTTCCTCGCAAATGTGTTGAAAAACGTCGTATGAAACTCGTGAGCTCTTGCTTATTGTACACTCGGCTGAGTTACGCCCTCGTAAGCTAACTTGTCTCATAATGTACTATTATCTGAATAAAGCCATTTTGACTTTGACTTTGAATACCACATACTATGAATATTGTAGTGTTAAAAAGTTTGAGTGTTTGATTTTGTTATTGGAAATTAGTGATTTGAACATCGCCTTCGTAATAAAAGTCAGCCATAAAATAATCAAAAGCAAAGTAATATATTTAGATGACTTTTACAATGGTTTTCAAGCAAACAAAATATTTTTCTGTGTTTAAACGTTGGCCTAGATGTCTGGTCAGTCTCAAAAACGGCACCTCGAAATAACCATTTTCAAACTGGGAGCAAAGTATTTTCTCTTTGTTTTATACTTTAAGTTGGATTTGGAAGGTAAATAATATGTACCCAGATATAAACATTGATGTGGAGATACGAATTTCAAAATTTCGAATCGCGTCGGCGCCAGCCATATTTGCGTGCTGTTTTAGTTTGTGAAGAGTTATCTAGGATATTCTTGATCAAAGTTGACAATCAAGTAGACTGCTGTTCTGTTCTGTCTGTGGTATAGTGTATGCTCACGCGTGCAAGTCACGTTGTCGGGCGCGAGGCGGCCGTGCGGGCACACGCAGCGGTCCCACAGGCAAAGGCCCTCGCAGCGGTGCGCGCCCGCGCAGTACGGCCGCGCTGAGTCACTGCCGTTGCCTTTAGATGCGTCTGTGATGTTTGGCAGCGTTTGCGCACTACGCGACCACACCTACAATACAATCACTGGTATAAAATGCTGTTTTACAATCTACAAGACCCCTAACACTAGGCTTTCTCTAGAGTAGGCGAAGGAAATACACGTAGCATAATCAGTGACACATTAGTGTATAATGTAAATAATTCGTTTGTCTTTCTCGAGATGTGAATGTAAGTATAGTGTAGTGATAGTTACCAGTATGTCCTTGAGGCTGTCGCCGAGGTTGGCGGCGAGCACGCGGTAGTCGGACAGGTTGGCGAGCGGCGCCACAACTACGCTGCCGCCGTGGAGAGCTCTACAGAGAGAATTAATATTCTTAAGATTTTTTTATTTGAATGTTACGTTACGTATTCTCTGACCACGTTGACTCTCATTGTCATAGGAACAATTCCTTTTACAAAGTTACAAATACGCGTGAAAAGGTGAGAAGTGGTTGGGCTCCGATTTAACTCGGTCCTTTAGCTTCGATCCTCCGGTTCGGTTTGTAGGTGTGTCACCTTTTCTATATACATATATTGAGAGGGAGAAAGAGAAATTATTTATTTAACCAAAGACCACACAAAATGTAACAATACAACGAAGATTGAAGTGAGATGGTACATATAACAATATTGTGTTTAGTGTAATAAATCAGTTAGTATCCGCTGAACCATTGTTATTTTTTGACGTCTCCCGGTTACCATACTACATGGCGACCCTGCCAGTCGAGTTTTAGTTGAAGTCCGGTCGAACTCTGTTGCCGCCTACGTACGCTGTCGGTACGTACGTGTCGAGCCAGTAGGCGCGCGCGCGGTGCGTGGCGAGCGCGGCCACGCTGGCGGGCGCCGACGCCACGCGCTCGCGCCGCGCGCCGCTGTACGACATGCGCCACACGCCACCCTCCCATTGGTCCGCCCAGTACACCTCCTCCGTCTGCACATACATGTATACAATCTGATTAACATTTGTAACTACAAAAAAACTCTTACAACGCAAGTGTTAGTCAAAAAATTTGTCACACGAAATGAACAAAGATGAAATGAACTCGAAATATTTATCGCGCGCGCTGGATCCATCCGCCGGTAGTACTGACCTGCGCGTGCAGCGCGATGGCGGCGACAGCGGTCCCGTTGTAGAGCAGCGCGCGCTCGGCGCCGTGCAGGCGCGCGCGCTGGATCCACCCGCCGCCCGCCACGAACAACCACCCGCGCGCCGCGTCAATCGCCAGCGCTGTACAACCAAACATCACGTACATTATTCTACATTTCATTATGTTATAATGTTATTAAGAAATAAGATAAACTGGAAGCAAGAGTTCAGTCCGCCCACACCATGTGTAGTGTAGTACTGACCGGTGACGGCGGCGGGCGCGGTGTCGAGCAGCACGTAGCGGCGGGACCCGTCCAGGCGCGCCGCCTCCACCACGCCGCGCCGCGGGTCCGCCCACACCACGTTGCCGCCCACCCAATCTACCGCAATACCTACACACACAAACAAACACCTCTCAAGCTTCCAACTCGAACAATACTAGCCGTTATGGTATGTTTTACAAAGGAAATTAACCTACTACGGATAAATCTTTGGTGCGTAACGTTTTTCGTGAATCAATTCGAAGTCGAACACTTTTAAAGTCTAGTTTAGAGGAGACAACGATGTTAAAATCATCCGTTTACATGGCGTACCTGCTACGAGGTCGTAGGGCTGTGCGTCAGGCGGCTCGTGCAGCTGCACGATCAGCTGCCGGCCCGTGCCGTCGCGCCGCACGCGCCACACGCGCCCCGCCTCGCCGTCCGCCCAGTACACCCACTCGCCCTCTAATTCACAAAGCGGAAATCGGTTCATTGCTAAAATTGGCCACTTTTAGCAATAAACTAAGCGACAGGCTAGAAAATATTGTATAAGCTATAAAAAGTACCACACAGCTTCTTCGGAGTGCACTTTAAGAACACCCTTCACAATTTAGTCTTTTTTTCCATTGGTGGCGCTAATTTAGCGCATATACCCTCTTAAAAACTATAAGAACACACATCCATGAACACATCATACTATGTGAATAATTCCACTCGACCTCGAATTTAAATGGTCTTTTTAGTGTCTTATTTTTTTACGAACCCTAAATTCATGTAGATGAATAATGTTGAATTACTGTACAAGATTAACTACATTTCTATTGGCTCTACGTAAAACAAAGTATTAGAACCTACAAGTTTTACGTAAAAACATTAGAAACAATTATTATTTTTTCTTTATATGCATACAGACTAATCCGCATTGGGCCTACGTGTTGGGTAATGGCCCATTCTCCTTATCTACCCAGTGGGGACATAAAAAATTGTTTAAAAAACAAAAAAACCGACTTCAAAAAACCTGCCTCTAAAAAGCAAGAAATAATATACAAATCATTAGATACGCATTATCATTGTTATAATAAAACACGTCTATTAAAGTCGGGTGGGGCTTTTAGAATAAAAAAAGGAAGATGTCATATCAGGATTACTTGTAAACTACTGAACCGATTTGAAAAAAAAATGGGACCATCTCGCAAGAAAACTCAATCTATCAAAAAAAGAATCATCTAAATCGGTCCATAAATGTCAAAGATACGCGCGATCAACGATAAAAAAAAACATACAATCGAATTGAGAACCTCCTCCTTTTGATGAAGTCGGTTAAAAAATGGCTGATGTCGTGCATACAGACCTGCATGGTAGTCGATGGCGCTGGCCATAGTGAGCTGCGGTATGGGCGGCAGCAGCGACTCGGCGTCGTCCCCCGCCTCCAGTTCCCCGGCCTCCCCCCCCTCGCCCCCACTCCCGCCCTCCGCGTGTTTGTCCATTCCCCCCTTCCGCTCCACTGGTTCCGCTGCCACGCCACGTACTTCCCAGCTCAGGGAGTATATCACCACTTCGTCAATCGCTGTTGACAGCACATTACATATAAAATGTATCTGCTACAGCAAAATTTTCTTTTAAAGAGAAGCTTAACGAGCACGATAAAAAAAACGATATTTTTAATTTTTAACCGACTTCCTTATACACCTATGCTTTAGGTTCAGTTCAAAATTCAGTTCACAATTAAAGTTTGTACAGGCGAACATAATTATTTCAGATTCAGAACTAACAATTTCAGATTTTAATTTCAAAAGATAATTTTACAAGTTCAGACTTCATTAATCCTTCAACGCCCGATGTGCCCTATCGGGCACATAACACAATAGATTTTCTATTGTTGTATTGTTTTCCGGGCGTTGACGAGTAGGAAGCATTATAGACGTATTGCTTTAGACAAGTGCAAGTTAGGTTTTTTGATCAGAAAGGAAAAAGACAAACGCCAACATTAGTTTAAATTGTATGAAATATGAAAATGTATTTAATCCGCCGTGTTAAAGGCAAAACCGACTATCTGGCGATTTTTGACGATTTACACTTTTTTACACTAGGCTATTCAGTTTTGAATTCTCTATCTAGTGTTAAAATCAATTATTTTCTAAGACGTTTATTTACGGAGTTACTGAGATCTAAAAGCAACTATTTCATATATTTTGTGAGTTAAAATAGACCAAAAGCAAATATTCAGAGATAAATATTAACTTTTCTTAATATTTTTGAGGCAAACTAGAAATATTTGAAATACTCGATTTTTGTTGTATATAATATATATAGACATCGTCTTAATATCTAGTGGTAGTAAACGTTAAAGTGGTATAATTACTTTTGGCTCTTGACTTTATATGACATTTGCACAAGTACTCTAGAGTCAAAACCGACTACTTAAAATTAGTTTGTTTTTTCAATGGGAATTCTTGACTTTTAAGCGATTTTATGCAGATAGTCTAGAAGCAAAACCTACTACTTATACTTAGTTGGTATTATCGGGGATGTAACCGCGTGCGCATTTGTATTTTAACGGACTACCTATCAACAGTTGTTTGTATCTTGCGCAACGGACAGGGTGCCTACTGCCATGTCTTAGCGCAGTATTATTTCATTCTTACCGTGCTATTTCGTACTACGACCTTCATAAAGTATGATTATTGTAATAATGTTTCCGTTGGAAGTTTTGTGACGTCATCGATCAATCATTCACTTAAACCGTACCACGACGTGTCTTTTGACAGCTAGCATTATTGTTTTTGTGTCAAATATTGAGAAATTTTGCAGTCTTAAAAAAGTTGCTTTTTCTCAACGGAATCAAAACTATTTTGAGTTATTTTATTTAGATATTGGAAATTGCGTCATAAACAGTAAGAGAAACGTTTTTATACATATTGTTCTTCATTGTGAATGTAATATTAGTTGGTATGATTCATTTATCGGAGCTCGGTGGCGCAGTGGTTTAGCGCCTGGCCCAGCGATTGCGGAAGTTAAGCAACGTTCGCAAGGGTCGGTCATGGAATGGGTGACCAATAATGTATTATCTCGAGCTCCTCCGTGCTTCGAAAGGCACGTTAAGCCGTTGGTCCCGGCTGCATTTGCAGTCGATAACACCCACCAATCCGCATTGGGCCCGCGTGGTGGGTTATGGCCCATCCTCCTTACCACCCATAAGGAAGGCCTGTGCCCCAGCAGTGGGGACATCAAAAATGGCTGATGGACATGGACACGTTTCATTTATATTTGATAACAAATCCTTGTGAACCCCATCACCTATGGCATTAAGGGTTGCTGTAATTTCGTTCCATTTTCTGTGCGAGTATTCTTTAGCCTGCAACGACCTATTATAGGCCGAAGCAATATCCTTATTAGAATTTAGAAACTCCCATAGAAGTTCTAATTGACGTACGGACACGCGACTAGTTTTTTTACTGAAAGACAAGAAATAATATTTAGTTAAACTAAAGCACTGCGCGTTTAAAGGTGATAAAAGGAAATCTTTATTTACTTACTTTAAGTTTAAAATATAAAATTTTATTAATTTACAAAGTTCAAAGACAAGCGCGCTTACACAGATTTTTTTAATTGTCGCATTCTTGGCCGTTGTTCTCTTCTTATCATTGTGTTTTGGCAATCTACTTTCCTCTTGGAAGTAATTTTTGCCAGTGTCAAGTGTAGATAGCAAATAACCCGTAGTGATGGCTAGCAGGGAATAGACAATTTCGCAATATCATTCGTTCTTTGGCAGGAATAAAGTATTATTACTTTGTGCAGGTTGTGGTACGAATTTGAAAAATCTTATTGTAAGCTTATAACAAAACGTTCATAAAACATGATGGTTTTCTAAAAGGTGATGGTAAGCCTCCAGATGGACAAGCAGTATAATAATAGCACAAGAGAACACGGCTACAGCACACGACAGAACAAAAGAAGTAGAAAAGATGTTGATTCCACTTAGCCTATAGAGAAAATAGTTGGGGCAACCTTTCCAAATCAGTTGAATCAATTGTACAAAGAACCACTACCAATTTCGGTTGCCAAAAAAGCAGACCTTCTGAAGCTGTGTAGAAAAGGAGTTATTCCTGAAGAGTACCATGGCTGGTTTGAAAAAATAAAAACTGACTGTCAGACGATCGACCGTGTGCCAGACTTAACAGTGTCTGATACCTCCGATGAGGAATGAGCAAAATTAACTTTTTTTGTTTAGAAATTAAAATAAATTGATTGGCTCTTAATACATTTATTTTTAATTTAATTTTTACTAAATTAAACTTGATATTTAAACATTTATAAGCTGCAAATAACAATAGTTAATTTTGCTACAAATGAGCCAATAAGCTTAGTACGTTTAAATATAGAAGCAAAATCAACTATCTTTTGGGTTTTTTAAAAAATCTTGTTACTTGTTGGCTTTAAATTTAATTCAATAATAGAGTTATTCTGTTTGTCTATTTAAGAACATCAAGACTATATGAAAAGTCGTTTAGGTTGGTAATTTTGGCAACTATAGATATTTTTATGGTATAGAGGTAAAACAGACTATTTGGGGCTCCATTATAGTTACGTATAATATTGTGTCTAATAAATAAACAATAATTAAATTGGTCTTTTACTAATTTGCATACGAAGAATTAACGAATAACCCTATCAAAACGGAAAACAAAAACACTATATATTTTAATACTAAATTAACCTACAAACTTTGGATCAATTTTACTCAACATTTTGCATTGTGTTTTTTGGCCGAGTTAGTCGGTTTTGCCTTTAACACGAACAATAAATAAGATCAGTCTTAAAAACTTACAATAATAACAAGAATAATAAGGGCAATAATAATAAAGCCAAAAACTTAAAATAAAGCCTTAAAACTTACCGACACAGCCATCGCCAACGCGCTCATAGCCGAGCGCACATCGGCACGTAGAATTGTTTTCCGACACGGCGAGGCACAAATGTGCGCACGGCCGCGTGCGCCGCTTGCACGCGCCTAGCGACGCGTTCTGCGACGCGGGGTCGTACACTAGCAGCGACAGCACGCCCTCTATGCAACAACACATGCACAACATGAAGCTAAACACTACTTTTGACTTTTTAGACATTTCGACCGCTTTTTTGAGTCATCTTTAAAATCTAGATGGTACCTCGGTCAGTCAGTGTAATAAATTGCATCGTAAGTAAAACAAAAAACTAAGGTACGTGTATATTATACCGCTACATAAGCAATCATGAATGGAAAGCGCCAAATTATTAGAAGTAGAGAAAGTTACTCCTTATTTGAGTTTCTATGAAATACTGTGTTATCGATTTCAACCAAGCTTTTGATAATATATCCATCGTTTCAAAAATTCAAAATGTGTAGTATTTTAATGATTATTAACCACTTGCCATAAAAATTAATGTACGTTGCCAAATAATATCATTTACCGAAAACGACCGAAATAAAAAAATATCATCAAGTCAAAAGTCCTCAGTAAGAGTACCCCAAGGATCGGTATTGGGTCCGCAGTAATTTCCCGTGTATAGAGCACGTACCCGCGTCCCGTCCCTTGAGTATGTCCCTGTGCAGGTCGCAGCGCGGCGGGCGGCAGGCGCGCAGGGCGTCGCCGGCCGCGTCCGCCCACACCACCTCGCCCGCGTGCACCGTCAACGCAGTAGGGCGCGCCCCCCACCCCAGTTGCAACTATAGACACACACACACATGATACTATTACAACTAGTGGCTCTGAGAGCTGTAGACCTCGCGTTTGTGAAATTTTAGATAATTTTTCGAAATTGCTGAAATATGTTTCTTTTTCGCAAAATTTCGAAAACCTGTAGAGCCGGACAGACATACGAAATAACTTTTACCCGAGCTGAAACGGTAACGTTTCGCGCTCGCTTGGTCGATATCAATAGGTATTTCATCTGTTTAATCCAGATTAACCAATAATTGCGTTTAAGAAATCGGAATAAATAAACAACTTAGTCGCAAACTAAATACTAATGTGTAAAATTGCGTAGTAATTTTCCAAGGAAACTGGTGAAATGGAAATATTGATTTATTTTTACTATTCATGTCGATGAGTGAACTTATCATGCGAGTGTGAGCGAGTGTAAACATCGTACTAAGAATGCGAATAATAAGCCACACTCACCGTGGTGATATTCCCGTGAGGGTGCTTGAGGTCCAGGAACTGTATGGTGGCGGAGCCGCTGTTGAGCCAGTACAGCCGGTCCGACTCCACGTCTACCATCATACCTGTCACAACACAACTACTACATTCAACGGTACGCTGAGATACTGAAACATGGTAATCAGTTTCAATTAATTTTATACTTTAATGCAAAGACACTAAGGTTCAAAATAAATTAATGATTTTTGTCAGTTTTGTATAACCTAACTGTGTGTGTTGCTGACTGTACAAATCCCATTTTCCTACACACAATGATTGCTGAAAGGTAATATTTAGGCGTGCATTGACAAGTGACGATTAGTATAAATGGCAGACTGATAAAGGAAGATGGTTCAGTACGTCACGGTATGTCGTGAGGTTTATTTTGAACACAGTTATATAGCAGTGTGTGCGTATTTGTGTGTGTAATACTGACTGGAGACGCCGGCGAGGTACGCGTCGTCCCGCGCGTGTTTCAGCACGGTCCGCCCCATTCCGTCTCCGTCCGCATATTCCAACCGTTCCCCGTCCTCGTCGCGCAACGCCCAGTACAGTTTGCCCCTGTGATGCAACAGATTATTGTTAGTGCGTTTGTACAAGGTACCTTTTACATTGGAGAAATCTTAGTATAAGGGATTTGTCATAGTGTACAACAAAATATATCGTTGTGTCGCCTTCAAAATGTATAGAACACTGACAAAATAACGGGTATAGCCGCCCGCCCAGTGTAGTGCTACGTGTAGTACCGGCGGGGGTGGTGGGCGAGCGCTGTGGGCGACGCTATGGGCAGCAGGCGGGCGGCGCTGTGGCCCGCGAGCGAGGCGGCCCACAGCTGGGCGGCGGCGTGGTAGTACAGCACGCCGCCCGCCCAGTCCACGCACGCCGCGCCCACGCCCTCCGCCACGGTGCGCGCGCCGCCGCCGCCGATGTCCAGCACCTTCAGCTCGTTCGTCTGCACGATACAAACCATATCACACCCTCTGCCTTATTAAAACAGGCATTGTTTGAAACTTGTGCTATTTGATTTAGACTTTATTTCGATAAAATTATTTGCTACTACTTAAAACCCGTTGAAATCATCAATGACCGCAACGCCAGGACTGTAAATACATTACCTCCTGGTCCCTGGTGTAGATAGCGCGCGTGGGCGTGTGCGCGTGCAGCGAGGCGGGCGCGAGCAGCGCGGGCGCCGTGCGCGCGGGCGCCAGGGAATGCTCGGGCGCGGTCCAGTCTAGGCCGCGCAGGGACTCGCGCCGACCCACCAGTAGCACTTGCTCGTGCGCTACAGACAAAAAAGGATCATCAAGAGTTTGATTTGGATGTTTCGTAAGCATTGTGCGATTCGTGTAATATAATGCGTGCGTGTCAACGGCGGTGGTTTCTGTGTATGCATTGAGACATAAGTGTGTGAGTGTGAGATTGTGTGCGTTGTCGAATACTAACGTTGGCAGGTGGTGTCGTTCGCGAGCCGCATTATATGCGGACAGGCGGAGACGCGCGTGATGAGGCATAGATGTATGTGTGTGTTTGAGGGTTGACGGTGTTAAAATGTTAACTGATAAAAGTAATTGTTATGTTAAAATACTATAATGTTCTGTCACAACGTAACAACTGTTATCTGTTATAATATAATAATGTTATGAATAAGTATACGCGACCTATAAAGTCCGCGGAAATATACATACTAAAGTTAAAATTATGTCAATCGCACGTCACTGTGTTATGCACCGAACAGTGTATGTATGTGTGTGGGTGTGTAATACTAACGTTGGCAGGTGGTGTCGTTGGCGAGCCGCATTAGATGCGGGCAGGCGCAGACGCGCGCGTCGGGCGTGTCGATGAGGCACAGGTGCGAGCAGTTGCCGTTGTTAGCGCACGGGTTCTTGTCCGCGCGCGGCTGGCGGCTCGGGTGGATCACCTGATACACGCGCATATTATGATCCACCCAAGTTAAAGGTATTTAAGAAACTATTGCGTTAGATGTAATGTAATCATAGTAGTAATGTGATCGTAGCAGGTGGCGATCCATAGTCTCTGCCTACCCCCATGGGAAACAGGCGTGAGTA
This sequence comes from Agriphila straminella, assembly GCA_950108535.1. NCBI lineage: Eukaryota > Metazoa > Arthropoda > Insecta > Lepidoptera > Crambidae > Agriphila > Agriphila straminella. The sequence continues at coordinate 351,169 of OX467324.1, read as the reverse complement.
TATGTATGTATGTATGTAATCATAAACAAACTAATCATTTAAAAGGTTGAGCTATTCTAATTCGAGGATCTTTAATTATTGAGTTTCAATTGTCTTTCAATACAGGGTTATTTGTAATACACCAACAACCTCGCAGGAGTAGATTACCAACATCATAAACAACAACGTATGTTCTACGACTTTTATCATAACTCAATACATTCACCAAAACTAAATTTTCACGTTTTTATTGCACTGTTCGACACTTTTTACGTCTATGGATGGCAGCGGGGCGGGGCGGGCGGGTCGCGCGCACCAAGCGCTCCGCGCGCCCGTAGAGTTATGAACATGCGAACGGTAAATTAAAATGACATTTATTTTGTATGAAAGTAAAATCTAACGAATTATCAAAAGTCGTAGAAAAAATGTTGTCATTTGTGATGTTGGTAATCTACTCCTGCGAGGTGTCGGTGTTTTACAAATAACCCTGTATATAAAAATCGTTTCAGCTCATAATGTCAACCGGACAAAAAATGTACATTTCTTATATCGTCAACTTCTTAGAATGTCAACTTCGTAAAAGGACAACTTCTCGAATTGTCCACTTCTCACAATGACAACTTCGCAATTGGTCAACTTCTCATAATGTCAACTCTTAAATTATATTTTCGCAAAATGATAACTATTCGTAATTTGTACTTTAACCCCCTTACTTATAAACGAGGTGTGAGGTTGGAATAGTTATTCTGTGTTTTCTCACCTTCTGACCACTACTATCTTCTGAATGTCTGACGAAGATAAAACACGGAATAACTATTCCAACCTTACACCCCGTTTATAATGGGGAAGATGTAAATAAAAATTTATTCAATTTTTTTAGCCCTAATTAAAAGTATAAGCAACTATAAGACTAACTGTGAAAAAAATTTGTTGATATCACGAAAATTGAATTTTTTATAAGCAAATCAATTTGGGGACGCGCGGAATCTGATTGCGTCGTTCGAGTAATGGCTATGACGTCACGTCGCCGGTTGTACGATAGACAGCGGCGGCGGGCGTATGGAAGCTTAGCGACACTATGTGATTAACAGGCTCTGTAAACTTACTTTTGTTTATTTCGATACTTTTGTTTTGTTATTTTACATTTTTCATACAACCACTGTATTTTTCAATAAAATTAGGTAGGTACAGAAAGTTTCATAGAGTTCCTCGGATACGTATCTTTCGCAAGTTGACGTTTTTTACAGGTATTTTTTGAGGTATTTTTTATTTTCTTAGGTCGTTATCTCGTTTATTTGTTTCTTTGTTTAATTACTGGGAATGATTTTATAACGAGCTAGACTTGAAACTTTGAATATAGGTCAGAACTGTAAGACAACGCTGATCATCATTGAGCTGATCTGATGACGGAGCTGGAAGAAGGCCACAGGAACTCTATAATAAAACCATACAATCACATCGACTTTTGTGCTCGTTTAATTCGTCTTGACAAGTACTCTGATAGGAATGGGAGATGAGGTCCAAGGTCTGATGATGGAGCCGGAAGAAGGCTACAGGAACTCTGTGTTCAAACCATGCAACCCCATCGAGTTTAGGCTCATTTAATTAGTCTTGACGAGTTCTCTGTTGAGAAATACTCGTAGTTTCAAAGGTCTGATATCATTTCGAATCGTTGGATTTGCCTTGACAAGTACTATGTTGGGAGATAGTTTCCAGAGCCTGATGATGGAGTCGGAAGAAGGCCTCAGGAACTCTGTATTCAAACCATGCAACCCCATCGAGTTTGGGCTCATTTGATTCGTCTTGACGAGTACTCTGTTGGGAATCCGGGGTCTGATGATGGAGCTGAGAGACTTCTTGAGTGAACGGTCGATCAGAGTAGTCATTGACGGCTGCTCCTCTGACCTCATGGCAATTGATGCCGGAGTTCCTCAGGGGTCGGTGCTCTCTGCGACGCTTTTCCTGCTACACATCAATGACCTACTAATATCGGGCATTGTTGGCTATGCGGACGACAGTACTGTCATGGAGATATATCTGTCCAGCGCGAATGCCGGTAGAGATGAGGTAAAAATAAAGAGAGAGGCCATGGTTGAGCGATTGAACCTGACGTTAAGTCTCGTCTCCCAATGGGGTGATGAAAATCTCGTCAGCTTCAACGCCTCTAAAACGCAGGCATGTCTGTTCACCGCAAAAAGGAGTCCATTTACCTTAACTCCTACTTTCCGAGGTACATCTATCCAAGTAACCGATTCTCTCCAGCTCCTTGGCATGGAGTTATCTTCTGACCTTAACTTCGGCACCTCCATCGAGTCCAAGGCTCAAACTGCAGCTAGGAAGCTGAGCGTCCTAAATAAAGTCAAGCGGTACTTTACGCCTGGGCAGCTTTTAACTCTTTATAAAGCTCAAGTCCGATCTTGCATGGAGTACTGCTGCCACCTTTGGGATGGCTCGGCAAAATATCAACTTGCTGCACTGGACTCGGTGGAACGCAGAGCCAAGAGATTAATAGGCGATGGAGAACTGGTAGCAGCTAAGCTTAACAGTTTAGCTCACCGCCGAAAAGTTGCTTGCCTATCGGTCTTTTACAGATTGTACTTTGGTGAGTGTGCTCAAGAACTGCATGAACTCATTCCACCTTCTCCTTTCTACCATCGGACATCCAGACGCACTGCAGGTTACCACCCGTTCTTAGTTGATATACCTTTTCTGCGTACCAAACGCTACTCATCATCGTTCATAATGCGCACAGCTATGGAATGGAATTCCCTGCCGGCGTCTGTGTTTCCGAGCGCATATAACCTGACTCTATTCAAGGCCAGAGTGAATAAGCACCTTGTGGACAAGCTCGCTCCATCGTAGACCCTGTCTTTGCTTTTGGGCAAGACTGGGGTCAAGAGCAAACCCATTAAATAAAATAAAAATAAAAAAAAGCTGAGAGAAGGTCACAGGAACTCTGTAATAGAACAGCAACTCCATCCAGTTTGGGCTCGTTTGATTCATTTTGACGAGTATTATGTTGGGAAACAGTGTCCAGGGTCTGATGATGGACCTGAAAAAGGCTACAGGAACAGGAACTCTATAATAAAACCATACAATCACATCGACTTTTGTGCTTGACAAGTACTCTGATAGGAATGGGAGATGAGGTCCAAGGTCTGTTGATGGAGCCGGAAGAAGGCTACAGGAACTCTGTGTTCAAACCATTCAATCCCATCGAGTTTTAGCTCATTTGATTCATCTTGACGAGTTCTCTGCTGAGAATTAGTTTCTAGGGTCTGATATCATTTGGAATCGTTTGATTTGCCTTGACAAATACTATGATGGGAGATGATTTCCAGAGTCTGATGATGGAATCAGAATAAGGCCACAGAAACTCTGTATTCAAACCATGCAACCCCATCGAGTTTGGGCTCATTTGATTCGTCTTGAGCTTGACGAGTACTCTGTTGGAAAATAGAATCCAGGGTCTGATGATGGACCTGAAATAAGGTCACAGGAACTCTGTAATAAAAAAGCAACTCCATCCAGTTTGGGCTCGTTTGATTCGTCTTTACGAGTACTCTATTGAGAAATAGTTTCTAGGGTCTGATAATAAAGCCGGAAGAAAGCTACAGGAACTTTGTATCAAAACCATGAAACCCTATCGACTTTGGGCTCGTTTGATTCATTTTGACGAGTAATCTGTTGGGAAATAGTGTCCAGGGTCTGACGATGGACCTGCAAAAGACTACAGGAACTCTGTAATAAAACCATGCAACCCCGTCAAGTTTGAGCTCGTTTGATTCGTCTTGACGAGTACACTGTTGGGAAAAAGTGTTCAGGGTCTGATGATGGAGCCAGAAGAAGGCCACAAGAATTCTGAAATAAAACCATGCAACCTCATATTCTAGTTTAAAATCGTTTGATTCGCCTTGACAAGTACTATGGTGGGAGATGGTTTCCAGGTTCTGATGATGGAGCCGGAAGAAGGTCACAGGAACTCTGTAATAAAACCATGCAACACCATGCTCTAGTTTAGAATGGTTTGATTTGCCTTGACAAGTACTATGTATGATGGGAGATGGTTTCCGGGGTCTCAAAATGGAGCCAGAAGAAGTTCACAGCAATAAAACCATACAACTTCATCGAGTTTGGTTTTGTTTGATTTGTCTTGACTAAGACCTTAGACCCTATTTCTAGATGGTTCCCAGGGTCTTATGATGGAGCTAGAAAGTGGTAATGAGAGATCTGTAATAAAACGACACAACACCATTGAATTTGGGATCGTTTCAAACAAACCAGCCTAAATTCTAGGGTATTGCGTCATTTTATAACAGAGTTCCCATGGCCTCTTTCTGGCTCCATCATCCTTGGATTTTTTCTAAAGTTTTTGTCAAGATCAATCATACGAATCCAAACTCAATGGTGTTTCGTCGTTTTGTCAGGGTTTTATTACAAAGTTCCCACGGCCACCTTCTGGCTCCATCATAAACCTGGGATATCATCTAGAACCAGAGTCCTTGACAAAACCAAACAAATTATACGAGCCCAAACTCACTGGTTTTATTATAGAGATACCATGGCTACTTTCTGGCTCCATCATCACCCTAGATATCTTTTAGGACCAGAGTTCTTGTCAAGCCAAACCAAACGAGCCTAAACTCGACGGTGTTTCGTCATTTTATTACAGAGTTGCCATAGCCACCTTCTGGCTCCATCATCAGAACTTGGATATCATCTAGTACCAGAGTCCATGTCAAGACGAATCAAACGAGCATAAACTCGATAGGGTTTCTTCATTTTATTACAGAGTTCCCATGGCCACCTTCTGGCTCCATCATAGTCTCATATTGTCTTAAAAAAATACACTGTTTTAAACAAGTATTTTAAGTGTACTAGCGACACGCCCTCGCTTCGCTTCTTTCTTTTTTTGCACAGCCAAAAATAAAACAAATATCGTACAGTTGTTACCTTTGCTCCAGAAGACGCGCATGAATTTATTTTCGCTCGCGTTATTTTTTGCGACAACTCCTAAGATATTCATTTAAATAGTATGGTGTTAATGATTAAAATAATGTGCATGAAATGCTTCAGGTAGCAGACGTATTTAAGTTGATAAGGATTAATACTGTATCCTTCTAAATAGCTTTCCAAATTACCGCATTGTATGTGACCGATTTTTTAGAAGATTATAATGGGTATAGTGAGCTATTCTTAAAAGATAGATATATGCCATCGCGGACTTTTTTGTAGATCTATAAAAGAGAAAAAATTCCATCATACATTATTTTGTTATAGCTCAAAATTTTTATGCAGCGTTTTCGATGCAAGCTCCCAGTCGGCTTATTTTTTGGCAAAATATTTAACCATTATCGTAATATTTCTACCAATTTAGATAAAACCTTAACTTATTATACACTTAAACCTTCCTCAAGGATCATTCTATCATTTGGTAAAAACCGCATGAAAATCCGTTTAGTAGTTTTTGAGTTTATCGCGAACAGATAGACAGATGCGGCGGAAAGACTTTGTTTTATAACATCTCGGCGGACGTAACCGGCGATGTGACGTCGCGCCTTAAACGGTCAAGACCGCGCTGATTTTAAAAACATTCAACTTTGAAAATTGATAAAAAATTCAGTTTTTGAGATATCTAAAAAATTCTTTCACCAATATTTTTTAGATTTTACGTTTGATTTTTCTATATTATAAAATAATTACACTCATCTTCCCCATTAAGGGGGTAAATGGCTAATAAAAAAGAAAACCATTACTTTCTTACTAGTTTTGCTAAAAGATTTTCTAAAAAATCGTGGTTAACGTCGGGGGATATGGTAATAGTATTATTATTTAGTAAATATGTAGGTGATTAAAATAAAATTTCAAAATTTGTATAATCAACCAACTATAATTATGCAAGTGCGATTTATCAACACATAATAATTAGAGTAGTTCAAAACGCCTATAAAGCAACAGCACGCTACAGACTATATGCTATTGATTTCTAGCGCGCTATTAAATACGCTATGTTATAACGCGCTATTTATCAGGAAGCGTGCGGTCGGCTGGCTGGCGCGTTAGATGCAGCACGTTGGATCTCGTAACACGTTACGTCACACGTCGTTCGTTAGACAGATCGCGCGCTATACAAAAATGTTATTTATTAATACGTCGCATTTTAGTCTTAAGTAAAATAAAGCAGTAAACTAATGAACTTTCTTTCATACTTTTCGGGCTTAGAACTGTCTATTATTGAATTATACGATTACGGAAGAACAAACGTATGTCGGAAAAACAAGTGAAGGTAGGAAAAGTTTGTCTAGTGATCTGTAGTTAAGAAAAACCAGTGCAAGCGATTTTCGACCTTATTGACATTTGAAATTCGGTTGTTTATTTTGCCGTATTCTCGTTTACTAACTTAAAGATTTAATAAAAACCGTTATTTTGATAAATGTCAATAAGGTCGAAAATCGCTTGCACTCATTTTTTTTACTTGTGATCACTAGACAGTGTTTTCTAGTTAAAAAAAACAAGTGCAAGCGGTTTTCGACCTTATTGACGTTTGAAATTCGGTTGTTTTTTCCATATCTCTCGTTCACTAACTTTGCTTAGCTAAATAGCTTTTACATAATAACTAATTGACTTAGGTGTGTCATAACAGTCCTAATCGAACTATCACAATATAAGGTCGCGCGCGATATTATACCCAGTTTACAGTTATGTGTCCCAAAAGTCCTAATTTATTTAACAATAACGTCAATAACGTGTTAGATACACAAAGTCACTATGACAAATAAGTTCGCGCGCGATAAGTACCTAGCGACTAGCGTGCTGCGACTGGCTGCGAGAATAACGTTCATAACGCGACCGATACCAATAGCGCTTACGCGACGACTGCCCGCCCGCGCGCGCCCAACGCGGCCTCTCGCCCGCTACCGGCCAACGCCCCGCTGCTAGTTGCTACTCGTTATATTTCTAGCGTCATAAGAACTACTTACATAGCGCGCGATGTGCGCTATGCATAGATAGCGCGCTAGAATATTGCGCTAGACGTTATATTAACCACCTCTGATAATAATACATACAAATTTCTAAAATAATTTCGAAAACCATCACTCTGTGTTTACCTCCCAAAATTATATTTACTTTTTTAAAAGGCACAAAAAATTTATGAAATGTAAAAAAAAATAAAAGTGCAGATTTTCATTTTGCAGTGCAATTAAATATTTCTTTTTATTAAAACAAAGAAAGTCAAAGAAAATATATGACTTTTCTTATTAAATAGTAATTTAAAGTACAAATTACGATGAGTTGTCATTTTGCGAAAATATCATTTAAGAGTTGACATTATGAGAAGTTGACCAAATGCGAAGTTGTCATTGTGAGAAGTGGACATTTCGAGAAGTTGTCTTTTTGCGAAGTTGACATTCTAAGAAGTTGACGATATAAGAAACGTGCATTTTTTTTCCGGTTGACATCATGAGAAGTTGACATTATGAGCTGAAACGATAAAAATGAAGTCTAATACAAGTGAGTCCTGCATTTAAAAATCTATAAATTGCATTTAAGAATTCGTCACATTAATTAGCTGATAAGGCGACTCGTTGAATGAGTTGACTTTATGAGAAGTTGACCAAATGCGAAGTCATTGTGAGAAGTGGACATTTCGAGAAGTTGTCTTTTTGCGAAGTTGACATTCTAAGAAGTTGACGTTATAAGAAATGTGCATTTTTGTCCGGTTGACATTGTGAGCTGAAAGGAATGTGTCGTGGTACCTTGATGTCGAACGGCTGCGTGAGCGTGCGGTGCAGCACGGCGACGGGCGCGCCGCGCAGCTTGTCGGCGCGCGCCACGCTGTTGGCGCGCCAGTCGGTCCAGTACACGTGCGCCTCGTGCACGCACACCGCGAACGGGTGCGCCAGCGCCGCGTGCGCGCGCAGCACCGCGCGCCGCCCGCCGCCGCCGTACGACGCGCACTCTATCGCGTCAGACCTAAGTACCAAGCGATAGAATGGCAGAATGTCACTAAATGTATCGCGCTTGGTGGCGCTACTGCTGCTGGAAACCTTTGTACGGACATTTTACCCCCAATTTTTCGATTTATTTTAAATTATATCTAAAAATGGTTGGTACTAATAAATAACTATTATGGAAGTCAAACAGTAATCGAATTAAAGATTTAAGGAAACCAAAATGAGTTGGAAGAAGTTTTCATATTTACGAAAAATCGCTTCGAACATCCAAAAATTCATAGCAAACACATAGAAAACAACAAAATGACAGGTCTTCACTAGCGCCAAGTTAGTGGTAGTGCGCCGACTGGTGGACGATTTGTGAATCAGCAAAATTATCCTGCCATTAACAAAAGACACTGGTCCGATGCAGTTTCACTCGAAAATGTATGGCAAATAGAAAATTTTACAGATAATACGTCGTTTTGTACCTCGCAAATGCTCTGAAGTTGCCGCAGATCACTGTCTTTTGTCAATTTAATCGCATCGTGTAGTAGCCGGCACGTCACTTGGCAATTTTTTTATGTGTTTAGGTACAGCGCGGGATGCGGGGGATGAGGTCACAAAGTTCCGTGCGCACGATTGGCTGGACAGTCGACCGTCACCCCCCGCCTAGTATCTATGTTTATTTCCTAAAATAACTACGTTAAAATCTTACCAAGTTACGTGCCAGGTACATACAGCTTAAAACCACAGCACATTTTTCCTATCTTTGTGTGCGATAAAGTAATTGTTTGTTACAATTATTAGTTTCCGCCTGCGACTTCGTCCACGTGGACATTCGTAAAATCCCTAGGGAACCTTCGACTACTTGGAATAGAAATAGATTTTTTTTTTTATTTAAATAGACTTATTAAAAGTTCTTTTAAATCGTCCAGTTTTTTCCCCTACCACCCATTCGGGATGTCTTTTGCTGACAAGAAGAATGGGCGCAAGAAACTTATCAGCCTCATCAAAAGTAACAATATATACAATTTATTATATCGTTACCTAATTAATATAAAAAACAAAAAACCGACTTCAAAAAACCTGCCTCTAAAAAAAGAAAGAAATAATATACAAATCATTAGATACGCATTATCATTGTTATAATAAAACACGTCTATTAAAGTCGTCTAGTAAAGGCTGGAGTACATCCTACATCTTCCTTTTTTTATTCTAAAAGCCCCACCCGACTTCAATTGACGTGTTTTATTATAACAATGATAATGCGTATCTAATGATTTGTATATTATTTCTTTCTTTTTTTAGAGGCAGGTTTTTTGAAGTCGGTTTTTTTGTTTTTTAAACATTTTTTTTATTTTTAGTGTAAGTACCTTCTGTATTAGGTAGTGTAGGTATATTATTTAGGTTGAAAAATCGGCTCAGCCAAACGTGAGATAATCGCGGAGAAACATACATACATACAAACTGAATACCTCCTTTTTTTGAAGTCGGTTAAAAAGACTGCACAAAGGTATCCCTTCCCCAACAAAAAAAATCATCTAATTCGGTTCATAAATAACAAAATTGTCAAGTTAGTTGATTTAATATCATAATATTTTCATTTATAGTTCCGATTTGAAAAAAAATTAAATGGGACCATCTCGCAAGAAAACTCAATCGAACAAAAAAATTATTATCTAAATCGGTCCATAAATGTCGAAGATACGCGCGAACAACGATAAAAAAAAACATACAATCGAATTGAGAAGTTCCTCCTTTTGATGAAGTCGGTTAAAAAACACAGATTTCAAAGGCCATATCTAAGTAAACATGTAAATACAAAAGCAATTTACTCCCATGCTTTTTTGTCATCTAAATAATCAACAATCTTGTAATAGCCCTTGCTCATAAGGATAGATTTATTTTATTTATTTTTTATTCATGGAAAACAAACAGCATATAAAAGTAACAACAGTAAAAACTAAATTTTAGTCTGAAAATGCCTTAAACAGTTTTCACTTATAGAACAGTCCAAAATACAAATTAAAAAGTTATACAAATTGAAATAATAAGTTCGTGAAAACAACAAAAAAAAAATACAAAAAAATGCCACTAAACTATTTGGAGTTGAAATTAAACCCATACCAAAACATTATGTATAAACATAATACATATAATATTTCAACTCCAAATAGTTTAGTGGCATTTTTTTTGAATATATTTCATATTTTGATTGTGAATCAAAATATGATTAATTTTCAAAGAAACCAGAACAGATTTTTTTATTAAAATAGGTGGATCTCGCCATAAATAGGTCAACATGCTCGGAGTGATTACGGTTGAAATTGTTTAATACTCTATTCAAAAAAGAATTTCGTCTGTAATTTGTAGTACATGTGTCTGTATGGAATCTGAGATGATTTCTCCTACAGTTGACACGAAATGGTACCTGTAGTTTAACCCTAGACAAAAGCTCGCCACAGTCGACTACACCGGTAATAATATTATGGAGAAACTTTAGATCCCCCACGTCTCTCCGCAGACTCAAAGGTAATAGATGATGATGTTGACAGTTGTTAATATAATTTGATTTCGCATTAATTTTGTGTTTAAAATTCAAATATCTAAGAAACTTCCTCTGTATTTTTTCAATCTTATCTATATAGACATGATATTGAGGACTCCATGCTTGACTGGCATATTCAAGTTGACTTGTAACTATTAATCTATCAATTTAATAGTATCTTTAAATTTTCTAATGGTAATTCTGTAAAATTACATGGAATCTTCTTATACATTGCAATGCATCTACCCAAAAAAGAGCCTCTTGTTTTGTGCAATCTGACTAAATCTGATCTGACTGAATAAAAAGTATCCTGTGTTTTGATCCAGACTATAAACTATCTGTGTGCCAATCCAATAGTTAGTCCCCGTTACCTGGCGTCGATCCAGTAGAGGCGCCTGGCGCGGTGGTCGAGCGTGATGCCGTTGGGCCAGGCGCCCCCCTGCGCGCCCACGCGCACCACCACGCGCCGCCCGCGCCCCGCCAGCGACGCGCGCTCGATGCGCGCCGCCGCCGCGTCCCAGTCGCTCCAGAACAAGTAGCCTAGGACCAACACTCATTTACCTCCATCAACAATATCCTAGATAACGCTTTACAAACTAAAACATTAAATATGGCACCGACTGACACAACAAAAAGAGATTCGAAATTTTTTAAGTAGAATCCCCACATGAGTATTTTTGTCTGGATTGGATACACATTACTATACTTAACAAATTCAACTTTATTTTATTTACACAATACTAAATAATATACTAGAAAAAATACGACTCGCACCAGATCAATACTCAGACGGGAATCGAACCCGCGACCTTTGGATATCCGGTCCAATGCTCTGACCGCTGAGCTACCGAGTCACTAGTGACATCGCCGAATTTCTTCTAGTATATCCTACTCTTACGCTGCAAGCCAGCGTTATTTCACCAATGTGAGGAATTACCTCGACATTCAATTGAAATATCTTTCCAGATATTTGGCAATCGATTAAGATGAAATAGCTATATAATTTTTAAATTTGAGATTTTTGCATTCACAATGCAATTTTTACACAATACTAAATAATATACTAGAAAAAATACGACTCGCACCAGATCAATACTCAGACGGGAATCGAACCCGCGACCTTTGGATATCCGGTCCAATGCTCTGACCGCTGAGCTACCGAGTCACTAGTGACATCGCCGAATTTCTTCTAGTATATCCTACTCTTACGCTGCAAGCCAGCGTTATTTCACCAATGTGAGGAATTACCTCGACATTCAATTGAAATATCTTTCCAGATATTTGGCAATCGATTAAGATGAAATAGCTATATAATTTTTAAATTTGAGATTTTTGCATTCACAATGCAATTTTTACACAATACTAAATAATATACTAGAAAAAATACGACTCGCACCAGATCAATACTCAGACGGGAATCGAACCCGCGACCTTTGGATATCCGGTCCAATGCTCTGACCGCTGAGCTACCGAGTCACTAGTGACATCGCCGAATTTCTTCTAGTATATCCTACTCTTACGCTGCAAGCCAGCGTTATTTCACCAATGTGAGGAATTACCTCGACATTCAATTGAAATATCTTTCCAGATATTTGGCAATCGATTAAGATGAAATAGCTATATAATTTTTAAATTTGAGATTTTTGCATTCACAATGCAATTTTTACACAATACTAAATAATATACTAGAAAAAATACGACTCGCACCAGATCAAATTAAATTTAAAAATTATATAGCTATTTCATCTTAATCGATTGCCAAATATCTGGAAAGATATTTCAATTGAATGTCGAGGTAATTCCTCACATTGGTGAAATAACGCTGGCTTGCAGCGTAAGAGTAGGATATACTAGAAGAAATTCGGCGATGTCACTAGTGACTCGGTAGCTCAGCGGTCAGAGCATTGGACCGGATATCCAAAGGTCGCGGGTTCGATTCCCGTCTGAGTATTGATCTGGTGCGAGTCGTATTTTTTCTAGTATATTATTTAGTATTGTGTAAAAATTGCATTGTGAATGCAAAAATCTCAAATTTAAAAATTTATTTTATTTATTTTTATTTCTAGGAAGGCCAACAGCACCAAACAATAATAGATAATGTGAATTGGAATAGATAGCCAATTAAATTTAAATAATAAGAAACAACGAAGAGAATAGGTACATTGTACAAAATAATGTTCCAGTTTGAAAGTGGGGCGTTATTTCGAGGTGCCGTTTTTGACAATCTGATCGGACATCAAGGGTATTCTTGATCGAAGCTAACGTAAGCTACAATTGACTAAAACAGTGACCATCTTGTTTTGTACAAACACAAGTGAATGTTGTACGAAAGACACGTAGATCAATCATTTGCAAGGAGCGGAAGTCTCTCATTACTGCTCACCGGCCAGATAAGGCCAGGAAATTAACCAAAACAGAGCTTAACAGACCTATTCTCTTGTTTAAACAATTTTTAAACTCTAAAAATAATGCTACTCTATAGGTAAGGATATCAAATAGATGGTAACGGTTCAATTTTTAAGTAAAAAATACATAAAATCATCAATAAAAGCCAAAGAAACATTTTCAGACTAGACCAAATTCAACCTAATAACAGTACGATCTTGTAATTTGTCGACTGAGTGGGGATAAGTTCGCGCATGTGCTCTCGCGAGCGACACATAGCGCGCGCGCCTCTCCCGCCGCGCAATCCCCACCCAATTTCAAAATATTTGCCTCGTACTGTACTAGGTATCGTATCGTAACGAACTATAATGTTATTATAGAGAGTGTGAGTAATCACTGACCGGCGGTGGGGTCGACGGCGATGGCGCGCGGGCTGTCCATGTCGCCGGAGATCAGCGTGCGCCTGAACCGCCCGTCCACCTTCGCCACCTGCATATTACATCTCTCAGTAAGTTCGTAGAATGACTAATAAAAACAACTTTTTGACATAAAAACAATTTTATTCGTCAATATAATCTCCTTCAAGGGTCAAGCATTCCAACATCTCTATGCTTTTCTTGTAAAACGACTTGTCCAACCCTTCAAAATACGCTTCAGTTTCAGCGATGACAATTTTCTTCGGGTTTTTGAGGTTTGCGAACATGTAATAGTCGCTGGGGGCTAAATCTGGAGAGTAGGGAGCATGTGGAAGTAATCCAAAGTGCATTTCTTCTAATTTTGTCATTGTAGCGATCGCGGGGGAGCTCCGTGACCGCGCGCGGAGCCAGTGCGTGAACCGTCTAAACATCTTGTTTAGTCGTCGCATCGCTGTGCGAACAGTGTGACGTCATGGGCACAAATGTGTGACTCATTGCACATTACGCTGTCGTTATCGAGACGGCATCACATTATTAACGGAGCATGTTATCCGGTCTCTGTGACATCACATCCACGGGCGGATTGCTCCAGGTTTTGAAGCTATTATTTCCGTAACTAATGTGCCGATTTCGATAATTCAAAGCATAATTATCGAAAAATATTTGTGCCATTTTCTTTAATTTTTACTCTTTCTGGCCAAAATGTAAGCACATGAATTCTGATAGACAAAGGTACAATAATAAATTACAAAGGATCAAAACGTCTACGCGAGTGTTACCGTTATGAATTTTTTTTTGGGTTTCCACTTTATTCTACTGCAAAGTATCAAATCTTTGCAGTAGGTCTTAAGAATATTGTTGTAGGCGACTCGTTCGACACAGATAATACTGTGAATGACTGTAACCTCGATCTGGTGCAGGCTGCTGTCGACCCAGTAGAGGTTGCGCGCGACCCAGTCCACGGCGAGCCCCCCCATAACCACCACACTCGTGCCCCACAATAATGTGAATGACTGTAACCTCGATCTGGTGCAGGCTGCTGTCGACCCAGTAGAGGTTGCGCGCGACCCAGTCCACGGCGAGCCCCCCCATAACCACCACACTCGTGCCCCACAATAATGTGAATGACTGTAACCTCGATCTGGTGCAGGCTGCTGTCGACCCAGTAGAGGTTGCGCGCGACCCAGTCCACGGCGAGCCCCCCCATAACCACCACACTCGTGCCCCACAATAATGTGAATGACTGTAACCTCGATCTGGTGCAGGCTGCTGTCGACCCAGTAGAGGTTGCGCGCGACCCAGTCCACGGCGAGCCCCCCCATAACCACCACACTCGTGCCCCACAATAATGTGAATGACTGTAACCTCGATCTGGTGCAGGCTGCTGTCGACCCAGTAGAGGTTGCGCGCGACCCAGTCCACGGCGAGCCCCCCCATAACCACCACACTCGTGCCCCACAATAATGTGAATGACTGTAACCTCGATCTGGTGCAGGCTGCTGTCGACCCAGTAGAGGTTGCGCGCGACCCAGTCCACGGCGAGCCCCTCGGCCGCGCGCAGCCCCCCCGACACCACCACCGAGATGCCGCTCAGCGCTAAGGACACATCAAACATAACATACACATATCAACTTGTTCAGGTGACGCCACTTTACAAGCTTATTCCCGCAAGCGCTATCAGGAAGAATAGTACATTGTTCACCGAGAGGAGAAAGAGACCGATTACCGTCGAGGGTGTCGTTTGAAGCCCGAGCCGTAGGCGAGGGCTTTAAAACACCCGAGATCGGGAATCGCACTTTCTCTCGAGTGATACATAGTGCTTTATACTACACCTACGAGGAAAATAAAAAACTAAATCTTTACTAATTGAAATTTATATTGAAATTGTTGCAGTTAGTGAAGCTTAATGTCACACTTTTCCCATTAATGTTTGTTTGAGATGTTTGCGACAATGTAGGAGGAATAAAATCTTCATCATCACTATCACTACTTAAAACCGCATATTTGTTCGATATGCAATGACGTACTTTCTACCGTAAATTTGATAAAGTATCAAGGTACTTTCCGAGCAGGTGTAGTATAATAGTAGTTTATGATACAAGGTTGGTAAGGAGGTTTTTAAAACGAGTTGACGCTTTATAAGCCCGAGCCGCAGGCGAGGGTTTATAATCGTCACGAGTTTTAAAAAACCTTAACAACCGTGTGCCATCAGGCGAGGGTTTATAATCGTCACGAGTTTTAAAAAACCTTAACAACCGTGTGCCATACTACGTTTTTCAATACATTTGCGAGAAAACATTATAGGTACTACTGAAATTGTAATCTATACATATAATAAAACTGTAAATTCTAAATATTTGTGCGCGAATTACGCAAAAACCGCTAAACGAATGTTGATGGATTCTTCACAATTTAGTAGATTGAGGTCCAACTTAAAATCTAAGCTATGTTTCATCAAATTCAGGTGAGTGATACCAGGGAAACAGCTTGAACTCTCCGTAGTACTAGCTTTCATACACTAAAGGGGTCATTTTAAACTGGTTGCAATATTTTTCTACTGTCCACGCGGATGAAGTCGCGGGCAGAAGCTAGTAGAAATTACAAAAAACGTTCGTAAACAAAAATGCACGGCGCCGGCGTGTGGTAAAATCAACTTTCCGCACGCTGTACTAATCCGTAAACAAAAACGCACGGCGTGCGGTAAAACCAACTTTCCGCACGCTCGACTGTCATAGTAAACTTACATTTTCGAGCAACTGTATTGAAAAAGTATTATTTTTATTTTTGAAGGAAAACCAACAGCACATGCGACATTATTAATGTTAACAATAAGTAGTGGATTGCCAATTACAGGTCTTCACGTTTGGAATTCAAATAAATTAGTTCCTACGTGTGGACACAATGCACTTGGTACTCATATTTTTTTTTTTTTTTTTTAATTTATTCGGGACAACAAACAATTGACCAATTTATGTTACTTAAATAAACTAAGAACAATAAAAAATACTAATAGGACAATCAACACCGTTATCCACAACTTAAATAAGAGAGTAGTTAGGTACCTGCTTCATAAAAAAAAATTAAAGTACTTAAATAATAAAAGAAAAAAAAAAAGAAACTAAACCAAGAAATACATACAATAGGAGCCCCTCTTGTATGTATTCCTAGCTTATGTATTATCATGCATGCATAAACGAACATCAGTATTTAATAGATATCTAATATTAAAAAAAAAAACAAAAAACTGTTATCAGTGCAACCCTATCAATTATTTACAAAATACAATCTGTGCGTCGTCTGCGAGCCCCACAACTACTTCCTTCCTGAAAGAGCGTGGTGATAATGCAAACAAATCAACATCGTACAGAAAATCATTATACAGTGACATCATTTTGTAAAATGGAGCACGTTTACCTGCGTTAGTCATTGTGTGCGTGAGATGGAAAAGCTTGTGCGGGTGTTTGCTACGTATTCTTACAGAACTGCTAGGGATACGATAGTAAATGCTGTTAGTTAATTCGCAACAGTCAAAATCTTGATGAATTATCTTATACAGGGTCATTATGCCCAGCATGGTTCTACGTGTTTTTAGAGTTTGTAAAGAATATCTGTTAAGTGATTCGCTATATGAACGTTTTGGTAACCGACATCTGTAGTTAACTCGTTTTAGATATTTTCGTTGAACTGATTCAATAAGTTGGTTATACTTCTCATAATGAGGGTTCCAGATGACTGTAGCGTACTCTAACTGTGATCTCACTAGACTTTTGAGTAGATGTATGTACGTTGCTGGCTTTTTAAACTTAGAACCTATACGCATAATAAATCCATACATTTGGTAGGCCTTACCAACAACATGAGCAATATGACTACTAAGATGGAGCTCAGAGTCGAGGAGTACACCGAGATCGCGGACACAATGAACCTTCTTTAGAGTGGCTGTACCAAGAGAGTAAGTAAAATTAGTGATGTTTGTTTTCTTGGTGAAAGTTATAGATTTACACTTTTCAGTACTTAGGTGTAATTTATTTAAAGCGCAGTATTCGACCAAACGATTTAAATCTTCCTGGAGATTACAACAGTCACTATAGTTATGTATTTGTTTAAAGACTTTTAAGTCGTCGGCATATAAGAGAAAGCTACTATTTTGAAAGCACTGATCAATGTCATTTATGAAAATTACGAACAGCAGGGGCCCTAAAATAGAGCCTTGCGGAACGCCAGATGTTACCGTAGTATTGTTAGAAGCATATCCCTTGATAACAACTCTTTGAGTCCTATTCTCCACATACGACCTGAACCATCGCAAGAGATCACCTCTGATACCGTTATATGCTATCTTCCTAAGAAGAATCTCGTGGTCTACCTTGTCGAAGGCCTTGCAGAAGTCCGTGTAGATTGTGTCTATTTGAATGCGCTTGTCCATATTTTCGAACAGAAAATTACTAAATATCAGTAAATTGGACTCTGTTGAGCGGCGCTTAACAAAGCCGTGCTGTCGAGTTAATATGAGAGAATGTAACTGAGGATAAATGGCATCATGGACCAATCTCTCCAAAACCTTCGACAAGACTGACAGCAGGGAAATGGGACGGTAATTTCGGACGTCATTTCGTGGTCCAGACTTATAAACCGGGGTGACATTTGCACTCTTCCAAACATGGGGTACGGTTGCTTCTTTCATGCATTTATTAAAAAGTATTACTAATGGGATAGATATGCTATCAGCTGTCAATTTAATGAACAGCGGTGGGATATTGTCTGGCCCATGTCCTTTATTAACATCTAGTGTCCTAAGCACCCTGATTATGTCCTGCTGTGTAAAACTAATATTAGATATTCTGAAATTACTATAATTATTTTCAGCCTGTAAAGTGTTAATGTCAACGTTGTCGACGGTATTTTCCTCAAAGACGGAGCTAAAGAAACTGCTAAATAGGTTACATATTTGCTCGGGATCGTCAGACTTCGAATCATTATACGTCATAACATCCGGGATACCACCCACATCATTATGCTTGCGGACATAGGACCAAAATGCTTTTATATCATTACGTATACTTTTCTCAACTTTGTCAATATAATTATTAAAACATACCTCAACATTATTTTTAAATCTACTACGGTGTACAGAGAAAGTCTCGTAATCAGATATATTACCTGATTTCTTCCATGCCACCCACGCCCTTTCCTTATTTTTAAAAATGTGTATTAGCGGCCGAGTAAACCAGATTGGGAATTCCTGAGACTTCACAGGCCTTAGAGGAATGTGTTTAGCGATGATTTGGTATGTACGCTCATAAAACACACTGACAGCTTCATCGACAGGAAGAGCGTCAAGTGCTTCACTCCAATTGATAGCGTTAATGTCATTGTTAATGGAGCGGTAGTCACCCTCAATAAACCTGTATCGAGGCACTTTGTTTTCAGCCATAGGTGTGCAGTTTGTTTTAAGAGTCGTTTCAGCTTGGAAAGGGGGGTGATGATTGTCGACAGGCACTAAAGGCGCAAGTGACACTTCAATAGTACAATGTACCGAATTCGAGATAAACAGATCTAATATATTTCCACTGCTATTTCTATTTACATTATATTGGAATGATCGTAGGTATGAGATAAAGTTAATAACGGAGTAGTCTGTGTCGCCACTATGTTTGGTTAGAACAGGAACCACCACTGAATCCTCATTTACCTCCCATTGGAGTGATGGTACGTTAAAGTTGCCAATAACGTATAGGTTATCGATACTGTTCGAAGAGACTGTATACTGAATGGCGTTTAAAAATCGCTTATAAATATCTGATGTCTGACGGGGTGGTATATAAAGAGCACATATTACGTGAAAGCGGTTATGAATATCTGATGGGAGTCGCACCATCACATAGTCAATACTAGGTGACAGGGTGTGGGAGACGGACACGTCGACAGAGCTGTTATCGTCGCCGAAGCAAAGCTCGAATCGTCTCGCGGAGATCCCGCGACGCACAGCCACCAGAACGCCACCGCCGTCAAGTTTGCCGGTTGCCTCCAAGTTGCGATCGCAGCGAAATATTATATATCGACTGTCCATTAATGAACCGTCTAATATTGAAGGAACAAGCCAGGTCTCAGTTAAGATAATAACATCATATGACTCCGATAAAATGTTCATATAAAGTAAATTGAGTTTTGTACGTAATCCCCTGCAGTTCTGATAATATATCGACAATTTATTAGCCATTGCTGAAATTATAGTTATAAATAAATAGTTGCAATTGCAGAATATAACAAAAAAGAAGTATACGTATGCTCGACAGTGCTTTGCCAATAACAAAGTGATTAGCCCAATAAATTTCTATTGTGATTGATGTCACTAATAATAATGATAAATTATATTGAGCATAATAAAATGTGTTATTTAAAAAAATATATAATGTCACAAAAGTATAAGCAAACTGGTAAATTTGTCTTTCATTAAAAATCACTGCATAATATTGCCGCGATAGACTTATCTGCACTCCCACCAAAACGCTTAATAACAGTACACTTAAGTTATCCACCAATCTATTGACATGCGAGTTTTTCACTACGCAAGTGTTCACTCAAATACAATCGATCATATCTGTATAGGCCCATGTTAATTATGGGCAAAAACGCAGTTATACAGCAGTAACGAGAGTTTGGTGCAAAAATAAATAGTAAAGGGATATTATGACAAAGAAAAAGTGTTCAAAATAACCAAAAAAATTAATGTAGGTACTTACAACCGTTGGGTATCGGTACGTAGTAAAACGAGATTTCGTCACATTATTTGAGCACCACATTTCTTTTACGGTAAAACAATATCTTAGAACATGATACAAACTCAATTTTTCACAGATTTGCACCAACAACGCATAATTTGTATGATAATTTAACACGAAGGTACACTGATAACGACCACCACATAAACAAGTTCGCAAGCGACCGAGGTAAAACCACAGAGCAATGATAAAGTCAGAGATATCACTTCCGATACAAAACTTAAGTGTTAGAAATAATATTATTTTAGTAGATATTACTGCTAATGCATAGTTAGAGGTCAGCTGAGTCCACAGATACTTAGTCAGCTTTCTTGATTTTGAGTAAGTCCTCCTGGCAGCGAACAGCAAATATCGGGGAGGTGTCGTTCCCGCGAACCAAGATAACTCCATTCTTAACCCAAGTGTATTTAAAACCATTGTTTCTTGCGGCCAATCTTGTTTCACGAAACAAATGCTTATTTTTCAGCGTTAGATGCTCATTACAATATATTTTCTGCGGTGGTCCTGACATATTAAGTTGATCCGTGGTGACACCTTTAGCCAGCCGAATAGCCGACAACAGATTATCACGCAATATCTTGCTAGACAACTTAAGAACCACATTCTTAGGTTTTTTGCTCTTGCTGTCGGCATGCGGAACTCGGTGAACAGTAATAATATCCTGACGTGAGATAGGCTGTTTTGCAATAACTCCCAAAGCTATAACCATGGAAACAAGGTCTTCTCCACGCCTTTCAGGCAAACTATTTATCTCCAGGTTACACTGGCGTGCATTTTGCTCCATCACTTCTATTTTTGTTTGTAACTCAGAAATTTGACGAGCTTGAATGTCGTTTTTTTCGGATTTTTTTTCTAAAATATTAAGGCGGTGGCACATGTCTTCAGTCTTCTTATGCAACTCCTCATAATTATTATGCATAAAATCGAGAGATTTTTTTACCTCCTCAACTTCATTCAACAACTTGGACTGTTTCTCGTCGTATTTTGTAAACCACTTTTCCAAAGTTGACGTAATTGTATCCTGAAAGGATTTGAAATCCTTTTGAAGATCATGATCTGGTTTATTTCTTTGCGTGATGAAATTGGGCGGCGTCACTTGCTCATTATCGCTGCAACTGAGTTCACCCACACTCATTGCTTGTTCGTCTTCCTGTTGATTCGGAGTGCTGTTTACGTTGCTCATTACGTTTCGTTTCTCTCTGAATGCAAGCTACTCTGCAGCCGGTGGCTGAGCGAGAATGCGATAGATGGCGATATAAGCAGGTACGGTACTAGCGACCACAGCTCGCGTGTTGTCGTAAGCGCGGCGCGCGGCGGATTGAATAAACATTTGTAATAACATAATAATAGAAATGAATTATTAGAAAATAAACTTTGTTCCCGATATCCCCCAGTAGGACACAATGGGAATAGGCTGCTTTACAAGCAATTTGACGATTTTGTAAAAAAATACTATATAGCAGATCCTAAGCGAACAGTGTGCAACTAAAGGTTTCTCAATATCGCGCGTAAACAATAATAAAAAAATTACAATTCAATGCATGTTCTATGAGGTGTACGTGTATGAGCGTGATTATATGCACGCGTGTGTATATTTATTTATTTAGTCCATGGAAGACCAACAGCATCACAAACAGAATAATACCTTATTTATATTAACAGTCAGCTAATTATAGGTCTTCACATTTATGAAACATTATTTTAAATGTGAATAAGTGTGGACAATATAACAAATTAGCAGCAGGAAGGAGTTTCGGCGGTAGTTAGACGAGACCGGTGGTATATGTAGATCTTGTCATCAGTTATGTATCTGGTCAAAATAGCCATAAGCTTTGGTACGTTACCGATAGGGTCTAGCTCGAGATAATCTAGTTTGTGTACGTGAGAGATGTGTGTGTTTGGTGGCATGCGTATACGTTACCATTAGCGTGCAGCGTGCCGCTGTAGATCTTGTCGTCGGCCACGTCGGTCCAGAATAACGTGGTGGGGTCGGGTGGGGTCGCGGTGGGGTCGGGCGCGAGGTAGTCCAGCGCCACGGTGTTCTTGAGCGCGGAGAGCAGCGCGCGTGACGTCAGCGCCGGCAGCTGCATGGCGCGCACTTCGTGCCGAGTGCTGAACACGATCAGCGCCGACGCGTTCACTGCACAACATATCACGTATGAGACTTGTACTAAACTAGAACTAGTTAGCCGGTAGGGTAACTTTTCGAACTTCGGTGGGTCTGCCGGGCTTCAACTTGGAAACAGATAAATCGAAGTAAGGAATTTCGTATTGTACTAATAGGGAATATGTAAGTCACCGATTTGGATAAAGGAGTCGTTCTTTCCTGGGTTCACTTTTAAAAAAAAATCCTACACCCATATTTCCTGGGTTCACTTTTAAAAAAAAATCCTACACCCATAATAAATTTTTTTCTCGTAGATTTCTCTCGTGTGACAAGGTTTCCAAAAAGAAAAAAATATTAATACCTGCAAACATAAATAAAAAAATATTAAAAAAATTGAACAATGGTGCTCTTTATCGTGTATTTTTAATGTTTTCGCTTTAAAATGAAAGTGTCTTACTATTAATTTTACTCTCCCGAGTATATCAATAAATTTTAATGCTTGTTACAAGTTTTTACTGTTGATTTAATCCTGAAAATCCATTTTGTGCGGCTGCCGGCTGTTAAGGGATATTCCTTTGCATTTTTATTTCTATTAAAATGACTACATTGGCTGTTGATATGTCATTTGTCATTTTATTTGACATCTGACAGCATCAATGTGACATATGACAGTAAAAAATCGATGTTGCCAAGGTAGAAAAACGTTTTGGGTTGCTGTTTTATTAACTCTAACTATCCAACTTTAAAAATAAATAAAAAGTGTTTGCAGGTTTAAAAAAATATATTGATACATGGACAGGTTCCTTATTTTGTTCTCTTTCCATAAAATATAATTTTATGACCGTAGGCCACGGGTTACCCAATTGGGCCCAGCCTCCATACAAAAATGGAACAACTCCTTTGAGCTTGATCGCTGCGGACTCTTGTAAAAACATGATGGAACAGAAAATAAAATTAAATAAAAGTTTTTTTTTAGTTTTATCACACGATAAAGCAGGGGAAAATAACGATATTTTTTTTCAATATCGGACATTAGAAATAATATTTTGTGTGACACTTATGTACTTAAACGCAAAATTTAAGGAAATAATTGAAGGTTCTTGGCTAACTCCATATTAAACGCGCCTGAAACACACCTGAAACGTGACGTCACATATTGTTTGTATAGAGCGTTTTAGGCGGGAGCTGATGCGTGCTAACTTCAAGTAACTATCACGAGACAAAAATGTAAGAGAAAAGTTTCAATATTACAGTTGATTTTCTCACGCATTATACTTATGATTTTGATTTAAAAAAATTGATGCATATTCCTTATTGCCGAAGTTATTTGGAAGTGATCGATGTTCGTATGGTCTGATTTGGGCTCGATTTATCTGTTTAAATTTGAATCCCGGCAGAGTTGCCGAGGTTCGGAGCGTTAGCCGGTACGACCCCTGGACCTCATTAGAATCGTGCAGATATGCGAAACTCGCACTACCGCAATGCCCGTCTTTCCACTCCAAGACTCGTCTTCAACTGAAAGGTAAAGGCGTCATCACAGGTTACGGATACTTTCCATTACGTATCTGTCTATAATCTATCTATAACTATATAACATCTTTATAACATATAGGTGTCACCGGCAGCTCATGCAGATGCTGCATGGAAGTGTAAGTAACAGCGGCTCACGTACTGCTGGAATTCAGCGGACTGGCTGTTTTCGCAGATGGACTGTTCAACTTGACGTGGTAGAGGACGCACACCACGCTCTGTGGGGGTGCAAGCTCTACGGAGATGAGCGTAGGGAACTTTTAGATACGGTGAAAGTGCTCGAGGTCGGACCGGTTTACTACCGTGACCTCGTGGGATCGGAGGCGAACTTCAGGCGGCTACGGGATTTCGCGCGTAAGTGGCACAGGATTCGGAGTGGACTCGAGAGGAGGTGAAGAGAGAAGAAACGGAGCCGGAGCGGTGCCACTTCGTGGTGGGCACGAGGCGACCTGGGAGGCACCGAAGGCGTTTCCGTGTACGTCCGCCCCAGAAAGGGGAGAGGGACCATAGGGACGAAGGAGACAGATATCGAAAGATTTGTAGGGAGTCAAGAAAGAGCGCGCGGTGGAGGCCATTCCGCGCACATCTCCCGTCGTTACGACCTGCATAAGCTAGATGTTCGCCAGGTAATGGGTGGTTGGTGGGTTTGTTCAATTTGACGTGCTACGGTGTGTTTAGTTAGACTCACGCGTGCTCTTGCAGGTGTACCCGTCGTCGGCGAGCCGGTAGTCCTCGTAGCAGGCGCACTTGTGACGGTTCTTGTACGGCTCGCATTTCTGTACACAAACCACGGATACGTTTGAATGTTTCCTGATCTTTTAATGATGAAAATATTGGGTCCTGCCCTATCGAACACCATCAGCCATAGCCGTCAACTATTATCATAATATTAAAGTCTATTTATTTTGTTTTCATAGTATTAAAAAATAACTTAAAAGCGACTCTTTTTTTGTTAGCGAAAATGATATTATTCGTTGTAACTTAGCCTAAACTTATTTATTTCGATTGAGTTTTTTTGTTGCCTAAGTAAATTATGAAAATGCTAGAATGAATGAAAGTTAAAAATTCTCCATACAAAACGTCATAACGACGACAGTGAGTCGCAAGCAGTAGGCTAATATAAAAGTTTAGGCGCGGAGTGAGTCCCTCTGCTAATATTACGTCTTAAACCATAAAGGCATTAGTTGTGTTGTGATGGTGCTGTAGTGTGTACGTGTACAGACCTGGCTGCAGGTGCCCCAGGCGCAGGGCGTGGGGGGCGCGCACGTGGCGGCGTCCGCCCCCAGCTGCAGCGGCGGGGGGCACGCGCATACTGCGCCCCCAGCTGAGGGGCGACACTCGTGCGAGCACGCCGACAGCAGGCACAGCGGCTCGCCTGCGTATATGCCACATTAACAATAACAACACGCGTCAAACAATCTATAAATAATGACTATGTAATGGTATTGTTACATATTATTGATGTATTTTATAATTTATTTTGAAAATATAGACCATTTTAAGAAACTTATTTCGTTATTTTTCAATTTTATTAATTCTATCTATTTTTAATAATTTTCTAAAATTTTACCGGACATGACATCGTTAGATTGTGAATAACGAGGTATCTTTGCCTTCACACCAGATGTTCCAGTTAGGAACATAAAAACAATTGCTATGATACGATAATAATGATTTATTGATATAAAAACTATAATAAAATGATAATACTGCTAAATGAATGCTTTGGTGCATGCCCCGATCGCGACGGCAATTGATTATGCACTGACTTTAAAACATACGCGGTCGGTCGGTCGGCGGCATCACACAGCGTGACGTCGACGGTGGTGTTCAGTGTCATTTCAAAGAAATGCATCGAACATATTCCGGGCCGCCAAAAGTTGCTAAGATGATGTTAAAATGATGCTGTTAGTAAGAATGATTACAAGAGTGATTTAAACAAAGTCATCTTACAATGGTTAGTGGTTAAGTTAAAGTAAAACATACAAAGTCAAGATAAAAAATAGGTACATAAGATGATAACCAAAAAATTATGATGTTGACGTCGTTTGAGACAGTTCAGTTTTTAATGATGCTCGTTTATTATGAGGCGACGTCGCCTTGTCCTTTTTTCGCGCACTTATTCGAATGCTTGGTAAACGATCAAACACACGCGCACTAACCCTCGCGTAAGTGTCATTTATTTCACTTGGCTGATAATGCACATTTGGCACATCACACACACTACCACTGGACACTACGTTGATGCTGGGCGGCGGGTGGCCGCTCGAGCGTGCAGCGCCCGAGCCACCTGCACCGCGGTCGTCTTGAGGTCGCGAGTTCCCCCACGGCCAACATCGCCTTCCTCCTCGCTTGTACAGCCAGACCAAGATTATACCGACAGCTATGGCTACAGCCACATAACTGATCGTGTACTGATGAACGTCGTGATAAGATAGAGCATCTAAATCCATATCTTTCATATTTGATTTAAGATCCTTGATTTGCTCTCCGATTTGGGTGAAGGTTTGATTTAAGGTGCCATCTGAGGCGTTTTCTTCTTCACTTGTCGATATACTTAAATGAATGAAGTGGTTGATTTGGTCTAGTTTTGGAGTGTCAATCTTAGGTGAAACGACAAGTTTATTTGTATGATGTTGGATTGGATGTAAAGTGAACTGTTTTCCCTGTATAATACAGTTATCTTTAAAATTAATAATGCCTGCACCGCTCAGCTGTTGCACTGAAACTTGATCCTCGCATACGACCTTTACTGAGTAGGTATCGCAACAGAAATAAAAATATTGCGACGGCGAATTTAATGATATCCATTGATTAGTGCATATTTTCTTTACAGCTGTACATTTTGATGATGAACTTTCATTTGCTCTTACACATAAATTTTCGTCATTTTGTAGGTGATGAACTGGTTGTTTCAGCGGGCACACATGATAATCTTCCAGGTAGGAACAAGTATATAGTTCGTTAATGTCTATAATTAAGTACGAATCTCGTTGTATGTTGAATGCTACATACTTTGATATAGGTGTGATAGTGATCATATCATTGTTCTGTTGGCAGGGTACTGGTACCAACATATACATTTGATAACTGTCTCGACTTACGAGTGGAATTGATATTTCAAAGATTATGTATTCTTCAGTCACTCTTGTTTTGACATGAAGCAATTTATACAATTCTTGTATATTTGAGAATAAATTATTGATAGGTAACGTGAGGTCTTTGGACATTTGACTGCTTATGATTTGTAATTCTGTTTTTAGTTGCGTAGGAGTGAGCAGGTGGATACTAATTAGTCCATGATAGATGTCGGTGATAGTGTTCAGCAGATTTTCTTGAAGTTGTTTTATAGTTTGCAGAAGGTTATTTCCAGATAAGGCCGTTAGGGTGAAGTCTTGAATAATGCTAAGATTTGCTATTTGATTTTCCAACTTATTTGACGCAGATTCCAAATTACTAAGTTGTTTATGAATAATTTTATGTTGCTTTTCCATGGTGTCTTCCATTCGTTTTATCAAATTGAACTCTGCCTCCACGACCGAAGTTTGATTTTGCCACAGTTTATTCAAGTGACGTTCATTGTTTTTTATAGGGTTGATATCTTGAGCGTACTTTTCGGCGAATTTGCTGTCCAGTACTCCGAAGAGGCTATTTGCTATATTGCCGACACCGTCGATTAGCCCTCGGCGCCGACGCCGTCTAGCGCTCTCATAAAAAATGCTGGCTTAGCAAGAGATTGTTATAGTACTGTATTTCTTGATATGTATGTTTCTGCTGTAGTAATATCATGTGGCAGTTTATTTGTTTTTGAACAGAGTTGCAGATACTATCTAAGTAAATAGATAGTTTTAAGTATGCTTCTAGCCCCGACCAATAGGGGCCCATGTCGTAATACACGACAAGATTCCATTGATCACGTATTATTTTGAGTCTTGATATAGGGTCAAAGTACAGTGATTGATTGTTCGGTAGCTGGGAAATGCTAGGCTGAGCTGTTGATGTTGTTATCAATGTCATGAAAAATAAAATTGTGGCGACGATTGCAGAAAATGAATACTTTGTTTTCTTTTTGGTATAATGCTTTTGCTGAATTGGCTTTTGATCTTCATCGCTTTTGATATTTAATGGTAATACTGATAATTTTATCACGGGTCGTTTGATAATTCCATTTCTGGTCTTAAGTGACACCACCCTGACGAGGTTGTCTTTTCCAGGGTGGAGTTCTATCACTCTCCCCATCGGCCACTTCCCGGGAGGGAGGTTATCGTCTTGTATTGTTACTAGGCTTCCTATCTTAATGTTCTCTTTTGGCTTCAACCATTTTGATCTTGCTGACAACTGTGATAAGTATTCTATGTTCCATCTCTTCCATAAATCTTGCTTCAGTTTTGATAAAAGGTGCCATCGCGTCCTAGCATCTTGCTCTGTTTCAATGACAGTCAGCCCTGAGCAGCCCGTTAGAAAGTGTGCGGGGGTTAAGATATTAAGGTCATCTGGGTCTTCCGACAATGCGCATAATGGTCTTGTATTTAAGCAAGCTTCAACCTGACTGAGGAGGGTGCTGTATTCCTCAAAAGTTAATCTTTGTTCACCCACGACGCGTTTGAGGTGGAATTTCAGGCTGCGCACTGCTCTCTCCCATAAGCCACCCGCACTGGGCCACGATGGGGCGTTAAAATGCCACTGTATATTCATCTCCGAGACTTCGGCAAGAAAACTGTCATTAAAAACTTGTTGTAGTTCTTCAAAATTTTCTTGTAAAAGCCTATTTGCTCCTACGAAGTTTGTTCCTTGATCCGAATAGATATGATGTGGTGTACCTCTTCGCGCTGCCATTCGGTGAAGAGCAGCTAAAAATGCTGATCTAGTCATGTCGGACACTAACTCCAAATGGACGGCTTTAGTGGCTAAGCAGACAAATACTGCTATGTAGCCCTTTGTTGTTTTGGTACCGCGCCCTTTATTGCTTTTGACATAGACATATCCTGTATAGTCGGCGCCACTGTGACAGAATGGACGCTCAGGATTGCTTCTAGGACCTGGCAGATCACCCATCAGTTGCTGCTGCATATCAGGTTTGTTCCTTTTACATATGATACACTCTTTTATATGCTTTTTTACAGCTCTTATGCCTCCGGTGATCCAGTACTGCCTTCTCAGGTTGGCAAGTGTCAGCCGGGGCCCTCCGTGAAAGGTAAGTTGATGTACTTGTTCAATAAGTAAGGTAGTTAATCTGCTTTTATGCGGGATGATTGCTGGGTGTTTCATATTTTCGTGAAGTTCCGCATTTGCTAACCTGCCCCCCACTCGTAATATTCCTTCCTGATCTACAAATGGATTTAAATTTCTTAAAATGCTTTTAGGTGATAAGTTTTTATTTTGCTTTAATTGCTCAATATCTGTGCTAAAATGCTCCATTTGTACTGATTTAATAATGATGTTTTTTGCTTGACGCAGTTCAGGTAACATGATATAGCGCGGCATTGTTTTGCGTTGGCGAGTAGGTATAAGTACTCGTCTAATCCATGCAATGATATGAGTCACCTTTCTTAATGAACTGTAGTGGTTTAATAAGTTATTAATTATGTTTTCTTTGGACTCTGATTTTTGGACAAGATGGACATGCCTTATTTTTCTTTCTTGATCTGTTGTGTACTCCATTTTATTCTGATATTCTTGGTCTTTAAAAGTTTCGAGCCACTGCGGTCCATGCCACCATAAATTATGTTTTTTCAACTGAGCGACAGATAGGCCGCGACTCGCTGCGTCCGCAGGGTTATCGCCCGTATTTACGTAATCCCAGCTGTTCGGTGACACAACTTCACTTATGCTACGTACTCGGTTTGCTACGAAAGGTTTCCAGCGGGATGGGTCGCCTTGTAACCATCCTAATACCACTTTAGAATCACACCAACAATATAATTTGATATTTTCGTAGGGTTCTAGGCATTTGATGACTTTGCTGATTAATTTGGCGAGCAATTGAGTGCCATTTAGTTCTAGTTTTGGCAGTGATAATACTTTCTTTTGTGGTACTAATTTTGCTTTGGCTGCTACTAATACAACACTTGCTTTCTCTACGCTTTTGATTCTGGCATATATCACGCACCCGTAGGCCTTAAGGGACGCGTCTGAAAACCCATGTAATTCGATCATACAGTTCTCACGAAATCCTATCCATCTTGGAATTTCAAATTGATTTATCTGTTCTAACTCTGATCTTAACTTTTGCCATTCATTATTTATGTCTTTTGGTACTTTTTCGTCCCATTTTAAATCGGCTAACCACACTCGTTGAAATAATAACTTAAGTGTAGTTGTCAAGGGAGCAAGCCACCCCAAAGGGTCAAATATTTTTGATATTTCACCGAGTAACTTTCTTTTTGTTATTATGCTTGATGATTCATTGGAAATGCTACTATTAAATGTAAATATATCTTGCTCAGGGAGCCACCTCAGCCCTAATGTTTTGGACATGATATCTGTTTTAAAATTGAAATGATTACTTTCTTCACTTAGCTCTTGATTTAAATTTTCTAAAAGTGCTGGTTGGTTCGAAATCCATTTTCTCAACAAAAAACCTCCTGATTTTAATAATGAATACATATCTGAAATACTTTGTTGTCCCTTTTCTAAATCGTGTGATCCAAAGATCCAATCATCCATATAATAAGAACTCTGTAAAATTTTTGATGCTGTGGGGTAATTTTGACTTTCATCTGACGCCAATTTTTGCAGCGTCATCATAGCCAGGAAGGGCGCTGCTTTTGCGCCGTATGAAATTGTGCACAATTGATAAATTTTGATTGGTTCATCAGGATTTCCTCGCCATATGATTTTTTGATAGTCTTGATCTTGTTCATTGATAATTATTTGCCGATACATTTTTTCGATATCGGCCGTCCAAGCGTATTTAAAGATGCGCCATTTCATGATAAGCGATTGTAGATCTTGCTGAAGGTTTGGTCCGGTGTACATACAATCGTTTAGGCTAAGCCCAGATGATGATTTCGCGGAAGCGTTAAACACGACTCGAAGTTTAGTTGTAACAGCCTCTGCACGTTGGACGGCGTGATGAGGAAGATAGTATTCGAAGATCGAATTACGTTTGCTAGCTTTCATGTGATTTAATGCTATATATTCATTAATGAATTCTTTATAACTGTTTGCTAATTCATGATTTTTGTTCAATTTGTTTTCCAAATTGTGAAATTGGGCCAACGCCATGGGCTTTGATTGTCCTAGTTGATGAATGACGTCAGGCTTAAGGGGTAAGCGTACTTCATACCTGCCGTCTGCTCTTCTAGTGGTCGTTTCATGATAGAACTGGACACATTGCTGATCTTCGTTTGATAATGATGCTTCATCGCAGATGTCTTCCATCTCCCAAAATTTGCGTATTTCATCAACATTATTCATGATTACGTTACATTGATATGTTTTCAACATGTTACCGCACAAGACCCACCCTAGTTGGGTCTGTTGGGCGATAGGCTGCTCTGTATTATTTCCCTTCAAAATTCCTCCCATCATAATGATAGAATAAATGTCTGCTCCCAGCAGCATGTCTACTGGTTTACTTATATTGAACTCTGGGTCTGCTAACTTAAGATTTTCAATATAGCTCCATGATGGTTTTGAGAAGGAACAGTTTGGTAAATTTTTGATAAGTGAGTTCATAATGATTACGTTAGCGGTGAAAGTAAATTCGTTGTGTAGAGACATACAAGTAATTGATAGCTTCCCTTTGCTGTTATTTTGCTGCTCTCCAACCCCAAAGATAACACCCTTACAGTATTGTCTTTTCAATCCTAGTTGTTGTGCTGCGCTTTCCTTAATGATCGAAATTTGCGACCCTTGGTCTATTAGGGCTCGCAAAACATGCTGGGTACCGTCTGCTCCGGTGACCTTCACCAGTGCTGTTGATAAAAGAATTTCGGAAAAATCATCCTGTGAAACGTGCGAAGTTGTTGGCATGTTTTCATTGGATTTTTGATTGAAAATCGTATTTCTTCCAGTTGGCGGTTGTTTACGTTTAATAAAGGCATCGTGTAACAATGTATTATGATTACCGGAACAATTGCGACATCGCTTGGGCGAAATACATGCCTTGCCTTTGTGGTCGAATAAGCAGTTTGCGCAATAGCGATATTTATTAACCGTATTTAATTTTTCCTCACTTGGCATGTCTTTAAACTTTGCGCAATAAAATATCGCATGATCCATATTGCAGATTGGGCAATAATATTTTGTACTGGAAGTTGATGTATGGAATGATTTCAAATAATTTGGATGCTTATTATTTTGATTGGAATAATTTGGATAAGCAAATTTCTTTGGTTGAGCAACTTGATTATATTGTTGAAAGCTTGTTTTTTGTACATTTTGCTCCATTTTCTTGCGAGATGATTCCAAAATAGTGAATTTACTTTCCAAAAAGTCGATAAATTCTTGCAAAATCGGCAATTCTCGTGGATTTTTGATTGATTCGATATATTCTCCATATGATTCGCTATCGAGTTTCTGAGATAAGATGTGCACCAGCATCGGATCCCAGGTGCTCGTATCTATGCCTAGGTTTTGAATAGCATGCAGACTCTCTTTCGTGACGTCATGCAGTCGTTTGATTTGACCCAATGATTGTTGTTGTATAGTTGAAAGATTCAAAAGCGTATTTACGTGAGATGTAAAGATTAATCTCTTGTTATTAAAACGATGATTTAATATTTCCCAGCATACTAGGTAGTTATCAGAACTTATTTGCAAATGATGAATGATACGCTCAGCCTCACCCGTGACCTTGCTCTTCAAAAACTGCATTTTCTGAGCATTGGAAAGCGACGGGTTGTTATGTATTGCTTCATTGAAGAGGTCCTTGAAGGACACCCATTGCTGATAGCTGCCACTGAACGATGGAATGTCCATTTGTGGTGTGGATTTCTCCCGGTGGGATACCGACCACAGTTTAGTATTGATTTGTTTTTTGATAGAGTTAAATTGATTTTCGTGAATACTATATTGATTTTCGTATTCTACCTCTTCACCTTCGGTTTCTCCTGCTATTTCCCAATGAAGATTGTCTATTGCTGTCCACCTGCTCTGCAGCATTTTCAAGGCATCCTCGAATTCCCACTTGTTTTCAAATGCATCTATTTTGATATTATTTACGCACCTTTGAAAAGCCATGAAATTGATTTTTTGCTTCTTTAACAAGTCATCCAACTTGCTGTACGTTCCCCTTGAAGTTCTGGGTAAGTAGCTCGACTCATTGCCTTCTGCTGGCGGCATTTCTTGTTGATAACCACTTACTTTTTGACCTTGCTTGCTTGTTCCAGCCCTTGGCTGCTCCGTCTCTGCTTTCTTGCTTACTGCCTGTTCCACCTGCTGTTCCTCCTGCAACTGCTTCTCTTTTCTTACCAGTTCACCGTAAGTTCGTTGAAATAGATCTTTCGCCGTATTATATAATTCCAACGTTTGGTCGTACTCATTCCTAACAAAATAAGGATCGTCCGACACTCCAAATCGTTCTAATTTCTGATGATTGGACTTAAAACCGATCCACAATGATTCCAGTCGCTCTAGGCGCTGCTGACAATATTCTATTGTTTTTCGTTCTGCTCCATCTTTCTTAAAGTTAATTAACGACTTTGATATGGCATCGTAAATCTCCGTTTGCTTGTTGTACAAACCTTCCATGATTTTCAAGCTGATAATGTATAATCAAGTAAGAAAAAAGGAAAGATCTTACTTTTGATGCTGTCTGTGCTGTACTTGCTGCTGTCCGGCGCTGCTCTGCTGCTTGATGTTCTCGTTACCTTGCTAACACACAGCAAAGTAAAGAATCCGATAGCACTGCAATTCCAGTGTACTGTTTGTTGCTATAGATCACTGTTCAAACCTCACCGAGTTCTAAGACACAAAAAAGTCTAGACACGCGCGAGGTCCTTGTTACGCTCGAAGGACCATTTTATGTTCCAGTTAGGAACATAAAAACAATTGCTATGATACGATAATAATGATTTATTGATATAAAAACTATAATAAAATGATAATACTGCTAAATGAATGCTTTGGTGCATGCCCCGATCGCGACGGCAATTGATTATGCACTGACTTTAAAACATACGCGGTCGGTCGGTCGGCGGCATCACACAGCGTGACGTCGACGGTGGTGTTCAGTGTCATTTCAAAGAAATGCATCGAACACCAGAAAAAAGTTACACTGTCACACAGCCAGTCATGTCAACGACAAGTGGAAACGTCAGTTGATAATAATAATAAACATTACTTAGATTTGAGAAATCGTGAAATAATATTGTTTTTGTGGCTGAATAAAACCATAATTCTTTTCCTTTTCTTATTACGCATTGATCTGTCATTGATACCACAGTCTAATAAGGAAAAAATCACAGATTAAAATAATAAAAAGTACACAACAACTGACCGCATCTGCCGGCTTCGTCAGCGCCATCCGCGCAGTCGGCGTTATTATCGCACTGCAACTGCAGCGGCACACAGCGCGTGCCGTTGTCGCAGGGCAGGGCGGGCGCGAGGCAGCCCCCCGCCGCGCCCCCGCCCTCCGCCCCCACCGGGGGGGCCGGCGGGGGCGGCGTAGTCGTGGACATGGTGCAGCCCTCCTCGTCTGAACCATCCAGGCAATCTACGCGCTCGTCGCAACGGAATTCCTAATACGCAACGTAACGAGTTATTTCAACTACACTGTAAGACAGCCATAACAGTTCAATTTAGTTTAGTTTAATAAAGTCAGTTTACCTTTCGAATGCATTCAGTATTTTTACATTGGAACTCGTGTTCTTCGCACAGTCCGCCTTTGTCGGTGTCATGTTGATTCGGGTGTCTGTACAGAGAGAGAGAGAGAGAGAGAGAATGTAGTGTAAGCTGAAAGACATTACGTCAACTCGAGATAAGTGTAGGTAAATAAATAGTCGGATCTACTTATCCTTTCTTTAAACAATCTACACCCAAGTCCAACTCTTTATTAAAATCATAGAGTACAAAAGAAATTGTTTACTATTTTAAGTAACTATCTAAGTCTTCGATCAAGGATATCCTAGATTTCCATTCACGCACAAAACAGCACGCGAACAAACTAGCAAATGATAAAAATGACTTCCAGCGTTTATCAGTTAAAACTTATTTATGCCTTATCTAGTAAATCTAAAGCGCAGTTTTGTTTGTGTCAACATCCACTCATGATCTTACGACATGAATGACAAAAAACGATTCGAAATTTTAAAATTCGAAACATCAACCTGAGTATTTGTATAAGTGTACAATAACTATTATTTCCAAATTCAACTTTAAGTAGTAAGAATCAAAGAAGAGAATACCTGTATAAATTTTGTACATACGTCGATTTAAATTATTAATTTTTCTGTTCTTAAATAATAACCAACGTTGGGTCAAACATTGGTGTTTGTTGGCGTTGCCGATAAAAATTAAAAAGCTTCGTATCCATAAAATAATTAGATGTTTTATCATTTATCTTATAAAACGATCTAAGCTTACCGAAAGTATGATTTTCCATTTGATATATTTGTTTCGACTATTATTTTTACAGTTTTTAATAAAATTACGGCACGTGAGTATGTTGGCGCAACCAAAAGCGAACTAAATCAAAATATCAACCCAGTTTGAAAGTGCGCCGTTATTGGTGGTGCCGCTATTGAGACTCCGTCCGGACATCTAGGGTATCCTTGATCGAAGATCTAAGTATCAAAGACGTATGACAACTGTCAAAAAACTGTTAACTAAATTAGACGAGTAACGATAGACAGGACTATGGTATGCCAACAGCAACAGGAGTGCCGTGTGTGTGTGGGCGTGTATAGGTACCTCCTGGAGTGCGTGGTGGTGGGGGGGTCGGGCGTGGGGGCGGGGGCGCGGCAGTCGCGCTCGTCGGCCGCGTCGGCGCAGTCCGCGTGCCCGTCGCAGTAGTACTCCCACGGCACGCACGCGCCGGGGCCGCACTCGAACATCAGCCGGCTTCCGCACTCCATCACCTCTGTACAAAACATAATGAGGATCAACACGACAATCGAATATATCAATTTTGTATATCACATCAAATACAATATCAATATCTGAGTAAATCTCTGTTTAAATTTCTCAAATCCATTAAGAAATAATAAAACTATTAAAGTTTTAAAAAGTGAGTTTAAAAAACACGGCCGGCCCTTGCGGAGCATGCGATGACGATACGTACCACGATCGCCCGTACAAACACCCGCCGCGCCGCCGAGCGGCGAACGTGGCTGATGACGTCATCAACGAATCGTGTAATTGGGGAGCGTTTTTGAGAGTGCGACACAAAAATCTCTATGTTCGTCATTTTTGGTACAATTTCAACTCTACATAACTCTACAAAAATATTTAACAAAAAAACCTCGTCTATTCTCATTGTTAAACTACTGGGACGGTACTATTGGGTATTGTGAAGGTGTTATGTTACTGCGGTGAGTTCGTTGCCGCGAGTGCGTGCACTATGATAGCACATATACCGCGGCGGTCACATAACTAAACACACCAGTCGATTATCATACAAACGAGGTAACTTTTAAGCCTCGGTTCTCCGCCAAGGATTGACCTAGATGTGATCTGATGATTGCTATCCAGGGAGTGAATGGACGAGATTCAGATCGCTATACACACCCAACTGATCTGATCAGCATTCTAAGAAAAACTTTGATCCTTATATCTCTTAAAATGCTGATCTGATTAGTTAGGCCAAGGCTCTGTCACTCCGCGCGCGAGTATGAAGCGCTCGGCATCCTCTGAGAGGACAAATTTCATACGTGAGAAAAGATAAGACAAAGAGAGGCAACTATTAAGTGCATGTTTTGGAGCAAAGGGAGCGCTATGCGACCTGCATTGCACTTTATTGTGTCGGTTGCTAGTCGCAATTTATTTAAACGATTTTGCGGAGTGCAACTTCTGTACGCTAGTACTATTATCTATTCTGTGCCTTGGCGGAGAACCAAGGCTTCAAAGTTACCTCGTTTGTATGAAAATCGACTGGTGTCTTTAATTATGTGACCACCGCTGTATCTCTGTGCGTGTGTGTGTGTGTGTGTGTGTACCGCAGTTTTGCTCGTCGGAGGCGTCGTCGGGGCCGCAGTCGGGCGCGCCGTCGCAGCGCCAGGCGGCGGGCACGCAGCGCCGCGAGTGCGCGCACGCCCACTGCGCCGCCCCGCACGCGCCCGCCCCGGACCCCGCGCACGACTCCGGGCTCTCGTCCGTGCCGTCCGTGCAATCTGACAAATATTACCATATACACTTCTAGGGTCGGGAAACAAAGCAAAACTAAATAATTCTCAAATAACATCTGAATTAACCAAATATACGCGCTTTTATCCGTAAAAAAAGTGTTCGCGAAATATACGAGACCGAAACGATGGAGAATCACTGTGATCGTCCTCTGCTCCATCGAGAAAATAAATCGTAATTGACCCATCGGTCGCATGACTTAGACATACCAGATCAGAAAATTTTGCGACTAACGGTTTTTGTCTATGGAACACTGGCTGGTTTTGATTACAATTAAATCTATGACTATATTTTATACAAAAAACACAACATTCCCAATAAAAAAAATAAAAAAAAAATTACAGTTCCTCAATCAATTTTCGATTCAATCTATATCTCTCATTTAAAAATGGATCATTTTCGTTGCAATTTTTTTTACGATTTCAAATGTGACCGGATTTTCAGAGGAGTCTTGAGAGAGATTTGGAGTCGTTTGATCGACTTCATATCTTCATTTATGGATGGAAAGACCTTCAAAGGCAACCATCCACCGTTGTCATAACGAATTTAAGCGCGGTCGTCTAACTTTGGGGAATAAACAAAGAAGTGATCATCCTTCAACAGCTGTTACCAAAGAAAGTGTGCTGGCAGTGAAATTTTTAAAACTAGAAAACAGGCGAAAAACACAGCAGATCTGATTGGTTCGGGAAGCCTTCACAAGATCCTACACGAGCACCTTCGCGTGAGGAGGATAGCTTCGCACTAGGTGCCGCCGCAGCCTATCCGAAACTCAGAAACCCATAAAGAGGTGTCTACGGCCGACTGGAAAAAGTTACGAAAATTGGTTCAGACGCATAAAACTTTGTATAGAGGCTGGTGAGAGTTCTTGAAATGATGTTTTAAAAATATTTTAACCATATAAATTTGTATTTATTTTTATTATAATTTTTGCCTTTTTCTGCGAAATAAGTTTTGCCTAAAAGTTGAACTACATCTGTATTGAAAACAGGGTTTTAGAGAATCCATAGAGAAATAAAGTGCGGTTTTGGGTGTATAGAAGAGAGTCCGACGAAAAATCTCAAAATGCTTCGTCGCCGCCTAACTATTATTATAAATCCTTTTGTTTTATTTAATTTTATTTTATTTTAAGTTGTTTTTTATCGTTTCATTTCCAGTAACTTGTGTTGTGTGAGTTTAAATAAATAAATGTTTTTTCTATTTCTATTTCTAAATAAGAAGAACTAGTAAAAATGAGTGACTGACCTTTAGTTCCGTCGCAGAGCCAGCTCTTGGGGATGCAGCGGTGCTTGTCGCACTGCATGAAGTGCTCCTCGTTGCACGTCACGTTCGCTGCAATCACCCACCACTCGACAATGAGGATCAGTAACCATTTTGTTTAGTGGCTTATCAGAAAGCTTATGCCACCACATGATTAACTGTGAAGAAATTTCTACGATATCTCTTAAACCTGAGAAGCTATACGAGCTAAACACTGTTACTTTGGGGGTCATTATGACGTCATCGAGACGTACGCGAACCTTAAGTCGTACGTGATAAAGCACATATTGCATTGAGCTTGGCATTTCCTTCAA
The DNA here is from genome assembly GCA_950108535.1 of Agriphila straminella. Classification (NCBI taxonomy): domain Eukaryota; kingdom Metazoa; phylum Arthropoda; class Insecta; order Lepidoptera; family Crambidae; genus Agriphila; species Agriphila straminella. The sequence goes on along the minus strand of OX467324.1, from coordinate 312,627 downwards.
AACCCTATAAATCAACCATTTCTAAACGGATTTCAAAAAATCTTTCACTAAGTTTCATAGCTATGAATATTTTTTTTATATTATACCAATAAAACTATAGGATTCAAACCTGTTACTGCTCCTCATTAGTTTGTATAGTGTTTGTAACATCTTTGTTATCAATAATAATTAGAAACGTTCATGGCGGAGCTTGATAGACTGATCGTACTCGATCACGTTTGTTAAGCAACGCTCGGTCCTGCCTGGTGTCGGATGGACGACCATTAAGTGGCATTACAACGCTTCTGTGCTTCGGATGGCACCTTAAATCGTCGGTCCCGGCTGTTGTCATCTGATATCAGGCGTTAAGCTAAGTGAGAGGCCTTAGAGGCGGCTTGATAAACTCTTTCAGTCTCTTCAGTTCCCAAATAGAACTATAAACCTAGTATTTCGCTAAGACCTGCTTTCCGATACTAGGTCTTAAGGCTAAAGTTTAATCCTTAAGTACCAATAAATGTGGCATAAGTCTGAGCTTCACCAGAAGTGGCCACATCCTCATACGATAAGAAGATCAATAAAAGTTTATATTGATATTTGAATACTCGTAGATGTTTCTCAAATTGCGGGAAAAGTGGGAAAAACTGTAAAGACAACGTTTATGTTCACATTTCAAAATGTGTAGTGTAAAGTGAGAATAGTGTGTAGTGTCGTACCGCAGGGTCCTTTGGGTGAGGAGTCCTCGTCGCTGGCGTCGACGCAGTCGGAGTCGCCGTCGCACACGTACAGCGCGTCGATGCAGCGCCTGCGCACGATAATACAACACTCATATCGCTCGCTTTAACATCGAACAGGGGCCCTATTTTTGAATCGTTCGGCTGGCGTCGAGCGCTCTATTCTACTGATTTTCGTTCGACATTTGACACAAATGTATGGAGATTGCGTCAAATGTCGAACGAAAAATCAGTAGAAAAAAGCACTCGACGTCAGTTGAGTGATTCAAAAATAGGGCCCCAGAAGTGGGTCGGGCGACCGCAGGGTATGGGCGGTCAAACAGGGTTATTCCACAAATCCCCCCTCCACCACATACAGACGGGATTTTGATTCGGAATTCCGAAACGGAATCATTCCGAAAGCAGCAAATCCATACAAATCTATGGATCTACCACATACATGCTGTCGCCGATCGGAAGGGCTTGGCAAGAAACGGGCCGCGCACTTCATACACAAATGTATACCTTTAATTAATTTATATAACATCACGTCATCATAATACTAATTTTAATTTGTAAACGGTTATTAAACAGCCTCCTTTGTATCTACAGTTTCTTTATTTACTTTCCGAAAGGATCATTTTCACTTGCGGTAATTTCCATTCGATATTTTTCACACACTATCTATATTCCGTTTCGGAATTTTGAAAGTGATTCCGTCTGCATGTGACAGGCCTTATGTGGTGTGCTACGATAATTCGTTAAACATATCTATGATGATTGATAACTACGAGTATGTGGTTATAGGTATCATTAGCGAAGGGTCCATACAAGCAGATTCCCATCGGCTTGGAAATTCCTCCCCCTCAGGGGTGGAATTGCGTAAGGTAATCGTATTCATTTGACAATTCATATCATATTCCATCGGTTGCAATTTGTATGGGATGACATATATTATGATACAATATGAACTGTCAAATGAATACGATTGACTTTACGCAATCACCTAGCTGATCCGCTATGCAGAACATAAGATATCTTTTCACATTGTTTTACAGTTAACTACAGTAGCGTTTTTGTACAATGTGTACGTGTGTGCATCTCACCCGTCATTGCAGTGGAAGTGTCCCGGCTTGCAGGGCGGGGGCGCGGCGGGCGCGGGGGGCGGGGGCGCCTCGTCGAGGAGGCAGGCGCGCGCGTCGGCCGCCAGTCGCCGCGGCGCCGCGCACGCGCACGCGCGCCCCGCGCCCGCACCCGCCGCCACGGGCAGGCACAGCTCCGCGCAACCGCCGTTGTTTACCGAGCACGCGTTCTCACCTGATCGAATACATCAGTTTATGAATCAGATTTCCGCCTTCAGTTTTTAGCTGAATAATAGGCCTAAGAAGGCGTGGCCTGTCTGTGACGTCAGCATCGTCTGATTGAGGGACGACGCGTGGAGGGCCGCCCGGCATAACCGGCGGCGTGAGACGGGCGGACCTCGCTCGCTCACTTTGGCTGCGGTCATCGGTCGGTCGGTCAACTCTTATTTATGTTTCAATTTATTTTGTGATCTTAATATTAATTAAATCTGTTGTTAGAATTGCGGGCCGAAATATAGGTACAAAATTGTCCTAAGGCAAAGGTCCTTAAAAAGCAATAACAAAATTAAAATAAAAAGTCCAATAACTTGTTTACCAGCGATTCATTTATATGCTTGACTTATAATAAACTTGTCTAGAAGCAAGTATACCGGCATACATACCGGTGCGCTCGGTGGTGGAGACCAGCTTGAGGTCGTAGAGCGGCGGCGGCAAGTCGTACGCCGTGGTCGCCGCGCCGCCGCCCGCCGCCGCCCACCGCACCGCGCCCGACTCGTGCTCGCTCCACAGGATCGAACCTGCGTGCACCGACAATGGCGGAATGTCACTAAATTTGAAAATATTAGCACTTCACAAGGGACGGAAAGAGTGAGGAAGACATAGAAAGACGAGTGAAGAAAGGAATTGCAGTGAATGGTGCTATACACTCGATTATGAGTAGACAAATCGTTTCTGCAAAGGCGCGAATGGCTGTTCATAACGGAGTGCTGGTGCCGACACTGATGTATGGAAGTGAATCTTGGGTATGGCAGAAGAAGAATGAAAGCAGAATAAATGCGGTAGAGATGCGATCGTTGAGGAAAATATGTGGAGTCAAATTGAGTGATGCAATGATGTGATTCGTGAAAGGTGATGTAAAGGAAAGATGATGTAGTGACAAGAATTGAGAAAGGAATGCTCCGGTGGTTTGGTCACTTAGAGAGGATGAATGAAAGGCGAATCACGAAAGAGATATATTGTGCGAATGTGGAAGGAACGATTGCGCAAGGGCGTCCCAGAAAACCTACGCGGACCAAATAGAGGTTATTATAAAAAAGGCTGGTGTACGCAGTGACAAAAACCGCAGGGCATGTATGAAAAGATTGATGGACGTGAAAGAAGTGAAAGAAGTGTGCAAGGATCGTAGCAGGCGGCGATCCATAGTCTCTGCCTACCCCCACGGGAAACAGGCGTGAGTATATGAATGTATGTATGTAAAGTGCTAATATTAGCACTTTTTTGTTTTGTATGAAATCAATAAAATGCAAATATTTCTAAATCTTTTATAGATATTTAAAAAATCAAAACGTACAGTACTAGTTTTTAGGCATTTCAAAAACATTTCAAAACATCATTGCTGTAGGTTAAGGTTTAGAGGGTGGGAAACGTTATCGTTATATTATTATATATATGGAAACCGTTTGCTTGACAATCTTCTTAAAAATATATTGTATGCGTAAAATAATGTTTTGTTGCAAATTGTTTTTTTTTATTACATTTATTGTAAAGAGAAAACAGACTTATTTGTTAGTGATTATGATTGAAAGTGAGGAAACCTTCGTATATGGCGAGTCCGTAGGGCTTGCGCACGGGCGTAGCGGCGCTGTCCGCGAGCACCACCTCGCGCCTGTTACTGTCCAGGAACAACCGCTCGATCTTGTTCAGGTATGTGTCACACCTGCACGTTACACATGTACTACATAACGGGTGTAACAAGACACTCAACGAAGCCGAAGTCCACGGATTCCGCCCATCATCAGGATCATTTTTGTCTTGTAGACTATACTTGGGAAACCAATAGCTACGAAGTTATTGAAGGTCAAAGTAAAAAAAAAAATTTTTTTTATTAAATCTAATTTTATTCGTTATTTCCAAATTTTTGTCTACAGAAACATTATCAATATTATTTCATGAGCACGCACATAAACGTTGCCTTTTAACTCGGCCGCACGCAGCTGTGTAGCACACACTCGCAGGCGCGGTCCTTTGTACGCGTTACATTGCGTGGTAATGTATGTAATGCTTTTTTAACACCAAAAAAATTAAAATCGTTTCCCAGCAATGATTTTGAACAGAAATGGTTCTGATGATGGGCAGAAAACATAGACCTCGGCTTCGTTGAGTGTCTTGTTACACCCGGTATAACATGTGCAAAAATCTATATTTTTCTTACATATGATAGATTGAAAGAATAAAAATGAAAATGGTAACGAAATAACATGTCATGGGCGATCCATGATTTCTCGCAAGTTTGTACGGAAATACACTACGCATGCGCGAAGCAACTTCAGAGCGAACAAGAAGTTTGGCGCGAGTTATACTGAAATTAAGTGTCACCAATAGTATGAGAACTGAAAACCAACCCCTAAAATGCATGCAATCACTTGCTATGCTGCAATCACGTGTGCAGCATAGCAAGTCATTATGCAAGACTTGATGTAATTTTCTCTTGTGGTTCTAACGATGCTGCTAGACTATCACGCTGTCGCGAAGGCCGCGGCATCCTTACTTATTTATTTATTTGCTTGTAGGAGGATTTACAGTCAAATATAAACAATAGAATAACAAATAGATTTTCCAATGCCATTTACAAATCCCCACATATAGAATTTTATCTACACTCACAATGTAATGTTCCAAATATGAATTCAAAAAAGGTTATATAAATACGTACTTTATTTACGTGAAAAGGTAAAATTAAAAAAAAAACTCATTACGATGCAGTTAGCTGCATCATAAAATAACTTTTTTTCTCATTACGATTCAGGGCAAATCCAAGAAGGTAGTGCCGTGATATTAAAAAAAAACAACGATATTTTCCCACATACTTTCCATGATTAAAATGCACTCTATGGTGATCGATGACTTATTGCGCGCCATTTTTAGAGCATTACGAAAAAAGTTTTGAATTTTGATTTCAATTTTTACATTTTGTTATACTGAATTTCGTAGGTGTTTTTTATTCTTGCTTAAAAATGTAAAAAAAAAGACTCTGCAAAACTATTTTAGACGCAGCTAAGGAAATGACTTATTACAAGGTAGGTACATAGCTAATACAACCAAAGTCTCTCTCTCTCTTTTCTAACGTTGATCTTTTATTTAGTAGGTTCAATCCCAAATGTATGAGTGTAGATAAAGTAGTGTATGAAACTGCACATAACTAGGTATTAAAACACTCGTGTGATACTATTAAAAACCTCGCCTACGGCTCGGTTTTTAAACACACACTCATGTTTTAATACCCCTCATTATGCATCAGTATCATAAACTACTATTATCTACACTCACAACGTAATGTTCCAAATATGAATTCAAAAAAGGTAATATAAAGACGTACTTTATTTTCGTGAATAGGTAAAATTAAAAAAAAAAACTCATTACGATGCAGTCAGCTGCATCATAAAATAACTTTTTTTCTCATTACGATACAGGGCGAATCCAAGAAGAAGGTAGTGCCGTTGTACGGTGAATGAACCGCACATTGATGTTAGAAATACCTAATTGCGACATTTGTAATTTGCGTACTTGCATTTTATTTACACGCGTTTATTGCACTTAATTTATAAGTAAAATAAATCAGTTCTATTACGGTTGGCACTCGACACGGTTGTATCATTTTGAACTCCTCTATATCATTTCCTATCAGCTCCCTTATATCATATAAATATCAGAACAGCATCCCTTTATCATATATCAATCAGTTATCAGTCTATCACTCCTATCATCTAAAGTGTGTAGGGCCACCCCCTACATATTTTTGGTCCTTCGAGCCATTATAAAAGGATATTTATGATCCTTCGATCCTTTTATCAGCATCCTAACATATCTATAGTCCTTTGATCCTTGACTATCCGATATAAAAAATATATATCCGATTATAATATATATTTTTGTTCAAGCATTGTTATATTTTGTCATCATTTTAAATATCATTCTATTATTTAATTTTTACCTATCATCAATCCTTTTCAACATTTGAGCACGCGCGCGGATTCGTGTCGAATAGGGAATCGCGTTTGTCGAGTGCATTTCGCAATTATAAAGTTATCAGTATCAGTGAAAGTTTTCATTAGTGAAAAATACAAGTTTAATATCAGTGAAATCAGTTATAAATTATCATTGTTTTTTTCATATAAAAATAATCATTCTGTTTAAACTGTGATTGTTTTAATCAGTGACTAAGTGAAAACTGGATTTTTTCCTGGATTTGTCTTTTGTCTGTGCGCCCCAAGGCTGCACGGCAGAGGCAATAGTACCACGCACCAGTATCGGCTATCATCGTGAGCAGATAAATCGTAACTGAATTACGATATCCAGCTACCATCAGCAGTTATCAGTAAGCTTGTTCCTTTTTTATTACTAACTCATTAAGATGGAAGCCGTAATCAACCGCCAAGCGGAAATTTTGGATATCATCAAGCAAGTTAAATCAAACTTTAGTAAGGACTCCGAGAGCAGGAAGACACCTGACTACATCAAGAGACGCATAGACACGCTAGAGAACCTCTGGGGAGAGTTTGATCAGAATCATAATCAACTTTTGAACAGTGATTATTCGAAAGATGAGGAATACTTCGCAGGAAACGTTTATGAGAAGACATTGAAAATATACCAGGATATCTATCATACACTATCTTTGTACAGACAACAAGCACCCGCCGAGCCTAAAATAACACCAAGAAGCAACCCGCTACAAGATTTGTTATCTAAGCAGAACACTAACTTCAGAGCATTTAAGCGACTACTGAGCGGAATAAACCTTGACCTGTTAACAGAAAAATGGGAGATCGAGGATGAGTTGCGTAATCTTCAATCAAAATGGAATGCTATTGACGTCCTGCATTTAGATATTGACAACATCACCCAAGGATGCAACGGTGATTATGACATCGAGTTGAACGAACATGAGAGACTTTTCAAGGACATCAAGCGAAAACTAAATCAGAAATTATCATCTACGAGTCACCTCCAGCAATCAACTCCACGCTTAGAAATTCCAATTTTCGCCGGAAGCTACGTGCAATGGCCCACATTTTTTGATTTATATTCGGCTGCTATTCACAATAACAATATGTTGACAAAATCACAGAAAATGCAACACTTAAAGGGAAAGCTAAAGGGAGAAGCGGAAAGACTCATTCAGCATTTACATATCTCAGAGGAAAATTATGATACTGCTTGGGAAATACTTGTGCATCGTTACAATAACCCTCAGCTTATTTTCACTAAACATATAGAGATCCTGCTAAATCAGCCAAATTTACAACGACAGACAGCATCAGAAATCAAGCGGTTGCATGACGTCACTGCAGAATGCATTCACGCTATCCACAACCTGGGAGTAGACACCAATTCGTGGGATGCGCTTATCTTACATTTAGTATCAAAAAAGCTAGACCCTGAAACCTTTAGCGAGTATAAGGAAGCTCGTGAGTCACCAAGGGAGCTTCCAACTTTGACAGAATTTATGAATTTTATTGAAGGAAAGTTCATTGCTCTCGAACCTGTCACTAGAAGGGAAAGAGAGACACCGAAACCCGTTCAACAGCAGCATATTATCAGAAGGTTTCATCAAAATCAAGAAAATACATTCAAGAGAAGCCCTTTCTATCCTAATCATCAGAAACCACAACTATCATCATATCATAAGAAATTTGGCGCTCAAAATTATCAGTCCAATGCAGCATACACGCGCCGTTGCCCACATTGTAACCAGGGGCATGATTTATTTCAATGCGATAATTTCAATTCAATGACCCCAGACGCTAAAATAACTACAATTACGAAACTAAAAGTATGCAAAAACTGTCTATATCATCATTTTAACAATGTGTGCATGTCACTCAAACGATGCAAACATTGCAACGGTGAGCATAATACGAAACTTCATGACGCCTTTTCGCAATCACCGACGGAAACGGCATCGAGTTCGAAGACCGCTACAAAACCGACAGCTGTAAATGTCAAATCAGCAAATACGCCACAGAAACAATTTAATGCGAATCACGTAGCTCAAAATGACGAAGAAGTTTTATTAACAACGATCTTAGTTCAGATAAAATCCAGCGATGGTTGTTATATTACACTGCGTGCATTACTAGATCAGGGGTCACAGATATCATTAATTACAGAAAGAGCAGCACAGATGTTACAATTACCTAGAAACAAATATCTTGCATCGATTTCGGGGATCGGACACGATTCTAAGCAAAGTAAAGGAGTAGTTTTATTAGAATGCAAATCCATTTATAATGACTATGACTTTTCTACGCAGGCGTTAGTTATATCATCGCTTATCAACAACTTACCTAATATATCATTTAATAAACAATCATGGCAGCATCTTCAAAATATTAATTTGGCAGACCCAGAATACAACCTTTCGAAACCTATTGATCTTTTGTTAGATGCAAGTGTGTATTCTGAGATTATTATGAACGGCCTCATCAAAGGCGAGTCCCATTTCCATGCACCCATTGCTCAGCAGACCAGGTTAGGCTGGATACTATCAGGAAATATTCGTACTTTTCACTGCAATGTGGTCATAAACGAATTATCAGATTTATCAAGATATTGGGAAGTCGAAGATATCAGTAACGGAGTATCAGAGTTATCAAATGATGATCAGTATTGCGAAGATTTTTATAAATCGACTACGGTTCGCTTAGAAAATGGTAGATACCAAGTCAGTTTGCCAATGAAAAAAGATTATGAAAATCAGTTGGGGAGCTCGAAACCGAAAGCGTTTGCCCAATTTAAGCAACTGGAACGTAAGATGTCAAGCAAACCAGCTTTTGCAGCGAGCTACAAAGCATTCATGCAGGAATACGAAGAATTAGGTCACATGCGTCCAGCATCTATCACAAAGGAGATAACGTATTATCTTCCACATCACGGCGTTGAAAAACCTGACTCCACCACAACGAAGCTTCGCGTTGTGTTTAATGCATCGTCTAACACAAGCTCTGGAAAAAGCCTTAATGATCTCATGCATTGCGGCCCCAATCTGCAACAAGACCTGCAGAATTTGATACTGAAGTGGCGACAGTATAATTTCGTATTTACAGCAGATATTGAAAAAGCATTTCGTAATTTATTTATCAATGAATCACATCAAAATTTACAACGGATTCTGTGGCGAGAATCGCCCAACTCACAAATACAAAAATACTGTCTCACCACCGTTACATACGGGACCAAGGCCGCCCCGTACCTAACCATGAGAACCCTAAAACAGTTGGCTATAGATGATGGTGAAAAATACCCGTTAGCCGCTGTCGAATTGCAATCATCATTTTATATGGACGACTTATTATCAGGACATAATAGTGAAACATCAGCAAAGCTATTAATAACACAGCTTATTGACATTCTTAAAGGAGCAGGGATGAATCTAAGAAAATGGTCCAGTAATCAATTATCAATTTTATCAGGCTTATCAGAAGATCAATTAAATTCTACATTTGAGTTTAAATGCAAGGAATCGAGAAAAACTCTTGGCCTACAATGGAACCCCGTGGATGACGTATTTTCTTATCATAATAAACTAGCTACGGAAATAACAACAAAGCAAACTAAACGTCACGTCCTAGCCGAAATATCACAAGTTTTTGACCCCTTAGGCTGGTTATCGCCAATTACTATCAGAGCAAAACTGTTTTTCCAAAATCTATGGAAGGAAGAAATATCATGGGATGATGAATTGCCAGAAAAATACAAAAAGGAATGGTATCAGATAAGACGAGATTTATGTAATATTGATCAATTTAAAATTCCCCGGCAAGTCGGAAATACAGAAAATTCAATTGTTATTCACGGTTTCGCTGACGCATCCGAAAAAGCATACGCCTGTACTGTTTACGTTGTATCAAAACATAAGGGCGAGCACACATCATGTTTATTTACAGCAAAGACTAAGGTAGCGCCCTTAAATAAGAAAATATCATTACCTCGACTGGAATTGTGCGCAACGGTCCTTCTGAGCCAATTAATAAAGAAAATCAAGGAAACCCTTATAACAGATGACGTCACTATTTATGCATGGACCGATTCGATGGTAGTACTCGGTTGGCTGAAAGGTGACATATCAAAATGGAAGCAGTTTGTAGCTAACCGAGTTCAAGTAATCAATGACGTCATCCCAGCATCAAATTGGTATCACGTTCCATCAAAAGATAATGCAGCAGACTGCGCGTCGCGTGGAATATCAGCCTCGCAGCTGCTGGAGCACGATTTATGGTGGTCAGGACCCAGATGGTTACCACATTTTAAACCTGAAACCATAACTAAAATTGATTATGAGACCCCAAAAATAGAAACGAAATCAGCACATGTAAACGTGGCCTTACAATCAAATGGCTCAGAATTACTTATCAATACATTATTAAATAAATACAGCTCTCTCACTCAAGCTACAAGAGTCTTATCATGGGTGTTACGTTACGTTGGTCGCGTGCGGAACGATAGTAACGTGACTCCTGCAAAAACACTGACCGTCTCAGAAATAAATAATGCATTTAATTTTATAATTAGAACAATACAAAAACAAGACTTCGAGAAAGAATTGAACGATATCAGAAAATTAGGTCATGTTGGAAAAAATAGTAGCATCTTAAATCTGAATCCTTACATTGACACCAATGGAATATTGAGGGTTGGTGGCCGACTAAGTAATTCAAGTATCAGTAGCAGTGCAAAACACCCTGCGATTTTATCATGTAAAAATCAGCTGACCCGATTAATCATCAATAAAGCACATCTAGCAACTTTACACGGAGGTCCTAAACTCACGTTATCAGTAATCAGAGAACAGTTTTGGATTATCAGCGGATTGAGATCAGTAAAGAATCAGTTACGGAACTAATTTCGTTGGAGCTAATAAGATCCTGAAAGCAGAATACAAGCAAATCATCAACAGCATCGACACACAGTTCTTTGATAAAATTCAGGACATGGACATCGATTGGCATTTCAACGCTCCCGCATGGCCCAACGCTGGTGGACTGTGGGAAGCAGCAGTAAAGAGCACAAAATATCATATAGTACGCGTAATTGGACACCAAAAACTTACCTTTGAGGAATTCAGCACTCTTCTTCACCAAGTTGAGGCGTGTCTGAACTCGAGACCTCTCTGCGCCATCACTGAAAACGTAGAAGATGAAATCCTGACACCAGGTCACTTCTTGATTGGTGCACCTTTACTATCACGCCCGCAAACAGAAACTGAAAATATAAGCATATCACAGCGCTGGAGCCTTGTTCAAAATATAAATAAGCAGTTTTGGAAAGCATGGTCTCGCGAGTATCTCCAGCAGCTACAAACACGATCAAAGTGGACGACGCCGACTCCAAACCTGAAAGAAAATGACATCGTATTAATCAAGGATGAGAACTTACCACCTGGTAAATGGGCGCTGGCCAGGGTGTCCGAGCTGCACCCCGGTAAAGATGGCTACGTAAGAGTAGTGTCCCTAAAAACTAAAAATAATATCATAAAAAGACCAATAAACAAATTAGTGCTGTTACCAGTGCAAAATGATACTACATCACAAAATAAGGACGAAAAGCCATCCCCTCGAGCTCGTCGCAATCAAAACACAAGAAACTTTAAGACAAACTTTTTACAAAAAATATTTTATACATTAATGTTATTTACATGCATCGTACCAAGTTATCAATCATTTACATCGAGCTCGTATAATATAACATCGCTACCAAAAAATCAAACATTATTTTTCGATAAAACATCAGATTTAAAGTACATAAGAGACGACTGGAAATTAATCATTTATTATAACATGACGTCCTACTGGAAGGGAGTATCAGATGTACGAAGTTATATTGCACATATTAAAGAAGTTTGCGAGGACACGAGGTATCAGAATACGCAATACAGAACGTTATCACTACAATTGGGGCAACAACTAAACGACATAGATCATTATAATAGCATACTACTCAAAAATTATAACAACAGAAGACAGCGAAGAGGGCTTATCAACGGGATCGGTTATGCATCAAATTACCTATTCGGTGTTTTAGATGACAGGTTCGCGCAGCAATATGAACGAGATATAGAAAAAATTACTCAGAATGAAAATCATTTACAAACCTTAATAAAAAATCAGACAAGTATCATAGAAGCGGAGTACAACATCATTCAGCGAAACGAACACACGATGAAAGAGCAATTTGAAATTATCAGACAGCATATCGGTAACATTACACTAGAAGTTGGCAAAGTACAAGTAAGCAATAATAACAACCTTTATATAGTGTCATCGTCCTTGGCAGCAAACGTCATCCTAGGAAACCTCCAGCGCATCCAGAGCACGCTACTGAACACCGTGACTGACATCTACCACGGCAGGTTAGATACACATTTGTTATCCCCGGGACAGTTACAGTATCAGCTCGATGTCATAGCAGGACAATTAAGCAGCGATCTCGCCTTACCGATAAAAGAAAACATCATGGACATTTACAAATTACTACGAGTGTATTCGAGGGTTACGAATAACTACCTGATAATAGAGATCAAAATACCAATCGTAAGCAATGAAGTTTTCGAGTTAAATAGACTTATCAGCATTCCACAGATACGAAATCACGAAATATATCAGATTATCCCAGCAGTACCGTATATTGCATATAACCTGAGAAAGGACACTGCACTATTTTTAACAGATAACGACCTTCATACATGCTTTGAACTACCAACATCACTTTTATGTCATTTAACACAACCATTTTATGACATGAAGCTGGAGCAATCATTATGTAATATAAAATATATCAATTCTGCGGCAAACACAAGTCCTTCATTATGTAAGTCGCAAGTGAGTACATGTAAACAAATGTGGGTCAAATTGCAAGCCGATAACACATGGATATTCACTTGCTGCGAAGAATGCAATGTCCGCATTTTATGTCCGTCAGGTGTGACCATGAAAAGGTTGATTGACCGAGGCATTATTAAGATAGGTCAAGGTTGCACACTTAAAAGCGACGAACTTACTATATTCGCACATAATCACTTTTTCAATCAAATTAATGTGAATCAACCCGTCTCCGTACCAGAAGTGTCTATGCTTAATAATATCATGAAGGATACCAGCATGAACTTTACGAAATTTGAAGATCACGAAGCATATTATCATCAACTACATAAGCAGATAAATGAGTTAAAGGAACAAGCTGAAAATAAGTTAACCATCCACGAGAATCACCATTACGCAATCTACGGCAGCTACGGCGCAATCATCATCATAGTTCTTGGTCTTGGTTGTATCATACTGGTACGCAAGACCAGGCTCCGGTCTCTGCTCAGTGCGAGCAGAGCGAGCAGCAGTCAGCAGCAGCAGCCCCAGCCGCAGCCTCGCACCGTGCCCGGGGCGGAGGCGCCCTTGGAGGGCGCGATCGACAGCAGCCGCCGCGACAGTGTTAGTGAAGTGAGAGTGTCGAATGTACCGCGAGTGAGTGCGCGACGAAATGTATCTAGCGCGAGTGATTCGAAAGTTATTCCCAAACTGAGTGATTCGAACTCAAAAGTCTTCCCCAAACTTACGAGATTCAGACTAGACAGTGACAGTCAATAAGAAACAACTAACTTTTTGCGCGTGTTTAGCGATCAAACAGACAGTTTTACTTTTAACTTTCATTTTGTTTATTATTAGATTTAAATGTTGCAAAAATCATCTGTATCATAATCACCTTTTATATCATTTAATATTAATCTCATTAACATTGTTTAAATAATCTTCATAGTTTTTCTCATCTTGCATCTTCTCGGTGCGGCAATATGTACGGTGAATGAACCGCACATTGATGTTAGAAATACCTAATTGCGACATTTGTAATTTGCGTACTTGCATTTTATTTACACGCGTTTATTGCACTTAATTTATAAGTAAAATAAATCAGTTCTATTACGGTTGGCACTCGACACGGTTGTATCATTTTGAACTCCTCTATATCATTTCCTATCAGCTCCCTTATATCATATAAATATCAGAACAGCATCCCTTTATCATATATCAATCAGTTATCAGTCTATCACTCCTATCATCTAAAGTGTGTAGGGCCACCCCCTACAGCCGTGATATAAAAAAAAATGATATTTTCCCACATAATTTCCATGATTAAAATGCACTCTATGGTGATCGATGACTTATATATTGCGATTAGTTTGCAAGAATGCACTCATCTCAATTTTTTTTCTAATGGAATGCGCGCCATTTTTAGAGCATTACAAAAAAAGTTTTGAATTTTGATTTTAATTTTTACATTTTGTTATACTGAATTTCGTAGGTGTTTTTATTCTTGCTTAAAAATGTGAAAAAGATTGACTCTGCAAAATTATTTGAGATGCAGCTAAGGAAATGACTTATTACAAGGTAGGTACATAGCTAATTCAACCAAAGTCTCTCTCTCTTTTCTAACGTTGATCTTTTATTTAGTAGGTTCAATCCCAAATGTATGAGTGTAGATAAAGTAGTGTATGAAACTGCACACAACTAGGTATTAAAACACTCGTGTGATTCTATTAAAAACCTCGCCTACGGCTCGGTTTTTAAACACACACTCATGTTTTAATACCCTTCATTATTTATCAGTATCATAAACTACTATACTAATATTATAAATGCGAAAGTTCGTCTGTTTGTTTGTTACGCCTTCACGTCACGTGTTAAATACAGAACCGATCCTCATGAAATTTCACATACACGTTGCCAAGGGTACAGAGATGCAGTTATTGGAGACGGGTACCTTTTATTCCGAAAAAACGTTTTGTTCCCGAGGGCAAGAAAAAAAACTTTTCGCGCAGACGAAGTCGCGGGCGGTCGCTAGTCATAAATAGATCAATACGCACCAGTAGAGCTGATTTTTGTCGTAGAGCAGCGCGAGTCCCGCGGGCCAGTGCATGTCCCCCCGCACGAGTACGGTGTGGTTGGTCCCGTCCATGTTCGCGCGCTCGATGCGGGCGCCCCCCTCCGTCGCGTTCGCCCCCACCCCCGCCCCCGCCCACACGGACCAGTACATCAATCTACAAAAGAATAAGAGTGTGAGCATTTACAGTAAAATATTAAAGCGATGTCATTGTCATCATGTAATTATCATTTTTATAAATTACAAATTTTTAGCTGGGCGTTAACGACAATCGTTAATCAAGGTTACTGTCTCTGCACACAGGCTACTAACCACCTAATGGGCTTGTAATAAGAATAAGCGCTCATGGCGGAACTTGACAGACTGATTGTACTCGATCACGTTTGTTAAGCAACGCTCGGTCCGGCCAGGTGTCGGATGGGTGACCGTCAAAGTGGCATTACAACTGAGCGCTTTCGTGCTTCGGAGGGCACGTTAAACCGTCCGTCCCGGCTGTTGCCATCTGATAACAGTCGTTAAGGCCTCACAGGCGGCTTGATAAACTCTAACATCAGAGGTGGCCACTAATCCTCATTCGATAAGAAGCTTAAGGCCCTCCGCTGCGTCAAGCGGGATCCCGGCGCGGGTACACGGCGCGGGAATGTAGATTGCTGGTTTTTGACGGACAGAAGCTTGCGCAGTGCATGAGTAAGCTTTAATCTATGTCGCCCCGCGCGCGTGTCCCGCTTAACACAGCGGAGGGCCTGAGAATCATATGTATGAGTTACCCTGTGGCGGGATGCGTGGCGATGGACCGCGGGCTGTACCCGCGCGGCGCGCTGTGCAGCGTGGTGCGGACGCGCGCGTCGGACAGCCGCGCGACGGACACGCGCCCCAGCGCCGCGTCCGTCCAGTACAGCAACCCACCTGCGCACACGTCACGTCTCTCAATACCAGACATATATATACGGGGTGTCCCAAAACTTTGCCATGCGAACGACAAGTTAAATATTGAAGGTAAACAAAATACAGAAAAAATATTTCATTTTAATTCTAAAAATAATTGGAAGTGCATTCAAAAACTTTTGAAAAATCGCCTGCTAAGCATCGAACTCGCCAAATATTAAAAAAAAACTTTTATTTTTAAGGTACCGATCATTACTCATTCTGATTATTTTTTCTTATTACAGCATCATTATCAATAAAAATAATTTATCATTTCTTCTTTTATTAATACAGTTCAAATTATTATTAAAAACAAATTAGATCATATTAAATTATTATTATTAAATTAGATTAGATTAAAATATTTGAGGTACTTTCGATCCTGATCTGTGTGGCAAAGTTTTGGAACACCTGTATAACACTGACAAAACGGTATCAAATTAAGGAAATTTTATTAATTTACAGAGTTCTCAATATGTTAACGATGCTGACCAAATATAATGTTACAATATTGTTGAACGATTATTAAATTGCAACCGAAAAATCGTGTTGAAACACAAAATCTGAATAAATCATATTATATCCTGTCTTACGTACGCCTGTATACTTCCGCCCCAAAACAGTACCACTGAAACCACGATGGTTCCGCCATGAACTGTCTTCTATCGGCAACGATACTGACGATCACATCTACGGAGCAGTTTCGCATCATTACTTTGACATGTGCCAACGCAAACGGTCGGAGCCGATCGGGTGGAATCGCGCGCGATAAAACTATGCATTAGAATAAGCTGTTTGCATTTGTTTCGCTTGTCGAAGTCATGGCGGGACCGAATTCGTGTTGCGCGGTGGAGGTGTGCTACAGGCGTCATAGAAAACACAATAAAATGAAATTCAATGGGTTCATTATCCATACTTTGAAAAATGTGGTAATGTGGTAAACTTTGTAGCATGTGGTAATAAAACCAGCTGTAATATTAGTTGGTAAATCATGAAGGTATATGTATACTGACTCATCCAGTCGATGTCCAGCCCCTCGCAGTTGTCGACGCCGTCGGCCACAAACACCTCGCGCCCGCCGCCGTCCAGCCGCTGGCGCACTATCTGGTATCTACACGTTACACAGTACATGAAGGTGTATACTGACTCATCCAGTCGATGTCCAGCCCCTCGCAGTTGTCGACGCCGTCGGCCACAAACACCTCGCGCCCGCCGCCGTCCAGCCGCTGGCGCACTATCTGGTATCTACACGTTACACAGTACATGAAGGTGTATACTGACTCATCCAGTCGATGTCCAGCCCCTCGCAGTTGTCGACGCCGTCGGCCACAAACACCTCGCGCCCGCCGCCGTCCAGCCGCTGGCGCACTATCTGGTATCTACACGTTACACAATACATGAAGGTGTATACTGACTCATCCAGTCGATGTCCAGCCCCTCGCAGTTGTCGACGCCGTCGGCCACAAACACCTCGCGCCCGCCGCCGTCCAGCCGCTGGCGCACTATCTGGTATCTACACGTTACACAGTACATGAAGGTGTATACTGACTCATCCAGTCGATGTCCAGCCCCTCGCAGTTGTCGACGCCGTCGGCCACAAACACCTCGCGCCCGCCGCCGTCCAGCCGCTGGCGCACTATCTGGTATCTACACGTTACACAGTACATGAAGGTGTATACTGACTCATCCAGTCGATGTCCAGCCCCTCGCAGTTGTCGACGCCGTCGGCCACAAACACCTCGCGCCCGCCGCCGTCCAGCCGCTGGCGCACTATCTGGTATCTACACGTTACACAATACATGAAGGTGTATACTGACTCATCCAGTCGATGTCCAGCCCCTCGCAGTTGTCGACGCCGTCGGCCACAAACACCTCGCGCCCGCCGCCGTCCAGCCGCTGGCGCACTATCTGGTATCTACACGTTACACAATACATGAAGGTGTATACTGACTCATCCAGTCGATGTCCAGCCCCTCGCAGTTGTCGACGCCGTCGGCCACAAACACCTCGCGCCCGCCGCCGTCCAGCCGCTGGCGCACTATCTCGTATCTACAAACGTTACACAATATTACATTGGTACAGAAGCCCAATCGCGCTGTTATGAACAATAACACCAAAACCGTTACCTTGTCATTTAGTTAGGTTATATTTACCTTCAAATCTTAGATTTAGCTTTAGAATTTATTCAAGATTGGTTTCTTAAGCTCCCTAGAGGCATAAGCGTTTTTAAATCGTCAATTCTTTTACCCTACTACAAGGGTTGCCAGATCGCCTAGACAAAAAACCGAACATGTTTTGTCAAAGGGTTTGACAAAAAATGTTCGGTGTTGTTTTTTTTTTTTTTATTTTATTTTATGACTTTGGGAAACATACAGCTTTAAATAATACATAGTAATAAACAATATATTAGTACATCCGCCAAAAAAGTTTTCACCACCAAGTAGTTGAACAGTTGAACAGACTATTATGTAAGCAAACAGATGTAAGAAAATTATTAAGTAAATAATTACATTACAACAAAAAGTCTTTTTTTTTTCTTTAAAAGTTTTGAATGTAGCAAATTTGGTATTTAAAATAAATAATCTAATAACATTTTAACAAAAATGGTTTAGACATGGTAATAAAAAACATTAAGGTTGTAGTTTACTAATACAAATTTTGAAAGTTTCATTTTTAAATTTAGCAAATTTGGTATTAAATAAATCTATATCACTAAAATTCACATTATAGTTTTTCATAGCTCTTAGTATGTATCGGTTTTTACCGTAATTGGTTCTACAATAAGGTACCGAGAAAGTATCACATGAACGCAGTCTAGCTCCAGAACATTTAAGCAATATCTTACTTAACAAATAAGGAGAATCGATCTGATTATTCAAAATTTTGTACAAAAAGGTTTGATCTCGTACTTCTCTGCGCGATTCAAGAGGTATTATCATTTTATGAAAGTTATAGAACTTATATCTAAGCCTTTTAATGAATTTATCCTGTATTTTTTCCACCATCTTTTTGTATTCAGAATACTGTGGGTTCCAAACTGTGGATGCGTATTCTAAGTGAGATCTGACAAGCGAGTTATACAATACGAGAAGAGTATCAGGGTCAGTAAAATCAACGGTCTGTCTAAAGATGAATCCAAGCATTTTATAGGCTTTACTAGTGATATGATTTATGTGCGATGAAAAAAGTAAACCACTACCTAGAATAATGCCCAGGTCCCTCACCTCGGTAACTCTTTTGAGAATTTTGTCATTGAGTTGATAATCAAATATTATTGGTTGTTTTTTTCTACAAAAAGTGATAGAATGACACTTATCAACATTAAGAACGAGTTTGTTAAGGCGGCAATATTCGAATAATCTATTTAAATCATTTTGTAGTAAGATGCAATCTTCAATAGATTTAACAGTAGTAAAGATTTTAGTATCATCAGCAAACAATAAAAATTTAGAATTTGAAAAATACTTAATTACATCATTAATAAAAATATTAAAAAGTAAAGGGCCGAGGTGAGAGCCTTGAGGAACACCGGATGTAACAGGTATAAAGTTGGATATGAAGCCCTTGATTGTCACAGCTTGAGTCCTGTTTTGTACGTAGGATGTTAACCATCTGAGAAGGTCGCCATGTATACCGACGTGTTCCAGCTTGCAAATGAGCAATTTATGAGAAATCTTATCGAAACATTTGGAATAGTCGGTATACACGGCGTCCACCTGCCAACCTTTGTCCATGACGTCCAGCACATGATCTAAGAATTCACAAAGGTTAGTTTCGGTGGAGCGCCTATCAATGAAACCGTGTTGCTGTGACAATAAAATAGGTCTTAAAATTGGGAAAATGGAGTCATAAACTATCTTTTCGAAAAGTTTTGGTATCGTTGAGAGTTTGGAAATACCCCTATAATTGCGAACGTTATGCTTATCGCCGTTCTTAAATATAGGCACCACCAGAGAGCGCTTCCAGACTGGCGGCATAACTCCCTGAGACAATGAAAGCTCAAAAAGTAAAGAAATTGGTAACGCCAACTGTTCACGGCACGACCTTAAGAATAATGGATGTAGGCCATCGGCGCCAGGGCCCTTGGTTGTATCGAGGCGTGACAGATATTTATTAACGATGTCTGGAGACACGTCCACAGAACCGATAGTAACACAAGAGCTGCGATCACGGGAGACAATCTCACAATCTCCATCCTAGTCAATCTCAATCTCAAACACTGATTGGAAAAAAATTTTTGTTGATTAATTTTATTAGAGATCGAGAATACCAATAGGGATGTTTGTTTCAATAGGGATGATGAGTAATGAATAAAATAACGAAATACTAATAAAAATCGTAAACATATTAAACTTTTAGAGTAGCTTGTATACCTCTTGGTTTTTTAAATTGCATTTTATTTATTTTATGACCCTTCAAAGTTGGGTGGACAAGTCCATTTAAAAAGTATAAAATTTATTAAAATAAATGATACCTTTAATTAGTCCGTAAAATGTATAGCAAATTTGTCTAAGAAACTATTTTGATAAACACAATATTTAATATAGCTGCCGAACAAATTTCCTACGCGTTGCATCAAACTAGCAAGGCGTGACGTCATCATTTAGTAGCCGTTAGTATTGAGGGTTTTTGATCGAGTCCATTTGTGTGCATTTCACACTGTGATATCTCGGGCAGTTTTCATGCTAGCGAATTAATTCTTTTACCAATGTTTCTTTTTTTGAGAGGTAATTTATGTAACATAAAATAAAAAAAGTTGTCATCATCCCTATTGAGCGAGCGGGTTGGGGCCGTGCGTGGGGAGGCGAATCGCGCGGCTAGGAGCGGGCGGAGAGCGCCCCTTTCCCCGCCCGCAAGTCTTGCTTACTACCCGCCAGAATAACACAGCTTTTGCTCTGTAAATTCTCTCGTGAGTGAGATATATAATCGTGTATTTTAAAAAAAATGGACTTTCTATTGTCCGGTTTTCTAAAACTTTCTAGACCGGACAGCCGATCAAAAAACCGTACTGTCCGGTCTAAAACCGGACATCTGGCAACCCTACCTACTACCCATTATGACGTCTTTTAACTGACAAGAAAAATGGGCGTAAAAAACTTGCCAGCTTTATCAGATGGAACGATATTTACAAATTATTATTTTTATTATTATTTTGTAAAGGAAACTAAAACCATAACGATTTAGTTTCGGTTTTATCGTTGAAAATTAGTGCGATTAGGCCTCAGATCGAATGCTTGATGGCGGCTGGGATAGCCTGGGATATTGTGTTACTAGGGATCGAACAATTAATTACATGGTCCGGGGTGTGGGCAAGGGTCGTTTGGGTATTGTTCTTGTTCTTAAACTATACTATACTTTTAAACTTTTACATTGCATTTTATTACATAAAAATCACATGTATTAAACGCGTTTAAAATAATTCATAGGCGTTTAAACACTACCCACCTGTGCACGTCACAGTAGTACAACATATCGTTCTTAGTATCGACAGCGGCGGTGGAGGGGCGCGTGAGGTGCGTGGCGGGGGCGGCGGCCTCCGCGTCGCCCGCCCCCTCGCCCCCCGCCCCCCCGCCGCGCCGCGCGCGCCCCCACCCCGGCCCCCCGGGGACCACTAGCGCTTGGACCATGGGGGGCGAGCCGCGAGCTAGCAGCAAGTAGCTTTCCAGTTTCACTTCTGCAAACAGAACATGTCAAGAAGTATTGTATTGAATTGTATTGTCTGATTAGATATCGGCGGGTCAGCCGAGCTTCAACTTAAAACAGATAAATCGAAGTAAGGAATTTCGTATTGTACTATTTGCCGAAGTTATTTGGAAGATATCGACGATAAGTTATTTGAAAGATATTTTTTTTTATTTATTTATTTAGGTAACAAACAGTCTTACAAACAAGATATTGACGATATTCGTGAGATTGGGTAATTGGGGCTCGATTTATTTATTTTAATTGAAAGCCGTGCAGACTTGCCGAAGTTCGATGCGTTAGCCGGTACGGCCTCTGTTTGAAACAGACCTACAAGTAGTTAAGAGACCTAAAAGTAATAGGGATGTTGACTATTTTTTTTATATTATGTTACATAAATTACCTCTCAAAAAAGAAACATTGGTAAAAGAATTAATTCGCTAGCATGAAAACTGCCCGAGATATCACAGTGTGAAATGCGCACAAATGGACTCTATCAAAAACGCTCCATACTAATGGCTTGCACGTTATGACGTCATGCCGTGCTAGTTTTTATGCAACGCATAGGAAATTTGTTCAGCAGCTATATTAAATATTGTGTTTATCAAAATGGTTTCTTCGACAAATTTGCTATACATTTTACGGACTAATTAAATGTATCATTTATTTTAATAAATTTTATACTTTTTAAATGGACTTGTCCACCCAACTTTGAAGGGTCATAAAACAAATAATATGCAATATATAAAACCAAGAGGTATACAAGCTACTCTAAAAGTTTAATATGTTTACGATTTTTATTAGTATTTCGTTATTTTATTCATTAGTCAACATCCCTATTGTAAGTATTTGTATTTGTAAGTTTATTAGGTTATAATTTTAGTAGAATTATAATTCTGCCAGTGGCACAGTGTGCCAGTAACACTAATAACTAAATAATACTAAATACTATATAATAATATACTAATAATACTACTAATATATAATAATACTAAATAATATATTATTTGAATGTGTATGTTACTGGCACACTGCCCTTCACATATCTCTCCAGCTATCCAAAGTCTCAAAGGTTGTCTGGAAGAGATCGCTCTTAGCGATAAGGCCGCCTTTGCTCACCATAGTTTTATGTTTTATGTTATTGTATTTCCTGTAATGTGTGTGTGCAATAAAGTGTTTATCTATCTATCTATCTAAAATGTGTAACTGTTAACAAAAGGGGTCAGATAGAGAATGTTCAGCTAAGAGATGCCTTCATGTAATGGTAGCGGTTTGCATAGTTTAGGCAAAGAGAACGCGGCATCTCCTATCGCAGCGGCGAGCTGCTCGTATTTTTTTAATTTTATTTAATGGAAGTTCAACAGCTAGAGTTACAGAATAGTTAACAAATAATAGCCACAAAAAGCCAATAGGGATGATGACTAATGAATAAAATAACGAAATACTAATAAAAATCGTAAACATATTAAACTTTTAGAGTAGCTCGTATACCTCTTGGTTTTATATATTGCATATTATTTGTTTTATGACCCTTCAAAGTTGGGTGGACAAGTCCATAAGTATAAAATTTATTAAAATAAATGATACCTTTAATAAATCCGTTAAATGTATAGCAAATTTGTCTAAGAAACCATTTTGATAAACACAATATTTAATATAGCTGCCGAACAAATTTCCTACGCGTTGCATACAAACACTCAGGCGTGACGTCATAATTGAGTAGCCGTTAGTATGGAGCGTTTTTGGGCGAGTCCATTTGTGTGCATTTCACACTGTGATATCTCGGGCAGTTTTCATGCTAGCGAATTAATTCTTTTACCAATGTTACTTTTTTTGAGAGGTAATTTATGTAACATAAAATAAAAAAAATAGTCATCATGCCTATTACAGAACTCCACAAATAGCAAACCTAGTAATATTGATACAGCACTTCCGTTCAGAGAGGCAGTTACACGGCGTCTATCTATACCAACGTATCCCAAAAGGTGGGTTGTGTAAAAAAATATGTGGTGGGGTCACGATGGAAAAACATTAAAATAACTGGGCCAAGGCATAGTAAAGTTTGGGAAACGCTGGTTTATTTATACTATACAAGTGTCTATGAGCTTGAAGTTGTGCGCGGTGCCGTGAGATCTCCACCTTGTTTAGTGCGTCCGAGTGTATGTGTGTGTTGGTACGTGTGTGTGTGTGTGTGATATACTGACGGTGGCAGTCCCCTTTGCCGCGCAGCAAATATCCGTGTCGGCAAAGACACTTGGCGCGCCCTCCGCCGTCCGACACGCAAATGTGCGCGCACCCGCCGCCGTCGCGCGCGCACGCGTGCTCCGCTGCGCACGACAACGTCACGCATTATTATCTATAGCGGCTAACGATACACGGCTAGGTTTGTCGTCGACGCATTGGCGTCATCCCTGGCACTGTGCTAAATATCACATTTGTAAAACTATATTTTTTTAAATTTGAGATTTTTGCATTCACAATGCTATTTTTATACAATACAAATTTAAAAATTATATAGCTATTTCATCTTAATCGATTGCCAAATATCTGAAAAGATATTTCAATTGAATGTCGAGGTAATTCCTCACATTGGTGAAATAACGCTGGCTTGCAGCGTAAGAGTAGGATATACTAGAAGAAATTCGAAGATGTCACTAGTGACTCGGTAGCTCAGCGGTCAGAGCATTGGACCGGATATCCAAAGGTCGCGGGTTCGATTCCCGTCTGAGTATTGATCTGGTGCGAGTCGCATTTTTTCTAGTATATTATTTAGTATTGAACAATATTTTTGGCCAAAATCATTAGATATTATTAGCAAGTTTGAGGAGCTCGGTGACGCAGTGGTTTAGCGCCTGGTCCAGCGATTGCGGAAGTTAAGCAACGTTCGCATGGATCGGTCATGGGAAGGCACGTTAAGCCTTTGTTCCTGGCTGCTGTTTGCATTCGTTAACACCCACCAATCCGCATTGGGCACGCGTGGTGGGTTATGGCCCTTCCCCCTTACCACCCATAAGGAAGGCCTGTGTCCCAGCAGTGGGGACATCAAAAATGGCTGATGGACATAAGCAAGTTATAGAAAAAAAAATTACAGTATACATTTAACTTACGCTGCTAATTTGGTTTAAATTGTTACTAATGTAAATATCAAAATAAATAACTTAACTTTTTTGTATGCAAGTCACATAATACTTTATACCTACTATAGTAGTTCACAACACTATACTTACACATAGGCTGCACTTGGTCGTGGTACACCAGCACAGCGGACGGCCTCGCCGCCAGTGTCGCCAGCCCGCCCACTAGCGCCGCGCCCCGCCCCGCCCCCTCCCCCGCGGCGGAGGGCGGGGCCTCCACAGACACCACCCTGCGCGAGTGCCACTCGGGGGCGAACACCACGCCGCCCAGCACCCCCAGCTGACTCAGGTGTTGAGACTGCCGGACGAGATGAAATTTAGTTATTAGAACATGTTTTCAGCATCATATTATTTAATTGGCTATCTATTGCAATTCACATAATCTATTATTGTTTGGTGCTGTTGGCCTTCCTAGAAATAAAAATAAAATATCGTATGGCGTCATCCTACACTTCCAATTTTTCTAAGTATTTGGATGGACAAATAAGTGGTTATACATTGAGGTAATCAAAATAATGATCAGTGACATTTGCCATTATGTGTCAGCTCGGTACAGCGATTTTAGAGCCGAGTGTACCACCACCCCGTGGTATAGTGTGTGCGTACGTGCGTAGTGTATAGTCATACTGTAATAGTACATTATGAGACAAGTTAGCTTAGGTTGCTCATTGCGCACAAGGTTGTGGGTTGCAGCCCGAGCCGTAGGCGAGGGCGTAACTCAGCCAAGTGTGCAATAAGCAAAAGCTCACGAGTTTCATACGACGTTTTTCAACACATTTGCGAGGAAAAAACAAAGTAATTTACCACACATCAACAAAAACGACAAAAACAAAATAATTATGACAATTATTTATTTATTCCAAAATCTATATGAATTTTCAACAGCATAAAACCTCTTTGTTGTTACTAAAAAAAAATAACTGTATTACCCGGCTAAATTGGGAATGCTCTGTTTACTCGCATAGAACTTGCAGTAAGGTACTAATTTAACTTTGTAGGGTTAATTCTATTACGAACTAGTGTTTTATATATTATTGCACGCGTTTGTTATAGCTCGGTTAATGGCCCTAAAAGCGATGTATTAGGGCTCACTTTACGAGCAAGTGTGTTGAAAAATAATATTGTGGTTAATCACTGAAGAGCGCGCGCGCGCGATGGCGACGCGTCGCGGCAAGTGCGGCAACCACTGCGCGCCGTCTCAATGTCGGCTTCTCGTCTCGTCGTCGCGACCGCGCAATGCAGCGCATGATGTCCCGCAATCTAAGAGTCACCACTATTATATTTGTTTAGATTGTGGTAGTGCAGTATAGTCACCAGGTGTGCGGGCGCGACGGTTACTCTCGCGCTGCCGTCGTACCGCGCGCGCTCCAGCGTGTCCAAGTACGTGTCGGCCCAGTAGAGCAGCTTGGCCGGGGGGTCGACCACCACCCCGGTGGGGTACACCAGCTTGTGGCGCAGCACGTGGCGCCGCCCCACCCCCGCTAGCGACGATGCTTCTAGCGCCGCGGGGGAAGCGCCCCATACGCTCCAGAACATCACTCTGTTACGCACAATTATGAACAAAGTTAGCTAATTATTGTGATTACAATACATTATACATCGCGCAGTGGATTATGGCTCTCGGCAGTGTGGTGGGGGTATGCGCAGTAGTCGTTTCTAATAACAAATTACTTCTGCGCATGTATCCCTTCTACATTTGCAGAGGGCTCATAATCCACCACGTGATACAGTTACCGATTACTGTTGCGTTGCGCGGTCGAGGTGGTCTCCGCACAACAGATCATTTAGGATTCGCGGCATCACACAAAATGTGTTACGAATTCGTGAGTCACGTCGCCGGTCGTCGAAAGTGTTTAACCGGCAAAATAAGAAGTATTTTTTAGGGTTCTGACCCTGCTCCCACTTGTCCGGTTTTTTTAAATCTGGGGGTCAAGTCTGCTAATGTTTTCGTCAAAATTGTAGTTCAATGGTGTTTGAATGGTAATGCTTTTTGACACTGTTCTTGTTTCTTAAACCCAAAACCGAAACACGTTTTGTTTCCGTTTTGTGTTTAAGAAACACAACGTGTTTCGGTTTTGGGTTTAAGATAATGTTTTCGTCAAAATTGTAGTTCAATGGTGTTTGAATGGTAATGCTTTTTGACACTGTTCTTGTTTCTTAAACCCAAAACCGAAACACGTTTTGTTTCCGTTTTGTGTTTAAGAAACACAACGTGTTTCGGTTTTGGGTTTAAGAAACAAGAACAGTGTCAAAAAGCATTACCATTCAAACACCATTGAACTACAATTTTGACGAAAACAGTAGCAGACTTGACCCCCTGGATGGAAGGCAAAGGTAACATAGATAAACGCTATTATAAAATGTGTTTTTGAATAGTATACGTACCCTTCTTGTGGGTCGAGCGCGAGCCCGTGCACGCGCGCGAGGCGGCGCTGCAGCAGCACGCGGCAGTGCCGCAGCGCGCGCGCGCACACGTACAGCGCGCCGCGCGCGCCGTCGTACACGTACCAACTGCCCGACAGCCAGTCCACGCGCACGTACCACACCGCTGCGCACACACAACACAACCCTCAACGACTCAATCAAACATACATTTTATATAGAACAACTCCTGCCCCCCTAGCATGCATGACCGACAAAACACTATATACCGGCAGGCTGATTATCTAAATAGAAACTATTTAGCGACCGGTTTCATTTGACATACATTGCTACTTTTCTTTGGTATGTTTTTTTACACCAAAAAGAAGAAGCAATGTATCACATTCATCTGTCAAATGAGACCGGTCGCTAGGTGGTTTCTAATAAGATAATCAGCCCGCGGGTCGTTTTGTATTCATCATCCAAATTTTGAGGATGTGTTCAGTCGATAAAACTGCTAGGTGATTGCGTAAAGACAATCGTATTCATTTGACAGTTCATATTGTCTCATAATATATGACATCCCATACAAATTGCAACCGATGAAATACGATATGAACTGTCAAATGAATACGATTAACTTACGCAATTCCACCACTGAACAACTTTCTCTCAGGAACACATGGCCAAATATGTAAAAAAAACTACTATCAATCTAGTATGGGATGATCAAAATTTTGTGGCGAAATTCGACACGTCATGTTTCTTAGAGAAACTTGTTTAGTTTCATGGACTGGACACATCCTTGTATGTTCAAAATGACGCGATATATCGCGTGATATAGTGTTTTATTGGCACTCTGTCACTGTCAAAATCCATTGTCTTTTGACATTTAAACGTGAATAACCGCTATATCATTCATATCGCGTGGTCGTGCTAGAGGGGCAGGCTAAGCCTAATATCATTGGAGTAATGAAGGCACACAGACTCCGATGGCTTGGTCACATCGAAAGAATGGGATTAGAGAGGAGCGCCAAAAGAGCCCATCTCGGTCAAGCAACTGGCGTCGGCGCCCCCTGTAGATGGGGAGACGTGGTGGAGGCCGATCTACGCGAGCTCGGTGCTGGACACTGGCGCGAAACAGCAAAAGATCGAGGTAGATGGCGAGCTCTAGTATCGGAGGCCAAGACATCTTTAAGTCGCCGAGTCACCGAAATAAATAAGTAAAGGGTATTTAAGAGCCCGTACACATTTTGCCGTTACCTGCCGCTTTCTCTCTCTCTCTCTCGCACATTTCATGTTTTCTCAAGATTTCTTAAATCCGAGTGCGTAATTGGTGATTACGGTCATTTCAACATATATTTCAGTTTAGAGTTGCTGAAGTACAAAAAGTTATCGTCTTTGCCAGTTCAAATAACTGTTAGAAACAACATCTTTTTGTACTTTAACTGAAATATATTTTAAAATGACCGTAATCTTATATTGCGAAAAGTGGCCGAGACACATTTTTCAATTACGCACTCCGATTTAAAAAATCTCGAGAAAACATGAAATGTGCGAGCGAGAGAGCGGCAGTCAGCGGTAAAATGTGTACGGGCTCTTAAGAGAAGAGAAGTTCTGCCAGTTGAACATGGAATAAGTACAGATAACGACTCACAGAGCATGTCGGGGAACAGGTCGGGCGCGGGCAGGGACGCGCGCGCCGACAGGTCGGCCGCGGCCGCGCACACCAGCGCCGACCGGCTCACGTTGTGGTGCACGTAGCACACCGACCTAGCGCACACACGTCGCAATACTCACAGAGCATGTCGGGGAACAGGTCGGGCGCGGGCAGGGACGCGCGCGCCGACAGGTCGGCCGCGGCCGCGCACACCAGCGCCGACCGGCTCACGTTGTGGTGCACGTAGCACACCGACCTAGCGCACACACGTCGCAATACTCACAAAGCATGTCGGGGAACAGGTCGGGCGCGGGCAGGGACGCGCGCGCCGACAGGTCGGCCGCGGCCGCGCACACCAGCGCCGACCGGCTCACGTTGTGGTGCACGTAGCACACCGACCTAGCGCACACACGTCGCAATACTCACAGAGCATGTCGGGGAACAGGTCGGGCGCGGGCAGGGACGCGCGCGCCGACAGGTCGGCCGCGGCCGCGCACACCAGCGCCGACCGGCTCACGTTGTGGTGCACGTAGCACACCGACCTAGCGCACACACGTCGCAATACTCACAAAGCATGTCGGGGAACAGGTCGGGCGCGGGCAGGGACGCGCGCGCCGACAGGTCGGCCGCGGCCGCGCACACCAGCGCCGACCGGCTCACGTTGTGGTGCACGTAGCACACCGACCTAGCGCACACACGTCGCAATACTCACAGAGCATGTCGGGGAACAGGTCGGGCGCGGGCAGGGACGCGCGCGCCGACAGGTCGGCCGCGGCCGCGCACACCAGCGCCGACCGGCTCACGTTGTGGTGCACGTAGCACACCGACCTAGCGCACACACGTCGCAATACTCACAAAGCATGTCGGGGAACAGGTCGGGCGCGGGCAGGGACGCGCGCGCCGACAGGTCGGCCGCGGCCGCGCACACCAGCGCCGACCGGCTCACGTTGTGGTGCACGTAGCACACCGACCTAGCGCACACACGTCGCAATACTCACAAAGCATGTCGGGGAACAGGTCGGGCGCGGGCAGGGACGCGCGCGCCGACAGGTCGGCCGCGGCCGCGCACACCAGCGCCGACCGGCTCACGTTGTGGTGCACGTAGCACACCGACCTAGCGCACACACGTCGCAATACTCACAAAGCATGTCGGGGAACAGGTCGGGCGCGGGCAGGGACGCGCGCGCCGACAGGTCGGCCGCGGCCGCGCACACCAGCGCCGACCGGCTCACGTTGTGGTGCACGTAGCACACCGACCTAGCGCACACACGTCGCAATACTCACAGAGCATGTCGGGGAACAGGTCGGGCGCGGGCAGGGACGCGCGCGCCGACAGGTCGGCCGCGGCCGCGCACACCAGCGCCGACCGGCTCACGTTGTGGTGCACGTAGCACACCGACCTAGCGCACACACGTCGCAATACTCACAAAGCATGTCGGGGAACAGGTCGGGCGCGGGCAGGGACGCGCGCGCCGACAGGTCGGCCGCGGCCGCGCACACCAGCGCCGACCGGCTCACGTTGTGGTGCACGTAGCACACCGACCTAGCGCACACACGTCGCAATACTCACAGAGCATGTCGGGGAACAGGTCGGGCGCGGGCAGGGACGCGCGCGCCGACAGGTCGGCCGCGGCCGCGCACACCAGCGCCGACCGGCTCACGTTGTGGTGCACGTAGCACACCGACCTAGCGCACACACGTCGCAATAAGGTCTTAGCCCACATAAGCATAAATTACACAAATAGACTTTTTAGCATGCTCTCCTTGTGTAACAGCTCTTTTACACGCCTCTGCTCCAACACCGCCCTATACTAAGGCGACTGCTCGCAGTCACCAATCAACGCCCCCTCTCGATGCGCGGCCACCGGCCACCGACCGGCGCAGCGACCGCCAGCACTAGCAGTGCCGCCAGCGCTTGCTTGCTTGCAACGCGTGGTAAACGAAGCGTCAACCACCGACCAGTGACGGGGCGGTAAGCTCGCTGATTTATGTTATTTTTATTTGTACTGAGCAGGCATTTGACCACCATCTTTGCTTAGTAAAAAGGATGTGGTCTAAGATGTAGCATGCTCGCTTGCCCCTTGCCCTATTGCCTTGAAGAGACCAAGGTTGTAACTGTCAATGTTGCCAATGTAAAATATATCTAAAGAACAATACTTAAAGCCCATATTTGAATTATATTATTTTTGCCAGGTGGGAGCGGAGGCGTGTAAGTGGGCTAAGACCTATATACATCCAATGTTACGGTACAACATATAATAGTTTCATAATCTGGTATAGATACTTTACAAACTCCACTGAACAGAGACGGGCCATGGACACTCCGCATTTTAGGTATGAAGCTACGTGGCGGTCCCGTTTAACCAGACCAAAGTCAAAGGGCTACCGCGCGCATCTTTAAACGCGCGTAATCTTTCAATAATTTAAATTGAATATTGAATTGAATATAACTGTAGTACAGGGAAAGGACTCGGCATCAACATTAATGGCCAGTACCTAACACACCTTCGTTTTGCCGATGATATAGTCCTTATGGCTGAGACCATGGAAGACCTGAACACAATGCTCGAAGATCTCCGTAGTGCTTCCCAAAGAGTGGGTCTCAGGATGAACATGGATAAGACGAAAATTATGTCAAATGCCCATGTTGTACCCTCTCCAGTTCATGTTGGGAACACTACACTTGAAGTTGTTGACCATTACGTATACCTAGGACAGGCAATCCAGTTAGGTAAGTCCAACTTCGAGAAAGAGATCTCTCGTCGAATCCAACTCGGGTGGGCAGCATTCGGGAAGCTTCGAAATATCTTCGCGTCCGACTTACCTCAGTGTCTCAAGACGAAAGTCTATGAACAGTGTGTGTTGCCAGTGATGACTTACGGCAGTGAAACGTGGTCGCTAACTATGGGTCTCATAAGGAGGCTCAAGGTCACCCAGCGTGCAATGGAGAGAGCCATGCTCGGCGTTTCCCTGCGTGATCGAATCAGAAACGAAGAGATCCGCAAGAGAACTAAAGTAACCGACATCGCTCGAAGGATTGCTCAGCTGAAGTGGCAATGGGTGGGACACATAGCGAGAAGAACTGGAAAGGTTCTGGAATGGCGACCACGCACCGGACGGCGCTCCGTGGGTAGGCCCCCGACAAGGTGGACCGACGATCTGGTGAAGGTCGCGGGAAGCCGCTGGATGCGGGCAGCGCAGGACCGATCGCCGTGGAGATCCTTAGGGGAGGCCTATACCCAGCAGTGGGTGTCGTGCGGCTGATATGATGATGATGATGATAGGGAATTAGTTCTGTGCGACCTGAATTGCAGTTTATTATGTGCGAGCAAAAGTCGCTTTTATTTTGTGTGTCCCTTCTGTACTTGTACTACTTATTATGTATTCTGTGGCAAAGACTAAAAACTCTACCATATAGATGTATAGAACTTTAATTAAAAAAACTTTTCTTTCCTGTAAATTATTATCATAGGCATCTTTTTTCTGCAATACTTATTGCCATTTTGTTTTATTTGATACTTTGCATTATAAAGATTAAATATACAAAGATATCTAACAACACAACTTTTGAGATTTACGTTTTATGTAACAATAGGTTGCGGCAGTTACAGAACATCTCGCAAAAGTTTAGTTCACTCACTTGTTAGCATAGTTGATGTCGTAAGCCTTCACGTTGAGGGCGCGCAGTAAGGTCTTATTGTCGGGGGCGTGGGCGGGCGCGGGGGCGGGCGCGGGGGGCGGCCAGCCACCGCCCAGGGACACGCGCTCTATGCCCTGCTCCGTCACCACGAGCAGCGACAGCGACGGATCTGGACGAGAAATAGACGTGGTAAATCTTGAGTACAGTAGCCGGCAAACATCTTGAAATCGTGTGGGGAATGCGCAGAATGCGTATTTTGGGCATGCGTAGCGGTGAGGTACGCGGGCGGCGGTACTGGTCGCTCACAAGTTCACATGCGCGAATTTATCCCCACTCCGTCGAAAGTGCGTCAAGATGTTTGCCGTAA
This sequence comes from Agriphila straminella, assembly GCA_950108535.1. Taxonomy (NCBI): domain Eukaryota; kingdom Metazoa; phylum Arthropoda; class Insecta; order Lepidoptera; family Crambidae; genus Agriphila; species Agriphila straminella. The sequence continues at coordinate 279,942 of OX467324.1, read as the reverse complement.
TCTGTATGGGTAAAGTGAATCTAACTCGCACGCATGGTATTAAAGGTGAAAGGTGCTAAGTTACCGTGGTTGGGATCGCAGCGCGCCTTGTCCGCGCGCAGGCTGTAGCCGGGCGCGCACGCGCACGTGTACGCGCCCGCGGAGTTGCTGCAGTACGCCGCGTGCGCGCACTCGCCCAACGCGCACTCGTCCGTGTCTGACACACACACACACAATAATGTTATCACATCAGTCAGTCAAAATATCAAATCTTAGTTTGTTCTCAGTTACCGAGGTATCAAATGCTGTATTGTACAAACAATGGGCATCGGAAAACATCGGAAACAATCGTCTAACATACCAAAGACAATTAACAAAAAGTAGTTTAGCCCTAAAAGTCATTTACAATTTCAACTTTATTGCTTTAAAATAAATGTCAACGTCATTTCTAAGAAAAACAGAGACACGAAGTTAGCCGGTACTCATTCTTAATCTTGAAGTACTGTAAGGAGTATTCTTAAAACATTGCTGAAACTTGCGGGTTGCTATACTTGCGATATGTAAAACTTGGGGTTTTTATTTATAATGGCGTAATAAATAACTTTATCACAAAAGCAAACGGTAAACTTTTTCTTGATTTAAATGTACCATGGGCGACTGTACTTTTAAACATTAAAATTCTTTTCGAAATAGTGTATCTATATAAATATTTCGCTTTTTATCTAGGAAAGCCAATAATAATTCGCGATGTTATAATTGTAAAAGAGTCTTAATTAGATTGACTGACCTACGCATTTCCCGTCACGTGGCTCGTACCCGTCCCGGCAGTAGCAGGCCGGGCCGTCGAAGGTGGGCTTGCAGCCCAGCGCGCACTTCACACTCGCGCACGACGTCGCTGGGAGGACAACCGTATCATTAATGGGGACAACGGGAATACACCATTATGGAAATAGACAACAAATTACCAGCGAACTAAAATCTATGGAAGTGTAGGATTTGCACTTGTTTGGCGTCGTGGTACTGCGACAGAGTATAACACAATTGCAAACTATGCTTAAAAAATTACAACCCGCACAGTCAGCCACGCGCTCAGTGACTGGCGTTAGCGTCCTTTACAATAAATTCAGTTTGTACTATAAAGAAAAGAAAGCAAGAGGAAATTTATTAGAAATGACGTCCTGTGTAGTTAAATGGTGTAAAAGAAGGCAGTGAAAAGATGCAGAAATAACGAATCTTATTTTATCGTTTAAGTATAGAAAATATTATCTATGAGTAAACAAATGTTTGCTAATAAGCAACCAGTGTTCAGACGCTTTGTGCTGCATAATTAAATGCTAGTTTTTTTAGCTCCATCCACTTTGTTGTAATTTTCGTGTGGTGTCATTTTTTGAGCGGAATGCTTGTTCCATAGATTTTAGTTCCCTGCAAATTACAATGTCACTTAACTCGAAGTGTATAAAGGTGGTTTTGGACCGATGGGGCGACAATGGGAACATTTGTATAGTACATGCGCATTTTCGGTGTTTATTGAGTACTGACCCATCCCATTCCATACTCGCCGAGATTGGAGAAACCCCACCTGCAGTATATTACGCAGTAAAAGCTTATTTGTAAACGAAGAGTCAGCGCAAACGATGATGTATGTAGTGGCAACTGTTTTCATACAATTAAATAAAAACACAAACTCTATCACCGATGGCTGTTGGCGGGGAAAGGTTTTTGAATGGCTCGCGCGCACCGGACGACGCTCCGCGGGTAGGTCCCCGACAAGGTGGACCGACGTGGGGGTGAAGGTCGCGGGAAGCCGCTGGATGCGGGCAAAGCATGGATATTTTTGGGGTTGGCCTTTACCCAGCAGTAGGTGTCGTGCGGCTGATGACGATGACAATCTTTATCAGAGGTCTTTAAAGTAAATGTGAGTCCCTCACAGTTGTCGCAGAGGTCCCACTCGTCGCTGCCGTCGGCGCAGTCGCGCGCGCCGTCGCAGAACGCGCGCACGCGCACGCACTGCAGCCGCCCCGCCGACGCCGTCGAGCAGCGCGCGTAGTTGCCCAGGCATTTGAACTCCTTGTTGCCTGCAAGCATTAAGTAATATTACATGTGTTGAGGCGATACGCGAACTGCCATATGGTGTGGTGTCAGATATTGTGAGGCTAACGACCTCGCCACAGCCAGCCGCGGCGGGCGGCGCGACAAGCAAATTCAATAATCACTTCGCGCTTTCTCGATGGCAGCCTCTCAACTCGTCGTCACGACCACGCAGTGACTACCGAATTCGTTTGCCGCGCCGCCCGCCGCGGCTGGCTGTGGCCGGACCGTAAAGGTGATCAAATTAAATATTTTTATAAAAACACAATACGACAAAGAAACAGTATTGTTTATGTGAGCTTCAACCGCCTCTGCGGTCTAGTGGTTCGCCCACCCGTGTAAGACTCAGGGGTCCCGGGTTCGATTTCCAGGAGGGGGTACATTTGTAGGTACTCGGTTTGGTTGGTGGTAGGGCTTATTTCAAGTCCGCCTGGCTAGCTACCACCATCTTACCTAAGTCTGCCCCCCTAGCATGACCGATTTATATCGCGTGATATAGCATTTTATCGACACTCAACTGTCAAACTCCTTTGTCTTTTTGACAGTTAAACGTGATAAAACGCTATATCACGCGATATAAATCGGTCATGCTAGGCAGGCTGACGCCATAACAACTATTTAAAAAAATGTGTTCCGGCAGTTAAAGGTAAGATAACCAGTTCCTCAGTGATGAGTATTCCGGTTGTACTGCGCTTCCACCTTCGGCCTTATCGTCACTTAACATCAGGTGAGGTGAAGGCCAAGCACTATCCCGTTGTGCATAAAAGAAAGCTTTAATGTGATGTGTATGTGGTTGTGTCGTACACATGTAGACGTCCTCGTCGGAGTTGTCGCCGGGCCCGCAGTCGGGGTCGCCGTCGCAGCGCCACGCGGCCGCGACGCACAGCCCGCTGCCCGCGCACCGGAACTGGCCCGCGCCGCACGTCCTGTTCCACGCTGCAACACACGACAGTGCTATCCCTTTATTCATTTATCACCACCACTTGTTTGCTAAAAGTCTTTCAGTACCCGCGACTATCGAATGACAATCTAATTTGTATCGTTGTGCTCCACCCTGGCCACGCAACAGAGCAACCAGAGCGCGGCGTGACGATGCTGCGAGCTAATTGTTGTCTCCTCATTGCGCTCACTGTATGGCGCCACGCCGCCAGTCGCTCTGTTGCGTGGCCAGGATGTTGGTAGTTTGATGAACACCGAACTATGCTCTCCTCTCTACGCATCGGTGTTCGGATGAACTTGGACGAAACCAAGGTTATGTTCAATGAACATGCAATTCCAGGACCGATTGCAGTAAAAGTAAAAGGGGAGAGGTGCTAAACTCATAAAATCTTATATTTGCGTGTTTGTGTGCTTTGCCGTGAAAGCTATTCATTTGGAACTAGTTACGGATCTCACCAAAGAGACATTTTTGGCTGCTCTTCAGCGTTTCATAGCGCGACGTGGCCTTCCGGAAACTATTCATGCTGATAACGGTACCACCTTTGTAGGTGCACATAACCAAATCGAACGAATGCTAAAAGCTTCTTCTCATGAAATTACACAAAAAGGTATAAATTTCAAGTTTATTCCTCCATATGCACCCCACTTCGGGGGCCTATGGGAATCTGCAGTAAAATCTGTTAAACATCTTTTGCGTCGCACTCTTTCCCTAACACATTTAACTTACGAAGAAATGTCAACATGCCTGATTCACATAGAGTCTATTTTGAATTCTCGCCCCCTCACCCCCTTATCCAGCGATCCTTGTGACCTTACGTGTCTTACTCCATCACACTTCCTCATCGGACGAACACCATCAACCATACCATGTCCACAGGTGACGGATGACAACATAAGCCGACTGCAGCGTTTTGACCGCATTCAAGCCCTGAAAGATCATTTTTGGCAGAGGTTCACTAACGAATACATATCTCGTCTCCAGCAGAAGGTGAAATGGCATTCGTCCAAGGGTGAAGAACTCAAGGTTGGATCATTAGTCCTGATCAAGGATAAAGCCGCACCCCCTCTTCTGTGGCTGATGGGTCGCATCACCAAGTTGCACAGCGGAATCGACTCGTCGACACGCGTGGCAGAGATCTTCACAAAGAAAGGCACCATACTTCGGGCTTACAACAATATATGCCCATTACCTGTTTATTGAACGTCTACGTTTCAACGTCCGGGAGTATGTTGTGACATCACCACAACACCAACGCGAGGGCGCTGGCAGCGGCGATCGCAACATTAGCGCCTCCTACAAGATGTTCATTGAACCTACTACATACCTACAAGGCTTTTGGATGGGCTCGCCATCTTTTTTGTATTGCTTTACATTTTAATTATTTGTGAGAGATCTGGGCTCAATAAACCAGTTAAAAGAAATACCGTTGAAATCATTTCGGATCCAGTCCTGCACACATAAACAGTAGTCCTCTCGAAGTTGTTACGAAATAAATATCTCTACCTCGGGCAAACATTGCAATTGGGTAAAAACAACTTCGAGAAAGAGGCCAACAGAAGGATACAGCTGGGCTGGGCTGGGCAGCATATGGGAAACTTCGTCGAGTCTTTGAGTCGCCTATTCCACAGAGTCTAAAGACAAAAGTCTTCAACCAGTGCGTCCTGCCTGTCATTAGATACGGAGCTGAAACGTGGACACTCACTGCAGGGCTGGTTCACAAATTTAAAGTCGCGCAGCGAGCTATGGAAAGGGCTATGCTCGGAGCTTCACTAAGAGATCGTGTCCGGAACGAGGTGATCCGACAGAGAACTAAAGTAATCGACAGTGTCCACCGGATTAGCAGGCTGAAGTGGCAGTGGGCCGGCCATATTAGCCGGTAGCGTGGGACGCCCTTTAAACAAGGTGGAGCGACGATCTTCGCAAGGTGGCTGGCAAAAGCTGGATGAGAGTAGCCGCGCATCGTGCTCGGTGGCGTGCACTTTGAGAGGCCTATGTTCAGCAGTGGACGATGATAGGCTGATGATGAACTATGACTGAGTGGTGTAATAGTAGTGTACTAACTGCAGTGCATCTCGTCGGAGGCGTCTGGGCAGTGCGGGCGTAGGTCGCAGCGCCAGGCGGCGGGCACGCAGCGCGACCCGTCCGCGCACGCCCACTGCCCCGCGCCGCACGACAGCCCCCCGCCCCCGCCCTCGCCGCCAGCATCCTCGCCCGGCACGCCTGCAACACACAAACAATACAATGGTTATCTTTTACTAGCTTAAACTTGATGTCCTTCTATCTCAATACTGTAATAGCCGTATTAATACTTGCACCGTAACTTACCGTTACGCTCTGCAACATGACGTATGTCGCTGATGACCTACTAATTAGTTAAGTTAAATAAATTGTAACAAGTTATAATCCTCTCTTCTGTTGTAACACCCGTCAATACAACCTGTTACCACAATCTACTGGTTTTACTTGAAGCATCCCTAAGCCAACCACTTCATCTTACTTCTATACCAAATGTAATCAAATTGTTTGAACAGGTTAAAGGTGCATCGTGCGTCCACTAGCGCCGCCAATCAAGAAAAAATAATTACAACGAAATAAAATGTTTAATAAAATTCTGAAAAATATAAAAACTAGTATTATAGTTAGTTATAAACTATTTTTGTATGCATTAATTCTTAGTTTAAATGTGATCGTATAATTACAATCTGGATTAACGCCTAAAATGGCCACTTTAGGCGTGAATCCAGATTATAACTACACAAAAACATTTAAACCAGGAAAAAAACTAATACTAGTTTTTATATTTTTAAGAAATTTATTAAACATAGTTATTTCGTTGTAATAATTTTTTCTTGATTGGCGGCGCTAGTGGACGCACGATGCACCTTTAAACTGTTGAAACAATTTGATTAATTTTGGTATTGAGATAGAGATAGAACAAACAAACAGAAAAAATTAGGGTCAATTACACAGGTACGGTCAGCAAAGAAAGTCGTTGAACATTTTAGTACTTTGTCATATTAAATTCTTTGATAAGCATTTAGTTAAAAAAGTTGCTATGACAAAGTACTGACATGTTAAGAAGCTTCTGTTGCTGAGTGTACTGTCTCAATGAGGAAATGCGGTGGACATGCACCTCGGCTAGACCAACCGACTGGCGACGGTAATAAACGCCCACATGCGAGCCAAAGGACTTCGCTACGAATAAATTAATATCAATTTGAATGCACGCCATTCAGTCGGCCCCAGCTGAGCGGAAGAGACGCCTGATTTACAATAATCTCTATCAAAACAAACAGAGCAAACTCAGTATGCTCTCATAGTGTTGTAAAACACACATCTGTGTGTTACATCTGGGCAATAATAGTAAGTAAGTAAGTAATTTATTCCACAAACAATATACATTGTATCGGAAATTAATTAATACAAGTTATAAATAAAATAAAACATAAAACAAAAACAACAAATTCAATTGATCTGATGATTATTTAAATGATAGAAACAAGTGATTATTTCTATCATTTAAATAATCATCAGTGGAATAGTAACATTTTTTCAATAAGTAAGACTTAAGATTGTCTTTAAATTTGTTAACATTATAAATAGTTTTCAACTCCACTGGCAGGGCATTATAAAACTTAATTGCTTGGTATCTTACGCAGTGACTGACAATATTTAACGTAGGTACTACAGCAATTTGCAAGTGTTTTCGGCGTGTGAGTTCTCTCCGTATTCTATCATCATTTGACTCAAATTTGTGCAAATTTTTCACTACAAATGTTAATAAGGTAAAAATATATGCTGATGGCCTGGTGAGCGTTTATCTTATTTAAACGATAAAGCGTCTACGAAGATCGGGACAGGGTTTGATCGGGAACGTTGGTTACCTACATGCGGGCTGCGGGTATAGGTACCATACGGCGTCCTCAGCCTCATCTACGACAACATGAGATCAGCGTGCGTGCATACACATTAGTAGAGCGTACAACGCGTGTCAATACGATTGCTTGCTCCGAATATTTTTTTTCTAATAAACTATTTAGCGTTGTTGATTCTCCGCTGGCAATTGGTTGGCGTGTTTTGTTGCTGCGGTTACGATATTACAGATCGCTAACTAACAACTAGTTGATAATGAAGACTCTGATGCAATTTGTTAATGTTTCTGGAGACTGGAGAGTTGGAGTTAGGGTTGGCTGTAAGACGACGCTTACACGTACTTACTTAAGCGTCTATTTTTATGACATATAAATCCATTAATCACTAGTTCTGGAACTATAATAAGTAAAGTATCTTTAGTAGCCGTATATCTTGGCTTGTTTATCTATATATTGTGCTCATTATTATGATGGATAATAAAATAGTAATAATTTCTCAAAAGAACAAGTGAACTCACATTTCAAAACTAGCTTAAATCATAAATGGGCCTTTGATCTTTTATGTGTGATTAATTAGCTATTGACTATCTAATAATTTCACGAGCTCCGTCCGTGTAGGTATATTCCATGACGTGTTCTCAATAAGCTCAACAATAACAAAGCATTTAATTATTGCTGACGAGCGATAAAGAGCGCCTCTGCGTGATTGAATGAACCTGCGAGCGGCGGACCTGTTATCGGCCCATTGTGCACATCCCACTCGCACCCAAGGGCGTCGCCAAGGGTGGGCAGGGGGGCAGCTGCCCCCCCCCCCCCCCTAGTGGCTTAAAAATGTCCAAAGTCCTAAGGCCGTGCAATTGACTTCCTTTTCTGATAAATCCCGCCACATATCACAATTTGAATAAATTCACTAGGTGCACTAGGTGACTGTACCTACCTACAATTCATATTTTTCCTTGGACGATCCAAGTATTGTTCTCATCCTCTTTAATATTAACTTGCCCCCCCCCTGGGCCATGGGCTGGCGACTCGCTTGAACGTTGTGAAGGTCACAAAATGTGCACTCCAAAATCTAGTGGTAATCATTGATGGCCGAATTAGCACATGAAGCGTACATAGGACAGTAATCATTTTAGGCAAGGGTGAAGTAGGTATCTGTGAGTGTAATAGAATGGCAGTTATCGCGCTATCGCGGGTCAGAGCAGAGGTGAAGCCACCGGCTGCGCGGTGCGAGTGCGATTCATTCATGCCTCGTGCTGCTGACCACTCTTGATGGGTTGGAAGTAACAACATCCGTCCAGTCTGTACACACAAAACTTAATGCTGTCAGCTGAGTTTGAATGTGCAGGACGTTTGCACTAAAGAAAGTGTTACAACAAAATTAAACAGATATAAAATGTTACTTTTGTTATACAAGAATTATAAAATCAAGAATTCTTTTATAATTCTTGTATAATTATATAATTGGGATGATCTGTTTGCATCTCTATCTTGCAAGACTATCAATATCATTCAACGTTGTTTTGTAAAATACTGTTTTATGGCGTCTCATTGTCACTGGATAGGCGGCCTAGCCGGGTCACTAATGACGGAAAGGAATTGAGCCTACTAGCGGGAGGACGTAAGAAACCGCAGGACGATTTGTCTCTGACAACATCCCAAGTATTCCCAAGAATATTGTCGGAAATCGAGGCGCAGATATATTACCTACTACGAAAAGAAAATGACACAGTTTGAAATAAAAACTAATTGTTCGCGTTGCTTGTACTTATCTTGAACTATTATATGCTATTATGGTACAGAGATGTCGATGCATGATAGAAGCCGTGTTTATCCTATCTCATGGAGCCGGACTTGAACACTCGCTGATCCAGTTAGACGGCGCCCGCGCACGTAAGAGCTGATTGAAGAACGTCCTTATGAGTGTATAGGTAGAATTTTCACTCATCTACCTATGTCCTTTACTATAGGAGTGTTTCCCAATTAGTGGTACGCGTATCCCAGGGGTCAAAGGGTACGCGCAGCAATTTCATCTACATGATTTCATACATCCGATATGTTTTTTTATTCCTCATTCGTGCAATAAGGGGTACGCGAGTTTAAGGTCTTTCTTGGAGGGTACGTAGAAAGAACCACTGCTATAGGGCATAGGTGTTAACGAATGAAAATTCTACCTAGAGGTCTCCTGACTTAGTTGTACGAATTGCAGCAGTAAACTAATACAGTAGCAATAGTAATATTGTTTTTACCACGGCACGGGAACCATAATCAAATCAGATCAATTAAAATTGACATGAATTTTTAAAAATAATTAGTAATTTTTTATACTTGTTTCAAAAGCGTAGCAATTAGTACAAAATGGGCGGTGTTGACCCGCGTTGGCCGAGGGTTATAACCGCTCCTTATCGGGACCATTAACTGATTAGGTAGTTCAGCAGCATTATTTATTAGTGGATAATTGCATTGATAAGCACATATAATCCGAGCGCAATTACAATGTTATCTGTCCAGCATCCGGTGGAATTGGAATATATTACAACCTCCTCAACGACCTCCGTGGTCAAGTGGTTTGTACGCCGGCTTTCAAGGCGTCACCATCTCTTGAGGTCCCGGGTTCGATCCCCGGCTGGGTCAATGTAGAAAATGAACTTTTCTATATTGTCTCAGGTCTGGGTGTTTGTGATACCACCGTTGTCTCTGATTTCCATAACACAAGTGCTTTAGCTACTTACTTTGGGATCGGAGCAATGTTTGTGATGTTGTCAAATATTATTATTATTATATTATTATTACTTTTATGTATAAATCCAAATGATTGCTATGAACTATACTGACTTTACTTTTCTGATAAACAGTTCTTGTAGTAACGAAACGGCCAAGCCAAATATTTTGACTATGGTGTAGAGATTTTGAAGTTAAGGCTTGTAGAGTTAGGGCGCGTAGAGTTAGAAGCTTGGCTCTACATGAGGTCTGATAACTTTTTGACAGTGCGAGCCGTATGGGAGTCTTGGCAGCAATAGCTGATAAGTTGCACCTAGTTAAAATTCAACTGGAACGTCAGCAACGGGTTATGGTGGTTTTAAGGCGAGGCCAGTTCACGATCTGATGAAAAGTCTGATTTTTGAACATCCAATGTGAAGAACTGATGTAAAATTCTACTTCACAAAAATTACTGTAGACTGAAAAAGAAACAAAGAAGCAAATTAACCGAACAGAATATTGAAAAATGGCATGGTAACTCTGTAAAAAAATCCTGAATAACACCATAAAAACTTATAAAAATAAATTTCAAATCGTCAGATTTCGTAATTTTCAACGACAGTGATATGATTTTTTATGCAAAAAGGATAGCTTTTTTATCGATCTAACACAATAACCGAGTACATTTTTAATAAATGATCCAGTATTTCAGAAATCAATAAAAATGTACTAAAATTCGTCAAATTTCTGGCGAAGCGTCAATTAAAGTTATGCAATATTCAACCTTATTCTAAAGACATAGTGAAAGAGTAAATTTGGTGAACTGGCCTCGCCTTAACTGCATTGTATGCGCATGCGCACTGTGTACACACAGCTTTACGGAAAACATAGTTCTGTCTGAGGTGGTGGCTTATAACTTTCCTCTCGTTTTATCTGTAGTGAAAGTCTAGTCAATCTTTTAAATAGGTGGGTACTTATTAGGTTTATGAAGAACCTTGGATTTCGAGCAAAAACGAGTTGATAAGTTTTAAACTTTCCAAAAAAGATAGTAAATAAATAAAGATTCAACACATAATGAGTAAGAGCAACATTTTGCGGTTAGTTCCTGTGGCTTCAGGAGCTGCTAGTAAAAAGTACATGTATGGTAGTTTAACAGTGTGTGTAAAAAGTATTAGTGAGGGTTTGCCGTGCGCGTGTGTCTGGTTAGGTGGAGGGGCGCGGAGTCAACGACCAGCGCGGGCGCGTCGTAAGGGATACATCTCATCCGCGCGCTCGCAACCGCGGGCTCCACGCAGGACGTCGATCACACGAAAAAAACATGGCACGCTCGTCCGAGAACAAGATATACGATCACGCTATCACCACAGAATACATAATAGTACCTATCACCTAAAGATAAACGATTTCGATGAACAAAACTAAGATCAACTGAATCAACTGTTTATCAATTTTTCTTAGAATGAATTACGTAATATCTGAATGAATGAATTACTATTAAGAATGGGATACCTAACAATATCAATTTCTGCTTGTTTCTAACTTTATTCATCTAGACTTGGAGACATTACGTGGCGTGTGTGTGAATAACATTCGACCCTTACATGATTGCTCACGATCTTCGCCTTTGGTCCGAGACGCGACGCACATATCATATCCTTGTTAGCCTCCGTGACGTCGGTTGCCGAAGCACGGAATGGCTCGAGATGATATGATCTGATCACCTAATGACCGACCAGGGGCCCACCGCCTACCTCAAAGCTTTAGCCAGAGCGATAGCAATGCTGTGTCCGTCCTTGTCATATCATAACATGATGACAAGGACGGACAGTGCACTGCTGACGTCATAAACCAAAGCCAGAGTCAAAGCGATGGAGATGGTTGGAGACCCGCTGATCTGTGGACCGACCCTAGCGAAAGATGCTTAACATCAAAAAATTGTATTTACTAAAACCTTGTGTGGCTCGTGCACAAGAACATTAGTCGAATCAGCTTCAGCTACTTTTCGTTTAAGTACTGAATCTATTACCTACACATCTAAATTAAAATATACGCCAAATACAACTTCATTGCTACTGTATGTAAATTCGAAGTAGTAGCTCTCGAGAGTTTCGCAAGTGTTTCTGACCTCCACCCCGCTTGACCTGTTTTCGTCACGGAAATAGAACCGCCTCCCGACCACAGAGGAGATGAATGCCCACGACACGACCGACGCAGCGAAACTTGAATCGCCGCTGGAGCCTTAGTAAACGTTTATTTGCTCTATCGTTTCTACTAATCCTACTTCTTAAATGTTAAAGTTTGGATGTTTGTTACTCAATCACGCAAAATTGGCTGAACGGATTTTAATGAAATTTGACACAAAAATTGTTAATAGCTTGGATTTAAACATAGAATTAAAGGCCCCCTAGAGATTTTTCAAATGACCACGCGGACGAAGTCGCTGACGGAAGCTAGTAAGACAATTAAAGTTACTAGTGCCTAATAGTGCCTAATAAATAATAGTGAATGCAAGTGCGCAGTAATACGACTACGCCAATCCATCAGACGGTCTTATTCCGTCTATCCACCCTGAAACAATCTTTTTTAATTCCTCTTCTTTATTATTTGTTTTAATTGTGATTGTCTATGGAATCGTTGCTTTTTAGCTCTAAGTATTTTATCAGATTCTGTTAATTTATGTTTTTATAGGTAGTAGAAATAACAATTATTTTTTTTTTAATTTATTATTTTATTAAATAACAATTTTATTTTTGTTTGCGTCCGTTGTCGTCACCAATTAGGCTCCTCCAGAATACCGGCGTTGCAGTGGCTTGCTCCGGTATGCCTCTGTAGCATTGCTGAGGTTGGGGCCTATAGGCCGCGTACAAATTAGTTTTAAGTAGGTGCCTACGTAAAATTGTTCACTTTTTTTGTATCCTGTTTTATTATCCTACTTTTTATTTTATCCTGTTGTTGCGGTCAATAAAATGTTTTTCTTTCTTCTTTCTGAACAGCCACCCTAAAGTGGATAAACGCGTGTCCATCTATCCACCCCATATCATACTAACAACTATGATGGGGTGGATAGATGGACACGCGCTTTCCGAGTATCCCCTTAGAGTAGCTGTTTCAGGGTGGATAAACGGAATAAGTCATCAGCTGATCTGATGACGTAGTCGTCGCGCCGATCAAATAAAGCGCTGCACCGCTGCAACACGCTGCAAGCTCAACAGCTGCGGGAAACTGCACCTACACAAAGCGGCACAGTATCACTGCTTCATTATTCATAAGTGTTTAATATTCCTTTTGCTCGCTGCAATAAACACGTCCCTTTAATTTAGTAGCTCGAGTTAATACTTGGTTGCTTGGTTTAAACTGAACAGTGAAATCCAATACGACGACTTCAAGACATTGGTGTAAAAGGGACTAGTTCTTGAACCTGTTCTCTTTGTCAACAGAACAGGATCTCACAATCTGGAGCTGACCAACACGTATTTAGCTAATTAAAAACATTTGCACGGGTTTTTATGTTATTTCCCTTCTTCTGAAACGCGGCTCTAGCTAGGCTATACCCGACATTCGCGCTTATAAAATGCGCTATTGTCGGAGTTTTGAGTGACGTGTTTCTGCGCCGTCGAACTTCGAATGTTATTTTATTTATTAGGTAAGTCCCGTCGCAGTGCGCGCTTGGCTATTAGCAATACACAAACAATCTTCGAGTAACATAATGCGTCTTTATTTAGTTGAATTGTAGAGCAATCTTAAGCTAGGCGTCCACCAGGCATCGCTATAGCAACGCAAAACTCGAATTTGCGATGCCACCCGATGCGGTCCGCCTGGTGGACGTTAAGCTGCTACAACACGAAGGGAAGTATGGACAGCTACCAGCTACCATTCGGCATCGGTCAATGACTTTATGATTTTCATCTCAAATTGTTTAAGAACCTTGCAATGGTATTATTTACGTTAAAGCTCTGATGTTTGTGGGTGGACCGTGTGCAACAGATTTTTCTTAAGTGTGGAATTTTCCTAGTTTTCCTAAGTTCATCAAAAAGCAAAATAATTGTACCTATATAGTATTTACAAAATAGTTTTTAAGCTCAAATAAAAGTACCTGGTGAACCTTAACTGATTTTTTGTTTTGTTTTATTAAATTTCTTAAACAGCTATAATTAATTCCTAGGGTTAACTTTATACTAATTAGTGTTAATACAGCACACAAGTGCTGAAAAAGAGGCCACTATTAGCAAGAAAACTCCATTAAACTAAACGACAGGCTAGAAAATATTGTTTAAGTGAAAATATTACCAAAAAGTTTCTTCGGAGTGCACTATAAGAACACAACTCACAATTTCGTCTTTATTATTAAAAGCACAATTTTTTTCCAATAGCGTTGCTAGTGTGCTGTAAAAACCCTCTTAATAACCTACTTCCTACTAATAAATAAAGTTTGGGATGTACTTAATAGCACTTAAAAGATTAAACTATCTATAAAATTGTATATCATTACTTTAAAATAATGATAGATCTATAATTTAATACTATTACTCCAAAAATAATGGTTTGCACTATAACTGTGTCCCAACTCCGAAACCATTTAGTTTCTGTCCAACCATGTCAGACTGACCACTGTTAAAATGAGAAGGCAAGATGATAACAACTTGTGGCATAATGCATACACGCCAGCAGGTCAGTTCTGGCGTTGTTGGTCACAATGGAACCTAACCTCCTCCTCGACTCCTCTCTCGATGCACCCGCTCGTCGTATGGTGCAAAGTATTAATTTTAAAGCTAAGCAATAGAGATAATGATTAACACACACCAGCCTGCCTAGCATGAACGGTTTATATCGCGTGATATAGCGTTTTATCACGTTTAACTGTCAAAAAGACAAAGGAGTTTGACAGTTGAGTGTCGATAAAATGCTATATCACGCGATATAAATCGGTCATGCTAGGCAGGCTGAGGCTGTACAGGTTTATGCTAGATACTAATTGGGGTATATATAAATGCACTTTAAAAATAATATTTTATTTTATTTTTATTTATTCAGGAAATATACAGTCATATACAAGTTTTACATGGTTATAATAGTTAATAATGTAACACACTTTAAAATGTTTCGCTTTAAAATTTATTGAATGAACTATAAAAATAATGGTTGCCACTATAAATATGCTGAGCTTTAAAATTAATACTTTGCACTATACAAATTAATTTTATAACTTTAGTGCTGGTAAAGGTAAACAGACGACTAAGTGCGACGTCGAGCGGACGCAGCAAGAGAGGAGCCGAGGAGGAGGATAGGTTCCATTGTGAACAACAACGCCAAAACCGACCTTCTGGCGTGTATGCATTATGCCACAAGTTGTTATCATCGTGCCTTCTCATTTTAACAGTGGTCAGTCTGACATGGTTGGACAGAAACTAAATGGTTTCGGAGTTGGGACACAGTTATAGTGCAAAACATTATTTTTGTAGTGATAATATTAAATTATAGATCTATTATTATTTTAAATTGCTGACAAAATTGTTAAAGTGCAAACCATTATTTTTGTAGTGATAGTATTAAATTATAGATCTATCATTATTTTAAAGTGATTATATACAATTTTATAGCTGGTTTCATCAAATTTAAAGTGCTATTAAATAAAATGTAAATCCGTTATTGGCATTAAGCAAAATTTGTAAGATAATCACTACTGTTTAATTTTTAAGTGCTGTGGATTTTGGGATAATAAATAAAATAAAGTAAAAATTAAATACATCCCTTATTAAACTATATCGGGTCATTTTGAACTTACCATCCAAATTTTAAGGATGTGTCCAGTCCATGAAACTAAAGAACTTTCTCTAAGAAACATGTGATTTTGTCCATCCCATACTAAATTGATCATGTAGGTAATCTCTTTGATTTGTATGGAAAGTCGATTTTTATTTTAAATATTTGACCATGAGTTCCTTAGAGAAAGTTGTTCAGTTGCATGGACTGAACACATCCTCAAAATTTGGATGGTGAATACAAAATGACCTTGTATATTAAAAAAAAATATAAATGTGAAAGTGAGTACCTATTAGACAATGTCATACACATTGATCTAAGTAGCTAAAGCACTTGTGTTTAGGAAATCAGAGACAACAGTGGAATTACAAACACCCAGACCTGAGCCAATAGAAAAAATCGTTTTCTAAATTGACCCAGCCGGAGATCGAACCCGGACCTCAGACATAGTAGAATCAAATAAGTAGGCCAACTCGAGCCGTGAGCGAGCGATAATAGCCTAAACACTGGCTGACTGTTAGGGCTGTCACTTATAGTTTATTCAATCGTCAAAAATGCATAGGTAGTCGATCTCTATGTAAAACAATTTTCCCCTGTAGGGTAAGCATCAGGGATCTATAACACAAAGTTTTTTAATTATTTTTTGTACATATAGACCAGGAGCTGACTACAATGTTTTCATTATCTACGTCATATTATCTGATTAGTGATTTAAAAAATTACGATGGAAATAGGATTTATTAAAACGTGGTTTTACTAAATCATGTATTTATTAAAATAAAATCAGACCAGACCATCAAAATGAACAACTTTCATTTATGGGACCAACCTTAAAAACGCGAAAAAAAAGTCAGCTGTTTCCTACATTTCGATGGAGTCGGCATTCAACAACACGCTGAGCTTCCACGACAGCGTAATGATATTCAATCAATTTTATACTTAAATGCAAAGCATAAAATCAAAATAAATTACAGATTTTTGACAGTTTTGTTTATCCTCATGTGCTGCTGGTGCTGACTGTACTTTTGTATGGAACAGCTGTTTTTTTTTCGTGATTTAGAGGTTTATTTATTTATTTAATCTTTATTGCTTATATATAATGAAACATAGTTAGGTAAGTACCTACCTACTCAAGTTTATTGCTTAATATCTGTTAAAAGATTTAGTTTGATTTATACAAATTTCTACTTTATTGGTCCTTTTTTTCACGGTGGGGCATACATAATAGTGATCTATTAAATTAAACCACAAATTGGTATCTGGTCAACGAAATCTGGAGCAGAAACTATGTATTTGCTAAACACTTTCAGATAGGTAGGTAAGTAAATAGCTAATTCAAAAGTATTTGGTAAACAATCCTAATCCTAAGTATTTGGTAAACAATCCTCACCCAAATCTTTATTGAAATAATCATTTATAAAATAAAACAAACGGTTTCCCACGCACAGAATATCTACAAATGACAATTTGATTTGATTGATACTTTAGTTACCTAACATATTTTTGAACAGTAATAAAGTTTAAAAAACGTATGACAACTGTCAAAAACTGTTTACTAAATAGGACAAGTAAATATAACAGACTTTACGTAGGTACCTATGTATGATATAGTAGGTAGTAGATTAGATAGGTACTCACCGTTCTTGTTCGCTAGGTAATGTAAAGAAAGACAATTCTGGATTGGACAAACTACTATTGAGACATCCATAAACACTGCAATATCTCCTACAGCTACTCGAATTTGTAGCCATCTTTAATATAATCTTTGGTTAAGGGAGGTAAGTATGTATGTATGTACATGTACGGCGCGGCGGCGGAGCGTGCGTGAGCACGGGCGGTATTAAGTACGGCGAACGGCGGCGGCGCAGCCACGACTGACGCATCTTTATCATCTTTAAATGTTGTCAGTGTGTGCGTGCGACGACGCATATACAGGGGCGCGCTCACATACAAACCGCGTTGGGTGCGTATAATGAGTAAAGAGCTAATTAGATCATCCTGAATGTCGGACCCGATATGACGTCACTCCTAAATTCAGAGCAGTGTAATTGCATTCAGGAAGCTAGGATCCGATTTAGGATCCTAGTTAGGATAGAAATTGTCTCCGACATAACGGATGCTAAATCGGAAGCACTTAGGACAGTGTAATCGCATTCAGGACGCTCGGCTCCGACACAGTAGTACCACAGCATAAATAGTACAGTCAGTCAACGCCTTTTATGTTGGCGAATAAAAATCCGCCGCGCCGTTCGTCTAGATAGACAGTTGGCGCAACGACTAAAATTATATAAGGGTTGTCACTCTGTGATTTACTTTTTTTTTGACCTACATCAATATAAAAAACAAAAAACCTGCCTCTGAAAAGCAAGAAATAATATATAAATCATTAGCTACGCATTATCATTTTTATAATAAAACACGTCTATTAAAGTCGGGTGGGGCTGGAGTACCTACAACTTTCTTTTTTTATTCTAAAAGCCCCACCCGACTTCAATAGACGTGTTTTATTATAACAATGATATGATAATGCGTATCTAATGATTTATATATTATTTCTTGCTTTTTAGAGGCAGGTTTTTTGAAGTTGGTTTTTTTGTTTTTTAAACAATTTTTTATTTTTTTTATTTTTAGTATAAGTACCTTCTGTATTAGGTAGCGTAGGTATATTATTTAGGTAGTAAAATCGGCTCAGCCAAACGTGAGATAATCGCGGAGAAACGTACATACATAATATACAAACTGAATACCTGCCTTTTTTGAAGTCTGTTAAAAAGACTACACAAAGGTATCCCTCTCCCAACAAAAACAATCATCTAATTCGGTTCATAAATAACAAAGTCGTCAAGGTAGTTGATGTAAAGTCATAGTATTTTCGGGATTACTTGAAAACTACTGACCCGATTTGAAAAAAAAAATAAATGAAACCATCTTGCAAGAAAACTCAATCGAACAACAAAATAATCATCAAAATCGGTCCATAAATGTCGAAGATACGCGCGAATAACGATAAAAAAAAAGTATACAATCGAATTGAGAACCTCCTCCTTTTGATGAAGTCGGTTAAAAACTAGTTCAGATTAGCTTTGAAAATGACACGTACCTACCTAGCTACCTACATATACCTCCTATTTACCTAGCTATGTATTTTTACGGCTACAAGAACATTCGTTTAACAACTGTATGATCGTAAAGCTGTGATATCGGATCCGACATTCAGGACGGTCTAATTGGCGACTGAATTTCTCGTCCTAAATCGGACACTAAATTCCGGATCCGACATTCAGGATGGTGTAATAAGCGCTTAAGATGGCTTACTTATTTGATTCTACTATGCCTCAGAGATGACAACTTGCAAACCGTTGTACAAACCACTCAACCACGGAGGTTGTTATGTTGGTTTGTTGCATTTTCAAGTCTTGTCTACTTCACCAATCGTCATTCTCAGGGGCGCAGAAAAGGGTAGATGAACAATAATAGTCTAGAAAAAGTACTGTTCCTGAAGGAAAGAAAACTAAAAATATTCTACCCCAGTGTCAATTTTTAACTCATTGTTAAAAATAATAATAAGGGTGCATAGTTTTGAGAAGAATTTGATTTCTATACCTATAATAATATAATAAATAAATAATAATATACCAAAGCAATTTTTTTGCATTTAAGCAACTGCTTTTCTATTTCAGTGAATGGAGGCTTTGTGATTGAATTCACAAATGGCTTTTGTGTTTGATTAATTTAGAACATGATTTTTAGCATTTTTTGTACCTAATTCAATAAGACTGCTTATGTTTAGACACGCAATAAAATAATTGTCTTCAAAAATAGTGGTGTAGAAGTCGCAATATATTTTTGTATTAAATTATGAATTCTTGGATGAAAGATCACTTGTAAATCATGAAGAACTACCGAAACTCTCCGGTCGAAAGGTGGAGGAGTATTTGGACACGGCAACGGCGTTTGTGTGAGAAGCGGTGGTTGGACCGGACTCACCGGGGCGCGGGAGCGAGGATCCAGCGACGGGCGCACTGAGGAACAGAACCACAGCCGCCGCCAGCCAGAGGCCAGCCACTTTTAATTCTTCACACATCAGTCTTTATTGTTTTTCATAGTAATCCCCAGTTTTAAGTCAGAGTTCAGTTTATTTACAAGTTATTCAGAAGGCGACAATGCATGGAACCTTATTTTTAACATAGATTGAATTCAATTTAACTACACCAGTGGGTATAGGTTATTCACAAATAGATATACCATGCAAAATTGCAAATTCTGTGCGTCCCTAATGTTTTTTCTCGCAACTCGCAATTTTATTATTCACTAAAAAACTCGCGCCGCTTCTGTGTGCCACTAAAACCATCCATAGACTTTTTTTTTTTTTTTTTTTTTTTTTTTTTTTTTGGCTCGTACGATTTGTACATTTTCATCCATAGACTAATATGTATAGGTAGGTATAATAAACAGACTAGATAGCAGAAAAAAAAAAATCAGAGGCGCGTTCCAAACCTACACTCCACCACAACCGAACGCTCTAACGGCGTTCCAAACATTTGAGCGTGACGTTCGGTTGACACAACCGTGTCGTTCCAAACGTCAGAGCGTTGCAACCAAACAACCATCAAAAATGATGGTTGTAAAACGCTCTGACGTTTGTCTATAGAAAAAATGTCAATGTCATTTGACATTATTTTGTATTTTTTATGTTTTTATGACTAATTTTTAAAATAATCATGGTAGATCCTTAAAAAAACGGATTTTATTTGATTTAGTATAAAGAAAAGTTTAAATTATTCGTATTCCAAATCGAAAATGAAGAATTTGTATTGACATTGACATTTAAAGTTCTTGGTCGTTCCAAACCTTAGAGCGAGTTAATAAACAACCAAACAACCGACGCTCAAACGTTCTGAACGCAACCTAGAGCATTCATCACAAAAAAATGTTTGGTTCACAAATTAGATAGGTTCACAGATATACTCATCACACGCGCGATTTTTTCTACACGCGATATTTTTACCGACGACGACTGTACGTACCCATCTGCCTTGGCGGGGCCTTACTGTGAGCTCTTATAGCAGGGGGCTTACCATCAGCAAATAAGAAACCGTTCAGTTCAAAAGCAGGCCTTAAACAGGCTTCATACTAACCGTTGAGGTCATAGTACGAAAAAGTAAGGCAGTTCAATATAATCCCTGTTACAAGATCTCATAGTAAGGCCCCAGGCTTGCTTTTATAATAACCGTTGACGTCATAGTACTAAAAAGTAAAGCAGTTCATTATAAGCCCTGCTATAAGAGCTCATAGTAAGGCCCCTGGGGGCTTACCATCAGCAAATAAGAAACCGTTCAGTTCAAAAGCCGGCCTTAAACAGGACTTCTTAAGGCCTGCTTTCATACTAACCGTTGAGGTCATAGTATGAAAAAGTAAGGCAGTTCAATATAAGTCCTGCTTTAAGAGCTCATAGTAAGCCCCCTGAAGAGTTTTTAGAGGTCTTGGAGAGTGATAAACGAAGCTAAAACGGCGATAGACATTTTATGCAACTTTACGGCAGCTCGGCTTCCATGAAATGCCATCTGTCAAGATTTATTGAACATATTTTTTTTTTGTTTCGGAAAATCGCCCATTCGATCTAATAAAAATCACATGCACGATGCGACAAAACAATATATCTACTGGATGACCCAAACCTTCGATTTTTGAAAAATCGTCTGCCTTAACGATATACTATATCTATGGTGATATAGCATTTTATCGACACTGAACTGTCAAATTCCTTTGTCTTTTTGACAGTTAAACGTGATAAAACGCTATATCACGCGTTATAAATCGGTCATGCTAGGCAGGCTGGGGTCTTACTATGAGCTCTTATAGCAGGACTTATATTTATATATAGTTTTATTTCATGTCTAGTGAGCGCGTAAGCTTGAGAGGCCTTAGGAAGTCTTGTTTAAGGCCTGCTTTTGATCTGAATGGTTTCTTATTTGCTGATGGTAAGCCCCCAGATATGAAGAAAACTTTTAATTTTTCGATACCGATCGAAAGCTCAAAAATCAAAAACTCATAATGAGTAACAACCACTGAACTGAAAAAAAAAATTCGTATAGAGGTCAATGGTAGGTAACAACTCATTAGGAGTTTTCGGAACGCGGCTGATGGTTGTCCGTTCTTTAAGATCCATCGCCACAGAGTACATTTTAACCATGGAAAGTAAAATATTAAACATTCCATACAAATAGGCGACGGCTACACGCATGGTAAATACTGTTATCCATTTCCATAGAGTTCATTTTAACCATAGATTTTAACCATGGAAAGTAAAATATTGAGCGGTTCGCACTGGGCTCCAGGGCCTTAAACGGTTTCTTATTTGCTGATGGTAAGCCCCTAGGGTATTAAAATTTGTGTACCTACTTCATTTAATGGATTATACGCTAACAGTGCTGTTGGCGTGATTCGGAACGCGGCCTTGGTCTGTCTGTATTTTTTATGTCATGACTGTCAAAAAGTTGTAACTAGAGGTGGAAAAATCAGCTTAAAATTTTTAAAAGTTGAAACGTTGTACTTTTTTATAATAAGCACGCTTAAAAGAGTGCTTTTTTGCTTAAATGCTTTTTTCGTATGTACGTTGTCTTGAAACCGTTGCAGTAAAAACTACGCTGTGAGCTTTTTAAACGAAACGAAATTGTGTTATAAAACAAAACATTAAATAAAACCTAATTAAATTACTTTTTAAATTTCATGGAACTTTACAAATATTGCATTCTGCAAATTTTTCCTCCACATTTCTGTTAAAATAGTCCCATATAAGATTATTACCGTTTCTCGACATTTTTATTTATGTTCACAACCTTAACTAATGTAGTTCAATGTTTACAAAATTTTATTTACTTACACCACCACCACATACAACAAAACGTATTTACAATGTTTATTATCAACAAAACGCAAATCACGTTAGCAATTTAAGCACACAGCGAAAAACCTACCTCTAAAAAGCAAGAAATAATATTCGTAATAATAAAAACACGTTACGTTACACACAATAGACGTGTTTTTATTATTATGAATATTATTTCTTGCTTTTTAGTGGTAGGTTTTTTTGAAGTCGGTTTTTTAATCAATTTTATTTTTTTTATTTTTAGTGTAGGTACTGTCTTTGAGTAATCCGTGGACATACAAAAATAACAAATATACAGACGAACATAGAAGCTCCTTCTTTTTTGGAAGTCGGTAAAAATACGCGACAAACTGAATGATAACGTGACACGTGCTTACTCCGAGACAGCAAAAAGCGTACTGCTTATGCTTCATGCTTTTTTACTTTCCGTTTAAAAAATTCAAACCAACCAAATAAAGTTGCATAGGTGCTATGCATATAGTAGCATAATACGCTAAAGTGCTGCCCTCGAATAGAAAAAAGGCCGAAATAGGAACGTTGAAGCAAGTAGTTCTACCACAACATGATAGATGGGACCATAGAGTACTTTATTATACTAGAGATAGAGTTATCAGTCAGACCTAATAATCAACGCCATCTAACGAAATGTGACAAAAAGTGTACGATATTATAATATAGGTACTAGTAGGTTTCTATAAATCTTGACTTGTATTTCTTTTTTGGAGGTAACCGGTATGTCATGATATAAATTTAAAATTATTTAATTTATTGCTAATCAGCTTTGACTATATAAAACTGTGAAAGCCACACGATACCGCGATTCAGCACGGGATAGCAACATCTATCGACTGTTTGACAAACGAAAAATGAGCGCCATCCATCAAATCAATCCGCAACTAAAATCTTAGGCCGCACTCCCTTGTAGTGAGTCAAGTACTAAGTGAAAAGCCCCTGGATGGGACTTTTACAATAAGTAGCAAGCATACTTTGCTTAAAATTGAAAGTGCGCTTTTGCACTTATTTAAATAAGCACGCTTATTTAAGTGCTTTTCGTTTAAACGTCCAACTCTAGTTGTAACCGAGGACGAGGTTACGAGAATTTTTCATTAAATAATTATTTTAATCGCGCAAGATACATAAATTAAACTGACATATTATAATTAATTTTAAATAAGTATATGACTTAAATATATTTTTACAATTCAATCTTTCAATTATTTTCTTATTTGTTATGTAACTTTTAGGTTATGTTATTGTTTGAAACCAAAAAAAACTTTTTTTACAGAAATCCATAATGGGTGGCCACGGACATGAGCCTCCATACAAAGTTCCTCATTATTCTCAGTTCCAAATCAAGGGGATTAAAGAGTTGGAAGAGCTAGAGAAAGCGCTGGCTCAGAAAGGACTTAGAGATCCTTGGATAAGGTACTCATTAAAATTGTGTCTGTCCGTCCTGATTAAAGTGATGTGCAGTTCTAAAATTTGTGTTGTTACTTGTAGAAATGAAGCATGGAGGTATCACCCTGGATTTGGCACCAAATGGGGTCGTGCTCGATTAACGTTCTTCCGTGGCTTTTCCATCGGGCTGGCATTGACAGTGCTTACCGTAGGCCTCGAGAGAACGCTGGGCGGCGGCGGCCACGGCCACCATGACGAGCACTGTGACTGATCACGATACTTTATGCTACTGGTCAAACATAGAAAACAAAATGGAACTTATTTAAATTTTATTTAAAATAAACATTGATTGAGATATGGGCACTTTTTCATTTAATTATCTATTTATACAATCTGTTAAGGCCCACCACCAACAAAAAAACGAAATATAAATTCAAAAGATAAATATAAGAAAATTTTATAATAATTAAAAAATTATGTAGAGTATAATTTCTGTGCCACTAGTTCATTTCTGAATAGTAATAATAGTATGTACCTATACTATTATTGCAGTGCATAAGACAATGAAATTGGGGAATTCCCAAGTGGGTATGTGATGTGGAATCCCCATCTCCTCACATTGGGTTGTAACGCTGAAGATGTGTAGGTAGAGATTATCGTTGCTTCTAATCTAACATAATATATCATTGTATCAAACCATATTTTCAAATAGGTAGTTGTTATTCTGTGTGAAGGTAATTCATTTCATATAATACTTACTACAACCCAATCATTTACCTAATATTTACTACCTTCAGCTTTGTTTGATTAACCAAATAAAAAAGGATAATAATTTTCAGACATTTATTTTTAATTAATGTTTTGTTTCAATGTGATACAAACTTTAATATTTACAGTAATAACAGATTTGTAGGTAAATAATTAACCATAGATGATGTACAAAGTGTGTACCAGAATATTAAGAAAATATATAAAAGTAAATCCAATGTTCAAGTCGTTCTTGGCTTGAGGTCTTCATAGCAGGGGCGCAGGAATATGTAGTTCTTCTTGGCGGGATTAAAGTGTTCATGACCCTAACGAAAACAATTTTATGTAAGAATGTGTCCATCAGCCATTTTTGATGACCCCACTGCTGGGGCACAGGCCTTCCTTATGGGTGGTAAGGAGGATGGGCCATAACCCACCACGCGGGCCCAATGCGGATTGGTGGGTGTTAACGACTGCAAATGCAGCCGGGACCAACGGCTTAACGTGCCTTCCGAAGCACGGAGGAGCTTAAGATAATAAATTTTTGGTCACCCATCCCATGACCGACCCTTGCAAACGTTGCTTAACTTATGTAAGAATATTTTATGCAAATTGTTAATGTTTAGATCTACATAGAGATGTTATAATGCTTGTTTGTTTAGTTTAAAATCTTGGTGTTAAACATAATTATGATTAGATATTGCTACTTGAAATGCCTTTGTCCTGCAGTGGACGAGCTGAGACGATTATTGCCACTTGGGATATTTAATATTTATATCTTGTTTTCCTGTTTTTGTCATAGTAACAACAGATGTCGTTATTAAATACTGCATTATTTTGTTCTTACGAAATAAAAACAGATTAAAAGCGTTGACGAAATACGTTATTTGATACATACTTCAAGTTCTTATTTTCGAAATGAGTAAACCGATTTCGATAAAACTTCATACACATAAACAGAATACATTGGCCTAAAAAGTTAAATGAAAACATTTTCGATAAAAAGAGTTACAGCTAAATTAGGCCCATTAAATTTTCCATAGAAACAGAAATTTCCAATTTTCTCTTTAAAGAATAAGACATTTCGAAAATGACCATAACTAACTTTTTAGACCTATGTATCCTGGTTATGCGTATGAAGTTTCATTAAAATCTGCTCATTCATTTCGAAAAAATAGGACTTGAAATTTTTTGTATGAAATGCTTTCGTTAACGCCCTTAACAGTATAGATACCTTGGACCAGTCGTACCCGACGGCGTACGCGAAGATCTGCCCGTTGTGGTTGAAGGCGGCGCGCGTGAGCGGCTGGTCCAGCGGCTCGGAGGGCTTGAGCTTGGTGCGCGCGTCCTTGTCCCAGAACGAGAAGGAGCCGTCCGAGCCGACCGTGGCCAGCGTGCCGTGCACCGGGTGGAACGCGATGTCGTTCACCGCGTATATGTCCTACGTATCACAACATATAGTGGTGGGTACTGATGTACAAGACTCGAGTCGTCGAGTTCTACTTTTGAAGACTCGAGGCGGATTGGCAGGACTCAGTGAGCTTCGTAGGCTCGTAGTCCCCAGCCTAGCCGAGTCGCGAGTTCTCTGAGCCACGCTTCGAGGCTTCAAAAGAGTTTGAGCCTTCCAAAGAGCTTAAACCTATCAAAATAGCTCGAGCCTTCAAAAGAGCTCGAGTTGTTTATTTAACACTGCTTCCAATTTTAAATGAGAAATAAATAAAATCAAATCTGACTGGAGTCTCCAAAAGTCTCCAAAAATGCCGCCAAGGGTTTTCATTTCAACACTTGTTTGCGTCCATCTCTCATGATCATGACCATGAGCTCCGTGGGCGTGGGCAAACGCAAATCATCGAGGCATTTAGTCGTTTTCTGGGGTTGATGTAGTGGGTGGTGTTGTTTTCACGTACCTGGTACCCGCCCGTGGTGCCGGTGGAGCGGTGGCACTTGAAGGTGAAGTTCTCCTTGGGGTTGGTGGGGTTGTTGATGTAGTGGGTGGTGTTGTTTGCACGTACCTGGTACCCGCCCGTGGTGCCGGTGGAGCGGTGGCACTTGAAGGTGAAGTTCTCCTTGGGGTTGGTGGGGGGGGGGGGGGTTGATGTAGTGGGTGGTGTTGTTTGCACGTACCTGGTACCCGCCCATGGTGCCGGTGGAGCGGTGGCACTTGAAGGTGAAGTTCTCCTTGGGGTTGGTGGGGGGGGGGGGGGGGGTTGATGTAGTGGGTGGTGTTGTTTGCACGTACCTGGTACCCGCCCGTGATGCCGGTGGAGCGGTGGCACTTGAAGGTGAAGTTCTCCTTGGGGTTGGTGGGGGGGGGGGGGTTGATGTAGTGGGTGGTGTTGTTTGCACGTACCTGGTACCCGCCCATGGTGCCGGTGGAGCGGTGGCACTTGAAGGTGAAGTTCTCCTTGGGGTTGGTGGGGGGGGGGGTTGATGTAGTGGGTGGTGTTGTTTGCACGTACCTGGTACCCGCCCGTGGTGCCGGTGGAGCGGTGGCACTTAAAGGTGAAGTTCTCCTTGGGGTTGGTGGGGTTGTTGATGTAGTGGGTGGTGTTGTTTGCACGTACCTGGTACCCGCCCGTGGTGCCGGTGGAGCGGTGGCACTTGAAGGTGAAGTTCTCCTTGGGGTTGGTGGGGTTGTTGATGTAGTGGGTGGTGTTGTTTGCACGTACCTGGTACCCGCCCGTGGTGCCGATGGAGCGGTGGCACTTGAAGGTGAAGTTCTCCTTGGGGTTGGTGGGGGTGTTGATGTAGTGGGTAGTGTTGTTTGCACGTACCTGGTACCCGCCCGTGGTGCCGGTGGAGCGGTGGCACTTGAAGGTGAAGTTCTCCTTGGGGTTGGTGGGGTTGTTGATGTAGTGGGTGGTGTTGTTTGCACGTACCTGGTACCCGCCCGTGGTGCCGGTGGAGCGGTGGCACTTGAAGGTGAAGTTCTCCTTGGGGTTGGTGGGGTTGTTGATGTAGTGGGTGGTGTTGTTTGCACGTACCTGGTACCCGCCCGTGGTGCCGGTGGAGCGGTGGCACTTGAAGGTGAAGTTCTCCTTGGGGTTGGTGGGGTTGACGTACTGGATGGCGACGCGGCCCTCGACGGAGCCGAGCGCGAAGCCGGTGGGCTGCTTGGTCTTCTTGTCCTTGAAGACGGCGATGCAGCGGTGCTGGTGCTTGAGCGGCGACTCCACGCGCTTGAACTCCTGCGGCTTGCCCTCCAGCGTGTACAGGCAGATGCCGCGGTCCGCCGTGCCCACCACCGCCATCGGGTACTCCTATACACACCATACCAACATACTCGCTGTTACAAGTATTCCCATCAGTTGATCCAAATATTTTGCGAATACCATTGTTGTACACAGGAGCAGGACTGCAGACTGAACTGAATGCAAAACAAATGTTTATTTTTCGTAATATTCACATTCGTACTTGAAACAGACGCATACTTAAGTGAATGATATAAATAACACTGAAAACATTTAACAACAAAAACAAACACTTTTTATTGTTTTAGTGTAGTGAATTGATTTATTATTTTGTTTGCCAGGCCTAATTGAATTAATAGATATTAAATTCAAACAAATATACTTTTTGAAGTAGGTTAAGTACCATAAAAAACTGATAAAGAGTTAATATCATAAATTAAACTTACAACATCTGCACAGTAGCATCTTTCTGACAAATTCATGGTCATGCTGGGTACAGGACTTCGTGTATCCCAGAACTGAAAAGAGAAATAGTACCTATGAAATTTTTATTTACGTAGATAGCCATACTTAAGGCGAGGCCAGTTCACGAAATTTACTCTTTCACTATCTTTAAAATAAGGTTTAATATTGCATAACTTTAATTGACCAGAAATTTGACGAATTTTAGTACATTTTTATTGATTTCTGAAATACTGGATCATTTATAAAAAATGTACTCGGTTATTGTATTAGATCGATAAAAAAGCTATCCTTTTTGCATAAAAAATCATATCACTGTCGTTGAAAATTACGAAATCTGACGATTTTAAATTTATTTTTATAAGTTTTTATGGTGTTATTCAGGATTTTTTTACAGAGTTACCATGCCATTTTTCAATATTCTGTTCGGTTAATTTGCTTCTTTGTTTCTTTTTCAGTCTACAGTAATTTTTGTGAAGTAGAATTTTACATCAGTTCTTCACATTGGATGTTCAAAAATCAGACTTTTCATCAGATCGTGAACTGGCCTCGCCTTAATACATAATTATTATATCATGTAAGAAAGTTTACAAACCAGCAAACTTATTGACAACTGTGAAGTTAGTCACTATGTCCCACCACTTGTTTCCCCCCCACTTATGTCGAAATTGTGTGCGCATCGTCTCACGCGATGTTCCGAGCCGCCAATAGGTTTGAATCACTTATATCGACGTCCACACGCGGCGATATGATCTTACCTTACCACCTTTGTCGCTCGCTGACGACAGCAGTAACATTACTAATTAAATAACAAAAACAAATTTCTCTGTAACTTTATAGCTTAGTGGTCAAGTCAAACTCAGAAGTATTCTAGGAGTTAGAGGATGGAAACTTTAAATATTATGTTGGTAAAAAATACTGTTTTGGAAACAAAAACAATCTTATGGCTTGGCATACCTTGAGTGTCTTATCCCAGGAGGCAGTCATGAGACACGTGTAGTTGGGAGCTTTGACCCAGTGGCACGTCATCACGGGGGCATCATGCGCTGCTACCTATTCAAATACAAAGGATTTTTTATAATTTACAGATTTCAACATTCATAAAATGTTGGGAATTCTTATTAGGGCCTTATTTATTTTATTTTATATATACCTAATTATACGGGATAGACCCAATTACATAATTATGTGTAAAATGCTGTATATTTAATTAACTTGGTTTTATTAACAAGAATCTTCAATGTATACCTGCATGGTCTGGTTGGCTGCAAGGTCCCAGCACTTCACACTTTTGTCTGTTGATGCCATGAATACTTTGGTACCATCCTAGAAAAGTATAAATATGACAAAAAAAATATCAAAGTTTATTCATAATAACTTTATGTCTCGTTTTCATTTTAATACTTACATCATGCCAGGCGACATCAAGTATCGGGCCGTCCATGCCCTGGGCTGCTTTTGGTACTGTCTTGCCCGATGCTTCTACCTCCCAGCATCGTACCTGAAAATAGATGTATTATCAGTACTAAAGGCAGTTCTACTTTGAACCAAAATAAATAAGATAGGAAATATTTCAAGGAAGTATGGCAGTTGGATGACTGAATACCCTTAGAGGAAGAAGGAGCCATAGTGATAGTAACCAGGGACTGGATTAACCTCATATAACCCTTTCGTATGTTAGGGTTTTTAGTACTTATTTACAGAATGAAATTAAAATAAAAAATATGATAGATTCTTTTAGGAAACCTATTCGATATGCAGTACTACGAGATATTGTAAAGGGTTCCGGTCCTAGTAACCGCTACTTACTTTGCAGTCCCAGCTGCCAGCGATGAGGAAGGTCTGCTGCACAGAGGGCGGTGAGAACTCGAGCGAGGACACCGTATCTTCCGGCGGGGAGGTCACCTCCAGATCTTTGTTGGGGTTGTTGCTCGCGCTGCCCAGTTGGTTGAACATGTTTGCTCACCGGGACTATTACCACAAATTACGCTATGAACTTGGAAAACAACTCTCGTTAGATCTATTTCAATAACAGTGTCTATCACCAAATATAACTCTTTGGATTTCTGAATTAAATTCCAATCAATATATGAGAAAAATAGCGCGCGAACTGAAATTTATTCAGCGGAACAATTGTTTTGTTTTGTAGGCTCGCGGCGGTGGAATGACATGACTTGACAGTTGACAGTTGGTTAACATTTTTTTGAGGTTATGTTTTGTTCTTCTCTTCTCTATGGATCATAGACTTTTGTGACCATAGACTAATATGGTCAGAGCCTATATGGATCGTTCACACACGCGATTTTTTCAACGCGCGATATTTTTACCGCATGAAAATATCGCGCTTTGAAAAAAATCACGTGTGTGAACGAACGCTAAATTAATGTTCAATCAAACACGTTTGTCAAAAATATTTGTAGTGTTCCTTGGCCTTAGGGTATTTACCCCTAAACTTTTTACCCGACTGCGAGGATAAACAAAAAAGAAATGACTTACACACTTAGGCGACGGCTTCACGCTACCATCCGTCATGCGTGTGATGGCTGCACGCATGACGCATGCATTTTGTGTTCATAAAGTCTGAATCGGGCTATATGGCACCCCTAAATGGACAACCTTTCAATGTCGTTTTTACTTAGTAATGAAAGTAGATACAAAATTAGGGGACACGTATTTTTTATTATTACTTTTAATCGTTCTTTAATCTAATTTTAATACTTTCTCAAAATGAAAATTAACTTTATGATTATTGGACTTGGCTTAATGTAATCAAGGCTTTATAAAATCAGCTGATCTTTGTTGTCATGTCATTGTCAGTTTGACAGCTCTTCTATGCGGTTTTTGTTGCGTTGCGTGGTTTGTTTGGTTTTTGCGAATTGAGTTCAGTTTAGAGATTGCGTTTTGCTTGAATAATGGCAAATCTAGAATATGTTCAAATCAAAGATCTAAAACCTGGCATGAAAAACATCAATGCCGTATTTATAGTGTTGGAAGTGGGCCCACCGACGCTTACCAAAGAGTCGCGAGAGGTTCGGACCCTACGCGTGGCGGACGCCAGCGCGTCCGTGAATCTATCGGTTTGGGACGAGCCCGGCGCGCTGCTGCAGCCCGGGGACATCGTGCGGTTGACGCGCGGATACGCGTCGCTGTGGCGCGCCGCACTCACGCTGTATTCTGGCAAGTCGGGGGACATTCAGAAAGTGGGCGAGTTCTGTATGCTGTTCAACGAGCAGGTGAACATGAGTGAGCCGCAGCCGTCTCCGCCGCCGGCCGCTCCCGCCGGCTTGGCGGCGCCGCCGTCGGACCGCTCCAACGGCGCGCACGCCCCCGCGCGCGCGCACGTCCCGCCCGCCGCCGCGCCGCCACCACCACAGCATCAACCCAAATCAGATCGTTTCCAACCATCCAATAACGACCACTCCGGCAAGCACAACACTCACAAGACATACGTGCGAGGCCGGGGCCACCAGCGAGGCAATAATAGGAGATAGCTTTAATTATTAAGTTATTAGGTTTTACATATAAGCCATCTCATTGGCTTTTGACTCGAGTCTAAACAACTATCCTAAGGAAAATATTATGTGTAAGGATTTTTGTGTGAGAAGTAAACCATGTATTTCGTGCTTTACTTTAGTCAATGTTCTTTAGGAGATGTTTTAAGTAGGTATGTCGGCTTCAATCTTTGTGGAAAGGTTAATTAATAATATTGTTAAAGTCTATATTTATAAAAATCCTGTATGAGTAAATAAGGTAGAATCTTTTTTACTGTATGCATGCCATACACATGCAACAAAATATTAATATTAATTATTGAGGTAACAATAATAGACTGATTTTTGTTTTGTTTCCGTACTGTGTGTAATGTAGTAGAGTAGAAAGAAATTTCAATCAATGTAGACAAAGACAAATGTCGAAGAGTTTTTCCATTGTATGAAGTATGAACAATATACTATGGAATTCCAATTATAATAATTGTAATTAAATTAAATTCAAAATTTATCTACTTGCAGAGCCTTGTAGAAATAAATCTGTGATGCCTTTGTGTTTGTTTTGTTTTTTTATATCTGTGTAGACTGGAACTGGGTAAAGAACTCATTGGAAAAAAAGATGGTAGTGGGAGGGAAAGTAGCCTAAATATTGATGATGGCTTTAATAAAAAGAAACATTCATTTTTAAAAATCAGTAAAACTGCATTCAAAGATTAAAAAAAAAAATAAGAGGATTAAGTAAGTACAACATGTTTTGAACTAATAGAATAGACCTTCTTTATCTTTCTTGGGCCTCCCTTTAAATTTAGAAATAGTATCATAAAATAATGACAGGATGTTATTTTTTCGGTTTTAAGCTCGTTCGTTTCCCGGCTGAAACAAGAGATTTATCAAAAATATAAATATGAATGCAGTTATACATTATTATTATTTTTAAAAATAAAGGAAGGTTTTCCTTTCAGTATTTGCCATCACAAAATTTAGGTCCCTCCAACTATCGTCTTTTTAGGGTTCTGTACCCAAAGGGTAAAAACCCCCTGTTACAGGCTGTATATCATGAACCGTGATAGCTAGACAATTAATTGTCACAGATGATGTAATTCTGTTGTTGCTATGATAACAACAAATAAGTAAGTACTAAAAACAGAATAAAATATTTAAGTGGGGCCACAGATTACAGAATAACTAATAATACAAGTGTGGGGCTCCCATACAAATTATCAACAGAAAATACATAGTTCTACTATCGGTCAATAGAGAGCGCTGACCTAAAACTTCAATATTCTACATAGCAGAAAAATAAATTTGTTCCACTATCGGTCAAGAGATGGCGCTGACCTAGAACTGCAATTATTATTATTATTCTACTCTGCAGCGTATTTAACTATGATGGTACGGTACGAAACCCGCTATTGACCGATTTTTTTGACCCTGTAATACCATAATTAATAATAATAATCACTACCTTACACAGAAGATGATTTAGGTACCTACCTATAAACAGGGGTGCTAATTCGCTCAGAAGGTTCACAAACAAAAATCTAAAAAGAATTATATTGCTAAAAAAATACATCAGTGGCGAAGGGTCCATATGTCGATTCCTATCGGCTTCCCTTTTAGAAATCCCACCCCAGCAATCCACCAAACAGATATAAGAGATTTTTTGGGAAATTATTGGTCCGGCTTGCCTTTGCGATATTTCGACTCCTCGCCACTGGTATACCTACGAATTGTTTAAATAATAAATTCTCTTAAATTCCTTTCGTAATCTGTGTGGTTAAGTGGAGCTTTGTTGATGATTGCTATTGCATCAGACACTTTTTCGAGTAGTTTTTAAATTGATGATTATAATGTTAAGGGCCTCGACCACGGAAGTTCTCTTATTTTGATGACGTTGCATTTTTAAGAACTAACCCCCGTCATCGCGCACGCTCCATCCGCTTACAACCTGTACATTACCTAAGTACTTATACTGTTAAACTAGTGTTATTAAAAGATCTTGGGAAACAAAATAATAGAATTAAACTTGGTAAAACTGTATTGAAAAACGCAAGGCAGAATATTGACTTACTAAAAAAATAAAAAAAAATGTAATGGTGTAGGTAGATGTGACGTCTACCCGTCGACTTGAGAACCTCCTCCTTTTTTTGAAGTCGGTTAAAAAGAGTGCAAAACTCGGTTCCTGGCTATGGCTAGCTACCACCATCTTATATTTATTATGTACCTAGGTACCTAATTATACAACGTGTTAATTAATGTTTTCCAAAATGGGAAAACTGTTTCTTCGGATCATCAAACTGAACAACTTTTACTATAGTACCAACTTTGAAATCGCAAAAAAACAGCTGTTTCATACAAAAGTTAACAGACGAAAATATCAAAATGGAGGTGCCTAGGAAACAGCTGTTTTTTTGCGAATTCAGAGTTGGTCCAATGGTAGAAGTTGTTCAGTTTGATGGTCCCGAAGAAACGGTTTTCTTATTTTGGATTCATTCGCATTAACACGTTGTATAATCGCAGTAGGTAGGTACAAGGTTATAGCAACAGTACGTTAGCAGTTTTCCCTAACTAGGACTTCTCTTCTCCACGGTTGAACAGTGACTGAGCCCGCAACTGACTTTCGTTATGCAGATATTAGACGGTTCATTTTTCGTTCATTTTCGATGCTTCATAGCAGTGAAGCATCGAAAATGAAGTGTTTAATTATGTAGATTCATCTTTCATCGCGATGCGCCTTTTTGATGAAAGTCACTAGACGGCCGTTCGCTTTCATCGGGCATCGGCCTTTCATCGGTCATCGCATCGGAAATGAACAATAAATGAAGCGTGTAAACAGTGCCATTCACTGCAGTGAACGACATGTCGTCAGTAACTTATTTGTGTTTATTTTAAAATGTCTTTATTTTTCGTTTTTAGACTTTTTTCAACCCGCATCATGCAACATGCATACAAGCAGTGCATCAAGCATTTTTTTTCTCTTTAACTAACTCTTAATTCTTTAATCAAAATTATCACGCACAACCTGTTGCCGCGAAATTTTGTGAGAAATGAGGAATACTACATTCATTTTACATTTAGTGTCCAAATACAAAAAGTCGTTCACAGGTCAATATTCATCGAAAATGAAGCACTTTTGATGAACCGTCTAATATCTGCATTAACCGTTCCGCCGTCTATCCCCACCCCACCAAGGCATTATACCGCTTACCTTATCGCGTGGATGAGATGGATGGTTCGCCGCCAAGTATAATTTATTTGTTTTGTATTAACTTTCGCTCTCTCTTCCGCGGGCCTGACAACGTGATGGGTGTGTAATTAATAAATAGAGCATTTAATTGGTTTTGAAATACCTATTACCTATTTCACATAGCACAATGATTTTACCATCAAACATGGCACAACGCATGATTCTCAATATTATGACGTAGGGTAGGACACACAAAACTTTTTTCTATTCCTTTTGTGAGTAAGTTCATAAATGTATGTGTCGAATGATTGCAGCCAGAAATAGAAGATACCTACTACTCAAGATCCAGCAGAGATGAGGTAAAGGCCGCGCGCCACGGCTGACGAACGAGGTTGTTTGTGAACCTGAGTACTAACCAGTGTCAGCTATTCTGTTGTATGTAACCTTTCAGTCCTATACAAAAACAATGTTTAGGAAGTGTTGCATTGCATCTATCCAAGTACCCTTAGTTGAAAGGTTAGTGGTGCCACAGTTATTCCGTAACCCATCTAATTATCCAAGAGCACTCTACATAGTTTGGCCAGTTTCCTTATCAAATCTTTTTAATGACGTAAGAGTACTTCCGTCACTCTCTCGTGGTGAACTCCCGCGCACCACGGGGTCAATAAACCCGACCGAGTGTTACGTCACGCTGGCACGGGCACCTGATGGATCGCTCCCATCGCCTATGAGGTCGCAATACCACAGATTCCAATTAATTCAAAACATGACATGGGTTACATAATAAACATAATATCGCAAACTTATCGCAATTTAACCATAAGAATAAATAAAGTAGGTAGCGATGTGATGTGTGGTGTGACTGCTGATTATGAATACCAAATTGCGGCTGATGGTAATAATCATGAGCAGACTTGCTCACTTTTCAAATACTCAGTTTATGATGAATTCAGAAGTTACCTAATATTATGTTCGTCATCATCCTTTAGCGAATATGGAGATTATAAGTCTGTGAATGTGAAAACATCTTTGTCTCTAAATGATCGCAAGCATTCGCCTTGAACTTTAGAGCTACCCAAATACCTACATAATGTTATTATAAAAGCCGTATAAAAGCTGTTTATAATGTTCTTAAATAAATCACCAATGTGGTTCTCCGAATTACGTAAACTTAGGTAACCTACACAATAAAAAAACCTAAATATTTTCCAAATTATTGCGCCTGACCTCTGTCAAGTAAGTAGGTATTCAAGTTATTTAGTAAGCGCAGTTGAAAAAAAACAAGTTAAAATACTGTTATTTTGTATTTCTGACATTATGCGCCTAAAGGCTCCAGCCTCTTAAATATCTGCAGCTCTCAGCTGTCTCGTACCTACAATAATTAAAAACTCTCTAAAAGTTCACGGACACGAGCATTTTCGAGTAGGTACCGTAGTTTTTTTTATTTTATTTCATACCGTAATCACACCGTATTCGTCAGCATCGGTTGGTCTAAAAATAATGTTTCTTATTATGAAAATACACACATCAACTTTGTCTAGGGATACAGGTGTTATTTTCATACAAACGAGGTAATTTGAAGCCTTGGTTTTCTGCCAGGGATGTACCGTGCTGTGATCTGATGATGGCTATCCAGGGAGTGAATGGAGGAGATTCAGATCGCTATACACACCTAACTGATCTGACCAGCATTCTAAAAGATTAATGGACATGTTTAAAAAACCGCGAAAATAGCATGAAAATGTATTGAAATCCTGAAACTGAGAACTCTGACCCATCAATCTTTTAGAATGCTGATCAGATCAGTTGGGTGTGTATAGCGATCTGAATCTCCTCCATTCACTCCCTGATCACAGCACGGTACGTCCCTGGCAGAAAACCAAGGCGTCAAAGTTACCTCGTTTGTATGCAAAAAAACACCTGTATCCCTAGACAAAGTTGATGAGTATATTACAGGACATTACCTATACAAATTTGCTCTTCAATAATATTAGAGGCCAAC
This sequence comes from Agriphila straminella, assembly GCA_950108535.1. Taxonomy (NCBI): domain Eukaryota; kingdom Metazoa; phylum Arthropoda; class Insecta; order Lepidoptera; family Crambidae; genus Agriphila; species Agriphila straminella. Next base: position 243,239 of record OX467324.1, on the reverse strand, counting down.
AACAGCTAATGTCTTTCTTTTCGTTTGTGTTTGTAGGTTTATACCTAGAACAATAAGCGTAACGTCCCGAGTCCCGCCCACCCAACAGGAATGTTAAATTGTTAATTGACCGTGTTAGTTCTCACCAGTAACATAATGGTACCTAACCGGTAACATGACGCCACAGCTTTTACTTTGTTCTAACAACCAATTTACCTTTCTCTAGGCTTTCGTGTTAATGTCGGAACAATAAATAAAACATGAGTAAGTTTTTTGGCAAATAGTTTATATGATCGTCCAAAACAATGTTATGAAATTGACCTTTGCGATGTTCTCGGAACACGCGACACGGTGACGGTAATAGCGGCTGTTGTTGGAAGATGTTAGATGTAGCTGTCCTTTGATGAGACACGATGTCGAAGCCAATGGGTATTGTTCAGCCTTGGTTGTGTTGTATACGACTTTCATTTTTCAATAACATTTCGTACTACAGATAACTAAGTAATATATAAATTATGTCTATCATACTTGAAGATGTTATCTAAAAGTGAGAGTAAATCGTGATTTTTCTTTGGTTAGGAACCATTCGTGTTCGCGCATCGATTATTCTTTCTATTATCTCGGTTTTTTTGTTTTTTAAACAATTTTTTTTATTTTTAGTGTAAGCACCTTCTGTATTAGGTAGTGTAGTAGGTATATTATTTAGGTAGAAAAATTAGCTCAGCTAAACGCGAGATAATCGCGGAGAAACATACATACATACAAACTGAATACCTCCTTTTTTTGAAGTCGGTTAAAAAGAATACACAAAGGTATCTCTTTCCCAAAAAAAACATTTAATTCGGTTCATAAATAACAAAGTCGTCAAGGTAGTTGATGTAAAATCATAGTATTTTCAGGATTTCTTGAAAACTACTGAACCGACTTGAAAAAAAAATATGGGACCATCTCGCAAGAAAACTCAATCAAATAAAAACAGAATCATCAAAATCATAAATGTCGAAGATACGCGCGAACAACGACAATAAAAAAGTATACAATCGAATTGAGATAAGATAAGATAAGATAATGATTTATTTGCTGTTTAACATGGTATAAAAGATGTTACATACATTAAATTAGGACAACATGTTAAGCTAACTTAGAGTAGCATGCAAAATTATTAAAATCATATAAGATTTCCAGTAAAATATTAATTAAGTTACCATTATTGAATTACAATATTTAATTGAATCCTAAAATTATTATTATCATTATTATTACAAAATTAGATCATGTCAAAAAATGCCTTAATACTATAAAAGTTTTTATCATTCAACCATTTAAATAATTGTTTTTTAAATATTTTTTTATGTAAATTTTTAATGTCAGAAGGTATTTTATTAAATTTAATATACGTACGCACATAGTCAAGCAGTTTTTACTATATTTCGCAGATTTCGGCACAACTTTCATAATGAGTCTATGAGGGTTTCTCTTTAGCCTAGAATTAGATTCACTAGCTGTTTTAAATAAGGACTTATATTTTTTTACAAAACAACATATTTCGTAAATGTACAACGATGGTAGTGGTAGTAAACCCAGCTCCCTGAATAAAGGTTCACAGGATTCATCGGGGGCGACACCAGTAATAGCCCGGATACATTTCTTCTGTGAAATAAATACCCTTTCAATATCCGTACTGTTACCCCACGTAATGAGCCCGTAGCGTAGTATTGACGCTATATAGGCATGGTAGCACGTTACTGCTATTTTTTTATTTGTTATACGTCTCACCTGCCTGAGAGCATAAACAAACTTATTTGCTCTGCTACACAAATCTTTCACATGTTGTTTCCAGTCTAGGTTTTGGTCAATTATTATACCTCCTCCTTTTGATGAAGTCGGTTAAAAATAATTTTTAAAGCACCTAGCTATTAAAAAATATACAGGCGATAAAGTATTAGAAAAGATGTAAAAGTATTTTCAAATACCATATCCATAGCAGGGTATCGGTTTAATATTCCATTAGCTAGCATTGATATTTAGAAGTATAAACCAGTGGAGACCACACGTTCCGACACAAACTTACTCAACACACACTCGGTTTGCGGTTCATTGCTCGAAAGGTTACAATCTATAAGCGTTATTTATCAATTATAACAGTTATTAGCCGGATACTTTCGCCCGGTAGTTCCCACACGCGCGAAGCCTAACTAAATACTTTGTAATTATCATGCGAACAAGTTAGCGCTTTATAGGTTTTAATTAATCAAATTACATGATTCATTACTTAGCTAAAACTTAATTTTACATTTGAACGCAATCAGCACCTACGAGCTTACACCTTTGCCGTACAATAGACATCAACGCGCTACCACAGTGGAGTTCTAAAAAGATAATTAATTATTTTGATTCTCGTGGACTGTGCTTCATAACTAGTAGTAATAGAAGGCGTCACGTAAAAAGAGCGAAAATGTACCTTATGTCTTTGGAAAACAGTATAGATTCCTCCATCATTTGCTTGTTGTTCAGCGATCTTTTTTACGTGATGAATCAGTCACCTAACTATATAACTAAGGAATGTTTCTCGATCGTCTTTTGTTTCAGGTCGTTTTAATAAGTATTCTTGTAGTGAGTTTTAGCACAGAATAAATAGTGTTATAGTATAGTGCCTAGTAGCCTGGGCCTAAGGGCCATCAATCTCACAGCGGTATCCCACAGTGGCCGTGAGTAGGGCCATTGTCCATCAGCCATTTTTGATGTCCCCACTGCTGGGGCACAGGCCTTCCTTATGGGTGGTAAGGAGGACGGGTCATAACCCACCACGCGGGCCCAATGCGGATTGGTGGGTGTTAACGACTGCAAATGCAGCCGGGACCAACGGCTTAACGTGCCTTCCGAAGCACGGAGGAGCTCGAGATAATAAATTTTTGGTCACCCATCCCATGACCGACCCATGCGAACGTTGCTTAACTTCCGCAATCGCTGGGCCAGGCGCTAAACCACTACGCCACCGAACTCCGAGTAGGGCCATTAGAGGGGCTAAATGGCCACAGATACCTACTATCTCACAGATAAATTTCAATATTTAACTATTTTGATTGGTAATAATAATAGTTATTCTTAAACTTTACGTATCAATAACTTATTAGAATATCATAAAATTTTTGACATCTAACTTTTAAACTAACTTTTAAAACTTACTTAAATAGTTATTTATATGTGTTTCAATCTCAACTTTTACATTAAGTTATATTTTTAATATTATATACTTAATAAGTATTTAAATAGCATTTTGAATGGAAAAGTCTAATACGTTCTGCTTAATAATAAAATAGCGAGTAGATCTTAATCCAAATGTCGAAGGTACCTCCTGAAGAAATAACGCAAGCTTGCAGCGAAAAAGTAAAACTACCAATTAAAAAATCTATTAGGTGTATTAGGTGAAACAGCAGTGATCCGGAAGGTCGTGGGTTCATGTCCCACCCGAGTTGACACGTATTGTGTTTTCTTTGTAATTATTTAATTTAACATAATATTTATAAATAGCATTGTAAATGCAAAAATCTAATTATAATTGCATTAAGTACACTTTTTATATTTGTCAATAGTACACAGCTAGTTAATGTTACAGCACTACCTCTACTTTTATAGGTATTAAGTGATAGGTAAGCATAAATAAACATTATTAAAATTCTGTATACGGGTATCGGTATCTTTACATATTAATAAAAAGTGAACCAATAATATAAAACTATATTTCAATTAGTTTATTAACTTTTAACCACGATCGAGTTAATCGGTGTTGCACGTGTCGTGACCCGGTGGCACAGATTGCAGAATCTAAACATCTCTGATCGCCCGTTCTGAGTAATTAGAGTGGTGCTTCTCTACAATAACAAAATTGCAGAATATAAGATTCAGAAAGTGTTATGTATTTGAACATGTTTAGCAATCTGTTGCGAAGGAGAAGAGCTCGGTGGCGCAGTGGTTTAGCGCCTGGCCCAGCGATTGCGGAGGGGTCGCTCATGGGATGGGTGACCAAAAATGTATTATCTCGAGCTCCTCCGTACTTCGGAAGGCACGTTAAGCCGTTGGTCCCGGCTGCATTTGCAGTCGTTAACACCCACTTATCGTAATAATTGGGCCCGCGTGGTGGGTTATGGCCCGTCCTCCTTACCACCCATAAGGAAGGCCTGTGCCCCAGCAGTGGGGACATTAAAAGTGGCTGATGGACAGCAATCTGTTTAGGCATGTTCGATGAAAATACTGTTGTCGGTTGTCGGTACGTTCACTGGGACGAAGTTTTATTTTAACAATTCTGCTTAAGAGGATTACTGCGCTATACTAACGCCTATTATTTAGGCACTACGATTTTTTTCAAATGGCGGCGCTACTATAGCGCATAAAGCCTCTTTAGATAGATAGATAGATTAACTCTTTATTGCACACACATTAAAAAGGAATACAGTATAACTTAAAACTTAAGACTAATGGTGGGCAAAGGCGGTCTTATCGCTGGAAGCGATCTCTTCCTACCTCTTTAATGTAACATTAAAAGGATAATTAGCTAGTATCGGTATTAGAATAAATAAGTATCATTCTAATAATCTTGAAATAATATAAAATGCCAAGAAAAATGCCGTCGTTCACACAATCGGATTATTTTATATTAAATTGTGTTGTGTTTTATTGTTGAATTAAGTAATCTACTAATATCTGATACTTACTAAATATTTTATAAGTTACCTAATAGTTCGATAGTTCTACTTGTTCAAAGTTTATAATAATTATCACTACAGTGTTAAAGTTGTTTTTAATAACTATTAAAATTCTCTACCAGATTGCTCCATCGATAGTCGCAAACTATCAACACAAAGTACCTACCTACCTAAATATTATATTGCTAGTGACAATTTACGTTTTTGTACCTGCGGCACACTTTAATGGCGCTGATATTTGAAACGACTTCATTATCATCAAGAAAAAGTTCATTGCGCATCATGTCGAGATTATCCTTTCAAACAAACTTCGTAGGTACCTATAGTTTTTTTTTGAGTAAGTACTACGCGTAAAATGTCTGAAACTGTTAAATTATCCTGACTCTATTACTAATTTTGATTTTTAAACAAAGCATAAACATTAAAAACATTTAATAACTGTCAAAATACTAATGAAATTCATCACTTCCTTATTTAATAATTAATATCAGGGTAGTTCTTCGGAAAAGTGTTCTCCGTGTAATTTCCACAGCATTTTTGAAATCACTAAATTAAAGTGAATTACACGAAAAAAATGAAAGCTTATGCAAATTCAAACATTATATCAAAATTCGCCACGTAGCGAATGCATACTTTTGCTAAAAAAAATTATAGAAAATTTGCGATCCATGGAAATTACAGTAAAGACCACGGAAATTACCCAGCAGATAAAATTTTGCTCAACATCATGTCAGATATGAAATTAAAGCTCAAATAAAAGTTAGTTGGGGTAGTATTAAGAACTACATTGTATTATAATTATATTTAGCAAAAATAGTAGATTAATAAAAAAAAACCTACAAAGGAACTCAATGTAGAAACATGAAGGTAATAAATAATAATGTTATTAATTAATAAATTTCTTTTAGAGTATTATTATTGATTGCATATTATGGATGAGCATCATAATAATAAAAATAACAAATATTTGGTAAAAAGTATCAACAATCTGTACGACCTAGGTCAATACTCGTTTACTAAAGACTAGTTTTCACTAATTATGTATGGTCTTCAAACAATAACGCTGACTAAGTTTACCAACCTGCTCTGTATTACGATACAAGTTCTAATGCAGATCAGTTGGACTGCAAGTCCCGGGCACAGACTCCTAGCCCGGCAGAAGTACATACTTCCCTTTTCGCTGAATATACGACGTGACCTGCCTTCCTCAACAATGGTGACCTGACCACCGACACTGGACAGCAGCAAGGTATACCACCCCTCATGAGTGAAGATTGGAGTTAGCTTTCTAGGTCTGCAATCAAATGCAACTAAGCCCTGCAGCAGTAACTCGGCAACTGGCGGACGACGGTAACACGGCAGCCCACAGCCAGGTGATAATGCGACCTACACTGGTGTGGCAGTTCTGCATACGAAGCCATACCGCCCATAGAGTAGAGTAACCACCAGCACATATCGTCATATCGGGGGACTGGAGTGTAACTGACCTATGTACGAGTATTTCAATCAAAAGCAAAGCCACTTGCTTTGCTTTTGATTTTCTTTTTTGAGTAACGAAGAAATTAATACAGGATCGACGAAAGCCAAGCTCACCCGACACTTTACCAAAGATATCCAGGACGCCAGCCTGAGAATAGTATGGCCCTCAAACAGCTAAAAAACAACAAGGTGGCGGGTGACGATGGAATCACTAGAGAACTTCTGAGAGCTGACGGAAAGCCGATACTCAGAGTTTTCTAGAAGCTTTAGGAACAGTGTACTCAAATTATCCAGACTATTAATTATACCTAGGACAGACAGTCCTAGTAAAGTGAGTCCAATTTCGAGGAAGAGATCTCTCGTCAGATCCAACTCAAAGCTTCGAAAATTGTTTGCGTCCAACTTACTTTAGTGTCTCAAAACGACAGTGTGTGTGTTGTTGCCAACTTGCCTTGATTGGCGACAGAAATGAAGAGATCCGTAGAAGAACTTAAGATGTCACTTGAAGAATTGCACAGCTGAATAGTAACCGACATCACTTCAAAGATTGCACAGCTGAAGTCGCAGTGGGCGGACATAGCGAGACAAACCGGTGGCTCTGGAATAGTGATCGCGCACCGGATGCCCCCACCCCCTGACAAAGTAGTCCGACGGTGAAGGTCGGAGGAAGCTGCTGGATGTGGGCAGGACAGCGCCAATCGTTATGGAGAACCTTGGGGAAGGCGTACACCCAACAGTAAGTGTCGAGCGGCTAATATAATAAACCAAAAATAAAACAAAGTAATTTCCATGGGCTTTATGTAATTTCCATGGTGTTTTATACATGGAAATTACGCCATGGAAATTACCAAAAAGCATTAATTTTGAAATTTATCGGCATTGAAAAGATATAACCTGCTACTTTGTTATTGGTTAAGTACATTTGGGAGTAAGGTATTACACCTCAGAACCCGTTTACAAAAAATAGCACAATTATATTGCAAAAATGTGACATGGAAATACATTAGAAATGAGAGCCAAAATTTTTAAATTCGTAGAACTTAGTCTTGCACCAAAAGCGTGGGAAACAGCAACACAGCCATCTTACCTGTCAGTAGCGGTGTAACTGTCGATTCGAAAACATCAATCACTATTTGTCTGTGCCTAGCCAGTCCAGAGCAATGGCCTTCGCAAGAGGGCGCAGTGAAAAAGTAGCTAGGCGTGTGACACACTTACTTAGGTCCATAAAATCAAAAGTTTCCCTCCGATAGGATTTAAAATTTGATCAGTATATAACGTGATATGTCTATTTTAAATGTGTGTACAAAACTGTTTAAAAACGTGGGTGATTTCAAAAATATCCGCGATTTCTCATAAGCCGGCGCCCGTGTGACACGTAAAAACGTGCAAAATTAACCGGATTTGAGGTGTTGAGGGTGAGTTACTCCGATCTACGTAGTTTTTAACCAGTGAAATCTATATGACACGATGCTTAATGAAATGTAGAAACGATGTAATGATAGTTTTAATCATAATTATTTGTTTTTATAGGAGATATGACTCTGTGACACTCAAAAATTGCTCTCCCAAGAACTACCCATCAAACTCTACATTTCCCACCAATCCGCATTGGGCCCGCGTGGTGGGTTATGGCCCGTCCTCCTTACCACCCATAAGGAAGGCCTGTGCCTGTGCCCCAGCAGTAAGAACATCAAAAATGGCTGATGGACTACATTTCCAGTTTTTCATAGAAGAATCTTTATTTTTTTTAAAGCCAAATTTATATGATGTTGACTTTACCAGTCGATAATGTCACAGAATACCTACATAATAATAATGTGTAATATGGCTGATGTTCAAAATTGATTAATAAGAAACTGGATAAGTAATAAACAATAATTATGTAAATTGGTCGGATTACAACAAATTAAACGTCCTACCCACCCAACTTTATGAATATAGTAAAGAAGCAATTTAAATCTGCCAAAGTTCTACAAGTCAAGGATACAAGATTTAAGTAAGTATTGGTTAATGGTTTATAACATACTAGCGACCTCCCGCGACTTCGTCTGCGTGGAAAGATTTTTTTGCTAGTCCTCGGGAATCTTACCTTTTTTCTGGACGAAAGTCACGATAGGTACCCATGTCCTTCTAAGTACCCTGAGAACGCGTATGCAAAATTTCATGATGATCGGTTCAGTAAAAGGCGTAACAAACAAACAAACGGATTTTCGCATTTATAATATAGGTATATACTTATTCTATATGTTAGATTTCAAAGATGTTCCTACAATAATATTACTGAAGGATTGGCTGTATGCACTGAGATTACTTTGCCTTCCTCAAAATGGGAGAAATAATATATTTTTACTCTATGTACGATTCTTCTGTCAAAAAACTACTCTATGAAAAAGGATTGTCGTTGTAACAATTATTGTGAAACTTATGTGTTTATATTAAAAAGTGAAATAAAACCATTTGATTTACGACTCAACTTATATTCTGTTATCTTTTTCCCTGATCACCTTATATCAGAAGTGGTCTAAACAACCCAATCAACAAAATGGGTCGAAAAAGGTCGAAGAAACGCTCACACGCCAGCCATAGAGAGAAGCGACGAAGACGATATTCGACTGAATCTGAGGAATCCTCAGACGATTCGTCACATAATAATCATCGTAGCAACAGACGATCGAATTCCAAAAGAAGGGAAACTCGGAAGAAAACTTCGTATACACCAGAACGCTCGCGTTCTGCGGTTGAACAAGACAAGGAGAACAAATCTGGGTCGGCGAGTCAGGTTCCCGTTCAGGGCGCTGCGACCAGCCGTGAGAATGAAATTTCATTGACAACAACATGTGAACGTGGGGAATTGTTGGAGCAGGGAACAACTACTGAAGCGGCCGCTGAAAGTTTTAAGTCTTCATGTGCACAGCAAGTATTACCATTAGGACAAAATAGTGAAATTTCTGTTAATACCAATGATTTAACACAAATATTAAAATCTTTAGTTCGACCTCCTAATATAAATAGCAATACTAATATGATTCCAGAGTTTGATCCGTCGATTAAAAGTCATCGTATTGACTTATGGATAAGCAAAGTTAATGAGTGCGCTAACATTTATAAATGGGATGAAATGCAAATTATGCATTTTGCACTCCCTAAATTAGTTGGCAATGCCAAAAAATGGTACCAAGGTCAAACATCAATAATGCACAATTGGGAAGAATGGCAAGTATTATTAAAGAAAGCTTTTCCTTCGGAAACCAACTATGGTGTACTTTTGACAGAAATGCTGGAACGTCGTCTAAAATTTGGGGAAAATATTGATGAATATTATTATGATAAGGTTACATTATTAAGTGCATGCAGTATTATAGGAAAAAGGGCAGTTGATTGCATAATTCATGGCATAGATGATAGAACAATTAGGGCTGGGGCATCTTCAGCACGATTTACTGAGTCAGAAGATTTATTTAAATATTTAAAAGATGTATGTAAGGAACAAAAAGATATTTCACGTACTTCAGTTTTAAATAAAAGACCAATTTCTAACATTCGTTGTAACCGATGCAACGAGATCGGTCATAAATCATTTCAGTGTTCCACCAATAGTGTTAATAGCTTTCAAAAACCGATGATTGTATGTTTTAATTGTAATGAGAAAGGGCATAGAATTTCACAGTGTCCTAAACCAATTATTAAGTGTGACAATTGCAAAAAATTTGGTCACAATAGTAGTAATTGTATGCATAGAAAAGAATCCAATTTAGATAAGAAAGTATTGTTTGTGGAAAGTTATATGAAACCGTCTAATGAAAAATACTACAAAGAAGCTTTAATTAATAACAATTGTAGTACCAAATGTTTTATAGACCTAGGTAGTGATTGCACTTTAATTTCTCAAGCTGTTGCTAGTAAATTAGGATTGATTATAACGACTGATAATGTGCCATCTATACAGGGTGTTGCTAATGTTACTATACCACTATTAGGAAAAACTACATTTCACTTAAAAATTGATTTAGTTGAGGCAGAAATTACTGCATATGTTATCGAAGATAACCAAATACACATACCTCTTTTAGTAGGCCAAAATTTTACCGAGATGCCAGAGGTAATAATTACAAAGACAGATAACTCGCTTAATTTATTTAGTGTAAGAAATACTGGCTTAACAGAAATAGATATTGATGTTGTAACAAACGAAAAGTATAAATTATATGTAGCCTGTTGTAGTGGCTCAAATCCTAATTTGTATATGTGATCGTCTAGTTATAATGTTTTTCTATGTATTTGGTGGTCTTGGTGAAAGTCGATGTTACTGGCATCTAAGTGATCTGCGAATCGTGTTTATGTTTGTACTATTTAGTAGCTGCGTGTGAATGGAACGGAGGCTCATCGAGATAAATCCATCATTCCGCAGGCCTATGGTTTTAAATAACATTGCGAAGCTTGTTAATATTAAAATGCAAATTGTTTTAATCTGATCGCGACTTTCGCCTCTCCTCTACACTAATTACCTAAGCTATAACCAAAAGATGTCTGCTCATGATGTGGATTACACTCTGGTCGTTTAATAGCGCCTACAAAACCTTCTAGGAAAAACCCTTCTGGGGTTTATTATTTGGGGAACGTCAGCCATCTTTGTTACGCTGCGGAGCGTTTGTCAGACATCTCCAGGATGTGGACTTTTATTTACTTTACTTTATAAGGTGTTCGCTAGACACCTTTCCCCATACTACCATGGTATACTTTATTTATTCGTATTTGTATTAATTAAGATAGTTCGATTTGGCCAAATCGGGCGATGGCTGAACGCTATGAAAGTGCAAATGTGACGACGACCCAGAAATGCTTCTACCCGTTCGCTGAATCCACACGCAGATAGCCTTTAGGCTCAATAAGGCTGAGCTCGCGAGTACCGGCCATAGCATCCCGTACAGTCAAGTCTAAGAGAATAATCTCTTATAGTCAAGAGCCCTCATTCGATTAAAGTCAGTGGGTGGAATGCCTAGCTCGCAGCCTCAAGCGGTCAAACACCCCAGGATCTAAACATCCTGTGCAAGTTCTATTTCATCACAGATCACCTAGTATACCTATCCCTATTTCCTATCCTAAATACAAGTCTATAAGTGCACCTAACAATGTCTATGTCCTGTGTAGAGGCAAAATGTACTTACACATTATACCTATTCAACACTAATACATTATACTTCCTTCTGCTCAGCTCCTGTTGTGTCTCTCGTCCAAATTCAGCAGCTAGACTCCTTTACTGACACGTTTAAATAAACTACCTATACACAAGTAACCTCAACGGTTTGAATGTAGTCTCTTCCTTAGTCTTTAGTCACTCCCTACTATCCCATGTTTATTTAATTAGGTATATGTATAGAAATCTACCTAGACCTAGACTGAAATCTAATGAATTTAGCTCATAGAAATCGTAATTCAACTGAAAGGTATATGTGTGAGAACGCAAAGTGTTAAACGAAGCCAAACAAACTAGCTCAAAGGTTCTTCTAAGTATTTCTTAGTATTTAACACGAGTTTGACTATGCCTCACACTGTGCCTCCTCTTAGGAATCTTATCTCTAAGCAGTAAAACATATAATTATGGAAAAAAAATATTATTTATTTAAATTAAATGTGTTTAGTTTAACTTCGAAATAGCAAAAGAAACTGGTTTGATTATTTAAGCTGTCACCTATAGGTTGCTATATAATGACAGCTAGATTTTCAGCTCCTATCTTAAGACCACACTAAATAGAGAGAAAGCGAAAATCCAAAGAAAAAACTCTCTAAGGTCATCTAGATTCACACTTAATTTTAATTAAACACACACTAAAGTTTCAATAGTTATTTTACAAATTAAGTCTAAAGTGAGATACGAACACATTTATAGAACTAACCTGATACATTGATTGAAAAATGGAAAGAAAAACTATTTCACATATTAGTCTAATCTAGACTTGATTATTAACATTCATAATAGATATTAGTGTTTCGTATTCCACCAGGCTACATAAAGTTACAGTCTCTAGAGCTTTAATTAATACTTTCACGTTAACCATCCTTATCTCCGAGATTAACTATGCATTAAGAAAACGCAATCCAATTCAATCTAACCCGGCTCTTTGCATTTCTATCTCATTTGGTAGACCATCTTGCAAATACCTCCGTCTATTTAATATTCGACGATTGCAATAACTGAATATCTTATATCCACAACACCCTAATACAACTATTGCGCATATTAAAGTCAACACAAAAATGAGGTGTTCTACCGAGTTCCATTCGGTTATTAAAGCGAAACCCCTAGAATGGAGTTGTTCTTCGTATTGATACATTTCTACGTTGTATACGATATTCTGCTCGTTAATCTAGAGATTGTACCTTTATTGACACACGAAATAAATCACAATGTACACAATTACATACCCCACTCGACGTTGTTTGGATTCACTTTGTAAAATAGTTACACTTGTTTTAATATTCAAATCTACAATTTACTTAACAAAGTTAGTATTTATTTAATAGTTAACTCTTTAGTCTTTATTTCTCACACAGTTAGTTACAATGGAGTCACGAAACTCCCAATCTACCACTCCTAAAATATTAAAAGCGTCTGCGCCCTACTGTCTGTCTTAGCGTCTGTCTCCCGAATCCCAGTTGCATCGTCGTTTTATCTCTTCCATTCCTACTGAAGTTTTTCTCCGCCCGCTCTACGCCCATTTAGACCCCTCATTGGTCAGCTTGATGCTTGCAATCTTCACGGCGACGCCTACGCACCATTTCTCACGATCCGCCCTACCAATTCTGAGAACTCAAGTTTTTTTTCCTTCCTTCGACTACTTCACCCATCTGTAACACATTTAAATCTACCAAACTCTTAGAAATCTGTGCATTTCAACTAAAATTGTCCATCATTCACCAGTTTGAATAGTTTGTATGACAGTTGAGCGTAATTTACGGCCTACCCAAGACTCCATTTGTCTTAGTCCCCGCTGTGCGCTAATAAAACTTGTCGCTCTTAATCTATTAGAAGAAATATTCGAAACAAATTTTTTATTCCTAGTTTTGTTTTACGAGCCCGGCTCTCACATCTGCTAATAATACGAATGCTATCACACATTCCCCTAAATAGAATCTTAAACACCTACATCCGAATGTACGGTCGTTTTAAATTATATTTCCTATCTGTCCACATTTCCAAACTTTCCCACGGTATTCGTTCAGTTCTCACGTTCCCTTTCTATAGCTCTTATCTGTCCATTGTATACCCAAGTAGGCAATAAACCCCGATACTCCGCCTCCTTTGTTACATAAGTATGGCGCCTCACAAACCATTGTCCCTATTTTTTTCCTTTTATTTTATTTTTTATTATTTTTACCTATTCACATAATAGCGAAACAGGTGTATCGCATTGTAATTCCCTTTTATCTTGTTTGTTTGTTTATCTATTAGAGTGTACACGTTGCTACTGGGAATAGCACCAATGACGTATGGTCCTTCAAACAAACGTGCAAACTTCTTAGTCACCTTTTTAGATGCATCCGATTTCGCAAACTTTTTCAACTTCACTAGATCACCTATGTCAAAACACACTAGTTTATGATTTTTGTTATAATGAAATTCTCTACTCTCGGCTGACTTCAATATGTTCTGTCTCGCTCGTTCCCGAACTAATTCTAATGGCTCTTGTTGTAGGCCTAACCCTACTCCAATAATTTTGTCGTTATCCGTAGATAAGCGAGTTCTTGTACCCCATACTATCTCGTTAGGTGTGTAACCCGTCGTGGTGTGTATAACTTGATTGTAACAATCCTCTATTTTCGGCAATACGTCAACCCAAGAACAATGTGATTTTTCACAATACGTCCTAAACATTCTTCCTAGCTCTCTATTGACCCTCTCCGTAGAATTAGGTCGCGGGTTTCTGATTGAGGTGTGCGTTAGCACGATGCCTAACTGTCTAACACCTGACTCAAAAATCCTTGATGTGAAATTTGCACCTCTATCCGAACATAAAACCTTTATTTTGACCTGTTCGTGAAATTTTCTAACACAAGTTAACGAGGCCCTGCCACTCGCCTGTCGTAATGAGTATAATCTAATTAATTTGCTGAAGGCGTCCTGCATAACAAACACGTACTTATGACCAAAGCGTCCTGCCGGTATTGGTCCATAAATGTCACAAAATACTCGTTCCCCTATCTCCCTAGCTATCACCGTCTTAATTGGTCCTGAGTGTGCCTCCAACGCATGTTTCGATTTTTTGACACACGTCGCAAGCCCTAACTACCTGTCCTATTTTGCGTGCCATATCAGTGAAGTAGTAACGTCGCTTCATTAACGCAAGCACCTTGTATCGCCCAAAATGTCCTACTTCCTCGTGTATACTAGTAATCAATTCCGTTTGTAAGTTCTCGGGAACATATAATCGCGACCTACCCGAACCTATCTCTATCCTATAGAGAATCCCGTCTATTAGTCTGTAATATCTAGCCTCAGACTCGCTCTCAACTTTTATACGCTTAGTTATTTCGCTAACAACACGATCGCGCCCCTGATGTTCTCTTATCTCTTCCCACTTATTCTTTATGAGTCGTCCAGTTGGTATTTCAAACAAATTCATTTCCGGTCCCACAGTTTTATTAGTCAAGATATCGGTGGCTCCACTTATATGTCGTGACAACACGTCAGCTACAGTGTTCAGACTACCCTTGACATGTTCAATCGTATAATTGAACTGTCCTATATAACTTACCCACCGTATCATGCGAGCGCTTAGTAATTTACACGATTGTAGAAACGTCAAACTTTTATGATCGGTCCTAATTACTAACTGAGCACCCCTTAAATACGTTTCAAACTTTGATAGACTATAAATTATGGCCCACAGCTCTT
Source organism: Agriphila straminella (assembly GCA_950108535.1). Classification (NCBI taxonomy): domain Eukaryota; kingdom Metazoa; phylum Arthropoda; class Insecta; order Lepidoptera; family Crambidae; genus Agriphila; species Agriphila straminella. Next base: position 228,185 of record OX467324.1, on the reverse strand, counting down.
GTTCAGTGACTGTCCATCTGCGTTCCGTTTCTGATAATGATTTACTACAAAACCCTATAACTCTCTCTTCCCCCTCACTCGTTAGTTGGTAGATGTATCCTGCGACACCTATATTCGAGCTGTCCGTTTGTAAATAATATATATCCTTCGGGTTTGGATGTGCAAGAAGCACGGTATCTACAAATAAAGTTTTCACCCTTTTAAAACAATCGTCTACTTCCTGTGTCCATGACCATCTTTTGTTTTGTTTCAATAGGTCACACAGAGGCCTAACCTCCTCACTATACTTTGATATAAATCTACGAAAATAGTTTATTAATCCCAGAAATCCTCTTAATTGTTTTATGGTTCGAGGTGCGGGGAAATCCAATATCGCCCTTGCCCTATCCGGATCCATTTGTACCCCTTTGGTATTTACAATGTGTCCTAATAACTTTACCTCCACACATAAGAATTTACATTTTTCCTTCCTACTCGTTAGTCTAGCCGCCTCTAACCTGCTCAGTACTTGATCTAGGTGTTCTAGGTGTAACTTTAGGTCCCCCTTAGTGAACACTACTATGTCATCTATATAATTTATACAAAACTCGCGCACCCCTTCTAGTACCGAATCCATAGCCCTCGAGAAACCTGCCACCGATGTCTTAAGTCCTTGAGGTAAAACACAATACGTATAGGTTTTCCCCATAAAAGTGAACCCTGTATACTTTCTAGAATCGGGATGTAATGGTATCTGAAAATATGCATTATTGAGGTCAATAAGGCTGATGTAATTAACCCCATAAAAGGATTGTATGATTTCTGATGTAAGTGGTGGCGCTCCCGCGTCCCCCACCATCTTCTTATTGAGTTCGCGCGCGTCTAATAAGAGTCTAATTGTTCCGTCTCGCTTTTTTGTAAAGGTAAGCGGACTACAACACGGTGTCGCCTCCTGACGGATAACTCCTAAACTCTCTAACCCATCTAGTTCTCTTTTTATCTCCTCCCTATATGCTAAAGGTATTGGATAACTTCGCTTTATAAAAGGCGTGTCGTCGATTAATTCAATAACATGCTCGTATCTGTCCGTCAATCCTAATTCGTCGGTAAACACTCTACTATATCTGTTTAAAACGGGTAACAATAGTTTCTTTTGTTCGTCATTTAAACCCATCTCGTCCAAGTAGGTAGCCACCTTTCCGCTATTGTTTATTTTCTCGCTCGCCTCACTATACACCGCCGGTTGGGCGTCCGTTTCTAACATCGTATTTATCATGTTTGCATTGTCTCTCCCGCCTAACCGTTTTAATTCGCAACTCGAATTTATTTTGACACTAGTCCTGACTCCTAAGTGCTCAATTGATAACGTCCTTTCTCTGCCACACTCCACTATCCCCTTGACACGTTCCAACCAGTCGTATCCTAATATCATTGACCTAGGAAGCCTATGCAGAATTAACATTGACGCTTCAATGATTGTGCCACCCAAACTTAGCTCTATTAGTACCATACGATTCGCACTTTCACTCCGTGATCCAAATGCTCCCTGCACCTGTATAGCCGGGATAGCGATCTCGGGCAAATCACCTCTCTCTTTCCGAATAGAATCGTGTAGTTCCCTAGTTATAGCGCTTATTTGGCTCCCTGTGTCTATCAATGCACTTATACGCATCCCGTACACATCCACTCCTATCTCGGGTAATCTAGGCAACGAATAATCAACACCTAAGTAATCTAACTCGTCTAGCTCATGTGATATCGACAAAACCTCTCTACCCCTGCTTGTACAAAGATCACACGCAAGCCCTTCTTCGTCACATTCTATCACATGATTGAATTGATTTTCCAATAAGACACCTATGCTACACGCTATTGCTCGCAAACTGTTGCTACTCACTGACACTCCCCCGGTCAATGGCCTCTTCAATCCCTTTCCGTCTGCTCCTAAACCCTGACCTGGCTCCCATCCATTTTTAACTAAAATCTTATACGCTATATCGTCTTTCCTATTTTCTGAAGTCCATTCATTCCCCTTCCTACACTTTGATAACCGATCGGACTCCGCTTGTGTAGGGGGTATTAGTTTTTTGTTTTATCCTCCCTCACAGACGTTGATAATGTTGACCCCTCACCTTCCTTCATGAATGTTATAGCTGGCCTAGTATTTATTTCACCCAACACGTTCGACCGTGATGTATTCCTATTAGAATATGATCCGTAACCTATCCTGCCTCGTCGGTGAGCCCTTCCCCGAGTCGAACCGCCTCTGCCTCGCCATCTTTCCGCTAAAATCGTTGCCGCAACTGGATAATCTGTCTGTGTCCTACTGTAACGACCTCTCTGATTATTCCCTCTCTCTCTAGCATATCTACCTATCTCTCTCTGTCCCACAACTACATTTTGTTCGATACTCCTAAGAAAGTTCGCGCCTTTCATAATAGTGGGTTCCTCTGCTCTCGTAAACCACAACCGTTGAACATCCAAAGGATAATGACGCATTATCGAATTTACTAAATCCCTTTCACTAAAAGATATGGTCAAGGACTGCATTGACTCAACATATTCAGCAAAATGTTCGGACATCGAAATTGCTGATTCACTTGTGTACACCGTGTTAATCAACCTATACCTAACGGATTCTTGTATTTGTTCAGTCCAATAAGTCCGTCTAAAGTCGTCCTCAAAATCACTAAAAGTATTCCATCTCCTTGAGTACATCTCCATCAATTTTCGTGCATGTCCCGTGATGCAACCTAGCGCTATATCAATTTCGCGGTCCTGTCCGTTCACTTCTCTAATATATTTTTTTAATCGTTTCAAAAACGCAATAGGGTTCGTGAATGGTTTTCCGTCAAAACTCGGCTTCGCAACTGAAGGCTGTATGACGTATAAGTTTCTAGTTTCCGAATTCGCGACACTACCACTAGCTATTGTGCTAATCGACTCTTGTCTAATCGTCTGATGACTATTTTGCACATTCCCGCTCGACTCTATCCTCTCGTTTAATCGCTCCGCGCTCAACTGCCGTAATGTATTTTGAAATTCATCCATTCTTTGTGACATCTGTTGTAAAGTTATGTTATCTATATTTCCCGTTTGTTCCCCTATGCTTCCGTTACTCTCGCGACTTTCCCCTGTCCTATCTTGACCTCTAACCCGTCTCTTACTGCGCCTAGGCATTATAACGTCACTTAACTCAACTGCCGACAAACTAGTTTCGATTTAAACTTTCCCCTACTCCTAAATGCACAGATCGTTCTTTATGAGAAAGGTAGATAGTTCCACATGTGATTAAAATACTCATGATAACAGACTTACATTGAAATGTAACAATATCTTGAGAATCTGCTCCCGCCTTTGTCTCCACCTAAATCACACATCTTTATTATGCTAACCTTTTTACGTACAGTCAAAATCGTCAAACGCGCTGCTATGCTTTGAATAATATTGGAAAGTATTTTTATTTTACTCTTTTATTGTTTATTTTGTTGGGTAAGAATTCTCCACGTCCTTCCCTTTTGTCTTTAATGTACAACCGTCAAATTTTACTTCAATGGACAACAGCAGTTAAGTTGCAAACCAATAAAACATTACCCTAAGGTTTCCTTTGTCTCGCTTCCCATTCACAAGCTTGTCAGACAGGCTTTTGTCTTCCGTGAACAAATAACTTGGCTATACAGTTGTCTAAAAATAAATTCTTTTAATTTTACAATTTACGAAATAGGTATGTATATATTTTTTTTTTTTTTTTTTTCGATCTCGTTGATAACATTATGACGAATTCTGACTGTAACTGTGTCTTTCCCCTACATTCAAAAGACATGTAAACAGTTTAACACAATAAAATAATCACACCATGCACATAATTGAAATAATTATTCCATGCACAATTTATCTCGCCTCCTTGTTTCGCATCACGATGTCTCGTAACATCCCTGTAAAAGTATTCCTTTCAACTGACCACGATTTCTACGTTGTGTTTATTTTATTTATTTTTGTTTTATTTATTTATCATAATTATTTGGTCCTTTTGATCCAATCGTATCGTTATTTCGAATACGTATTTGGAATCCTGGTCGACACGGCATCATTTTCTGTAGTGGCTCAAATCCTAATTTGTATATGTGATCGTCTAGTTATAATGTTTTTCTATGTATTTGGTGGTCTTGGTGAAAGTCGATGTTACTGGCATCTAAGTGATCTGCGAATCGTGTTTATGTTTGTACTATTTAGTAGCTGCGTGTGAATGGAACGGAGGCTCATCGAGATAAATCCATCATTCCGCAGGCCTATGGTTTTAAATAACATTGCGAAGCTTGTTAATATTAAAATGCAAATTGTTTTAATCTGATCGCGACTTTCGCCTCTCCTCTACACTAATTACCTAAGCTATAACCAAAAGATGTCTGCTCATGATGTGGATTACACTCTGGTCGTTTAATAGCGCCTACAAAACCTTCTAGGAAAAACCCTTCTGGGGTTTATTATTTGGGGAACGTCAGCCATCTTTGTTACGCTGCGGAGCGTTTGTCAGACATCTCCAGGATGTGGACTTTTATTTACTTTACTTTATAAGGTGTTCGCTAGACACCTTTCCCCATACTACCATGGTATACTTTATTTATTCGTATTTGTATTAATTAAGATAGTTCGATTTGGCCAAATCGGGCGATGGCTGAACGCTATGAAAGTGCAAATGTGACGACGACCCAGAAATGCTTCTACCCGTTCGCTGAATCCACACGCAGATAGCCTTTAGGCTCAATAAGGCTGAGCTCGCGAGTACCGGCCATAGCATCCCGTACAGTCAAGTCTAAGAGAATAATCTCTTATAGTCAAGAGCCCTCATTCGATTAAAGTCAGTGGGTGGAATGCCTAGCTCGCAGCCTCAAGCGGTCAAACACCCCAGGATCTAAACATCCTGTGCAAGTTCTATTTCATCACAGATCACCTAGTATACCTATCCCTATTTCCTATCCTAAATACAAGTCTATAAGTGCACCTAACAATGTCTATGTCCTGTGTAGAGGCAAAATGTACTTACACATTATACCTATTCAACACTAATACATTATACTTCCTTCTGCTCAGCTCCTGTTGTGTCTCTCGTCCAAATTCAGCAGCTAGACTCCTTTACTGACACGTTTAAATAAACTACCTATACACAAGTAACCTCAACGGTTTGAATGTAGTCTCTTCCTTAGTCTTTAGTCACTCCCTACTATCCCATGTTTATTTAATTAGGTATATGTATAGAAATCTACCTAGACCTAGACTGAAATCTAATGAATTTAGCTCATAGAAATCGTAATTCAACTGAAAGGTATATGTGTGAGAACGCAAAGTGTTAAACGAAGCCAAACAAACTAGCTCAAAGGTTCTTCTAAGTATTTCTTAGTATTTAACACGAGTTTGACTATGCCTCACACTGTGCCTCCTCTTAGGAATCTTATCTCTAAGCAGTAAAACATATAATTATGGAAAAAAAATATTATTTATTTAAATTAAATGTGTTTAGTTTAACTTCGAAATAGCAAAAGAAACTGGTTTGATTATTTAAGCTGTCACCTATAGGTTGCTATATAATGACAGCTAGATTTTCAGCTCCTATCTTAAGACCACACTAAATAGAGAGAAAGCGAAAATCCAAAGAAAAAACTCTCTAAGGTCATCTAGATTCACACTTAATTTTAATTAAACACACACTAAAGTTTCAATAGTTATTTTACAAATTAAGTCTAAAGTGAGATACGAACACATTTATAGAACTAACCTGATACATTGATTGAAAAATGGAAAGAAAAACTATTTCACATATTAGTCTAATCTAGACTTGATTATTAACATTCATAATAGATATTAGTGTTTCGTATTCCACCAGGCTACATAAAGTTACAGTCTCTAGAGCTTTAATTAATACTTTCACGTTAACCATCCTTATCTCCGAGATTAACTATGCATTAAGAAAACGCAATCCAATTCAATCTAACCCGGCTCTTTGCATTTCTATCTCATTTGGTAGACCATCTTGCAAATACCTCCGTCTATTTAATATTCGACGATTGCAATAACTGAATATCTTATATCCACAACACCCTAATACAACTATTGCGCATATTAAAGTCAACACAAAAATGAGGTGTTCTACCGAGTTCCATTCGGTTATTAAAGCGAAACCCCTAGAATGGAGTTGTTCTTCGTATTGATACATTTCTACGTTGTATACGATATTCTGCTCGTTAATCTAGAGATTGTACCTTTATTGACACACGAAATAAATCACAATGTACACAATTACATACCCCACTCGACGTTGTTTGGATTCACTTTGTAAAATAGTTACACTTGTTTTAATATTCAAATCTACAATTTACTTAACAAAGTTAGTATTTATTTAATAGTTAACTCTTTAGTCTTTATTTCTCACACAGTTAGTTACAATGGAGTCACGAAACTCCCAATCTACCACTCCTAAAATATTAAAAGCGTCTGCGCCCTACTGTCTGTCTTAGCGTCTGTCTCCCGAATCCCAGTTGCATCGTCGTTTTATCTCTTCCATTCCTACTGAAGTTTTTCTCCGCCCGCTCTACGCCCATTTAGACCCCTCATTGGTCAGCTTGATGCTTGCAATCTTCACGGCGACGCCTACGCACCATTTCTCACGATCCGCCCTACCAATTCTGAGAACTCAAGTTTTTTTTCCTTCCTTCGACTACTTCACCCATCTGTAACACATTTAAATCTACCAAACTCTTAGAAATCTGTGCATTTCAACTAAAATTGTCCATCATTCACCAGTTTGAATAGTTTGTATGACAGTTGAGCGTAATTTACGGCCTACCCAAGACTCCATTTGTCTTAGTCCCCGCTGTGCGCTAATAAAACTTGTCGCTCTTAATCTATTAGAAGAAATATTCGAAACAAATTTTTTATTCCTAGTTTTGTTTTACGAGCCCGGCTCTCACATCTGCTAATAATACGAATGCCATCACACTGTGACTCTACTATTTCAAACATAGGTCTTTTAGACTGTTATTGTAATGATTTTTCAAACACAGATATATATGTAGAAGGTAGTTATCGTTGTATGGAGAATAAAGAATATTGCATACAAGAAGGAATTTATAAAATCAAAGATGGCAAATGTAAGATACTAGTTATAAATATAGGAAAATTAAGTCAACCTCTTTATTTACCAAAAGATTTTATGGTGGTCCGTGCATATCCAGCTTGTCTAGATGTAACACCTGTGAAATCCACTAGTCATGAAAATATGAATTGTTTTAAAACACAATTAAAGGAACCTATTAAAGCAGAAGAAATAAATATTAATCAAAATTTGACATATGAACAAAAAGAACAAGTTTTCAATTTAATTAACAAATATAGAAATTGTTTTGCACTAGATTTATCAGAGTTAGGATGTACAGATTTAACCGAGTTAGACATCAAACTAACAGACGATGTTCCTATAATGTATCGTCCGTATAGAATGAGTTACGGTGAAAAAGAGATTTTAAGAGATATGGTGAAGGAATTGCAAGATAATGATATAATAGAGGAGTCTGAATCGTCATATGCTAGTCCGGTTATATTAGTATCCAAGAAGACAGGAGGCTATCGTCTCTGTGTAGATTATAGGGCTTTAAATAGAAAAACAGTGAAAGATTTGTATCCGTTACCCCGCATTGATGATCAGCTTGATCTTCTTAGTGGTAATACTTTCTTCATAAGTCTAGACATGTCAAGTGGCTATTATCAAATACCGATTAAAGACAGCTGTAAACATCTTACTGCATTCATCACACCTGACGGACTCTATCATTTTAAAAGAGCTCCCTTTGGATTAGCTAATTGTCCAGCGGTTTTTCAACGCACTGTCAATAAAATGCTTGGTAAACTACGAGATAAATGTGCAATTGCTTACATGGACGATTTACTTATTTCTGGAACTACATTTGATGAATGTTTATTTAAACTTGAACAAATATTTGCTTTAATATTAGATGCAGGACTCACATTAAATGTTAAAAAATGTCGTTTCTTTGAAACTAAGATTGATTACCTAGGATTTGAAATATCAGCTGAGGGAATTAGACCAGGATGTAATAAAATTGATGCTGTGAGATGTTTTCCCCAACCAAAAAGTATACATGAGGTTCGACAATTTGTCGGCCTTGCAAGTTTTTTCAGGAAATTTATTCAGCATTTTGCACATATAGCTAGGCCATTAACAGACCTCACACGACAGAATCGAACCTGGGAATGGGGACAACAACAACAGGAGTCTTTTCAAAATTTAAAAGAGAAACTAGTGCAGCGACCTATTTTGGCATTATATAACCCCCAGTATCTGACAGAATTGCATTGTGATGCTTCTAAGAGTGGTTTAGGTGGAATTTTACTTCAAAAAGAATCAGCGTCGTCAAAATTGCAACCTGTTGCATTTTTCAGTCGTAAAACCACAATAGATGAAGAAAAATTACACGCTTATGAATTAGAGACGTTAGCTGTGGTAACTTCTTTAAACCGGTTTAGAGTTTATTTATTGGGTAAACATTTTACTATAGTGACAGATTGTAGTGCTTTGCGATCTACATTTACCAAGCGGGATCTTATACCGCGAATAGCACGTTGGTGGATAGCATTGCAAGAATATGATTGTTCCATTGAGTATAGACCTGGAAATACTATGCAACATGTAGACGCACTAAGTAGGAATGCGCTTCCTTGTGAAAATGATAATGACAAATTTGAACATTTTTCCCGAGTAATGCAAATTACAGAAAACGACTGGTTACTTAGTATACAACTGACGGATCCAAAAATTCAACATATACGTTCAGCCTTAGAAGACCCTAAGTACAAAGAGTTAGTAGATATAAAACAAAATTTTGTTTTAAAAAATAACCGCCTTTATCGCAAAGTTGGAGCCGATTTGAAATGGGTGGTACCTAAAGGTGCTCGATGGCAAATTTGTCAGCGTAACCATGACGAAATAGGGCACTTTTCAATAGAGAAAACCTTAGAAAAAATAAAAAGAGATTTTTGGTTTCCTAAAATGAAAAAATTTGTTTCTAAATATGTCAAAGCTTGTTTACATTGTGCTTTTGGTAAAGAACCAGCTGGTCCTAAAGAGGGGTACTTACACAGTATACCCAAGACTGATGTAGTGGCTCAAATCCTAATTTGTATATGTGATCGTCTAGTTATAATGTTTTTCTATGTATTTGGTGGTCTTGGTGAAAGTCGATGTTACTGGCATCTAAGTGATCTGCGAATCGTGTTTATGTTTGTACTATTTAGTAGCTGCGTGTGAATGGAACGGAGGCTCATCGAGATAAATCCATCATTCCGCAGGCCTATGGTTTTAAATAACATTGCGAAGCTTGTTAATATTAAAATGCAAATTGTTTTAATCTGATCGCGACTTTCGCCTCTCCTCTACACTAATTACCTAAGCTATAACCAAAAGATGTCTGCTCATGATGTGGATTACACTCTGGTCGTTTAATAGCGCCTACAAAACCTTCTAGGAAAAACCCTTCTGGGGTTTATTATTTGGGGAACGTCAGCCATCTTTGTTACGCTGCGGAGCGTTTGTCAGACATCTCCAGGATGTGGACATTTATTTACTTTACTTTATAAGGTGTTCGCTAGACACCTTTCCCCATAAAACCATGGTAAACTTTATTTATTCATATTTGTATTAATTGAGAAAGTTCGATTTGGCCAAATCGGGCGATGGCTGAACGCTATGAAAGTGCAAATGTGACGACGACCCAGAAATGCTTCTACCCGTTCACTGGATCCACACGCAGATAGCCTTTAGGCTCAATAAGGCTGAGCTCGCGAGTACCGGCCATAGCATCCCGTTCAGTCAAGTCTAAGAGAATAATCTCTTATAGTCAAGAGCCCTCATTCGATTAAAGTCAGTGGGTGGAATGCCTAGCTCGCAGCCTCAAGCGGTCAAACACCCCAGGATCTAAACATCCTGTACAAGTTCAATTTCATCACAGATCACCTAGTATACCTATCCCTATTTCCTATCCTACATACAAGTCTATAAGTGCACCTAACAATGTCTATGTCCTGTGTAGAGGTAAAATGTACTTACACATTATACCTATTCAACACTAATACATTATACTTCCTTCTGCTCAGCTCCTGTTGTGTCTCTCGTCCAAATTCAGCAGCTAGACTCCTTTACTAACACGTTTAAATAAACTACCTATACACAAGTAACCTCAACGGTTTGAATGTAGTCTCTTCCTTAGTCTTTAATCACTCCCTACTATCCCATGTTTATTTAATTAGGTATATGTATAGAAATCTACCTAGACCTAGACTGAAATCTAACGAATTTAGCTCATAGAAATCGTGATTCAACTGAAAGGTATATGTGTGAGAACGCAAAGTGTTAAACGAAGCCAAACAAACTAGCTCAAAGGTTCTTCTAAGTATTTCTTAGTATTTAACACGAGTTTGACTATGCCTCACACTGTGCCTCCTCTTAGGAATCTTATCTCTAAGCAGTAAAACATATAATTATGGAAAAAAAATATTATTTATTTAAATTAAATGTGTTTAGTTTAACTTCGAAATAGCAAAAGAAACTGGTTTGATTATTTAAGCTGTCACCTATAGGTTGCTATATAATGACAGCTAGATTTTCAGCTCCTATCTTAAGACCACACTAAATAGAGAGAAAGCGAAAATCCAAAGAAAAAACTCTCTAAGGTCATCTAGATTCACACTTAATTTTAATTAAACACACACTAAAGTTTCAATAGTTATTTTACAAATTAAGTCTAAAGTGAGATACGAACACATTTATAGAACTAACCTGATACATTGATTGAAAAATGGAAAGAAAAAACTATTTCACATATTAGTCTAATCTAGACTTGATTATTAACATTCATAATAGATATTAGTGTTTCGTATTCCACCAGGCTACATAAAGTTACAGTCTCTAGAGCTTTAATTAATACTTTCACGTTAACCATCCTTATCTCCGAGATTAACTATGCATTAAGAAAACGCAATCCAATTCAATCTAACCCGGCTCTTTGCATTTCTATCTCATTTGGTAGACCATCTTGCAAATACCCCCGTCTATTTAATATTCGACGATTGCAATAACTGAATATCTTATATCCACAACACCCTAATACAACTATTGCGCATATTAAAGTCAACACAAAAATGAGGTGTTCTACCGAGTTCCATTCGGTTATTAAAGCGAAACCCCTAGAATGGAGTTGTTCTTCGTATTGATACATTTCTACGTTGTATACGATATTCTGCTCGTTAATCTAGAGATTGTACCTTTATTGACACACGAAATAAATCACAATGTACACAATTACATACCCCACTCGACGTTGTTTGGATTCACTTTGCAAAATAGTTACACTTGTTTTAATATTCAAATCTACAATTTACTTAACAAAGTTAGTATTTATTTAATAGTTAACTCTTTAGTCTTTATTTCTCACACAGTTAGTTACAATGGAGTCACGAAACTCCCAATCTACCACTCCTAAAATATTAAAAGCGTCTGCGCCCTACTGTCTGTCTTAGCGTCTGTCTCCCGAATCCCAGTTGCATCGTCGTTTTATCTCTTCCATTCCTACTGAAGTTTTTCTCCGCCCGCTCTACGCCCATTTAGACCCCTCATTGGTCAGCTTGATGCTTGCAATCTTCACGGCGACGCCTACGCACCATTTCTCACGATCCGCCCTACCAATTCTGAGAACTCAAGTTTTTTTTCCTTCCTTCGACTACTTCACACATCTGTAACACATTTAAATCTACCAAACTCTTAGAAATCTGTGCATTTCAACTAAAATTGTCCATCATTCACCAGTTTGAATAGTTTGTATGACAGTTGAGCGTAATTTACGGCCTACCCAAGACTCCATTTGTCTTAGTCCCCGCTGTGCGCTAATAAAACTTGTCGCTCTTAATCTATTAGAAGAAATATTCGAAACAAAAATTTTTTATTCCTAGTTTTGTTTTACGAGCCCGGCCCTCACATCTGCTAATAATACGAATGCCATCACACATTCCCCTAAATAGAATCTTAAACACCTACATCCGAATGTACGGCCGTTTTAAATTATATTTCCTATCTGTCCACATTTCCAAACTTTCCCACGGTATTCGTTCAGTTCTCACGTTCCCTTTCTATAGCTCTTATCTGTCCATTGTATACCCAAGTAGGCAATAAACCCCGATACTCCGCCTCCTTTGTTACATAAGTATGGCGCCTCACAAACCATTGTCCCTACTTTTTTTCTTTTATTTTATTTTTTTATTATTTTTATCTATTCACATAATAGCGAAACAGGTGTATCGCATTGTAATTCCCTTTTATCTTGTTTGTTTGTTTATCTATTAGAGTGTACACGTTGCTACTGGGAATAGCACCAATGACGTATGGTCCTTCAAACAAACGTGCAAACTTCTTAGTCACCTTTTTAGATGCATCCGATTTCGCAAACTTTTTCAACTTCACTAGATCACCTATGTCAAAACACACTAGTTTATGATTTTTGTTATAATGAAATTCTCTACTCTCGGCTGACTTCAATATGTTCTGTCTCGCTCGTTCCCGAACTAATTCTAATGGCTCTTGTTGTAGGCCTAACCCTACTCCAATAATTTTGTCGTTATCCGTAGATAAGCGAGTTCCTGTACCCCATACTATTTCGTTAGGTGTGTAACCCGTCGTGGTGTGTATAACTTGATTGTAACAATCCTCTATTTTCGGCAATACGTCAACCCAAGAACAATGTGATTTTTCACAATACGTCCTAAACATTCTTCCTAGCTCTCTATTGACCCTCTCCGTAGAATTAGGTCGCGGGTTTCTGATTGAGGTGTGCGTTAGCACGATGCCTAACTGTCTAACACCTGACTCAAAAATCCTTGATGTGAAATTTGCACCTCTATCCGAACATAAAACCTTTATTTTGACCTGTTCGTGAAATTTTCTAACACAAGTTAATGAGGCCCTGCCACTCGCCTGTCGTAATGAGTATAATCTAATTAATTTGCTGAAGGCGTCCTGCATAACAAACACGTACTTATGACCAAAGCGTCCTGCCGGTATTGGTCCATAAATGTCACAAAATACTCGTTCCCCTATCTCCCTAGCTATCACCGTCTTAATTGGTCCTGAGTGTGCCTCCAACGCATGTTTCGATTTTTGACACACGTCGCAAGCCCTAACTACCTGTCCTATTTTGCGTGCCATATCAGTGAAGTAGTAACGTCGCTTCATTAACGCAAGCACCTTGTATCGCCCAAAATGTCCTACTTCCTCGTGTATACTAGTAATCAATTCCGTTTGTAAGTTCTCGGGAACATATAATCGCGACCTACCCGAACCTATCTCTATCCTATAGAGAATCCCGTCTATTAGTCTGTAATGTCTAGCCTCAGACTCGCTCTCAGCTTTTATACGCTTAGTTATTTCGCTAACAACACGATCACGCCCCTGATGTTCTCTTATCTCTTCCCACTTATTCTTTATGAGTCGTCCAGTTGGTATTTCAAACAAATTCATTTCCGGTCCCACAGTTTTATTAGTCAAGGTATCGGTGGCTCCACTTATATGTCGTGACAACACGTCAGCTACAGTGTTCAGACTACCCTTGACATGTTCAATCGTATAATTGAACTGTCCTATATAACTTACCCACCGTATCATGCGAGCGCTTAGTAATTTACACGATTGTAGAAACGTCAAACTTTTATGATCGGTCCTAATTACTAACTGAGCACCCCTTAAATACGTTTCAAACTTTGATAGACTATAAATTATGGCCCACAGCTCTTGTTCAGTGACTGTCCATCTGCGTTCCGTTTCTGATAATGATTTACTACAAAACCCTATAACTCTCTCTTCCCCCTCACTCGTTAGTTGGTAGATGTATCCTGCGACACCTATATTCGAGCTGTCCGTTTGTAAATAATATATATCCTTCGGGTTTGGATGTGCAAGAAGCACGGTATCTACAAATAAAGTTTTCACCCTTTTAAAACAATCGTCTACTTCCTGTGTCCATGACCATCTTTTGTTTTGTTTCAATAGGTCACACAGAGGCCTAACCTCCTCACTATACTTTGATATAAATCTACGAAAATAGTTTATTAATCCCAGAAATCCTCTTAATTGTTTTATGGTTCGAGGTGCGGGGAAATCCAATATCGCCCTTGCCCTATCCGGATCCATTTGTACCCCTTTGGTATTTACAATGTGTCCTAATAACTTTACCTCCACACATAAGAATTTACATTTTTCCTTCCTACTCGTTAGTCTAGCCGCCTCTAACCTGCTCAGTACTTGATCTAGGTGTTCTAGGTGTAACTTTAGGTCCCCCTTAGTGAACACTACTATGTCATCTATATAATTTATACAAAACTCGCGCACCCCTTCTAGTATCGAATCCATAGCCCTCGAGAAACCTGCCACCGATGTCTTAAGTCCTTGAGGTAAAACACAATACGTATAGGTTTTCCCCATAAAAGTGAACCCTGTATACTTTCTAGAATCGGGATGTAATGGTATCTGAAAATATGCATTATTGAGGTCAATAAGGCTGATGTAATTAACCCCATAAAGGATTGTATGATTTCTGATGTAAGTGGTGGCGCTCCCGCGTCCCCCACCATCTTCTTATTGAGTTCGCGCGCGTCTAATAAGAGTCTAATTGTTCCGTCTCGCTTTTTTGTAAAGGTAAGCGGACTACAACACGGTGTCGCCTCCTGACGGATAACTCCTAAACTCTCTAACCCATCTAGTTCTCTTTTTATCTCCTCCCTATATGCTAAAGGTATTGGATAACTTCGCTTTATAAAAGGCGTGTCGTCGATTAATTCAATAACATGCTCGTATCTGTCCGTCAATCCTAATTCGTCGGTAAACACTCTACTATATCTGTTTAAAACGGGTAACAATAGTTTCTTTTGTTCGTCATTTAAACCCATCTCGTCCAAGTAGGTAGCCACCTTTCCGCTATTGTTTATTTTCTCGCTCGCCTCACTATACACCGCCGGTTGGGCGTCCGTTTCTAACATCGTATTTATCATGTTTGCATTGTCTCTCCCGCCTAACCGTTTTAATTCGCAACTCGAATTTATTTTGACACTAGTCCTGACTCCTAAGTGCTCAATTGATAACGTCCTTTCTCTGCCACACTCCACTATCCCCTTGACACGTTCCAACCAGTCGTATCCTAATATCATTGACCTAGGAAGCCTATGCAGAATTAACATTGACGCTTCAATGATTGTGCCACCCAAACCTAGCTCTATTAGTACCATACGATTCGCACTTTCACTCCGTGATCCAAATGCTCCCTGCACCTGCATAGCCGGGATAGCGATCTCGGGCAAATCACCTCTCTCTTTCCGAATAGAATCGTGTAGTTCCCTAGTTATAGCGCTTATTTGGCTCCCTGTGTCTATCAATGCACTTATACGCATCCCGTACACATCCACTCCTATCTCGGGTAATCTAGGCAACGAATAATCAACACCTAAGTAATCTAACTCGTCTAGCTCATGTGATATCGACAAAACCTCTCTACCCCTGCTTGTACAAAGATCACACGCAAGCCCTTCTTCGTCACATTCTATCACATGATTGAATTGATTTTCCAATAAGACACCTATGCTACACGCTATTGCTCGCAAACTGTTGCTACTCACTGACACTCCCCCGGTCAATGGCCTCTTCAATCCCTTTCCGTCTGCTCCTAAACCCTGACCTGGCTCCCATCCATTTTTAACTAAAATCTTATACGCTATATCGTCTTTCCTATTTTCTGAAGTCCATTCATTCCCCTTTCTACACTTTGATAACCGATCGGACTCCGCTTGTGTAGGGGGTATTAGTTTTTTGTTTTATCCTCCCTCACAGACGTTGATAATGTTGACCCCTCACCTTCCTTCATGAATGTTATAGCTGGCCTAGTATTTATTTCACCCAACACGTTCGACCGTGATGTATTCCTATTAGAATATGATCCGTAACCTATCCTGCCTCGTCGGTGAGCCCTTCCCCGAGTCGAACCGCCTCTGCCTCGCCATCTTTCCGCTAAAATCGTTGCCGCAACTGGATAATCTGTCTGTGTCCTACTGTAACGACCTCTCTGATTATTCCCTCTCTCTCTAGCATATCTACCTATCTCTCTCTGTCCCACAACTACATTTTGTTCGATACTCCTAAGAAAGTTCGCGCCTTTCATAATAGTGGGTTCCTCTGCTCTCGTAAACCACAACCGTTGAACATCCAAAGGATAATGACGCATTATCGAATTTACTAAATCCCTTTCACTAAAAGATATGGTCAAGGACTGCATCGACTCAACATATTCAGCAAAATGTTCGGACATCGAAATTGCTGATTCACTTGTGTACACCGTGTTAATCAACCTATACCTAACGGATTCTTGTATTTGTTCAGTCCAATAAGTCCGTCTAAAGTCGTCCTCAAAATCACTAAAAGTATTCCATCTCCTTGAGTACATCTCCATCAATTTTCGTGCATGTCCCGTGATGCAACCTAGCGCTATATCAATTTCGCGGTCCTGTCCGTTCACTTCTCTAATATATTTTTTTAATCGTTTCAAAAACGCAATAGGGTTCGTGAATGGTTTTCCGTCAAAACTCGGCTTCGCAACTGAAGGCTGTATGACGTATAAGTTTCTAGTTTCCGAATTCGCGACACTACCACTAGCTATTGTGCTAATCGACTCTTGTCTAATCGTCTGATGACTATTTTGCACATTCCCGCTCGACTCTATCCTCTCGTTTAATCGCTCCGCGCTCAACTGCCGTAATGTATTTTGAAATTCATCCATTCTTTGTGACATCTGTTGTAAAGTTATGTTATCTATATTTCCCGTTTGTTCCCCTATGCTTCCGTTACTCTCGCGACTTTCCCCTGTCCTATCTTGACCTCTAACCCGTCTCTTACTGCGCCTAGGCATTATAACGTCACTTAACTCAACTGCCGACAAACTAGTTTCGATTTAAACTTTCCCCTACTCCTAAATGCACAGATCGTTCTTTATGAGAAAGGTAGATAGTTCCACATGTGATTAAAATACTCATGATAACAGACTTACATTGAAATGTAACAATATCTTGAGAATCTGCTCCCGCCTTTGTCTCCACCTAAATCACTCATCTTTATTATGCTAACCTTTTTACGTACAGTCAAAATCGTCAAACGCGCTGCTATGCTTTGAATAATATTGGAAAGTATTTTTATTTTACTCTTTTATTGTTTATTTTGTTGGGTAAGAATTCTCCACGTCCTTCCCTTTTGTCTTTAATGTACAACCGTCAAATTTTACTTCAATGGACAACAGCAGTTAAGTTGCAAACCAATAAAACATTACCCTAAGGTTTCCTTTGTCTCGCTTCCCATTCACAAGCTTGTCAGACAGGCTTTTGTCTTCCGTGAACAACTAACTTGGCTATACAGTTGTCTAAAAATAAATTCTTTTAATTTTATAATTTACGAAATAGGTATGTATATATTTTTTTCTTTCGATCTCGTTGATAACATTATGACGAATTCTGACTGTAACTGTGTCTTTCCCCTACATTCAAAAGACATGTAAACAGTTTAACACAATAAAATAATCACACCATGCACATAATTAAAATAATTATTCCATGCACAATTTATCTCGCCTCCTTGTTTCGCATCACGATGTCTCGTAACATCCCTGTAAAAGTATTCCTTTCAACTGACCACGATTTCTACGTTGTGTTTATTTTATTTATTTTTGTTTTATTTATTTATTATAATTATTTGGTCCTTTTGATCCAATCGTATCGTTATTTCGAATACGTATTTGGAATCCTGGTCGACACGGCATCATTTTCTGTAGTGGCTCAAATCCTAATTTGTATATGTGATCGTCTAGTTATAATGTTTTTCTATGTATTTGGTGGTCTTGGTGAAAGTCGATGTTACTGGCATCTAAGTGATCTGCGAATCGTGTTTATGTTTGTACTATTTAGTAGCTGCGTGTGAATGGAACGGAGGCTCATCGAGATAAATCCATCATTCCGCAGGCCTATGGTTTTAAATAACATTGCGAAGCTTGTTAATATTAAAATGCAAATTGTTTTAATCTGATCGCGACTTTCGCCTCTCCTCTACACTAATTACCTAAGCTATAACCAAAAGATGTCTGCTCATGATGTGGATTACACTCTGGTCGTTTAATAGCGCCTACAAAACCTTCTAGGAAAAACCCTTCTGGGGTTTATTATTTGGGGAACGTCAGCCATCTTTGTTACGCTGCGGAGCGTTTGTCAGACATCTCCAGGATGTGGACATTTATTTACTTTACTTTATAAGGTGTTCGCTAGACACCTTTCCCCATAAAACCATGGTAAACTTTATTTATTCATATTTGTATTAATTGAGAAAGTTCGATTTGGCCAAATCGGGCGATGGCTGAACGCTATGAAAGTGCAAATGTGACGACGACCCAGAAATGCTTCTACCCGTTCACTGGATCCACACGCAGATAGCCTTTAGGCTCAATAAGGCTGAGCTCGCGAGTACCGGCCATAGCATCCCGTTCAGTCAAGTCTAAGAGAATAATCTCTTATAGTCAAGAGCCCTCATTCGATTAAAGTCAGTGGGTGGAATGCCTAGCTCGCAGCCTCAAGCGGTCAAACACCCCAGGATCTAAACATCCTGTACAAGTTCAATTTCATCACAGATCACCTAGTATACCTATCCCTATTTCCTATCCTACATACAAGTCTATAAGTGCACCTAACAATGTCTATGTCCTGTGTAGAGGCAAAATGTACTTACACATTATACCTATTCAACACTAATACATTATACTTCCTTCTGCTCAGCTCCTGTTGTGTCTCTCGTCCAAATTCAGCAGCTAGACTCCTTTACTAACACGTTTAAATAAACTACCTATACACAAGTAACCTCAACGGTTTGAATGTAGTCTCTTCCTTAGTCTTTAATCACTCCCTACTATCCCATGTTTATTTAATTAGGTATATGTATAGAAATCTACCTAGACCTAGACTGAAATCTAACGAATTTAGCTCATAGAAATCGTGATTCAACTGAAAGGTATATGTGTGAGAACGCAAAGTGTTAAACGAAGCCAAACAAACTAGCTCAAAGGTTCTTCTAAGTATTTCTTAGTATTTAACACGAGTTTGACTATGCCTCACACTGTGCCTCCTCTTAGGAATCTTATCTCTAAGCAGTAAAACATATAATTATGGAAAAAAAATATTATTTATTTAAATTAAATGTGTTTAGTTTAACTTCGAAATAGCAAAAGAAACTGGTTTGATTATTTAAGCTGTCACCTATAGGTTGCTATATAATGACAGCTAGATTTTCAGCTCCTATCTTAAGACCACACTAAATAGAGAGAAAGCGAAAATCCAAAGAAAAAACTCTCTAAGGTCATCTAGATTCACACTTAATTTTAATTAAACACACACTAAAGTTTCAATAGTTATTTTACAAATTAAGTCTAAAGTGAGATACGAACACATTTATAGAACTAACCTGATACATTGATTGAAAAATGGAAAGAAAAAACTATTTCACATATTAGTCTAATCTAGACTTGATTATTAACATTCATAATAGATATTAGTGTTTCGTATTCCACCAGGCTACATAAAGTTACAGTCTCTAGAGCTTTAATTAATACTTTCACGTTAACCATCCTTATCTCCGAGATTAACTATGCATTAAGAAAACGCAATCCAATTCAATCTAACCCGGCTCTTTGCATTTCTATCTCATTTGGTAGACCATCTTGCAAATACCCCCGTCTATTTAATATTCGACGATTGCAATAACTGAATATCTTATATCCACAACACCCTAATACAACTATTGCGCATATTAAAGTCAACACAAAAATGAGGTGTTCTACCGAGTTCCATTCGGTTATTAAAGCGAAACCCCTAGAATGGAGTTGTTCTTCGTATTGATACATTTCTACGTTGTATACGATATTCTGCTCGTTAATCTAGAGATTGTACCTTTATTGACACACGAAATAAATCACAATGTACACAATTACATACCCCACTCGACGTTGTTTGGATTCACTTTGCAAAATAGTTACACTTGTTTTAATATTCAAATCTACAATTTACTTAACAAAGTTAGTATTTATTTAATAGTTAACTCTTTAGTCTTTATTTCTCACACAGTTAGTTACAATGGAGTCACGAAACTCCCAATCTACCACTCCTAAAATATTAAAAGCGTCTGCGCCCTACTGTCTGTCTTAGCGTCTGTCTCCCGAATCCCAGTTGCATCGTCGTTTTATCTCTTCCATTCCTACTGAAGTTTTTCTCCGCCCGCTCTACGCCCATTTAGACCCCTCATTGGTCAGCTTGATGCTTGCAATCTTCACGGCGACGCCTACGCACCATTTCTCACGATCCGCCCTACCAATTCTGAGAACTCAAGTTTTTTTTCCTTCCTTCGACTACTTCACACATCTGTAACACATTTAAATCTACCAAACTCTTAGAAATCTGTGCATTTCAACTAAAATTGTCCATCATTCACCAGTTTGAATAGTTTGTATGACAGTTGAGCGTAATTTACGGCCTACCCAAGACTCCATTTGTCTTAGTCCCCGCTGTGCGCTAATAAAACTTGTCGCTCTTAATCTATTAGAAGAAATATTCGAAACAAAAATTTTTTATTCCTAGTTTTGTTTTACGAGCCCGGCCCTCACATCTGCTAATAATACGAATGCCATCACACTGATATTCCTTTTCACACCGTCCATGCGGATCATTTAGGGCCGTTTGTCAAGAGTAATCACGGCAATCAATATCTGTTATTAGTTGTTGATGGATTTACAAAATTTTGCATTATAAAACCATTACGCAGTACTAAAACACAACCAACTATTAGAGCACTAAAGGAAATATTTTATACATTCGGGCATCCTATGCGACTAATAACAGATAGAGGCTCATGTTTTACGTCAGGTGAATTTCTGAAATTCTGTGCTGACGTTGAGATTCAACATGTATTAAATGCCGTGTCTGCTCCAAGGGCCAATGGCCAAGTCGAACGTTACAATCGCACCGTACTAGATAGTCTTCGAACTTACACCGATCGTTTAGGAGAACGTCAATGGGATCATGAGTTAGGAAAAATACAGTGGGGCCTGAACAACACCCTTAACAAAGGGATTGGGAGAACCCCTGCAGAAGTTTTATTTTGCAGGCGTCCTCTTAATCGCGGAGAAGGTATTTTAGGGGAGGCAATTGAAGAGAGTAGGAGAAACGATGAACATACGGTTGCAATAAGATCAGAAATAAGTAAACATATTGAAAGTGATCAAGCAAAACAGCGGCTAAGATTTGATAAAAGTAGAAAAGCAGCAAAAGTTTATTGTGAAGGTGATTTGGTAAAAATATTAAAAACAACTCCATCTAACGATGGTAAAAGTCGTAAACTTTTACCCAAATATACTGGCCCATTTAGAATCACTAAGGTAGTAGGAAACGATCGATATGAAGTATCGAGCATTCCGGGGTCTCATATTTCTCGCCAAAAATATAAAAATGTATGGGCAGCTGATCGCATGCAACCATGGATTACTATGCAACAAAGTAACAGTAGTTCTTCTGATTCAGACGAAATATCTAGCTGTGAGAAAGATGACGAGTCAATAATAACTTAAAGTTTGATTGTGCACTATTGATGTCCTTATTGAACTTATGTTTTATTTTTATTTTTGATTAGGTAGGTACATTTTTTTTTCTAAAATAACGAGTATTTTGTATGATTGTTTAAAAAAAAAAAGTACATATTTATATGTAGTTAACAATTGTTATTGTACTGATTCTTAAGTATATCTTATTATGTTGATTAAGCTAATTTCAGATATTTTATCATGTTGGATTTGACATGCTGGTATATTATTTTATTAGTGATTACTTACTGGCATTTTGATGTTGTAAGTAGTATTGTCAAAAAAAAAAAAAAAAAATGGTACACTACTGATTTATTATATGGCAATAACAATTATAGTAGGTACTTTGATTGAACTGATTTTAGACTAGGTATTTTATTTTGTTTGATTGACATACTGGTTATATTACTTAAATATTTGATTCATGTGTGATATGATATGATATTACTATTTTGATGTTGTTTTGTTTATATAAAAAATGCTACTAATCTATGTAAGTATACCAATAATACGTGGATTAAGCTAATCTTAGATATTTTTATTTTTTTCCTGTTTGATTTGACATAGGTAGTGTAGTGGTTACCTATAGGTACATAAAGTATTTGATTTACTATTATGTGTAATATTAATAGTACTTTTTTGTTAATTTGTTGGTAAACATTGGCACTGATATATGTATGCATATCAATAATACTTTGATTGAACTGATTTTAGATATTTTTAGCTCGTTGATTTGACCAATTATGTGTTGTTAGGTACTAAAGTTATGTGATCATGTGTAAGTGTGAGATGTGAGATCACATCTAACAGAGAACAGGGCCCCTAAAAAGGCCGCGTTGAGCAATTCTCATTAGATTCTTATTATGATTCAGATTAAAAATCACAAAATGGCCATTTGGTCGACAATTCATAACATGATTCGGATTCAATTCATAATCGGCAATTCATCCATTTGACAGTCTTCTACGAGGATTCCTAAAATGGATCACTAAATAGGAATTGCTAAAGTGTCAACTAGCAGATTCATAAAAAGTTACTCAAGAGCAACATCTTACAATTCAGCTTCTATTTATATCCCGTAAATAATTAAATAATGGCAGATTTGGGCCTTTATGAAAACTTTTTGGAGCATGCCCGTGTTACGGAGGGCATTTTATATCGTCGGCGAAATGTGGATCTACGAAAAATGGAAATTGCCTTTGAAATACCGGAGCCCGAGTTTGTGGGATTGTTTCGGCTCAATAAAGGTTTGTGTCGCGACCTCATCCAAGAAGTGGAACCTTATTTACCAGCAAGACGTGGTGGAATTAGTACTGTCTCCAAAGTAAGTAAATTATACCTACTTATATTATTTTTTCTAAATAAGAATCTTATTGGAAAACCACATAGGTTATGGATTTCCTAATAAGATTCCTGTAAGGAAGGGACTTTATTAAAATAGGTAGAGGTACCTAGTTAATAAGATGGTTCCTAACAGTAGAATTTGTATTTGTTTAAGGTATTAACTGCACTAAGCTTTTATGCATCGGGGTCGTACCAAAGATTCGTAGGAGCTAGTGCGCATCACAAGATGCACCAAGTTAGTGTTTCTAACTGCATGAGGGCTGTAACACTCGCCCTAAACAAAAACCACTTCCGGCAAAAGTATATTCGTTTCCCCCAAACAAGGGAAGAACGAAATATTATAAAAAACGGGTAAGTAGGTAGTTACCTACCTAAACCTAAGTGAGTTCAAATCACAATCATATGTTATGTATTTTGTATACCTACCTAGGTACTTTCTCACTAAAATGATTCACCGTACAACCTATTATCGTTCTATATTCAGCGTCGGAGCTAGAGTCATGAGAGCCCTTGGCATGAAATGAATTTTGCATCTGAAGACTTATATCTAGGATCATGAGCAACCCTGACAAGATTTGAATTTTGCTCCCCAAGACATACCTATTTCTAGGATAATAAGCAACATTTGAATTTTGCACCCTAAGACTTTTTAGACTTATTTTCTAGCTACGGGTCAGCAAAGTGCGCCCCCTGAGGGTTGCGCCCCTGGCAGCCGCTCCCCTTGCCAGCCCATATGGTGCTGGTTCTACTAGTAACCAAATAATATCCATCAGCAAGTTAAATACTTAGTACCTACCTACTTATACTTAAAGATATTAAAAAATTAAAGGTACTTTTATATTTTCAGGTTCTATCAGAAGTTTAGCATTCCTGGGGTAGTGGGATGCATAGACGGAACACATATTGCAATCGTTAGGCCTACAGAATTTGAAGAGAGATTTTTTAATCGGAAAAGATATCACTCTTTAAATGCTCAAGTAGTAAGTATTTGCTTCACATTTTTATAATTAGGAATTATTTAATGTTCCTACCTACTACTTATAACTTTTATATGGGCGCCGGCAGCAGAGTGCAAGGGGGTGCACTTGCACCCCCCTGTTAGGAAAAAATACATAGTTTTTTTTTTAAGTTGAATAAAAACAGAAGGCGTTTAGGTTGCTGTCCAAATTTGTTCATCACCTTGTCAATAAATTCAGTATCCTCCTCTATTAAGTTAATAGTATAACGTGTAGATGCACCTCCTTTTGCAATTTAGAAAGATTAATTTATGTCCATAAAATAAAAATAGACTTCTTACTTATTTTCAGGTGTGCGATTCAGACTTAAATATAATAAGCATAGACGCTAGCCATGGGGGTGCAAATCACGATTCCTTTATTTGGAACTACCACCCACTGAAACAGCACCTAGAACATCTTCACCATGATGAAAATGAAACTTTATGGTTCTTAGGTCAGTACCAACACTAATTGATATTCAGTGCCTTCCTATATATTTGCAGAGTTATGACTTCCCTAACGATTTTCTTTTCAGGTGATTCAGGCTATCCCCTGCGTTCAACCCTGATGACTCCCATTGTAAACACAGAGCCTGACTCTCCTCAGCGGTACTACACCGATCTACATTGTCGGGCTCGAAATACTGTGGAGAGATGCATTGGAGTACTCAAAGCTCGCTGGCGATGTTTACTAGTAGATCGCAAGTTACATTATCATCCAACAACAGCTGGATTGATAACAAATGCTTGCGTAGTACTACATAACATTTGTAATGGAGCTAGGTTGCCTGTGTCGCCATTAACGCCACAAGAGGAGCAGCACGAGATAAACATGCAGGTAATTAATTAAGGCACCTATACTTACTTGTCTTACTCACATGCATCAGTTTAAGTTAGTTGGTCTATACTTAACAACTCATTTAAAATTATCTAGGAGCTCGATGGTGCAGTGGTTTAGCACCTGACCCAGCGATTGCGGAGGTTAAGCAACATTTGCAAGGGTCGGTCATGGGATGGGTGACCAAAAATGTATTATCTCGAGCTCCTCCGTGCTTCGGAAGGCACGTTAAGCCGTTGGTCCCGGCTGCATTTGCAGTCGTTAACACCCACCAATCCGCATTGGGCCCGCGTGGTGGGTTATGGCCCATCCTCTTTATTCACCCATATAAGGAAGGTCTGTGCCCCAGCAGTGGGAACGTTAAAATGGCTGATGGTCATAAGAATTTCTATTTTAATGAGTAAAGTGTTCACAATAAAGTTTATTTAAAAATATTATAGTTTCACAATGTGTTACCTACACGTCTACATAAAATAATGTTTCAGATAAGAAATACAAATACTGAAACTGCAGCGAGAAGAAATGATCAATTAGCTGCTGGAGAACAAGTGAGAAATGCACTGATTGAAAGAATTTGGTCAGCAAGAATATAATTAAGTGGTTAAAGATTTTATTAGGTAACATTAATTATTTTATAAATTTATTGTAAGTACAACTTATTAATGTAAGTATTTTATTTTAATAAAAAAATACTTAAGGTTATTAATATGATTGAGAAATATTAGAAAAAATCGACTCATCCGTAGCAGCAGGACCGACGGGACTCGAACCCGGACCCTTAGGATTCCGGCCCAATGCACTAACCAATTATAAAAATAGCATTGTGAAGGCATAAAAATCCAAAAGTTTAAAAAAATACTTGGGTAATTAAATTTTATAAAAAGTAACTTATATTGTCCGATCTAAAAACGAAATTTCATCCACATTGATCCAGCTGTTCTTGAGTTATAAATGGTCTAAATTACCCAATTATTTATTTATATTGTTGTTGATTTGTAGTCACTAGTTTATTATTTTTTATTATGTTTTGCTATTGTTGTATTTGTCTTTTTACATGATCTTTTCGTATTGTGAATGTTTATACTTATTTATGATAGATACTGTGAGATTTAGTAAATAAAGAATCATGATTCAATAAAAGCTTTAAGATTTTATTTATTAATCCCTTTTTATTGCTTATTTACAATTTTTACTATGGGACCAAATCTGAAATCGCAAAAAAAAATAAGTAGTTTAATTTTATAAATATATTAAAAAATTAAAGAAGGATATTTAGGCATAAAGGCATACAATCATTATTATTAATATTATAAAAATCTAGTGAAAAATCAACATCAAACAAAAACTATAAAATACACTTATGATCAACAGTATTATAAAAATGAATATTGAAAAAAAAACAATTAGTAACAAAAAAGACAAACTTAATTCCCTTATTCATAAAACATTTTAAACAATTTATTGTTTAGCTAGAATGTGTTCTGTCACTTGCTTTCGAATAACCAATTGAGTTTGAACATTACAGACAAAACAAATTATTAGCTAAACACTAACTTGTTTATTTTTTTTATGGATAAGGGGGTTGTTAACTAATAGGCACATAGTTCACTAATTTATTAGTAAATAAAATTTTACTGATGTGAAATGTTATGAGATTAATATGAAACAACTAATTTTAGGAATTTTAAATTATATCTAATAAAAAAATTACACAGATATGCACAACACAATATAAACACAAGTTAATCTTCAAATAAAAGTAAAATTTATCTATAAAGAAATAAAAATTAGGATTTCAAATAAATGTAAAATCAAAATATAAAGAATAAAAATTAAGATTAGGGAGAAGGCCTAAGAGTGAATAAAAATTCAATATATTGTTGGGCAATATCAGCCAGCCGTCCTAAATTGCGAGCTATTTCAGCTAATGGCTCGAGATTTCGAGCCATTTGCTCATGAGCACGAGCATTTGCTGCATCTGCTGCAGCTCGCTGCAACTCCACTTGGGAGAGTATTCTCCTTGCCTCGTCTAATGGAGCCAACGGGCGAGCTGAAACAAACAAGTTATTTCACTGTAATTAAATTGCTACATTCAGACTTCATTGACTATAGTATTTTATAGTATGCCAAATGCTTTAAACTTTAAAGTATACTAATGCATGCACTGTATACCTACATATGTAAAAAAAAAAGTGATATTAAAAAACTTACTGCGTTGAGCTCTCTGCCTGCTTCGTCGAGGCAACAACGGTTCATTTGCCTCCGGAGCTCTCGGGGTCGCTGGCTGTGCTGGAGGGTCTTGGGGCAAGATTTGTAATGGGTCTTCAATAGCTTCAATGTTATCAGCAACTTCTTCCTGAATTCTACAAAATACAAAATATTAAAATATGTTATAGAAAATAATAAAATGAGTTTATTATAGTAATAGGATTATGCTAAACTAACCTTAAGAAGTTAGCTCAACCTAAACAGAATTATTAATATACTCACTGTGTATCATCATCCACCTCCTCAACCAACACCATCTGAGACTCGGCTTCCCTTGCCGAGGTGGATGGTTCCTATAAGTAAATAGAAATTTAACTTGAGTATCTATAGTTATTCAAATACAGTAGAAAAATGTAAAATAATATAAATCTTAACATTACCTCATTAGGAAATGGTAGAACCATCACCCTAGGAGCCGTCTGGCCAAATCCTGCTCCCAACAGAGCCAGAAACCTCGTATCCAAGTCTGACAAGGTACTGGCTCGGGGAGGCCCTCCACCTGTAGCAGTGGCATCTGCATTTATATCAGCAACTATCTTTTTTAATTTGCTTTTGTAGTTGCTGACATACTGCAAACAAAAGGAGGAATGTTAATATTGCTATTTAATTCATTTTATTATAATTACAAATTAGGTATTTAATAAAGTATACATGTACTTACAACAGACCATTCCTTCGGTGATTTGGTGGTCCCAGAACCTTCGGCATTGAGCAGGGTAGCCACCTCTTGCCACAAGCGAAAAGCTTCTGCTCTTCCCTGAGTGCTGTTATTATATCCCCGTGCCCTAGCAAGGCTTGGGTTACGCTCGAGGAAATCCATGAGGATGTTCCATTGAGCCTCAGACACTCTGCTAGGTGCACGTCTTTCCATTTCTGCAAAATATTATTAAAATAAAATATTGTAGCACAATGACACAATAAAAACAGTGTTTATTAGTTATGATATTCATGTACCTAGCTAGAATACCTAGGTACCTAAGTAAAATTTTAAGTTATCACTTACTTTGGCTGAAGTTATGTTGAGCACAAGTTTGTTTTCCAATTTAGTGTGGTGTGATGTGAATGAGGTGATACACAAATTCCATATTTAAACATTGTAAAGCCCCTCCATGAAATTAAGTGGATATAAGTATCCATGGGAATCACAAAAAATTGCATTTGGAATGTGTTGAACTGTAAAAAACACTCAAAACTAAGGTTTTATCGTTATAAACTCAAGTGTTTGGTTCCAAACAAAGATTGGTGTAAACTTTAAAGTGGTTATGTGAGGTGAGACATGACATCTAACTGTTGCCAGTCGAAAACGAAATTGTGACTTTCTTAAGTTTTATATTCCTTAATCCTTTTGTGGTCATTTAATATCCATATTTTAACAGTTATTGATTACTTTTATTGATTGATGACAAATTACAAATTAATTCCTGTAGATTTACTTCTTAAAACAATAAAATATTATAAAAAATGATAACCGGTATTCTTCGATCCAGTACCGGTTTATATTATTTGCATGCGGCAACATTAACGCCAAATATGAATCTACTAGTGAACTGAATTGACGCAATTCTGCTAAAATGTGTGACCATTTTACGAAAATTAGAGGAATTGCTTAGGATCTGCATGGAATTCCGGAAATGAATTACTTTTAGCAATATTGCGCGTTGGGGCCTTTTTAGGGGCCCAGAGGTCAGTAAAGGGATTGAATAGAAAGTTTACTTATGATTTGTTTGATTTCTCTAGTTCCAACTCGCTTTATTATGTATAGATAGGTATTGTGATTTTCTATGTTATAAGAACCTACCAAAGCTTGATGACTTAAGAATAAGAATAAGAGTAAGGTAAAGTAGATAAGTACTTAACTGATGTTATTAGTAAACTTGAGGATTTCTTGATATTCTAGAAGGTTAATATTGTATAGGTAGTGATACAGATGTTTTATTGATATTCTGGAAGGTTTACACGATCGGTCGAGATATTATTACTTACCTGACGAATCCATGTTTGAACAATGCGATGAGTGGTTAGTTAGTCGATATTTGACTGGAAGGTGTAGGTGGTCCTAGGTGATAGGATGAAGTCTTCACTGCAGTCAAGGATTGTTGTTATTTTATGACTGGAAGGTGAAGGTGGTCCTAGGTAATAGGATGAAGTCTTCACTGCAGTCAAGGATTGTTGTTATTTTATGACTGGAAGGTGAAGGTGGTCCTAGGTGATAGGATGAAGTCTTCACTGCAGTCAAAGATTGTTGTTATTTTATGACTGGAAGGTGAAGGTGGTCCTAGGTTATAGGATGAAGTCTTCACTGCAGTTAAGGATTGTTGTAATTTTATGATTGGAAGGCGAAGTTGATATTAAGTTTATCCTTGGAGTTTGAGGACAAACTTTGTTGGTCAGGATGGTCGAATGTTAGATTTCAAAGATGTTCCTACAATAATATTACTGAAGGATTGGCTGTATGCACTGAGATTACTTTGCCTTCCTCAAAATGGGAGAAATAATATATTTTTACTCTATGTACGATTCTTCTGTCAAAAAACTACTCTATGAAAAAGGATTGTCGTTGTAACAATTATTGTGAAACTTATGTGTTTATATTAAAAAGTGAAATAAAACCATTTGATTTACGACTCAACTTATATTCTGTTATCTTTTTCCCTGATCACCTTATATATACTTGTAACTAAGTACTAAGTACTTCTAACTTGTTTACATCACAAAAGCTTTCTAAATCCAAAGATCTGGGCTGGGCGTTGATAGGTCAGTCTCACCCTTTAATTTTATAATTAGAGGTCAAATTAAATGCTTATTCGTGTGTTAACAAATCGCTACAGGCAAGGATTTACAGGAAGGTACAGGAAAAACTAAACTAGATAACAGAAAATTGCGATTTGGTCGGAAAGGCTCTCCTAATACCATTTAGTAGTGAGAGTGTTTATTAATACCTACCTCTACTCTACTACCTACGAAGATTCTTGATAGGTAGCAGTATATTAAGATAGCGCTTGTGGCAATGGCTTGCGGTCTCCTTTGTTTAAAGAAACAATTTAATCATATATTTTTTCATATTAGTGACTGTACCTGCTCTTATCGGAAGAAATGCACTTAAATAATAATAACCGTTATGAGACTTGCGACATCAATGAGGATTCTCTGCCATGAGAATCTAACAATTAGCCTCTCAAAAACAAAGTGACGGCATTAAATTAATGACCTTTCAAGTGGTTAGTTGAAGATGAACCAAAATCCGTTCAAAAGTGACCGTGAAGCGAACGACGCCGTGTTTATTTGTTTTTCAAAACCGCACCGGTCCCGCAGTGAAGCACCTCTTGACCTACGCCAACAACAGCTGAAGTCAGCGATGCGACCGATTGTTGGGTGTATGCAAGTATAAGAGCCTTTGGAAAGACGTGGGCTATGTATGTGTTGATTAAAGTTTGAGATTCTACAGATTGTACTTCGGCGAGTGTGCTCAAGAGCTGCATGAGCTAATTCCACCTTCCCCTTTCTACAATCGGACATCCAGACTGCAACTAGGTTAGGTTGATATACCTTTTCTGCGTAGCGCTACTCAACATCGTTTATAATGCGCACAGCTAAGGAATAGAATTCTCTGCCGGCGTCTGTGTTTCCGAGCGCATACAACCTGACTCTATTCAAGGCCAGAGTGAATAAGCACCTTCTGGGCAAGCTCGCTTCATCGTAGACCCTGTCTTTGCTTTTGGGCAAGACTGGGGTCCAGAGCAAACCCATTAAATATAATAAATAAATAAAAAGTTTATGAGTCGTTAGGTATGCGATGACCGACGGCCACAACCCGCGGTATCCAGAATAGTACATTATGAGACAAGTTAGCTTAGGTTGCTCGTTGCACACAAGGCTGTGCGTTGCAGCCCGAGCCGCAGGCGAGGGCGTAACTCAGCCGAGTGTGCAATAAGCAAGAGCTCACGAGTTTCATACGACGTTTTTCAAAACATTTGCGAGGAAAAAACAAAGTAATTTATCACACAGCAACAAATATGGCAAAAACAAAATATGATAATTATGGGAAAAGGCGCGCATGTTTTTTTTTGTTTTTTTTTTCACACGCCCAACGCAAGAATATTTTGCGAACAAAGGGGTGAGGAGCATACAGCCTACTACTAATACTTCAAAATGATAATTTTAAGTGACAAAATGAAAAATAATATTTTAATATTTTATAACAAAATATTGTGAATTATGAATAATTTGATAATAATTATATATTTATTTGACATAATTAAGGAATTACACATTTATTTATTCTCAAAATGTATATGAATTTTCAGCAGCATAAAACCTCTTTGTTGTCAAAAAAAAATAACGGTATTACCCGGCTAAATTGGGAATGCTCTGTTTACTCTCATAGAACTTGCAGTAAGGTACTAATTTAACTTTGTAGGGTTAATTCTATTACGAACTAGTGTTTTATATGTATATTATTGCACGCGTTTGTTATAGCTCGGTTTATGGCCCTCAAAGCGATGTATTAGGGCTCACTTTACGAGCAAGTGTGTTGAAAATAAACATTCTGCATCATACCCGTGCGTTACAAATGATTAGTATACCAACTCTCTGCTCCTCTGACTGACCTTCAATAGTCCAAGAAGTACAAGCGAACATGTCAAACTAACATATAATAACATATAAATGAACGCCTAACTGGCCCTATGAGGCACAGAAATAAACGATTAAACTATTAAGTGTCTATACTTCTTTAGTAATAAAGTACTATTACAAACGTCTTTAATTTTGTCAAATGACTTTAAAAGCTTTGAACCGGATTCACAGAATAAATAAAAGTACTATAGCCGATGTGGTGTAATCTCACATTCGTTCTTAAAACTCTTGTAAAAAAAAACTATAGCTATAGATAATTTGAATCGAGGCATTATAGGTAGAGTCGTATGTCGCGGCACCACGCCTGCGCGCACGCGCTTTGACTGCCATATGAGATAATACATAATACTCTCGCAATCTAACAAGAAAAAAATTAACCGACCTTCCATTGTAATGACAAAATAATTATTTATTACCAAGCACTTTCTTTAAAATGATAGAAAGATAAATTAAATTTATATTGCCCGTCTTGCATTGCGTTTCACAAGACAGAATATTTTGGCTATTTATCAGGTTTCGTCGGCTCTTTGTCGGCTTTTTGGTACGGGTCGTTTATTTTTACCGACTTCTAAAATAAAAAAATAAAATAAATAAAATAAAATAAGTTTATTTTTCTTTAAAACATTTACAATCATTTTAGAAATAAGTTGGTGTCCCCATTTAAGCTGAAAGCCTGTGTTTGTGGGACACCGCTCTTCCTTTCTTAGATATAACAAACTAACGGCCAAATACTCAAACGAATCCCAAAGTTAAGGCCACCCTAAATACATAAAAGCTGTCAGATTTGACAGAAACTCTATGAAACTGACAGCTTCCTTAAAGTTAAGGAGACCTCAACCTAAGATCTAAAAAAGGATTCTAAAAAAGGAGGACGTTCTCTGTTCGTCTGTATATAGTTTTTGTGTATGTCCACCGATTACTCAAAGACGGCTGGACCGATTGAAATGATTCAAACGTTTTTACATTAGGTAAACTCCAAAGTTGGTCCCATTTTTTAAAATTTGGAAATCGGTTCAGTACTTTTCAAGAAATCTTGAAAAAAGCACGAAAATAGTATGATTTTGTGTGAACTACCTCGATGATCAGTCGTATAAACTTCTTTGTTTATGAACTGAATAAGATAATTATTTTTTGTTGGAAAAGGGATATTTTAAGTGTAGTTCTTTAACCGACATAAAAAAAGAAGGTTCTCAGTTTGACCCGTATGTATGTATGTTTCTCCGCGATTAACTCACGTTTGGCTGAGCCGATTTTTCTACCTAAATAATAATGTACCTACACTACCTAATACAATTTTATTATCATTAGACCCCTACATCAACTTTAAAAAGTTATCTGCCGTGTCACTGCTTCCATGGGAATTGGGAAGTGGTCATTGTTCTTTCTCTGTTATCTAAGTATGTTATCAATATTATATCAATGATTTGCACTTCATTGTTTCATTAAAGAAACTATAAATAGGTCTTGTGTAACTTGTAATTTATAATTTTTGTTAATATAAAGAGTACGACCGTTTGTTTCTAAATAATGAAATCAAAATAAAAGTTAAAAGCTTAGATTTACCAATTATGTATTCCGTACATATCTATATACTTACATCAAGTTAGTAATTCTGTTACTAGTCATTCGTATAAAGCTCGACATCATACTCGTACCTACCTACTTCGGTATCAGCAGTATCTTAATTTTGATAGGTACTTTTCAATAAAAGTATTTAAATATTTTTTTGCATTTTTAGGGTTCCGTAGTCAACTTAACAAGGAACACTTAGGTATAGATTCGCCATGTCGGATCCGTCCACATTTTTATTGAATTGTTAGGTATACCTAGTCGTTATAGTGTGAAACAGGGAATAATAAACAGTTTATAGCCACCAATTGGTATGGTACTAGGTTACTCCGGACAGAACCCCATACTGCGCGTGGCCCGACATTCACCTGCCCGGTTTTTATTTTTATTAAATTGTTTATTTTGTTCTTAATAGCTTAACTGTTTGTTTCCCAGGATTAAAAAATCGTTTAACCACGATAATGTGTACGATTAGTAGTTAATGGCGCGTGCGAACTATATCGCGATGTAGGCCATGACCGGACCGGCGCGGCGCGGCGGCAACGGACCCGCAAGTGCGGGGCGGGCGCGGCCGCGGGTCAAAAGAAGACGATTACTTAAATCATAGTAACACCGCCGGCCACGCATTAGACGAAGGTTCGGCGGTGCGTGTTGTGCTTGAAGAGGTCGCGGACATTACGAATAGTGGGCGGAGTAGTGAAGCGGAGGGTCGTAAACAGTTTGGGCCCCAGTGCAGATCCCTGAGGTATCCCTTCAAGGGCTCAGGACGGTCGATCAGGATGCGCGTCCACCACACGTGGTGCGGAAGCGCACTGCTCCTCATCCTTGTTATTGCAGGTAAACTATATAAACGATACAACTGTTGTGAGAAAATGAAATTGAAAGTCCAATAACAGATGATTAAAACAAAGACAGAATTAA
Source organism: Agriphila straminella (assembly GCA_950108535.1). Lineage (NCBI taxonomy): Eukaryota > Metazoa > Arthropoda > Insecta > Lepidoptera > Crambidae > Agriphila > Agriphila straminella. The sequence continues at coordinate 193,876 of OX467324.1, read as the reverse complement.
AATAAACCCAACTTAAAATATAATGCTCTTTTAATAAAAAAAAAGCCATAAAAAACACAAATGTAAGTAAGGAATGTGAGAATAATTCCAACATTACGGATATATGACCTCCGTTGTCGAGTGGTTTGTACACCGGTGTTCAAGGTCTCGCCCTCGCCGAGGTCCCAGATTTGATCCCCGGCTGGGTAATTTCAGAAAAATACTAACTTTTCTATATTGGCTGTTTGTAGTTCCATCGTTGTCTCCGATTTCCATAGCACAAATGCTTTAGCTACTTACTTTGGAATCAGAGCAATGTTTGTTACGTTGCAATAATATTATTTTATTCGTTTTTATTAAAAACTACTTTTTTATTGAAATAAAGCTCTTTTATATTTTACTTAAATTGTTATTTATTTTGTTCGTATTCAGTACCCAGGGGTTACATGTTTGTACTTTTTATACCTTGTGAGGTCACAAGTTGTGTCCTTCTGACTAAACCATGGACCACAGAATAGAATAGTTTAGTACGCACTTTATTATAGATAGGATAAAGAATTAAGGCGAGGCCAGTTCACGATCTGATGAAAAGACTGATTTTTGAACTTCCAATGTGAAGAACTGATATAGAATTTTACTTCACAAAAATTACTGTAGACTGAAAAAGAAACAAAGGAACACAATAACCGAACAGAATATTGAAAAATAACGTGGTTACTCTGTAAAAAAATCCTAAATAACACCATAAAAACTTATAAAAATAAATTTCAAATCGTCAGATTTCGTAATTTTTAACGACAGTGATATGATTTTTTATGCAAAAAGTATAGCTTTTTTATCGATCCAACAGAATAACCGAGTACAATTTTAATAAATGATCTAGTATTTCAGAAATCAATAAAAATGTACCTACTAAATTTCGTCAAATTTCTGGCGAAGCATCAATGAAAGCTATGCAATATACAACCTTATTTTAAAGACATAGTGAAATAGTAAATTTCGTGAACTGCCTCGCCTTAAAGATATCAGAAATATTACTAAAGCTTTGACGAATGGTAACTGAAGCTTTCCGCCCGCCCAATACGTTCAATACTCAATTTTTTATTGCATTCCTTATTATTACCAAAGTTGTTATGATAGTTCAGTCTCAAGCAAACTAAAGTATCCATACAAATCATCGATGGAGAGCTACTCTAATTCTGCCTACGCTTCAATGCTCTCAACTCGAGTGGACTTTTAAAAGCTCCACGTTATGGTCAAACACATGTACCTTCAATGGTATAATGAGCTTGACATTTCGATGATTCACAAGTGATGGTGCAAAAAAGTGTTTGCGTAATCATAGTGAAGTGACTGGGCCTAAGGCGGGCCACATTAGGATCTTGTTTACTTAAAATAATGTTTTCAATAAAATAATCAGATTAAACGTATAGTTCCAATGATAAAAGATTAAGTCGTAAAACTTATACTTTCACATGATAGGAAATGATTACTGTCTTGACTCAGATGTGAAAGTAATATCAGTACCCTTAGCACGAACAGCTATCGAGAAAAAAAAACGCGCGTAAAATTACTCGATAGAGAATTATCTATGGAAATTTTAATTTCGTTATTCAGCGGTAGATGGCGTTGTACAAATTTCAAATACAAAATTGCACTATCGAATGATTTTACGGGCGTTATTTTTTTCGATAGCTGTTCGTGCTACGGGTACAGAACTTGAAAATGTAATTTTGATATTTGTTTGTATTGCCTCAGGAAACTAAATACCCTTTGAAATTGTATAGCTCTCCCGCTCTGACGGCCTCTTCCACCTCCGTCTCGTGGACACGCGCTCGCACCTAAATTAATTAAATAAATTAGTTTCCCTTGATTTTAAAGATCTAAAAGTTTATAAAGCATTGTGAAAGTGTGTGTGGTGTTTTTGAAAAATAAACAGCCTCGAATCTTTCATTCGACTCCATTTGAAACACCTATGTGGTCTTTCGAGCCGGATTTAATCCAGCGACCTATTGAAAATGGTTAAAATTCAACATTTTGACGATGGCGACGACAACAGTTAATAATATCTGCATAATGTTAGTTATTTGAAGGTATAATATGCTCTCTTAGCAACTGTAGGTTACGAATAGATCTGGTTTGTAAACTTGTTATTTATTATAATGGTGGATTACGTAACTATAAGGTTACCGACCAAATCAAACCACTAATAAATAGAAATTGACAAGTCAATACGTTTGTTTTAATAAGCTGTAATTTTTAATAATCTTTGTATTACGTCCTAAAGTTCAGTTTCATAAAGTCAAATCACATCACCAAACAACATTGCTGTTTTTTCATTAATTTCATAACACTGCAGCCAGTTACAACCAATAATATAAACATAAACATGGACTGGATAAATAAATCAAATAATAATATCAATGTTGCGACCATGAACTAGAATTTCCATTGATTTCAATGTCATACAAATAAAAATGAGTTACGGATACAGTGTTAATGATGCCTCTGGATGTCCGCTGATCTCCGATCGCTGATGTCCGATGATAAAATGTAGGTAATAAAAGTTAATGTTATCGTGTCGCAACTCGCAAGCTGCTGACGCGTCTGCGATCTCCATATTCATTAGGTGATTTGGTAATAGGCAAATAAGTATACCGATCTTTTAAAGTATTTAAACTGAGGCTGAATGTTACATTCGAGGATGCTTGAAAACGTCCTTAAATGTGTTAACTAATGTATTTTTAACCGACTTCCAAAAAAGGAGGAGGTTCTATGTTCGTATGTTCGTCTGTATATTTGTTTTTTTTGTGTATGTCCACCGATTACTCGAAGACGGCTGGACCGATTGAAATGATTCAAACGTTATTACATTAGGTACACTCCCAAGTTGGTCCCATTTTTTGGAAATCGGTTCAGTACTTTTCAAGTAATTTTGAAAAAAGCATGAAAATACATAGTATGATTTTGTGTGAATTACCTCGATGATTGATCGTATTACTTCTTTGTTTATAAACTGAATAAGATAATCTTTTTTTTGTTGGAAGAGATATCTTAAGTGTAGTTCTTTAACCGACTTAAAAAAGGAGGTTCTCAGTTTGACCCGTATTTCAGTATGTTTCTCCGCGATTATCTTACGTTTGGCTGAGCCGATTTTTCTACATATATAATATACCTCACCTACAAGGTACCTACACTAAAAATAAAAAAAATAAAAATTGTTTAAAAAAAAACAAAAAACCGACTTCAAAAAACCTACCTCTAAAAAGCAAGAAATAATATTAGTAGGTTTTTTGAAGTCGGTTTTAATTTAACTGGTCACTTTCGACTAAATGATGCGACCGACAAATAGTTTTCAGTTTTCACCAAAGCTTTTGATAAATTCAATATCATAATACTGATGTGAATAAAAGCTTACACCGTCATTTTGTAGTCGTTTTAATTAACTTAACTAAACTAACGAAACTAAATATTTTTGCTAAAGAGTTACATGAGTCGAAAAACGACAAAAAAAAACACTTTCCCATACTAACACATTTGTCTAGTTAGTATGGGAGGATATATTTTTTTTGTTGTTTTTCGACCCTTAATAATAACAGAAACATAATATGTTTCTTTGGCAAAAATGATTTTCAGTTAAATTAAGTAACTTAAAAATGTTTAGTTTCATTAGGTGTATACAATTTTGAGTTCAGCTATGTATTTTGTGGTTCAATCCACGCCAATCCTTTCAGAAGAATTTACCTAGTTCTCTTTGATCAAAAATTCGACAGGGTTACACTGGGTGCCGGTATATTATCACATTCAGACTCAGTTGTGTTATAATTGTTCATAAGTACCTACAATGATTTTTGTTAAATTAAAAGTTCAACATTGACTCGTGGAGATATTCGCAGAGTTGCCTCATTCAATTTGAATATTGTTTAGGTATCAAAATTAACAAATTTTTGCAATAAAATGTTTAGTTAGCTATCATGGTGCAACTCCATTATTTATAAGACCTCACACTTATCTAAATTGTCAAACAAAGGTCACTAGAGCTTTTAAGTATTTTTCCTTGGGAGGTTGTTAAATGTTATTTTGAAAGACTTGGATTGAATATTGAAGGCTAACTAAGGTCCACCTCCACTTGTTGAACCTAATATATACGAATTCAACTCACGTTAAATATAAAGTCTGTATGGTTTCTTGCTGCCACACAACCTTTTTGCTGAAGTTGAATGTTGATTTAAGATGAATTTAAAATCCTTGAAATTATAAGTCCGAACTGTTTACTTTGCGTTTACTGAAATAGTGAGTCACATCACAACATATACCTATCGATACACAATGCGAACTGAAAATTAATAAAATATCTGTAATTTATTTATTGAAACTGCTGACATCGCGCTAGGTACATAGATGTGCGGTTGTTGACCGTACAAAGTCTGAGTTAATATGTAAAGGTAACATTTGAACAAGTTTTTGATAGGTAGGTATGCTTTGTTTATTATTTACCATATAGCATTTTTTATGCCCGGTTTGTCCCAGCATAATTTTAATGATTCATCAGGAACATCTTTTGATCTTGTGAATCTCAGAAAAAGATGTTCAATCGATAAATCACAGCGGGATGCAATCTCTACCAATCAACTCACGAAGTCAGTATTTAGGATACAGAAAAAAATATTCCTATGGATTATCGCAATTGACGAGCCGTGACGACGGCGACGCTCGGCCAAATGGATTGACATTTCAATTAATAACATCCATTTATTGAAATCGCTGTTTTAAGTTCACCGATGTTACTAAATATTTCTTTTAGTGTTACGAATGTTACGATACCGGTTTCGAAACTTATTGATCGCTTAGAATTTAATCACACCTGCTACTTATCGAAGATCGATACCGCCTTAGAACCTGATTCCATTTATCAATTTTGAGGATTTATTAATTTAATAAGAGGAGCTCGGTGGCGCAGTGGTTTAGCGCCTGGCCTAGCGATTGCGGAAGTTAAGCAACGTTCGCAAGGGTCGGTCATGGGATGGGTGACCAAAAATTTATTATCTCGAGCTCCTCCGTGCTTCGGAAGGTACGTTAAGCCAGGCTGCATTTGCAGTCGTTAACACCCACCAATCCGCATTGGGCCCGCGTGGTGGGTTATGGCCCTTCCTCCTTACCACCCATAAGGAAGGCCTGTGCCCCAGCAGTGGGGACATCAAAATTGGCTGATGGACAATAATTTTGAAGCTACGAAGTGACGGCACTTTTCAGAATATTTTCACCGTCTTAGTCTGTCCGTTCGAGTTCGGGACCAGCGGGTCTACCGGCTAAAAACAATGAAGTTAATGTTAACTGTAAGCATGTGATACATTGCTACTTTGTTTTGGCACAAATAAAAACTTACCAAAGGAAAGAAGCAATGTATCACATACTTACAGTTAACATTAACTTCATTATTTTTAGCCGGTAGACCCGCAGTACCCTTAGCACGAACAGCTATCGAGAAAAATAACGTGCGTAAAATCATTCGATAGTGCAATTTAGTATGGAAAATTAGTACAACGCCATCTACCGCCGAATAGCGAAATTAAAATTTCCATAGATATTTCTCTATCGAGTAATTTTACGTGCGATTTTTTTCTCGATGGCTGTTCGTGCTAAGGGTACAGTACCCTTAGTACCCGTCTGAGGATATAAAAATAGCATGTGCCTAAAACCTAAAAATTCAATGATTATTTTACGAAATTCCACATGGGTTTTCATCAGAACTTTGTGTGGATTCACTATTAAGAGGGTTTATGCGCTACACTAGCGCCGCCATGCGCCAATGGAAAAAATCATAGTGTTTAAATAAAAACGAAATTGTGAATTGTGTTCTTATAGGTAGTGTTCTCCAAATAAGATTTGTGCTACTTTTATCGCTTAAACAATATTTTCTAGTCTGTCGTTTAATTTACTCACTTTAAGCAATAAACTAACGACAACTAAACGACCGGTTATAAAATATTATTTAAACGATGAAGTTAGAGTACCACAAAGCTTCTTCGGAGTACACTACAAGAACACAATTCCCAACTTCGTCTTTATTTTTAATTCATTAACGCCAGAGCGGTCGCTGGCGACCGAGACAATAGATTTTCTATTGTGTCTCATTTTCCGGGCGTTGAAGAGTTAAGCATTACGTTTTTTTTCCATCGGCGGCGCTAGTGTAGCGCATAAACCCTCTTAAGGTTGCATTATTCTTAATAATTTATCATGCTAATGAACATAATGTCCTTAAATATTAAACAGTCTCTATCATGCAAAAGTAGATTTGGGACTGGTAGTTAGTTGTTAGGTATTTTGTTTGTGTTTTAGAAAACCTTGACTTTTATCCAGCAGTTTTGATGAATACACGAATAGTTATTGGACCTGCAAGAAAGAAATAAAGTACCTAGTTATGTTCTAGCTCCGGGATTCACAAAATTGAGCAGACCAGCTATCGAAAAAAATAACGCGCGTAAAATCATTCGATAGATAAATTTTGTATTGGAAATTTGTACAGCGCCATCTATCGCCGATAAGCGAAATGAAATTTTCCATAGAGAATAATTGTCAATCGAGTAATTTTACGCGCGTTTTTTTTTCTCGATAGCTGTTCGTGCTAAGGGTACCTACAGAGTTCATTCGTTGTTTGTAATTGTACGCAGGTTTTCCCATGCTGCGGTTACCACTCGTGAAATGTTGGCGGAATAATATCGCATATATTATATTATTAGTCATAAATAATTTATTAAAACTCATCTTAAACGCAAGCGAAGTTGACATTGACCTTTAATTTACATTAGTTATTTTTAAATAAGAAATAATATGCGACGTATGGGATCATTATTGTGTATTGTGGTCAGTTGCCTTGGTGTTGGCTGCATCGATTGATTGGCATTTATACAGATGGGTGGAAGGATAATGATGAGCATTTACTCAAATAGAAGCTTAATTAACTTCATTATAACTCAATTTAATGACCCTAATATGTTTTTATCAAACATTTTAACTCAGTGTAATCAAATAATTGACTCATTGTCTATCTTTTGTAATAATAGCTATCTCTTATAGTTATGTAGTTATGAGCCCCCAAATAGTGTGAAAAATGCCGGCTATCCAGGGGGTCTATTACGAAAAGTTTAATGAGATACACGCAGCTGCGTCCGTGCTTCGTTCTGATTGATTCCAATTACAAAGCATTTGCGTATGCGATACGATATTGCAAAGTGATTGCGTAAATTAGACAGTTTCTCTCTAGTGGATCCGTCATTATTCGTTCAATAGACTATGGACTACGATAGCTACATTGAAAATATTTGTAATAACTACAACCGACGAACTGCGGACGACTATCGTACGCGACTGCGTTACGCAGTTGCGTACGTTATTTTCGCAATAGGCCCCCAGTTCATACCGGATTATAATGGCCCCGCCCTCAAAGTGTTAATTCTCACACGATATTTTGGATCAAGCCTGTAGTTCACATAGTATACAATAATTTCCTCTTTCCAGGAGCATCAGCTACTCGAAATGTAGAGAATCCTTCAGGCAGCACAGAGAGCAAGTTGTCAGCTGCAAGGTATCAGCGCAAGGTGTTAGTATCGCGCTCGCCGGTGACCAACGCCCCGTCCCCCACCCCCGCGCAACCCACACCACCCACCACTCCTGCGCAACCAACATTACCCCCCACCGCCGCAGAACCAACACAACCCCCCACCCCCGCGCAACCAGCGATTCCCGCCCACGCTTCAGAAACCGCTGACGACAGCACGGACAACGCGCGAGCCACTCGCAGCGCCGCGGAAGCAGCACAAGACCGATGGGTGCGCTACGTAACAGGTACTTACAACTTTGTCACTATTTAACGCTATTACATACACGCCGACCTTTATGAAGAATGAGATATAGTTAAAAGGAAATGAAGAGATGGAACGGTATACCAATGATCTGTAAGACATCGAAGTCTGTTCATGAATTAATGTAGGTCGGTATCTAACATGTGCAGCATTTCTCATTATCGCCCCTTTTCTAATTTATTGTAATTTGTTTCAGATTATGTGAAGGGTCCTCGTGCTGGGAGTGAGGTCAGCGGTATTCCTAACTGGCCTAAGAACCCCATCAAACTAGATTTACCCGTTTGTAAGAAACTCTATTTGACTCTACATAAAATCTTTATCTGAGACCTTTCCACAACCGTAAAACTAGTATTACGTTGCTATAAGCCTTGTGGGCAAGCTTGTTACATTCCATCATTGGCATCTTCTTTAGTTCTAGCATTCAGATCAAAAACTTTGTGTCCAAGACTTCCAGGATAAAATTTACTTAATATTTTAAAGTTTTTTTTTATTTGGCAGTTGGAGAAGGCAGTAATAGAGGGAGGAGCTCCACAGTGCCAGTGTTCGTGTTGCCAGTTCCGATACCCATACAGCAAGGTACCGCCAGCATCAGCCATCTGAAATCTATAAATGTTAACCAAAAATCAGATTTAAAGACAGTTTATTCATTACAGAGTGTTCCGCGGATCGAGACAGACCTGAGAAATACGATCTGAATCTAGATGTTTACAATCGTCGAGGTGATAACAGACCTAGAACATCCTCCCACCCAAGGAAACCTGTTATCGATGAGCGTCGGGGGGGTTATGACGAACCAGCCCGTGAGAAACCTCGAAAGCCAGTTTATGATGAGCCTCCAAGGCTATCCGAATATGATGAGCCTCGTCGACCTAGCTACGAGACTCGTCGTCCGAGTTCCGAAGAGCCTCGTCGTCCCAGCTACGATGAGCCTCGTCATCCCAGTTATGAAGAGAATCGCCGCCCTAGCTACGAAGAGCCTCGCCGCCCTAGCTACGAAGAGCCCCGTCGCCCCAACTACGAAGAGCCCCGTCGCCCCAACTACGAAAAGCCTCGTCGCCCCTATGTTGACTACGAGGAGCCACGTCCTTATGTGCCAAGCCGCCCGACACCATTTACTAAGCCAGATCCCAAATATAAGGAACCAAGTACCCTGTCACCACCTAATATGCATTCAGGTAATTTTTCTTCTATTCGGTATGACTAAGTTGTAATTTAATTCTTTAAGGCGGTTGAAAGACCGAAAGTGGCGCCCTCAGAGTTTTTTATTTAATAAGTTATTAATAGAAAAAGATATTAATAATGTTTATCGTGGAGATTTTAGGGCCCATGGTCTAGTATTTTTAGAAGGTATCACTACACGCCCTCGTAGTCACCCGTAGAAGTAGAAGTAGATAGCAAATGTGTCAAAAACGGCCACTTTAAGCAGTTTTGCTATCTACTTCTAGCAGTGACTACGAGGGAATGTAACGACACCGTCTAAAAATACTAGACTGTGTGCCCTAAAATCTCCACGATAAACATTTTTAAAATTGTGTATTAGAATTTTATAATATTAAATATAATTCACCGCGGCGCCACTTTCGCTCAGGGTACCACCTTAATCATACAAAAGTACACTGTCGTAATCTTATATTATTTTATCAGTATTTAAACATTATAAAGAAACTTACTAAGAAAAGACAAACACTTGTTTTTATACATACTACCTATATAATCAGTTCCTGTCCTGTCCTAACTAGGTGGTCCAGTAGATTCCACGGTACTCGTGGAGCTTTTCCGCGTGCAGCAGCCGCGGGCGCCGGAGCTGCCGGCCGTGCTGACGCGGCACCGGCGCCGCGCCGACAGCCCCCCTCCCCTGCCCCCCGCACACCCCGCCACAGAGCCCCTCACGGGGGAACCTCAGAAGCCGCGCTTTGATCGCCCCCTGGCAGTACGCGGCTCACTCACAGTTCACCGAGCGGACTACACTGAGGCATATACTGCCTGGTGAGATGCACTTATATTGTGAACTAGATACTATCTGGAAGTTTGTTATGATTAAAATAAAACATTTTTTGGATCTCATTGAAGGTTTTAATGTCTTGACACCTTTACAGCTACTGCGGTCATGGGTCACTTAGCTACGAGTCAATCCTTATTATTTTAAAGAATTATACCATTTACCTACGTCTTGTTTTAATTTCTGAAAAAGTTATTTTTTATTTAATGCAGGTGGGACCCTACTACTGGAAACTCGCGCGTAGACTTCAGTGACGGCGCCACCAGCACATACCGAACGATGCAAGGTTATTCAGTGCGTCGTGTAGCGGTAAGTGCTGTTACATTCCCAACTCTTCGTAGCGTTGACTACGATGCAGTTACTATACTAATTAACATTTGGTTGCAGATGAGCTACGACCGCACTGGCGAGACGGATGTGCCGCGGTGCTCCACGATGCGGGACAAGCCGGCGTCGGCAGCAGACCTCGCGCCGCCCATGCTGCCCGATATGCAACCATTCTTTTTCAATGGTGAGGGTCTAGAATTTTCTAATCACCAGTCACAAAGATCACTCTTCCATCAGATACCTTTACTGATAATGACAATATCAACAAACTAAAAAGGATCATAACATAATGTCTTCTGTGACTTCAGGTTACGTTGAATTGGATGGCGCACAAGCAGAGCAATGGAGGCACACTGTGTCGGGCCACCCAGGAGAAAGCGGTGGGGCGCGAGGGGAGGCGCTCACCTACCGCCATGAGATGCTGCTGGCACGATGCAATGATACCCTCAAACCCCTCATGTGAGCCAAGGATAAAATTTGCATAACGTATCCCCTATCATGTGTAAGGAGGTGAATCAAAGTCTTTTTAACTCCAAATATCTGTGCAGGTACTCTGTGTCGGTGGACAGCTCGGTGCTGGGCCCAGAGTGCGACCGGTACGTGCACCGCTACCACGAGGTGCACGAGCACCAGCCCGACGCAAGCCTCTTCCAGTTCGACATTGGTGGGTGATCGTCAGTGAACAACCGGCTTTTTGCCGTGAATTTAGAATTTTGTAAATTCATCATATCCATTCATTCATCGTATGACTTTGTGATATTTGAAATATTATTTTTTATATTTGACTTAAAGTTTTAAAACGAAATCCGTTATTTGTATGGAACAGCTCGCGAGTGCAGCAGCGGCAGCGTGGAGGAGACAGAGGACATGTCGGTGGTGGAGCCGCTGCGAGAGTTCACCATGATGGAGCGGGACCCCAAATACGACGAATTGTTCAAACAGTAAGTCTCATTCTTATTAAGCTTTTGTTTTGGTGGTTGAACCAAATACATTCTTTTAGGACAGGAAAATATCAATAATTTGAATGTTCCACAGATTCTCCAAAGATTTTGAGCGAAAGTACATAGACAGCGCCGAAGAGGCAGTTCGCAAGAACCTACTGACTCAGACGACGCGGTTCGTGTCGGCGGGCAACCGGCTGGGTTCGACGTTCGAGATGGCCCTGAACTTCCTGTCGGACCGCCTCGACGCTGAAGTGGAAGTGCTGTTAGGTGTGGAGCTGGACGACGAGCACTTCCCCGCCGAGAGCTTCCCACACGAGCGCTCCAAGCTGCGCGACCTGGCCGACCGCCTGCCCGACGAGTTCGACTGGAGGCAACGCGGAGGCGTCTCGCCCGTCGACTGTAAGAGACCTACTTTAATAAGTCTTAAACTGATGATAATAACATTTTAACGATTTTTACTTATGATTGTCTGATGAGTGACTGAATAAGCTATCATAAACGTGTTCCTGTTTTTGGAACGTGCAAAAAGGCACTGATTCTTTATAAGTTACTCTAACATGCCGTGCGTGTTCCTATCTAAGTAGTTAAATGCCTAGATGGTCAAAGTTTTAGATGATTAAAAATATTCAAACATATTTTGTTATTTGCAGACCAGGGATCCTGCTCTTCATGCTGGGCATTCGCAGTGGCTGGTGCAGTGGAGGGTGCGCTGTTCCGCAAGACGCGGCGCCTCGTGCCACTCAGTGAGCAATGCCTCGTCGACTGCTCGCAACCGTAAGCCATTACTTTTTTATATTACTTTCAAGAATTTTTCTTTTAGCACTTTAATACATTTCGAATTTCGTTTCTCAGATATGGTGGTAATGGATGCAAGGGTACCTGGCCAAGTCACGCTTATGACTACGTCCAGGACCGTGGTCTACCAGCAAAAAAAGAATACATACCATATATGGCACGGGTATGTATGAGGAGAGAATGTAGTATAGCTAGTCTTTATGCCATTAGTATGATTATTATCCCACGCGGATATTGTTGGCCGCATAACAATAAAATATATTTATTGTGTCGCATTGTCCTGCGGCTGATGATTTAAACACAACCCTTTTCCATTTGGTGTTCGTCTCAACAAGAAAAGTAGTAATTATTCCTCTATCATAGTATTAAATTGTGTAAGGGAAGTTTGTAGTTCAGTGAAGAAGCAAACTGTTGTGTCATGCAGTCATTTTTACATTGTGTTGGCCGCAGGTGCTGGAGTGCCAGGACAAGGTGACGAAGCCGGTCACGCAGATCAGCGCGCACGTCAACGTCACGCAGCACAGCGTGCCCGCGCTCAAGGTACAAATACAAATATTGCTTTAAATAGGGTCCTAACTAATGGAGATCTTAAAAGTAGGTGAATCCGTTCTTAAGAAATCTATTCTGAAACAGGAACCTTATCGTAAATTATTACAGTGCAGTGATTTGTCTCGTTTTTCAGGTGGCAATTCGCAGACACGCGCCCTCAGTGGTGATTATAGACAGCTCACTGAAGAGCTTCGTGGCGTATAAGAAGGGAGTGTTCTACGATGACCGCTGGTACGTATCATTATAGGTAGTTGAGGACTAACGAAACTTGTTTACGAAGATGTGAACCAGAACCCTGAGACATAGTCCGAGAATTCACTTTCTTACTTCCACTTTAAGTGAAGAATCCATCAGTCCATCCTCCATGTGTTTATTGTATGATGTCTGGATTTTCGAACCATTTACCTATAACTCTGGTTACACCTGCTAATGTTGTGTCCATCAACTATTTTTGATGTCCCCACTGCTGGGGCACAAGCCTTCCTTATGGGTGGTAAAGAGGACGGGACATAACCCACCACGCGGGCCCAATGCGGATTGGTGGGTGTTAACGACTGCAAATCCAGCCGGGACCAACGGCTTAACGTGCCTTCCGAAGCACGGAGGAGCACGAGATAATACAGTTTTGGTCACCCATCTCATGACCAACCCTTGCGAACGTTGCTTAACTTCCGCAATCGCTGGGCCAGGTTCTAAACTACTGCGCCACCGAGCTCCACACTCTGCTATTGTTGAACAGCAGTTAATTTGTGACAGCAGATAATCATTTGTTTTAAATAAAAATTTCAGTGGTAAAACGAAGAATAAGCTGAAACACGCAGTACTAGCGGTCGGGTGGGGCCAGCAGCGTGGTGAGACGCACTTCATCCTGAAAAACTCGTGGTCGGCGGCGTGGGGCGACGGCGGGTTCATGCGCATGCACGGCCCCTCTAACACGTGCGGCGTGCTCACGCTGCCCTCGTACCCGCGCCTCGAGGCCAGCGACGTGCTGCGCGACCTCGACCCGCTCGCCGCGCCCGCACCCGCCTCCGCCACCGCTCCCGCCGGCCGCAACGCCGCCTCCGATGAGGAAGATGACTGAAAACACTTTGCTCCCTCAACTATAGGCAGAACGTCGCCAATAACATTTACCTTGAACTATCTACACATTAGGTCCGTTCAAAACAAGATGTTTCTAACATACTCTGCGTTGTTTAATATTCTGAATTAGGATTTTGAATTTAGATACCCTATTGTTAAATTTAGATATAAGAGGGTTTCTAATTAATAAACGGACTGGTATTTATTAAAATAGAAACCTGTAATTGAATGTTCATTACAGTGACCAACGTTTAATCAAAGTGAAATTCTAGACTCACTCAGAGGTACTTTTATCGTCCATTTGTTTCTCCCTACCATACTACCACCCATTCAGAATGTCGATGTCTTAAAGTTGACAAGAAGAATATACGCAATAAACTTATCAGCTTTATCGGAAGAAACGATATATACAATAAATATTATTATTGTTACCAAAAACAAAATGCAAGTATGTAGTTAGAATTACTACATAAATTTTTTTAATGCAAATATTTTTGGGTCTCTACTACTGAGTGCCTTTCCTACTATTATTATGAATTTATGACGCCAGAAATACGTATTGGGAAGCGAGCTGTTTATTGATAATGCTTTAGGGCGCTATGTCAAATAAGTTGCTTTAATATATAACTCCATTAGCTAAAATCTGCAAGGCACCAGAAAGTGTACTTCCCAAGTTATTTTTTAATACTAGACCACTAACCCCTGGCTTCTGAGGTACTTTATCGGGGGTTTAACTTTAACGGAGAGGTCTGGATTATCTGGTTTAAAGTAATAAAATAAAGAATTGAATTGAAAAAAAAAAATTAAAATTAATAACAAAACTAGATAATGTGGACTCTTCCAATAAACAACAGATTAGTAGTACATACACCGACACAAAATATACACGCTTGAAAGTTAGATTATAATTATCACAGAATATACAGGGTTATTTGTAAAACACCACCAACCTCGCAGGAGTAGATTACCAACATCATAAACAACAACATTTGTTCTACAACTTTTGATACCTAATTCGTTAGATTACTTTCATACAAAAAAATATCATTTTAATTTACCGTTCGTATGTTCATAACTCTACGCGCAGCGCGCAGAGCGCCTGCGGCCCTATTTTTGAATCCTTCGACTGGCGTCGAGCGCTTGGTTTCTACTGATTTTCGTTCGACATTAATTGACTTTCCATATTTTTAAATCGCTCGACCGCAACGAGTGCCCCTACCCACTCGTGAACAGGGGAAAAATACGGAAAATCGACGTCATGCGACTTGGAAGACGAGTGTGACTTAAGTCGCATGCTACAAAACTATGTCATACGAGCGATTCAAAAATAGGGTCGAAAACTCAATTGAGTCGAATGTCAAACGAAAATCAGTAGAAAAGAGCGCTCGATGCCAGTCGAGCGATTCAAAAATAGGGCCCCTGGTGCGCGCGACCCTCCCGCCCCACTCGCCCCGCTACGCCGCCATCCATAGACGTAAAAGGTATCGAAAATTACAATAAAAACTGGAAAAATCATTTTTGGTGAATGTATTGAGACTGATAAAAGTCGTAGAACAAACGTTGTTGTTTATGATGTTGGTAATATACTCCTGTGAGGTTGTTGGTGTTTTACAATTAACCCTGTATAATAGTACTAACGTAGATAATTAATCCACAAGCCGTACTAATCTATGTTCCATTCATAAGCAATTAACTATCCTGTATTTACAAATACTTAAGTTAAGAGAGTGTGAACCTGAATCTAGTCCTCGGTTTACTTACCCCTCTAGTTACTCTGCCTTTGAACGAATCCTAGTTCCCCTGGAATATAAACTACTTATTTCAGGTTTCAAAGTTTAAATCACAAAATATATTACATTGCACAATATGAATGAAGGTAGGTACATGCCTAAAAAGTTATATACCTAATAAGTTGCCATAAATGTAATTTCATAATTGTATGATACCTGTAAACGTGAAATTAAAAAAATTAAATTGTTGATTTTTAATTGTTGTTTTAATTAAAATCTTATACCTCAAGGTTGTGCAGCGTTTCACAATGTTTCTGAGGACAACATGCGACAACTGTTCGGGATCAAATTTGCTACATAACTGACTTGACAACGCTATTTGACACCATACACAACCAACACACACTGACACTTCGAATATTCTGGAAGCACAAGATGCCTGAACGGGTACTCTGCTGGTTCTCCTAGATTTTTCTCGTGCATTTGACACTTTAAATATTCATATTTTTCTGATCTTATTAGGGGTTTGATGTGCCGACGGTAATGTGGTTTCATAGTTATTTGACCGACCGCTCTCAGTACGTTAAATTGCGTAATACTGAAGAGTGACATAATCTACTCAATTACCAGTTTCACGAAGTGTACCTCAAGGATCGATCCTAGGCCCCCTCTTGTTCATAACTTATAATGTAATTCAAGATATTCCCGATTTTTTTTATGATTTAACTACAAATGTAAGTTTTCAGATTTTTCCCTGTATTTTGTAGTATAAGACGATTATAGGGTACTTTCCGTTGACCTAGAACTATGAGGAAAGTAATACCACAGAATATATAATAGTACTATATATAAAATTCAAAGTCCTGACTGACTGACTGACTGACTGACTGACTGAGTGAGATATCAACGCACAGCCCAAACCGCTGAACCTAGAGACTTGAAATTTTGCACATAGGTTCCTTATGAGGTATCTAGGGGTGCACTAAGAAAGGATTTTTCAAAACTCACCCCCCAAGGGGGTGAAACGGGGGTCCAAAGTTTGTATAAAAGTCCCTCAGTTTTGAAGCTAGGATCTTCAAATTTTGTGTTTAGGCTGACCATTGAAAACTAATAAATACGGGTCTTGGCCTTTATTCAAAATTCTACCCTAAAGGGGTCAAAAGGGAGATGAAGTTGTGTATTGAAGAAAATCCTTTATTTTCGAAGTAAAAATCGCTAAATTTATAATTTAGGCTTATCGATGGAAATCTAACGCAACGTATTTGTTAGTATTTCAATCCCTATGGGGATGAAATGGGGGTGAAAAGGGGTAAAAAAACCCAAAAATAGATATGGATGTCGTTATTGGGGTTTTCTGGGATGACGATTGCAAAAATGACATTTATTTTGAAGTCCAACACGGTGGACATGATTTGACCCCTAAAGGGGTGAAAATGGGGTTCAAATTTTGAATGGAAAAATAATATAAAATAGACATTACAACTTCAAACTTCATAGGAGCACATCTAAAAATAAATAGGCAAACAGATATTTTGTAATTTTGAAAATCAACCACATAGGGGTAAATGCGTGAGTAAACATAAAAATCGATGTGGATGTCGTTCTTGAGGTTTCATGGGATGGTGATTGCGAAAATGACATTTATTTTGAAGTCCAACACGGTGGACATGATTGGACCTGGACATGCACATCCAGGGGACGGGGACGGGACGGGAACGGGAACGGGAACGGGAACGGGAACGGGAACGGGAACGGGAACGGGAACGGGAACGGGAACGGGAACGGGAACGGGAACGGGAACGGGAACGGGAACGGGAACGGGAACGGGAACGGGAACGGGAACGGGAACGGGAACGGGAACGGGAACGGGAACGGGAACGGGAACGGGAACGGGAACGGGAACGGGAACGGGAACGGGAACGGGAACGGGAACGGGAACGGAAACGGGAACGGGAACGGGATACTAATATCTCTGGATCCAAATTTGAATATTATAAACTAGCTTCCGCCCGCGACTTCGTCCGCGTGGACATTCGATAAAATCCTCATGTTTTAATTTCATTAAATTCTGATCAACCGTTTTTACGTGATTAGGCGGGTCCCCACCAAGCGAGCAGCCTCGTGCGAGGCCCGTGCGGCAAACGTGCTGCCTCGCGAGGCAGCGCGCTTGGTGGGAACCCGCCTAATTACGTAAAAACGGCTGATCAGAATTTAATGAAATTAAATCATGAAGATTTTATCGAATGTCCACGCGGACGAAGTCGCGGGCGGAAGCTAGTACCCTATAAACCCTATAAATGCTTCCCTTGAGAGTGTCGGGATATGCATTTTTTGTGGTAAAAACTTCCGTATCTTTTTTCACATTAACTTAGAAGTTTGATTTTTTAATATATAATATCTCCGCCATTTTAAACATTTTAAAAAACAGTCTCGACATAAAAATTCTATATAATTATGAAATTTGATCACAAAAAATCACGGGAATCGGTTGAGAAATGCAACCCGAGAGGAGAACAGACAGCTGGAAAGCCGGATTAAAATACGTTCTTTTAAATATCTCCGCCATTTTGTAAAATATCGAAAAACTGTCTCGACAAAAAAATTCTACATTATTATCAAATCTATTCACAAAACTTCATGGAAATCGGTTGAGAAATGCGACCTGTAGAGGAGAACAGACAGCGCCGGAAAGCGGGACTGAAATATGGTTTTGTATACATATCTCCGAAATAAAAAAAAAACGGGCTAGACAAAAAAAAATATAAATTTTTTGAACCTAGTGATAAAATTTTACGAGAATCGGCTGAGAAATGCTATCTGTAGAAGAGAAAAGACAGCGCTGGAAAGCTGGACTGGAATATGTTTTTTTACATATCTCCACCAATTTAGAAAAATTTCAAAAAACTGGCGTGACAAAAAAAATTCAAGTTATTTTCAAACCTGCTTACAAAATTTCACGTGGATCGGTTGAGAAATGCGACCTGTAGAGGAGAACAGACAACGCTGGAAAACTGGACTGAAATCTGTTTTTTTAACATATCTCCGCCATTTTGAAAAAAAACAAAAAATTAACTTAACAATTTTTTTTTATATCATTTTCAAACTTGCTTACAAAATTTCACGTGAATCGGTTGAGAAATGCGACCTGTAGAGAAGAACAGGCAGAGCTGGAAAGCGACCTGAACTCTGTTTTTGTATCATTTTTCCGCCGTTTTGAAAAAATTAAAAAAACTGGCTCGACAAAAAAATTCTATATAAATTTCGAACCTGCTCACAAAATTTCACGAGAATCGGTTGAGAAATGCGACCTGTAGGTTGGAACAGACAGCCGGACATACGAAAGAATTTTTGCCCAAGCTGAAGCAGAGACGCTTCGCTCGCACTTCGTGCTCGCTCAGTCAAATAGAAATTGCTACTTATGGTACAGTGAATTATGAATATTATAAGTTAAGGAGTTAATTACTTTTAGAATTCCAACAATCAGCTATACAGCTTTAGTATGTCATGCTCACTTTAAACATTATTGCGGTGGTGTCGTGTGGGGCGGGTCGTTACGTTCCCTCAAATATGGTTGAGCGAAGCGATGGCTGGTCCATGCGTCATGCTCGTGAACCGGTGCTGCCAGTGGGAATGGGTGTGCTTCTGTCTGCTTGTACTAAGGGCGTCGTATATTTATATTTTTTTTTCTGATTGATATTATCAATATGTATGGCACTTCTTACTCAAAACATAAAACTAATAGGCAAGTAAACCTTGTTTTGATTTTTCTTTTTTTTATTGCAATCATTTTGCTTTCTATAGTCAGTAGTTTTTGTAAGTTGTAGTTGTGTTTTGAGGCTGAGTCTGAGACTGAGAACAGGATGGAACAGGATGGAATAGGATTGCACAGGATGGAACAGGATATAAGAGGATGAATCAGGATGGAACAGGATGGAACAGGTAGGAACTGAGACTGAGACTGAGACTGAGGCTGAGTCTGAGATGAGACTGAGAACAGGATGGAATAGGATTGCACAGGATGGAACAGGATAGATCAGGTAGGACCTGAGACTGAGACTGAGACTGAGGCTGAGTCTGAGACTGAGAACAGGATGGAACAGGATGGTATAGGATTGCTCAGGATGGAACAGGATAGAACAGGATGAAACAGGATGGAACAGGATGGAATAGGATTGCACAGGATGGAACAGGATAGAACAGGTAGGAACTGAGACTGAGACTTAGGCTAAATCTGAATCTGAGACTGTGGCTGAATCTGAGACTGAGAACAGGATGAAACAGGATGGAATAGGATTGCACAGGATGGAACAGGATATAACAGGATGAATCAGGATGGAACAGGATGGAACAGGTAGGAACTGAGACTGAGACTGAGGCTGAGTCTGAGATGAGACTGAGAACAGGATGGAACAGGATAGAATAGGATTGCACAGGATGGAACAGGATGGAACAGGATATAACGGGATGAAACAGGATGGTACATGATAAATCAGGTAGGAACTGAGACTGAGACTGAGACTGAGACTGAGACTGAGACTGAGACAGAGACTGAGGCTGAGTCTGAGACTGAGAACAGGATGGAACAGGATGGAATAGGATTGCTCAGGATGGAACAGGATATAACAGGATGGAATAGGATTGCAAAAGGATGGAACAGGATAGAACAGGTAGGAACTGAGACTGAGACATCCTACTTCATCCTGTTCCATCCTGTTCCATGCTGTTCCATCCTGTTCCATCCTGTTCATCCTGTTCCATCCTGTTCCATCCTGTTTCATCCTGTTCCATCCTGTTCCATCCTGTTCCATTATGTTCCATTCTGTTCCATCCTGTACCATACTGTTCCATCCTGTTTCAGTCTCAGTCTCAGTTTCAGTCTCAGTCTGCCTCAGTTCCTACCTGTTCTATCCTGTTCCATCTTGTGCAATCCTATTCCATCCTGTTTCATCCTGTTATATCCTGTTCCATCCTATTCTCAGTCTCAGACTCAGCCTCAGTCTCAGTCTCAGTCTCAGTCACAGTCTCAGTTTCTACCTGATCTATCCTGTTCCATCCTGTTTCATCCTGTTATATCCTGTTCCATCCTGTTCTCAGTCTTATCTCAGACTCAGCCTCAGTCTCAGTCTCAGTCTCAGTCTCAGTTCCTACCTGTTCCATCCTGATTCATCCTCTTATATCCTGTTCCATCCTGTTCCTGCCTGTGCAATCCTATCCCATCCTGTTCCATCCTGTTCTCAGTCTCAGACTAAGTCTCAGTCTCAGACTCAGCCTCAGTCTCAGTCTCAGTCTCAGTCTCAGTCTCAGTCTCAGTCTCAGTCTCAGTCTCAGTCTCAGTCTCAGTCTCAGTCTCAGTCTCAGTCTCAGTCTCAGTCTCAGTCTCAGTCTCAGTCTCAGTCTCAGTCTCAGTCTCTGTCTCAGTTCCTACCTGTTCTATCCTGTTCTATCTTTTGCAATCCTATTCCATCCTGTTTCAACCTGTTATATCCTGTTCCATCCTGTTCTCAGTCACAGTCTCAGTCTCAGTCTCAGTCTTAGTCTCAGTCGCAGTCTCAGTCTCAGTTCTTACCTGTTCTATCCTGTTCCATCCTGTTCCATCCTGTTCCATCCTGTTCCATCCTGTTCCATCCTGTTCCATCCTGTTCCATCCTGTTCCATACTGTTCCATCCTGTTCTCAGTCTCATCTCAGACTCGGCCTCAGTCTCAGTTCCTTCCTGTTATATCCTATTCATGTTCATGTTCATCCTGTTCCATCCTGTTCTCAGTCTCAGTCTCAGTCTCAGTCTCAGTCTCAGTTTCAGTCTCAGTCTCAGTCTCAGTCTTAGTCTCAGTCGCAGTCTCAGTCTCAGTTCTTACCTGATCTATCCTGTTCCATCCTGTTCCATCCTGTTCCATCCTGTTCCATCCTGTACCATCCTGTACCATCCTGTTCCATCCTGTTCCATCCTGTTCCATCCTGTTCTCAGTCTCATCTCAGACTCGGCCTCAGTCCCAGTTCCTACCTGATCTATCCTGTTCCATCCTGTTTCATCCTGTTATATCCTGTTCCATCCTGTTCTCAGTCTCATCTCAGACTCGGCCTCAGTCTCAGTTCCTTCCTGTTATATCCTATTCATGTTCATGTTCATCCTGTTCCATCCTGTTTCATCCTGTTATATCCTGTTCCATCCTGTTCTCAGTCTCATCTCAGACTCGGCCTCAGCCTCAGTTTCATCCTGTTATATCCTATTCATGTTCATGTTCATCCTGTTCTCAGTCTCATCTCAGACTCAGTTTCAGTCTCAGTTCCTACCTGATCTATCCTGTTCCATCCTGTTATATCCTGTTCCATCCTGTTCCATCCAGTACCACGCTGTTCCATCCTGTTCTATCCTGTTTCAGTCTCAGTCTCAGTGTCAGTTTCAGTCTCAGTCTCAGTCTCAGTTTCAGTCTCAGTCTCAGTCTCTGTCTCAGTTCCTACCTGTTCTATCCTGTTCCATCCTGTTCCATCCTTGTCCATCCTGTCCCATCCTGTCACATCCTGTTCCATCCTGTTCCATCCTGTTCCATCCTGTTCCATCCTGTTCCATCCTGGTCCATCCTACTTCATCCTGTTCCATCCTGTTCCATTCTGTTCTCAGTCTCAGTCTCAGTCTCAGTTCCTACCTGTTCTACCCGGTTCCATCCTGTTTCCACCTGTCCCATCCCGGCCCATCCTGTCACATCCTGTTCCATCCTGTTCCCTCCTGTTCTATCCTGTTCCATCCTGTTCCATCCTGTTCCATCCTGTTCCATCCTGTTTCAGTCTCCCTGTTTCATCCTGTCACATCGTGTTCCATCCTGTTCTATCCTGCAACATTCTGTTTCCACCTATCCCAACCTGTCCCATCCTGTTCCATCCTGTTTCAGTCTCCCTGTTTTATCCTGTCCCATTCTGTCCCACCCTGTCACATCGTGTTTCATCCTGTTCCATCCTGCAACATCCTGTTTTTTTCACCTATCCCAACCTGTCCCATCCTGTCCCATCCTGTTTCAGTCTCTGTCTCTGTCTCAGTCTCAGTCTCAGTCTCAGTCTCAGTCTCAGTCTCAGTCTCAGTCTCAGTCTCAGTCTCAGTCTCAGTCTCAGTCTCAGTCTCAGTCTCAGTCTCAGTCTCAGTCTCAGTCTCAGTCTCAGTCTCAGTCTCAGTCTCAGTCTCAGTCTCAGTCTCAGTCTCAGTCTCAGTCTCAGTCTCAGTCTCAGTCTCAGTCTCAGTCTCAGTCTCAGTCTCAGTCTCAGTCTCAGTCTCAGTCTCAGTCTCAGTCTCAGTCTCAGTCTCAGTCTCAGTCACAGTCTCAGTCTCAGTCTCAGTCTTAGTCTCAGTCTCAGTCTCAGACTCAGTCTCAGACTCAGTCTCAGTCTCAGTTTCAGACTCATTTCCTACCTGTTCTATCCTGTTCCATCCTGTTCCATCCTGTTCCATCCTGTTCCATCCTGTTCCATCCTGGTCCATCCTAATTCATCCTGTTCCATCCTGTGCAATCTTCTGTTCAGTCTCAGTCTTAGTCTCAGTTCCTACCTGTTCTATCCTGTTCCATCCTGTTTCATCCTGTTCCATCCTGTTCCATCCTGTTCCATCCTGTTCCATCCTGTACCATGCTGTTCCATCCTGTTCCATCCTGTTTCAGTCTCAGTCTCAGTCTCAATTTCAGTCTCAGTTCCTACCTGTTCTATCCTGTTCTATCTTTTGCAATCCTATTCCATCCTGTTTCAACCTGTTATATCCTGTTCCATCCTGTTCTCAGTCTCAGTCTCAGTCTCAGTTTAAGTCTCAGTCTCAGTCTCAGTCTCAGTCTTAGTTTCATTCTCAGTCTCAGTCTCAGTTCTTACCTGATCTATCCTGTTCCATCCTGTTCCATCCTGATCCATCCTGTTCCATCCTGTTCCATCCTGTTCCATCCTGTTCCATCCTGTTCCATCCTGTTCTCAGTCTCATCTCAGACTCGGCCTCAGTCTCAGTTCCTACCTGATCTATCCTGTTCTATCTTTTGCAATCCTATTCCATCCTGTTTCATCCTGCTATATCCTGTTCCATCCTGTTCTCAGTCTCAGTCTCAGTCTCAGTCTCACTCTCACTCTTAGTCTCAGTCTCAGTCTCAGTTCTTACCTGATCTATCCTGTACCATCCTGTTCCATCCTGTTCCATCCTGTTCCATCCTGTTCTTAGTCTCAGTCTCAGTCTCAGTCTCAGTCTCAGTCTGTCTCAGTCTGTCTCAGTCTCAGTCTCAGTCTCAGTCTCAGTTCTTACCTGATCTATCCTGTTCCATCCTGTACCATCCTGTTCCATCCTGTTCCATCCTGTTCCATCCTGTTCCATCCTATTCCATCCTGTTCCGTCCTGTTCCATTCTGTTCTCAGTCAGTCTCAGTTCCTACCTGTTCTATCCTGTTCCATCTTGTGCAATCCTATTCCATCCTGTTTCATCCTGTTATATCCTGTTCCATCCTGTTCTCAGTCTCAGACTCAGCCTCAGTCTCAGTCTCAGTCTCAGTCACAGTCTCAGTTTTGTCTTTGTCTTTGTCTTTGTCTTTGTCATTGTCAACAGGATGGAACAGGATGGAACAGGATGGAACAGGATGGAACAGGATGGAACAGGATGGAACAGGATGGAACAGGATGGAACAGGATGGAACAGGATGGAACAGGATGGAACAGGATGGAACAGGATAGAACAGGATGGAACAGGATGGAACAGGATGGAACAGGATGGTACAGGATAGATCAGGTAAGAACTGAGACTGAGACTGAGACTGAGAGTGAGAGTGAGAGTGAGACTGAGACTGAGACTGAGACTGAGACTGAGACTGAGAACAGGATGGAACAGGATATAGCAGGATGAAACAGGATGGAATAGGATTGCAAAAGATAGAACAGGATAGATCAGGTAGGAACTGAGACTGAGGCCGAGTCTGAGATGAGACTGAGAACAGGATGAAACAGGATGGAACAGGATGGTACAGGATGGAACAGGATGGAACAGGATGGAACAGGATGGAACAGGATGGATCAGGATGGAACAGGATGGAACAGGATAGATCGGGTAAGAACTAAGACTGAGACTGAGAATGAGACTAAGACTGAGACTGAGACTGAGACTGAGACTGAGACTGAGACTGAGACTGAGAACAGGATGGAACAGGATATAACAGGTTGAAACAGGATGGAATAGGATTGCAAGAGATAGAACAGGATAGAACAGGTAGGAACTGAGACTGAAATTGAGACTGAGACTGAGACTGAAACAGGATGGAACAGGATGGAACAGCATGGTACAGGATGGAACAGGATGGAACAGCATGGTACAGGATGGAACAGGATAGAACAGGTAGGAACTGAGACTAAGACTGAGGCTGAGACTCAGTCTCAGTCTCAGTCTCAGTCTCAGTCTCAGTCTCAGTCTCAGTCTCAGTCTCAGTCTCAGTCTCAGTCTCAGTCTCAGTCTCAGTCTCAGTCTCAGTCTCAGTCTCAGTCTCAGTCTCAGTCTCAGTCTCAGTCTCAGTCTCAGTCTCAGTCTCAGTCTCTGTCTCAGTTCCTACCTGTTCTATCCTGTTCTATCTTTTGCAATCCTATTCCATCCTGTTTCAACCTGTTATATCCTGTTATATCCTGTTCTCAGTCTCAGTCTCAGTCTCAGTCTCAGTCTCAGTCTCAGTTTCAATCTCAGTCTCAGTCTCAGTCTCAGTCTCAGTCGCAGTCTCAGTCTCAGTTCTTACCTGATCTATCCTGTTCCATCCTGTTCCATCCTGTTCCATCCTGTTCCATCCTGTTCCATCCTGTTCCATCCTGTACCATCCTGTTCCATCCTGTTCCATCCTGTTCTCAGTCTCATCTCAGACTCGGCCTCAGTACCAGTTCCTACCTGATCTATCCTGTTCCATCCTGTTTCATCCTGTTATATCCTGTTCCATCCTGTTCTCAGTCTCATCTCAGACTCGGCCTCAGTCTCAGTTCCTTCCTGTTATATCCTATTCATGTTCATGTTCATCCTGTTCCATCCTGTTTCATCCTGTTATATCCTGTTCCATCCTGTTCTCAGTCTCATCTCAGACTCGGCCTCAGCCTCAGTTTCATCCTGTTATATGCTATTCATGTTCATGTTCATCCTGTTCTCAGTCTCATCTCAGACTCAGTTTCAGTCTCAGTTCCTACCTGATCTATCCTGTTCCATCCTGTTATATCCTGTTCCATCCTGTTCCATCCAGTACCACGCTGTTCCATCCTGTTCCATCCTGTTTCAGTCTCAGTCTCAGTCTCAGTCTCAGTCTCAGTTTCAGTCTCAGTCTCAGTCTCTGTCTCAGTTCCTACCTGTTCTATCCTGTTCCATCCTGTTCCATCCTTGTCCATTCTGTCCCATCCTGTCACATCCTGTTCCATCCTGTTCCATCCTGTTCCATCCTGGTCCATCCTACTTCATCCTGTTCCATCCTGTTCCATTCTGTTCTCAGTCTCAGTCTCAGTCTCAGTTCAGAAACAGGATGGAACAGGATAGATCAGGTAGAAACTGAGACTGTGACTGAGACTGAGACTGAGACTGAGGCTGAGTCTGAGACTGAGAACAGGATGGAACAGGATATAACAGGATGAAACAGGATGGAATAGGATTGCACAAGATGGAACAGGATAGAACAGGTAGGAACTGAGGCAGACTGAGACTGAAACTGAGACTGAGACTGAAACAGGATGGAACAGTATGGTACAGGATGGAACAGAATGGAACATAATGGAACAGGATGGAACAGGATGGAACAGGATGGAACAGGATGGAACAGGATGGAACAGGATGGAACAGGATGGAACAGGATGGAACAGCATGGAACAGGATGGAACAGGATGAAGTAGGATGGACCAGGATGGAACAGGATGGACCAGGATGGAACAGTATGGAACAGGATAGAACAGGTAGGAACTGAGACTAACTGAGAACAGAATGGATCAGGATGGAACAGGTAGGAACTGAGACTGAGACTGAGACTGAGACTGAGGCTGAGTCTGAGATAAGACTGAGAACAGGATGGAACAGGATATAACAGGATGAAACAGGATGGAACAGGATAGATCAGGTAGAAACTGAGACTGAGACTGAGACTGAGACTGAGGCTGAGTCTGAGACTGAGAACAGGATGGAACAGGATATAACAGGATGAAACAGGATGGAATAGGATTGCACAAGATGGAACAGGATAGAACAGGTAGGAACTGAGGCAGACTGAGACTGAAACTGAGACTGAGACTGAAACAGGATGGAACAGAATGGAACATAATGGAACATAATGGAACATAATGGAACAGGATGGAACAGGATGGAACAGGATGGAACAGGATGGAACAGGATGGAACAGGATGGAACAGGATGGAACAGGATGGAACAGGATGGAACAGGATGGAACAGGATGGAACAGGATGGAACAGGATGGAACAGGATGGAACAGGATGAAGTAGGATGGAACAGGATGGAACAGGATGAAGTAGGATGGAACAGGATGGACCAGGATGGAACAGTATGGAACAGTATAGAACAGGTAGGAACTGAGACTGACTGAGAACAGAATGGAACAGGATGGATCAGGATGGAACAGGATGGAACAGGATGGAACAGGATGGAACAGGATGGAACAGGATGGAACAGGATGGAACAGGATGGAACAGGATGGAACAGGATGGAACAGGATGGAACAGGATGGAACAGGATGGAACAGGATGGAACAGGATGGAACAGGATGGGACAGGATGGAACAGGATGGAACAGGATGGTACAGGATGGGACAGGATAGATCAGGTAAGAACTGAGACTGAGACTGAGACTGAGACTGAGACTGAGACTGAGACTGAGACTGAGACTGAGACTGAGACTGAGACAAACTGAGACAGACTAAGACTGAGACTGAGACTAAGAACAGGATGGAACAGGATGGAACAGGATGGAACAGGATGGAACAGGATGGAACAGGATGGAACAGGATGGAACAGGATGGAACAGGATGGAACAGGATGGAACAGGATGGAACAGGATGGAACAGGATGGAACAGGATGGAACAGGATGGAACAGGATGGAACAGGATGGAACAGGATGGAACAGGATGGAACAGGATGGAACAGGATGGAACAGGATGGAACAGGATGTAACAGGATGGAACAGGATGGAACAGGATGGAACAGGATGGAACAGGATGGAACAGGATGGAACAGGATGGAACAGGATGGTACAGGATAGATCAGGTAAGAACTGAGACTGAGACTGAGAGTGAGAGTGAGACTGAGACTGAGACTGAGACTGAGAACAGGATGGAACAGGATATAGCAGGATGAAACAGGATGGAATAGGATTGCAAAAGATAGAACAGGATAGATCAGGTAGGAACTGAGACTGAGGCCGAGTCTGAGATGAGACTGAGAACAGGATGAAACAGGATGGAACAGGATGGAACAGGATGGTACAGGATGGAACAGGATGGAACAGGATGGAACAGGATGGAACAGGATGGAACAGGATGGAACAGGATGGAACAGGATGGATCAGGATGGAACAGGATAGATCAGGTAAGAACTAAGACTGAGACTGAGAATGAGACTAAGACTGAGACTGAGACTGAGACTGTCCTCCTCCTCATCCTGTTTCAGTCTCAGTCTCTGTCTCAGTTCCTACCTGTTCTATCCTGTTCCATCCTGTTCCATCCTTGTCCATCCTGTCCCATCCTGTCCCATCCTGTCACATCCTGTTCCATCCTGTTCCATCCTGTTCCATCCTGTTCCATCCTGGTCCATCCTACTTCATCCTGTTCCATCCTGTTCCATTCTGTTCTCAGTCTCAGTCTCAGTCTCAGTTCCTACCTGTTCTACCCTGTTCCATCCTGTTTCCACCTGTCCCATCCCGGCCCATCCTGTCACACCCTGTTCCATCCTGTTTCCACCTGTCCCATCCCGGCCCAACCTATCCCAACCTGTCCCATCCTGTTTCAGTCTCTGTCTCTGTCTTAGTCTCAGCCTCAGTCTCAGTCTCAGTCTCAGTCTCAGTCTCAGTCTCAGTCTCAGTCTCAGTCTCAGTCTCAGTCTCAGTCTCAGTCTCAGTCTCAGTCACAGTCTCAGTCTCAGTCTCAGTCTCAGTCTTAATCTCAGCCTCAGTCTCAGTCTCAGACTCAGTCTCAGACTCAGTCTCAGTTTCAGACTCATTTCCTACCTGTTCTATCCTGTTCCATCCTGTTCCATCCTGTGCAATCTTCTGTTCAGTCTCAGTCTTAGTCTCAGTTCCTACCTGTTCTATCCTGTTCCATCCTGTTTCATCCTGTTCCATGCTGTTCCATCCTGTTCCATCCTGTACCATGCTGTTCCATCCTGTTCCATCCTGTTTCAGTCTCAGTCTCAGTCTCAATTTCAGTCTCAGTTCCTACCTGTTCTATCCTGTTCTATCTTTTGCAATCCTATTCCATCCTGTTTCAACCTGTTATATCCTGTTCCATCCTGTTCTCAGTCTCAGTCTCAGTCTCAGTTTAAGTCTCAGTCTCAGTCTCAGTCTCAGTCTCAGTCTTAGTTTCATTCTCAGTCTCAGTCTCAGTTCTTACCTGATCTATCCTGTTCCATCCTGTTCCATCCTGATCCATCCTGTTCCATCCTGTTCCATCCTGTTCCATCCTGTTCCATCCTGTTCCATCCTGTTCCATCCTGTACCATCCTGTTCCATCCTGTTCCATCCTGTTCTCAGTCTCATCTCAGACTCGGCCTCAGTCTCAGTTCCTACCTGATCTATCCTGTTCTATCTTTTGCAATCCTATTCCATCCTGTTTCATCCTGCTATATCCTGTTCCATCCTGTTCTCAGTCTCAGTCTCAGTCTCAGTCTCAGTCTCACTCTCACTCTTAGTCTTAGTCTCAGTCTCAGTCTCAGTTCTTACCTGATCTATCCTGTACCATCCTGTTCCATCCTGTTCCATCCTGTTCTTAGTCTCAGTCTCAGTCTCAGTCTCAGTCTGTCTCAGTCTGTCTCAGTCTCAGTCTCAGTCTCAGTTCTTACCTGATCTATCCTGTTCCATCCTGTACCATCCTGTTCCATCCTGTTCCATCCTGTTCCATCCTGTTCCATCCTGTTCCATCCTATTCCATCCTGTTCCGTCCTGTTCCATTCTGTTCTCAGTCAGTCTCAGTTCCTACCTGTTCTATCCTGTTCCATCTTGTGCAATCCTATTCCATCCTGTTTCATCCTGTTATATCCTGTTCCATCCTGTTCTCAGTCTCAGACTCAGCCTCAGTCTCAGTCTCAGTCTCAGTCACAGTCTCAGTTTTGTCTTTGTCTTTGTCTTTGTCTTTGTCTTTGTCTTTGTCTTTGTCTTTGTCTTTGTCTTTGTCTTTGTCTTTGTCTTTGTCTTTGTCTTTGTCTTTGTCTTTGTCGTTGTCTTTGTCTTTGTCTTTGTCTTTGCCTTTGCCTTTGTCTTTGTCTTTGTCTTTGTCTTTGTCTTTGTCTTTGTCTTTGTCTTTGTCTTTGTCTTTGTCTTTGTCTTTGTCTTTGTCTTTAGAATTGATCTGTGCGTAATATAAATAATAAATAGTCTATAATTATGTAGTTTTTGTTTATTTTTAGAAAAATATTTCATCTTCGCTCAATGTTTCCTCATCAAAGGTTAGCGTCTGACTGAGCCGTGATTCCGAACGAAAAAAAACGTCTGTGTGTGGTGGTACGTACGGAATCACGTTCGTACGGAATTACGAATCGGGATTACGTCTGTATGTGGCCAGCCTTAATTAAGTAGATAGGTAGGTGTACAGGCTATAGCTATGTACCTAGGTACTCAATGAAAAAAACTGAAATTTTCAAAATTTTACCTGGATTATTCACGAACACTTCCTCTACCTATTAATTTTCTTGTTCTACCTACAATTTATTTGAAAATAATATTACTATTTGCTTGATCAAAAATAAACAACACCGAATTCAGTGTCTTTGTCTTTGTCTTTGTCTTTGTCTTTGTCTTTGTCTTTGTCTTTGTCTTTGTCTTTGTCTTTGTCTTTGTCTTTGTCTTTGTCTTTGTCTTTGTCTTTGTCTTTGTCTTTGTCTTTGTCTTTGTCTTTGTCTTTGTCTTTGTCTTTGTCTTTGTCTTTGTCTTTGTCTTTGTCTTTGTCTTTGTCTTTGTCTTTGTCTTTGTCTTTGTCTTTGTCTTTGTCTTTGTCTTTGTCTTTGTCTTTGTCTTTGTCTTTGTCTTTGTCTTTGTCTTTGTCTTTGTCTTTGTCTTTGTCTTTGTCTTTGTCTTTGTCTTTGTCTTTGTCTTTGTCTTTGTCTTTGTCTTTGTCTTTGTCTTTGTCTTTGTCTTTGTCTTTGTCTTTGTCTTTGTCTTTGTCTTTGTCTTTGTCTTTAGAATTGATCTGTGCGTAATATAAATAATAAATAGTCTATAATTATGTAGTTTTTGTTTATTTTTAGAAAAATAATTCATCATCGCTCAATGTTTCCTCATCAAAGGTTAGCGTCTGACTGAGCCGTGATTCCGAACGAAAAAAAACGTCTGTGTGTGGTGGTACGTACGGAATCACGTACGTACGGAATTACGATTCGGGATTATGTCTGTATGTGGCCAGCCTTAATGAAGTAGATAGGTAGGTGTACAGGCTATAGCTATGTACCTAGGTACTCAATGAAAAAAACTGAAATTTTCAAAATTTTACCTGGATTATTCACGAACACTTCCTCTACCTATTAATTTTCTTGTTCTACCTACAATTTATTTGAAAATAATATTACTATTTGCTTGATCAAAAATAAACAACACCGAATTCAGTGTCTTTGTCTTTGTCTTTGTCTATATCTATATCTATGCTATCACCGACCGGACTTTTTTCATAAACTCCTTAGTGAACCAATCTTTTTTCTTATTTATAAACTGACGAAACTTTTTACTGAAAAAAAAACAACAACGAAATTAGCGGTATTTCATTTCAGTTCAAGCTATGCAAAACTCCTTGGTCGAACAATTTTTTTTTTCATAAAATGATAAGATTTATTTTGAATGGAACAGCTGATTTTTTTTCGTGATTTTGGGGTTGGTCATATAATGAAAGTTGTTCAGTTTGTCTTTGTCTTTGTCTTTGTCTTTGTCTTTGTCTTTGTCTTTGTCTTTGTCTTTGTCTTTGTCTTTGTCTTTGTCTTTGTCTTTGTCTTTGTCTTTGTCTTTGTCTTTGTCTTTGTCTTTGTCTTTGTCTTTGTCTTTGTCTTTGTCTTTGTCTTTGTCTTTGTCTTTGTCTTTGCCTTTGCCTTTGCCTTTGTCTTTGTCTTTGTCTTTGTCTTTGTCTTTGTCTTTGTCTTTGTCTTTGTCTTTGTCTTTGTCTTTGTCTTTGTCTTTGTCTTTGTCTTTGTCTTTGTCTTTGTCTTTGTCTTTGTCTTTGTCTTTGTCTTTGTCTTTGTCTTTGTCTTTGTCTTTGTCTTTGTCTTTGTCTTTGTCTTTGTCTTTGTCTTTGTCTTTGTCTTTGTCTTTGTCTTTGTCTTTGTCTTTGTCTTTGTCTTTGTCTTTGTCTTTGTCTTTGTCTTTGTCTTTGTCTTTGTCTTTGTCTTTGTCTTTGTCTTTGTCTTTGTCTTTGTCTTTGTCTTTGTCTTTGTCTTTGTCTTTGTCTTTGTCTTTGTCTTTGTCTTTGTCTTTGTCTTTGTCTTTGTCTTTGTCTTTGTCTTTGTCTTTGTCTTTAGAATTGATCTGTGCGTAATATAAATAATAAATAGTCTATAATTATGTAGTTTTTGTTTATTTTTAGAAAAATATTTCATCTTCGCTCAATGTTTCCTCATCAAAGGTTAGCGTTAGTCTTTGTCTTTGTCTTTGTCTTTGTC
Organism: Agriphila straminella; assembly: GCA_950108535.1. Taxonomy (NCBI): domain Eukaryota; kingdom Metazoa; phylum Arthropoda; class Insecta; order Lepidoptera; family Crambidae; genus Agriphila; species Agriphila straminella. The sequence continues at coordinate 161,796 of OX467324.1, read as the reverse complement.
TTTGTCTTTGTCTTTGTCTTTGTCTTTGTCTTTGTCTTTGTCTTTGTCTTTGTCTTTGTCTTTGTCTTTGTCTTTGTCTTTGTCTTTGTCTTTGTCTTTGTCTTTGTCTTTGTCTTTGTCTTTGTCTTTGTCTTTGTCTTTGTCTTTGTCTTTGTCTTTGTCTTTGTCTTTGTCTTTGTCTTTGTCTTTGTCTTTGTCTTTGTCTTTGTCTTTGTCTTTGTCTTTGTCTTTGTCTTTGTCTTTGTCTTTGTCTTTGTCTTTGTCTTTGTCTTTGTCTTTGTCTTTGTCTTTGTCTTTGTCTTTGTCTTTGTCTTTGTCTTTGTCTTTGTCTTTGTCTTTGCCTTTGTCTTTGTCTTTGTCTTTGTCTTTGTCTAACTGAGGCTGAGTCTGAGACTGAGAACAGGATGGAACAGGATGGAATAGGATTGCTCAGGATGGAACAGGATATAACAGGATGGAATAGGATTGCAAAAGGATGGAACAGGATAGAACAGGTAGGAACTGAGACTGAGACTGAGACTGAGACTGGGACTGAGGCTGAGTCTGAGACTGAGACTTAGTCTGAGACTGAGAACAGGATGGAACAGGATGGGATAGGATTGCACAGGCAGGAACAGGATGGAACAGGATATAAGAGGATGAATCAGGATGGAACAGGATGGAACAGGTAGGAACTGAGACTGAGACTGAGACTGAGACTGAGGCTGAGTCTGAGATAAGACTGAGAACAGGATGGAACAGGATATAACAGGATGAAACAGGATGGAACAGGATAGATCAGGTAGAAACTGAGACTGTGACTGAGACTGAGACTGAGACTGAGGCTGAGTCTGAGACTGAGAACAGGATGGAACAGGATATAACAGGATGAAACAGGATGGAATAGGATTGCACAAGATGGAACAGGATAGAACAGGTAGGAACTGAGGCAGACTGAGACTGAAACTGAGACTGAGACTGAAACAGGATGGAACAGTATGGTACAGGATGGAACAGAATGGAACATAATGGAACAGGATGGAACAGGATGGAACAGGATGGAACAGGATGAAACAGCATGGAACAGGATGGAACAGGATGGAACAGGATGGAACAGGATGGACCAGGATGGAACAGTATGGAACAGGATGGAACAGGATGAAGTAGGATGGACCAGGATGGAACAGGATGGACCAGGATGGAACAGTATGGAACAGGATAGAACAGGTAGGAACTGAGACTAACTGAGAACAGAATGGATCAGGATGGAACAGGTAGGAACTGAGACTGAGACTGAGACTGAGACTGAGGCTGAGTCTGAGATAAGACTGAGAACAGGATGGAACAGGATATAACAGGATGAAACAGGATGGAACAGGATAGATCAGGTAGAAACTGAGACTGAGACTGAGACTGAGACTGAGGCTGAGTCTGAGACTGAGAACAGGATGGAACAGGATATAACAGGATGAAACAGGATGGAATAGGATTGCACAAGATGGAACAGGATAGAACAGGTAGGAACTGAGGCAGACTGAGACTGAAACTGAGACTGAGACTGAAACAGGATGGAACAGAATGGAACATAATGGAACATAATGGAACAGGATGGAACAGGATGGAACAGGATGGAACAGGATGGAACAGGATGGAACAGGATGGAACAGGATGGAACAGGATGGAACAGGATGGAACAGGATGGAACAGGATGGAACAGGATGGAACAGGATGGAACAGGATGGAACAGGATGGAACAGGATGAAGTAGGGTGGAACAGGATGGAACAGGATGAAGTAGGATGGAACAGGATGGACCAGGATGGAACAGTATGGAACAGGATAGAACAGGTAGGAACTGAGACTGACTGAGAACAGAATGGAACAGGATGGAACAGGATGGAACAGGATGGAACAGGATGGAACAGGATGGAACAGGATGGAACAGGATGGAACAGGATGGAACAGGATGGAACAGGATGGAACAGGATGGAACAGGATGGAACAGGATGGAACAGGATGGAACAGGATGGAACAGGATGGAACAGGATGGAACAGGATGGAACAGGATGGAACAGGATGGAACAGGATGGAACAGGATGGAACAGGATGGAACAGGATGGTACAGGATGGGACAGGATAGATCAGGTAAGAACTGAGACTGAGACTGAGACTGAGACTGAGACTGAGACTGAGACTGAGACTGAGACTGAGACAGACTGAGACAGACTGAGACTGAGACTGAGACTAAGAACAGGATGGAACAGGATGGAACAGGATGGAACAGGATGGAACAGGATGGAACAGGATGGAACAGGATGGAACAGGATGGAACAGGATGGAACAGGATGGAACAGGATGGAACAGGATGGAACAGGATGGAACAGGATGGAACAGGATGGAACAGGATGGAACAGGATGGAACAGGATGGAACAGGATGGTACAGGATAGATCAGGTAAGAACTGAGACTGAGACTGAGAGTGAGAGTGAGACTGAGACTGAGACTGAGACTGAGAACAGGATGAAACAGGATATAGCAGGATGAAACAGGATGGAATAGGATTGCAAAAGATAGAACAGGATAGATCAGGTAGGAACTGAGACTGAGGCCGAGTCTGAGATGAGACTGAGAACAGGATGAAACAGGATGGAACAGGATGGTACTGGATGGAACAGGATGGAACAGGATGGAACAGGATGGAACAGGATGGATCAGGATGGAACAGGATAGATCAGGTAAGAACTAAGACTGAGACTGAGAATAAGACTAAGACTGAGACTGAGACTGAGACTGAGACTGAGAACAGGATGGAACAGGATATAACAGGTTGAAACAGGATGGAATAGGATTGCAAGAGATAGAACAGGATAGAACAGGTAGGAACTGAGACTGAAATTGAGACTGAGACTGAGACTGAAACAGGATGGAACAGGATGGAACAGCATGGTACAGGATGGAACAGGATGGAACAGCATGGTACAGGATGGAACAGGATAGAACAGGTAGGAACTGAGACTAAGACTGAGGCTGAGACTCAGTCTCAGTCTCAGTCTCAGTCTCAGTCTCAGTCTCAGTCTCAGTCTCAGTCTCAGTCTCAGTCTCAGTCTCAGTCTCAGTCTCAGTCTCAGTCTCAGTCTCAGTCTCAGTCTCAGTCTCAGTCTCAGTCTCAGTCTCAGTCTCAGTCTCAGTCTCAGTTCCTACCTGTTCTATCCTGTTCTATCTTTTGCAATCTTATTCCATCCTGTTTCAACCTGTTATATCCTGTTATATCCTGTTCTCAGTCTCAGTCTCAGTCTCAGTCTTAGTCTCAGTCTCAGTTTCAGTCTCAGTCTCAGTCTCAGTCTCAGTCTCAGTCTTAGTCTCAGTCGCAGTCTCAGTCTCAGTTCTTACCTGATCTATCCTGTTCCATCCTGTTCCATCCTGTTCCATCCTGTTCCATCCTGTTCCATCCTGTTCCATCCTGTTCCATCCTGTACCATCCTGTTCCATCCTGTTCTCAGTCTCATCTCAGACTCGGCCTCAGTCCCAGTTCCTACCTGATCTATCCTGTTCCATCCTGTTTCATCCTGTTATATCCTGTTCCATCCTGTTCTCAGTCTCATCTCAGACTCGGCCTCAGTCTCAGTTCCTTCCTGTTATATCCTTTTCATGTTCATGTTCATCCTGTTCCATCCTGTTTCATCCTGTTATATCCTGTTCCATCCTGTTCTCAGTCTCATCTCAGACTCGGCCTCAGCCTCAGTTTCATCCTGTTATATCCTATTCATGTTCATGTTCATCCTGTTCTCAGTCTCATCTCAGACTCAGTTTCAGTCTCAGTTCCTACCTGATCTATCCTGTTCCATCCTGTTATATCCTGTTCCATCCTGTTCCATCCAGTACCACGCTGTTCCATCCTGTTCCATCCTGTTTCAGTCTCAGTCTCAGTCTCAGTCTCAGTTTCAGTCTCAGTCTCAGTCTCTGTCTCAGTTCCTACCTGTTCTATCCTGTTCCATCCTGTTCCATCCTTGTCCATCCTGTCCCATCCTGTCACATCCTGTTCCATCCTGTTCCATCCTGTTCCATCCTGTTCCATCCTGGTCCATCCTACTTCATCCTGTTCCATCCTGTTCCATTCTGTTCTCAGTCTCAGTCTCAGTCTCAGTTCCTACCTGTTCTACCCTGTTCCATCCTGTTTCCACCTGTCCCATCCCGGCCCATCCTGTCACATCCTGTTCCATCCTGTTCCCTCCTGTTCTATCCTGTCCCATCCTGTTCCATCCTGTTTCAGTCTCCCTGTTTTATCCTGTCCCATTCTGTCCCACCCTGTCACATCGTGTTTCATCTTGTTCCATCCTGCAACATCCTGTTTTTTTCACCTATCCCAACCTGTCCCATCCTGTTTCAGTCTCTGTCTCTGTCTTAGTCTCAGCCTCAGTCTCAGTCTCAGTCTCAGTCTCAGTCTCAGTCTCAGTCTCAGTCTCAGTCTCAGTCTCAGTCTCAGTCTCAGTCTCAGTCTCAGTCTCAGTCTCAGTCTCAGTCTCAGTCTCAGTCTCAGTCTCAGTCTCAGTCACAGTCTCAGTCTCAGTCTCAGTCTCAGTCTTAGTCTCAGTCTCAGTCTCAGTCTCAGACTCAGTCTCAGACTCAGTCTCAGTCTCAGTTTCAGACTCATTTCCTACCTGTTCTATCCTGTTCCATCCTGTGCAATCTTCTGTTCAGTCTCAGTCTTAGTCTCAGTTCCTACCTGTTCTATCCTGTTCCATCCTGTTTCATCCTGTTCCATGCTGTTCCATCCTGTTCCATCCTGTACCATGCTGTTCCATCCTGTTCCATCCTGTTTCAGTCTCAGTCTCAGTCTCAATTTCAGTCTCAGTTCCTACCTGTTCTATCCTGTTCTATCTTTTGCAATCCTATTCCATCCTGTTTCAACCTGTTATATCCTGTTCCATCCTGTTCTCAGTCTCAGTCTCAGTCTCAGTTTAAGTCTCAGTCTCAGTCTCAGTCTCAGTCTCAGTCTTAGTTTCATTCTCAGTCTCAGTCTCAGTTCTTACCTGATCTATCCTTTTCCATCCTGTTCCATCCTGATCCATCCTGTTCCATCCTGTTCCATCCTGTTCCATCCTGTTCCATCCTGTTCCATCCTGTTCCATCCTGTACCATCCTGTTCCATCCTGTTCCATCCTGTTCTCAGTCTCATCTCAGACTCGGCCTCAGTCTCAGTTCCTACCTGATCTATCCTGTTCTATCTTTTGCAATCCTATTCCATCCTGTTTCATCCTGCTATATCCTGTTCCATCCTGTTCTCAGTCTCAGTCTCAGTCTCAGTCTCACTCTCACTCTTAGTCTTAGTCTCAGTCTCAGTTCTTACCTGATCTATCCTGTACCATCCTGTTCCATCCTGTTCCATCCTGTTCTTAGTCTCAGTCTCAGTCTCAGTCTCAGTCTGTCTCAGTCTGTCTCAGTCTCAGTCTCAGTCTCAGTTCTTACCTGATCTATCCTGTTCCATCCTGTACCATCCTGTTCCATCCTGTTCCATCCTGTTCCATCCTGTTCCATCCTGTTCCATCCTGTTCCATCCTATTCCATCCTGTTCCGTCCTGTTCCATTCTGTTCTCAGTCAGTCTCAGTTCCTACCTGTTCTATCCTGTTCCATCTTGTGCAATCCTATTCCATCCTGTTTCATCCTGTTATATCCTGTTCCATCCTGTTCTCAGTCTCAGACTCAGCCTCAGTCTCAGTCTCAGTCTTTGTCTTTGTCTTTGTCTTTGTCTTTGTCTTTGTCTTTGTCTTTGTCTTTGTCTTTGTCTTTGTCTTTGTCTTTGTCTGTGTCTTTGTCTTTGCCTTTGTCTTTGTCTTTGTCTTTGTCTTTGTCTTTGTCTTTGTCTTTGTCTTTGTCTTTGTCTTTGTCTTTGTCTTTGTCTTTAGAATTGATCTGTGCGTAATATAAATAATAAATAGTCTATAATTATGTAGTTTTTGTTTATTTTTAGAAAAATATTTCATCTTCGCTCAATGTTTCCTCATCAAAGGTTAGCGTCTGACTGAGCCGAAAAAAAACGTCTGTGTGTGGTGGTACGTACGGAATCACGTACGTACGGAATTACGAATCGGGATTACGTCTGTATGTGGCCAGCCTTAATTAAGTAGATAGGTAGGTGTACAGGCTATAGCTATGTACCTAGGTACTCAATGAAAAAAACTGAAATTTTCAAAATTTTACCTGGATTATTCACGAACACTTCCTCTACCTATTAATTTTCTTGTTCTACCTACAATTTATTTGAAAATAATATTACTATTTGCTTGATCAAAAATAAACAACACCGAATTCAGTGTCTTTGTCTTTGTCTTTGTCTTTGTCTTTGTCTTTGTCTTTGTCTTTGTCTTTGTCTTTGTCTTTGTCTTTGTCTTTGTCTTTGTCTTTGTCTTTGTCTTTGTCTTTGTCTTTGTCTTTGTCTTTGTCTTTGTCTTTGTCTTTGTATTTGTCTTTGTCTTTGTCTTTGTCTTTGTCTTTGTCTTTGTCTTTGTCTTTGTCTTTGTCTTTGTCTTTGTCTTTGTCTTTGTCTTTGTCTTTGTCTTTGTCTTTGTCTTTGTCTTTGTCTTTGTCTTTGTCTTTGTCTTTGTCTTTGTCTTTGTCTTTGTCTTTGTCTTTGTCTTTGTCTTTGTCTTTGTCTTTGTCTTTGTCTTTGTCTTTGTCTTTGTCTTTGTCTTTGTCTTTGTCTTTGTCTTTGTCTTTGTCTTTGTCTTTGTCTTTGTCTTTGTCTTTGTCTTTGTCTTTGTCTTTGTCTTTGTCTTTGTCTTTGTCTTTGTCTTTGTCTTTGTCTTTGTCTTTGTCTTTGTCTTTGTCTTTGTCTTTGTCTTTGTCTTTGTCTTTGTCTTTGTCTTTGTCTTTGTCTTTGTCTTTGTCTTTGTCTTTGTCTTTGTCTTTGTCTTTGTCTTTGTCTTTGTCTTTGTCTTTGTCTTTGTCTTTGTCTTTGTCTTTGTCTTTGTCTTTGTCTTTGTCTTTGTCTTTGTCTTTGTCTTTGTCTTTGTCTTTGTCTTTGTCTTTGTCTTTGTCTTTGTCTTTGTCTTTGTCTTTGTCTTTGTCTTTGTCTTTGTCTTTGTCTTTGTCTTTGTCTTTGTCTTTGTCTTTAGAATTGATCTGTGCGTAATATAAATAATAAATAGTCTATAATTATGTAGTTTTTGTTTATTTTTAGAAAAATAATTCATCATCGCTCAATGTTTCCTCATCAAAGGTTAGCGTCTGACTGAGCCGTGATTCCGAACGAAAAAAAACGTCTGTGTGTGGTGGTACGTACGGAATCACGTACGTACGGAATTACGATTCGGGATAATGTCTGTATGTGGCCAGCCTTAATGAAGTAGATAGGTAGGTGTACAGGCTATAGCTATGTACCTAGGTACTCAATGAAAAAAACTGAAATTTTCAAAATTTTACCTGGATTATTCACGAACACTTCTTCTACCTATTAATTTTCTTGTTCTACCTACAATTTATTTGAAAATAATATTACTATTTGCTTGATCAAAAATAAACAACACCGAATTCAGTGTCTTTGTCTTTGTCTTTGTCTTTGTCTATATCTATATCTATGCTATCACCGACCGGACTTTTTTCATAAACTCCTTAGTGAACCAATCTTTTTTCTTATTTATAAACTGACGAAACTTTTTACTGAAAAAAAAACAACAACGAAATTAGCGGTATTTCATTTCAGTTCAAGCTATGCAAAACTCCTTGGTCGAACAATTTTTTTTTTCATAAAATGATAAGATTTATTTTGAATGGAACAGCTGATTTTTTTTCGTGATTTTGGGGTTGGTCCTATAATGAAAGTGGTTCAGTTTATCTTTGTCTTTGTCTTTGTCTTTGTCTTTGTCTTTGTCTTTGTCTTTGTCTTTGTCTTTGTCTTTGTCTTTGTCTTTGTCTTTGTCTTTGTCTTTGTCTTTGTCTTTGTCTTTGTCTTTGTCTTTGTCTTTGTCTTTGTCTTTGTCTTTGTCTTTGTCTTTGTCTTTGTCTTTGTCTTTGTCTTTGTCTTTGTCTTTGTCTTTGTCTTTGTCTTTGTCTTTGTCTTTGTCTTTGTCTTTGTCTTTGTCTTTGTCTTTGTCTTTGTCTTTGTCTTTGTCTTTGTCTTTGTCTTTGTCTTTGTCTTTGTCTTTGTCTTTGTCTTTGTCTTTGTCTTTGTCTTTGTCTTTGTCTTTGTCTTTGTCTTTGTCTTTGTCTTTGTCTTTGTCTTTGTCTTTGTCTTTGTCTTTGTCTTTGTCTTTGTCTTTGTCTTTGTCTTTGTCTTTGTCAATGTCTTTGTCTTTGTCTTTGTCTTTGTCTTTGTCTTTGTCTTTGTCTTTGTCTTTGTCTTTGTCTTTGTCTTTGTCTTTGTCTTTGTCTTTGTCTTTGTCTTTGTCTTTGTCTTTGTCTTTGTCTTTGTCTTTGTCTTTGTCTTTGTCTTTGTCTTTGTCTTTGTCTTTGTCTTTGTCTTTGTCTTTGTCTTTGTCTTTGTCTTTGTCTTTGTCTTTGTCTTTGTCTTTGTCTTTGTCCTTGTCCTTGTCCTTGTCCTTGTCCTTGTCCTTGTCCTTGTCCTTGTCCTTGTCCTTGTCCTTGTCCTTGTCCTTGTCCTTGTCCTTGTCCTTGTCCTTGTCTTTGTCTTTGTCTTTGTCTTTGTCTTTGTCTTTGTCTTTGTCTTTGTCTTTGTCTTTGTCTTTGTCTTTGTCTTTGTCTTTGTCTTTGTCTTTGTCTTTGTCTTTGTCTTTGTCTTTGTCTTTGTCTTTGTCTTTGTCTTTGTCTTTGTCTTTGTCTATATCTATATCTATGCTATCACCGACCGGACTTTTTTCATAAACTCCTTAGTGAACCAATCTTTGTCTTTGTCTTTGTCTTTGTGTTTTTGTTTATTTTTAGAAAAATATTTTATCTTCGCTCAATGTTTCCTCATCAAAGGTTAGCGTCTGACTGAGCCGTGATTCCGAACGAAAAAAAACGTCTGTGTGTGGTGGTACGTACGGAATCACGTACGTACGGAATTACGAATCGGGATTACGTCTGTATGTGGCCAGCCTTAATGAAGTAGATAGGTAGGTGTACAGGCTATAGCTATGTACCTAGGTACTCAATGAAAAAAACTGAAATTTTCAAAATTTTACCTGGATTATTCACGAACACTTCCTCTACCTATTAATTTTCTTGTTCTACCTACAATTTATTTGAAAATAATATTACTATTTGCTTGATCAAAAATAAACAGCACCGAATTCAGTGTCTTTGTCTTTGTCTTTAGAATTGATCTGTGCGTAATATAAATAATAAATAGTCTATAATTATGTAGTTTTTGTTTATATTAAGAAAAATATTTCATCTTCGCTCAATGTTTCCTCATCAAAGGTTAGCGTCTGACTGAGCCGTGATTCCGAACGAAAAAAAACGTCTGTGTGTGGTGGTACGTACGGAATCACGTACGTACGGAATTACGAATCGGGATTACGTCTGTATGTGGCCAGCCTTAATGTAGTAGATAGGTAGGTGTACAGGCTATAGCTATGTACCTAGGTACTCATGGAAAAAAACTGAAATTTTCAAAATTTTACCTGGATTATTCACGAACACTTCCTCTACCTATTAATTTTCTTGTTCTACCTACAATTTATTTGAAAATAATATTACTATTTGCTTGATCAAAAATAAACAACACCGAATTCAGTGTCTTTGTCTTTGTCTTTGTCTTTGTCTTTGTCTTTGTCTTTGTCTTTGTCTTTGTCTTTGTCTTTGTCTTTGTCTTTGTCTTTGTCTTTGTCTTTGTCTTTGTCTTTGTCTTTGTCTTTGTCTTTGTCTTTGTCTTTGTCTTTGTCTTTGTCTTTGTCTTTGTCTTTGTCTTTGTCTTTGTCTTTGTCTTTGTCTTTGTCTTTGTCTTTGTCTTTGTCTTTGTCTTTGTCTTTGTCTTTGTCTTTGTCTTTGTCTTTGTCTTTGTCTTTGTCTTTGTCTTTGTCTTTGTCTTTGTCTTTGTCTTTGTCTTTGTCTTTGTCTTTGTCTTTGTCTTTGTCTTTGTCTTTGTCTTTGTCTTTGTCTTTGTCTTTGTCTTTGTCTTTGTCTTTGTCTTTGTCTTTGTCTTTGTCTTTGTCTTTGTCTTTGTCTTTGTCTTTGTCTTTGTCTTTGTCTTTGTCTTTGTCTTTGTCTTTGTCTTTGTCTTTGTCTTTGTCTTTGTCTTTGTCTTTGTCTTTGTCTTTGTCTTTGTCTTTGTCTTTGTCTTTGTCTTTGTCTTTGTCTTTGTCTTTGTCTTTGTCTTTGTCTTTGTCTTTGTCTTTGTCTTTGTCTTTGTCTTTGTCTTTGTCTTTGTCTTTGTCTTTGTCTTTGTCTTTGTCTTTGTCTTTGTCTTTGTCTTTGTCTTTGTCTTTGTCTTTGTCTTTGTCTTTGTCTTTGTCTTTGTCTTTGTCTTTGTCTTTGTCTTTGTCTTTGTCTTTGTCTTTGTCTTTGTCTTTGTCTTTGTCTTTGTCTTTGTCTTTGTCTTTGTCTTTGTCTTTGTCTTTGTCTTTGTCTTTGTCTTTGTCTTTGTCTTTGTCTTTGTCTTTGTCTTTGTCTTTGTCTTTGTCTTTGTCTTTGTCTTTGTCTTTGTCTTTGTCTTTGTCTTTGTCTTTGTCTTTGTCTTTGTGTTTTTGCTTATTTTTAGAAAAATATTTTATCTTCGCTCAATGTTTCCTCATCAAAGGTTAGCGTCTGACTGAGCCGTGATTCCGAACGAAAAAAAACGTCTGTGTGTGGTGGTACGTACGGAATCACGTACGTACGGAATTACGAATCGGGATTACGTCTGTATGTGGCCAGCCTTAATGAAGTAGATAGGTAGGTGTACAGGCTATAGCTATGTACCTAGGTACTCAATGAAAAAAACTGAAATTTTCAAAATTTTACCTGGATTATTCACGAACACTTCCTCTACCTATTAATTTTCTTGTTCTACCTACAATTTATTTGAAAATAATATTACTATTTGCTTGATCAAAAATAAACAGCACCGAATTCAGTGTCTTTGTGTCTTTAGAATTGATCTGTGCGTAATATAAATAATAAATAGTCTATAATTATGTAGTTTTTGTTTATATTAAGAAAAATATTTCATCTTCGCTCAATGTTTCCTCATCAAAGGTTAGCGTCTGACTGAGCCGTGATTCCGAACGAAAAAAAACGTCTGTGTGTGGTGGTACGTACGGAATCACGTACGTACGGAATTACGAATCGGGATTACGTCTGTATGTGGCCAGCCTTAATGTAGTAGATAGGTAGGTGTACAGGCTATAGCTATGTACCTAGGTACTCATGGAAAAAAACTGAAATTTTCAAAATTTTACCTGGATTATTCACGAACACTTCCTCTACCTATTAATTTTCTTGTTCTACCTACAATTTATTTGAAAATAATATTACTATTTGCTTGATCAAAAATAAACAACACCGAATTCAGTGTCTTTGTCTTTGTTTTTGTCTTTGTCTTTGTCTTTGTCTTTGTCTTTGTCTTTGTCTTTGTCTTTGTCTTTGTCTTTGTCTTTGTCTTTGTCTTTGTCTTTGTCTTTGTCTTTGTCTTTGTCTTTGTCTTTGTCTTTGTCTTTGTCTTTGTCTTTGTCTTTGTCTTTGTCTTTGTCTTTGTCTTTGTCTTTGTCTTTGTCTTTGTCTTTGTCTTTGTCTTTGTCTTTGTCTTTGTCTTTGTCTTTGTCTTTGTCTTTGTCTTTGTCTTTGTCTTTGTCTTTGTCTTTGTCTTTGTCTTTGTCTTTGTCTTTGTCTTTGTCTTTGTCTTTGTCTTTGTCTTTGTCTTTGTCTTTGTCTTTGTCTTTGTCTTTGTCTTTGTCTTTGTCTTTGTCTTTGTCTTTGTCTTTGTCTTTGTCTTTGTCTTTGTCTTTGTCTTTGTCTTTGTCTTTGTCTTTGTCTTTGTCTTTGTCTTTGTCTTTGTCTTTGTCTTTGTCTTTGTCTTTGTCTTTGTCTTTGTCTTTGTCTTTGTCTTTGTCTTTGTCTTTGTCTTTGTCTTTGTCTTTGTCTTTGTCTTTGTCTTTGTCTTTGTCTTTGTCTTTGTCTTTGTCTTTGTCTTTGTCTTTGTCTTTGTCTTTGTCTTTGTCTTTGTCTTTGTCTTTGTCTTTGTCTTTGTCTTTGTCTTTGTCTTTGTCTTTGTCTTTGTCTTTGTCTTTGTCTTTGTCTTTGTCTTTGTCTTTGTCTTTGTCTTTGTCTTTGTCTTTGTCTTTGTCTTTGTCTTTGTCTTTGTCTTTGTCTTTGTCTTTGTCTTTGTCTTTGTCTTTGTCTTTGTCTTTGTCTTTGTCTTTGTCTTTGTCTTTGTCTTTGTCTTTGTCTTTGTCTTTGTCTTTGTCTTTGTCTTTGTCTTTGTCTTTGTCTTTGTCTTTGTCTTTGTCTTTGTCTTTGTCTTTGTCTTTGTCTTTGTCTTTGTCTTTGTCTTTGTCTTTGTCTTTGTCTTTGTCTTTGTCTTTGTCTTTGTCTTTGTCTTTGTCTTTGTCTTTGTCTTTGTCTTTGTCTTTGTCTTTGTCTTTGTCTTTGTCTTTGTCTTTGTCTTTGTCTTTGTCTTTGTCTTTGTCTTTGTCTTTGTCTTTGTCTTTGTCTTTGTCTTTGTCTTTGTCTTTGTCTTTGTCTTTGTCTTTGTCTTTGTCTTTGTCTTTGTCTTTGTCTTTGTCTTTGTCTTTGTCTTTGTCTTTGTCTTTGTCTTTGTCTTTGTCTTTGTCTTTGTCTTTGTCTTTGTCTTTGTCTTTGTCTTTGTCTTTGTCTTTGTCTTTGTCTTTGTCTTTGTCTTTGTCTTTGTCTTTGTCTTTGTCTTTGTCTTTGTCTTTGTCTTTGTCTTTGTCTTTGTCTTTGTCTTTGTCTTTGTCTTTGTCTTTGTCTTTGTCTTTGTCTTTGTCTTTGTCTTTGTCTTTGTCTTTGTCTTTGTCTTTGTCTTTGTCTTTGTCTTTGTCTTTGTCTTTGTCTTTGTCTTTGTCTTTGTCTTTGTCTTTGTCTTTGTCTTTGTCTTTGTCTTTGTCTTTGTCTTTGTCTTTGTCTTTGTCTTTGTCTTTGTCTTTGTCTTTGTCTTTGTCTTTGTCTTTGTCTTTGTCTTTGTCTTTGTCTTTGTCTTTGTCTTTGTGTTTTTGTTTATTTTTAGAAAAATATTTTATCTTCGCTCAATGTTTCCTCATCAAAGGTTAGCGTCTGACTGAGCCGTGATTCCGAACGAAAAAAAACGTCTGTGTGTGGTGGTACGTACGGAATCACGTACGTACGGAATTACGAATCGGGATTACGTCTGTATGTGGCCAGCCTTAATGAAGTAGATAGGTAGGTGTACAGGCTATAGCTATGTACCTAGGTACTCAATGAAAAAAACTGAAATTTTCAAAATTTTACCTGGATTATTCACGAACACTTCCTCTACCTATTAATTTTCTTGTTCTACCTACAATTTATTTGAAAATAATATTACTATTTGCTTGATCAAAAATAAACAGCACCGAATTCAGTGTCTTTGTCTTTGTCTTTGTCTTTGTCTTTGTCTTTAGAATTGATCTGTGCGTAATATAAATATTAAATAGTCTATAATTATGTAGTTTTTGTTTATATTTAGAAAAATATTTCATCTTCGCTCAATGTTTCCTCATCAAAGGTTAGCGTCTGACTGAGCCGTGATTCCGAACGAAAAAAACGTCTGTGTGTGGTGGTACGTACGGAATCACGTACGTACGGAATTACGAATCGGGATTACGTCTGTATGTGGCCAGCCTTAATGTAGTAGATAGGTAGGTGTACAGGCTATAGCTATGTACCTAGGTACTCATGGAAAAAAACTGAAATTTTCAAAATTTTACCTGGATTATTCACGAACACTTCCTCTACCTATTAATTTTCTTGTTCTACCTACAATTTATTTGAAAATAATATTACTATTTGCTTGATCAAAAATAAACAATACCGTATTCAGTGTCTTTGTCTTTGTCTTTGTCTTTGTCTTTGTCTTTGTCTTTGTCTTTGTCTTTGTCTTTGTCTTTGTCTTTGTCTTTGTCTTTGTCTTTGTCTTTGTCTTTGTCTTTGTCTTTGTCTTTGTCTTTGTCTTTGTCTTTGTCTTTGTCTTTGTCTTTGTCTTTGTCTTTGTCTTTGTCTTTGTCTTTGTCTTTGTCTTTGTCTTTGTCTTTGTCTTTGTCTTTGTCTTTGTCTTTGTCTTTGTCTTTGTCTTTGTCTTTGTCTTTGTCTTTGTCTTTGTCTTTGTCTTTGTCTTTGTCTTTGTCTTTGTCTTTGTCTTTGTCTTTGTCTTTGTCTTTGTCTTTGTCTTTGTCTTTGTCTTTGTCTTTGTCTTTGTCTTTGTCTTTGTCTTTGTCTTTGTCTTTGTCTTTGTCTTTGTCTTTGTCTTTGTCTTTGTCTTTGTCTTTGTCTTTGTCTTTGTCTTTGTCTTTGTCTTTGTCTTTGTCTTTGTCTTTGTCTTTGTCTTTGTCTCTGTCTCTGTCTCTGTCTTTGTCTTTGTCTTTGTCTTTGTCTCTGTCTCTGTCTTTGTCTTTGTCTTTGTCTTTGTCTTTAGAATTGATCTGTGCGTACTGCGTAATATAAATAATAAATAGTCTATAATTATGTAGTTTTTGTTTATTTTTAGAAAAATATTTCATCTTCGCTCAATGTTTCCTCATCAAAGGTTAGCGTCTGACTGAGCCGTGATTCCGAACGAAAAAAAACGTCTGTGTGTGGTGGTACGTACGGAATCACGTACGTACGGAATTACGAATCGGGATTACGTCTGTATGTGGCCAGCCTTAATGAAGTAGATAGGTAGGTGTACAGGCTATAGCTATGTACCTAGGTACTCAATGAAAAAAACTGAAATTTTCAAAATTTTACCTGGATTATTCACGAACACTTCCTCTACCTATTAATTTTCTTGTTCTACCTACAATTTATTTGAAAATAATATTACTATTTGCTTGATCAAAAATAAACAACACCGAATTCAGTGTCTTTGTCTTTGTCTTTGTCTTTGTCTATATCTATATCTATGCTATCACCGACCGGACTTTTTTCATAAACTCCTTAGTGAACCAATCTTTTTTCTTATTTATAAACTGACGAAACTTTTTACTGAAAAAAAAACAACAACGAAATTAGCGGTATTTCATTTCAGTTCAAGCTATGCAAAACTCCTTGGTCGAACAATTTTTTTTTTCATAAAATGATAAGATTTATTTTGAATGGAACAGCTGATTTTTTTTCGTGATTTCGGGGTTGGTCCTATAATGAAAGTTGTTCAGTTTATCTTTGTCTTTGTCTTTGTCTTTGTCTTTGTCTTTGTCTTTGTCTTTGTCTTTGTCTTTGTCTTTGTCTTTGTCTTTGTCTTTGTCTTTGTCTTTGTCTTTGTCTTTGTCTTTGTCTTTGTCTTTGTCTTTGTCTTTGTCTTTGTCTTTGTCTTTGTCTTTGTCTTTGTCTTTGTCTTTGTCTTTGTCTTTGTCTTTGTCTTTGTCTTTGTCTTTGTCTTTGTCTTTGTCTTTGTCTTTGTCTTTGTCTTTGTCTTTGTCTTTGTCTTTGTCTTTGTCTTTGTCTTTGTCTTTGTCTTTGTCTTTGTCTTTGTCTTTGTTATTGTCTTTGTCTTTGTCTTTGTCTTTGTCTTTGTCTTTGTCTTTGTCTTTGTCTTTGTCTTTGTCTTTGTCTTTGTCTTTGTCTTTGTCTTTGTCTTTGTCTTTGTCTTTGTCTTTGTCTTTGTCTTTGTCTTTGTCTTTGTCTTTGTCTTTGTCTTTGTCTTTGTCTTTGTCTTTGTCTTTGTCTTTGTCTTTGCCTTTGTCTTTGTCTTTGTCTTTGTCTTTGTCTTTGTCTTTAGAATTGATCTGTGCGTAATATAAATAATAAATAGTCTATAATTATGTAGTTTTTGTTTATTTTTAGAAAAATATTTCATCTTCGCTCAATGTTTCCTCATCAAAGGTTAGCGTCTGACTGAGCCGTGATTCCGAACGAAAAAAAACGTCTGTGTGTGGTGGTACGTACGGAATCACGTACGTACGGAATTACGAATCGGGATTACGTCTGTATGTGGCCAGCCTTAATGTAGTAGATAGGTAGGTGTACAGGCTATAGCTATAAACCTAGGTACTCATGGAAAAAAACTGAAATTTTCAAAATTTTACCTGGATTATTCACGAACACTTCCTCTACCTATTAATTTTCTTGTTCTACCTACAATTTATTTGAAAATAATATTACTATTTGCTTGATCAAAAATAAACAATACCGTATTCAGTGTCTTTGTCTTTGTCTTTGTCTTTGTCTTTGTCTTTGTCTTTGTCTTTGTCTTTGTCTTTGTCTTTGTCTTTGTCTTTGTCTTTGTCTTTGTCTTTGTCTTTGTCTTTGTCTTTGTCTTTGTCTTTGTCTTTGTCTTTGTCTTTGTCTTTGTCTTTGTCTTTGTCTTTGTCTTTGTCTTTGTCTTTGTCTTTGTCTTTGTCTTTGTCTTTGTCTTTGTCTTTGTCTTTGTCTTTGTCTTTGTCTTTGTCTTTGTCTTTGTCTTTGTCTTTGTCTTTGTCTTTGTCTTTGTCTTTGTCTTTGTCTTTGTCTTTGTCTTTGTCTTTGTCTTTGTCTTTGTCTTTGTCTTTGTCTTTGTCTTTGTCTTTGTCTTTGTCTTTGTCTTTGTCTTTGTCTTTGTCTTTGTCTTTGTCTTTGTCTTTGTCTTTGTCTTTGTCTTTGTCTTTGTCTTTGTCTTTGTCTTTGTCTTTGTCTTTGTCTTTGTCTTTGTCTTTGTCTTTGTCTCTGTCTCTGTCTCTGTCTTTGTCTTTGTCTTTGTCTTTGTCTCTGTCTCTGTCTTTGTCTTTGTCTTTGTCTTTGTCTTTAGAATTGATCTGTGCGTACTGCGTAATATAAATAATAAATAGTCTATAATTATGTAGTTTTTGTTTATTTTTAGAAAAATATTTCATCTTCGCTCAATGTTTCCTCATCAAAGGTTAGCGTCTGACTGAGCCGTGATTCCGAACGAAAAAAAACGTCTGTGTGTGGTGGTACGTACGGAATCACGTACGTACGGAATTACGAATCGGGATTACGTCTGTATGTGGCCAGCCTTAATGAAGTAGATAGGTAGGTGTACAGGCTATAGCTATGTACCTAGGTACTCAATGAAAAAAACTGAAATTTTCAAAATTTTACCTGGATTATTCACGAACACTTCCTCTACCTATTAATTTTCTTGTTCTACCTACAATTTATTTGAAAATAATATTACTATTTGCTTGATCAAAAATAAACAACACCGAATTCAGTGTCTTTGTCTTTGTCTTTGTCTTTGTCTATATCTATATCTATGCTATCACCGACCGGACTTTTTTCATAAACTCCTTAGTGAACCAATCTTTTTTCTTATTTATAAACTGACGAAACTTTTTACTGAAAAAAAAACAACAACGAAATTAGCGGTATTTCATTTCAGTTCAAGCTATGCAAAACTCCTTGGTCGAACAATTTTTTTTTTCATAAAATGATAAGATTTATTTTGAATGGAACAGCTGATTTTTTTTCGTGATTTCGGGGTTGGTCCTATAATGAAAGTTGTTCAGTTTATCTTTGTCTTTGTCTTTGTCTTTGTCTTTGTCTTTGTCTTTGTCTTTGTCTTTGTCTTTGTCTTTGTCTTTGTCTTTGTCTTTGTCTTTGTCTTTGTCTTTGTCTTTGTCTTTGTCTTTGTCTTTGTCTTTGTCTTTGTCTTTGTCTTTGTCTTTGTCTTTGTCTTTGTCTTTGTCTTTGTCTTTGTCTTTGTCTTTGTCTTTGTCTTTGTCTTTGTCTTTGTCTTTGTCTTTGTCTTTGTCTTTGTCTTTGTCTTTGTCTTTGTCTTTGTCTTTGTCTTTGTCTTTGTCTTTGTCTTTGTCTTTGTCTTTGTCTTTGTCTTTGTCTTTGTCTTTGTCTTTGTCTTTGTCTTTGTCTTTGTCTTTGTCTTTGTCTTTGTCTTTGTCTTTGTCTTTGTCTTTGTCTTTGTCTTTGTCTTTGTCTTTGTCTTTGTCTTTGTCTTTGTCTTTGTCTTTGTCTTTGTCTTTGTCTTTGTCTTTGTCTTTGTCTTTGTCTTTGTCTTTGTCTTTGTCTCTGTCTCTGTCTCTGTCTTTGTCTTTGTCTTTGTCTTTGTCTCTGTCTCTGTCTTTGTCTTTGTCTTTGTCTTTAGAATTGATCTGTGCGTACTGCGTAATATAAATAATAAATAGTCTATAATTATGTAGTTTTTGTTTATTTTTAGAAAAATATTTCATCTTCGCTCAATGTTTCCTCATCAAAGGTTAGCGTCTGACTGAGCCGTGATTCCGAACGAAAAAAAACGTCTGTGTGTGGTGGTACGTACGGAATCACGTACGTACGGAATTACGAATCGGGATTACGTCTGTATGTGGCCAGCCTTAATGAAGTAGATAGGTAGGTGTACAGGCTATAGCTATGTACCTAGGTACTCAATGAAAAAAACTGAAATTTTCAAAATTTTACCTGGATTATTCACGAACACTTCCTCTACCTATTAATTTTCTTGTTCTACCTACAATTTATTTGAAAATAATATTACTATTTGCTTGATCAAAAATAAACAACACCGAATTCAGTGTCTTTGTCTTTGTCTTTGTCTTTGTCTATATCTATATCTATGCTATCACCGACCGGACTTTTTTCATAAACTCCTTAGTGAACCAATCTTTTTTCTTATTTATAAACTGACGAAACTTTTTACTGAAAAAAAAACAACAACGAAATTAGCGGTATTTCATTTCAGTTCAAGCTATGCAAAACTCCTTGGTCGAACAATTTTTTTTTTCATAAAATGATAAGATTTATTTTGAATGGAACAGCTGATTTTTTTTCGTGATTTCGGGGTTGGTCCTATAATGAAAGTTGTTCAGTTTATCTTTGTCTTTGTCTTTGTCTTTGTCTTTGTCTTTGTCTTTGTCTTTGTCTTTGTCTTTGTCTTTGTCTTTGTCTTTGTCTTTGTCTTTGTCTTTGTCTTTGTCTTTGTCTTTGTCTTTGTCTTTGTCTTTGTCTTTGTCTTTGTCTTTGTCTTTGTCTTTGTCTTTGTCTTTGTCTTTGTCTTTGTCTTTGTCTTTGTCTTTGTCTTTGTCTTTGTCTTTGTCTTTGTCTTTGTCTTTGTCTTTGTCTTTGTCTTTGTCTTTGTCTTTGTCTTTGTCTTTGTCTTTGTCTTTGTCTTTGTCTTTGTCTTTGTCTTTGTCTTTGTCTTTGTCTTTGTCTTTGTCTTTGTCTTTGTCTTTGTTATTGTCTTTGTCTTTGTCTTTGTCTTTGTCTTTGTCTTTGTCTTTGTCTTTGTCTTTGTCTTTGTCTTTGTCTTTGTCTTTGTCTTTGTCTTTGTCTTTGTCTTTGTCTTTGTCTTTGTCTTTGTCTTTGTCTTTGTCTTTGTCTTTGTCTTTGCCTTTGTCTTTGTCTTTGTCTTTGTCTTTGTCTTTGTCTTTAGAATTGATCTGTGCGTAATATAAATAATAAATAGTCTATAATTATGTAGTTTTTGTTTATTTTTAGAAAAATATTTCATCTTCGCTCAATGTTTCCTCATCAAAGGTTAGCGTCTGACTGAGCCGTGATTCCGAACGAAAAAAAACGTCTGTGTGTGGTGGTACGTACGGAATCACGTACGTACGGAATTACGAATCGGGATTACGTCTGTATGTGGCCAGCCTTAATGTAGTAGATAGGTAGGTGTACAGGCTATAGCTATAAACCTAGGTACTCATGGAAAAAAACTGAAATTTTCAAAATTTTACCTGGATTATTCACGAACACTTCCTCTACCTATTAATTTTCTTGTTCTACCTACAATTTATTTGAAAATAATATTACTATTTGCTTGATCAAAAATAAACAATACCGTATTCAGTGTCTTTGTCTTTGTCTTTGTCTTTGTCTTTGTCTTTGTCTTTGTCTTTGTCTTTGTCTTTGTCTTTGTCTTTGTCTTTGTCTTTGTCTTTGTCTTTGTCTTTGTCTTTGTCTTTGTCTTTGTCTTTGTCTTTGTCTTTGTCTTTGTCTTTGTCTTTGTCTTTGTCTTTGTCTTTGTCTTTGTCTTTGTCTTTGTCTTTGTCTTTGTCTTTGTCTTTGTCTTTGTCTTTGTCTTTGTCTTTGTCTTTGTCTTTGTCTTTGTCTTTGTCTTTGTCTTTGTCTTTGTCTTTGTCTTTGTCTTTGTCTTTGTCTTTGTCTTTGTCTTTGTCTTTGTCTTTGTCTTTGTCTTTGTCTTTGTCTTTGTCTTTGTCTTTGTCTTTGTCTTTGTCTTTGTCTTTGTCTTTGTCTTTGTCTTTGTCTTTGTCTTTGTCTTTGTCTTTGTCTTTGTCTTTGTCTTTGTCTTTGTCTTTGTCTTTGTCTTTGTCTTTGTCTTTGTCTTTGTCTTTGTCTTTGTCTTTGTCTTTGTCTTTGTCTTTGTCTTTGTCTTTGTCTTTGTCTTTGTCTTTGTCTTTGTCTTTGTCTTTGTCTTTGTCTTTGTCTTTGTCTTTGTCTTTGTCTTTGTCTTTGTCTTTGTGTTTTTGTTTATTTTTAGAAAAATATTTTATCTTCGCTCAATGTTTCCTCATCAAAGGTTAGCGTCTGACTGAGCCGTGATTCCGAACGAAAAAAAACGTCTGTGTGTGGTGGTACGTACGGAATCACGTACGTACGGAATTACGAATCGGGATTACGTCTGTATGTGGCCAGCCTTAATGAAGTAGATAGGTAGGTGTACAGGCTATAGCTATGTACCTAGGTACTCAATGAAAAAAACTGAAATTTTCAAAATTTTACCTGGATTATTCACGAACACTTCCTCTACCTATTAATTTTCTTGTTCTACCTACAATTTATTTGAAAATAATATTACTATTTGCTTGATCAAAAATAAACAGCACCGAATTCAGTGTCTTTGTCTTTGTCTTTGTCGTTGTCTTTGTCTTTAGAATTGATCTGTGCGTAATATAAATATTAAATAGTCTATAATTATGTAGTTTTTGTTTATATTTAGAAAAATATTTCATCTTCGCTCAATGTTTCCTCATCAAAGGTTAGCGTCTGACTGAGCCGTGATTCCGAACGAAAAAAAACGTCTGTGTGTGGTGGTACGTACGGAATCACGTACGTACGGAATTACGAATCGGGATTACGTCTGTATGTGGCCAGCCTTAATGTAGTAGATAGGTAGGTGTACAGGCTATAGCTATGTACCTAGGTACTCATGGAAAAAAACTGAAATTTTCAAAATTTTACCTGGATTATTCACGAACACTTCCTCTACCTATTAATTTTCTTGTTCTACCTACAATTTATTTGAAAATAATATTACTATTTGCTTGATCAAAAATAAACAATACCGTATTCAGTGTCTTTGTCTTTGTCTTTGTCTTTGTCTTTGTCTTTGTCTTTGTCTTTGTCTTTGTCTTTGTCTTTGTCTTTGTCTTTGTCTTTGTCTTTGTCTTTGTCTTTGTCTTTGTCTTTGTCTTTGTCTTTGTCTTTGTCTTTGTCTTTGTCTTTGTCTTTGTCTTTGTCTTTGTCTTTGTCTTTGTCTTTGTCTTTGTCTTTGTCTTTGTCTTTGTCTTTGTCTTTGTCTTTGTCTTTGTCTTTGTCTTTGTCTTTGTCTTTGTCTTTGTCTTTGTCTTTGTCTTTGTCTTTGTCTTTGTCTTTGTCTTTGTCTTTGTCTTTGTCTTTGTCTTTGTCTTTGTCTTTGTCTTTGTCTTTGTCTTTGTCTTTGTCTTTGTCTTTGTCTTTGTCTTTGTCTTTGTCTTTGTCTTTGTCTTTGTCTTTGTCTTTGTCTTTGTCTTTGTCTTTGTCTTTGTCTTTGTCTTTGTCTTTGTCTTTGTCTTTGTCTTTGTCTTTGTCTTTGTCTTTGTCTTTGTCTTTGTCTTTGTCTTTGTCTTTGTCTTTGTCTTTGTCTTTGTCTTTGTCTTTGTCTTTGTCTTTGTCTTTGTCTTTGTCTTTGTCTTTGTCTTTGTCTTTGTCTTTGTCTTTGTCTTTGTCTTTGTCTTTGTCTTTGTCTTTGTCTTTGTCTTTGTCTTTGTCTTTGTCTTTGTCTTTGTCTTTGTCTTTGTCTTTGTCTTTGTCTTTGTCTTTGTCTTTGTCTTTGTCTTTGTCTTTGTCTTTGTCTTTGTCTTTGTCTTTGTCTTTGTCTTTGTCTTTGTCTTTGTCTTTGTCTTTGTCTTTGTCTTTGTCTTTGTCTTTGTCTTTGTCTTTGTCTTTGTCTTTGTCTTTGTCTTTGTCTTTGTCTTTGTCTTTGTCTTTGTCTTTGTCTTTGTCTTTGTCTTTGTCTTTGTCTTTGTCTTTGTCTTTGTCTTTGTCTTTGTCTTTGTCTTTGTCTTTGTCTTTGTCTTTGTCTTTGTCTTTGTCTTTGTCTTTGTCTTTGTCTTTGTCTTTGTCTTTGTCTTTGTCTTTGTCTTTGTCTTTGTCTTTGTCTTTGTCTTTGTCTTTGTCTTTGTCTTTGTCTTTGTCTTTGTCTTTGTCTTTGTCTTTGTCTTTAGAATTGATCTGTGCGTAATATAAATAATAAATAGTCTATAATTATGTAGTTTTTGTTTATTTTTAGAAAAATATTTCATCTTCGCTCAATGTTTCCTCATCAAAGGTTAGCGTCTGACTGAGCCGTGATTCCGAACGAAAAAAAACGTCTGTGTGTGGTGGTACGTACGGAATCACGTACGTACGGAATTACGAATCGGGATTACGTCTGTATGTGGCCAGCCTTAATGAAGTAGATAGGTAGGTGTACAGGCTATAGCATTGTACCTAGGTACTCAATGAAAAAAACAGAAATTTTCAAAATTTTACCTGGATTATTCACGAACACTTCCTCTACCTATTAATTTTCTTGTTCTACCTACAATTTATTTGAAAATAATATTACTATTTGCTTGATCAAAAATAAACAACACCGAATTCAGTGTCTTTGTCTTTGTCTTTGTCTTTGTCTATATCTATATCTATGCTATCACCGACCGGACTTTTTTCATAAACTCCTTAGTGAACCAATCTTTTTTCTTATTTATAAACTGACGAAACTTTTTACTGAAAAAAAAACAACGACGAAATTAGCGGTATTTCATTTCAGTTCAAGCTATGCAAAACTCCTTGGTCAAACAATTTTTTTTTCATAAAATGATAAGATTTATTTTGAATGGAACAGCTGATTTTTTTTCGTGATTTCGGGGTTGGTCCTATAATGAAAGTTGTTCAGTTTATCTTTGTCTTTGTCTTTGTCTTTGTCTTTGTCTTTGTCTTTGTCTTTGTCTTTGTCTTTGTCTTTGTCTTTGTCTTTGTCTTTGTCTTTGTCTTTGTCTTTGTCTTTGTCTTTGTCTTTGTCTTTGTCTTTGTCTTTGTCTTTGTCTTTGTCTTTGTCTTTGTCTTTGTCTTTGTCTTTGTCTTTGTCTTTGTCTTTGTCTTTGTCTTTGTCTTTGTCTTTGTCTTTGTCTTTGTCTTTGTCTTTGTCTTTGTCTTTGTCTTTGTCTTTGTCTTTGTCTTTGTCTTTGTCTTTGTCTTTGTCTTTGTCTTTGTCTTTGTCTTTGTCTTTGTCTTTGTCTTTGTCTTTGTCTTTGTCTTTGTCTTTGTCTTTGTCTTTGTCTTTGTCTTTGTCTTTGTCTTTGTCTTTGTCTTTGTCTTTGTCTTTGTCTTTGTCTTTGTCTTTGTCTTTGTCTTTGTCTTTGTCTTTGTCTTTGTCTTTGTCTTTGTCTTTGTCTTTGTCTTTGTCTTTGTCTTTGTCTTTGTCTTTGTCTTTGTCTTTGTCTTTGTCTTTGTCTTTGTCTTTGTCTTTGTCTTTGTCTTTGTCTTTGTCTTTGTCTTTGTCTTTGTCTTTAGAATTGATCTGTGCGTAATATAAATAATAAATAGTCTATAATTATGTAGTTTTTGTTTATTTTTAGAAAAATATTTCATCTTCGCTCAATGTTTCCTCATCAAAGGTTAGCGTCTGACTGAGCCGTGATTCCGAACGAAAAAAAACGTCTGTGTGTGGTGGTACGTACGGAATCACGTACGTACGGAATTACGAATCGGGATTACGTCTGTATGTGGCCAGCCTTAATGAAGTAGATAGGTAGGTGTACAGGCTATAGCATTGTACCTAGGTACTCAATGAAAAAAACAGAAATTTTCAAAATTTTACCTGGATTATTCACGAACACTTCCTCTACCTATTAATTTTCTTGTTCTACCTACAATTTATTTGAAAATAATATTACTATTTGCTTGATCAAAAATAAACAACACCGAATTCAGTGTCTTTGTCTTTGTCTTTGTCTTTGTCTATATCTATATCTATGCTATCACCGACCGGACTTTTTTCATAAACTCCTTAGTGAACCAATCTTTTTTCTTATTTATAAACTGACGAAACTTTGTACTGAAAAAAAAACAACGACGAAATTAGCGGTATTTCATTTCAGTTCAAGCTATGCAAAACTCCTTGGTCAAACAATTTTTTTTTCATAAAATGATAAGATTTATTTTGAATGGAACAGCTGATTTTTTTTCGTGATTTCGGGGTTGGTCCTATAATGAAAGTTGTTCAGTTTATCTTTGTCTTTGTCTTTGTCTTTGTCTTTGTCTTTGTCTTTGTCTTTGTCTTTGTCTTTGTCTTTGTCTTTGTCTTTGTCTTTGTCTTTGTCTTTGTCTTTGTCTTTGTCTTTGTCTTTGTCTTTGTCTTTGTCTTTGTCTTTGTCTTTGTCTTTGTCTTTGTCTATGTCTTTGTCTTTGTCTTTGTCTTTGTCTTTGTCTTTGTCTTTGTCTTTGTCTTTGTCTTTGTCTTTGTCTTTGTCTTTGTCTTTGTCTTTGTCTTTGTCTTTGTCTTTGTCTTTGTCTTTGTCTTTGTCTTTGTCTTTGTCTTTGTCTTTGTCTTTGTCTTTGTCTTTGTCTTTGTCTTTGTCTTTGTCTTTGTCTTTGTCTTTGTCTTTGTCTTTGTCTTTGTCTTTGTCTTTGTCTTTGTCTTTGTCTTTGTCTTTGTCTTTGTCTTTGTCTTTGTCTTTGTCTTTGTCTTTGTCTTTGTCTTTGTCTTTGTCTTTGTCTTTGTCTTTGTCTTTGTCTTTGTCTTTGTCTTTGTCTTTGTCTTTGTCTTTGTCTTTGTCTTTGTCTTTGTCTTTGTCTTTGTCTTTGTCTTTGTCTTTGTCTTTGTCTTTGTCTTTGTCTTTGTCTTTGTCTTTGTCTTTGTCTTTGTCTTTGCCTTTGCCTTTGCCTTTGCCTTTGCCTTTGTCTTTGTCTTTGTCTTTGTCTTTGTCTTTGTCTTTGTCTTTGTCTTTGTCTTTGTCTTTGTCTTTGTCTTTGTCTTTGTCTTTGTCTTTGTCTTTGTCTTTGTCTTTGTCTTTGTCTTTGTCTTTGTCTTTGTCTTTGTCTTTGTCTTTGTCTTTGTCTTTGTCTTTGTCTTTGTCTTTGTCTTTGTCTTTGTCTTTGTCTTTGTCTTTGTCTTTGTCTTTGTCTTTGTCTTTGTCTTTGTCTTTGTCTTTGTCTTTGTCTTTGTCTTTGTCTTTGTCTTTGTCTTAGTCTTTGTCTTTGTCTTTGTCTTTGTCTTTGTCTTTGTCTTTGTCTTTGTCTTTTTCTTTGTCTTTGTCTTTGTCTTATATAATTTGTCTAGATATAATTATCACAGAATATACAGGGTTATTTGTAAAACACCACCAACCTCGCAGGAGTAGATTACCAACATCATAAACAACAACATTTGTTCTACAACTTTTGATACCTAATTCGTTAGATTTTACTTTCATACAAAAAAATATCATTTTAATTTACCGTTCGTATGTTCATAACTCTACGCGCAGCGCGCAGAGCGCCTGCGGCCCTATTTTTGAATCCTTCGACTGGCGTCGAGCGCTTGGTTTCTACTGATTTTCGTTCGACATTAATTGACTTTCCATATTTTTAAATCGCTCGACCGCAACGAGTGCCCCTACCCACTCGTGAACAGGCGAAAAATACGGAAAATCGACGTCATGCGACTTGGAAGACGAGTGTGACTTAAGTCGCATGCGACAAAACTATGTCATACGAGCGATTCAAAAATAGGGTTCCCTCTTTTCTACTGATTTTCGTTCGACATTTGACTCAATTGAGTCGAATGTCAAACGAAAATCAGTAGAAAAGAGCGCTCGATGCCAGTCGAGCGATTCAAAATAGGCCCCTGGTGCGCGCGACCCTCCCGCCCCACTCGCCCCGCCGCGCCGCCATCCATAGACGTAAAAGGTATCGAAAATTACAATAAAAACTGGAAAATTCATTTTTGGTGAATGTATTGAGACTGTTAAAAGTCGTAGAACAAACGTTGTTGTTTATGATGTTGGTAATATACTCCTGTGAGGTTGTTGGTGTTTTACAATTAACCCTGTATAATAGTACTAACGTAGATAATTATATCCACAAGCCGTACTAATCTCTATGTTCCATTCATAAGCGATTAACTGTCCTGTATTTACAAATACTTAAGTTAAGAGAGTGTGAACCTGAATCTAGTCCTCGGTTTACTTACCCCTCTAGTTACTCTGCCTTTGAACGAATCCTAGTTCCCCTGGAATATAAACTACTTATTTCAGGTTTCAAAGTTTAAATCACAAAATATATTACATTGCACAATATGAATGAAGGTAGCCTACATGCCTAAAAGTTATATACCTAATAAGTTGCCATAAATGTAATTTCATAATTGTATGATACCTGTAAACGTAAATTAAAAAAAATAAATTGTTGATTTTTAATTGTTGTTTTAATTAAAATCTTATACCTCAAGGTTGTGCAGCGTTTCACAATGTTTCTGAGGACAACATGCGACAACTGTTCGGGATCAAATTTGCTACATAACTGACTTGACAACGCTATTTGACACCATACACAACCAACACACACTGACACTTCGAATATTCTGGAAGCACAAGATGCCTGAACGGGTACTCTGCTGGTTCTCCTAGATTTTTCTCGTGCATTTGACACTTTAAATATTCATATTTTTCTGATCTTATTAGGGGTTTGATGTGCCGACGGTAAAGTGGTTTCATAGTTATTTGACCGACCGCTCTCAGTACGTTAAATTGCGTAATACTGAAGAGTGACATAATCTACTCAATTACCAGTTTCACGAAGTGTACCTCAAGGATCGATCCTAGGCCCCCTCTTGTTCATAACTTATA
This sequence comes from Agriphila straminella, assembly GCA_950108535.1. Lineage (NCBI taxonomy): Eukaryota > Metazoa > Arthropoda > Insecta > Lepidoptera > Crambidae > Agriphila > Agriphila straminella. Next base: position 134,767 of record OX467324.1, on the reverse strand, counting down.
ATGTAATTCAAGATATTCCCGATTTTTTTTATGATTTAACTACAAATGTAAGTTTTCAGATTTTTCCCTGTATTTTGTAGTATAAGACGATTATAGGGTACTTTCCGTTGACTTAGAACTATGAGGGAAGTAATACCACAGAATATATAATAGTACTATATATAAAATTCAAAGTCCTGACTGACTGACTGACTGACTGAGTGAGATATCAACGCACAGCCCAAACCGCTGAACCTAGAGACTTGAAATTTTGCACATAGGTTCCTTATGAGGTATCTAGGGGTGCACTAAGAAAGGATTTTTCAAAACTCACCCCCCAAGGGGGTGAAACGGGGGTCCAAAGTTTGTATAAAAGTCCCTCAGTTTTGAAGCTAGGATCTTCAAATTTTGTGTTTAGGCTGACCATTGAAAACTAATAAATACGGGTCTTGGCCTTTATTCAAAATTCTACCCCCGAAGGGGTCAAAAGGGAGATGAAGTTGTGTATTGAAGAAAATCCTTTATTTTCGAAGTAAAAATCGCTAAATTTATAATTTAGGCTTATCGATGGAAATCTAACGCAACGTATTTGTTAGTATTTCAATCCCTATGGGGATGAAATGGGGGTAAAAAGGGGTAAAAAAACCCAAAAATAGATATGGATGTCGTTATTGGGGTTTTCTGGGATGACGATTGCAAAAATGACATTTATTTTGAAGTCCAACACGGTGGACATGATTTGACCCCTAAAGGGGTGAAAATGGGGTTCAAATTTTGAATGGAAAAATAATATAAAATAGACATTACAACTTCAAACTTCATAGGAGCACATCTAAAAATAAATAGGCAAACAGATATTTTGTAATTTTGAAAATCAACCACATAGGGGTAAATGCGTGAGTAAACATAAAAATCGATGTGGATGTCGTTCTTGAGGTTTCATGGGATGGTGATTGCGAAAATGACATTTATTTTGAAGTCCAACACGGTGGACATGATTGGACCTGGACATGCACATCCAGGGGACGGGGACGGGACGGGAACGGGAACGGGAACGGGAACGGGAACGGGAACGGGAACGGGAACGGGAACGGGAACGGGAACGGGAACGGGAACGGGAACGGGAACGGGAACGGGAACGGGAACGGGAACGGGAACGGGAACGGGAACGGGAACGGGAACGGGAACGGGAACGGGAACGGGAACGGGAACGGGAACGGGAACGGGAACGGGAACGGGAACGGGAACGGGAACGGGAACGGGAACGGGAACGGGAACGGGAACGGGAACGGGAACGGGAACGGGAACGGGAACGGGAACGGGAACGGGAACGGGAACGGGAACGGGAACGGGAACGGGAACGGGAACGGGAACGGGAACGGGAACGGGAACGGAAACGGGAACGGGATACTAATATCTCTGGATCCAAATTTGAATATTATAAACTAGCTTCCGCCCGCGACTTCGTCCGCGTGGACATTCGATAAAATCCTCATGTTTTAATTTCATTAAATTCTGATCAACCGTTTTTACGTGATTAGGCGGGTCCCCACCAAGCGAGCAGCCTCGTGCGAGGCCCGTGCGGCAAACGTGCTGCCTCGCGAGGCAGCGCGCTTGGTGGGAACCCGCCTAATTACGTAAAAACGGCTGATCAGAATTTAATGAAATTAAATCATGAAGATTTTATCGAATGTCCACGCGGACGAAGTCGCGGGCGGAAGCTAGTACCCTATAAACCCTAAAAATGCTTCCCTTGAGAGTGTCGGGATATGCATTTTTTGTGGTAAAAACTTCCGTATCTTTTTTCTCATTAACTTAGAAGTTTGATTTTTTCACTAACTTTAAGTGACTATAGACACGTTTTAATTTGGTTATGTTTTCAGAATAATAGAACAGTTGAATGTGAATATTTAAAGTGTCAAATGCACGAGAAAATTCTAGGAGAACCAGCAGAGTACCCGTTCAGGCAACTTGTGCTTCCAGAATATTCGAAGTTTCAGTGTGTGTTTAACTGATCGCCAGATATAGTAAAATTTAACGTAAAAAATAGTCTTTTTAGTGCCAAAAATAGCCCATTCATTTTAATGTGAAATTCTAACCAAAGTTTTCACATCTGGCTACCAAAATAATCATTGTTAATGTAAAAATAGTAAATGATCACCAAAATAATTTGCACTACATTTTAATTTAAAATGTCATACGAATGTCATGATTTGATACCTAGATATAACAACATTTTATATAGATATAAATCAATAACACAACGCATATTTTTGTATTTTGTGAATTGATATTACAATTCTTCATTATTATCCTGGCAACATTGCCTCGGTTGTGATTGGTCGGTAATCTGCTAATCAGAAGCGAGGAAAATGGCGCCAAATTGCCATTGTCAATGTAGTGGGGAGAACTTTGGTGGTGCCGGTGGCCGAGCAGTCACCAGTTGTCTCCAGTTGTCGACTTGTAAAGATCTAAAACTAGTGGCTCTGTGAGCTGTAGACCTCGCGAGTCAATGTTCACCCTAATATATAATATCTCCGCCATTTTAAAAAATTTTAAAAAACAGTCTCGACATAAAAATTCTATATAATTATGAAATTTGATCACAAAAAATCACGGGAATCGGTTGAGAAATGCAACCCGAGAGGTGAACAGACAGCTGGAAAGCCGGATTAAAATACGTTCTTTTAAATATCTCCGCCATTTTGTAAAATATCGAAAAACTGTCTCGACAAAAAAATTCTACATTATTATCAAATCTATTCACAAAACTTCATGGAAATCGGTTGAGAAATGCGACCTGTAGAGGAGAACAGACAGCGCCGGAAAGCGGGACTGAAATATGGTTTTGTATACATATCTCCGAAATAAAAAAAAAACGGGCTAGACAAAAAAAAATATAAATTTTTTGAACCTAGTGATAAAATTTTACGAGAATCGGCTGAGAAATGCTATCTGTAGAAGAGAAAAGACAGCGCTGGAAAGCTGGACTGGAATATGTTTTTTTACATATCTCCACCAATTTAGAAAAATTTCAAAAAACTGGCGTGACAAAAAAATTCAAGTTATTTTCAAACCTGCTTACAAAATTTCACGTGGATCGGTTGAGAAATGCGACCTGTAGAGGAGAACAGACAACGCTGGAAAACTGGACTGAAATCTGTTTTTTTAACATATCTCCGCCATTTTGAAAAAAAACAAAAAATTAACTTAACAATTTTTTTTTTTTTTTTTTTTTTTTTTTTTAGGTTAGGTTAGGTTAGGTTAGGTTGGGGTGGGGTTAGGTTAGGTTAGGTTAGGTTAGGTTAGGTTAGGTTAGGTTAGGTTAGGTTAGGTTAGGTTAGGTTAGGTTAGGTTAGGTTAGGTTAGGTTAGGTTGGGGTGCTAGGCCAGACAACCTCCTCGTGGTGCACCCTGGGCGTCACCGCTCTGTTGCGGTGACGGCGAATAGTCTGGCGAGGTAGGGCCCGACCGGCGTCTTGGACGTTTCCGAGTAGCGGCGGTGCGGGTCGGAGAGTTGGGGGCCTTCTGTAGGTCCAGCAGTCCCTTTTGGACGTAGTGTTGGGAACGCCGTAACCTCGTACGTGGTGCGGGGCCGGAGGCCGCCACTTCAAGTGGGGGCTGCGTGGAAGGATACCACTATAAAAAACCAAAGGGGAGCCTATCCCCCTCTAATGGTAGGCCCAATAACCAATGACATGGACAAGTGTAAAAAGTTAATACCCCAGGAAGGTACCAGCTGCTCCGCAGCTGGAGAATCCTTCCCGAGCACCTCGGTGCTCGGCAGCCCCTCGTATTCTGGGGGGGGCAACAACTGTCTGTCGGACAATGCGCTGGGTCCGGGTAAAAACTGCGCCGGAAGTAAGGCACGAGACCGGTCTCGTTCGTCCGTGTCGAAGAAGACTCTTTTAGATGATGGTGGGCCTAGCTCAGGCGGATCGTATTACGCTGCAAGCAGCAAAACCAAAAAACCTGTAATTGTGTTAGAGAGAGTAGGAAGTGTGGAGAGTATGCTATCGGGCTCCGATTGCACACTTACAGAGACGAGCAATGTGAGCGATTTTCGTGAGCCCTTGTCGCTAAGAAGTAGGACTCATAAGCGTCCACGCTCTCATGATGCCAATAGTTCCGGTTCGGAACTATCGGATAGCCAGTCGATAAGATCGAGTTCATCTTGTTCGAAACTGTCACGGCGGGGAAGGGGACGTCCCCCGACCACTGGCCACTGTATCGGTCTTGCCAAGGCTGTGAATGAATACAAATCGGCAAGAAGAGAAGAACTGCTGCTTCAAGCAGAGGAAGAGACGTTTGCAATGACGCAGGCTGCAAGGGTAAATAGAGCCCGACGCGCATTGGAGAGAGGCAATCCAATGAATACAGAAGACGACGAAAAATCCGATGCGATTCTCCGGGAACAAGCTAAGGAAGAATGCGCGATAATTCTCCATGTCGCAGAACACTCTAGAAATCTAAAGGGTACGTTCCAACGGTCACTTAAAGAGTCAGTGAACTCGCTCAAAGAAGTGGTAAACATCCTGGGCAAGCGTACCATAAATGAGGAAACCACCAAGCTTCAAGCTGAAAATGCGCGCCTGAGGGCCGAGGTGGAACAACTTAAAAAAGCGATGGCTGAGCTGCGAGTAGAAATGCATAGTTACTCAGTGCAGAGATCTATGCCCGCTCCATGCGAAACACCGATGGAAACGTCGGCACCAGCAATCGATCAAGACCTAATGAGGGAGGTCATGATACAGGTGGGCACCATGGTGTCTACTAGACTAGAGTCGCTAGAGGCACGCCTTCCTCCTCAGGAACGGCTTCGTCCGCCATTGGCAGCGGACAGGAAAAATAAGGCATCCCCTACAACTCAATTGCCTGTTCAAGAGCCTGAACTACCGGCACCCCCGGTTCCGGCACCACGAACAGAGAGTGGGAAAAAGAAAGGCAAAGGGAAAGGCAAAAAGACGACTCCACAGCCGGTCTCTGAGCCGCAATCTGGTTCTGCACCTGCGTCGCAACCCAAACCAAAGCCTGCGCCACGTTCAGGGAGTGCAAAGAAGACGGTGCCTTCACAGAAAGATTTATCGACACCAGGACCCTCCACCAATCAGCCTGTAGAGGAGGAGGGCTGGGAACAAGTCACAAATCGAAAAGCAAAAAATAAAGTAAATAAGAAGGAAGCAGCTAAGAAACAGGAACAAGCTGCAAAGATCAAGAAAAAGAAGAAAAAGAAGGACAAGCTGCGACCACCACGTACAACAGCGGTGGTCATTACTTTAGACAAAGAGGCACAAGACCAAGGCCTATCATATGCTGACGTCATTGGAAGGGCGAGGCGAAGCATAGCGTTGGAAGACCTAGAAATAGCCGGAGTCAAAGTTAAAATGACTCTCACTGGGGCCCGCGCAATAGAAATACCAGGTTCTGACTCTGGTGATAAGGCAGATCGCTTAGCTGAAAAACTAAAAGATATTCTCCCAGAGGGTGTTAAAGTTACAAGGCCGGTAAAATGCGCGGACCTTCGTTTATCTGGATTGGATGATTCCATCTCACAAGATGATATTGTAACTGCAGTTTCTTCGAAGGGGGGGTGCCTGAAAGATGCTGTAAAGGTGGGGGCAATCCGTAGTGGACCGGGAGGAATGGGGACTGTTTCTGTACAGTGTCCGGTCAACGCCGCTAGGGTAATCGTTGGAGAAGGTAGACTTCTCATAGGGTGGAGCTCTGTCTCTGTCCGTGCACTAGAGCCACGACCGCTCATGTGCTTCCGCTGCTTGGAGTTGGGTCACACTAAGCAGCAGTGCAATGCCCAGATAGACCGCAGCAACTTGTGCCTTCGCTGCGGTAAGGCTGGTCATAAGGTAGCACAATGCACCGACAAGCCGCACTGTCCAATCTGTGCGAATCTTAAACGGCCTGCGGACCATAGCATGGGGACCAAAAAATGTGCCCCACCAACGAAAAGGCACAAGGTAGCCGGAGGGACCCCGGCCACCACCAATCGAGTAGAGCGGCCTAGTCCGCCAGAGGCAATGGAAACCACCAATGGATAGTGGCCCTCTTCTATTCCTCCAAGCGAATGTAAACCACTGCGCCAGATCACAAGATCTTTTTGCACAAGCAATGGCGGAGGGTTCTATAGATGTGGCAGTAGCATCGGAGCCGTATTACATCTCACCTCAACCAAACTGGGCTGGGGATATAAATGGTGTCGTTGCAGTCTGCACTCCAGCTTGTGCTCCTCCTTTTCAGGTTATAGAAAGAGGCGCAGGGTTTGTTGTAGTAAAAATAAGAGATTTCGTAGTGATCGGGGGTTATTTTTCACCTAACCTAGGAGTGGCTGAGCTTGAAGTCTACCTCGATACGCTTAGTCCAGTGTTGAGAAGATTAAGTCCAAATCCTGTACTCATAATGGGGGATCTTAACTGTAAATCGTCAGCCTGGAATTCTCCTGTCACTAAACCTAAGGGCACTGTTCTGGCAGACTGGGTCGGGACGTCAGGGCTCGTTGTTTGTAATAGGGGCTCAGTTTATACTTGCGTCAGGAGGAATGGAGGGTCCATCGTGGATGTGACGTTTGCGACTCCATCCATGGCCCGGCGCATTCAAGACTGGCGCGTTATAGTAAATACGGAGACGTTGTCGGACCACCGATATATAAAGTTTAAAATCTCCTCCCATCAGGTGACAAACAACACCCGTTCATCTAGAGCAGCTGGTAGAGCGCAATTTCCAAGGTGGACTCTCACTCGACTGGATAAACAGCTGGCAGAAGAAGCAGCTATGGTAGCATGCTGGAACCCCACTCCAATGGGTGATAGAAGTGCAGACGAATTGGCAGTCTCTATCCGCGAAGATCTTGCATCTATCTGTGACACGGGCATGCCCCGCAGCAGAGGTCTCCCGAAAAACAGGCAACAGGTTTATTGGTGGACGCCAGAAATTGCTGCTCTCCGATACACCTGTAACGATGCCCGACGAGCGCACAAGCGATGTCGCCGACGACGCCGACACACTGACGAAGAGGAAGAAATATCCTATAGGGCTTACAAGGAAGCAAAAATTAATCTTCAACTAGCCATCAACCGCGCTAGAGATGAATCATGGAACGGTTTTGTTGGGACACTAGATCAAGACCCATGGGGGCGCCCATATAAGATGGTACGCAATAAGCTGCGCCCCTATGCTCCTCCTATCACAGAGACTATGGAGCCGCAGCTCCTGCAGACGGTTGTTGCGGGACTATTTCCGAACCCCGGAGAATTCAGACCTCCAGTGATGGTACCACCAACTGCCCACGGGTTTGAGACGGAAGTCCCCATGGTCACAGATGGAGAGATGGAAGTTGCGACAGATCGCCTTAAAGCTAAGAAGAAAGCCCCCGGCCCAGATGGTGTTCCAGGCCGCGTGCTGGAGGTAGCTCTAAAACATCTCAAAGAGCGCCTCCGTGCCGTTTTTGACGCTTGCCTGCTGGCGGGAAAATTTCCAGCGATCTGGAAGGAAGGTCGTCTTTGTTTGCTGCGGAAAGAAGGTCGTCCTGCAAATTCACCCTCCGCATATAGGCCGATAGTTTTGCTGGATGAAGTGGCTAAATTCTTTGAGCGTATACTTGCAGCTCGTATCATTCAGCACCTGAGAGAAATGGGTCCAGATCTGTCGGAGCAACAATATGGTTTCCGTACAAACCGCTCCACAGTCGATGCGCTCCTAGAACTAAAGAGGCTTGCAACAGAGGCGATAAACCGAAGGGAGAGCTTGGTAGCGGTATCATTGGATATTGCCAACGCCTTTAATACTCTTCCATTTCCGTGCATTCTTGAGGCGCTGAAATTCCACCAGTTGCCTCTGTACTTACAACGGTTAATTAAAGATTATCTCACTGGAAGGCGTGTCCTCTTCGTCAATAGTGCCGGACAGTTGATAACTCATGACGTGGAGTGCGGGGTTCCACAGGGATCTGTCCTTGGTCCCTTACTGTGGAACCTCGGTTATAATTGGGTCCTGCGAGGAGTTCTCTTGCCCCGGATGAACGTGATCTGCTATGCAGATGATACACTCATCGCGGCCCGGGGCAAGAATTTCGAAGAAGCAGCACGTCTGGCTACGGTGGGCTCAACCCTTGTAGTTGGGCGTATTCGACTGCTAGGTCTTAGAGTGGCTTTGGAGAAGACAGAGGCTATAGCCTTTCATGGCCTACGGCACAAACCACCGGGCGATGCTCACATCCTCATCGACGGTGCGAGAGTGCCAATAAAGCCCAGCATCAAATATCTGGGACTAATCCTGGACAGCCGATGGTCATTTGCAGAGCACTTCAAACGGTTGGCTCCACGGCTGACCAGTGCGGCGGCGGCTTTGAGTCGACTTTTGCCCAACGTTGGTGGGCCGAGTGTAACGTGTCGTCGCCTTTTTGCAGGTGTCGTGAAATCGATGGCCCTATATGGGGCACCCGTATGGGTAGACGCTCTCACCCCTGAAAATCGTGCATGTCTGCGACAACCACAACGCATCTTGGCAACAAGGGCGATAAGAGGGTATAGGACGGTGTCAGGTGATGCGGCCTGCGTTTTAGCGGGTACACCGCCATGGGAGAGAGAGGCAGAAGTCCTTTCAGAAACTTACCGCTTCAGGGCAGAGGCTAGGGAGCGAGGGGAACGACCCGCGCCTGAGGAAGTCCGCAGAGCGCAAGAAATTTCGCGCAATGAAATATTACAGAGGTGGTCGGAGGACCTGGAAACTGCTAGGTACGGGACACGAACGACAGATGCAATACGACCTGTTCTAAACGAATGGATAACTCGGAGACATGGGTCGCTAACTTACCATCTGGTGCAGATACTCACCGGACATGGCTGTTTCGGTGGCTATCTGCACCGAATTCAAAGAGAGGCGACTCCGCAATGCCACGAGTGCGGTGCTGTTGAAGACTCGGCGCAGCACACCTTAGAGGTGTGCGCAGCCTGGAGCTCGCAGCGCCGTGCCCTTACGGCCGTGGTGGGTGGGGACCTGACACTGCCCAGCGTGATCATCGCCATGCTGGGCAGTGAGAGGTCGTGGGAGGCCGTGGCTTCCTTCTGCGAAGACATTATGACGCAGAAGGAGGCTGCAGAGCGGGACCGTGAAAACGACACACAAGCAGACCCGCTACGACAAAGAAGACTGGGGAGGAGGCGACGGCAGTTCGCGCGTCGTTTTCCCGTGTAACACAGGCCGGTGGGTGGGGGTAGGGTGAACCCCTGCCTGCCTTTGGTGGCCTCGTAGAGATTGAGGAGACGCCCATGTGTGCTCGGGCGTCTCCTCATCGGCGAAGTGGCCCGGATTTGCCGGGGCCGAGCAGGGCAGCGTGGTAGAATCTCAATAAGGAGCCCATGCTGTCTATCCCTGGTTGAGAGGCACACCGAGGGGTTTAGTGGGTATGCCCGTTGCCACTAACCCGGCGGGCGAGTCCCACATAACCCCACCGTGTCGCCCCGCGGTGGGGTAAGCGTAACGCATTCCCCTCGTAAAAAAAAAAAAAAAAAAAAAAAAAAAAAAAAAAAAAAAAAAAAAAAAAAAAAAAAAAAAAAAAAGGTTAGGTTAGGTTAGGTTAGGTTAGGTTAGGTTAGGTTAGGTTAGGTTGGGGTGCTAGGTCAGACAACCTCCCCGTGGTGCACCCTGGGCAACGTCGGCTTGAGCGGAATCCATGCTCGCCGACGGCTAATGGTCTGACAAGTGGCCCCCGTAGAGGGGGGCGTAGTATGGCCACTTCATGTGGCGAACCGCTGTCGCGGTCTGTGGCGAAACCTCTCCTTCTTGTAATTAAGAAGGGGTAGAGCTTTCGCCTGGTGACCCTTCTGAGGTCTTTGTGGCGCTTGCGCCTGTCGATTGTCTCGGCTGGCGTCCCGGGGAGCCTGGGTAGCGGCAGTCGAGACGAGCTTGGTGGAGGCAGTAACGCCTGTCGTGGTGTGTCCGTTCACGGACGGGGCGGCTGTGGTATGAACTCCGTGCCACCGTCGGCCAACCCGTTACCCTGCACATGGTGCGGGGCCGGGGGCCGCCATCCTTCGGGGTGGGGGCCACAAGGAGTAAACCTTTTCAAAAATCACTTGACGAGGCCAGGTAGGGTTCCCTCGCCCGGAAGAGGGACATCGTAATGAAAATGTCAGATAATTTGGATCGTGTTATGTCATGCCCTCCCGTTGACGCCGGGCGCACTGAGGAAGCTGGTACCCAGTGTGTGAAATCAGCCACTAGCGGCCAATACGCTCCGGTAGGCCACCGGCGCCAGGGGAAATCCGGGACCCCTGGTGTGAAATCTGTTACCGAGGCGTGTAAGGTGGTGTTAGAAAAAGGCCCTTTTCAGGGCCAACCCAAAGGCCCTTCTCAGGGCCAACCCAAAGGCCCTTCTCAGGGCCAAATCAAAGGCCCTTCTCAGGGCCAAACCAAAGGCCCTTCTCAGGGCCAACTGAAGGTCAAATATGAGAGCGCCGGGGAGGCGCCTAGAGCCACGCGGTCGCGTTCTGGCTCGGCGGCTTCCACGAGGTCAACTCAATCGCGGAAGCGACAGATTGTTGAGTCTGACTCATCGTCAAAATCGGCCCAGTCCGTTATATCGATGACGGACTCGGTGCTTGTAACGGAGAGTGCTTCTGACGCCGCGTCCAAAAACCCGCGACGCCAAAGGAAGAGAAAGAAAAAGAAGGGCTCAGACGAGCATAGTAATTCTGAGTCGGATATCGATACCCCTGCGGATGTCGCTTCGAAAAAAGGGAAAGGGCATGGGCGCGGACGCCCCCCTACGACCGGGGAGTATGTTGGGCTCGCCAAAGCCAAGCAGGAGCTGGCAAAGGCTGAGCGAGAGGAACAACAGGTCCGCCTCGACCGCGAGATCGCCGAAGCGGAGAAGCGGGCCTACGAGACGCGGTCCAAATATATGGAAAGCAGGACGGACCGCGTATCATCGAACTCTCCTGCCCCTAAAACCTCCCTTGATATCGAGGAGGTGATAAAGGCAGATTGCGGGGTGATAAATGAGGTAGCAAAGAAGTCGTCGCACCTCAGTGGGCCTTTCCAAAAAGCCCTGAAAAAGGCAGCCCAGTCCATCCAGGACTGCTTTGAAGAGATGGCCCAGAGGTCCATCTCGGATGACATGAGGGCGCTCAAGGCGGAGAACATAGCCATGAGCAAGGAGCTTGCTGAACTCCGGCAAAGTGTCTCCGACCTGACAAGGGAGCTAAAATCCCTCAAGAGGAAGAGTCGCACGAGTCCATTCATGAGCTGTGAGGAGGTTGAGATGGTGGTTGAGGTAACTCCACCTACTCCTTCTGCACCAGCTCCCCCGGTGCCGTTGCGTCCAACTACCGCCGGTTCTGGCACGGCAGTTGGACCAGATGTGAGCGAGGCCGAGCTCGGCTTGCAAGGCTTCGAGGCCCGGATTATGCGGGCAGTAGGCACGATGCTGGAGGCCCGGTTTGAAGGCCTGCAGGAGCGCCTCCTCCCCGAGAAGCGATACCGTCCGCCACTCGCCGCTGACAAGAAAAACCAGCCTGCCCAACCAGAGCAGGCTGCGGGCACCTCCAAGAGTGATGCACCGCTGCCCAGACAGGTAAAAGCGAAGGGCAAGGCTGCCGGTAACATCAAACCCGACAAACCTTCAAAGAAGAGTCCGCCGGTGCCACCATCTGCACCCGCGTCCGGGAAAGAGGCGTCCTCTCCAGCGACGAAGGACCCCCCAGTACCAGTGGAGGATGATTGGATCCCTGTCACGAATAAGAAGAGGCAGAGGAGAAAGAAGGGCGGAGGCGCCCCTGCAGAGGAGGCAGCGGTGGCGAGGAAGCCCACTTACTCCGAAGCGGCGAAAGCAAAGCCGGCGCGCCAAGGCGCCCCAGCCAAAACTCAGCCCACCAAGTCGGCCAATAAGCCCAAGCTGATTTCTCCCAAATCTGCCGCTGTGGTCGTCACACTTGACGATGCAGCGGTCGAGAAAGGGATGACCTACGGTGAGGCCCTGGGCAGAGCCCGGACGGCCCATAACTTTGATGAGCTGGAGCTCGGCAGACTGAGGTGTCGACGCACGGCCACGGGGGCCCGTATCATAGAGGTCTACGGCACCCAGTCTGCGGAAAAAGCGGGCATCCTTGCCGGCAAGCTGCGGGAGACGCTGTCAGACGTGGCAAAAGTCGTCCAGCCGGTCAAGTGCGCAGACCTCCGAGTCTCAGGCCTGGACGACTCTATATCGAAGGAGGAGTTGATGGCGGTGATTGCCAGGAAAGGCGAATGCCAACAGGACCAGGTCAAGGTTGGAGAAATCCGGACTGGTCCTGGAGGCTCTGGTTCGGCACTAATCAAGTGCCCAATCGACGCGGCCAAGAAAATCAGCGTCGGGCGCCTTCTCATCGGCTTCAGCTCGGCAAGTGTGACGGTATTGGCGGCCCGGCCCATGCGCTGCTACAAGTGCTTTGGAACGGGACACTCTAAACAGTGCTGCCCCTCCTCAATCGATAGGAGCGGGCTTTGCTTCCGTTGTGGAAAAATCGGCCACCAACAATCCACTTGCAGCGTGGAGCCACATTGTGCCGTTTGTTCAGCCGATAAAAAACCGGCCGGGCATGTCATGGGGGGGAGGAAATGCAATCCCCCCCAGACGAGGGGGAAGATCCTGGAGTCCAAGCCAAGGCCCCCCGATGAGGGTACACCCAGTGTTGCTGGGCTGGAGGAGGCTATGGAATCTTAATCTTAATGGATTTAAGACGTCCATTTAGCTTCCTCCAGTGTAACTTAAACCACGCCACCAGAGCCCAAGACCTGCTGCTGCAAGCCCTGGCGGAGTGGTCCATTGATGTGGCCGTCGCTGCGGAGCCATACTTCGTCGTCGACCGACCCAATTGGGTTGGTGATCGGGATGGTCTCGTAGCTATTATTGTACGTTCAGCGCCTGGCTTCACGCCCCCCTCTGTGGTGGAAAGGGGCCACGGGTTCGTGGTGGCCGCCTGGGAGGGTATCACTCTGATAGGGACATACTTCTCCCCTAACAGGCCGCTTGTCGATTTCGAGGCGTACCTCGTATCGGTTGGAAGCGCAGTCCGTCGCGCAGCTCCGCGGCAGGTTCTCCTCATGGGGGACCTGAACGCCAAGTCAGTAGTTTGGGGCAATCGCTCCACCGATGCGCGCGGTGAGGCCGTGGAGCTTTGGGCCGCCGCCTCTGGTCTCTCCCTACTAAACAGGGGGAATACCCATACGTGCGTACATCGTCAGGGCGGGTCTATTGTGGACGTTTCGTTTGCTAGTCCCGCCCTCGCACGCCGGATCCAGGATTGGCGGGTGATAACGCAGGTGGAGAATCTCTCGAATCATCGCTACATCCGATTCGAGATTCCCACAGAACGCTCCCCGCCTTCCCAGGGCCCTCAGAGAGATCGCGCCCCCCGCTGGGCGCTCAACCGTTTGGACAGAGAGATGGCAGAGGAGGCCGCCATAGTCCAGAGCTGGTGTCTGCCGCCCATGAATAGTCTCAACGTCAATGAGAGAGCCACCCACTTCAGGGAAGCTCTCACGGAGGTGTGTGAGGCTTCCATGCCTCGATCACGCCCTCCCATGGATCGTCGGGCGGTGTACTGGTGGTCCCAACACGTGGCGGACCTCAGGACGGCCTGCACTCCTGCCCGTCGCTCCTACACACGCTACCGCAGGCGGCGTGTTCGGGACCCGCAGGTGGAGGAGGGCCTATATAGTAATTACAGGGAGGCCCGGATAGCCCTGCAGGTGGCCATCGCTCGCTCTAAAGAGGAGGCAAGGGAAGAAATGTTGCAGGGCCTCAACCAAGATCCGTGGGGGCGCCCTTACAAAACTGCTCGCAACCAGTTGCGGGCGCGCGGCGCCCCCCTGACCGAGACCATGGACCCCGAACTTCTGTGTTCCGTGGTCCGGGAACTCTTCCCATCGTCTGACGGTCACTCTCCGCCAAGCATGGCTCCTCCGCGAGCTGTGGCGAGCGCGGTCTCTACTGAGGGCGACCCTCCTGCTGTCGATGAGGAGGAGTTTCGGGCGGCGATCGCACGACTGAAAGGGAAACGGACCGCTCCCGGTCCCGACGGGGTCCCGGGCAAAGTCTTAGGTCTCTCCCTGCGCCATCTCGGGGATCGCCTTCGCGAACTGTTCGATGCGTGTCTTCGCACCGGGCAGTTCCCGAAGGTCTGGAAGGATGGCATTCTGTGCCTCCTGCGTAAGGAGAACCGACCCGCGGACGACCCGTCTGGCTATCGACCGATCGTGCTGTTGGATGAGGTTGGCAAGGTATTCGAGAGGCTTGTCGCCCTCCGCCTCATCCAACATCTTTCTGAAGTGGGGCCAAATTTGTCCCAGAACCAATTTGGGTTCCGTGTGGGGCGCTCCACTATGGACGCGCTCACGGGACTGAGGGAGCTGGTGGAGGACGCCACTGGTAGAGGGGAAAGCGTGTTGGCGGTGTCGTTAGACATCGCAAACGCCTTCAACACTCTCCCCTTTCGTACTATTCTAGAGGCGCTTCGGTATCACGGGGTGCCCCAATATTTGCTGCGCATCATCGGCTGCTACCTAGAGGGAAGGGACATCGTGTTCACTGGCCAGAGTGGTGTGGCCAATCGTCACCCCATGTCCCGCGGCGTTCCACAGGGCTCCGTTCTGGGGCCCCTCTTATGGAACGTCGGGTACGACTGGGTCCTTCGTGCCGCCCTCCCCCCGCGTGTAAAACTTTTCTGCTACGCAGATGACACACTCGTCACTGCGAGAGGGGGGGACTTAGAGGAGACCCTTAGGCTGGCCTCGATCTACACCACTTTGGTCGTGAGGCGTATCGAAGCGCTGGGTCTGAAGGTGGCCCTGCACAAGACCGAGGCCCTTCTATTTCATGGACCTCGCAGGGGAGCGCCACCAGGCCAAGAGATAACGGTGGCTGGCGTGAGGGTGACACTGTCGCGTCACCTAAAATATTTAGGCTTGGTGATAGACGGGCGGTGGGGGTTCGACGAGCATTTTCGTCGCCTCGAACCCCGCCTTTTGGGTGCTGCCGATGCGCTCGGGCGTCTTCTCCCAAATGTTGGGGGCCCGAGCGCCTCAGTTCGACGCCTCTATGCGGGCATAGTGCGCAGCATGGCGCTGTACGGCGCCCCGGTGTGGGCGGACGCTCTCGGCCCCCGGGCCATCGCGTCTCTTCATAGGGCGCAGCGCGCCATGGCTCTGAGAGCACTACGTGCTTACCGGTCTGTGTCCCACACCGCAGCGTGTGTACTCGCGGGTACTCCCCCGTGGGAGATTTCAGCCCACGTCCTGGCGGCCGCCTACCGCGTCAGAGTGGATGCAAGGGCGGACGACCGGCGCCTGGCGCCGAGAGAGAGGGCCTCCGCCTTGGAGGAAGCTATAACCGAGGCGTTCCGCGTGTGGTTTGAGGAGCTCGAAGAGCAAAGGGGTTCGACCTCGGTCTCTGGTACTTTGTCCAGGACCTTGGAGGCCATGCACCCCTTTCTCACCACGTGGGCGGACCGGCGCCACGGGTCGCTCTCCTACCACTTGGTGCAGATTCTCAGCGGCCACGGTTCTTTCGGCCGCTACCTGCACCGCATCGGTAGGGAGCCGACCCCCGAGTGCCACCATTGTGATGCGGCGGAGGATACAGCGCAGCACGCCTTAGAGGTGTGCCCGGGTTTTTCTTCGCGGCGCCAGGAGTTGACCGCCGTCATAGGTGACGATCTCTCCCTCCAAAACGTGGTCTGCATCATGTTGGAGGGAGAAGAAATGTGGGACGCGGTAAACTCCTTCTGCGTAGACGTCATGACGCAGAAGGAGGACGCGGAGAGAGCCCGGGAAGAGGATCCCGAGGCTGCTCCCTGCCGCCGCCGAAGGTTGGGGCGGAGGAGGCGGATGTACGCCCGCCTACTTCCTCCTGACGGCAACCAGCGGGGTCCAGGCCTGGGAAGCCCGGGCCCTGCACTGCACAGGTTGCCGCCAGTCGCTGATCCCCTGGATGCCCCGGGGGATCACCGGCCCTCCCATTTTGGGGGGGGTGAGTGGGGCTCGCCATAGGCGAGCAGTCGCCGACGAGGTCGTGGATGTGTTCTCGCGAGTTCCCATGACCTTGTCAGGCAGTGACGCCTCCCTCCCCGGCGTGCCCTCTTCGTCTGAGGACGAGGAGGATGCGGCGGTGATGGAGGTGCTCGCGCCAAGGCGTATGTGAGGGGCATCGGTGGGTTTTAGTCGGTAGGCCGCGGCATTGCACTTTCTGAGGGGCATTCTGTCTGCCCCCAGAAGCCGCGGAGAGTCCGACATATCCTCGCGTATCCCAAAACGCGGGGCATGCGTAAAGCATTTCCCATCGTTAAAAAAAAAAAAAAAAAAAAAAAAAAAAAAAAAAAAAAAGGTTAGGTTAGGTTAGGTTAGGTTAGGTTGGGGTGCTAGGTCAGACAACCTCCCCGTGGTGCACCCTGGGCAACGTCGGCTTGAGCGGAATCCATGCTCGCCGACGGCTAATGGTCTGACAAGTGGCCCCCGTAGAGGGGGGCGTAGTATGGCCACTTCATGTGGCGAACCGCTGTCGCGGTCTGTGGCGAAACCTCTCCTTCTTGTAATTAAGAAGGGGTAGAGCTTTCGCCTGGTGACCCTTCTGAGGTCTTTGTGGCGCTTGCGCCTGTCGATTGTCTCGGCTGGCGTCCCGGGGAGCCTGGGTAGCGGCAGTCGAGACGAGCTTGGTGGAGGCAGTAACGCCTGTCGTGGTGTGTCCGTTCACGGACGGGGCGGCTGTGGTATGAACTCCGTGCCACCGTCGGCCAACCCGTTACCCTGCACATGGTGCGGGGCCGGGGGCCGCCATCCTTCGGGGTGGGGGCCACAAGGAGTAAACCTTTTCAAAAATCACTTGACGAGGCCAGGTAGGGTTCCCTCGCCCGGAAGAGGGACATCGTAATGAAAATGTCAGATAATTTGGATCGTGTTATGTCATGCCCTCCCGTTGACGCCGGGCGCACTGAGGAAGCTGGTACCCAGTGTGTGAAATCAGCCACTAGCGGCCAATACGCTCCGGTAGGCCACCGGCGCCAGGGGAAATCCGGGACCCCTGGTGTGAAATCTGTTACCGAGGAGTGTGTGGTGGTATTGGAAAAAGGCCCTTTTCAGGGCCAACCCAAAGGCCCTTCTCAGGGCCAAATCAAAGGCCCTTCTCAGGGCCAAACCAAAGGCCCTTCTCAGGGCCAATCGAAGGTCAAATATGAGAGCGCCGGGGAGGCGCCTAGAGCCACGCGGTCGCGTTCTGGCTCGGCGGCTTCCACAAGGTCGACTCAATCGCGGAAGCGACAGATTGTCGAGTCTGACTCATCTTCGAAGTCGGCCCGGTCCGTTATATCGATGACGGATTCGGTGCTTGTATCAGAGAGTGCTTCTGACGCCGCGTCCAAAAACCCGCGACGCCAAAGGAAGAGAAAGAAAAAGAAGGGCTCAGACGAGCATAGTAATTCTGAGTCGGATATCGACACCCCTGATGTGGCACCAAAAAAAGGGAAAGGGCATGGGCGCGGACGCCCCCCTACGACCGGGGAGTATGTTGGGCTCGCCAAAGCCAAGCAGGAGCTGGCAAAGGCTGAGCGAGAAGAACAACAGGTCCGCCTCGACCGCGAGATCGCCGAAGCGGAAAAGCGGGCCTACGAGACGCGGTCCAAATATATGGAAAGCAGGACGGACCGCGTATCATCGAACTCTCCTGCCCCTAAAACCTCCCTTGATATCGAGGAGGTGATAAAGGCAGATTGCGGGGTGATAAATGAGGTAGCAAAGAAGTCGTCGCACCTCAGTGGGCCTTTCCAAAAAGCCCTGAAAAAGGCAGCCCAGTCCATCCAGGACTGCTTTGAAGAGATGGCCCAGAGGTCCATCTCGGATGACATGAGGGCGCTCAAGGCGGAGAACATAGCCATGAGCAAGGAGCTTGCTGAACTCCGGCAAAGTGTCTCCGACCTGACAAGGGAGCTAAAATCCCTCAAGAGGAAGAGTCGCACGAGTCCATTCATGAGCTGTGAGGAGGTTGAGATGGTGGTTGAGGTAACTCCACCTACTCCTTCTGCACCAGCTCCCCCGGTGCCGTTGCGTCCAACTACCGCCGGTTCTGGCACGGCAGTTGGACCAGATGTGAGCGAGGCCGAGCTCGGCTTGCAAGGCTTCGAGGCCCGGATTATGCGGGCAGTGGGCACGATGCTGGAGGCCCGGTTTGAAGGCCTGCAGGAGCGCCTCCTCCCCGAGAAGCGATACCGTCCGCCACTCGCCGCTGACAAGAAAAACCAGCCTGCCCAACCAGAGCAGGCTGCGGGCACCTCCAAGAGTGATGCACCGCCGGCTAGACAGGAAAAAGCGAAGGGCAAGGCTGCCGGTAACATCAAACCCGACAAACCTTCAAAGAAGAGTCCGCCGGTGCCACCATCTGCACCCACGACCGGGAAAGAGGCGTCCTCTCCAGCGACGAAGGACCCCCCAGTACCAGTGAAGAATGATTGGATCCCTGTCACGAATAAGAAGAGGCAGAGGAGAAAGAAGGGCGGAGGCGCCCCTGCAGAGGAGGCAGCGGTGGCGAGGAAGCCCACTTACTCCGAAGCGGCGAAAGCAAAGCCGGCGCGCCAAGGCGCCCCAGCCAAAACTCAGCCCACCAAGTCGGCCAATAAGCCCAAGCTGATTTCTCCCAAATCTGCCGCTGTGGTCGTCACACTTGACGATGCAGCGGTCGAGAAAGGGATGACCTACGGTGAGGCCCTGGGCAGAGCCCGGACGGCCCATAACTTTGATGAGCTGGAGCTCGGCAGACTGAGGTGTCGACGCACGGCCACGGGGGCCCGTATCATAGAGGTCTACGGCACCCAGTCTGCGGAAAAAGCGGGCATCCTTGCCGGCAAGCTGCGGGAGACGCTGTCAGACGTGGCAAAAGTCGTCCAGCCGGTCAAGTGCGCAGACCTCCGAGTCTCAGGCCTGGACGACTCTATATCGAAGGAGGAGCTGATGGCGGTGATTGCCAGGAAAGGCGAATGCCAACAGGACCAGGTCAAGGTTGGAGAAATCCGGACTGGTCCTGGAGGCTCTGGTTCGGCACTAATCAAGTGCCCAATCGACGCGGCCAAGAAAATCAGCGTCGGGCGCCTTCTCATCGGCTTCAGCTCGGCAAGTGTGACGGTATTGGCGGCCCGGCCCATGCGCTGCTACAAGTGCTTTGGAACGGGACACTCTAAACAGTGCTGCCCCTCCTCAATCGATAGGAGCGGGCTTTGCTTCCGTTGTGGAAAAATCGGCCACCAACAATCCACTTGCAGCGTGGAGCCACATTGTGCCGTTTGTTCAGCCGACAAAAAACCGGCCGGGCATGTCATGGGGGGGAGGAAATGCAATCCCCCCCAGACGAGGGGGAAGATCCTGGAGTCCAAGCCAAGGCCCCCCGATGAGGGTACACCCAGTGTAGCTGGGCTGGAGGAGGCTATGGAATCTTAATCTTAATGGATTTAAGACGTCCATTTAGCTTCCTCCAGTGTAACTTAAACCACGCCACCAGAGCCCAAGACCTGCTGCTGCAAGCCCTGGCGGAGTGGTCCATTGATGTGGCCGTCGCTGCGGAGCCATACTTCGTCGTCGACCGACCCAATTGGGTTGGTGATCGGGATGGTCTCGTAGCTATTATTGTACGTTCAGCGCCTGGCTTCACGCCCCCCTCTGTGGTGGAAAGGGGCCACGGGTTCGTGGTGGCCGCCTGGGAGGGTATCACTCTGATAGGGACATACTTCTCCCCTAACAGGCCGCTTGTCGATTTCGAGGCGTACCTCGTATCGGTTGGAAGCGCAGTCCGTCGCGCAGCTCCGCGTCAGGTTCTCCTCATGGGGGACCTGAACGCCAAGTCAGTAGTCTGGGGCAATCGCTCCACCGATGCGCGCGGTGAGGCCGTGGAGCTTTGGGCCGCCGCCTCTGGTCTCTCCCTACTAAACAGGGGGAATACCCATACGTGCGTACATCGTCAGGGCGGGTCTATTGTGGACGTTTCGTTTGCTAGTCCCGCCCTCGCACGCCGGATCCAGGATTGGCGGGTGATAACGCAGGTGGAGAATCTCTCGAATCATCGCTACATCCGATTCGAGATTCCCACAGAACGCTCCCCGCCTTCCCAGGGCCCTCAGAGAGATCGCGCCCCCCGCTGGGCGCTCAACCGTTTGGATAGAGAGATGGCAGAGGAGGCCGCCATAGTCCAGAGCTGGTGTCTGCCGCCCATGAATAGTCTCAACGTCAATGAGAGAGCCACCCACTTCAGGGAAGCTCTCACGGAGGTGTGTGAGGCTTCCATGCCTCGATCACGCCCTCCCATGGATCGTCGGGCGGTGTACTGGTGGTCCCAACACGTGGCGGACCTCAGGACGGCCTGCACTCCTGCCCGTCGCTCCTACACACGCTACCGCAGGCGGCGTGTTCGGGACCCGCAGGTGGAGGAGGGCCTATATAGTCATTACAGGGAGGCCCGGATAGCCCTGCAGGTGGCCATCGCTCGCTCTAAAGAGGAGGCAAGGGAAGAAATGTTGCAGGGCCTCAACCAAGATCCGTGGGGGCGCCCTTACAAAACTGCTCGCAACCAGTTGCGGGCGCGCGGCGCCCCCCTGACCGAGACCATGGACCCCGAGCTTCTGTGTTCCGTGGTCCGGGAACTTTTCCCATCGTCTGACGGTCACTCTCCGCCAAGCATGGCTCCTCCGCGAGCTGTGGCGAGCGCGGTCTCTACTGAGGGCGACCCTCCTGCTGTCGATGAGGAGGAGTTTCGGGCGGCGATCGCACGACTGAAAGGGAAACGGACCGCTCCCGGTCCCGACGGGGTCCCGGGCAAAGTCTTAGGTCTCTCCCTGCGCCATCTCGGGGACTGCCTTCGCGAACTGTTCGATGCGTGTCTTCGCACCGGGCAGTTCCCGAAGGTCTGGAAGGATGGCATTCTGTGCCTCCTGCGTAAGGAGAACCGACCCGCGGACGACCCGTCTGGCTATCGACCGATCGTGCTGTTGGATGAGGTTGGCAAGGTATTCGAGAGGCTTGTCGCCCTCCGCCTCATCCAACATCTTTCTGAAGTGGGGCCAAATTTGTCCCAGAACCAATTTGGGTTCCGTGTGGGGCGCTCCACTATGGACGCGCTCACGGGACTGAGGGAGCTGGTGGAGGACGCCACTGGTAGAGGGGAGAGCGTGTTGGCGGTGTCATTAGACATCGCAAACGCCTTCAACACTCTCCCCTTTCGTACTATTCTAGAGGCGCTTCGGTATCACGGGGTGCCCCAATATTTGCTGCGCATCATCGGCTGCTACCTAGAGGGAAGGGACATCGTGTTCACTGGCCAGAGTGGTGTGGCCAATCGTCACCCCATGTCCCGCGGCGTTCCACAGGGCTCCGTTCTGGGGCCCCTCTTATGGAACGTCGGGTACGACTGGGTCCTTCGTGCCGCCCTCCCCCCGCGTGTAAAACTTTTCTGCTACGCAGATGACACACTCGTCACTGCGAGAGGGGGGGACTTAGAGGAGACCCTTAGGCTGGCCTCGATCTACACCACTTTGGTCGTGAGGCGTATCGAAGCGCTGGGTCTGAAGGTGGCCCTGCACAAGACCGAGGCCCTTCTATTTCATGGACCTCGCAGGGGAGCGCCACCAGGCCGAGAGATAACGGTGGCTGGCGTGAAGGTGTCACTGTCGCGTCACCTAAAATATTTAGGCTTGGTGATAGACGGGCGGTGGGGGTTCGACGAGCATTTTCGTCGCCTCGAACCCCGCCTTTTGGGTGCTGCCGATGCGCTCGGGCGTCTTCTCCCAAATGTTGGGGGCCCGAGCGCCTCAGTTCGACGCCTCTATGCGGGCATAGTGCGCAGCATGGCGCTGTACGGCGCCCCGGTGTGGGCGGACGCTCTCGGCCCCCGGGCCATCGCGTCTCTTCATAGGGCGCAGCGCGCCATGGCTCTGAGAGCACTACGTGCTTACCGGTCTGTGTCCCACACTGCAGCGTGTGTACTCGCGGGTACTCCCCCGTGGGAGATTTCAGCCCACGTCCTGGCGGCCGCCTACCGCGTCAGAGTGGATGCAAGGGCGGACGACCGGCGCCTGGCGCCGAGAGAGAGGGCCTCCGCCTTGGAGGAGGCTATTACCGAGGCGTTCCGCGTGTGGTTTGAGGAGCTCGAAGAGCAAAGGGGTTCGACCTCGGTCTCTGGTACTTTGTCCAGGACCTTGGAGGCCATGCACCCCTTTCTCACCACGTGGGCGGACCGGCGCCACGGGTCGCTCTCCTACCACTTGGTGCAGATTCTCAGCGGCCACGGTTCTTTCGGCCGCTACCTGCACCGCATCGGTAGGGAGCCGACCCCCGAGTGCCACCATTGTGATGCGGCGGAGGATACAGCGCAGCACACCTTGGAGGTGTGCCCGGGTTTTTCTTCGCGGCGCCAGGAGTTGACCGCCGTCATAGGTGACGATCTCTCCCTCCAAAACGTGGTCTGCATCATGTTGGAGGGAGAAGAAATGTGGGACGCGGTAAACTCCTTCTGCGTAGACGTCATGACGCAGAAGGAGGACGCGGAGAGAGCCCGGGAAGAGGATCCCGAGGCTGCTCCCTGCCGCCGCCGAAGGTTGGGGCGGAGGAGGCGGATGTACGCCCGCCTACTTCCTCCTGACGGCAACCAGCGGGGTCCAGGCCTGGGAAGCCCGGGCCCTGCACTGCACAGGTTGCCGCCAGTCGCTGATCCCCTGGATGCCCCGGGGGATCACCGGCCCTCCCATTTTGGGGGGGTGAGTGGGGCTCGCCATAGGCGAGCAGTCGCCGACGAGGTCGTGGATGTGTTCTCGCGAGTTCCCATGACCTTGTCAGGCAGTGACGCCTCCCTCCCCGGCGTGCCCTCTTCGTCTGAGGACGAGGAGGATGCGGCGGTGATGGAGGTGCTCGCGCCAAGGCGTATGTGAGGGGCATCGGTGGGTTTTAGTCGGTAGGCCGCGGCATTGCACTTTCTGAGGGGCATTCTGTCTGCCCCCAGAAGCCGCGGAGAGTCCGACATATCCTCGCGTATCCCAAAACGCGGGGCATGCGTAAAGCATTTCCCATCGTAAAAAAAAAAAAAAAAAAAAAAAAAAGGTTAGGTTAGGTTAGGTTAGGTTAGGTTAGGTTAGGTTAGGTTAGGTTAGGTTAGGTTAGGTTAGGTTAGGTTTGGGGTGCGTGCCAGACAACCTCCTCGTGGTGCACCCTGGGCGTCACCGCGGTGTTTGCGGTGACGGCGAATAGTCTGGCGAGGTGGGACCCGGCCGGCGTCTCGGACGTTTCTGAGCAGCGGCGGTGCGGGTCGGAGTTGTGGGGGCCTTTCGTAGGCCCAGTGGTCCTTTGGACGTGGTGATGGGAGCGCCGGAACCCCGTACGTGGTGCGGGACCGGAGGCCGCCACTGTTAGTGGGGGCTGCGTGGACGGACACCACTTTAAAAAACCAAAGGGAGCCTGTCCCCTTTTAAAAGAGGCAAGGAAGATGATGAACATGGACAATTGCAAAGAGAAGTTACCCCAGGAGGGTACCAGCTGCTCCGCAGCTGGAGAATCCCTCCCGGGCACCTCGGTGCCCGGCTGCCCCTCGTTCTCTGGGGGGGGCATCAATTGTTTACAGGACAACCCAGCGCTGGGTCCGTTAATAAACTGCGCTGCAACTGTCGGCCGTTCTGGGTCGGATGTGTCGGGGAAGTCGGAGGGTGTTTGCACCCGATCGAATTCTTCGTTGGGGAAACCTTGCTCGACGTTCCTGAAGGGTAATTCTGCGCCTTCAGACGATCCGAGCAAGGAGGGGAGGGTAAGGGTAACGTTGGTCGAAAGTCTATCAGTCGGAGCTGTAAAAGAGGCTACCACTGCCCGTAAGCAAGAAGGAGCAAACCTTTTAGAAGATGTGCAACCAATCGTTGTATTGAAGCGTCTGGAGCCAGTCTTTGACGCCCGATTGACGAATAACTTAACTCGGGATCCGAGTCCTGATGAAGAGCACATGGACGACGAGCACTATTCAGATGCTGTAACGGAGGCCAGCAACAATAGTCGAAAACGACCTATCGAAGAGCTGATTTCAGATACTGACAGCGAGGTGACAGGAACGACCCCAAAATCTCAAAAGAGCCAGAGAGGTCGCGGTCGACCTCCTACTACTGGGAAATATATCGGTGTAGGAAAGGCGAGAGAGGAACATCGCCGACAGCAGCAAGCCGAGTCTGACGCCGAGTCCGTAGCGAGTTCTGTTAGATCTGTTAGGGGTGATACAATAAGGGAATTAAACACACACACATTGGAACACTCGCAGTCATCGCCGTCGCAGTTTTTAGTCGATGATAGGCAGCCGGAGTTCAGTTCGTCTGATCCTGCAAGGAATAAAGCTTTTGAAGGCATCGAGACCATACTAAAGGTGGCCAAAGCGAGCAAAAACCTTAAGGGCACTCACGTAAGAGCCTTGAAGGATGCCTCTGAGATGCTTAAACAGTCCATCGAAAGTCTGTCGGCCCGTACGACTTCCGACGAAGTACGGCGATTGCAAGCTGATAACGATCGTCTTAGCCATCAGGTCGAACTTATGAGAAATGAAATGGCAGCCTGGCGTAAGTCCATTTTTGAGAGGTCACATCCGCAGTCTTCAGGCGGGATCAATATTGAAGGAAACTTGGTTGAGGAATTAACACGTGCTATTATGATTCAAGTTGGAACCATGGTCAACGCACGTTTTGAAGGCCTGGAGGAAAGACTTCTTCCGTCTGTCAATCGACGGCCTGCATTAGCAGGTAACAAAAACAAGAAGGAAGCTGAAACTTACGCAAGTAAAACATCTGCTGCTCCACCAGCGGAGACGCAAACGAAACCCGCTGATGCTTCTACGACTCGTCAAGCACAAGCGGAAATCAGTCAGCCTTCCAATTCACACACACAAGGCGATGATGAAGGCTGGAAAGAACAAACCAGCAAAAAGAAGAGACGTGCAGCGCGTAAAAAGAATGAAGAGCCTAGCGAACCTGCACCAGTGTCAATGCCGCCTTCCAAGGCTCCTTCGTCGTTGGCACAAAAGAAGCCGTCGACAAAACCAACGTCTGATACGGCAAATAAACCTGCGTCTGCTAAAAGTACTCCACCCGGTTCGGGCAAAAAAGCAGCGCAAAAGAAGACTAAATTGACTGCCCCGAAATCAACGGTGGTAGTCGTGACTATTCAGCCAGACACTGCTGAAAAGGGAACCACTTATGCCGATATTATCGGGAAAGCTAGGAAAGAAGTCGACTTACCGGCTCTAGGAATTGTGGGCCTCAAAATAAAGCAAGCTGCAACTGGGGCACGAGTCATGGAGATTCCGGGCACTAGTAGCGGTGAGAAGGCGGATCTCTTAGCCGATAAACTGCGTACGGTTTTAGCTGGCTTGGCAACCGTAGCCCGCCCGACTAAATGCGCAGATCTTAGGATCTCGGGGCTTGATGACTCTATCGAAAAGGAGGAAGTTGCATCGATTGTGGCCGCTAAGGGCAAATGTGCAATTGATCAAGTGAAGGTGGGTATGATCCGACCCGGTCCCGGTGGCACAGGATCGGTTTTGGTACGGTGTCCTGTGACGGCTGCTAAAGTGCTAGTTGAATCGGGTCGATTGCTGATTGGGTGGAGCTCGGCCCAAGTGAAAATTTTGGAACCCTTACCAATGAGGTGTTACAAATGTATGGGCACTGGACACACTCGTCCCAGGTGCCCAGTTTCGACAGACAGGAGCCTGATATGCTTCCGCTGTGGAGTGGAAGGCCACAAGGCAACAAGCTGTTCGGCTAAAACGCCAAAATGTGCTGTATGCTCTGATGCTGGCCGCCCTGCCACACATATGATGTGCGGCAGAAAGTGCACACCGCCGACTGCGAAAGGGAAGAGGGCCCCTTTGACCCAGGCCCCACCTTCCCAACAAGAGACAACTCAGGAAATCGAAATGCTCAATGTCTAGAAGTCCCATAAATATTCTCCAAGGAAATCTAAACCACTGCGTTGCTTCACAAAACATATTTATGCAGCATATGGCTGAGTGGGATATCCAAGTTGGGGTTGTTGCCGAGCCGTATAGAACTCCCACCGGACACACATGGACTGGGGATACACAGAATACGGTAGCTATTCATGTCCGAGGTGGTGCCAACTCGCCACCACTCTTGACTAAGGAAAGAGGTCCCGGCTATGTTGCGGCTACATATGGAGGATTAGTTTTTGTTGGAATCTACTTCTCTCCAAACGACAGCAGAGCCAACTTGGAAAGATTTTTGGACACTCTAAGCGGCGTCGTTGGAAGAATGTCTTCAGTTCCTGTCATCGTCTTAGGAGATTTTAACGGGCATTCTCCCGCGTGGGGATCCCCTGATCTCGATGCTAAGGGTACTGTGGTGCAGGAATGGTTTGCAGCGACGGGCCTTTGTCTCATGAATAGGGGAAGGGTCAACACATGCGTTAGGCGGCAGGGAGGGTCAATAGTGGATTTAACGTTCGCTACCCCCGCCATAGCCTCCCGCATTCAGGAATGGAGGGTTATAGTAGATGCAGAGAGTCTTTCAGACCACAGGTACATCAGGTTCACCATATCTTCCACCAGTGGCCGAGATGCTCCAACACACCCTAGTCGGAATACGACCTCCTTCCCCAGATGGGCAACGAAACAATTGAACGTGGAAATGGTTAAGGAGGCCGCTATTGTTGCGGATTGGTGTTGTCCAGCACAAATCCGCGAACAAGGAGTGGATGAACAGGCTCAAAATCTTCGCAAAGCACTCACAGACATTTGTGACGCTGCCATGCCTAGGGCTAAGCGATTTTCGGGCAGTGGCCGAGTATATTGGTGGTCGCAAGAGATATCTGATCTTCGTGATGATTGCATAAGGTTACGACGTGAATACGCCCGTTGCCGTCGTCGCCGCCGTCACACCCAAGATGAGGAAGAAATCCGGTACAGAGAGTACAGGGAAGCTGCCGTGGCTCTCCAGCTTGCGGTTCATAGAGCTAGAGATGCTTCATGGAATGAGTTTGTGGGAGAACTTGATCGTGATCCATGGGGGCGTCCGTATCGCATGGTACGGAATAAAATGCACCAGCCGTCACCCTCAATAGGTACGTTTGAGCCGGAACTATTATCAAATATACTTACGGGACTTTTTCCAGACAGAATAGATCCGGGGCCACCTATTATGGTTCCAGAACAGCCGGAAAATGGACAACCTCTTTCGGCCGCCAATGACTTCCCTCCGATCTCGATGGAGGAAATCAAAAGCGCTCTTGATCGTCTCAAAACGTGGCGCAAAGCACCAGGACCTGACGGAGTTCCAGGAAAGCTTATACCCCTCATTATTGAGCATTTAGGGGTCAGACTTCTGGAACTTTATAATAAATGCTTGGAAACTGGACGTTTTCCGAACATCTGGAAAAACGGGAGGCTTTGCTTACTTCGAAAAGAGGGTCGTCCATCTGACTCTCCTTCCGCCTATCGTCCCATTGTTCTCTTGGATGAGGTGGGCAAACTCCTTGAGAGGATCCTGGCAGAACGAATTCTGGAACATCTCGAATCTGAAGGGCCAAATTTATCGGACAACCAGCATGGGTTTCGTCGGGGACGATCGACTATCGACGCCATCGATGATCTAAAGCAGTGGTCTGAGAGGGCAGTTCTAAGAGGGGAAAGCGTAATAGCGGTGTCTCTAGACATCGCCAATGCATTTAACTCACTCCCCCTTTGCCGCATAATGGAAGCACTGCGTTACCACGGCATTCCGCTTTATCTAAGGAAAGTAGTTGAACAATATCTAGAAGATAGGAATGTCCTATACATCAACAGTGAAGGCAGAATGGTTTCAAGGGCAACACAATGCGGGGTTCCACAGGGTTCGGTTTTAGGACCACTCTTGTGGAACCTCGGCTATGACTGGATTCTACGCGGTACCCTTTTGCCGCGTATGAAACTTATTTGTTATGCAGACGATACGTTGGTGCTGGCAAGTGGAAATAATTTCCTAGATGCAAGACGCCGCGCGGCTGTGGGAACTGCTATGATTGTTGGCAGGATAAGGCTGCTTGGACTAGAGGTGGCCTTGCATAAAACGGAGGCAATCGTCTTTTATGGCCCCCGTGGCCGACCTCCAGCTAATGCACACTTGTTGGTCGAGGGACAAAGTATAAATATTGGCCCTCACATTAAATACTTAGGTCTAGTCTTGGATAGCCATTGGAAGTTTAACGAACATTTTCGACGACTAAATCCCAAACTAACAAAGACGGCAACATCATTAAGCAGGCTTCTCCCAAACTTGGGAGGCCCAAATTACAGCTGCCGAAAACTCTATGCAGGCGTTGTAAGAAGCATGGCGCTCTATGGTGCCCCAGTTTGGGAGAGCTCTCTTAATAGGGAAACAATAGCCCTTCTCAAGAAACCGCAGCGAATCGTAGCAATAAGAGCAGTAAGAGGCTACCGCACGGTCTCTGGTGCCGCTGCTTGTGCGCTTGCGGGGTTGCCTCCGTGGGAGCTGGAGGCATCTGTTCTCGCGGAGGTATATAGATGTCGTGCGGATGCAAGAAGCCGAAACGAACGTCCTGCTTTAGAAGAGCTTGTCCGAGTCAGACGACAGGCAGACGAGGTGGTATTGGAACGATGGTCACACCAACTACAATACGCGACATACGGGTTAAGAACGACTGACGCAATCTTCCCGGTTTTAGAAGACTGGAAGGAGCGTAATCATGGTGCTTTGAACTACCATCTGGTGCAGGTACTTACCGGACATGGTTGTTTCGGCAGGTACTTGCACAAGATAGCGAGGAGAGAACCAACTTCGAAATGTTGGGAGTGTGGGGCCGCAGAAGACACGGCGCAGCACACATTAGAGCTGTGCCCGGCCTGGGCCACACAACGTCGCGAGCTGAGAGCGACGATTGGGCAGGACCTCTCGCTTCCCAGCGTTGTCAAAGAAATGTTGGAATGCAGACGATCCTGGAATGCAGTAAGTGACTTTTGTGTCGGCGTAATGACGCAAAAAGAGGATTTGGAGCGCATCCGGGAAAGTGACCCTAATGCAGTCTTATGTAGAAGGAGGCGACCGGGTCGGAGAGGCCGCCGATTTGATCAGTCGTCTATAATTGACGATCAGAGAGGAAGGGGGGTTGGTTGGACTGGAAGGTATAGCTCCTCGTCTTCTCTCGGTAGCCAGCGGGGAATGGGTTTGGGAGGACCCACCCCTGCATTGCACAGGCTTCCGATGACTCAGGGTGTCCCAAGTGTCCCGGGACACCCTTTGTCGCCCCCGGGTTTCGGGGATGATGGTCGGGTCTGCATTGGGCGGACAATCACTGGCGGGGCCGCGGTAGTGTACGCAAGTGTTCCCGTGAATCCGCCAGGTTGCAATTCCTCCTCGGGCGATTTGTCGTCAGACGATGGCGAATCGTTCGATGAGGCTTTGTCGCCAAGGTGACGTGAAGGGACATCGTCAGGTTTTTAGTGGGTATGCCCCCCCTCCGGCCCCCCACCGAGCCCACTAGGGGCTGGGTGGCGGATCGGCTGGGTGGAAAGTGGTGCCGTCGCAAGCCAGCGGCGGCTTCCATGGTGAGCCCCACATACCCCCGGCATACTCCCGGTGCCGGGAAGTGCGTAATGCAGTTTCCTGACGTTAAAAAAAAAAAAAAAAAAAAAAAAAAAAAAAAAAAAAAAAAGGTTAGGTTAGGTTTGTGGCGGTAATACGTGCGACCGCCCCCCGTCCCCTGCGATGCTACAAATGTTTAGGGGTCGGGCACACCAAACCGCTGTGCCCGTCAGACGCAGACCGAAGTGAAGATTGTTTTAAGTGCGGGAGGCCGGGCCACAAGGCCTCGGTCTGTTCAGCTGAGCCGAGGTGTGCGGTGTGTGCTGCTCACAAAGTAGCGGCAAGCCACGTAATGGGTAGTAGGCTGTGCAACCCCCCGGCGATTAGGGGTATTCGCCCCGAGCGCCGGAGGGAAGCGCAAGCCCGAGACGGATCCCCAATTTTGGGAAGTGGAAGGAGTGAGGGGATGTCAGAGTGAGAGACATCCCCGGTGCGAGGGGGTGAGCCCCGAGACGCTCCCCACACCTCTCAGTAAGGAGAGGAGTACGGGAGCCGTAAGTGGTGAACAGACGGCTGAGGCAGTGGGCGATGGATCGAGATTCCTGAGCCCGCATTGCACAGCTTCTTCCGTCTGGGGGGGCGTTACCTGTGACGTGACGCCTCCTGCGTGGTGTATTTCGTGGTGGGGCCCCGGGTTTTCCGGGGCCGGCCGGGGCAGGGGTGGTTGCTTCCCAAGAAGGACCCCATCCTGCCGCAAACCGGCAGCGACAGTCACAACGGGGGGTTTTAGCGGATATGCCTCCGTGCACATCCGATGAGCTGCTGACTCTTCGCGATGCGCGCGGAGGAGAGCTCCGGACTCGCTTGGTCGCAATCTCAGCGGCCAAGAAGTTGGTAATCCGAGTTCCCCTCGAAAAAAAAAAAAAAAAAAAAAAAAAAAAAAAAAAAAAAAAAAAAAAAAAAAAAAGGTTAGGTTAGGTTAGGTTAGGTTAGGTTTTTTTTTTTTTTTTTTTTTTTTTTTTTTTTATTTGGGTGTATTACAAACTTCGTCTTGCATGACAAGACACATTGTTATTGCTAAGGTTTACATGATTTCTTAATTATTTAAAAAAAAAGTTTTACAATTTTAGTTGTATTAATACGTCTACGTTTACATTTTATCTTAAATTATTACCTAGTTTTAGGACCTAGTTTTACTACTTAGTACAGTATAACTTCCATGTTATTTTTGATTTCAGGTTCTAATTGGTTAGAGTCACAGCTGCGACCAAAAACAACAAAAAGGGTCGCAGCCGCGACAAGCAGCGCCACAAGACTTGCCTCGCCGCACCAGCGGCCGGGTCCCCGCAAACGGCTCCTCCTCCACCGCAAACCGGTCACGCCCGCGACAGGTCGCAACCGCCAACACACAAAAACGGTCGCGCCCGCGTCAGGTCGCAGCCGCCACGAAGAAGGTCCGGGTGAAGCCTGACGACGCTCCTCCCTCACCGCAACCGGTCATACCCGCGACAGGTCGCACCCGCCAAATGCACAAAAAACAGGCGCGCCTGCGTTAGGTCGCACCCGCTACGAAGAAGGTCCGGGTGAAACCGCCGCGACGAGCGCGGCCGCCGCCGCGACAAGGCAGTCGCAGGACACGTACTTCCGTTGAATTCAATATTTAATACATTTGTTATGTCCAATATTGTAGCAGGTTACTTAATTTGTATACATAGGCTTTTAGTCTAATATCGTTTAGTTACAGTGCTTGGTACCATGTTAATGCCTATATTACATCCATGTTTGAGTCGCAAGTGACTCGTCTAAGATTATTTCTTATACAATTAGCTTATATTCTATTTTATGTTTCTATTCTAAGTGATGTTTACATCTAATTCCGCCGGACAAATGCCCCGTCGCGGACTGCCTCCGGGCAAATGCCCCGTCGAGGACTTGGTTACTCATCTGAGATTTTGTCTGTACGTGTAAAGCCAAATTTTACACATCCTTGGTACCGCCGGATAAATGTCCCGCCGCGGTATGCCTCCGGGCAAATGCCCCGTCGAGGGCTTGATGTGGAGCCGTTAGTTGAAAGCCCCCCCACCACGACAAGGTCGCTCCACCGAGGGGGGGGTTAGGTTAGGTTAGGTTAGGTTAGGTTAGGTTAGGTTAGGTTAGGTTAGGTTAGGTTAGGTTAGGTTAGGTTAGGTTAGGTTAGGTTAGGTTAGGTTAGGTTTTTTTTTTTTTTTTTTTTTTTTTATTTGGGTGTATTACAAACTTCGTCTTGCATGACAAGACACATTGTTATTGCTAAGGTTTACATGATTTCTTAATTATTTAAAAAAAAAAGTTTTACAATTTTAGTTGTATTAATACGTCTACGTTTACATTTTATCTTAAATTATTACCTAGTTTTAGGACCTAGTTTTACTACTTAGTACAGTATAACTTCCATGTTATTTTTGATTTCAGGTTCTAATTGGTTAAAGTCACAGCTGCGACCAAAAACAACAAAAAGGGTCGCAGCCGCGACAAGCAGCGCCACAAGACTTGCCTCGCCGCACCAGCGGCCGGGTCCCCGCAAACGGCTCCTCCTCCACCGCAACCGGTCACGCCCGCGACAGGTCGCAACCGCCAACACACAAAAACGGTCGCGCCCGCGTCAGGTCGCAGCCGCCACGAAGAAGGTCCGGGTGAAGCCTGCCGACGCTCCTCCCTCACCGCAACCGGTCATACCCGCGACAGGTCGCACCCGCCAAATGCACAAAAAACAGGCGCGCCTGCGTTAGGTCGCACCCGCTACGAAGAAGGTCCGGGTGAAACCGCCGCGACGAGCGCGGCCGCCGCCGCGACAAGGCAGTCGCAGGACACGTACTTCCGTTGAATTCAATATTTAATACATTTGTTATGTCCAATATTGTAGCAGGTTACTTAATTTGTATACATAGGCTTTTGGTCTAATATCGTTTAGTTACAGTGCTTGGTACCATGTTAATGCCTAAATTACATCCATGTTTGAGTCGCAAGTGACTCGTCTAAGATTATTTCTTATACAATTAGCTTATATTCTATTTTATGTTTCTATTCTAAGTGATGTTTACATCTAATTCCGCCGGACAAATGCCCCGTCGCGGACTGCCTCCGGGCAAATGCCCCGTCGAGGACTTGGTTACTCATCTGAGATTTTGTCTGTACGTGTAAAGCCAAATTTTACACATCCTTGGTACCGCCGGATAAATGTCCCGCCGCGGTATGCCTCCGGGCAAATGCCCCGTCGAGGGCTTGATGTGGAGCCGTTAGTTGAAAGCCCCCCCACCACGACAAGGTCGCTCCACCGAGGGGGGGTTAGGTTAGGTTAGGTTAGGTTAGGTTAGGTTTTTTTTTTTTTTTTTTTTTTATTTGGGTGTATTACAAACTTCGTCTTGCATGACAAGACACATTGTTATTGCTAAGGTTTACATGATTTCTTAATTATTTAAAAAAAAGTTTTACAATTTTAGTTGTAT
This sequence comes from Agriphila straminella, assembly GCA_950108535.1. Lineage (NCBI taxonomy): Eukaryota > Metazoa > Arthropoda > Insecta > Lepidoptera > Crambidae > Agriphila > Agriphila straminella. The sequence goes on along the minus strand of OX467324.1, from coordinate 101,731 downwards.
TAATACGTCTACGTTTACATTTTATCTTAAATTATTACCTAGTTTTAGGACCTAGTTTTACTACTTAGTACAGTATAACTTCCATGTTATTTTTGATTTCAGGTTCTAATTGGTTAGAGTCACAGCTGCGACCAAAAACAACAAAAAGGGTCGCAGCCGCGACAAGCAGCGCCACAAGACTTGCCTCGCCGCACCAGCGGCCGGGTCCCCGCAAACGGCTCCTCCTCCACCGCAAACCGGTCACGCCCGCGACAGGTCGCAACCGCCAACACACAAAAACGGTCGCGCCTGCGTCAGGTCGCAGCCGCCACGAAGAAGGTCCGGGTGAAGCCTGACGACGCTCCCCCCTCACCGCAACCGGTCACACCCGCGACAGGTCGCACCCGCCAAATGCACAAAAAACAGGCGCGCCTGCGTTAGGTCGCACCCGCTACGAAGAAGGTCCGGGTGAAACCGCCGCGACGAGCGCGGCCGCCGCCGCGACAAGGCAGTCGCAGGACACATACTTCCGTTGAATTCAATATTTAATACATTTGTTATGTCCAATATTGTAGCAGGTTACTTAATTTGTATACATAGGCTTTTGGTCTAATATCGTTTAGTTACAGTGCTTGGTACCATGTTAATGCCTAAATTACATCCATGTTTGAGTCGCAAGTGACTCGTCTAAGATTATTTCTTATACAATTAGCTTATATTCTATTTTATGTTTCTATTCTAAGTGATGTTTACATCTAATTCCGCCGGACAAATGCCCCGTCGCGGACTGCCTCCGGGCAAATGCCCCGTCGAGGACTTGGTTACTCATCTGAGATTTTGTCTGTACGTGTAAAGCCAAATTTTACACATCCTTGGTACCGCCGGATAAATGTCCCGCCGCGGTATGCCTCCGGGCAAATGCCCCGTCGAGGGCTTGATGTGGAGCCGTTAGTTGAAAGCCCCCCCACCACGACAAGGTCGCTCCACCGAGGGGGGGTTAGGTTAGGTTAGGTTAGGTTAGGTTAGGTTAGGTTAGGTTAGGTTAGGTTAGGTTAGGTTAGGTTAGGTTAGGTTAGGTTAGGTTAGGTTAGGTTAGGTTACGAAGCTGTCTCCGAGGCTAGTTGGAACTGCGCTGGCGCTGGGGCGCTTGCTCCCAAACATTGGTGGTCCAAGCACGACCTGTAGAAAACTCTACGCCACGGTCGTCAAAAGCATGGCACTGTACGGAGCGCCCGTCTGGGCTGAGGCCCTAAACGCCGATATCCGCTCGCTCATTCGTCAGCCGCAGCGAGCGATGGCGATAAGGGCCATCCGGGCATACCGAACCGTGTCAGCAACGGCGGCATTCGTTTTAGCAGGGACCCCGCCTTGGGAGTTAGAGGCGGAGGTGCTTGACGAAGTGTACAAATATAAGGTCGAGTGCAGGGCGCGAGGAGAGCGCCCAGTCCGCGAGGAAATTGAAGGGATCCGGCGAGACACGAACGATGCAGTGCTGGATCGTTGGGAGGAAGACCTGGATTCCGTCAGGTATGGACGACGAACAGTGGACGCGATAAGACCGGTCCTGCGACAATGGATGGAGCGGAAACATGGCTCCCTAACGTATCGATTGGTCCAAGTGTTGACCGGCCATGGGTGCTTCGGAGACTACCTCCATATGATCGAGAGGGAGACGAGCCCCATGTGCCATGAGTGCGGCGCCGCTCGGGACTCGGCGCAGCATACCCTGGCGGATTGCGCGGCCTGGAGCAGGCAGCGTCAAACTCTCACCAATGTGGTGGGAACAGACCTCTCCTTGCCCAGCGTGGTTAAGGCCATGCTGGACAATGACGGGTCCTGGGAAGCTATGGTCTCGTTCTGCGAGGAGGTGATGACAGAGAAAGAGACCATGGAGCGGCTCCGCGAGGGTGAAGCCCAGGCGGACTCGATAAGACGCAGACGACCGGGGGGTCGACGGCGGCAGTATGCCCGCAATTTTCCCCCCTAACGTAGGTAGTGGAGGGGGCCTTCAGTCCCCTCCGGTGGTGTATAGACGGGTAAGGCAGCAGACGACGGCTCGAGATGCTAGAGTCTGCATTGCACAGCCTTTCTCCGTCTGGGGGGACGTTGCATTGTGACGTGACGTCCTCCGCGTGGTGGAGGCCCCGGCCTAAAAGCTGGGGCCGGCCGGGGCGGGGTGGTTGCTTCCCAAGAAGGAACCCATCCCGCCGCGAACCGGCAGTGAGGTCACAACGGGGGGTTTTAGCGGATATGCCCCCGTGCACATCCGACGAGCTTTTGACTTGCCGGATGTGCGCGGAGGAGAGCTCCGGACTCGCTTGGTCGCAATCTCAGCGGCCAAGAAGTTGGTAATCCGAGGTCCCCTCGACAAAAAAAAAAAAAAAAAAAAAAAAAGGTTAGGTTAGGTTAGGTTAGGTTAGGTTAGGTTAGGTTAGGTTAGGTTAGGTTAGGTTAGGTTAGGTTAGGTTAGGTTAGGTTAGGTTAGGTTAGGTTAGGTTAGGTTAGGTTAGGTTAGGTTAGGTTAGGTTAGGTTAGGTTAGGTTAGGTTAGGTTAGGTTAGGTTAGGTTAGGTTAGGTTAGGTTAGGTTAGGTTAGGTTAGGTTAGGTTAGGTTAGGTTAGGTTAGGTTAGGTTAGGTTAGGTTAGGTTAGGTTAGGTTAGGTTAGGTTAGGTTAGGTTAGGTTAGGTTAGGTTAGGTTAGGTTAGGTTAGGTTAGGTTAGGTTGGGGTGCGTGCCAGACAACCTCCTCGTGGTGCACCCTGGGCGTCACCGCGGTGTTCGTGGTGGCGGCGAATAGTCTGGCGAGGTGGGACCCGGCCGGCGTCTCGGACGTTTCTGAGCAGCGGCGGTGCGGGTCGGAGTTGTGGGGGCCTTTCGTAGGCCCAGTGGTCCTCTGGACGTGGTGATGGGAGCGCCGGAACCCCGTACGTGGTGCGGGACCGGAGGCCGCCACTGTTAGTGGGGGCTGCGTGGACGGACACCACTCTAAAAAACCAAGGGGAGCCTGTCCCCTTTTAAAAAGAGGTGAGGAACATGATGAACATGGACAATTGGAAAGAGAACGTACCCCAGGAGGGTACCAGCTGCTCCGCAGCTGGAGAATCCCTCCCGGGCACCTCGGTGCCCGGCTGCCCCTCGTCTTCTGGGGGGGGCAACAATTGTTTACAGGACAATCCAGCGCTGGGTCCGCGAATAAACTGCGCTGCAGCAATCGGCCGTTCTGGGTCGGATGTGTCGGGGAAGTCGGAGGGTGTTCGCACCCGATCGAGTTCGTCGTTGGGGAAACCTTGCTCGACGTTCCTGAAGGGAAATACTGCGCCTTCAGATGACCCGAGCAAGGAGGGGAGGGTAAGGGTAGCGTCGGTTGGAAGTCAGGGGAGACCTCAACCGAATCGTCTGGCTAAGGAAGCCATAAAAGAGGCAACCACTGTGAATCCTAAAGTGGTGCTGAAGAAGGGAGATCTTCTGTTGAAGGTAGCGGTTCCGGTGCCAGGTCAGGGGTCGAGTAAGCTGGTAAAAAAGGTGCTGAATGAGGCACCGAATCAGGAGGCGAGCAAGGCACCCAGGCAGGTACCAGATCAGGAGTTGATGAAGGCACCGAATCAGGTACCAAGTAAGCCACCGAACCAAACGGCGAGTAATGCCTCTCAAAAGAAAAAGAAAATCAAGAAGGCATTAGGACCTTACACTGGCGAGGCTGCAGCAAGAAAGCGCCGGAAGAAAAACAGTGATGAGGAATGGTCAAGTGAGGGTGACGAGAAGATGGAAACGGGTTCCGAGGACTACAGGAAGAGGTCTGCGGAAAGCTTAAGAAAGGGGTCGACGGAAAGCGTAAAGAAAGCTAGTCACGAGGCTGAATCTCCAACTGAGGTCGACACTAGGGAGCTGATAAAGGAGGTGAAGGCAATGTGGACTGAAGTTTGCAAGGGCCCAATAGTTCATTCTAGGAAAGCATCGATAGAAAGGTCCAAGAAACTAGTGTTGGAGGCTCTGAATCGTCAGCTCAACTCAAGCCTAGGTGAAGAGGTGAAACGCTTAAGGGCGGAAAATAGCAGACTGGGATCGGAACTGAAGAACCTGAGAGGGGAGCTGAGGGCTTTCAAGGAAGGTTTTCAGGAAAAAAGCACGGAATCTGCAAGCCTTAGACGTGCAGAGGGTCCAACGCAGATTGTTGTTGGAAGAGAAGAGAGTAGTGCGAATACTGACTTGGAAAGATTCGAATCCATGAAGATTGAAATCCTTAAGTCTGTAGGGTTCATGGTGGAGTCTAGATTTCAGGGTCTTGAGGTTGACGGCAGATTAATGCCTGCTCCCGTTCGCCGTCCTCCATTGGGGGCAGGTAAACGAAACGCGACAACGGCGCCACCTGCTGCAGAGGGACATTCGTCTTCATATGCCGATGTGGTGGCTGGGGCCCCTCATCTACCCGGTGGTCCTGCGCAGGTCTCGGAACGGGATCCTGAGAAGGAAAAGGAAGACTGGCAAACTGTGGGGAAGGGAGGGAAGCCGAAAAAGCCTAAAAAACCGAAGCAGAGCCGGCCGGCACAGGAAAAGGCTCAACCCATTGACCCGGTGTCAAAGAAGGCAAAGAAGCCGAGGGGACCGAAGCTGACGGCCCCTCGGACGGCAGCGGTTGTCGTCACGATTCCGTCGGAAGCTGCCGAGAGGGGAGTCAAATATGGTGACGTTATCCTCAAGGCCAGACAGGCTATCAAGTTGAAGGATCTGGGCCTCGAAAGGGTCTCAATGAAGCTGACGCAGACGGGCGCCAGGATGATTGAGATCCCCGGTGCGGAGGGGGCAGAAAAGGCGGATGTCCTGGCGTCCAAGCTTCGAGAGGCCCTAACAGGGCTGGCCGATATCTCCAGGCCCGTGAAATGCGTAGACCTGCGCATTTCCGGGCTGGATGAGTCGATAACGGCAGATGACATCCGAAGTGCCATGGCCGAAAGGGGGGGGTGTCCCACGGAACACATAAAGGTGGGTCCAATTAGAAACGGTCTGGGAGGTTTAGGCGTCGTCATGACGAAGTGTCCTACTGGGGCGGCAAAGGTCCTGGCAGAGGCGGGGCGAATAATGGTAGGGTGGAGTTGTGCGCACATCAAAGCGCTAGAAGCTCTCCCGCTCCGCTGCTATAGGTGCCTGGGTGTGGGACACACGCGCCCAATGTGCCCGTCAGGGGTGGACCGCTCCAATACCTGCTACAGGTGTGGCAGAGAGGGGCACATAGCTGCACACTGTAGCATGGAGGTGAAATGTCTGGTATGCTCGGAGGCGAATCGACCTGCTGGGCACATCACGGGAGGGAAGAACTGCCGCCCACCTTCGGTCAAGGCGAAAGCGACTCCTCTGTTTAGAGGATCAGACAGCGGAGCAGGCCTTGGAGCCATGGAGGGAGTTGAAATAGTGCCTTAATGTCCAGACACGATCTCAACTTTTTACAAGCGAACACTAACCACTGCGCTGCTTCACAGGACGTCCTGATGCAGCACGCAGTGGAGTACAAGTCGGACCTGGTAATAATATCGGAGCCATATTGCGTGCCTCAGCGTACTAACTGGTTGAGAGATGACGACGAAACCGTCGCGCTTCTGGTCCCGGCAAAAGTCACCCACTCCCCACCCCTCTCGATTAGGGAAAGGGGTCCAGGGATTGTGGCAGCGACTTGGGGGGAATTTGCCCTAGTGGGCGTATACTTCTCCCCAAACCGACCAGTGGATGAGCTGGAGCGCTGGCTAAACCGATTAGCCGGCGTTGTTAGGCGTTTGGCACCAATGCAGGTGTTAGTGGGAGGAGATTTTAACGCCAAGCATTCGGCCTGGGGTGCCCGCGTGGATGATAGGAAGGGTACACTAGTGCTGGATTGGGCCCTATCAGCCGGGCTTGTCGTCCTTAACAGGGGCACAACGTTTACCTGTATAAGGGGGAACAGGGGTTCCAGGGTGGATATCACGTTCGCGACGCCGACGCTGGCCCCGAGAGTGATGGACTGGACGGTCCTTACAGGGCCACTGACCCTATCGGATCACAGGTATATCCGCTTTAGGATCATACCTAGGGATGGAACGCCGACCGTGAGCGCACGTTCGTGGAACGCTCATTTTCCGAGGTGGGCCACCACAAAGCTCAATAAAGAGCATGCCGAAGAGGCAGCTCTGGTGGAGGCCTGGTGTCTCGACGCCAGTCAATCGGTGCCAAGCATCGAAGGCAGAGTGAGGCAAGTCACACGCGCCCTCACAACAGTGTGTGATACAGCGATGCCTAGGGTACATGGACCGCCGGAGAAGCGTCAGGTTTATTGGTGGTCGTCTGAACTAGAGGCCCTCAGATCTGCCAGTCTCCGTGCCAGACGCGCTCTGCAGAGGAGCAGAAGACGCCGCAGGAGGAGAGAGGGAATGGAGCAGAGGCTACTAACGGCATACAGGGAGGCCAAAAAAGCCTTCGAGGTGGGGATAGCAAGGGCGAAAGACCAGGCATGGGAGGAGTTCCTCGCTAGCCTGGACATGGACCCATGGGGGCGCCCGTTTAAGATGGTGCGGAGCAAACTCCGCCATCAGGCGCCTCCCATGGACACCATGGAGCCGGAATTCTTGGCAAGGGTGGTGTCCAGCTTGTTTCCAGACCACGCTCCAGAGACGGCCCCCCTGGTTGCTCCGCAAAGTCCGGCTGGAAACAACGGCTTTCTTCCAGTCACTGAACGGGAGATGGAGATGGTGGGAGACAGACTTGCAGCCAAAAAGAAAGCGCCTGGTCCTGACGGGATCCCGGGGAAGGTGTTGCCTACAGCGTTGAAACACCTGGGCGAGTTTCTGCGGGTGCTGTTCAGCGACTGTCTAGAGGCGGGCGAGTTTCCGAAGGACTGGAAGCGGGGTCGGCTATGCCTCCTTTTCAAAGAGGGCAGACCGTTCGATTCTCCCTCTGCCTATCGTCCCGTCGTCTTGCTGGACGAAATGGCTAAGATGTTGGAAAGAATAATCGCCGATAGGATCGTCCAGCACATGGAGTCAGTGGGCCCGGACCTAGCCGGTAATCAGTTCGGCTTTAGGCGTCGGCGGTCGACGGTTGATGCCATTTTAGCCCTTAGGGAGATGGCGGAGAGGGCAATTGATCGGGGGGAGGTAGTAATTGCGGTATCCCTGGACATCAGGAACGCCTTCAACTCCCTCCCTTTCGACGTGATTAAAGATGGGCTTAGATACCATGGCCTGCCACCGTATCTTATAAGGGTGATTGAGAGCTACCTGGAGGGTAGGGAGATTGTATACCCGTCCAACGATGGGGAACTGGTGACAAGGGAGATGGTATGCGGTGTTCCACAAGGCTCGGTTCTTGGACCACTCTTGTGGAACATCGGGTACGACTGGGTCCTGCGTGCAGTCCTCTTGCCCCGGATGAGTGTCATCTGCTACGCAGACGACACGATGGTCACTGCCCGGGGCAAGACGTTTAAGGACACACAAAGGCTGGCGAGTGTGGGAGCCTCCCTTGTCACCGGGCGCATTAGGTTGCTAGGTTTAAATGTGGCAATAGATAAGACAGAGGCTATATGTTTTCACGGTCCGAGGAGGAGCCCTCCAGCCGGAGCATGTGTGATGGTAGATGACGCCGCCATACCGTTGCGTCCCTGGATTAAGTATTTGGGGCTAGTGCTCGATGAAAGATGGAATTTTCAAGAGCACTTCAGCCAACTAGCCCCAAAACTTTTGAAGACGGCAAACGCACTAGGGCGTGTATTGCCGAACATCCGCGGCCCCAGTGACAAATGTCGGAGGCTGTTCGCAGGTGTGCTGCGAAGCATCGCAATGTACGGTGCACCGGTGTGGGCAGATCGCTTATGCGACGGAAATGTACGAAGGCTTCGACAGGCGCAGAGAGCAATGGCTACCCGAATTGTCCGAGGGTATAGGACAATTTCGTGCGCTGCCGCATGTGCACTAGCCGGTACGCCTCCCTGGGAGCTAGATGCTCAGGTACTCAGGGAGGCGTATAGGGAGCGTAGGGCTGCGCTCGAGAGAGGGGAGCGTCTTGCCCCTGAAGAGGTGGCGGCTGACCGGCACCTATGGGAAGAGGTGCGGCTGGAGGTCTGGCGGGGAAAGCTCGAGACGGAACCCTACGGGGTGAGGACCACAGAAGCGATTCTGCCGGTGCTTGAGGAGTGGTGCTCCAGAAAGCATGGGGCGTTGACGTATAGACTGACGCAGATGCTTGCCGGGCACGGGTGCTTCGGCAAGTATCTGTGTCGGATTGGTAAAGAGGCGTCCGCACAGTGTTATGAGTGCGGCGATGCGGAGGACAGTGCACGGCACACCCTCGAGGTGTGCCCTGCCTGGGCTCCGCAGCGCGGCGCTCTAACAGCTGTGATTGGGAGGGATCTCTCGCTGCCCAGTGTGGTACGGGCCATGCTGGCCACCGAGAGATCCTGGGAGGCGGTAGCCTCCTTCTGCGAGGAGGTTCTCCTGCAGAAGGAGGCATCGGAGCGGGTTCGCGAAGAGGAGGCTCATGCGAACCGGCTCCGACGCAGGCGGTTGGGCGCTAGGAGGAGGCGCTACGCGCACCTCATAGCGATCTGACGGGGACCACGTGGGCGATGGGTGGTGACCCATCGCCTGCATTGCACGGTCCCTGGCCGTCTGGGGAGATGGCCAAACTTGCTCGGCCATCTCCCAACCGCGAGGAGGCCCGGGTAGCCGGGCGAGCCACCGGGTCAGTGGGGTGAATACCACCCATGGCCCCCCGCACGACCAACCGGTGGCGAGTGGGCAAGTGCCGGGGTTTTTTAGTGGGTATTCCCTCCTCCCGAGATCCCATCGAACCTTTCATGGTTCGGTGGGATCACGGGAGGCAGTCGTGGAGGGGGCCGGCCCCCTCCTGGCGAGTCCCACATACCCCCGTCCCGTTCACCAGCGGGAAGGGAAGCGCGTAAATGCGTTTTTCCTCGGCATACAAAAAAAAAAAAAAAAAAAAAAAAAAAAAAAAAAAAAAAAAAAAAAAAAAAAAAAAAAAAAAAAAAAAAAAAAAAAGGTTAGGTTAGGTTAGGTTAGGTTAGGTTAGGTTAGGTTAGGTTAGGTTAGGTTAGGTTAGGTTAGGTTAGGTTAGGTTAGGTTAGGTTAGGTTAGGTTAGGTTAGGTTAGGTTGGGGTGCTAGGTCAGACAACCTCCCCGTGGTGCACCCTGGGCAACGTCGGCTTGAGCGGAATCCATGCTCGCCGACGGCTAATGGTCTGACAAGTGGCCCCCGTAGAGGGGGGCGTAGTATGGCCACTTCATGTGGCGAACCGCTGTCGCGGTCTGTGGCGAAACCTCTCCTTCTTGTAATTAAGAAGGGGTAGAGCTTTCGCCTGGTGACCCTTCTGAGGTCTTTGTGGCGCTTGCGCCTGTCGATTGTCTCGGCTGGCGTCCCGGGGAGCCTGGGTAGCGGCAGTCGAGACGAGCTTGGTGGAGGCAGTAACGCCTGTCGTGGTGTGTCCGTTCACGGACGGGGCGGCTGTGGTATGAACTCCGTGCCACCGTCGGCCAACCCGTTACCCTGCACATGGTGCGGGGCCGGGGGCCGCCATCCTTCGGGGTGGGGGCCACAAGGAGTAAACCTTTTCAAAAATCACTTGACGAGGCCAGGTAGGGTTCCCTCGCCCGGAAGAGGGACATCGTAATGAAAATGTCAGATAATTTGGATCGTGTTATGTCATGCCCTCCCGTTGACGCCGGGCGCACTGAGGAAGCTGGTACCCAGTGTGTGAAATCAGCCACTAGCGGCCAATACGCTCCGGTAGGCCACCGGCGCCAGGGGAAATCCGGGACCCCTGGTGTGAAATCTGTTACCGAGGCGTGTAAGGTGGTGTTAGAAAAAGGCCCTTTTCAGGGCCAACCCAAAGGCCCTTCTCAGGGCCAACCCAAAGGCCCTTCTCAGGGCCAACCCAAAGGCCCTTCTCAGGGCCAAATCAAAGGCCCTTCTCAGGGCCAAACCAAAGGCCCTTCTCAGGGCCAATCGAAGGTCAAATATGAGAGCGCCGGGGAGGCGCCTAGAGCCACGCGGTCGCGTTCTGGCTCGGCGGCTTCCACAAGGTCGACTCAATCGCGGAAGCGACAGATTGTCGAGTCTGACTCATCTTCGAAGTCGGCCCGGTCCGTTATATCGATGACGGATTCGGTGCTCGTATCAGAGAGTGCTTCTGACGCCGCGTCCAAAAACCCGCGACGCCTTAGGAAAAAGAAAAAGAAGGGCTCAGACGAGCATAGTTCTGAGTCGGATATTGATGTCGCACCGAAAAAAGGGAAAGGGCATGGGCGCGGACGCCCCCCTACGACCGGGGAGTATGTTGGGCTCGCCAAAGCCAAGCAGGAGCTGGCAAAGGCTGAGCGCGAGGAACAACAGGTCCGCCTCGACCGCGAGATCGCCGAAGCGGAGAAGCGGGCCTACGAAACACGGTCCAAATATATGGAAAACAGGACGGACCCCAGCGTACCATGGACAGCTCCTGCCCCTAAAACCTCCCTTGATATCGAGGAGGTGATAAAGGCAGATTGCGGGGTGATAAATGAGGTAGCAAAGAAGTCGTCGCACCTCAGTGGGCCTTTCCAAAAAGCCCTGAAAAAGGCAGCCCAGTCCATCCAGGACTGCTTTGAAGAGATGGCCCAGAGGTCCATCTCGGATGACATGAGGGCGCTCAAGGCGGAGAACATAGCCATGAGCAAGGAGCTTGCTGAACTCCGACAAAGTGTCTCCGACCTGACAAGGGAGCTAAAATCCCTCAAGAGGAAAAGTCGCACGAGTCCATTCATGAGCTGTGAGGAGGTTGAGATGGTGGTTGAGGTAACTCCACCTACTCCTTCTGCACCAGCTCCCCCGGTGCCGTTGCGTCCAACTACTGCCGGTTCTGGCACGGCAGCTGGACCAGATGTGAGCGAGGCCGAGCTCGGCTTGCAAGGCTTCGAGGCCCGGATTATGCGGGCAGTGGGCACGATGCTGGAGGCCCGGTTTGAAGGCCTGCAGGAGCGCCTCCTCCCCGAGAAGCGATACCGTCCGCCACTCGCCGCTGACAAGAAAAACCAGCCTGCCCAACCAGAGCAGGCTGCGGGCACCTCCAAGAGTGATGCACCGCTGGCTAGAGAGGTAAAAGCGAAGGGCAAGGCTGCCGGTAACATCAAACCCGACAAACCTTCAAAGAAGAGTCCGCCGGTGCCACCATCTGCACCCGCGCCCGGGAAAGAGGCGTCCTCTCCAGCGACGAAGGACCCCCCAGTACCAGTGGATAATGATTGGATCCCTGTCACGAATAAGAAGAGGCAGAGGAGAAAGAAGGGCGGAGGCGCCCCTGCAGAGGAGGCAGCGGTGGCGAGGAAGCCCACTTACTCCGAAGCGGCGAAAGCAAAGCCGGCGCGCCAAGGCGCCCCAGCCAAAACTCAGCCCACCAAGTCGGCCAATAAGCCCAAGCTGATTTCTCCCAAATCTGCCGCTGTGGTCGTCACACTTGACGATGCAGCGGTCGAGAAAGGGATGACCTACGGTGAGGCCCTGGGCAGAGCCCGGACGGCCCATAACTTTGATGAGCTGGACCTCGGCAGACTGAGGTGTCGACGCACGGCCACGGGGGCCCGTATCATAGAGGTCTACGGCACCCAGTCTGCGGAAAAAGCGGGCATCCTTGCCGGCAAGCTGCGGGAGACGCTGTCAGACGTGGCAAAAGTCGTCCAGCCGGTCAAGTGCGCAGACCTCCGAGTCTCAGGCCTGGACGACTCTATATCGAAGGAGGAGTTGATGGCGGTGATTGCCAGGAAAGGCGAATGCCAACAGGACCAGGTCAAGGTTGGAGAAATCCGGACTGGTCCTGGAGGCTCTGGTTCGGCACTAATCAAGTGCCCAATCGACGCGGCCAAGAAAATCAGTGTCGGGCGCCTTCTCATCGGCTTCAGCTCGGCAAGTGTGACGGTATTGGCGGCCCGGCCCATGCGCTGCTACAAGTGCTTTGGAACGGGACACTCTAAAAAGTGCTGCCCCTCCTCAATCGATAGGAGCGGGCTTTGCTTCCGTTGTGGAAAAATCGGCCACCAACAATCCACTTGCAGCGTGGAGCCACATTGTGCCGTTTGTTCAGCCGACAAAAAACCGGCCGGGCATGTCATGGGGGGGAGGAAATGCAATCCCCCCCAGACGAGGGGGAAGATCCTGGAGTCCAAGCCAAGGCCCCCCGATGAGGGTACACCCAGTGTGGCTGGGCTGGAGGAGGCTATGGAATCTTAATCTTAATGGATTTAAGACGTCCATTTAGCTTCCTCCAGTGTAACTTAAACCACGCCACCAGAGCCCAAGACCTGCTGCTGCAAGCCCTGGCGGAGTGGTCCATTGATGTGGCCGTCGCTGCGGAGCCATACTTCGTCGTCGACCGACCCAATTGGGTTGGTGATCAGGATGGTCTCGTAGCTATTATTGTACGTTCAGCGCCTGGCTTCACGCCCCCCTCTGTGGTGGAAAGGGGCCACGGGTTCGTGGTGGCCGCCTGGGAGGGTATCACTCTGATAGGGACATACTTCTCCCCTAACAGGCCGCTTGTCGACTTCGAGGCGTACCTCGTATCGGTTGGAAGCGCAGTCCGTCGCGCAGCTCCGCGTCAGGTTCTCCTCATGGGGGACCTGAACGCCAAGTCAGTAGTTTGGGGCAATCGCTCCACCGATGCGCGCGGTGAGGCCGTGGAGCTTTGGGCCGCCGCCTCTGGTCTCTCCCTACTAAACAGGGGGAATACCCATACGTGCGTACATCGTCAGGGCGGGTCTATTGTGGACGTTTCGTTTGCTAGCCCCGCCCTCGCACGCCGGATCCAGGATTGGCGGGTGATAACGCAGGTGGAGAATCTCTCGAATCATCGCTACATCCGATTCGAGATTCCCACAGAACGCTCCCTGCCTTCCCAGGGCCCTCAGAGAGATCGCGCCCCCCGCTGGGCGCTCAACCGTTTGGACAGAGAGATGGCAGAGGAGGCCGCCATAGTCCAGAGCTGGTGTCTGCCGCCCATGAATAGTCTCAACGTCAATGAGAGAGCCACCCACTTCAGGGAAGCTCTCACGGAGGTGTGTGAGGCTTCCATGCCTCGATCACGCCCTCCCATGGATCGTCGGGCGGTGTACTGGTGGTCCCAACACGTGGCGGACCTCAGGACGGCCTGCACTCCTGCCCGTCGCTCCTACACACGCTACCGCAGGCGGCGTGTTCGGGACCCGCAGGTGGAGGAGGGCCTATATAGTCAATACAGGGAGGCCCGGATAGCCCTGCAGGTGGCCATCGCTCGCTCTAAAGAGGAGGCAAGGGAAGAAATGTTGCAGGGCCTCAACCAAGATCCGTGGGGGCGCCCTTACAAAACTGCTCGCAACCAGTTGCGGGCGCGCGGCGCCCCCCTGACCGAGACCATGGACCCCGAACTTCTGTGTTCCGTGGTCCGGGAACTTTTCCCATCGTCTGACGGTCACTCTCCGCCAAGCATGGCTCCTCCGCGAGCTGTGGCGAGCGCGGTCTCTACTGAGGGCGACCCTCCTGCTGTCAATGAGGAGGAGTTTCGGGCGGCGATCGCACGACTGAAAGGGAAACGGACCGCTCCCGGTCCCGACGGGGTCCCGGGCAAAGTCTTAGGTCTCTCCCTGCGCCATCTCGGGGATCGCCTTCGCGAACTGTTCGATGCGTGTCTTCGCACCGGGCAGTTCCCGAAGGTCTGGAAGGATGGCATTCTGTGCCTCCTGCGTAAGGAGAACCGACCCGCGGACGACCCGTCTGGCTATCGACCGATCGTGCTGTTGGATGAGGTTGGCAAGGTATTCGAGAGGCTTGTCGCCCTCCGCCTCATCCAACATCTTTCTGAAGTGGGGCCAAATTTGTCCCAGAACCAATTTGGGTTCCGTGTGGGGCGCTCCACTATGGACGCGCTCACGGGACTGAGGGAGCTGGTGGAGGACGCCACTGGTAGAGGGGAGAGCGTGTTGGCGGTGTCATTAGACATCGCAAACGCCTTCAACACTCTCCCCTTTCGTACTATTCTAGAGGCGCTTCGGTATCACGGGGTGCCCCAATATTTGCTGCGCATCATCGGCTGCTACCTAGAGGGAAGGGACATCGTGTTCACTGGCCAGAGTGGTGTGGCCAATCGTCACCCCATGTCCCGCGGCGTTCCACAGGGCTCCGTTCTGGGGCCCCTCTTATGGAACGTCGGGTACGACTGGGTCCTTCGTGCCGCCCTCCCCCCGCGTGTAAAACTTTTCTGCTACGCAGATGACACACTTGTCACTGCGAGAGGGGGGGACTTGGAGGAGACCCTTAGGCTGGCCTCGATCTACACCACTTTGGTCGTGAGGCGTATCGAAGCGCTGGGTCTGAAGGTGGCCCTGCACAAGACCGAGGCCCTTCTATTTCATGGACCTCGCAGGGGAGCGCCACCAGGCCGAGAGATAACGGTGGCTGGCGTGAAGGTGACACTGTCGCGTCACCTAAAATATTTAGGCTTGGTGATAGACGGGCGGTGGGGGTTCGACGAGCATTTTCGTCGCCTCGAACCCCGCCTTTTGGGTGCTGCCGATGCGCTCGGGCGTCTTCTCCCAAATGTTGGGGGCCCGAGCGCCTCAGTTCGACGCCTCTATGCGGGCATAGTGCGCAGCATGGCGCTGTATGGCGCCCCGGTGTGGGCGGACGCTCTCGGCCCCCGGGCCATCGCGTCTCTTCATAGGGCGCAGCGCGCCATGGCTCTGAGAGCACTACGTGCTTACCGGTCTGTGTCCCACACCGCAGCGTGTGTACTCGCGGGTACTCCCCCGTGGGAGATTTCAGCCCACGTCCTGGCGGCCGCCTACCGCGTCAGAGTGGATGCAAGGGCGGACGACCGGCGCCTGGCGCCGAGGGAGAGGGCCTCCGCCTTGGAGGAGGCTATAATCGAGGCGTTCCGCGTGTGGTTTGAGGAGCTCGAAGAGCAAAGGGGTTCGACCTCGGTCTCTGGTACTTTGTCCAGGACCTTGGAGGCCATGCACCCCTTTCTCACCACGTGGGCGGACCGGCGCCACGGGTCGCTCTCCTACCACTTGGTGCAGATTCTCAGCGGCCACGGTTCTTTCGGCCGCTACCTGCACCGCATCGGTAGGGAGCCGACCCCCGAGTGCCACCATTGTGATGCGGCGGAGGATACAGCGCAGCACACCTTGGAGGTGTGCCCGGGTTTTTCTTCGCGGCGCCAGGAGTTGACCGCCGTCATAGGTGACGATCTCTCCCTCCAAAACGTGGTCTGCATCATGTTGGAGGGAGAAGAAATGTGGGACGCGGTAAACTCCTTCTGCGTAGACGTCATGACGCAGAAGGAGGACGCGGAGAGAGCCCGGGAAGAGGATCCCGAGGCTGCTCCCTGCCGCCGCCGAAGGTTGGGGCGGAGGAGGCGGATGTACGCCCGCCTACTTCCTCCTGACGGCAACCAGCGGGGTCCAGGCCTGGGAAGCCCGGGCCCTGCACTGCACAGGTTGCCGCCAGTCGCTGATCCCCTGGATGCCCCGGGGGATCACCGGCCCTCCCATTTTGGGGGGGTGAGTGGGGCTCGCCATAGGCGAGCAGTCGCCGACGAGGTCGTGGATGTGTTCTCGCGAGTTCCCATGACCTTGTCAGGCAGTGACGCCTCCCTCCCCGGCGTGCCCTCTTCGTCTGAGGACGAGGAGGATGCGGCGGTGATGGAGGTGCTCGCGCCAAGGCGTATGTGAGGGGCATCGGTGGGTTTTAGTCGGTAGGCCGCGGCATTGCACTTTCTGAGGGGCATTCTGTCTGCCCCCAGAAGCCGCGGAGAGTCCGACATATCCTCGCGTATCCCAAAACGCGGGGCATGCGTAAAGCATTTCCCATCGTAAAAAAAAAAAAAAAAAAAAAGGTTAGGTTAGGTTAGGTTAGGTTAGGTTAGGTTAGGTTAGGTTAGGTTAGGTTAGGTTAGGTTAGGTTAGGTTAGGTTAGGTTAGGTTAGGTTAGGTTAGGTTAGGTTAGGTTAGGTTAGGTTAGGTTAGGTTAGGTTAGGTTAGGTTAGGTTAGGTTAGGTTAGGTTAGGTTAGGTTAGGTTAGGTTAGGTTAGGTTAGGTTAGGTTAGGTTAGGTTAGGTTTTTTTTTTTTTTTTTTATTTGGGTGTATTACAAACTTCGTCTTGCATGACAAGACACATTGTTATTGCTAAGGTTTACATGATTTCTTAATTATTTAAAAAAAAAAGTTTTACAATTTTAGTTGTATTAATACGTCTACGTTTACATTTTATCTTAAATTATTACCTAGTTTTAGGACCTAGTTTTACTACTTAGTACAGTATAACTTCCATGTTATTTTTGATTTCAGGTTCTAATTGGTTAGAGTCACAGCTGCGACCAAAAACAACAAAAAGGGTCGCAGCCGCGACAAGCAGCGCCACAAGACTTGCCTCGCCGCACCAGCGGCCGGGTCCCCGCAAACGGCTCCTCCTCCACCGCAAACCGGTCACGCCCGCGACAGGTCGCAACCGCCAACACACAAAAACGGTCGCGCCTGCGTCAGGTCGCAGCCGCCACGAAGAAGGTCCGGGTGAAGCCTGACGACGCTCCTCCCTCACCGCAACCGGTCACACCCGCGACAGGTCGCACCCGCCAAATGCACAAAAAACAGGCGCGCCTGCGTTAGGTCGCACCCGCTACGAAGAAGGTCCGGGTGAAACCGCCGCGACGAGCGCGGCCGCCGCCGCGACAAGGCAGTCGCAGGACACATACTTCCGTTGAATTCAATATTTAATACATTTGTTATGTCCAATATTGTAGCAGGTTACTTAATTTGTATACATAGGCTTTTGGTCTAGTATCGTTTAGTTACAGTGCTTGGTACCATGTTAATGCCTAAATTACATCCATGTTTGAGTCGCAAGTGACTCGTCTAAGATTATTTCTTATACAATTAGCTTATATTCTATTTTATGTTTCTATTCTAAGTGATGTTTACATCTAATTCCGCCGGACAAATGCCCCGTCGCGGACTGCCTCCGGGCAAATGCCCCGTCGAGGACTTGGTTACTCATCTGAGATTTTGTCTGTACGTGTAAAGCCAAATTTTACACATCCTTGGTACCGCCGGATAAATGTCCCGCCGCGGTATGCCTCCGGGCAAATGCCCCGTCGAGGGCTTGATGTGGAGCCGTTAGTTGAAAGCCCCCCCACCACGACAAGGTCGCTCCACCGAGGGGGGGGTTAGGTTAGGTTAGGTTAGGTTAGGTTAGGTTAGGTTAGGTTAGGTTAGGTTAGGTTAGGTTAGGTTAGGTTAGGTTAGGTTAGGTTAGGTTAGGTTAGGTTAGGTTAGGTTAGGTTAGGTTAGGTTAGGTTAGGTTAGGTTAGGTTAGGTTAGGTTAGGTTAGGTTAGGTTAGGTTAGGTTAGGTTAGGTTAGGTTAGGTTAGGTTAGGTTAGGTTAGGTTAGGTTAGGTTAGGTTAGGTTAGGTTAGGTTAGGTTAGGTTAGGTTAGGTTAGGTTAGGTTAGGTTAGGTTAGGTTAGGTTAGGTTAGGTTAGGTTAGGTTAGGTTAGGTTAGGTTAGGTTAGGTTAGGTTAGGTTAGGTTAGGTTAGGTTAGGTTAGGTTAGGTTAGGTTAGGTTAGGTTAGGTTAGGTTAGGTTAGGTTAGGTTAGGTTAGGTTAGGTTAGGTTAGGTTAGGTTAGGTTAGGTTAGGTTAGGTTAGGTTAGGTTAGGTTAGGTTAGGTTAGGTTAGGTTAGGTTAGGTTAGGTTAGGTTAGGTTAGGTTAGGTTAGGTTAGGTTAGGTTAGGTTAGGTTAGGTTAGGTTAGGTTAGGTTAGGTTAGGTTAGGTTAGGTTAGGTTAGGTTAGGTTAGGTTAGGTTAGGTTAGGTTAGGTTAGGTTAGGTTAGGTTAGGTTAGGTTAGGTTAGGTTAGGTTAGGTTAGGTTAGGTTAGGTTAGGTTAGGTTAGGTTAGGTTAGGTTAGGTTAGGTTAGGTTAGGTTAGGTTAGGTTAGGTTAGGTTAGGTTAGGTTAGGTTAGGTTAGGTTAGGTTAGGTTAGGTTAGGTTAGGTTAGGTTAGGTTAGGTTAGGTTAGGTTAGGTTAGGTTAGGTTAGGTTAGGTTAGGTTAGGTTAGGTTAGGTTAGGTTAGGTTAGGTTAGGTTAGGTTAGGTTAGGTTAGGTTAGGTTAGGTTAGGTTAGGTTAGGTTAGGTTAGGTTAGGTTAGGTTAGGTTAGGTTAGGTTAGGTTAGGTTAGGTTAGGTTAGGTTAGGTTAGGTTAGGTTAGGTTAGGTTAGGTTAGGTTAGGTTAGGTTAGGTTAGGTTAGGTTAGGTTAGGTTAGGTTAGGTTAGGTTAGGTTAGGTTAGGTTAGGTTAGGTTAGGTTAGGTTAGGTTAGGTTAGGTTAGGTTAGGTTAGGTTAGGTTAGGTTAGGTTAGGTTAGGTTAGGTTAGGTTAGGTTAGGTTAGGTTAGGTTAGGTTAGGTTAGGTTAGGTTAGGTTAGGTTAGGTTAGGTTAGGTTAGGTTAGGTTAGGTTAGGTTAGGTTAGGTTAGGTTAGGTTAGGTTAGGTTAGGTTAGGTTAGGTTAGGTTAGGTTAGGTTAGGTTAGGTTAGGTTAGGTTAGGTTAGGTTAGGTTAGGTTAGGTTAGGTTAGGTTAGGTTAGGTTAGGTTAGGTTAGGTTAGGTTAGGTTAGGTTAGGTTAGGTTAGGTTAGGTTAGGTTAGGTTAGGTTAGGTTAGGTTAGGTTAGGTTAGGTTAGGTTAGGTTAGGTTAGGTTAGGTTAGGTTAGGTTAGGTTAGGTTAGGTTAGGTTAGGTTAGGTTAGGTTAGGTTAGGTTAGGTTAGGTTAGGTTAGGTTAGGTTAGGTTAGGTTAGGTTAGGTTAGGTTAGGTTAGGTTAGGTTAGGTTAGGTTAGGTTAGGTTAGGTTAGGTTAGGTTAGGTTAGGTTAGGTTAGGTTAGGTTAGGTTAGGTTAGGTTAGGTTAGGTTAGGTTAGGTTAGGTTAGGTTAGGTTAGGTTAGGTTAGGTTAGGTTAGGTTAGGTTAGGTTAGGTTAGGTTAGGTTAGGTTAGGTTAGGTTAGGTTAGGTTAGGTTAGGTTAGGTTAGGTTAGGTTAGGTTAGGTTAGGTTAGGTTAGGTTAGGTTAGGTTAGGTTAGGTTAGGTTAGGTTAGGTTAGGTTAGGTTAGGTTAGGTTAGGTTAGGTTAGGTTAGGTTAGGTTAGGTTAGGTTAGGTTAGGTTAGGTTAGGTTAGGTTAGGTTAGGTTAGGTTAGGTTAGGTTAGGTTAGGTTAGGTTAGGTTAGGTTAGGTTAGGTTAGGTTAGGTTAGGTTAGGTTAGGTTAGGTTAGGTTAGGTTAGGTTAGGTTAGGTTAGGTTAGGTTAGGTTAGGTTAGGTTAGGTTAGGTTAGGTTAGGTTAGGTTAGGTTAGGTTAGGTTAGGTTAGGTTAGGTTAGGTTAGGTTAGGTTAGGTTAGGTTAGGTTAGGTTAGGTTAGGTTAGGTTAGGTTAGGTTAGGTTAGGTTAGGTTAGGTTAGGTTAGGTTAGGTTAGGTTAGGTTAGGTTAGGTTAGGTTAGGTTAGGTTAGGTTAGGTTAGGTTAGGTTAGGTTAGGTTAGGTTAGGTTAGGTTAGGTTAGGTTAGGTTAGGTTAGGTTAGGTTAGGTTAGGTTAGGTTAGGTTAGGTTAGGTTAGGTTAGGTTAGGTTAGGTTAGGTTAGGTTAGGTTAGGTTAGGTTAGGTTAGGTTAGGTTAGGTTAGGTTAGGTTAGGTTAGGTTAGGTTAGGTTAGGTTAGGTTAGGTTAGGTTAGGTTAGGTTAGGTTAGGTTAGGTTAGGTTAGGTTAGGTTAGGTTAGGTTAGGTTAGGTTAGGTTAGGTTAGGTTAGGTTAGGTTAGGTTAGGTTAGGTTAGGTTAGGTTAGGTTAGGTTAGGTTAGGTTAGGTTAGGTTAGGTTAGGTTAGGTTAGGTTAGGTTAGGTTAGGTTAGGTTAGGTTAGGTTAGGTTAGGTTAGGTTAGGTTAGGTTAGGTTAGGTTAGGTTAGGTTAGGTTAGGTTAGGTTAGGTTAGGTTAGGTTAGGTTAGGTTAGGTTAGGTTAGGTTAGGTTAGGTTAGGTTAGGTTAGGTTAGGTTAGGTTAGGTTAGGTTAGGTTAGGTTAGGTTAGGTTAGGTTAGGTTAGGTTAGGTTAGGTTAGGTTAGGTTAGGTTAGGTTAGGTTAGGTTAGGTTAGGTTAGGTTAGGTTAGGTTAGGTTAGGTTAGGTTAGGTTAGGTTAGGTTAGGTTAGGTTAGGTTAGGTTAGGTTAGGTTAGGTTAGGTTAGGTTAGGTTAGGTTAGGTTAGGTTAGGTTAGGTTAGGTTAGGTTAGGTTAGGTTAGGTTAGGTTAGGTTAGGTTAGGTTAGGTTAGGTTAGGTTAGGTTAGGTTAGGTTAGGTTAGGTTAGGTTAGGTTAGGTTAGGTTAGGTTAGGTTAGGTTAGGTTAGGTTAGGTTAGGTTAGGTTAGGTTAGGTTAGGTTAGGTTAGGTTAGGTTAGGTTAGGTTAGGTTAGGTTAGGTTAGGTTAGGTTAGGTTAGGTTAGGTTAGGTTAGGTTAGGTTAGGTTAGGTTAGGTTAGGTTAGGTTAGGTTAGGTTAGGTTAGGTTAGGTTAGGTTAGGTTAGGTTAGGTTAGGTTAGGTTAGGTTAGGTTAGGTTAGGTTAGGTTAGGTTAGGTTAGGTTAGGTTAGGTTAGGTTAGGTTAGGTTAGGTTAGGTTAGGTTAGGTTAGGTTAGGTTAGGTTAGGTTAGGTTAGGTTAGGTTAGGTTAGGTTAGGTTAGGTTAGGTTAGGTTAGGTTAGGTTAGGTTAGGTTAGGTTAGGTTAGGTTAGGTTAGGTTAGGTTAGGTTAGGTTAGGTTAGGTTAGGTTAGGTTAGGTTAGGTTAGGTTAGGTTAGGTTAGGTTAGGTTAGGTTAGGTTAGGTTAGGTTAGGTTAGGTTAGGTTAGGTTAGGTTAGGTTAGGTTAGGTTAGGTTAGGTTAGGTTAGGTTAGGTTAGGTTAGGTTAGGTTAGGTTAGGTTAGGTTAGGTTAGGTTAGGTTAGGTTAGGTTAGGTTAGGTTAGGTTAGGTTAGGTTAGGTTAGGTTAGGTTAGGTTAGGTTAGGTTAGGTTAGGTTAGGTTAGGTTAGGTTAGGTTAGGTTAGGTTAGGTTAGGTTAGGTTAGGTTAGGTTAGGTTAGGTTAGGTTAGGTTAGGTTAGGTTAGGTTAGGTTAGGTTAGGTTAGGTTAGGTTAGGTTAGGTTAGGTTAGGTTAGGTTAGGTTAGGTTAGGTTAGGTTAGGTTAGGTTAGGTTAGGTTAGGTTAGGTTAGGTTAGGTTAGGTTAGGTTAGGTTAGGTTAGGTTAGGTTAGGTTAGGTTAGGTTAGGTTAGGTTAGGTTAGGTTAGGTTAGGTTAGGTTAGGTTAGGTTAGGTTAGGTTAGGTTAGGTTAGGTTAGGTTAGGTTAGGTTAGGTTAGGTTAGGTTAGGTTAGGTTAGGTTAGGTTAGGTTAGGTTAGGTTAGGTTAGGTTAGGTTAGGTTAGGTTAGGTTAGGTTAGGTTAGGTTAGGTTAGGTTAGGTTAGGTTAGGTTAGGTTAGGTTAGGTTAGGTTAGGTTAGGTTAGGTTAGGTTAGGTTAGGTTAGGTTAGGTTAGGTTAGGTTAGGTTAGGTTAGGTTAGGTTAGGTTAGGTTAGGTTAGGTTAGGTTAGGTTAGGTTAGGTTAGGTTAGGTTAGGTTAGGTTAGGTTAGGTTAGGTTAGGTTAGGTTAGGTTAGGTTAGGTTAGGTTAGGTTAGGTTAGGTTAGGTTAGGTTAGGTTAGGTTAGGTTAGGTTAGGTTAGGTTAGGTTAGGTTAGGTTAGGTTAGGTTAGGTTAGGTTAGGTTAGGTTAGGTTAGGTTAGGTTAGGTTAGGTTAGGTTAGGTTAGGTTAGGTTAGGTTAGGTTAGGTTAGGTTAGGTTAGGTTAGGTTAGGTTAGGTTAGGTTAGGTTAGGTTAGGTTAGGTTAGGTTAGGTTAGGTTAGGTTAGGTTAGGTTAGGTTAGGTTAGGTTAGGTTAGGTTAGGTTAGGTTAGGTTAGGTTAGGTTAGGTTAGGTTAGGTTAGGTTAGGTTAGGTTAGGTTAGGTTAGGTTAGGTTAGGTTAGGTTAGGTTAGGTTAGGTTAGGTTAGGTTAGGTTAGGTTAGGTTAGGTTAGGTTAGGTTAGGTTAGGTTAGGTTAGGTTAGGTTAGGTTAGGTTAGGTTAGGTTAGGTTAGGTTAGGTTAGGTTAGGTTAGGTTAGGTTAGGTTAGGTTAGGTTAGGTTAGGTTAGGTTAGGTTAGGTTAGGTTAGGTTAGGTTAGGTTAGGTTAGGTTAGGTTAGGTTAGGTTAGGTTAGGTTAGGTTAGGTTAGGTTAGGTTAGGTTAGGTTAGGTTAGGTTAGGTTAGGTTAGGTTAGGTTAGGTTAGGTTAGGTTAGGTTAGGTTAGGTTAGGTTAGGTTAGGTTAGGTTAGGTTAGGTTAGGTTAGGTTAGGTTAGGTTAGGTTAGGTTAGGTTAGGTTAGGTTAGGTTAGGTTAGGTTAGGTTAGGTTAGGTTAGGTTAGGTTAGGTTAGGTTAGGTTAGGTTAGGTTAGGTTAGGTTAGGTTAGGTTAGGTTAGGTTAGGTTAGGTTAGGTTAGGTTAGGTTAGGTTAGGTTAGGTTAGGTTAGGTTAGGTTAGGTTAGGTTAGGTTAGGTTAGGTTAGGTTAGGTTAGGTTAGGTTAGGTTAGGTTAGGTTAGGTTAGGTTAGGTTAGGTTAGGTTAGGTTAGGTTAGGTTAGGTTAGGTTAGGTTAGGTTAGGTTAGGTTAGGTTAGGTTAGGTTAGGTTAGGTTAGGTTAGGTTAGGTTAGGTTAGGTTAGGTTAGGTTAGGTTAGGTTAGGTTAGGTTAGGTTAGGTTAGGTTAGGTTAGGTTAGGTTAGGTTAGGTTAGGTTAGGTTAGGTTAGGTTAGGTTAGGTTAGGTTAGGTTAGGTTAGGTTAGGTTAGGTTAGGTTAGGTTAGGTTAGGTTAGGTTAGGTTAGGTTAGGTTAGGTTAGGTTAGGTTAGGTTAGGTTAGGTTAGGTTAGGTTAGGTTAGGTTAGGTTAGGTTAGGTTAGGTTAGGTTAGGTTAGGTTAGGTTAGGTTAGGTTAGGTTAGGTTAGGTTAGGTTAGGTTAGGTTAGGTTAGGTTAGGTTAGGTTAGGTTAGGTTAGGTTAGGTTAGGTTAGGTTAGGTTAGGTTAGGTTAGGTTAGGTTAGGTTAGGTTAGGTTAGGTTAGGTTAGGTTAGGTTAGGTTAGGTTAGGTTAGGTTAGGTTAGGTTAGGTTAGGTTAGGTTAGGTTAGGTTAGGTTAGGTTAGGTTAGGTTAGGTTAGGTTAGGTTAGGTTAGGTTAGGTTAGGTTAGGTTAGGTTAGGTTAGGTTAGGTTAGGTTAGGTTAGGTTAGGTTAGGTTAGGTTAGGTTAGGTTAGGTTAGGTTAGGTTAGGTTAGGTTAGGTTAGGTTAGGTTAGGTTAGGTTAGGTTAGGTTAGGTTAGGTTAGGTTAGGTTAGGTTAGGTTAGGTTAGGTTAGGTTAGGTTAGGTTAGGTTAGGTTAGGTTAGGTTAGGTTAGGTTAGGTTAGGTTAGGTTAGGTTAGGTTAGGTTAGGTTAGGTTAGGTTAGGTTAGGTTAGGTTAGGTTAGGTTAGGTTAGGTTAGGTTAGGTTAGGTTAGGTTAGGTTAGGTTAGGTTAGGTTAGGTTAGGTTAGGTTAGGTTAGGTTAGGTTAGGTTAGGTTAGGTTAGGTTAGGTTAGGTTAGGTTAGGTTAGGTTAGGTTAGGTTAGGTTAGGTTAGGTTAGGTTAGGTTAGGTTAGGTTAGGTTAGGTTAGGTTAGGTTAGGTTAGGTTAGGTTAGGTTAGGTTAGGTTAGGTTAGGTTAGGTTAGGTTAGGTTAGGTTAGGTTAGGTTAGGTTAGGTTAGGTTAGGTTAGGTTAGGTTAGGTTAGGTTAGGTTAGGTTAGGTTAGGTTAGGTTAGGTTAGGTTAGGTTAGGTTAGGTTAGGTTAGGTTAGGTTAGGTTAGGTTAGGTTAGGTTAGGTTAGGTTAGGTTAGGTTAGGTTAGGTTAGGTTAGGTTAGGTTAGGTTAGGTTAGGTTAGGTTAGGTTAGGTTAGGTTAGGTTAGGTTAGGTTAGGTTAGGTTAGGTTAGGTTAGGTTAGGTTAGGTTAGGTTAGGTTAGGTTAGGTTAGGTTAGGTTAGGTTAGGTTAGGTTAGGTTAGGTTAGGTTAGGTTAGGTTAGGTTAGGTTAGGTTAGGTTAGGTTAGGTTAGGTTAGGTTAGGTTAGGTTAGGTTAGGTTAGGTTAGGTTAGGTTAGGTTAGGTTAGGTTAGGTTAGGTTAGGTTAGGTTAGGTTAGGTTAGGTTAGGTTAGGTTAGGTTAGGTTAGGTTAGGTTAGGTTAGGTTAGGTTAGGTTAGGTTAGGTTAGGTTAGGTTAGGTTAGGTTAGGTTAGGTTAGGTTAGGTTAGGTTAGGTTAGGTTAGGTTAGGTTAGGTTAGGTTAGGTTAGGTTAGGTTAGGTTAGGTTAGGTTAGGTTAGGTTAGGTTAGGTTAGGTTAGGTTAGGTTAGGTTAGGTTAGGTTAGGTTAGGTTAGGTTAGGTTAGGTTAGGTTAGGTTAGGTTAGGTTAGGTTAGGTTAGGTTAGGTTAGGTTAGGTTAGGTTAGGTTAGGTTAGGTTAGGTTAGGTTAGGTTAGGTTAGGTTAGGTTAGGTTAGGTTAGGTTAGGTTAGGTTAGGTTAGGTTAGGTTAGGTTAGGTTAGGTTAGGTTAGGTTAGGTTAGGTTAGGTTAGGTTAGGTTAGGTTAGGTTAGGTTAGGTTAGGTTAGGTTAGGTTAGGTTAGGTTAGGTTAGGTTAGGTTAGGTTAGGTTAGGTTAGGTTAGGTTAGGTTAGGTTAGGTTAGGTTAGGTTAGGTTAGGTTAGGTTAGGTTAGGTTAGGTTAGGTTAGGTTAGGTTAGGTTAGGTTAGGTTAGGTTAGGTTAGGTTAGGTTAGGTTAGGTTAGGTTAGGTTAGGTTAGGTTAGGTTAGGTTAGGTTAGGTTAGGTTAGGTTAGGTTAGGTTAGGTTAGGTTAGGTTAGGTTAGGTTAGGTTAGGTTAGGTTAGGTTAGGTTAGGTTAGGTTAGGTTAGGTTAGGTTAGGTTAGGTTAGGTTAGGTTAGGTTAGGTTAGGTTAGGTTAGGTTAGGTTAGGTTAGGTTAGGTTAGGTTAGGTTAGGTTAGGTTAGGTTAGGTTAGGTTAGGTTAGGTTAGGTTAGGTTAGGTTAGGTTAGGTTAGGTTAGGTTAGGTTAGGTTAGGTTAGGTTAGGTTAGGTTAGGTTAGGTTAGGTTAGGTTAGGTTAGGTTAGGTTAGGTTAGGTTAGGTTAGGTTAGGTTAGGTTAGGTTAGGTTAGGTTAGGTTAGGTTAGGTTAGGTTAGGTTAGGTTAGGTTAGGTTAGGTTAGGTTAGGTTAGGTTAGGTTAGGTTAGGTTAGGTTAGGTTAGGTTAGGTTAGGTTAGGTTAGGTTAGGTTAGGTTAGGTTAGGTTAGGTTAGGTTAGGTTAGGTTAGGTTAGGTTAGGTTAGGTTAGGTTAGGTTAGGTTAGGTTAGGTTAGGTTAGGTTAGGTTAGGTTAGGTTAGGTTAGGTTAGGTTAGGTTAGGTTAGGTTAGGTTAGGTTAGGTTAGGTTAGGTTAGGTTAGGTTAGGTTAGGTTAGGTTAGGTTAGGTTAGGTTAGGTTAGGTTAGGTTAGGTTAGGTTAGGTTAGGTTAGGTTAGGTTAGGTTAGGTTAGGTTAGGTTAGGTTAGGTTAGGTTAGGTTAGGTTAGGTTAGGTTAGGTTAGGTTAGGTTAGGTTAGGTTAGGTTAGGTTAGGTTAGGTTAGGTTAGGTTAGGTTAGGTTAGGTTAGGTTAGGTTAGGTTAGGTTAGGTTAGGTTAGGTTAGGTTAGGTTAGGTTAGGTTAGGTTAGGTTAGGTTAGGTTAGGTTAGGTTAGGTTAGGTTAGGTTAGGTTAGGTTAGGTTAGGTTAGGTTAGGTTAGGTTAGGTTAGGTTAGGTTAGGTTAGGTTAGGTTAGGTTAGGTTAGGTTAGGTTAGGTTAGGTTAGGTTAGGTTAGGTTAGGTTAGGTTAGGTTAGGTTAGGTTAGGTTAGGTTAGGTTAGGTTAGGTTAGGTTAGGTTAGGTTAGGTTAGGTTAGGTTAGGTTAGGTTAGGTTAGGTTAGGTTAGGTTAGGTTAGGTTAGGTTAGGTTAGGTTAGGTTAGGTTAGGTTAGGTTAGGTTAGGTTAGGTTAGGTTAGGTTAGGTTAGGTTAGGTTAGGTTAGGTTAGGTTAGGTTAGGTTAGGTTAGGTTAGGTTAGGTTAGGTTAGGTTAGGTTAGGTTAGGTTAGGTTAGGTTAGGTTAGGTTAGGTTAGGTTAGGTTAGGTTAGGTTAGGTTAGGTTAGGTTAGGTTAGGTTAGGTTAGGTTAGGTTAGGTTAGGTTAGGTTAGGTTAGGTTAGGTTAGGTTAGGTTAGGTTAGGTTAGGTTAGGTTAGGTTAGGTTAGGTTAGGTTAGGTTAGGTTAGGTTAGGTTAGGTTAGGTTAGGTTAGGTTAGGTTAGGTTAGGTTAGGTTAGGTTAGGTTAGGTTAGGTTAGGTTAGGTTAGGTTAGGTTAGGTTAGGTTAGGTTAGGTTAGGTTAGGTTAGGTTAGGTTAGGTTAGGTTAGGTTAGGTTAGGTTAGGTTAGGTTAGGTTAGGTTAGGTTAGGTTAGGTTAGGTTAGGTTAGGTTAGGTTAGGTTAGGTTAGGTTAGGTTAGGTTAGGTTAGGTTAGGTTAGGTTAGGTTAGGTTAGGTTAGGTTAGGTTAGGTTAGGTTAGGTTAGGTTAGGTTAGGTTAGGTTAGGTTAGGTTAGGTTAGGTTAGGTTAGGTTAGGTTAGGTTAGGTTAGGTTAGGTTAGGTTAGGTTAGGTTAGGTTAGGTTAGGTTAGGTTAGGTTAGGTTAGGTTAGGTTAGGTTAGGTTAGGTTAGGTTAGGTTAGGTTAGGTTAGGTTAGGTTAGGTTAGGTTAGGTTAGGTTAGGTTAGGTTAGGTTAGGTTAGGTTAGGTTAGGTTAGGTTAGGTTAGGTTAGGTTAGGTTAGGTTAGGTTAGGTTAGGTTAGGTTAGGTTAGGTTAGGTTAGGTTAGGTTAGGTTAGGTTAGGTTAGGTTAGGTTAGGTTAGGTTAGGTTAGGTTAGGTTAGGTTAGGTTAGGTTAGGTTAGGTTAGGTTAGGTTAGGTTAGGTTAGGTTAGGTTAGGTTAGGTTAGGTTAGGTTAGGTTAGGTTAGGTTAGGTTAGGTTAGGTTAGGTTAGGTTAGGTTAGGTTAGGTTAGGTTAGGTTAGGTTAGGTTAGGTTAGGTTAGGTTAGGTTAGGTTAGGTTAGGTTAGGTTAGGTTAGGTTAGGTTAGGTTAGGTTAGGTTAGGTTAGGTTAGGTTAGGTTAGGTTAGGTTAGGTTAGGTTAGGTTAGGTTAGGTTAGGTTAGGTTAGGTTAGGTTAGGTTAGGTTAGGTTAGGTTAGGTTAGGTTAGGTTAGGTTAGGTTAGGTTAGGTTAGGTTAGGTTAGGTTAGGTTAGGTTAGGTTAGGTTAGGTTAGGTTAGGTTAGGTTAGGTTAGGTTAGGTTAGGTTAGGTTAGGTTAGGTTAGGTTAGGTTAGGTTAGGTTAGGTTAGGTTAGGTTAGGTTAGGTTAGGTTAGGTTAGGTTAGGTTAGGTTAGGTTAGGTTAGGTTAGGTTAGGTTAGGTTAGGTTAGGTTAGGTTAGGTTAGGTTAGGTTAGGTTAGGTTAGGTTAGGTTAGGTTAGGTTAGGTTAGGTTAGGTTAGGTTAGGTTAGGTTAGGTTAGGTTAGGTTAGGTTAGGTTAGGTTAGGTTAGGTTAGGTTAGGTTAGGTTAGGTTAGGTTAGGTTAGGTTAGGTTAGGTTAGGTTAGGTTAGGTTAGGTTAGGTTAGGTTAGGTTAGGTTAGGTTAGGTTAGGTTAGGTTAGGTTAGGTTAGGTTAGGTTAGGTTAGGTTAGGTTAGGTTAGGTTAGGTTAGGTTAGGTTAGGTTAGGTTAGGTTAGGTTAGGTTAGGTTAGGTTAGGTTAGGTTAGGTTAGGTTAGGTTAGGTTAGGTTAGGTTAGGTTAGGTTAGGTTAGGTTAGGTTAGGTTAGGTTAGGTTAGGTTAGGTTAGGTTAGGTTAGGTTAGGTTAGGTTAGGTTAGGTTAGGTTAGGTTAGGTTAGGTTAGGTTAGGTTAGGTTAGGTTAGGTTAGGTTAGGTTAGGTTAGGTTAGGTTAGGTTAGGTTAGGTTAGGTTAGGTTAGGTTAGGTTAGGTTAGGTTAGGTTAGGTTAGGTTAGGTTAGGTTAGGTTAGGTTAGGTTAGGTTAGGTTAGGTTAGGTTAGGTTAGGTTAGGTTAGGTTAGGTTAGGTTAGGTTAGGTTAGGTTAGGTTAGGTTAGGTTAGGTTAGGTTAGGTTAGGTTAGGTTAGGTTAGGTTAGGTTAGGTTAGGTTAGGTTAGGTTAGGTTAGGTTAGGTTAGGTTAGGTTAGGTTAGGTTAGGTTAGGTTAGGTTAGGTTAGGTTAGGTTAGGTTAGGTTAGGTTAGGTTAGGTTAGGTTAGGTTAGGTTAGGTTAGGTTAGGTTAGGTTAGGTTAGGTTAGGTTAGGTTAGGTTAGGTTAGGTTAGGTTAGGTTAGGTTAGGTTAGGTTAGGTTAGGTTAGGTTAGGTTAGGTTAGGTTAGGTTAGGTTAGGTTAGGTTAGGTTAGGTTAGGTTAGGTTAGGTTAGGTTAGGTTAGGTTAGGTTAGGTTAGGTTAGGTTAGGTTAGGTTAGGTTAGGTTAGGTTAGGTTAGGTTAGGTTAGGTTAGGTTAGGTTAGGTTAGGTTAGGTTAGGTTAGGTTAGGTTAGGTTAGGTTAGGTTAGGTTAGGTTAGGTTAGGTTAGGTTAGGTTAGGTTAGGTTAGGTTAGGTTAGGTTAGGTTAGGTTAGGTTAGGTTAGGTTAGGTTAGGTTAGGTTAGGTTAGGTTAGGTTAGGTTAGGTTAGGTTAGGTTAGGTTAGGTTAGGTTAGGTTAGGTTAGGTTAGGTTAGGTTAGGTTAGGTTAGGTTAGGTTAGGTTAGGTTAGGTTAGGTTAGGTTAGGTTAGGTTAGGTTAGGTTAGGTTAGGTTAGGTTAGGTTAGGTTAGGTTAGGTTAGGTTAGGTTAGGTTAGGTTAGGTTAGGTTAGGTTAGGTTAGGTTAGGTTAGGTTAGGTTAGGTTAGGTTAGGTTAGGTTAGGTTAGGTTAGGTTAGGTTAGGTTAGGTTAGGTTAGGTTAGGTTAGGTTAGGTTAGGTTAGGTTAGGTTAGGTTAGGTTAGGTTAGGTTAGGTTAGGTTAGGTTAGGTTAGGTTAGGTTAGGTTAGGTTAGGTTAGGTTAGGTTAGGTTAGGTTAGGTTAGGTTAGGTTAGGTTAGGTTAGGTTAGGTTAGGTTAGGTTAGGTTAGGTTAGGTTAGGTTAGGTTAGGTTAGGTTAGGTTAGGTTAGGTTAGGTTAGGTTAGGTTAGGTTAGGTTAGGTTAGGTTAGGTTAGGTTAGGTTAGGTTAGGTTAGGTTAGGTTAGGTTAGGTTAGGTTAGGTTAGGTTAGGTTAGGTTAGGTTAGGTTAGGTTAGGTTAGGTTAGGTTAGGTTAGGTTAGGTTAGGTTAGGTTAGGTTAGGTTAGGTTAGGTTAGGTTAGGTTAGGTTAGGTTAGGTTAGGTTAGGTTAGGTTAGGTTAGGTTAGGTTAGGTTAGGTTAGGTTAGGTTAGGTTAGGTTAGGTTAGGTTAGGTTAGGTTAGGTTAGGTTAGGTTAGGTTAGGTTAGGTTAGGTTAGGTTAGGTTAGGTTAGGTTAGGTTAGGTTAGGTTAGGTTAGGTTAGGTTAGGTTAGGTTAGGTTAGGTTAGGTTAGGTTAGGTTAGGTTAGGTTAGGTTAGGTTAGGTTAGGTTAGGTTAGGTTAGGTTAGGTTAGGTTAGGTTAGGTTAGGTTAGGTTAGGTTAGGTTAGGTTAGGTTAGGTTAGGTTAGGTTAGGTTAGGTTAGGTTAGGTTAGGTTAGGTTAGGTTAGGTTAGGTTAGGTTAGGTTAGGTTAGGTTAGGTTAGGTTAGGTTAGGTTAGGTTAGGTTAGGTTAGGTTAGGTTAGGTTAGGTTAGGTTAGGTTAGGTTAGGTTAGGTTAGGTTAGGTTAGGTTAGGTTAGGTTAGGTTAGGTTAGGTTAGGTTAGGTTAGGTTAGGTTAGGTTAGGTTAGGTTAGGTTAGGTTAGGTTAGGTTAGGTTAGGTTAGGTTAGGTTAGGTTAGGTTAGGTTAGGTTAGGTTAGGTTAGGTTAGGTTAGGTTAGGTTAGGTTAGGTTAGGTTAGGTTAGGTTAGGTTAGGTTAGGTTAGGTTAGGTTAGGTTAGGTTAGGTTAGGTTAGGTTAGGTTAGGTTAGGTTAGGTTAGGTTAGGTTAGGTTAGGTTAGGTTAGGTTAGGTTAGGTTAGGTTAGGTTAGGTTAGGTTAGGTTAGGTTAGGTTAGGTTAGGTTAGGTTAGGTTAGGTTAGGTTAGGTTAGGTTAGGTTAGGTTAGGTTAGGTTAGGTTAGGTTAGGTTAGGTTAGGTTAGGTTAGGTTAGGTTAGGTTAGGTTAGGTTAGGTTAGGTTAGGTTAGGTTAGGTTAGGTTAGGTTAGGTTAGGTTAGGTTAGGTTAGGTTAGGTTAGGTTAGGTTAGGTTAGGTTAGGTTAGGTTAGGTTAGGTTAGGTTAGGTTAGGTTAGGTTAGGTTAGGTTAGGTTAGGTTAGGTTAGGTTAGGTTAGGTTAGGTTAGGTTAGGTTAGGTTAGGTTAGGTTAGGTTAGGTTAGGTTAGGTTAGGTTAGGTTAGGTTAGGTTAGGTTAGGTTAGGTTAGGTTAGGTTAGGTTAGGTTAGGTTAGGTTAGGTTAGGTTAGGTTAGGTTAGGTTAGGTTAGGTTAGGTTAGGTTAGGTTAGGTTAGGTTAGGTTAGGTTAGGTTAGGTTAGGTTAGGTTAGGTTAGGTTAGGTTAGGTTAGGTTAGGTTAGGTTAGGTTAGGTTAGGTTAGGTTAGGTTAGGTTAGGTTAGGTTAGGTTAGGTTAGGTTAGGTTAGGTTAGGTTAGGTTAGGTTAGGTTAGGTTAGGTTAGGTTAGGTTAGGTTAGGTTAGGTTAGGTTAGGTTAGGTTAGGTTAGGTTAGGTTAGGTTAGGTTAGGTTAGGTTAGGTTAGGTTAGGTTAGGTTAGGTTAGGTTAGGTTAGGTTAGGTTAGGTTAGGTTAGGTTAGGTTAGGTTAGGTTAGGTTAGGTTAGGTTAGGTTAGGTTAGGTTAGGTTAGGTTAGGTTAGGTTAGGTTAGGTTAGGTTAGGTTAGGTTAGGTTAGGTTAGGTTAGGTTAGGTTAGGTTAGGTTAGGTTAGGTTAGGTTAGGTTAGGTTAGGTTAGGTTAGGTTAGGTTAGGTTAGGTTAGGTTAGGTTAGGTTAGGTTAGGTTAGGTTAGGTTAGGTTAGGTTAGGTTAGGTTAGGTTAGGTTAGGTTAGGTTAGGTTAGGTTAGGTTAGGTTAGGTTAGGTTAGGTTAGGTTAGGTTAGGTTAGGTTAGGTTAGGTTAGGTTAGGTTAGGTTAGGTTAGGTTAGGTTAGGTTAGGTTAGGTTAGGTTAGGTTAGGTTAGGTTAGGTTAGGTTAGGTTAGGTTAGGTTAGGTTAGGTTAGGTTAGGTTAGGTTAGGTTAGGTTAGGTTAGGTTAGGTTAGGTTAGGTTAGGTTAGGTTAGGTTAGGTTAGGTTAGGTTAGGTTAGGTTAGGTTAGGTTAGGTTAGGTTAGGTTAGGTTAGGTTAGGTTAGGTTAGGTTAGGTTAGGTTAGGTTAGGTTAGGTTAGGTTAGGTTAGGTTAGGTTAGGTTAGGTTAGGTTAGGTTAGGTTAGGTTAGGTTAGGTTAGGTTAGGTTAGGTTAGGTTAGGTTAGGTTAGGTTAGGTTAGGTTAGGTTAGGTTAGGTTAGGTTAGGTTAGGTTAGGTTAGGTTAGGTTAGGTTAGGTTAGGTTAGGTTAGGTTAGGTTAGGTTAGGTTAGGTTAGGTTAGGTTAGGTTAGGTTAGGTTAGGTTAGGTTAGGTTAGGTTAGGTTAGGTTAGGTTAGGTTAGGTTAGGTTAGGTTAGGTTAGGTTAGGTTAGGTTAGGTTAGGTTAGGTTAGGTTAGGTTAGGTTAGGTTAGGTTAGGTTAGGTTAGGTTAGGTTAGGTTAGGTTAGGTTAGGTTAGGTTAGGTTAGGTTAGGTTAGGTTAGGTTAGGTTAGGTTAGGTTAGGTTAGGTTAGGTTAGGTTAGGTTAGGTTAGGTTAGGTTAGGTTAGGTTAGGTTAGGTTAGGTTAGGTTAGGTTAGGTTAGGTTAGGTTAGGTTAGGTTAGGTTAGGTTAGGTTAGGTTAGGTTAGGTTAGGTTAGGTTAGGTTAGGTTAGGTTAGGTTAGGTTAGGTTAGGTTAGGTTAGGTTAGGTTAGGTTAGGTTAGGTTAGGTTAGGTTAGGTTAGGTTAGGTTAGGTTAGGTTAGGTTAGGTTAGGTTAGGTTAGGTTAGGTTAGGTTAGGTTAGGTTAGGTTAGGTTAGGTTAGGTTAGGTTAGGTTAGGTTAGGTTAGGTTAGGTTAGGTTAGGTTAGGTTAGGTTAGGTTAGGTTAGGTTAGGTTAGGTTAGGTTAGGTTAGGTTAGGTTAGGTTAGGTTAGGTTAGGTTAGGTTAGGTTAGGTTAGGTTAGGTTAGGTTAGGTTAGGTTAGGTTAGGTTAGGTTAGGTTAGGTTAGGTTAGGTTAGGTTAGGTTAGGTTAGGTTAGGTTAGGTTAGGTTAGGTTAGGTTAGGTTAGGTTAGGTTAGGTTAGGTTAGGTTAGGTTAGGTTAGGTTAGGTTAGGTTAGGTTAGGTTAGGTTAGGTTAGGTTAGGTTAGGTTAGGTTAGGTTAGGTTAGGTTAGGTTAGGTTAGGTTAGGTTAGGTTAGGTTAGGTTAGGTTAGGTTAGGTTAGGTTAGGTTAGGTTAGGTTAGGTTAGGTTAGGTTAGGTTAGGTTAGGTTAGGTTAGGTTAGGTTAGGTTAGGTTAGGTTAGGTTAGGTTAGGTTAGGTTAGGTTAGGTTAGGTTAGGTTAGGTTAGGTTAGGTTAGGTTAGGTTAGGTTAGGTTAGGTTAGGTTAGGTTAGGTTAGGTTAGGTTAGGTTAGGTTAGGTCTAGGTTAGGTTAGGTTAGGTTAGGTTAGGTTAGGTTAGGTTAGGTTAGGTTAGGTTAGGTTAGGTTAGGTTAGGTTAGGTTAGGTTAGGTTAGGTTAGGTTAGGTTAGGTTAGGTTAGGTTAGGTTAGGTTAGGTTAGGTTAGGTTAGGTTAGGTTAGGTTAGGTTAGGTTAGGTTAGGTTAGGTTAGGTTAGGTTAGGTTAGGTTAGGTTAGGTTAGGTTAGGTTAGGTTAGGTTAGGTTAGGTTAGGTTAGGTTAGGTTAGGTTAGGTTAGGTTAGGTTAGGTTAGGTTAGGTTAGGTTAGGTTAGGTTAGGTTAGGTTAGGTTAGGTTAGGTTAGGTTAGGTTAGGTTAGGTTAGGTTAGGTTAGGTTAGGTTAGGTTAGGTTAGGTTAGGTTAGGTTAGGTTAGGTTAGGTTAGGTTAGGTTAGGTTAGGTTAGGTTAGGTTAGGTTAGGTTAGGTTAGGTTAGGTTAGGTTAGGTTAGGTTAGGTTAGGTTAGGTTAGGTTAGGTTAGGTTAGGTTAGGTTAGGTTAGGTTAGGTTAGGTTAGGTTAGGTTAGGTTAGGTTAGGTTAGGTTAGGTTAGGTTAGGTTAGGTTAGGTTAGGTTAGGTTAGGTTAGGTTAGGTTAGGTTAGGTTAGGTTAGGTTAGGTTAGGTTAGGTTAGGTTAGGTTAGGTTAGGTTAGGTTAGGTTAGGTTAGGTTAGGTTAGGTTAGGTTAGGTTAGGTTAGGTTAGGTTAGGTTAGGTTAGGTTAGGTTAGGTTAGGTTAGGTTAGGTTAGGTTAGGTTAGGTTAGGTTAGGTTAGGTTAGGTTAGGTTAGGTTAGGTTAGGTTAGGTTAGGTTAGGTTAGGTTAGGTTAGGTTAGGTTAGGTTAGGTTAGGTTAGGTTAGGTTAGGTTAGGTTAGGTTAGGTTAGGTTAGGTTAGGTTAGGTTAGGTTAGGTTAGGTTAGGTTAGGTTAGGTTAGGTTAGGTTAGGTTAGGTTAGGTTAGGTTAGGTTAGGTTAGGTTAGGTTAGGTTAGGTTAGGTTAGGTTAGGTTAGGTTAGGTTAGGTTAGGTTAGGTTAGGTTAGGTTAGGTTAGGTTAGGTTAGGTTAGGTTAGGTTAGGTTAGGTTAGGTTAGGTTAGGTTAGGTTAGGTTAGGTTAGGTTAGGTTAGGTTAGGTTAGGTTAGGTTAGGTTAGGTTAGGTTAGGTTAGGTTAGGTTAGGTTAGGTTAGGTTAGGTTAGGTTAGGTTAGGTTAGGTTAGGTTAGGTTAGGTTAGGTTAGGTTAGGTTAGGTTAGGTTAGGTTAGGTTAGGTTAGGTTAGGTTAGGTTAGGTTAGGTTAGGTTAGGTTAGGTTAGGTTAGGTTAGGTTAGGTTAGGTTAGGTTAGGTTAGGTTAGGTTAGGTTAGGTTAGGTTAGGTTAGGTTAGGTTAGGTTAGGTTAGGTTAGGTTAGGTTAGGTTAGGTTAGGTTAGGTTAGGTTAGGTTAGGTTAGGTTAGGTTAGGTTAGGTTAGGTTAGGTTAGGTTAGGTTAGGTTAGGTTAGGTTAGGTTAGGTTAGGTTAGGTTAGGTTAGGTTAGGTTAGGTTAGGTTAGGTTAGGTTAGGTTAGGTTAGGTTAGGTTAGGTTAGGTTAGGTTAGGTTAGGTTAGGTTAGGTTAGGTTAGGTTAGGTTAGGTTAGGTTAGGTTAGGTTAGGTTAGGTTAGGTTAGGTTAGGTTAGGTTAGGTTAGGTTAGGTTAGGTTAGGTTAGGTTAGGTTAGGTTAGGTTAGGTTAGGTTAGGTTAGGTTAGGTTAGGTTAGGTTAGGTTAGGTTAGGTTAGGTTAGGTTAGGTTAGGTTAGGTTAGGTTAGGTTAGGTTAGGTTAGGTTAGGTTAGGTTAGGTTAGGTTAGGTTAGGTTAGGTTAGGTTAGGTTAGGTTAGGTTAGGTTAGGTTAGGTTAGGTTAGGTTAGGTTAGGTTAGGTTAGGTTAGGTTAGGTTAGGTTAGGTTAGGTTAGGTTAGGTTAGGTTAGGTTAGGTTAGGTTAGGTTAGGTTAGGTTAGGTTAGGTTAGGTTAGGTTAGGTTAGGTTAGGTTAGGTTAGGTTAGGTTAGGTTAGGTTAGGTTAGGTTAGGTTAGGTTAGGTTAGGTTAGGTTAGGTTAGGTTAGGTTAGGTTAGGTTAGGTTAGGTTAGGTTAGGTTAGGTTAGGTTAGGTTAGGTTAGGTTAGGTTAGGTTAGGTTAGGTTAGGTTAGGTTAGGTTAGGTTAGGTTAGGTTAGGTTAGGTTAGGTTAGGTTAGGTTAGGTTAGGTTAGGTTAGGTTAGGTTAGGTTAGGTTAGGTTAGGTTAGGTTAGGTTAGGTTAGGTTAGGTTAGGTTAGGTTAGGTTAGGTTAGGTTAGGTTAGGTTAGGTTAGGTTAGGTTAGGTTAGGTTAGGTTAGGTTAGGTTAGGTTAGGTTAGGTTAGGTTAGGTTAGGTTAGGTTAGGTTAGGTTAGGTTAGGTTAGGTTAGGTTAGGTTAGGTTAGGTTAGGTTAGGTTAGGTTAGGTTAGGTTAGGTTAGGTTAGGTTAGGTTAGGTTAGGTTAGGTTAGGTTAGGTTAGGTTAGGTTAGGTTAGGTTAGGTTAGGTTAGGTTAGGTTAGGTTAGGTTAGGTTAGGTTAGGTTAGGTTAGGTTAGGTTAGGTTAGGTTAGGTTAGGTTAGGTTAGGTTAGGTTAGGTTAGGTTAGGTTAGGTTAGGTTAGGTTAGGTTAGGTTAGGTTAGGTTAGGTTAGGTTAGGTTAGGTTAGGTTAGGTTAGGTTAGGTTAGGTTAGGTTAGGTTAGGTTAGGTTAGGTTAGGTTAGGTTAGGTTAGGTTAGGTTAGGTTAGGTTAGGTTAGGTTAGGTTAGGTTAGGTTAGGTTAGGTTAGGTTAGGTTAGGTTAGGTTAGGTTAGGTTAGGTTAGGTTAGGTTAGGTTAGGTTAGGTTAGGTTAGGTTAGGTTAGGTTAGGTTAGGTTAGGTTAGGTTAGGTTAGGTTAGGTTAGGTTAGGTTAGGTTAGGTTAGGTTAGGTTAGGTTAGGTTAGGTTAGGTTAGGTTAGGTTAGGTTAGGTTAGGTTAGGTTAGGTTAGGTTAGGTTAGGTTAGGTTAGGTTAGGTTAGGTTAGGTTAGGTTAGGTTAGGTTAGGTTAGGTTAGGTTAGGTTAGGTTAGGTTAGGTTAGGTTAGGTTAGGTTAGGTTAGGTTAGGTTAGGTTAGGTTAGGTTAGGTTAGGTTAGGTTAGGTTAGGTTAGGTTAGGTTAGGTTAGGTTAGGTTAGGTTAGGTTAGGTTAGGTTAGGTTAGGTTAGGTTAGGTTAGGTTAGGTTAGGTTAGGTTAGGTTAGGTTAGGTTAGGTTAGGTTAGGTTAGGTTAGGTTAGGTTAGGTTAGGTTAGGTTAGGTTAGGTTAGGTTAGGTTAGGTTAGGTTAGGTTAGGTTAGGTTAGGTTAGGTTAGGTTAGGTTAGGTTAGGTTAGGTTAGGTTAGGTTAGGTTAGGTTAGGTTAGGTTAGGTTAGGTTAGGTTAGGTTAGGTTAGGTTAGGTTAGGTTAGGTTAGGTTAGGTTAGGTTAGGTTAGGTTAGGTTAGGTTAGGTTAGGTTAGGTTAGGTTAGGTTAGGTTAGGTTAGGTTAGGTTAGGTTAGGTTAGGTTAGGTTAGGTTAGGTTAGGTTAGGTTAGGTTAGGTTAGGTTAGGTTAGGTTAGGTTAGGTTAGGTTAGGTTAGGTTAGGTTAGGTTAGGTTAGGTTAGGTTAGGTTAGGTTAGGTTAGGTTAGGTTAGGTTAGGTTAGGTTAGGTTAGGTTAGGTTAGGTTAGGTTAGGTTAGGTTAGGTTAGGTTAGGTTAGGTTAGGTTAGGTTAGGTTAGGTTAGGTTAGGTTAGGTTAGGTTAGGTTAGGTTAGGTTAGGTTAGGTTAGGTTAGGTTAGGTTAGGTTAGGTTAGGTTAGGTTAGGTTAGGTTAGGTTAGGTTAGGTTAGGTTAGGTTAGGTTAGGTTAGGTTAGGTTAGGTTAGGTTAGGTTAGGTTAGGTTAGGTTAGGTTAGGTTAGGTTAGGTTAGGTTAGGTTAGGTTAGGTTAGGTTAGGTTAGGTTAGGTTAGGTTAGGTTAGGTTAGGTTAGGTTAGGTTAGGTTAGGTTAGGTTAGGTTAGGTTAGGTTAGGTTAGGTTAGGTTAGGTTAGGTTAGGTTAGGTTAGGTTAGGTTAGGTTAGGTTAGGTTAGGTTAGGTTAGGTTAGGTTAGGTTAGGTTAGGTTAGGTTAGGTTAGGTTAGGTTAGGTTAGGTTAGGTTAGGTTAGGTTAGGTTAGGTTAGGTTAGGTTAGGTTAGGTTAGGTTAGGTTAGGTTAGGTTAGGTTAGGTTAGGTTAGGTTAGGTTAGGTTAGGTTAGGTTAGGTTAGGTTAGGTTAGGTTAGGTTAGGTTAGGTTAGGTTAGGTTAGGTTAGGTTAGGTTAGGTTAGGTTAGGTTAGGTTAGGTTAGGTTAGGTTAGGTTAGGTTAGGTTAGGTTAGGTTAGGTTAGGTTAGGTTAGGTTAGGTTAGGTTAGGTTAGGTTAGGTTAGGTTAGGTTAGGTTAGGTTAGGTTAGGTTAGGTTAGGTTAGGTTAGGTTAGGTTAGGTTAGGTTAGGTTAGGTTAGGTTAGGTTAGGTTAGGTTAGGTTAGGTTAGGTTAGGTTAGGTTAGGTTAGGTTAGGTTAGGTTAGGTTAGGTTAGGTTAGGTTAGGTTAGGTTAGGTTAGGTTAGGTTAGGTTAGGTTAGGTTAGGTTAGGTTAGGTTAGGTTAGGTTAGGTTAGGTTAGGTTAGGTTAGGTTAGGTTAGGTTAGGTTAGGTTAGGTTAGGTTAGGTTAGGTTAGGTTAGGTTAGGTTAGGTTAGGTTAGGTTAGGTTAGGTTAGGTTAGGTTAGGTTAGGTTAGGTTAGGTTAGGTTAGGTTAGGTTAGGTTAGGTTAGGTTAGGTTAGGTTAGGTTAGGTTAGGTTAGGTTAGGTTAGGTTAGGTTAGGTTAGGTTAGGTTAGGTTAGGTTAGGTTAGGTTAGGTTAGGTTAGGTTAGGTTAGGTTAGGTTAGGTTAGGTTAGGTTAGGTTAGGTTAGGTTAGGTTAGGTTAGGTTAGGTTAGGTTAGGTTAGGTTAGGTTAGGTTAGGTTAGGTTAGGTTAGGTTAGGTTAGGTTAGGTTAGGTTAGGTTAGGTTAGGTTAGGTTAGGTTAGGTTAGGTTAGGTTAGGTTAGGTTAGGTTAGGTTAGGTTAGGTTAGGTTAGGTTAGGTTAGGTTAGGTTAGGTTAGGTTAGGTTAGGTTAGGTTAGGTTAGGTTAGGTTAGGTTCGGTTAGGTTAGGTTAGGTTAGGTTAGGTTAGGTTAGGTTAGGTTAGGTTAGGTTAGGTTAGGTTAGGTTAGGTTAGGTTAGGTTAGGTTAGGTTAGGTTAGGTTAGGTTAGGTTAGGTTAGGTTAGGTTAGGTTAGGTTAGGTTAGGTTAGGTTAGGTTAGGTTAGGTTAGGTTAGGTTAGGTTAGGTTAGGTTAGGTTAGGTTAGGTTAGGTTAGGTTAGGTTAGGTTAGGTTAGGTTAGGTTAGGTTAGGTTAGGTTAGGTTAGGTTAGGTTAGGTTAGGTTAGGTTAGGTTAGGTTAGGTTAGGTTAGGTTAGGTTAGGTTAGGTTAGGTTAGGTTAGGTTAGGTTAGGTTAGGTTAGGTTAGGTTAGGTTAGGTTAGGTTAGGTTAGGTTAGGTTAGGTTAGGTTAGGTTAGGTTAGGTTAGGTTAGGTTAGGTTAGGTTAGGTTAGGTTAGGTTAGGTTAGGTTAGGTTAGGTTAGGTTAGGTTAGGTTAGGTTAGGTTAGGTTAGGTTAGGTTAGGTTAGGTTAGGTTAGGTTAGGTTAGGTTAGGTTAGGTTAGGTTAGGTTAGGTTAGGTTAGGTTAGGTTAGGTTAGGTTAGGTTAGGTTAGGTTAGGTTAGGTTAGGTTAGGTTAGGTTAGGTTAGGTTAGGTTAGGTTAGGTTAGGTTAGGTTAGGTTAGGTTAGGTTAGGTTAGGTTAGGTTAGGTTAGGTTAGGTTAGGTTAGGTTAGGTTAGGTTAGGTTAGGTTAGGTTAGGTTAGGTTAGGTTAGGTTAGGTTAGGTTAGGTTAGGTTAGGTTAGGTTAGGTTAGGTTAGGTTAGGTTAGGTTAGGTTAGGTTAGGTTAGGTTAGGTTAGGTTAGGTTAGGTTAGGTTAGGTTAGGTTAGGTTAGGTTAGGTTAGGTTAGGTTAGGTTAGGTTAGGTTAGGTTAGGTTAGGTTAGGTTAGGTTAGGTTAGGTTAGGTTAGGTTAGGTTAGGTTAGGTTAGGTTAGGTTAGGTTAGGTTAGGTTAGGTTAGGTTAGGTTAGGTTAGGTTAGGTTAGGTTAGGTTAGGTTAGGTTAGGTTAGGTTAGGTTAGGTTAGGTTAGGTTAGGTTAGGTTAGGTTAGGTTAGGTTAGGTTAGGTTAGGTTAGGTTAGGTTAGGTTAGGTTAGGTTAGGTTAGGTTAGGTTAGGTTAGGTTAGGTTAGGTTAGGTTAGGTTAGGTTAGGTTAGGTTAGGTTAGGTTAGGTTAGGTTAGGTTAGGTTAGGTTAGGTTAGGTTAGGTTAGGTTAGGTTAGGTTAGGTTAGGTTAGGTTAGGTTAGGTTAGGTTAGGTTAGGTTAGGTTAGGTTAGGTTAGGTTAGGTTAGGTTAGGTTAGGTTAGGTTAGGTTAGGTTAGGTTAGGTTAGGTTAGGTTAGGTTAGGTTAGGTTAGGTTAGGTTAGGTTAGGTTAGGTTAGGTTAGGTTAGGTTAGGTTAGGTTAGGTTAGGTTAGGTTAGGTTAGGTTAGGTTAGGTTAGGTTAGGTTAGGTTAGGTTAGGTTAGGTTAGGTTAGGTTAGGTTAGGTTAGGTTAGGTTAGGTTAGGTTAGGTTAGGTTAGGTTAGGTTAGGTTAGGTTAGGTTAGGTTAGGTTAGGTTAGGTTAGGTTAGGTTAGGTTAGGTTAGGTTAGGTTAGGTTAGGTTAGGTTAGGTTAGGTTAGGTTAGGTTAGGTTAGGTTAGGTTAGGTTAGGTTAGGTTAGGTTAGGTTAGGTTAGGTTAGGTTAGGTTAGGTTAGGTTAGGTTAGGTTAGGTTAGGTTAGGTTAGGTTAGGTTAGGTTAGGTTAGGTTAGGTTAGGTTAGGTTAGGTTAGGTTAGGTTAGGTTAGGTTAGGTTAGGTTAGGTTAGGTTAGGTTAGGTTAGGTTAGGTTAGGTTAGGTTAGGTTAGGTTAGGTTAGGTTAGGTTAGGTTAGGTTAGGTTAGGTTAGGTTAGGTTAGGTTAGGTTAGGTTAGGTTAGGTTAGGTTAGGTTAGGTTAGGTTAGGTTAGGTTAGGTTAGGTTAGGTTAGGTTAGGTTAGGTTAGGTTAGGTTAGGTTAGGTTAGGTTAGGTTAGGTTAGGTTAGGTTAGGTTAGGTTAGGTTAGGTTAGGTTAGGTTAGGTTAGGTTAGGTTAGGTTAGGTTAGGTTAGGTTAGGTTAGGTTAGGTTAGGTTAGGTTAGGTTAGGTTAGGTTAGGTTAGGTTAGGTTAGGTTAGGTTAGGTTAGGTTAGGTTAGGTTAGGTTAGGTTAGGTTAGGTTAGGTTAGGTTAGGTTAGGTTAGGTTAGGTTAGGTTAGGTTAGGTTAGGTTAGGTTAGGTTAGGTTAGGTTAGGTTAGGTTAGGTTAGGTTAGGTTAGGTTAGGTTAGGTTAGGTTAGGTTAGGTTAGGTTAGGTTAGGTTAGGTTAGGTTAGGTTAGGTTAGGTTAGGTTAGGTTAGGTTAGGTTAGGTTAGGTTAGGTTAGGTTAGGTTAGGTTAGGTTAGGTTAGGTTAGGTTAGGTTAGGTTAGGTTAGGTTAGGTTAGGTTAGGTTAGGTTAGGTTAGGTTAGGTTAGGTTAGGTTAGGTTAGGTTAGGTTAGGTTAGGTTAGGTTAGGTTAGGTTAGGTTAGGTTAGGTTAGGTTAGGTTAGGTTAGGTTAGGTTAGGTTAGGTTAGGTTAGGTTAGGTTAGGTTAGGTTAGGTTAGGTTAGGTTAGGTTAGGTTAGGTTAGGTTAGGTTAGGTTAGGTTAGGTTAGGTTAGGTTAGGTTAGGTTAGGTTAGGTTAGGTTAGGTTAGGTTAGGTTAGGTTAGGTTAGGTTAGGTTAGGTTAGGTTAGGTTAGGTTAGGTTAGGTTAGGTTAGGTTAGGTTAGGTTAGGTTAGGTTAGGTTAGGTTAGGTTAGGTTAGGTTAGGTTAGGTTAGGTTAGGTTAGGTTAGGTTAGGTTAGGTTAGGTTAGGTTAGGTTAGGTTAGGTTAGGTTAGGTTAGGTTAGGTTAGGTTAGGTTAGGTTAGGTTAGGTTAGGTTAGGTTAGGTTAGGTTAGGTTAGGTTAGGTTAGGTTAGGTTAGGTTAGGTTAGGTTAGGTTAGGTTAGGTTAGGTTAGGTTAGGTTAGGTTAGGTTAGGTTAGGTTAGGTTAGGTTAGGTTAGGTTAGGTTAGGTTAGGTTAGGTTAGGTTAGGTTAGGTTAGGTTAGGTTAGGTTAGGTTAGGTTAGGTTAGGTTAGGTTAGGTTAGGTTAGGTTAGGTTAGGTTAGGTTAGGTTAGGTTAGGTTAGGTTAGGTTAGGTTAGGTTAGGTTAGGTTAGGTTAGGTTAGGTTAGGTTAGGTTAGGTTAGGTTAGGTTAGGTTAGGTTAGGTTAGGTTAGGTTAGGTTAGGTTAGGTTAGGTTAGGTTAGGTTAGGTTAGGTTAGGTTAGGTTAGGTTAGGTTAGGTTAGGTTAGGTTAGGTTAGGTTAGGTTAGGTTAGGTTAGGTTAGGTTAGGTTAGGTTAGGTTAGGTTAGGTTAGGTTAGGTTAGGTTAGGTTAGGTTAGGTTAGGTTAGGTTAGGTTAGGTTAGGTTAGGTTAGGTTAGGTTAGGTTAGGTTAGGTTAGGTTAGGTTAGGTTAGGTTAGGTTAGGTTAGGTTAGGTTAGGTTAGGTTAGGTTAGGTTAGGTTAGGTTAGGTTAGGTTAGGTTAGGTTAGGTTAGGTTAGGTTAGGTTAGGTTAGGTTAGGTTAGGTTAGGTTAGGTTAGGTTAGGTTAGGTTAGGTTAGGTTAGGTTAGGTTAGGTTAGGTTAGGTTAGGTTAGGTTAGGTTAGGTTAGGTTAGGTTAGGTTAGGTTAGGTTAGGTTAGGTTAGGTTAGGTTAGGTTAG
Organism: Agriphila straminella; assembly: GCA_950108535.1. NCBI lineage: Eukaryota > Metazoa > Arthropoda > Insecta > Lepidoptera > Crambidae > Agriphila > Agriphila straminella. The sequence goes on along the minus strand of OX467324.1, from coordinate 59,624 downwards.
GTTAGGTTAGGTTAGGTTAGGTTAGGTTAGGTTAGGTTAGGTTAGGTTAGGTTAGGTTAGGTTAGGTTAGGTTAGGTTAGGTTAGGTTAGGTTAGGTTAGGTTAGGTTAGGTTAGGTTAGGTTAGGTTAGGTTAGGTTAGGTTAGGTTAGGTTAGGTTAGGTTAGGTTAGGTTAGGTTAGGTTAGGTTAGGTTAGGTTAGGTTAGGTTAGGTTAGGTTAGGTTAGGTTAGGTTAGGTTAGGTTAGGTTAGGTTAGGTTAGGTTAGGTTAGGTTAGGTTAGGTTAGGTTAGGTTAGGTTAGGTTAGGTTAGGTTAGGTTAGGTTAGGTTAGGTTAGGTTAGGTTAGGTTAGGTTAGGTTAGGTTAGGTTAGGTTAGGTTAGGTTAGGTTAGGTTAGGTTAGGTTAGGTTAGGTTAGGTTAGGTTAGGTTAGGTTAGGTTAGGTTAGGTTAGGTTAGGTTAGGTTAGGTTAGGTTAGGTTAGGTTAGGTTAGGTTAGGTTAGGTTAGGTTAGGTTAGGTTAGGTTAGGTTAGGTTAGGTTAGGTTAGGTTAGGTTAGGTTAGGTTAGGTTAGGTTAGGTTAGGTTAGGTTAGGTTAGGTTAGGTTAGGTTAGGTTAGGTTAGGTTAGGTTAGGTTAGGTTAGGTTAGGTTAGGTTAGGTTAGGTTAGGTTAGGTTAGGTTAGGTTAGGTTAGGTTAGGTTAGGTTAGGTTAGGTTAGGTTAGGTTAGGTTAGGTTAGGTTAGGTTAGGTTAGGTTAGGTTAGGTTAGGTTAGGTTAGGTTAGGTTAGGTTAGGTTAGGTTAGGTTAGGTTAGGTTAGGTTAGGTTAGGTTAGGTTAGGTTAGGTTAGGTTAGGTTAGGTTAGGTTAGGTTAGGTTAGGTTAGGTTAGGTTAGGTTAGGTTAGGTTAGGTTAGGTTAGGTTAGGTTAGGTTAGGTTAGGTTAGGTTAGGTTAGGTTAGGTTAGGTTAGGTTAGGTTAGGTTAGGTTAGGTTAGGTTAGGTTAGGTTAGGTTAGGTTAGGTTAGGTTAGGTTAGGTTAGGTTAGGTTAGGTTAGGTTAGGTTAGGTTAGGTTAGGTTAGGTTAGGTTAGGTTAGGTTAGGTTAGGTTAGGTTAGGTTAGGTTAGGTTAGGTTAGGTTAGGTTAGGTTAGGTTAGGTTAGGTTAGGTTAGGTTAGGTTAGGTTAGGTTAGGTTAGGTTAGGTTAGGTTAGGTTAGGTTAGGTTAGGTTAGGTTAGGTTAGGTTAGGTTAGGTTAGGTTAGGTTAGGTTAGGTTAGGTTAGGTTAGGTTAGGTTAGGTTAGGTTAGGTTAGGTTAGGTTAGGTTAGGTTAGGTTAGGTTAGGTTAGGTTAGGTTAGGTTAGGTTAGGTTAGGTTAGGTTAGGTTAGGTTAGGTTAGGTTAGGTTAGGTTAGGTTAGGTTAGGTTAGGTTAGGTTAGGTTAGGTTAGGTTAGGTTAGGTTAGGTTAGGTTAGGTTAGGTTAGGTTAGGTTAGGTTAGGTTAGGTTAGGTTAGGTTAGGTTAGGTTAGGTTAGGTTAGGTTAGGTTAGGTTAGGTTAGGTTAGGTTAGGTTAGGTTAGGTTAGGTTAGGTTAGGTTAGGTTAGGTTAGGTTAGGTTAGGTTAGGTTAGGTTAGGTTAGGTTAGGTTAGGTTAGGTTAGGTTAGGTTAGGTTAGGTTAGGTTAGGTTAGGTTAGGTTAGGTTAGGTTAGGTTAGGTTAGGTTAGGTTAGGTTAGGTTAGGTTAGGTTAGGTTAGGTTAGGTTAGGTTAGGTTAGGTTAGGTTAGGTTAGGTTAGGTTAGGTTAGGTTAGGTTAGGTTAGGTTAGGTTAGGTTAGGTTAGGTTAGGTTAGGTTAGGTTAGGTTAGGTTAGGTTAGGTTAGGTTAGGTTAGGTTAGGTTAGGTTAGGTTAGGTTAGGTTAGGTTAGGTTAGGTTAGGTTAGGTTAGGTTAGGTTAGGTTAGGTTAGGTTAGGTTAGGTTAGGTTAGGTTAGGTTAGGTTAGGTTAGGTTAGGTTAGGTTAGGTTAGGTTAGGTTAGGTTAGGTTAGGTTAGGTTAGGTTAGGTTAGGTTAGGTTAGGTTAGGTTAGGTTAGGTTAGGTTAGGTTAGGTTAGGTTAGGTTAGGTTAGGTTAGGTTAGGTTAGGTTAGGTTAGGTTAGGTTAGGTTAGGTTAGGTTAGGTTAGGTTAGGTTAGGTTAGGTTAGGTTAGGTTAGGTTAGGTTAGGTTAGGTTAGGTTAGGTTAGGTTAGGTTAGGTTAGGTTAGGTTAGGTTAGGTTAGGTTAGGTTAGGTTAGGTTAGGTTAGGTTAGGTTAGGTTAGGTTAGGTTAGGTTAGGTTAGGTTAGGTTAGGTTAGGTTAGGTTAGGTTAGGTTAGGTTAGGTTAGGTTAGGTTAGGTTAGGTTAGGTTAGGTTAGGTTAGGTTAGGTTAGGTTAGGTTAGGTTAGGTTAGGTTAGGTTAGGTTAGGTTAGGTTAGGTTAGGTTAGGTTAGGTTAGGTTAGGTTAGGTTAGGTTAGGTTAGGTTAGGTTAGGTTAGGTTAGGTTAGGTTAGGTTAGGTTAGGTTAGGTTAGGTTAGGTTAGGTTAGGTTAGGTTAGGTTAGGTTAGGTTAGGTTAGGTTAGGTTAGGTTAGGTTAGGTTAGGTTAGGTTAGGTTAGGTTAGGTTAGGTTAGGTTAGGTTAGGTTAGGTTAGGTTAGGTTAGGTTAGGTTAGGTTAGGTTAGGTTAGGTTAGGTTAGGTTAGGTTAGGTTAGGTTAGGTTAGGTTAGGTTAGGTTAGGTTAGGTTAGGTTAGGTTAGGTTAGGTTAGGTTAGGTTAGGTTAGGTTAGGTTAGGTTAGGTTAGGTTAGGTTAGGTTAGGTTAGGTTAGGTTAGGTTAGGTTAGGTTAGGTTAGGTTAGGTTAGGTTAGGTTAGGTTAGGTTAGGTTAGGTTAGGTTAGGTTAGGTTAGGTTAGGTTAGGTTAGGTTAGGTTAGGTTAGGTTAGGTTAGGTTAGGTTAGGTTAGGTTAGGTTAGGTTAGGTTAGGTTAGGTTAGGTTAGGTTAGGTTAGGTTAGGTTAGGTTAGGTTAGGTTAGGTTAGGTTAGGTTAGGTTAGGTTAGGTTAGGTTAGGTTAGGTTAGGTTAGGTTAGGTTAGGTTAGGTTAGGTTAGGTTAGGTTAGGTTAGGTTAGGTTAGGTTAGGTTAGGTTAGGTTAGGTTAGGTTAGGTTAGGTTAGGTTAGGTTAGGTTAGGTTAGGTTAGGTTAGGTTAGGTTAGGTTAGGTTAGGTTAGGTTAGGTTAGGTTAGGTTAGGTTAGGTTAGGTTAGGTTAGGTTAGGTTAGGTTAGGTTAGGTTAGGTTAGGTTAGGTTAGGTTAGGTTAGGTTAGGTTAGGTTAGGTTAGGTTAGGTTAGGTTAGGTTAGGTTAGGTTAGGTTAGGTTAGGTTAGGTTAGGTTAGGTTAGGTTAGGTTAGGTTAGGTTAGGTTAGGTTAGGTTAGGTTAGGTTAGGTTAGGTTAGGTTAGGTTAGGTTAGGTTAGGTTAGGTTAGGTTAGGTTAGGTTAGGTTAGGTTAGGTTAGGTTAGGTTAGGTTAGGTTAGGTTAGGTTAGGTTAGGTTAGGTTAGGTTAGGTTAGGTTAGGTTAGGTTAGGTTAGGTTAGGTTAGGTTAGGTTAGGTTAGGTTAGGTTAGGTTAGGTTAGGTTAGGTTAGGTTAGGTTAGGTTAGGTTAGGTTAGGTTAGGTTAGGTTAGGTTAGGTTAGGTTAGGTTAGGTTAGGTTAGGTTAGGTTAGGTTAGGTTAGGTTAGGTTAGGTTAGGTTAGGTTAGGTTAGGTTAGGTTAGGTTAGGTTAGGTTAGGTTAGGTTAGGTTAGGTTAGGTTAGGTTAGGTTAGGTTAGGTTAGGTTAGGTTAGGTTAGGTTAGGTTAGGTTAGGTTAGGTTAGGTTAGGTTAGGTTAGGTTAGGTTAGGTTAGGTTAGGTTAGGTTAGGTTAGGTTAGGTTAGGTTAGGTTAGGTTAGGTTAGGTTAGGTTAGGTTAGGTTAGGTTAGGTTAGGTTAGGTTAGGTTAGGTTAGGTTAGGTTAGGTTAGGTTAGGTTAGGTTAGGTTAGGTTAGGTTAGGTTAGGTTAGGTTAGGTTAGGTTAGGTTAGGTTAGGTTAGGTTAGGTTAGGTTAGGTTAGGTTAGGTTAGGTTAGGTTAGGTTAGGTTAGGTTAGGTTAGGTTAGGTTAGGTTAGGTTAGGTTAGGTTAGGTTAGGTTAGGTTAGGTTAGGTTAGGTTAGGTTAGGTTAGGTTAGGTTAGGTTAGGTTAGGTTAGGTTAGGTTAGGTTAGGTTAGGTTAGGTTAGGTTAGGTTAGGTTAGGTTAGGTTAGGTTAGGTTAGGTTAGGTTAGGTTAGGTTAGGTTAGGTTAGGTTAGGTTAGGTTAGGTTAGGTTAGGTTAGGTTAGGTTAGGTTAGGTTAGGTTAGGTTAGGTTAGGTTAGGTTAGGTTAGGTTAGGTTAGGTTAGGTTAGGTTAGGTTAGGTTAGGTTAGGTTAGGTTAGGTTAGGTTAGGTTAGGTTAGGTTAGGTTAGGTTAGGTTAGGTTAGGTTAGGTTAGGTTAGGTTAGGTTAGGTTAGGTTAGGTTAGGTTAGGTTAGGTTAGGTTAGGTTAGGTTAGGTTAGGTTAGGTTAGGTTA